>CM067554.1:42487099-43896474 GCA_034509755.1 Anisodus tanguticus | reverse complement strand
AAAAATGATTGAATTGCTCATTATATCTTATTGTTTTAGTTCATTTATAATGGAGAGAATATTTTAGATTCGTTATACGTGTTTAGGTTAGTTGCATCTGAAAGAAATAATCCCCTTGATTATTTTCATTAATTGAAAGGCTATATATACAAGTTACATATTTCCATAATAGGAAAAATCCTTTTCCTATTCTACTTCTAAATCCTTATTCTACCATAATTCTAACTATACAATTATGGTAGGTGTATAACACTAATTAAGGTATCCTTTTTATTACAATATACTACAAATATATATACAATATCTTATTGGAACAATTTTCTAGCAAATCTGGCCGAGAGGCCCAACCCACTGCTATTGTTTAACACACCCCGCGATCATAGCGGGCGGCTTTCGAACGCCGAGCTTGTCCCTAAAATCTTCAAAGAGAACCGCGTGGTAGACCCTTTGTAAAGATGTCGCAATTTGATAACGAGACGGGACATGGCATACGCGAACGTGACCCTTTGCAACCTTTTCACGGACAAAGTGAATGTCCATTTCGATATGTTTGGTGCGGCGGTGTTGAACGGGGTTACCGAAAGGTAGATGGCACTAATGTTATCGCAATATACCAAGGTTGCCTTCGAATGGGACAATGAAGCTCCAAAAGCAAATTACGTAGCCAACATGATTCGGAGACCACATTTGCTACCCTCGATATTCTGCCTCGGCACTTGAGCGTGACAGAGTTGCACGACGTTTTGACGACCATGAGACCAAGTTGTTGCCAAGGAACATACAAGATGGAAGTCGACCGTACGGTGTCGGGACAACCACCCCAATCGGCATACGTGTAGGAGACAAGCGTAGATGTAGCCGACGGATACAAGTGCAACCCATAGTCTAGTGTCCCCCGAATATACCGAATGATGCGTTTTATTGCATTCATGTGTTCAACTACGGGGTCATGCATGAATAAACACACCTGTTGAACCGCATACGTAATATCCGGTGCGGTAAAGGTAAGATCTTTGGAGAGCCCCCGCAAGCTGCGATATCGGGTCGGGTCCTCGTATGGTGCACTCCGCTTGCGGCACTTAGCTTTGGGTTTGCATCGGCGGCGTGGAAGTGGACTTACGGGATGACATCCCGGCCCTCTCGATGATCTCGGCGGCATACTTCCGTTGAGACGAGAAACAACCCACCCGAATGACGTTTGACAAGACAATTCCCAAAAAGTAACTCAAGGGCCCCAAGTCTTTCATAGCAAATTCGAACCGAGCATGGCCATGATAGGCGATGCAAAGCATCGGAGGAGCGATCAAGATGATATCATCCACATATAACGAGAATGTAGGCCAATGACGAACCACTGCGGTAGATGAACAAAGAATTGTCGACCGTGTGTGTGAACCCAATAGTCGAAACAAAATCAGCAAATCGTGTATACCGAGGCACGTGAGACCGCTTAAGCCCATATAAGGACTTTTTCAACAAACGGACATGATGAGGCGGTACGGGATCCCCGAAACCCAACGGTTGATGCATATAGATCTTGTTTCCTTGAGATCTCCATGTAGAAAAGCATTCTTGACATCTAAGCGATGAATTGGCCAAGTCTTTGAAAGGGCCAAGCTAAGTACCGTGCGAATGGTAGCCGGTTTGATCACCGGACTAAATGTCTCACCACAATCAATACCAACCTGCCGAGTCTTACCATCACCAACAAGTCGCGCCTTATGCCGAGCAAAGGACCCATACGAATTCTCCTTGTGAGCAAAAATCCACATAGACCGATAATATTAATACCATATGGACGGGGCACCAACTCCCACGTCTTATTATCAATAAGAGCATTATATTCATCGATCATAGCAATTTTCCAATTAGGGTCATTTAATGCGGATACGGATTGCGGGGCAAGGGGATTTAGAGACATCGAATGTAAATTAAAATATCTTTTAGGTGTAAAAATACCCCGCCGACTACGAGTGACCGGTCTATGACTCGAGGAAGAATTAATGGAATTTTTACGGGCTTGGGACGGAGTGGCCAAGAAGCGGTGGGCTCTTGGCCCAAATCGGAAATGGTGGACTCGGCTTCGGACCGGTTCCGGACCGGGCTGGACCGGCCCGATTCTTGAAGCTGTTCCGGTGGTGGGAAGAAGGCGGGTGTGGCGGTGCTGTTGGGCCAGCGGGCAGTGGGCCCGCTGGAGGATTTTGGATACGGGAGATGTCCGAAAAATTCCGAATAATATACGGGGATATTTGGTCATCCAAAAAATTATACGACTTAGGTTCGGGAGTATGAACTTTCGTAAATGGGAATTGAGTTTCATCAAAAATGACATGGCGATTGATTATGATTTTCTTGGAGGATAAATCAAAACACTTATAACCACGATGATTCGACGGATAACCCAAAAACACACACGGGGTAGACCGAGCACGAAGTTTGTTAATTGTGGTGGATGGAAATAACGGATAACACAAGCACCCAAAAATCCGAAGGTGAGAATAAGAAGGGTTCTTATTATATAGGATTTTGAGGGGGAAGAATATGTCAGACCTTTAGACGGAATTATGTTAAGAAGATATGTGGCCATTTGTAGAGCATGATGCCAAAAATATGGAGGTATGGAGGCATGTATAAGGAGAGTTCGGACAATGTTATTTATGGAACGAATTTTGCGTTCGACTTTCCCATTTTGTGAAGATGTATGAGGACATGAAAAACGAAAATTTATCCCATGAGTAGCACAAAACTCTCGAAACTCCCTATTGTCATATTCTTTCCCATTATCACATTGAATATTTTTTATTTCTCTTTCGAATTGAGTACGAATGAACGCTCTAAATTTTATGAAGACGGAAAACACTTGTGATTTATTCGCAATTGGAAACGTCCACAAAAATCTAGAATAATCATCTAAAAAGAGAACATAATAACGATGGCCCATTGAACTCGAACGGGGAGATGTCCATAAGTCGCTATGAATAATGTCAAATGGCATAGAAGTATGAGAATTGGAGTCTACAAATGGTAACTTAATAATTTTTCCTAATGAACAAGATCGACAAATTGGAGTACAATTTGTACCCTTACAAGAAATAAAGCTATTTTTATCTAAAGTGATAAAATAGAAGATCCGGATGACCCGAGACGAGCATGCCATATGGAAGGAGAGATGGCCGCAAAAGGCGATGGCAAGGTGGACTCGATGGTGAAAGCCGGGCATGATAGGATACGGATCCCCCTACTATCACACCTCATGAGATGACTCCCCGTCTTGAAATCCTTCACGAGAGAAACCGAAAGGATCAAATTCAACGAAACGTAATTGTCATTTGTGAATTTTCGGACGGACACTAAATTTTTAATCAATTTAGGAGCATGTAAAGTATTTTTCAAGAGGAGTGGTGGATTAGGAGGAGACAATGTTTTTCGACCATACCCTAGAATTGGAATAGAAGCGCCATTACCAACAATTATCCCCAGGGTGCTCAAATTGGAATAAGATGAGAGAGTACCGATTCGGAAGTCATGTGAGTAGTGGCCCGGTGTCCATGTACCAATTTGGGTCGGTTGAGTCAACCCCAACGTGTGCATCGCGGCCTCGATATCGTCCGAGTGGGGCTCGCACGCATGATGGACTTGCGGAGGACGGGGCCCAAGGACTCCCCGGCCGTGCTTTGGAACCGGGCCATTACCGTTGTGGGGGCCGTTCTTTGGGCCACCGGCCGGTGGGCCGCCAATGCTTTCGGGTATTGGGCTCGTTGGATCGGCCGCCCACCCGGCCGTGGCGGCTCTTTGGAGGGTGCGGGTGCCACCGCCCCGGCCCCACCGCTCCGGGCCCACGGTGGTGGTGGCCCACCGTACCCCGAATGGGACCCATCGCCTGCTTGTTGCTCACCGGAACCGCCACCGAACCACCTCGTTTGCCCCCGCGGTTTTTGTTATTTTTGCGATTATTCTTGCCGCCACCATTATTATGGTTTTGGCCCGAATTATTAACAAAACCCGAAGAAGTAGGAGAGGATGCCACCATGACAAGCGGGCTTGCTCCGGTAGCCGCCTTTTTAGCCAAACCGGCTTCTTCCAACGTCGCATGGAGCGGGCTTGATGAAAGTCGGGAAGAGGGTTGCTTTGGCGAAGGAGAGTTCCAACACCATTATAGGCCTCGAAAGCCCGCAACCAACCGTAGAACTAGACGATTATTTGTCACCTTTGGTGCGCCAACATTACGGAGTTGATCCGCCAATTCCTTTAGTTTCTTGCAATATGCGAAACGTTCGGAAATACGTCCATTCGAACGAGAGAGAATTCTGCTCGAGTGTGACGATACGGGAATGTTGGTTGTCTTGGAATATGTCACGCAATCTATTCCATGCGGCCATAGCCGTGGTATCGGGCTCCATAATCGTCCGTAGAAGGTCCACTGAAATAGTGGCGTATATCCACCGAAGAACGGTAGCATCAAGTGTAATCCACACCTCAGGATCCTCCGCAGGAAGGGGTCTAGCGGGAGGAATTATGTGATGAAGAACTTGATAAGAGATAGCGTGAATTTTAAACAACTCCGCCCACGTTGCATATTGAACGTTTTCCATCTCAAGGACAATAGGGACACTGAGCTTGATATTGGAAGCTGTGAGGGCGAGTGAAAATTGTTCTTAGACATATTTGAAAGAACAAAGAAGGAGGATAAATTTAAGAGAGGTTTTTGAGAGCGGAAGACGAGATATTTGGAGAGAAAAACCCGAGGGAGGGGGGGGGTTCTCGGCCAAAGAGGCAAAAGTTTGAGAGAAGAAAACTTTTGGTTTAGACCTAGTCTCTTGATACCATGAAAGAAATAATCCCCTTGATTATTTTCATTAATTGAAAGGCTATATATACAAGTTACATATTTCCATAATAGGAAAAATCCTTTTCCTATTCTACTTCTAAATCCTTATTCTACCATAATTCTAACTATACAATTATGGTAGGTGTATAACACTAATTAAGGTATCCTTTTTATTACAATATACTACAAATATATATACCATATATACAATATCTTATTGGAACAATTTTCTAGCAAATCTGGCCGAGAGGCCCAACCCACTGCTATTGTTTAACAGCATCAAATATTCTCAATAATTGTACTGTGATAAGAAATCTCGATAATCAACATTACTTATCTTATTTAGGAAACTTTCTAATTACGAAGTGACTGCACTTATTTGGTATATTAACCTTATTTCATATATTTGGTAAATTATCCTTATTATTTGGTAAATAATAAATACATATTTTAATTGTATGATGACCGTTTACTTTGTAGTGTATGTTCTCGTCTCTATTACTTTTTTGTGCTTTATTGTTTTTTTTTGTTGGGAAAATTAACACTTTTATTCCCTCAAGTATTGTTGAATTTTGATTTTGGTCCTTAATGATTTCTAGTTAAGCACATTTAACCTTCAATCAGTTGATATTTACATTAGGACAGTGGGAGGTGACCCTGAACACTTTCCGGTCATGATGGAGTTGCATCATGGATCAACTCTTAGCCCGTTTCTATTTTCCTTAGTGATGGACGAATTGACTCGACATATCCAAGAGGAGGTGCAGTGGTGTATGTTATTTGTATCTTGTTTTTTGCTGTCCTATTTTCCGTGCAATCCTGCAATGACTTACGTTCCTTTTGAGCCGAGGGTCTATCGGAAACAACCTCTCTACCACGCAAAGGTAGAGGTAAGGTTTGCATACATCTTACCCTCACAGACTAACACTTGTGGGATTACACTGTGTATGTTGTTGTTGTTGTTATAATTTTGATTGACGAGATGCGCGGCGGGGTTAACGATATGTTGGAAGTTTGGAGAACGACCTTAGAATCTAAAAGTTTCAGGTTAAGTAGGACTAAGACGGAGTATATGAAGTGCAAATTCAGTGACGTGATGCAGGAGATAGATGTGGAATGAAGATTGAGGCACAAGATATACCCAAAAGAGGAAGCTTCAAGTATTTTGGGGCCGTAATACAAAGAGATGGGGAGATTGACGATGATGTCGCACAACGTATTTGAGCAGGGTGGATGAAATGGAGGCTTGCCTCCGAGGTGCTTTGTGATAAGAAGCTGTCGCTTAGGCTGAAAGGTAAGTTCTACAGAGTGGTGGTTAGACCAACATTGTTGTATGGGGCAGAATGCTGGCCTGTCAAAAATGTTCACGTTCAGAAGATGCAGGTAGAGAAGATGAGGATGCTCAGATGGATATGTGATCATACTAGAAGAGATATGATTAAAAGAGAAGTTATACGGGATAATTTCGGTGTGGTCTCTGTGACGGACAAGATGAGAGAAGCGAGGCTGAGGTGGTTCGGGCATGTGAAGAGGAGGTGTGAGGATGCACCCGTTATGAGGTGTGAGAGATTGACGATAGCAGGAGTTAGGAGAAGTACTAGAGGTGTGCCGAAGAAGAACTGGAAAGAGGTGATTAGACAGGACATGACACAACTTCAACTGACTGAGGACATGATCCTAGATAGGAATATTTGGAGGTTGAGGATTAGGATAGAAGGTTAGTCGCTTGTTGAGTTGTGTCACATTGTGTGTGAGAGGGTAGGGGCTAGCCTCTTCATCTCCTCTTTTTTTTTTGTAGTATTATTTAGGTTTCACGTAGATCCATACTCTTATGCATGTATTACTATGTGTTGCTTTATTTGTTTTGAATTGTGATATCTTGTTGTCTTATTTTTCTTGAATTCCTGCATTGAATACATTCTTTTTAGTCGAGGGTCTATCGGAAACAACCTCTCTACCCACAAAGGTAGAGGTAAGATATGCGTACATCTTACCCTCCCCAGACCCAGCTGTGTGGGATTACACTGGTTGTTGTTGTTGATCTCTCTGACATTGGATCTTCAAGAAGTTAACAAATTATTAAGAGTTAAACCATTCTATTATCAATGTATTATGTTAAATTTGTATTGTTACTCCACAATTAAGGGTAATATAGTTCTAAAAATCATCTAAATCACACATTTTATATATAAAAGGACAAAAGACATACATTTTAGTTAATTAAAGGTTAAATGTGCTTAGCCAATATTACAAAATTAAATCCAGAATTCTTCATAACCAAGGGACCAAAAGTTATCCCCTTATTTTTCTTTTTGTTATTATTATTACCCCTATTAAATATAGATGCAATGATATTTTCACTTTTCGACCTATATTATCACATGAAATAAAATATGATATCTCAATCTATCATATAAAATTGAACTTACCATTTACGAGCAATGGGATATGAGCAGGGAAAATGTTTAAAATATATGCAACAAGCATAGTTAACTATTCTATGAATGTTCACAAAAAAGTTTCTTTACAAAATAATTTACATTTGCATAATCGTTCTTTCACTAATTTTTTTTTCAAAACTCTATATTGAATCAGATATTTCTAGACACGTAAACGTGAACATATAATAATATTGAAAAGAAAAAAGATTTGAATTACTCGACGTTCAGATATGATTTGATTGAAATTTGAAAAAAATATATATTCAAAAGTTAATGAAAAATTGTATTTGAAAATTGAATGTGTTTGGACATGAAAACAAAGTTGAAATTTATGAGTCGAATTTAAATAACTCTTAAAATCTGTTTTTAGACTTTAAATTCTACATAAGGAAAATTACACACTTTTCAGCACAAAAGAAATTATTACTAATTTTGCTCCAGCTACCATTATTTTCCCCCAATTTAGCCATTTTCCTGTTTCTTCCCACAATAACTAAGTGCTAAAAAAAAATCACATTTTTCTTCACCATTCCTCCACCAGATAGTACCATTATATCAGCACCACCACTAACCTTGTTGGCGCTTTCAATCATGGAAGCTCCAATTCGTATATGATAACAACTTAGTCAGTGATGAGGTGTATAGATGCAATCCATAATCAAGTGTGCCCTTAACATATTGAATGATACGCTTAAGAGCGGTAAAATGAGGCACCCTGGAGGCATGCATGAATAAGCATACCTGCTGAACATCATAAGCAATGTCAGGCATGGTGAAAGTAAGATACTGTAGTGCACCTGCAAGACTCATATAGAGTGTGGGATCGAACACTGGATTACCATCAACAACACTAAGCATTGATTTAGAATCAACCGGTGTGGACATGATATTACAGTTCGCCATTTTCGCCCTGTACACTATCTCCTCTGCATACTTGTGCCGACACAAAAACATAATATCTGCAGAACGAGTCACTGATATCCCCAAAAATAGCTCAACTTCCTCAAGTCAGTTATCGCAAATTCAGTCTTAAGTAATGCAATAATCTCATTTTTCAACAAATCAGAGGAGGCAGTAAGCACAATGTCATCCACATATATTAATAAATAAGCAATGTTACTACCTCGATGAAAAATAAATAGAGAATTATCACATTTACTGCATATAAACCCAATCTGCATGATGTACCGTGCAAAACGTTCATACCACGCTTGAGGGGCATGTTTCAAACTATAAAGTGACTTACGAAGACATCATACATACTTAGGGACTGCTGGATGGACAAAACCAGGCGGCTGGTGCATGTAAAGAGTTTCTTCCAAATCCCCATGTAGAAACGCATTTTTCACATCAAGCTGATGACTCGGCCAATGCTTACCCATATCAATACTCATAACTATGCGAATGGTAGCCGGTTTAAAAATCGGACTGAATATCTCACCACAATCAATACCCTTCTACTGATTCATGCCATTCGTCACAAGTCTCGCCTTATATCTCTCTAGATCACCACTGTCTCGATATTTGTGATGAAAAAGCCATATGCATCGAATCACATTCACCCCCTCTGATCTAGGAACCAAATCTCACATGTGCTGTTGTGTTAAAGCATTAAATTTCTCACGCATGGCTGCATTCCAATTTGGGTCAAGTTTGGCTAATTTTGGATTTTTAGGAATTGGGGATATTGTTTGGGTGAATAGGTTGAATTGTATTTTGGGTTTGAAAATGCCGTGTTGGGCATGGGTTTCCATGTGGTACGTGGGGTCAGGGGCAGATTCAATATTTGGGATGGGGTTCGGGTCAGGTGTGGGTACTGTAGGGGGAAGGGTCGGTGACAGTGACTGAAGAGAGGTGTGGCAAGATGTCGGTGACAGTGACTGATGAGAGGTGGCAAGATGCCGATGACAGTGACTGATGAGAGGTGTCCATATCGGGTAGGAAATTTGAATCGGGTTGGTATGTGGTGGTTTTCGGTACATGGTGAACTAGGTATGGGGTCAGGTTTTCTGGCCTAAGTGTGGGAGATGGAGCAACCGACTGGTTGGACATCGGGAATGAGAGACTCGACGGTTCAGGGGTGGTGGATGAGTAGTTCGGTAATGGAAGAACAATGGGTGTGACAAGTTGATGTGTCAGAGACTTGGTGGGTCCATTGTCGAAAGGAACAGAGGCAATCGACGAGAATCGAGACTGAGGAAGGCCGCCAGAGGTGACATGTGGCATTGATGGTGATTGGAAGGTAGTTGCCAGAGATGTTGGCGATGGTACAGTCGTTGGATTACTAAGCAGGTGGCGAATGATGGGAAAATTCCCGGCGGTGGCTCGGACAATAGGTAAGGATGGGGGACAGTCCGACCAATTTTCGATGGTGGCATACGGTGTCTGAACAGTGGGATTGGTGGCAGACGACGACGACTGAACAGTGTCGGCAGCTGCGAAATAGTGGTAGCATGCTGGAGAGTATGGTGGACAAGCGGTGATGTGTCTTTGTCATCGAGAAATTGATAATCAGTGACTTGAAATTTTTGAATGTTGTCGAATGAGAAAACTTATTCAACAAAGGTGACGTGGCGTGAGATTTTAATTTTGTCGGTGGATAGTTCATAGCACAAATACCCCCTATGGTTCGACAGGAAACCTAGGAATGCACATGGAGTGGATCGAGGTGCTAGTTTGTGGGGAGGGGGGAGGCGTGGATGTCAGATTTGGGTAACACAAACAACCAAAAATTCTAAGGTGATCATAGCGAGGGATCCGCCGGTAGAGAATTTCGATGGGTGTTTTATTTTGAATCGCACGGGTGGGTAAGATGTTAAGAATATGTTCTACCATTTTTAATGCATAAACCCAAAACGTGAGGGAGAAAGACGCATGAAAAAGAAGGGTATAGACCATGTTATTAATGGTATGGAAAATTCTTTTGGCTTTTCCATTTTGAGGGGAGGTATATGAGCACGAGAAACGAAAGACCATGCCGTTAGCCTCACATAATTTATGAAACAAAGAATTATTGAATTCACGACCATTATCACATTGAAATATTTTGATATCTTTCTCAAATTGCATTTTGACCATTGTACAAAATTCAATAAATTTGGAGAACACCTGAGATTTGAGTTTAAGTGGATAGACCCAAAAAAGTGAGAGAAATCATTCAGAAACACCAAATAATATTTGTGGCCTAGGTTGCTAGTTATAGGGGAAGTCCATAAATCGGCATGAATAATATTGAAGGGAGAGAAAGTAATACTAAGAGAAGGCGTAAAGGGTAGTCGGACATGTTTCCATAGATGACATGAGGAGCAATTATGAGGAAGTTTCTCATTATTACAGTGAATTAAATTTCGGTTTCGGAGGGAATCAAAGACATGAGCACCTGAATGACCAAGTTTATTATGTCACGTTGATGAAAATATTGTTGTGAGAGTAGTGGGAGGAGTGACGAGGGCAACTAGAGAGGTGGGAGGGTTAGTACTGACAGCGGACGTGGATATGAAAGGATAGAGGTCCCCTTTACTATTACATCATGTTAGAAGATTCCCGGTACGGAGATCCGTTACAGAAAATCCGAACGTGTCAAAATTAATTGAGACGAACTTATCGGTGGTGAATTTTCTAACAGAGATTAGGTTTTTGATGATATTCGGGGCATAAAAGACGTTTTTAAGCGAGAAGTGGGGATGTAGTGGTGGGGTAAAGGTGTGGCCAAATTATTGTATTGGAATACGATGACCATTACCGACCATAATAGATTGTGGAGTTTGTAACTTGCGCAGTTGAGAAAGATTACCAGAATTATTGGTGAGATGAGATGTGGCGCCCGTGTCCATATACCACGCATTATCGGGCTGTTGACGGGTCAAAGTGCCAAAAGCCTGGCCTAAATCGGCTGGGCCTGGGACGGACTGATGGGCCCCAGGATGTAGGGCCTGTCGGTTGTGGCGTGGTGGTGTCGGTCCCAAAGCTGTTGGGCCGCTGCGGGCTTCGGGGACATGGGCCGGATGAAATTGGCCCCACCGTGGCCTATCGGTTGTGCCTGTGGGTGGGCCGATGACAGGCTATTAGGCAGCTGATAGTGCCACTGGGCCGTTGGAAGTGGGACTCGGCTGGCAGCCCAGTCCCTGTAGCGCTTCTGCCGCTACCCGTAAAACCGCAGTGATTAATCTTTGCCATGAATGCTTGACGAAAAAAATACATTGGGGTTCGTGGCGTATATTTGTGGTGTATGTGAGGCAGTAGCAGCCGTATACGAGATGTATATCGGTTTGTTATAGAAAGAAGGAAGCCGGGGAGGCTGTATATTAACTGTATATCAGTGTATACCAGTGGTATACCTCTGGATTCTAGCGCCGGAAAAGAAGAGGGGCGGCCGAATTGAGGGGATTAGGGTACGGAGGAAGTTTTGGCTTCTGATACCATGTAGAATTGTATTAATTTTCCTTGAGGAGCATTTCTCATTAATACAATATATATATATATATAATGTGTACAATGTGGAATCCTAATACAAGAGAGATCCTATAATTATCATAATTATATAACACTAATAAATACAAATATATGGTGAATATTCTATTAATATTCACTAATACAACTATTAACGTCAAATATATATTGTATTAGTCTTTTACAATTTCAAATAATAATTAGCTTTAAAGTTTAGTAAAATTGACTCTAGAAAAATGAAAAAATAACACATAAATTGAGACGGAGGAAATATCATATTTGATTTTTAATACTAAGAAATATTGGTTCCAGCTATTAACGTTAATTGTACTTGTATAATGCTAGGGAATCCGCATTTGGTTTATTATACTATTATGGAGTCTCTGTTGTTTTGTTCTTCTAACTTGGAAAAAACGTTATAGGTAAGAATTTTCTCAGAGAGAGAGATAGTTCGAACACCAAAAATGCTCACTACTTGTCTTTACAAAGAGGGACACATTATCTCTAGTAGTCTTTACAAAAGACGGACATATTATTTATAGTTATGTACACAAAAATACTTGAAGAAGATAATTTCAGCAAAACACAACAAAAAGAAATAATTACAGAAAAGAGTATTAGTGAATATATTGTATAACCACTATAATTATACATCAATAATAATTACACAATATATGGTGAATATTCTACTAATAAAGAGCATAGCCAATGTTGATTACCTCTAACGTGTGGCGTTGGGTACTTGAGAAACTCCGGAGCCTCTTGTTCATAAACTTCTGATACATCTTAAAATCTGTAGAATTAATTGAATGAGGTTTCCTAAAGGAGCAAGCCAAGGAGCAAAGAGTTGTGCAATGGTTTTCTGCGTGTTACTAATGGCATCTATCAGCTTTAAGGACGAAGTTTTTCAACCCCAGGCACTTAATTTGCAAGATTGGTATTTGTGGCAGGCAGCTATCAAACCCAATAACATAGTCTTGTTAATTCCCTAATTGTTTAAAATAAGCAGTATGTTAAAGCTAAAATATGAAATAAAATGCTAAAAATTAATATATCAAAATTTAAAGATATTTTCTCCAATGGGAAATCTGTGAGTTACGTAAAACTAAGACATAGTTACCTTCAAATTACAAGTTAACTTGCAGCATAACGTTCTCATCATGCTGCAACATGAGCCCAGGAAGTTTCCCTAAAAATCTTGTTTTGCAACACGCTAATCTCAAAATATTATCACCATCTACTCATAAAAAAGAAAGAAGATCATTTTAACAGGGCTCAACACTAAGATCAAATGCAGGCTTTAGAGTTTATTCCTGCAAATTAATAATTTGGATCCGTTTTTCAATATCCCTGATCACCTTATCACGTCCTCTTTCGAGGAAAGTTCCAGAACTGGTTCTGACCCTGGCAGGGAGGGAATAACAGGAGAGAAAAATCAGCGAATCAACGATGGTAGTAACAATTAAATCTCCATAATCCTCAATAGTACAACCTAGCTTTGACAAGGGGTATGCAAACAATATGCTTACCTGCTGTCCATACTCTTACTAGTAGTACTATCTGTTGGAAATTTGCCTTTGGCGGAGAGATGCGTCCACCCATCTTTAATGAATTAAATACTAGTGTTCTGCATGTTGGAGGCTTTGTCTCTTCACACATGCATAATCTACTAAGTGAGTAGAATATCGTAGGGCCAAGAATCGTCAAATTTCATTGAGAAATGAAAGAGATATTGGTCCACAAAGTAAGGTGTTTGAGGCACTGAAATATGGTGTGGAACAAATTTACCACATCGGTGGGAAAAGGAAGAATTGCTCTCTTTATAAGTCTCTAAAGTGGTAAAGGGTTTGGGACCCCAAGGGGTATCCCATGTGTTTAAAGAAGGGAGGACCTATATGTGCTTGGGTTCAAGGCTAAGCCCACACGCGGGCCGCCGCCCGTCCGGATCACGGGTCACGGGTCACGGGGACTTTCTGATATTATCTTTTTGGACCCCAAATTGCTTAATATTTACAGTTTGGTCCCTAGAGTTTCTGAAAAGTTGATTTTGGGAAAGACGGAAGGCAGAAACTTTCTGCCTACCGTTTGAGCTGTTTTTTGGAGCATTAACCAGCCCTCCTTCATGACCATAAATCAGCCTCTTTAAACAACCATGAACAGCCTCACTAATGGCATTAAACCTGCCATGATCAGCCTCCCTAATGGCATTAAACCTGCCATGATCAGCCTCCCTAATGGCATTAAACCTGCCATGATCAGCCTCCCTAATGGCCATTAATAGCCCTCCTAATAACTATTTACAGCCATGTTTGTGGCAGTTGAGGAGTCCCTCCTCCATGCTATATATTGATGCCTCTTTGGCTCAATAACGTGACAGAAAATTAGCACAAACAATGACGAAAAAGATAGCAAAACAGTGTTGAAAAACAGTGAGGAAAAACACACATATACACAAGATATACATAATAGAGACACACTATTGAAGATAACTTTCCTTGAAAAGGAAAAAGAAGTAATTGCTCAAGGTTAACAAGAACCCGCGAGGGCCTGACTGTCTGGAACTAGACGTTCCGTAACTACAGGACTCGAAAGTTGCTGGCTATCCGGAACTTAATATTCCAGATCTACAGAATTCAGGGATTCTAGATGTTGAACCGAAACGGAGCAAAGAGGGGACAAAGACTTGTTCCAAGCCTTCTAGCTTGTATGGTTGAGAACAAACCAGTGACAATTAACAAAGAATTGTCATCTCCAAAAGCACTGCTTTGGAAAGAAGCTACAAAGAAAGAAATATATTCTATCATATAGAACCATACTTGCATAATGGTTGATCTTCCTCCGGGAAAAGAACCTTTGGGTTGTAAAATGTGCTCCCCTGTGAGTAGTTTAACATCCAGGGCCATTGCAGTCTTGCGTGGCCTGGATGTTGAAACAATCTTCCTAACCTGAGAGTTGGAAGGGGAGAATCAGAGTTGGTTTGCTGGACTGTTGGGCTTTTTCCTGAACTTTCATTTTGGTCCCTGAAATGTTTACATTTTGGTCTTGGAAGTTTCAGATAAAACAGAAACAATGAATCTAACCACAGAAACATTGACTCTGAAGTTAGAAAGTCAACAGTTGGAAAACCAACAGTCTGAGAATGGAAGTCATATTGAAATAAAGTCTTGATATGAAAGATATGGGTATCTCAGATGACATATTAGGAATTGAATTTCTAAGACATTTAATGGACTGGTCTAACTCCAAACTCAGTTGTGAGATAATTGACAGTCTCGTTGAAGCCACCAATGGATATGAATCATATAACTGATTGAAATCATGGTGCACCCATAGACAAGGAGCGATATGCACAGGTCACGTGTAGTTCAATGTATTGTACACACTACAACTGACCTGGTATCGGCCTACAAAGCAGATCAGTTGAACTAAGGTTCACTGATGATTTTAATACATGATCGGTAGAAGGCGTTAAGTCGAATATAACGATATCTGAATTATTCGCTTATCTACAAATTATAGTATTCTGGATGTCCAGCGGTTCTGAGAGAACACAGTGATGCAAACTGGACATCTGATCTGAAGAACACCAAAGCCACAAGTAAATGTGTATGGTGGGTCTTGGAAAATCCTCTAAGCAAACTTGCATCGGCCGATTTATGATGGAATCAGATTTTATCGCTATATACAAATCATGAAAGAAGTTGAGTAACTTCACGACTCCTTAGAGGACGTCCCTTATTGGGAGAAACCCGTGCCTTCAGCAGTTATACAATGTGGCTAGCCGGTCGGCTTCAGGAGGGACATGGATGACGGCGTCTGAACATATCTGTCAGGATCTGTCGGAGATATAAGACCGTATGGCAGTTGATCATCACGGGTGTCACTTCCTTGTTTACTAACTAAGGGACTACCCGGAGATCAAGTGTTCTGCCTGTCTAGGGGAATGAGCTTAAAACCCAAACAATACGAACCATTGCGGTGGTAACCCAACCATACTGATTGGAGATCCCAAGAATTTGGTTCAATGGGAAAACTAAGATGCAAAAGGTTCAGTTGAGCGCTTCGGTGGAAGCAAGAAGCAGTTTGGATGATAATTTCTGTACGGAAACATGAATCCAAAGCTGTTCCCACGATAGACATTAAAGTGCTACCTGCATGGTGGGTAAAGGTTAAGCTTCCAAACCTTTAAACGATCCTCAAACGGTTGAGGTTAAGGTTGAAGAAACTTTTAATGATTCCTAACACTTGTGAAGTAGAGTATAGCAGGATACCTTGTAGGAGATCACCTATTTAAGTACGAGGATAACCGCCTCAAATGAACGCACTTAAGAATCCAAGTGTGTCCACGGCCACAACGGACAAAACCATAAGAATGAAAATGAATAAGGAGAGTTATTGTGTTGGTATCATTGTCTTGGCTTAAACTAAACACTGACGGTTCAAGACATCACGTTCACCGCGCAGTAAGTAAGTCCGATGGTATTCAATTAGGGAAGGTTCATAGCGAAAGCTACCTCTCCTGATGCAATATCTTTTCGTTGAAAGATTGCTGAAAGTAGACACCTTGTGTGTGCGCCATAATCTCTCTTTCATAGAGGGGATTGTTGGAAATTTGCCTTTGGCGGTGAGATGCGTCCACCCATATATAATGAATTAAACACTAGTGTTCCACATGTTGGAAGCTTTGTCTCTTCACACATGCATAATCTACTAAGTGAGTAGATGATCGTAGGGCCAAAAATTGTCAAATTTCATTGAGAAATGAAAGAGATATTGGTCCACGAAGTAAGGTGTTTGAGGCATGGAAATATGGTGTAGGACAAATCTACCACATCGGTGGGAAAATGAAGAATTGCTCTCTTTATAAGTTTCTAAAGTGGTAAAGGGTTTGGGTCCCCAAGGGGTATCCCATGTGTTTAAAGGAGGGAGGACCTAGATGTGCTTGGGTTCAAGGCTAAGCGCACACGCGCGCCACCGCCGCCCGTCCTGGCTCGGGCTCGGGTCTCGGGTCGTGGGCTGTGGGGACTTTATGATATTATCTTTTTGGACCCCAAATTGCTTAATATTTACAGTTTGGTCCCTAGAGTTTCTGGAAAGTTGATTTTGGGAAAGACGGAAGGCAGAAACTTTCTGCCTACCGTTTGAGCTATTTTTTGGAGCATTAATAGCCATTACTTGGCTGTTAACTCCTCCATAAACAACCCTCATTCATGACCATAAATCAACCTCTTTAAACAACCATGAACAACCTCACTAATGGCATTAAACCTGCCATGATCAGCCTCCCTAATGGCTATTAACTGCCCTCCTAATGACTATTTACAACTATGTTTGTGGCAGTTGAGGAGTCCCTCCTCCATGCTATATATTGATGCCTCTTTGGCTCAGTAACGTGACAGAAAATTAGCACAAACAGTGATGAAAAAGATAGTAAAACAGTGTTGAAAAACAGTGAGGAAAACACACATATACACAAGATATACACAACAGAGACAAAACAAAAGAGAAAAACAGTAATTCTTCCTTCATTTTCCATTTCTTCAGCAAGTCGATTCGTATTTGTTTTCTTCGTCAAACTCAACCTATTTGCTTTGTAGCGTTGAGATTAAAGTGTTGTTTTATCTTGAGAGACTATTGCCTGCTAACGTAAAAGCATATATATGGGGCAATCTTATTTTAAGGATAGAGTGCAATCACTCGACTCAACACACAACATTGTAACCATCTAGATTTAGTTATTTCTTGATTTCAGGTTATCAAGATTCAAGACACAACAAGCTTGTGGCAGTTATCAACATTGGCCTATTCGTTTATCCTTTCGAACACTTGTAATATTTATTTACTTCCCGTACTGCTTTACTACAATAGCAACCAACACTATCTACAAGTACACTTGACTTTTGCATGTGAGGCTTGGCAAGACTAATCATATACTCTCATTCCTCCTTGGACTGCGAAAGAGATAACAAAAGGATATTAGAATCTTTACTCTTTTAGGTCAATGAATTCGATGGATAGCAGCAAATAGATCAAGCTCTATAAATGCTACATGTAGGGTTTTGTTGGGTTCAAAGCATATAAGTAAGACACAACGGAAGTTTAATTTTTTTTCTTACTTACCCCAACAACATTTCTGGTATAGTTATACAACAATCAAACCTGTAACATAAAGCATAAACTTACAGGTTAGAATATCTGGAGTCTTTATCTACTATAAGGTGGACACGCGGTTGACCTTCCGATTGCAAGCTCCAAGCTTCAATGTATTTCTATTTCGGAAAGCTAGGAAATCCGGCAGAGGTTCGAGAGAGTTTTAATTCTAAGTCTATAAGGCTTAAAATGATAATTTGAATTAGTGTAGTGAATAATGAAGAGAATGCCACTATTTATGGGTAAAAATTAGGTCAAACCGGATTAGGGTTTGACCTTGGACCTGGACCAAAAATTGAGGTAGAGGAGCCGCGGCCCTAGGGTATGGGCGCCGCGACGCTCGATGTGTTTCTGCACTGTCTCGATTATTTTTCTGCACATTCTTAATTAATCCAAAATCCAATTTTGACTTAATTAAAATAATAATTATTCATTTAAATATCTCGATTCTAAATCGAACATTCAATTACTCTCTCAATACATCCTTAGATCTAATGGATAATCGACATAGTGTGACCCTACAAGCCTTGTCATATCGACATTAATCAAATTAAGGTCTACACGGAACTCCTAGACGGCCGCAAGACGAACTCAATATGTGAAATACGTTTACGCGAATCAAGTAAACTTAACCATTATGTGGTAAGATAAAATCCTTTTATTCGCGACACACCCGATCAAGCTTAGGATTTGTCAAGTGTCTATCCAAATGGCTTAATCATTGTATCTCATCTATATTAGTTGACAACTAGACCATATTCCAAATATGTCTATTGCGTTGGCCAATGACTTAGTCAACCTAATATCACTGAGAATTTGAGTGTGCTCTCGAATATACATTCGAGGAATGAATCCTAATCTTGGCTCAACTACCACCTTTAATTCACATTGTAATGTACCCAATACAAGCAGTATCTCAACCTATAAGGCATTTGAGCTTAGGATGGGATCAAAGTACATTACTTTGTAGACAAGGCGCGTATTGACCTCAAGTCTAAGGACTTCTATCTCCCACACACTGATCATATTTTAGACAAGTATAACAAACATTATCTCAGCAGGGTATACCAATACTTCCAAAGTATCCATGTGTCCATCACGAGTAGCCATTACTCGTAGCAGGTGAGACATACTACATCCTCTAAGGATGTGATGCAGACCATATGTCGACTTATCACATAACATCGATATCCTATTCTCGATGATCATTAGTCGAGGCTATTTTAAGAGTTACGTTATAATATTAATATCTCACACTATTAATAACAGCGTAACCTCCAGGGATACATATTATAGAAGATTAGAAACAATCAATTAATAATTCAATAATTTGCAAATGCCAAAATATTAATCTCCACTAATAATAATATGAATGTGTATAAAATACATTTTGTCCTAATACAGATTGTCTCTAGGACATAAATATACTTTCAATCTCCCACTTGGCCTAGAGCCAATCTCCAACATATCTAATGCCCATATTCTCAAAATGACCATTATGGACTAAGCTTAATGGTTTAGTGAATGAGTCAGCTAGATTATCGTCTGTGGGAACATAGTCTAATCTAATCTCTTCAGTCTCCACCATCTCCCTGAGTATGTGGTACTTCCTTGGTACATGCTTATTTCTGTTGGTTGATCTTGGTTCTTTAGCTTGCGCAATCGCACCAGTGTTGTCACAATAAACCATTATTGGACAAGTGGCACTTAGAACAACCCCTAGTTCCTTTAGGAACTCAGATATCGTGACAACTTCTTTACCAGCTTTCGATCCAGCAATGTACTCAGCTTCCGTTGTCGAATCAGCAGTTGTAGCTTTTTTGAAACTTTTCCAGCTTACCGCTCCACCATTGAAAATGAACGTGTACCCAAATTGAGATTTGTAGTCATCAACATCTGTCTGGAAGCTAGCATCAGCGTACCCAGTAGCAGCTAGATTTTCTTCCCCATCATAGACTAAGAAGTAATCTTTAGTTCATCTAAGATACTTAACAATACTCTTGACTGCCTTCCAGTGTTCTTCCCCAGGATTCTGCTGGAATTTGCAAGTCATACTAACTGCAAAGGCCACATCTGGCCTAGTACAGGTCATGGCATACATGATCGATCCTATAGCCGAAGCATATGGGATCCTTTTTATGCGTTCAAGTTCTATAGTATTAGAAGGACTATCCTTCTTAGATAACTTGATGCCTTGTCCTATAGGTAGAACGCCTTTCTTGGAATTTTCCATAGAAAAACGTCTAAGCACTTTGTCTATGTAGACTGACTGTGACAGCCCCACCAATCTGTTAGGTTTATCTCTATAGATCATAATCCCCAGAATGTAGCAGGCTTCATCTAAATCCTTCATCATGAAGGTACTAGACAACCACTCCTTGACTGACTGCAGGAGAGTCTTATTGTCTCCTATTATTAATATGTCATCTACATATATGATAATGAAGGCAATAATCCCATCTTTGCATTTACTATAAACACATGGATCCTCTTTGCTTCTGACGAAATCAAATGACTTGATAGCCCTGTCGAAACAAATGTTCCAAGTCCTCGAGGCTTGCTTAAGCCCATAAATAGACTTTTGTAGCTTGCATACAACATTTGGTTTGGACTCAAGTGAAAAACCCTCAGGTTGTTTCATAGACACCTCCTCAACTAGATTATCATTGAGGAAAGCAGTTTTGACGTCCATCTGCCAAATGTCATAGTCATAATATGCAGCTATTGCAAGCAAAATCCGAATGGACTTAATCTTAGCAACAGGTGAAAAAGTTTAATCATAATCGACCCCAGGCCATTGATTATAACCTTTAGCCACCAATCTTGCTTTATAAGTCTGTACCTTGCCATATGCATCAATCTTCTTCTTGAAGACCCATTTGCATCCTATGGGTCTAACCCCTGTTGGCAAATCAACCAAGTTCCAAACTTGATTTATGTACATTGAGTCTATCTCAAATTTCATGGCTTCTTGCCATCTCTGCGAATCAATGTCTAACATATCTTCGCTATAAGTTGTAGGTTCATCGCCATTAGGAATATCTATCTCATTGTGTGTTTCAATAAGGAGATTAAGTCTTTCAAGCGGACGATGAGTCCTAGTGGTCCTACGGAGTTGATTATTTTACGTTTCAGTGTTTGTTGCATTCTGATTGTGAGAAGGTCTTTGTGTGTTAGACAATCCATCACCTTGAGAGCTTTCAGGAATGTCATTTTCATGTATTTCCTAAAAGGAATGATGTACAACCATTGTATCATCTTTCATTGGTTGTGTATGAGAGTTTTGCATTTCTTCACTATTTCTCACAACACTTCCACTGGCTGAAGGGCGTACTCTAAGTACCCAATCTTCACTAGATACTCCAACTGAATCCTTGTTTAGGTCATTCGACAAGGGTTCAACTTCTGTATTATCTTGTGATTCTTGAATCTCTTCAAGTTCTATCTCTGTGCAGCTATGTTCCTTGTAGACATATTCTTCTTCAAGGAAAGTTGCGTTCTTGGAAATAATGACCTTATGTTCTCCAGGAAGGTAGAAGTAGTATCCCTTAGTTTCCTGTGGATACCCCACAAAGTAACATTTCTCACTTTTAGATTCCAACTTGTCAGTGAGCATCTTCTTAACATATGCAAGGCACCCCCAGGGTCTCATATATTTAAGAGCTGGCTTCTTGCCACACCATATCTCATAGGGTGTCTTTTCTACTGACTTGGAAGGAACCCTGTTCAGAACATATATAGAGGTTTGTATAGTATGTCCAAAAGGTATGTCGGTAGAGCTCAGGAGCTCATTATGGATCGAACCATATCTAATAAGGTTCGGTTTCTCCTCTCGGCAACACCATTCATCTATGGTATTCCAGGAGGTGTCTATTCTGACTGGACTCTATGTAGCTTTAAGTAATCTAGAAAATCCTTGCTCAAGTATTCACCCCCTCGATCCGATCGAAGGGTCTTGATACTTGTTGTAAGTTGCTTCTCTACTTCCGACTTGTACTCCTTGAACTTCTCAAAAGCCTCGGATTTGTGTCTCATAAGATACACATATCCATACCTTGTGAAGTCGTCAGTAAAAGTGATGAAGTATAGGAAACCTCTTTTAGCTTGAGCCGAGAATGCCCACATACATTAGTATGGACCAACTCAAGAACCTCCTTGGCTCTCACACCTTTCCCAGAAAGTGATTTATTGGTCATCTTTCCTCTTAAGCAAGATTCATAATTACCATAAGACTCCAAGTCAAATGGTTTGAGGTAGTCTAACTTTCTCAACCTTGCTATCCTTGATTCGTTGATATGACCAAGTCTGCAGTGCCATAGGTAGGTAGAGTTTCTATTACTTATCTTGGCTCGTTTATTTTGTACATTGAATACTCTCGACTACAGTTTAGTGTATATAACCCATCCACAAGAGGAGCAGTTCCATATATAATATTATCAAAAGATAGTACTTGACTGCCATTATAAATATACGAGAAAAAACCCTCCATGTATAAAATTGGGACAGAAATGATATTTCTCGTTAACGAGGGTTCATAAAAGCAATCATTCAACACTAAATAATATCCGGAAGGTAAATTTAATCTATAAGTCCCTAGGCGCTCAACATCTACTCGTGCTCAGTTTCCAACGAGTAGGTCTACATCCCTTGGTCCAAGCTTCCTGCTATCAGTTAGCCCCTGCACATTTGTACAAATGTGTGAGCCACAAGCGGTATCCAATACCCAGTAATGAGATTTATTTATAGACATATTTATTTCAATGACGTACATACCTTGTCCACCAATGGCAGGAGCACCTGGTGATTTTCCTCCTCCTGGTGCCGTGCAGTCCTTTTTCCAATGCCGCTTCCTGTGAAAGTTGAGGCATTCATCCTTAGACAGATTCACCGTCTTCACACCTCCCTTGGGCTTCATAGCTGAGGGCGTAGCGATTGCTTTGCCCTTCTTCTTCTGCCATTCCTTGCCTTTCGGGTTGGGTCGGCTAGAAGAGCTCACCATGGGCACATCTTTGCCTTTGGAAGTGGAGGACTCAAAGGTCTTGAGCATGTTGTGCAGCTCCGGCAGAGTCGCCTTCGTTCCATTCATATTGAAATTCACTATGAATTTCTCAAAAGAATGAGGGAGAGAGTTCAGGATGAGGGTGGTAGCGACATTCCTTTCAAGCTTCGTTCCAATTGAAGCAAGCCTCTCTATCAGCCCTATTATCTTCAACACATGCTGCGAGACCTGACCCCCTTCATTGAGCTTACACTTAAAGAGTTCTATGAGTAACTCATATTCCATAGTCTGGGATTGTGAGTCATAGAGACTCTTCAAGTGTTCGAGCATCTCATTGGGCCCCATGTTCTCATGCTGTCTCTGAAGTTCCATAGACATAGAAGACAACATTACGCATTGCTCTGAAGTGGCATGATCTAGATGTTTCTGATAAGCATCCTTATCAAAAGAGGCATATTCAGCAGAGTCTGTCGCAGGGACTGTTGGGAACACCGTGTCCAACACGTATTCTATTTTCTTTTGTCTCAGTACTATTCACAAATTCCTTAGCCAGTCAAGGTAGTTCGGTCCAGTAAGTTTTTTCATCTCAATCAATGTTTTCAATGATAAGCTTGACATCTTTTATAATCTGAAGAATTAGATAGACCGGAAATCAAACTCAAAATCTATTTCCTATTATACACATTCATTTAGGCTAATCAACACAGCCTTTTGTTTAGTTAGCTCCCACTATTTTAACATACTTCTACAACCCCATGGTAGAATACATACCTATTTTAATTGAGGTCATAATGGGCCAATATCTAAGCCTATGCTATATCCACGTTTGCTTTGGCTAATAACTTCAATAGCACATCTTGGTAGGTTCTAAATCAATTGCAAAACTTATTTGCAACTCTTGGTTGATCAACTATTACATTTAATCTAGCGTCCTTAGATTAGTCCGACACTTTGGCGCCAAGATTTGTCTAAGCAAGTCAACCCCATTACACGACTGCGTTTATGTATCTAAGCAAATTTGGCCTTTGTGGGCAAACACTTTGGTGTAAATACCCACAAAAGTTTATCATTTACCTTTACATTAAAATACATCTATGAAATAGTTTGGGTCCTCGTAGACTTAGAGCAAATACTTTGGCATAAATACTCGCATCGCCGAAAAAGATTTTGCTCTCTAACAATTATAATGGACGATGCGTTTTAATTTAGACTTGTATTTAAAATTTTGGGGAACATTTTAACTTAGGGTTTTAACCAAGATCAACTCTTTTATGCCATATCCAATATGACATCTTAACATCATGCAAAACTAAGGACATACATAGTTGGGAACCTTCAACCAAATATGCATGATATAAGATGGTTTAATCAAATACTGGGCGCCGCCTGCCCAGACAGTTATAGCGGACGCTATTATAGTAATTTAAATGACAAACAATTTGACATTTAGCACATATACAATATACTTATCAAATATAATGTATAATAATAATCTTGGGTTAAACATTCTGAATTCTGATTTTTTTTTTGTTTCTGGACAGGTGGGGCCGCGACGCTAATCATTAGGGCCGCGACGCCACTGAGGTAGAAGCCTTTCGACTTCTGCAAAATGCATTAGCGCTGCGGCGCTGCAAGGGCAGAAACATTTCTTTTTCTGCAATTGCATTAGCTCCACGACGCTCCACCATGGAGCCGCGGCGCTGCAGAGGCAGAAACATTTCTGCTTCTGCAAATGCATTAGCGCCGCCGCCCTCCACCATGGAGCTGTGACGCCTATTGTCCAGTGAGTTCAAGTTTTGAAACGAGGCATTAGCAGCGCGACACTCTACCATGGAGCCGTGGCGCCTCCCTGAAACCCTAGCAAGCGCCGTAGCGCCCTACCATAGAGCCACGATGCCGATGTCCTGACAAATATTTCTGTGTTGATTTTCAAAAAATCGTTCAACCCCTAAATCCCATTTAGGGATCAATTCACAGGTCCTTTATCATCACCCACCATTATCAATAATGCCAATATCGACCATTATCCGTTCTTACTCGTTCTTAGCCGTGCACTGTGCAATGAGCCGGACAACGCACTTTTGGCTTAGTTTGAGTTAGAGAGGGATGACTTCCTCGAGTTAGTGTAGGAGATAATTTAGGGTGATATAAAAAGGTCAACATTCGTTCAAGACATGTAGGATTTCAAGAAACCTCGTTTTAATCCAATTTTATGTTTAACCCATATTATTACTTTATTCATTTTGTTATATAACCATTGAACAAACCTGGCTTTGATACCACTGTAGGATTTTATTGGGTTCCAAGCATATAAGTAAGGCACATCGAAAGTTTAAAATTTTATTTCTTACTTACCCCAACAACATTTCTGGTATGGTTATACAATAATTAAACTTGTAACATAAAGCATAAACTTACAGGTTAGAATATCTGGAGTCTTTATCTACTATAAGGTGGACACGCGGTTGCCCTTCCGATTGCAAGCTCCAAGCTTCAAAGTATTTTTCTTTTGAAAAGCTAGGAAATCCGGCAGAGGTTCGAGAGAGTTTTAATTCTAAGTCTATAAGGCTTAGAATGATAATCTGAATTAGTGTAGTGAATAATGAAGAGAATGCCACTATTTATAGGTGAAAATTAGGTCAATATGGATTAGGGTTTGACCTTGGGCATGACCCAAAAATCGAGGCAGAGGCGCCGCGGCGCTCGTCGTGTTTCTGCACTGTCTCGATTAATTTTCTGTGCATTCTTAATTAAATCCAAAATCTAATTTTGACTTAATTAAAATAATCATTATTCATTTAAATATCTCGATTCTAAATCGAACATTCAATTACTCTCTCAATACATCCTTAGATCGAATGGACAATCGACATAGTGTGACCCTACATGCCTTCTCATATCGACATTAATCAAATTAAGGTCTATGCGGAACTCCTAGACGGCGCCGCAAGGCGAACTCAATATCTGAAGTACGTTTACGCGTATCCAGTAAACTTAACCTTTATGTGGTAAGATAAAATCCTTTCATTCACGACACACCCGATCAAGCTTAGGATTTGTCAAGTGTCTATCCCAATGGCTTAATCATTGTATCTCATCTATATTAGTTGACATCTAGACCATATTCCAAATATGTCTATTGCGTTGGCCAATGACTTAGTCAACCTAATATCACTGAGAATTTGAGTGTTCTCTCGAATATATATTCGAGGAATGAATCCTAATCTTGGCTCAACTACCACCTTTAATTCACATCGTAATGTACCCAATACAAACCGTATCTCAACCTATAAGGCATTTGAGCTTAGGACGGGATCAAAGTACATTACTTTGTAGACAAGACGCGTATTGACCTCAAGTCCAAGGACTTCTATCTCCCACATGCTGATCATATTTTAGACAAGTATAACAAACAGTATATCAGCAGGGTATACCAATACTTCCAAAGTATCCATGTGTCCATCACGAGTAGCCATTACTCGTAGCAGGTGAGACATACTACATCCTCTAAGGATGTGATGCAGACCACATGTCGACTTATCACATATCATCGATATCCCATTCTCGATGATCATTAGTCGAGGCTATTTTAAGAGTTACGTTATAATATTAATATCTCACACTATTAATAACAGCGTAACCTCCAGGGATGCATATTATAGAATATTACAAACAATCAATTAATAATTCAATAATTTGCAAATGCCAAAATATTAATCTCCATTAATAATAATATGAATGTATATAAAATATATTTGTTCTAATATAGATTGTCTCTAGGACATAAATATTCTTTCACTACACAACAACACCAGTATCAATATTCATAGTTGGAAAAAGAATTTTCGACAAGGTCAGAATTTAATCAGAATGAAAACTTCCATGAGTATAATTTTTATTGAAAGAAAATCAAATCAAATTAATTGTCCTCCAATTTTCTACAGATTCTTTGTTATGCAACATAATCCGATATCAAATTCAGCTTGATAATTCACAAACTAATTGTTGGTAAAACAACCGTGGCAATTACAAATCATTTCTTATTTTCTATTCTTTGTTTACTTTTACTTGTCATGTTTCATTTCTCGAGAGTAAAACTATAGATGGACTTTCACCAACATTCCAAAATGTGTTTTTTCTCCATAGTAATGAGAAGAATTGCGACTTATAGTATTTTTCTTAAATTTTAATTTTAAAATATTAAATTAATCTAATTTAATTTAGCTCCAAAAATGAGTCAAATTGATTTTTGAAAAAACTAAACGCTACAAGTGAACAGAGGAAGTACAAACTGAGGTATAGCTGTAAGTGTCAAATTCAGAAAGAAATTTAGCTCGGAAATAAGTAATAGCAGTAGAAGCTGCCATAAACACAATTTAACGAAAGAAAGAAAAATTCAAAAAAAGCTGAAATCTTTATGAGAGATACCAAGAAGTTATGGTAAATGTAGGCTCTTGGCTCCAAAGAGATCACTTCAACCCACTGATCTCCTTTACCTACGTTCATCTTTCTCATTTAATGTGTCTATTTCAATCGAATCACCACATTTGCCTTCCAACTGAGCTAGTGTTACATACAGGAACATATCATCACCATTGGTAATGCTTTCATTGCGTAGGACATCAAAGGTACCAAATGAAACCATTCTATCTATCTCCCCGTGGAGTAAGCCGAGCAATGAACGGAATACACGAATTTCTAGAAGCTAGAGAAGCTGTTACTGCATGAAACCATTTGCCTGATTTCAACTTGTAAGCATAATGACCACCAGATCATGAATATCTGTTCAGATTGTGTCTAATGATATTACGAATACCATCATATAAATATGTAATATCTGTACAGATTTAGCTTTCCATACGTAGAGATAGGAGATATTTAGGAATGATCATATTATATCTACAAAGATGTTACAGCTAGAAATAGATGATATTCAGGGATAGGAATAACATATTTTTAGGGATGTAAAATCAATTTATTTTTTTATTTAATTGTAGAAGTCTCAAATCCGAGAGACACTCATTCAACACATTGACATGGTATTAGAGCCATCTTTTCATTGTTGAGTCTTAGTTCATTCATATGTGTTTTTTTTTTCATGTTTTTTTGAAAGTCTTTATTCTCTTGATTGTTCATCAAGAGTCAGTCCTACACATCTAGGGCTTTCGGTCTTGGTCATTCTAGTTATTTTCTTAGATCATTGTGTTTTTGGTATTCTTAGCTAGTTAAGAACATGCCGTCACATCAGTTTGAATCCTTCAATGTTCGTTTCACTAGAAAAAATTATTCTGCATGAGAATTTCAATTTTAACTATTTGTCACCGGAAAATAATTATGGGGCCATATTGATGGAAGTGATCCTGCTCCTACTGATCCTACAAAGTTAGGTCAATGGAAGGTTAAAGATGCTCGGGTGATGACATAGATTTTAGGGTCAATTGTGTAACATCCTGTACTTTCGGGCCATGGTTTGAATCGCTAGACGTATGTAAATAGACCCGAGCGTTAGATAATTTTTGGTCATATATGCAGTCCCAAAATAATTTAGGACTTAATAACAAGTGGGAACAAGGAATTAATGACCAATGTTTAGTGGGAGACAGTACTTAATTACAAAATGAGGGGTTAGTGTCGTGTCCACGTTGGACCATGACAATTATAGTAATATAGGATGACTAATATTGGATGGGCTGTTGAGTAGACACGTATGAATAAGGATGCTTGATAAGAACTTGGAATTGGACATATATTAGTGGACCCCACAATCAATAAAAAAAAGGCCCAACACCTTATCTTATAAAGGAACAACATGAGATATTCCTATAAAAATGAACGTTTTAGTATTATTAGGGGCAACAACATTTTAAGGTCATTTTATCACTTAGTCCTTGACGTAAATAAGCAACAACATTTGTTATAATTTGAGGAAGAATCAGTTGGGCAGAGGCAAAAGAAAACGTAGCAGCAATAAGATCTATCTTGGAATTCATATGTTCACTTTGGAATTTTTGTGAAGATCAAGAAAATGTTCCAGCAACATTTGGTTAACTTTGAGGATAATTTTTTCTTCGATTGTACTTCTAGTTCAAGAAGTTAATCGAGGTATGTTAAGGCAAATCATTTCTTCTTTTGGCATGTTCTAAGTACGAAACGTAAACGTAATACTGTCCCATAAATGATTCTACTCTTAGTAGTTAAGGATGTTCATGTTATTCATTCCTATTGTCAAAGCATGTCTAAATATGTTCCTAAATCCTTATTGAGGTATATGGAAAAGGTGTTAGTATTCATAATGTTAATCGGAGGTGAAGCGACATTACATCACTCCGACAAACTTCTAGTGTCTTATTATCATATCATTCATGCATTATATTCATGTACATACCTTGACCTCAAAGGAGTTATATACCATACTATATGTATGCATTATATATGTAGGGGATGGGAAAAGGGATACAATGTTATATACGCACACCACCTGCAGCTGATACAAATATACATGATGATGATTATGCCACAGAGGCCGATATGATATGATGGGAAGCCCACAAAAGGCTTGATGGCGTTGTATACACAAATGTATATTATGAATGCATTGTGCATGACATTTAGGCATATTATGGCCCTCAGAGGCATTCTGCACAGACATGATACTTAGGCATATTATGGCCCTCAGAGGCTTTCTCTATTGGTTGGTTGTTTCTTGTCTCATGTTACTTCCAGGTCTCTATTATTCTATTATTCATATCTGACATACACAATATATCAATCGTACTGACGTCCCTTTTGTTAGGGGACGCTGCGTTTCATGCCCGCAGGCTCAAGTAAACAGGGTGATGGTCTGCACTAGTGGGTTGCTGGTTCAGCTGATATTGGAGCACTCTATTTGTTCCAGAGTTGCAGTCTAGTCATGTTACAATACTTTTGATATGCGTAGGGGTATGGCGGGGCCCTGTCCCAACCTTATGATGTCACATACATTTTAGAGGCTTGTAGACAATTGTCATGTGTATAGTAGTCATGTATGGCTTTGTCATCCTTGGTATGTATATGTATATAGGTTGGGTCCTTCTAGTTGCAGGATTTTACATATCTCCTTTCCAGTTTACTATTTTCATATGTTAGCAGGGTATCTTGTGGCGGCCTCATGGGCCATGCAAAATTACGGATGTATGCTAAATATATGATTAGTGGTACTCGGCAAGTAAGGTCCGGGTGCCCGTCGTGACTCTCCGATTTGGGTCGTGACAAACTTGGTATCAGAGTAGGTCTGTCCTAGGGAGTCTATAAGCCATGTCCAATAGATTCTTATTTATGGGTGTGTTGTGCACCACACTTATAGACATGAGGCTATAGGGCATTTAGGATAATGGTTACCTTCCTTCTTAATCTAGAATCGGGATATAGAGCTGAGTTATAGGAATTATCTTTGTAAACTGTATCGTGTTTAAGAGTACATCAATGCCTTTTCCCAATAGAGCTATGATTAGCAGGGAGATTGAGTGTAAATACGAGCAATATGCTCTCTATTGAGATAGACCCGTCAAAGGATATGAGTAAGTGTTACACCTCGTAAGATTAAGATGATAATTAAGAACGTAATTAAGGAAATATGATTCAAATACCGGAAATTAGTATACAAGAGGATGTGATTCCAAAAAGATGTTGGTCACAATGAGAGTGATGTTGGAAACTTATAAAAATTGTATAGTCCCGATATGGGTTAATAATGTATTATAAAATTATGAAATTGAGGATACGAGGCTTATGAAGTTCTCGAGAATTAAAAGAAGTGGGTTTGAGATTTATTAATTGAAGAACTTGGGGGCCAAAGTGTAATAAGAAAAATTCAGATTTTTGTTTATAACCTACACTCACCTCTTCATCTTCATTCTAACTTAACCAAAAACTCTCCTCTTTTCTCTCCTCCAAGCCCAACCGAGAAACCCCCTACCCATAACCAAATTTAAGGTTTTTATCTCCTCTTCTTAGACTACATTTTCACCAAAAAATAGAAGCCAAAACAACACTAAAAACAACCACTGCTTGCCGAGAATTTGCCCATAAATTTCGAGATTTTTGTGATGAAATTTTGGAAGAAAAACGTGTAGGGATGATGGCTTAACATTGTAGATCACTTGCATGTCAATTGGAGTTGAAGAAGTGAACAAAAAGGGAAAAGAAATACGAAAACAGTGGGGATTTTCGGACCCGGGCAGTGAGCAAACTGTGCGGACTGTTTTAGATGAAATTTGAGGTATAAAATTCTTCTTTCTATAATATAATTGGAATGCATGTTGTTAGAATTAAGGATATGAATTTGTGTTAAGGAAAAATTTGGAATTTAAACAATGCATGTGACAATTTTGGGCTAGTTGCCAATTTGGGACAAATTTTGGTGTTGTTGGATTCGTTGGTTATTGTTGTTATTATTATCACTAATTGCATGATGAAATTGAAAGGAAACATTGATATTAAAGTTTAAAATTAGTTATATGAAAGTATTGAAATATGGAATTGGATTTTAGGAGTTAAGAGAAGAGTTATAGAATTATGACATGTTGTGGCCAATAACTTGCATGAAATCGTTGGACATGTTGAGATGGATATGGACTGTTTTAGGGACTGTTTTGTGGTGTTATAATGCTGAAAATTTAGTTACCATTATGCATGTTTAAGTGTGGTAATTGCTAATGTAAGTCCTAAAGTAATAAGGGTGTAGAAAGGTGTAGAAAGACTTCACATTCTACCCTCGTTGTTGTTGGAACATGGACTGTTTTTGTGGGCTGTTTTAATGTGGATTAAGATGCTAAATTTACATGAGAAGTGGGTGTGTAAATCCCCTTTGTTGCTGTTTTGGTTGTGCCCTTAATTGGTGCTTGGTTATTGATGTTATTAGCCTCGTTTGGAAGTTGTGGAAACATGTATAAACAAGGGAAGTGCTGCCCGAATTTTTATGGAATAGGAAGTCGTTATTCAATATAAAGTATGCTAGTGATCATAGAATTGACGAACGTATTACCATTATTATAGGTTGAAGTTCTAAAACGAGACGTACTCTAATATTGAGTTGATTAGTTCGTCTAAGAGGTATGTGAACTATTCCTTCTTTCTTTGGCATGATTTTTATTTAATGAAAGTACGGCGGACGTACATGATTCTTATACAGTTTAATTCCTAAAGATGTTAGTTATGAGAAGTGCCTATGATTTTTCAGTAAAGAGTTTATTATGACATTATTATAATGATTTTATTGAGAGTCAAATGAAAATTTTGATTGCATATGGTTACTCATGAAATCTACTCGTGCTAAGTGTTATTACTTCACTTCACCGAGTCCCAGGCTAGGTTATGTTCGTGCACAGCCTTGCATTTTTCACCGAGTCCCTCACTAGAGGGCCGGGTTACGTAGGATGGATCCATAGATGAGATATGACTTTACCGAGTCCCAGTATGGGCCGGGTTATGATATGACTTTACCGAGTCCCAGTATGGGCCGGGTTATGATATGACTTCACCGAGTCCCAGTATGGGCCGGGTTATGATATGACTTCACCGAGTCCCAGTATGGGCCGGGTTATGATATGATTCCACCGAGTCCCGCATTAGTGGGCCGGGTTATGTTACTGGTATATATATGTATATGGACAGGCATTCATGTTTTCTTGACTTGACTCCCATTTTTATAAGGCACAACTGACTTTTATTGTTTATGGCACAGTTGGATTTGGATCCTGATTTTTATACTGATCTCGTGTTATCCATTGTCCACTTATGATCTCATTTGCAGTATTTCATGTTTACATACTTAGTACATTATTTCGTACTGACCCCCTTTCCTCGGGGGGCTGCGTTCATGCCCGCAGGTACAGGTGCTCAGTTTGGTGATCCTCCGATTTAGGTTCCTGCGCAGCTGTTTGAAAAGCTCCTTTGATCCAGAGCTTTACCATTTTGGTACAGAACCCTATTATTTTGATTTATGTATATTTAGGGGCACGACGGGGCCCTGTCCCGTCATATGTCGTTGTCTTTCTTATAGAGGTCTGTAGACAGTTGTGGGTTGTACTTATGTAAGGGTTATAACTTTGTTTTGGTTAGTCATGCTATTGTACTCTGTTTTGGGGTGTCCCCGTGTATATATGATATTATCTAGTGGCAGCCTTGTCGGCTTGCCTGTTGTATTGTGTTGGCTAGTTGTAACTCCTCAGGAGGCAGATACATTCGGGGGTAAAGGCAGCCTTGTCGGCTTGCCTACCCTGACGTATGTTGTTATTGCAGCGTTATGCTGCCGGATTTCAGACTCATTAAGTGTTAGTTGGATTATGTGTGACATGTTAGTATGCTGACGTCATTAGGGCGGTTAGTCGCGGCCCGTCGGGTCGGGTCGTGACAGTAAGTTGCTTTCCCATGCATGGCTTCATCCTAGTGCATCTGATAGAGATAGGCCCCTTGAAGGGTCAGTGATCTTATAACCCAGAGAGTTTATTAGTCAGGTATCACCGATATTTGAAGGGTTCAAAGATGCCAATATTTCAGGGTCAAAATTGTAAAGGTCGAGTGAGACCGCCCCGACCATCTTATAGTTAGCATGGTCGAACGCATGCCAGATTATGCCGCAAAGGTACATAGGGTTAGTTTAGTGTGGCAGTCATGGCCACAATGTTCTGAATTGTCCCAAGTTGATACGCAAAGGTAAGGATAAGATGATTATGAGTTGTATAGATTAAATGCAGAAGACATAATTGGAAGGTTTAGTAGGTTATGAAAATCTACACGTTTTACAGTGACTCGTGCTGATTAGAATGAGGGAATATGTTCTGTATGTGCAGCCTAAATTGTAATGTCTTACCTAGAATAGATTGGGAGTTGTCCAAGGATATCATTAACGAGAATGGATTTCCATAACTGAATCGTGTGAAGAGTGACCATCAGTAAATTTAAGAAGATCACGTAATATGACATACCCAGGATAGTGATCCCAAGTCATAAATAAGGATTGAGTTATCCACGGTAGTGGAATGGGACATAAGCCTCTCATCCGTGCGTAAAGGGTCATACCGCGTATTATTGAGAATTACATGAATCAATGTTAGTAAGCTAAGGCATGCTATGCTATAAGTATTGGATTGGTGAGGTCTTCAGCTTCATTGTGCAGTATGTTACAATTCTAAATAACCTCTGAATAACAGTAGCTTGTTAGGGTAATTGAGGATGAAAACTATGGAACAATCAAAGAATGGTTGTACGAAATATGAAAATAGTTAGTAAGTATGAATAGAATGGTATGATCAAGTATCAAGGCAGAAATATTTTTCGTTTAATGACGAGTAGAAGGAAGGATTATGACAAGAAGGGTAAAGGTGAATAAGATTATAGTTATGCATATTTTACAAAGGTATGATTACTACAGAATAGTGTAAGGACCAATGGTAGATGAGGGACAATAAGAACTCTTCAGCCAAAGGTGACGAACCTTTGATGTTCAGGAAGATAGTATGAGAAATACTTTGAGATAAGAGACCCCCCCAAGGCACTTGAGATGGAAATGTAAAGGTAAGACAAATGAGCACTTGGTCAATAAGAGATCTAATAATGACAAGACAATAAAGCTTGACAAGTCATTAGATCATGTAATACTGTGACTTGGATCTAAGCATACGAAGCATCGGTTCCATAACAGATGCAGTCATACCTCTCAGAAAGTATGTAAACGGAAGTAACTGTGAGTAAAGCTCGAGATCAACACCTAAACATGTGAAAAGAGGCCAATGACGCCTATGGAAACAAGGTAGACATTAAAGATATATGTCAAGAGACAATGACATTACAATGAAGATAAAATGTCAGGCAAATACAGATGTCTATGAGTATTTTTGAACTGACCAAATGTTCTACGAGATAGATAAAGTAATGGGTTTACATCTTAACAAGATCGAGGGAATCTTTTCCCAAAGCGCCATTGACAGAAAGTCTTAGCCATGAGGCAAGTGAAGGAATTCGAATCTAAGTATAATGACCAAGTTTGGATAGTAGTCCAATGTCATATAATGCAAATTCTTCAGAATCTTCCACGTACTGAATAAGGGAATAAGTTGATGACTCATCTTTTAAGGAGTAGTAACACTAATGATTGGAATCAGGAGCAATGTTTGAGATTACGTATGTATATCAGAATATTTTAGAATTAAAAAGAGTACGACAAGTAAGAAAATGAGTGAACAAATGTCAAAAGAAGTAAATAAAGGAAGTTGTTTATGAACACGGGTAATGGGAATGTACAAAAAAAAAGATTCCTTTCAGACCATGAATGAGAGTTAAACTACGATGATATGCGCACTTCAGATTCAAATGACATTATTCATAAAGTGTTCACGATTGAGATACTACAAATATAAGAATTTTCAGCACACCAGTTAGTAAACAAAGCTAAGTTGACAATAGAATCATTCACCCACAAGCGGCTTGACTAATATGAGGACGAATGAGATAAGTTGACCTGAGGGAACGCATCAGTTAGATAAGTAGGAGTGCAATTGGAGGATTCAGATAGTGATAGCCCTAGGACTCATAATACAGCAAGGTCATCCCTCATACTGGAAGAAATGGAACGCCACGATGAAGATCTCATTTTTAGAGAAAATCAGGAAGGATATCTAACAAAAGAGAACTGAAACCTTCAAGCATAATGGGAGAGGGACCCTCAGGTGGAAGGTCCATTTGTGTATTCCCAGTGTAGCAGGATTACGAGACAAGATTATGACGAAGGTCCATTGCTCACGATATTTCATTCACCCTGAATCTACTAAGATGTATCATGATCTCAAAGGTATGTATTGGTGGAACGACACGAAGAGGAACATTGCGGAGTTGCTAGTTCAGTGTCTTAATTGACAGTAAGTAAAAATAGAGCACCAAAAGCCCAGTGGCTTGACTCAGAACGTTGAGATTCCGATGTGGAAATGGGAAATGATTAATATAGATTTCATTACGGGTTTACCTCACCCTTATCATAAGTTTGATTCTATTTGGGTGATTGTTGATAGACTGGCCAAATCAGCTCAATTCCTAGCGGTCAAAACTACCTACACAGCCGAGGACTATGCAAAGTTGTACGTTAATGGGATTGTTCGCCTTCATGGTATGCCTATTTCTATTATATCTGACCGAGGAAAGTAATTCACAACTAATTTTTGGAGATCATTTCAAAAAGGTTTGGACACTCAAGTAAATCTTAGCTCAACGTTCCACCCTCAAACAGACGAACAGGTCGAGCGTACGATTCAAACGCTCGAGGATATGCTACGAGCTTGTGTATTGGACTTCAAAGAAAGTTGGGATGATCATTTATCCTTTATTGAATTTGTGTACAATAGAAGTTAGCATGATAGTTTCAAGATGGCTCCATATGAAGATTTGTATGGACGGAAATGTAGACCTCCTATCGGATGGTTTGAAGTAGGCAAATTAGAATTATTTGGGCCTGATGTAGTGCGCCAAGCCATAGAGAATGTGAAGCTTACCCCAAGAATGGCTATTAACTGCTCAGAGTCATTAGAAGTCATATTCAAATATGCAACGGCGGGACTTAGAGTTCCAAGTGGATGATTGGGTCTTTTCAAAGATTTCTCCTATGAAGAGTGTAATGAGATTTGGGAAAAAAAAGGAAAGCTCAATCCAAGGTACATTGGGTCATATCGCATAATTCAACGAATCGTTCAAGTAGATTATGAATTGGACTTGCCTTCGGAGTTAGAGTTTGTTCATTCGGTTTTCCATGTTTCTATGTTGAGAACATGTGTTGGGGATCCTTTCCGAATTGTACCCATTAACGATGCGAATGTTACAGAGGATCTATCATATGAAGATATTCTTATTGCTATCTTAGATCGATAAATCCGTAAGTTGAGGACTAAAGAAGTAGCCTCCGTGAAAAGTTTTATGGCAGAAAAAGAATGTAGAAGAAATGGCACGGGAGGCGGAAGAGGCGATGAGACACAAATACCCTTACCTATTTCAGGCCAACGCTGAGGCTCCGAGAGAAGCATAAGGTGAGCTCTATTTCAGATTATTATAATTAATGCTTGATGACCATGTGAGGTCTGATGTAATGATGTATGTTATATTATATGGCCACATGAAAAGGGGGTTGTATTTCTGGCTACGTGATGGGAATTAGATATGTTACCCCAACATTCGAGGACGAATGTTTCTAAGGGGGAAGAATGTAACATCTCGTACTTTGGGGCCATGGTTTGAATCGCTAGACGTATGTAAATAGACCCGAGCGTTGGAGCATTTTTTGTCATATTCACGTATGCAAATAAAGAAGCTTAGTATATAAAAAGATGCGATCCCGAAATAATTTAGGACTTAATAACAAATGGGAACAAGGAATTAATGACCAATGTTTAGTGGGAGACAAAGTACTTAATTACAAAGGGAGAGGTTAGTGTCATGTCCACGTTGGACCATGACAATTATAGTAATATTGGATGACTAATATTGAATGGGCTGTTGAGTAGACACGTATGGATAAGGATGCTTGATAAGAACTTGGAATTGGACATATATTAGTGGACCCCACAATCAATAAAAAAAAGGCCCAACACCTTATCTCAGAAAGGAACAACGTGAGATATTCTTATAAAAAATGAACGTTTTAGTATTATTAGGGACAACAACATTTTAAGGCCATTTTATCACTTGAAATTGGCACTTAGTCCTTGACGTAAATAAGAAACAACATTTGTTATAATTTAAGGAAGAAGCAGTTGGGCAGAAGTAAAAGAAAACGTAGCAGCAACAAGATCTACCTTGGAATTCATATGTTCACTTTGGAATTTAGTGAAGATCAAGAAAACGTTCCAGCAACATTTGGTTAACTTCGAGGATAATTTTCTCTTCGATTGTACTTCTAGTTCAAGAACTTAATCGAGGTATGTTAAGGAAAATCATTTCTTCTTTTGGCATGTTCTAAGTACGAAACGTAAACGTAATAATGTCCCATAAATGATTCTACTCTTAGTAGTTAAGGATGTTCATGTTATTCACTCCTATTGTCAAAGCATGTCTAAATATGTTCCTAAATTCTTATTGAGGTATATGGAAAAGGTGTTAGTATTCATAATGTTAATCGGAGGTGAAGCGACATTACATCACTCCGACAAACTTCTAGTGTCTTATTATCATATCATTCATGCATTATATTCATGTACATACCTTGACCTCAAAGGAGTTATATACTACACTATATGTATGCATTATATATGTAGGGGATGGGAAAAGGGATACGGCGTTATATACACACACCACCTGCAGTTGGTACAAATATACACGATGATGATTATGCCATAAAGGCCGATATGATATGATGGGAAGCCTATAGAGGCTTGATGGAGTTGTATACGCAGATGTATATTATGACCGTATTGTGCATGGCATTTAGGCATATTATGGCTCTCAGAGGCATTCTGCACAGACATGGTACTTAGGCATAATATGGCCCTCAGAGACTTTCTCTACTAGTTGGTTGTTTCTTGTCTCATGTTACTTCCAGGTCTCTATTATTCTATTATTCATATCTGACATACATAATATATCAATCGTATTGACGGCCCTTTTGTTAGGGGACGCTGCGTTTCATGCCCGCAGGCTCAGGTAAATAGGGTGATGGTCTGCACTAGTGGGTTGCTGGTTCAACTGATATTGGAGCACTCTATTTGTTCCAGAGTTGCAGTCTAGTCATGGTACGATACTTTTGATATGCGTAGGGGTATTACGGAGCCCTGTCCCGACCTTATGATGTCACGTACTCTTTAGAGGCTTGTAGACAGTTGTCCTGTGTATAGTAGTCATGTATGGCCTTGTCGGCCTTGGTATGTATATGTACATAGGTTGGGTCCTTCTAGTTGCAGGATTTTACATAACTCATTTTCAGTTTACTATTTTCTTATGTCAGCAGTGTATCTTGTGGTGGCCTCTTGGGCCATGCGAAATTACGGATATATGCTAAATATATAATTAGTGGTACTCGGCAAGTAAGGTCCGGGTGCCTGTCATGATCCTCCGATTTGGGTCGTGACAAATTGATCCTCTGATAGTTCTTAATCTCAGGTCGTACAAGGCTGCTAAGGCCATATGGAATTATTTACAAAAGGGTTACAACCAAGACAATGCCGTAAGACACTTTTAGTTAGAACATGAAATTGCTAAATCCTCTTAAGGAGATATCTCTGTTCAGGACTATTTTTCTGGATTTCAGAACTTATGGGTTGAATTTACTGATATCATTTATGCTAAAATACCTATCAAATCTCTCTCTGTAATTCAGGCAGTTCATGAGCAGAGTAAGCGAGACCAATTTTTGATGAAATTACGATTTGAGTTTGAGAGTGTTCTCTCTAACTTGATGAATCGTGAACCATCTCCATCCTTGGATGTTTGTTTTAGGGAATTACTTCATGAAGAGCAACGTCTTGTCACACAAAACGCTTTCAAATAAGAAAATATTATCTCTGTTGCATTTGCTGCTCAAGGAAAAGGAAATACTAGAGATATGACTAGAACTCAATGCTACAGTTGCAAGAAATATGGTCATATTGCTATCAATTGTGGCAAGAAGTTCTGTAATTATTGTAAACAACAAGGACATATGATCAAAGAGTGTCCTACGCGCCCTCAAAACCATAGTGTCAGTGCTTTTCAAGTTGGGATAAAAGATCTCACTACTGATACTTATCTTCAGCAGGACAAGTTCTTACTCCTGAAATGGTATAACAAATGATCGTGTCAGCCTTTTCAGCTTTGGGGATACAAGGTAATGATATTACATCTAATTTTAGCTTGTTGATTCTGCCGCTTCCAATCATACGACCAACTCAACTAGTATGCTAAAAAATGTTCGTGAGTATCAAGGTCCATCACAAATTCAGGTTGCCAATGGTAGTAATTTACCCATTATCAAGGTTGGGGATATTACTCAAATTTTCAAAAATATTTTTGTATCACCTAAGCTCTCCACTAGTCTTATTTCAGTTGGTCAATTGGTGGATAACAATTGTGATGTGAATTTTCTCGTAATGGTTGACTTGTGCAGGATCATGTGTCGGGGACGATAATCGCGAAGGGGCCTAAAGTTAGAAGATTATTTCCTATACACTTTTCCATTCCTCGTGTTCTTTCTTTTGCCTGTTCATCTACAACTAGTAAGACTGAGGTTTGGCATAAGCGTTTAGGACATCCAAATTCTATTGTGTTGTCTCATTTATCGAATAATACGCCACAACAAAATGGGGTTGCTGAGCGCAAAAATTGTCATCTTTTAGATGTCACTCGTACTTTATTGATTGAGTCCTATGTCCTATCTAAATACTGGGTAGAAGTTTTGTCTACTTTTGTCTATTTAATTAATAGACTTCCTTCCAAAGGGTTAAATCTTGAGTCTCCATATTGTCGTCTTTATCACCAAAATCCAAGCTATCATAATTTTCATACATTTGATTGGGTTTGTTTTGTGCATCTGCCTCCTTCTCAACGCAATAAAATTTCAACTCAATCTACTAAATGTGCTTTTATGGGTTATAGTACTTCGCAGAAAGGTTTTATTTGTTATGATCCAAGTTCTAACAAATTTTGTGTTTCTCGAAATGTTGTTTTCTTTGAGAATCAGTATTTCTTTCCTACTCATGTTGAATCATCTTCTGTTTCTCTTCTTCCTATTTTTTAGGATTTGTCATCTTCTTCTGAGAGGTTCAAACCTGGATTTGAGTATGAACGACGTCGACCAATTTTACCCCATCCCGAAAGTGATCCACCGCCTGAGACTGCTCTACAACCAGAACCTGAGATTTCTTTTGCTCTTCTTGAGCCCACTCGACGATCTACCAAAGTATCTCATACTCCTAATTGGTATGGTTTTTCTTCTACTTTATCCACCATTTCTGTACCAACTCATTACTCACAAGCTTCCAAGCATGAATATTGGCAGAAAGCAATAGAGGAAGAACTTTTGGATTTTAAAGAAAATGACACATGGGACATTGTTTCATGTCCTTCAAATGTCCGCCGAATTGGATGTAAATGGGTCTATTCCGTTAAACTTCATTCTGATGGAACTCTTGATCGGTATAAAGCTCGATTGGTTGCCCTTGGTAACAGATAGGAGTATGGTGTGGACTATGATGAGACGTTTGCACCAGTAGCAAAAATGACTATGGTGCGAACTATTATTGCCATTGCTGCTTCAAAAAACTGGCCTCTTCATCAAATGGATGTGAAAAATGCTTTTCTCCATGGTGATCTCAAAGAAGATATTTATATGAAACCTCCACCTGGTTTGTTCTCATCACCTAAATCAGATGTATGCAAGTTGAAGCGGTCTATGTATGGATTAAAACAAGCTCACATGCTTGGTTTGACAAGTTTCGGTCTACTTTGCTTCAGTTCTCTTTTGAGCAGAGCAAATATGACTCATCTTTGTTTCTTCGTAAAATATCTACAGGTTGTGTTCTTCTTTTGGTATATGTAGATGACATTATTATTACTGGAACTGATTCTTCATTAATCACTACCCTCCAACAACAACTTAAGAAATCTTTTCATATGAAAATTTTTGATACTCTTACATACTTTTTGGGGTTGGAAGTTCATTATGATGTTTTAGGTGTATTCTTAAACCAGCACAAATATACTCAGGATTTGATTGCTTTGGCTGGTTTTCAAGAATCTTCCCTTGTAGATACTCCATTGAAATTGATTGTAAAGTATCGGCGTGAGGAATAAGATCTTCTTGATCCAACTTTATTTCAACAATTAGTTGGGAGCCTAAATTATTTTACTATTACTCAGCCTGATATTTCTTTTGCAGTTCAACAAGTGAGTCAATTTATGCAGGCTCCCCATCATCTATATTTGGTGGATGTTCATGGCATCATTCGATATCTCTTGGGCACATCTACTCGTGGATTATTCTTTCCTAGTGGTTATCCAATTCGGCTTGATGCATTTAGTGATTCTGATTGGGCTGGATGTACTGATACTCTCCGCTCCGTCACAGGTTGGTGCATGTTTCTTAGGGATTCCTTGATAACTTGGAAGAGCAAGAAGCAAGCTTGCATTTCGAAATCTTCAACAGAGTCTGAATATCGAGCCATGTCTGCTAGTTGCTCCGAGATTGTTTGGCTTCGGGGTATACTTGCAGAGATTGGATTTCCTCAATCTACTCCTACCCCTTGCCACGCCGACAACACAAGTGCCATTCAGATTGCCATAAACCCGGTTTATCATAAAAGGACCAAACACATTGAGGTGGACTATCATTATATCTGGAAAGCTGTAGTTAAGGGAGTCATTATTCTTCCACATGTGTCTAGTGATCTTCAGATAGCTGATGTGTTCACAAAATCCATGATACGACAACGTCATTCGTTTGTATTATGCAAATTGACGCTTCTTGATTCACCGACATCAATTTAAGGGGGGGTGGGGGGGTGTTAGGTAGATTTTAGTACTGTTTTAGAGTGTGTTTTAGGGAGTCTTTTGTTTGTCTTTTAGTTGTTTTGTGCAGTATTATGCGTGTGTTGTGTGTTTTAGGTTTTAAGCGCTCCAGAAAGGAATAAGGCGAATCCAAAGGAAATATGCGGTTATTAAGGACAAAAATGCATAGATGGTCACAAGAAATGAGTCAGAATATAAGTGATGATTTCTAACTAAAGAATTAACAAACTAACATGAATTTCTAGAATAAAATAGAAATGAAAACACACTAGGTTTAATTCAGTAATGAAGGAATTAGGGTTTTCAATCTCCTCAAATTTCCACTCTATCATTCATTAATGCAAGACTAATGATTCTTTTTCTTATTAAGATAGCAGTTTAACTGAAATGTTCTATATTCCGGTTAGGATATATAAAAACTCAACCTAAGTGAGAACTTTCTATATTTCTATGATAAGTTCGACCACATAAGAGGATTAAGATCAATAACCTAAAACGCTACACAGGCAGTCGTGATACTTTCGTTCAAGATTAAACCTACGTTTAATCAACTATAGCATATTCAAATCTCCCTTCTCAGATCTCGATTTGAACTCATATAGATAATGAAAACTAAAGGCCAATTAATTCTCATTCAATAACCGCAAGTTGAATAGATTTTAATAGATGAAGAAGAACATTAACAATGTATTAAATCATAATAGAGTTTCAAGTGATTCAACGGAAAACCTTAATTAAATAATTAGCTCATAGACATGCTAAGAAAACTAATTAACTTAATATCCAACATAAACTGAATTAAAGTAAAGAAAAGGAAAAGAACTTGAACAATTGATGTCTCTAATGACTTCTTGTTATCTTGTTTCTTGCCTCCAAAGTGTCTCCCCTTTTCATAAAAACATTTCTCCCAATATATATCACGAAAAACCCCCAAAATGGACATTTTTTCCCTTGTTAAATTTAGGTTTTTCGCTGCTCTAACGTCATCGGCGCCGCGGCTCAGCTATTAGAGTGCTGCAGCGCTAATTCGCCTCTGAAAGTCATTTGCTCTCTGCCAGTGGGGCGCCGCAGCGCTAATGTTGGGTGCCGCAGCTCTGTAGCACCGTGGCTCTTCAGCCTTCTTCTTTCGGAATTCGATTAAATTGCTTTCCGAGCTTCACAGGGCTTCTTTGACTCATTTCTTGTGACCAACTATGCATTTTTGTCCTTAATAACCGCCTATTTCCTTTGGATTCGCCTTATTCCTTTATGAATCACTTAGAACCTGAAAACACGCAACACACACATAATGCTGCACAAAACAACTAAAAGACAAACAAAAGACTCCCTAAAATACACTCTAAAACATTACTAAAATCTACCTAACAGGGTGTAAGCATAATGACCACCAGATCATGAATATCTGTTCAGATTGTGTCTACCGATATTAAGAATATCATTATATAAATATGTAATATCTATACAGATTTAGCTTCCATACTTAGAGATAGGAGATATATAGGAATGATCATGTCATATCTACAAGGATGTTACAGCTAGAAATAGATGATATTCAGGGATAGGAATAAGAGATTTTTAGGGATGTAAAATCAATTTCCTTTCTATGTAATTGTAGAACTCTCAAATCTGAGAGACACTCATTCAACACATTTACACAACTAAGTACCATAACCATGTTAGGGTCACCTGGTCTAAGAGCAAAGGATGAAAGAATAAACCATGTGACCAGGTAATATGCAGTAGTAAAAGAACAATCTTTTATGCTTAATAGAATATAAGGAAGATGAAAAAGTCATACCTTTCATTTTTTCCGAGCTTCAACGACTGCTTTACTAAGTTCAAATTCAACTTCAATCAACTGGTAGCACACGATTTAGGTTCCTTCACAAGCAAATAATGATTGCAGGTGGTGAGGAATACCTGTTAATGTAAATGACAAGGAGAGTAGGTAGCTGCCAAATATGTGAGAATTGCATGGATCTCCAGTTTTCTTCGCCCTTCTTCCACCGGTAATTGGAAACAAAACTGAAACTGAATTATTTTCACAAGGCTAGAAAATCGCCTAAGAAAGTAGAAGTCTATGCACACTAATCGAATCTACGGGAAGAATGGTAATGCAAATTGATCATTTTCACTTTCTTCTGGACAATGTTATTGTTGTTGTGACACAAATACATCAACATCCATTTTTGTTACACTTGAAGATGTATACCTTTTCCATCTTCAACATTCAGCCTTTAATGAAGATGTTGTAATGTAACATGTCAGCTCTGGGATATTTCAACTCATGGAAAGATTTAATAAACATTTTTATTCATATAAGATAAGTGTAAAGCCTCAAACAGATTTATATTTACCAATTATAGTTAAGTAAAAGTAAATTAGTGTAGGGATTAGTAAACCGCAAACGAAATTTTCATTTCTTTTTTTCATGCAAAGGAGTTGTAGCATTGGTTGTCCAACTACATAGCAACTTTTTCTAAACTTTTTCTCATTAAATAAGTTATTTTTACATCTATGATAATTCATTCATGAGTATGATAGAATTATGATAATTACATGAACCTAGCGATGAAGGCAAACTCCATACAGAAAATATGTATCATTGTTCTAAAAGCTTAGAATAGGTAGATTTATCAAACAATAAAGACGACTTTTAGTTTAAAAATATGCATAGAGTTCCATTTCAAAGTATGCATCTGTTATTCTAATTAACAAAAATAAAGAACAATAACTACCCATAATACAAGCTATAAATCGACTCGTGTATAATCTTGACCAATCACTATTTCATTTGAATTACAGAGAAGCTTTTTATTCACAGTATATTTTGTAATTATGATAGATGTATATTTAAGGTAACTTAGGATTCTTATTGTATTAGGAATTAACCATTTAAGGTAAGTTAGGATTCTTATTGTATTAGGAATCAACCTCTGTACAACTATATATATTGTGATTAATGAAAGGAATCCCTAAGGGAAATTATTCCAATCTCACATGGTATCAAGAGCCAACCCTAATCCCTACTCTTCTCTTTCTCAAAAGCCGCTGCCGACCACCACAACTTTCCCTTCCTCTCTGCCGACGGCAACGCTACTACCACAATGGCTCGCCCTACTTCCCCCACAAATTCCGGTTCCTCCACTGACACTTTTGACAACCCCCCTCAACTATCATCGTCTTCTTTTCACCCGGCATTCGCCGTTACCAACATCAAGAATTTTATCCCTATAATTCTTGACCAAGAAGACTGTCAATATGCCATGTGGATAGAACTATTCTACATCCATGCTTGCACATACAATGTGCTAGATCACATTGATGATTATGTTCCTCGTCCCACCGATGTTGCAGACTCGACATGGCGTCGCCTTGACGCCATCGTCAAACAGTGGATATACGGCACTATCTCAAAGGATTTGTTATGTACTATCATGAAAACAGGTGCTACGGCACGTGAACTCTGGGTACGGTTAGAAGAATTTTTTCAAGATAATAAAAATACTCGGGCCGTGTATTTGGAAGAACAATTTAACAATACGCGTCTCGAGAATTTTAACAACATGTCAGAATATTGTAAACAACTGAAACTCATAGCTGACCAACTTTCCAACGTAGGGACATCTGTTTCAGAAACCAAGATGGTACTTCAATTAGTTACCGGTTTACCGAAAGGTGAATACGATACACTTGCGACAATGATACAACAGGCCGACCCACTACCAAGTTTCAACAAGGCGCGTTCGCAACTTTTGTTGTAAGAAACCCACCGTACTAAACATGAGGAGCACAATCAGAAGGCATTAGCCATTGAAAGCACACCACCGACGGCATCCCAGCCACCACCGCCAGACTACCAGCAGCAGCAGTCCTGCGGCGGCGGACGTAGGGGCAGAGGCCGTGGTGGCAACCACAAAGGGAAGGGCCGCGATAAGGGCCAAAGGAACCAGCACCTTCTCCTTACTTTCAGTGGCCTGGGCAGCCCCCTTGGCCTAATCCCGGGAACTGGGCCTCTCCTGCATGCCCCTACCCGACATCAGGGGCCCAATTACAGCAAGGTTGGCAGCCAGGCCTATTGGGCTCCGCCCCCGCCAATCGGCAGGCCCAATAGCACACACAATATGCCCATCTGGTCGCAGCCCACCAGCACTAGTAAGGCAACAGCCTGCCCCCCACCAATTTAGGCCAGGTCTTCAACATCGGGAACCTTCAATAGCCCGACGACAATTGGTACATGGACACCGACGCCATATCTCACCTCACCCGGTCGTCAGGTAACTTATCTCAACTGCTTCGGTTACAGTGTCCTCAATTTATTACTGTCGGCAATGGTCATCGCATTCCAATTGAAGATTACGGTAACACACATATCAAACATCCCCACCCACATTTCTCCCTAAATCACATCCTTTACACCCCTAACATCATTAAAAACTTAATCTCGGTTAGAAAATTCACTCGCAATAATTCTATGTCTGTCAAATTTGACCCTTTTGGTTTTTCTGTGAAGGATCTCAATACGGGGAAATTTCTTACGCGCTGCAATAGTGTGGAGACCTCTACCCCTTCACTCAATATTCCGCTGTCAGACCGCAATCACCTCTATCCCTTGCGACTATCTCTCCATCAACTTGGCACAATAGATTCGGGCACCCTGTTTTTAATTTTCTTAGGACTACTAAGCTTATTCAGTGTAATAATGGGAAGCTTGCCCAACACTACTTTTCTTGCCCGCTTGGCAAACATACTCGTCTTCCATTTATGTCATCCAACAATGTTACTTTTTCTCCTTTTGATATTGTTCATACTGACTTGTGGACATCTCCGGTTGTTAGATCTTTGGGTCACAAATTTTATCTAGTATTCTTAGATGATTTTTCATATTTTATCTGGATTTACCCACTGAAATTCAAATCTGAAGTTTTTGCCAAGTTCCTTGAATTTCAAAAATTCATTAAAACACAGTTTGAAAAATCTATCAAATCTTTCCAATGTGATAACAGACTCGAATTTAATAATTCGGTATTTCACACTTTCTGCTCTAAACAAGGCATGGTTTTTCATTTTTTCTGTCCCTTTATTTCCTCCCAAAACGGAAAGGCTGAACGCATTATACGAACCATCAACAACATGGTTCGCACACTTTTGTTTCATGCATGTCTTCCACCGCCTTTTTGGGTCTATGCTGTTAAAATGGTAGAATCCCTCCTTAATATTTTACCCACTAACACTCTTGAAAACAAGACCCCCACTGAAGTTCTATACCGTAGGATCCCGTCCTATGACCAACTCAGAATTTTCGGTTGCCTATGCTACCCCAATCTAGCCTCCACTGTCTTCGTTGGTCTCGCGTCTAACCATAGGGGTTACCTGTGCTATGACCTGTCCACTCGTAAAATAATTATCTCCCGCTATGTCACATTTGACGAGACATATTTTCCATTTTCCAATCTTCGAAAATTTCAAACCACGGACTACACATTTCTTGATGACACAGATCTGTCCCTACCAGTCAAATCACTGTTCCAATTTCCGTCCACTGTTCACGCGTCAACGTCACCGGCACCGGTAGTCTCACCTCCACCAGCGACCATCGCTGACATCGCTCGTACAACATAGCGGTCCATGTCTTCTCTTCACAGGGTCGAACAGTCACCACTACCACCAACCCACCAACCCACCAAACTCCCGATAGGCTGTCCAGAAACCCCTCGCCGACACATCTCCGATCCACCCACCCATCGGAAAGCTACAGCTACTGCCCAACTCCTCCAACTTGCCACCTAACCCACCGACACCGATAACAAACCAGTCACCTCCAACACCTGTCACCGGCACCTCCCAGAATCCGACATTGATTTTTGAACTTGAAGCCTCGCGGTCATTACCTACCCATCGTATGGAAACTCGTGCTTAACATGGGATTTTCAAACCCAAGGTTCACTTTAACCTCTCCACACAAACCATATCACCCATTCCAAAAAATCCGAAACTAGCCAAACTGGACCCTAATTGGAATGCGGCCATGTGCGAGAAATTTAATGCTTTAATCAAGCAGAACACTTGGGATTTGGTACCAAGATCGGACGGTGTGAACGTTATCCGGTGTATATGGCTATTTCGTCATAAGTACAGAGACAGTGGTGACTTGGAGTGGTATAAGGCAAGACTAGTTGCTAATGGCACTAATCAACAGAAGGGTATTGATTGTGGTGAGTCATTTAGTTCGGTTATTAAATCAACCACTATTCGGACTGTTCTCAGTATTGCTATGGGCATGCATTGGCCGATTCATCAGCTTGATGTCAAGAATGCATTTCTTCATGTGGATTTGAAAGAAACTGTGTGCATGCATCAGCCCCCTGGTTTTATTCATCCGGCAGTCCCGCAGTTTGTATGTCATCTCAGAAAGTCATTGTATGGCTTGAAATAAGCACCCCACGCTTGGTATGATCGCTTTGCCAGGTATTTGATGGAGATCGATTTTTTATGTAGCAGGTGTAATAACTCTATCTTCACTTTTCATCGAGGTAGTAGCACTGCTTATTTGCTATTATATGTGGATGACATTGTTCTTACTGCCTCATCTGACGGTTTGAAGAATGAAATCATTGATCTACTCAAAACTGAATTTGCTATGACTGACTTGGGCAAGCTGAGTTATTTCTTGGATATATCAGTGACCAGATCTGCAGCTAATATGTTTTTGTGTCAGCGTAAATATGCAGAATAGATAGTGTACAGGGCTAAGATGGCAAATTGTAAAATTATGCCAACTCCGGTTGACTTGAAATCCAAGCTCAGTTCCAATGAGGGTGCTCCAGTTTCTGATCCCACTCTATATCGGAGTCTTGCAGGTGCCCTTCAGTATCTTACATTCACTAGGCCTGATATTGCATATGCCGTTCAGCAGGTGTGTCTGTTTATGCACGACCCTCGAGAGTCCAATTTTGCTGCCCTCAAACGTATTATTAGATACGTTAAGGGCACACTGGACTTTGAACTACATCTCTACCCCTCTGCCCCAACCAAGTTACTCTCCTACACGGATGCAGATTGGGCAGAATGCCCAGACACACGTCGCTCCACCTCAGGCTACTGTGTATTTCTTGGGGATAATCTTATTTCATGGTCCGCCAAGCGGCAGGCCACGCTATCCCGTTCGAGTGTTGAAGCAGAGTATCGCGGAGTTGCTAATGTCGTTGCTGAGATCTGTTGGCTCCGAAAACTTCTTTTAGAGCTCCAGTGTCCACTGCGAAAGGCGTCTATAGTCTATTTTGACAATATATCTGCCATCTATATGTCTCACAATCCGGTCCAACATCAGCGGACTAAGCATATTGAGATGAATATTCACTTTGTGCGAGAGAAGGTTGCCCTTGGTCAGGTCAAAATATTACACGTGTCTTCCTCCTATCAGTATGCAGATATTTTCACAAATGGACTACTGAGACAGCTCTTCACCGACTTCCGATCCAGCCGTTCGGCCTCCTCCCGCTCCGACTGAGGGGGAGTATTCTCCGAATATTCACAGTATATTTTGTAATTATGATAGATGTATATTTAAGGTAACTTAGGATTCTTATTGTATTAGGAATCAACCATTTAAGGTAAGTTAGGATTCTTATTGTATTAGGAATCAACTTCTTTTGAACCTTTTATCCTCTGTCATTGTATTAACTGATTTGACGATATCCTTCTCGTTATGTCAACAATACGCAACAGAGCTTTTAACTGCGACACGCTCCGCTTCATCTTTCCACTTGCGTATGACTCCATCAGTTCCTTAACAATCACCCCAGCGTCCATCATCGTCATTCCTCTATAATATGTTTCACCAACGAAGAGTATCTAAATTTTCTTCTACCTAAACTGTTAAGCGTGTAATCAAACACTACTCAAAGCAGTGGCGGAGCCATATGCATTCAAGGGGTCTTAATTGACACCCCTTCGTGATCGAAAAATTATACTGTATAATTAGGTAAAAACATTATTTTTATTATATGTGTGTATATGTATGTATGCATGCATGCATGCATGTATGTATGTATGTTATATTAACTTCCCTTTGCTTCTTCATAGATTTACTCCTTTGTATTTTGACACCCATTTGTGAAAATAATTTTGGCTCCGCCACTGTCTCAAAGTCATCGTGTAATGCTCATTTTTGGCAAATAACTACACAATAGCTGAGATGTTATATTTGGCTTATCTTTTAGAGCTAAATTATTTTCAATTATGGAGTAATAACATAAGTTTAACATAATACATAGATAATTAAGTGAACAATTGGTAGTCTTGATAAATTTGTAAATAATTACAAGAAAGGGGATCAAAAGTGCACATTCTGATTAGTTGAAGGTTAAATGTGCTTAATCAAATATCAGAAAACCAAATTGAGAATTTATCAATAATTAAGGGACCAAAAGTATTATTAACCCAAAAAAAAATTGAGCTCTGAAAATTTGAATTTTCAAAAACTAGGAGGAGGCTTTGATCAAGGAAACGTTAAAGGATACATTAGTTTAATGCTACAACCAAACCAAATCATTTTAAATGGAAAGTAATCAACTGCAAATCATAAGATTTAATTAATTCTGCTTAATTATATTGAAGTCAATTACATATCCTAATATGACATTTCTTCAAACTTTAAATTTTAGTTTTTGTTTCCTGCCCTGTCTGGTATCTCATTTGAGCCCCGACTAATGCGAATTAACGTTGCGTAACTGGATTTTTCTCATTCATTGGCTTGAACTCGAGATATTTGGCCAAGGTTGATCGAAATGGAATGGTATGGAGGGACGAAAAAGAGAAGCTTTAGTTATGATATTGGAGATCAAAAGCTTAAGCTAATTGATATTTCCTCAGAGGAAGATTGTGTTATTGATTCTCCTTTGTTTGATTCTCTTGAAGACATTCGACTTTCAGGTCAGTAATTCTCTTTTTGCATATGCATATGTTTCGTATGCATTCCATACATGCAGTTTTATATGAGGTTATTTGATTAGACACAGAGCTTAGTCATGAAGTTACTTTGACTTATATGTTATATTAGTACAGTGAACCGAACATATTAATGTAATCCTTGACGATTTAGTTTGATAGAGAAAACTTCGTTGAAGTCTAAAATTGAGAAGTTCTGTGAATTTGAATTTTTTAAGTTTGTAACAATGTATAGAAATGGAATGATGTCGTTTCAGATTTTACAAAATGGGAAGAATGTCACATACATTTAGATGTAGAGAGAATTTGATATTTACTATATATACACATAAAATTTAAAAATTGACTTTGTATATGCAAAGTAATTTTCCGGTGTCCGCCCCTCTAGTTCCGCCCCTAGTAGAAAGTATCTTAGGAGTACTATGTTGGTTTAAATTGAATTCATTTTGTGGGAAGTTACATGTACAATAGCCAACATAAATTTGTGGGGGGGGGGGGGGGGGGATCTTGGTGTTTCATTTGTTCTTTGATACTTCTATGCAGTTGTTTGAAACAATTTTACTTGATGTCATTTCTGCAGTAACGTTGGACAATATAAATGAGAATGGAGGTTCAAGAAGTTCCTTGCCTAGAGATAAAACAACACAAGTGAACCAACAGAAGGAGCTAAAGCATTTGTCTTCTGCATCTATTCAGCCAGGAAGACCTAGTTTCCTGCGCAAAAGTTCAGCTTGGGATAATGCCTTCTTCACTAGTGCAGGTACTAATTTATTAAATTTTTTAACATAATATTTGATCTATACTTATTCTATGTACATGTCAATGCAGTTAGTTGCTTGTAAAATTTTCTATACTTCATAGATTGATCCCGAAGGGGAGCCCTGGAGCAACGGTAAAGTTATCTCTATGTAACCTATTGGTCACAGGTTCGGGCACTGATGCTTGCGCCATCGTAGGCTGCCTACATCACAACCCTAGGGGGTGCAGCCCTTTCCCCGACCCTGCGTGAACATGAGATGCTTCGTGCACTGAGATGCCTTTTTTATTCACTGGCAGGTGGTTATCTGTATAAGCTATACCAAATAGTCGGGATTAAGTTTTAGTGTTGTCCGTACGATTACTTTAGGTCCCAATGTTTTCTAGGAGTCTTTTAGTCCTGTCAGATATCTGTATACCAGTAGAAAATACTGAGTCTAGGGGTGACACTTATTTTATGTTATATAATATTGTACTGAGATGAGCTTAAATGGAGCCGATGGACAATGGGGATTCATAATTTCATATAGCCAACAGTGACTTGCTTTGGATTGAGAGGCATTGCTATTGTTGTATTCATTGACATGTCTTTTGGATCCACATGAACTATCATTGATCAATGAAGAGTTTTGACACATTAGAGGAGCATCTCTTGCCTGTCATCCTAGAAGATGTACGCGCTCGGAGGCCAGACCTACAGTCTATTTCAGATATTGCACTGGCTCCAGAGAAATGGTTAGTCACATAAGGGACAATGTCAAACTTGATGGTTCCCATTCTTTACAAGTATTATGTGGTTCATTTAATCGAATAACGCTCCCATTTTAATTTGTCAGATCGATCACAGGTCAGTTTCTAAGAGAAAAAACATCAATAATGTAAGAGCAGAGAGAAGTAAAACACAGGTTAGCGTTGTTATATACATCTACCAGATACATGACTTAAAAGAGTTAAATGAAGATATGCTCATTTTACTACATTGTTGTGTATTACTGGTTAGTTGCTTTGAGTTTAACTATTAGTACTGGTGAACGTTTAACTGGTTGAGTTATGAGTGGGATCAGTCTATAAGTAGCCTGGAAAATAAGCAAATAACATTCGACAGTACATTAAATTACACTGATTGTGTAAAATTTCAGTTAAACTGTCAGCGATATAAGATAAACCCATAGAATAATTAAGTGTCTGGAGCGCGTTCTCAAGTTTCTTAGCCTTTCATCCCATACACAGCTGAATTTTTCATCTTTGCTTCTATTTAAATGCCTATGTTTATTTAAATTGCAAACTGCTAATGATATTGAGAAATGATTTTTTCTAACATAGTTTTGTTGTTGTTAACTAGCAACCTTGTAAAAGAAGAGAGTGTAATTCACTAGACCTCAAGCTTCCGAAGGTGCCACGGGCGAGCAAAAGTGCTTCAACTTGGCAAAGCGATATATCATCACCACACATGTATCCTTTGGACATTCGAGGCAAGAAGAGAACCGGACCTGGTATGCAAAACACTTATAGAAACTCCTATATAAATGAGGTTGTTTTCTCATTTCTAGGCCGTTCATGATAGAATAAATAACATGTGATGTTTTGTAGGACGAGATTTAATGGTGTCGAATTCTACTACTCACTCTTCAATCACCTCTTGTTCTTCTTACGAGACATCTGCTTATGCTAGGAAAAGAAAAACAGGAAAGAGTAAACTCTCTGCCTGTCTCGAGCTCGAAGACTCCAATAAGATCATCTACAAAGAGCAAAAGGTTTGAAAATCCTAGTTCCTCAACGGAAATTCATCATTCCTCTAATAATTCACCTCTTAGTACTACAACTTCTAGCACCAATCGAGCTCATAGTGATTCAAATCATCGTCTTAATATGACAATTGGACCAACTCGGAACTTATGGTCATCTCCAAGTCGATGTACAGGAGCTGTTGATTCAGTGCCAAGGGAGAATTCCCAACCATCCGGCCTTTGCATGCCATCACCAAAATTTGGCTTCTTCGATGAGGTTCGTTTTGCATTTACTTTAATTCATTAACTGCGTAAAGAAAACAATCTTACAAGTACATATGTGTTATTATACGCAAATGTTAGTTATATACATCTAAAGTCCATGCTAATTGCTTAGTGTCAGCGTTAATATATGTACATATTTGATATAAATTACTCGACTCATGATTTTTGTTAACATGATATGTCAGTAGTGAGAACTTTCGATGGAAATTCGAGTCAATCACAGAAGCAGGGAATATTAAAAAGTATATATAAAGCCAGAAGTGCTGAAGCATCAAGTCAAGTTAAATGAGCTAGAAGTCCGCTATGCACTGACAATGTAAACCGAAGTTCGATGAAAACAAGACTACTTCCAAGTCCAAGAAACAATCCCCGATATGCTGCAACAGTGGACAAGCCAAAAAGTGCTTCTTATATAGCATCATATACGCGAAATGATGGCTTTGATAGATCTATTGAGATTGACAGAAAAGTGTGCTCAAAGTTGAGGAAAGTTGGTGCTGGAGAACATGACAGAAAAAAAGTTGGACTAAACTCCAATTTAAGGGGAAATGAGACACTAGTAAATGGGATACTAAAGACTGAACTAGAAAGAACAACAACTGCCCCTCCATCCCGAGCAAGTCAGGGTCGGCTGTATGAATCATCACCGTCCATGTCGCTCCATTCAAGCCCGTTCGATCAGGACAAGGGGATAAGTGGCACATCAAAATCAAGAAAGCAAGAAAATGAAGTTAATGAGTTGAGTAAGTACTTGGAGCTCATTGATTTGAATGATGGAACAGAAACACAGCTCAAACAGAGAAAGAGCTTTCCTCATATGAGAACTCCATTGGTTGAGAAAAGATCTGTTTATAACAGAAGTGTAGCTCTCATGAGATCAAATATGGTTAAGGACAAGGAGTCATCTAATTTGATTTCTTCAAAAGGAACAGACAAAGAAAACAATTGACCACTATGCAAATCTATGTTGCTCGGACTCTCCTCCAAAAAATACACTACTTTTAGAGGATCTGACACGCATCGAACAATAATTTTGAAGAGTCCGAGCAACATAGATGCAAATCATTGATGGGTGTTTATGTTGTCTGCCAAACTGCCAAATCATTGATCATTTTGTTCTAATTCAGTATTCTTAAACTCTTTGCATATGTTTAATAAAAGTAGACACCTTGCTTTTGTCACTAGCATTAGTTGGCCCATTTATCAACCAAAATGGGGAAATTTGCATTCATTTCTACTGTTATCATAAATGTCAAAAGCCACATTTTGGTCATTGCATGACAAACTTTATTTCTAGCAAATGAAATAAATGTTACCACCTCTATCCGGGAAAGAATTTTGTGTGTGTGTGTGTGGGGGGGGGGGGGGGGGGTTTACTATGTATCTGATTCAACACTTTCAATTTTATTTTATTTTATTTTTGAATTCGGAGAATTGGTTTTCGTACGAGGGCCAACACATTTAATTTTGTTATGAATTGAACATTTATTCCTTTGTTTTACATATTTAAAAATTATGATAAATCATAATTAAAGAAAGTAGTTTGATTTTTCATATAATAGTAGAGTTTAACTTTTAAAAGGATTACGTTTCTTGCTTGATTGAGACTTAGAGTCAAGGCGGAGGGACTCAGAGCGAATCTTGGATCCTGACTAATAGGGCAGAGGCGGAGCCAAGATTTGAAATTTATAGGTTCGAGATTTTAGATTTTTAAAGTTATTGAGTTCTAAATTAATAATCTCTATATATTCAATTAATTTTTTAAGATATATACGGGGTTTGAATCAAAGCTACTGGTTCGGCTGAAAACCCGTAAGTTATATACTGGCTCTGCCTAGGGCTGGCAATGGATCGGAGGTGGATCGGGTGGAGCTCAATCCGCCTTCAGCCGCCAATCATCTATCCACCACCCGACCCATCCATCACCCTATTTTTTCTTCATCCACATCCGATCCACCCATCATCCACGGGTGAATCGGGTGGATCAGGTGCTTCACGGATGAAAATTATAGCACAATCAGTTTGGTACTTTTGGTTTATTTTTCAGTTTTCATACTATCTTGCTTTTCATACTATCTTGCTTTACCATTATAATTTGATCTTGATCCCATTGTAATATTCTTCAACCTATTATATTGCTAACAGTTATAGTCATATATAGAGCGATGTTCAACATAAAAATGTCAATTATGTATAACATAGTATAAAAATAGCATTTTTGATACTAGGAATCATCGTTATTGTCATGTTGAAATTAAAAAAGAATTTCCATTCACTTTAGAAAAACAAAGACAACTATTGGAAATAAAACCAAAGTACTAGTAATGACATGAGTCAGGGGTGTGTTATCACTGAACTACACAAAAAATAACTAATTTATAAACGGGTGGATGGATGGGTCAGGTGGTGGATTGGGTGGTGGGTTGGATGTATGTCCACCCGAATCCGATCCATCCGTCACCCGATTAAAATCCGTGTTTTGTCGGTTTTTCGTCCATATAATCGGGTCGGGTGGATGGATATCCATCGGGTTAGGGTGAAATTGTCAACCCTAGCTCTGCCCCGCCAATAGTTATTTTCTAGGCGCAATTGCTTTATAACTTTCATGTTCGGTATATAAAAGAACTTTTACTCTTGTTAAACTGCCTAAAAGATAACAATAACAAGTTAAATTACACTAAGAGTGTCAATGTTACTTACAAGTTAAATCCATAAAAATATGCTATTCTATTTTTAGATGGAGAGAGTAATTTCTAGGCTCTCCATCATCTACCTTACTCTTAAAAGGTTCATATTGATTGTCAACATCATAATGAGAATTTGGTATAACAAAAATGGGATTTCCCTTTTCACGCATGTAGCTCAACAGGAAGTAAAAAGTTGCTTTGTGCATCAAAAGTGTTGGTCCTTTAATTTGAGAGTGGGCATAAAATGAGTACCCTTTTTTCCTCTGTGCCATCCATTTCAAGGGGGGCAAAGAAACAGAAGCTGGCCTTTGAGCATTATTCTCTCTAGGATATGAAGGTAAAAGTAGTGGTTGATGGAGAGTGTAATATATCTCGATTCAGCCGAACTAAGTAGCTTTAATTCAGATTCTATATAAGTGTTAAAAGACAAAGGCGGAGCCAGGATTTAACTATGTTGCTCGAATTCTTCAAAAATATCGATGTATGTGCGTCTGATCTTCCAAACGTAGTGCATGTTTGGAGAATTCGACACGGGTGTGACACTATTTTTGGAGAGTTTGAACAACATAGGAATTTAAAGCCTATGAATTCAAGATTCTAGCATTTTTAAGTTACTGAGTTCTAAATTAATAATTTGTACGTCTTAAATGAATTTCTTAAGTCAAATATAATGTCTGGACCAAAGTTGTTACTAGGTTCGTTTGAACCCATACCTTAATCTCTAGCTTTGTCCATGTTAAAAGATTCACAAAATAAAACTAATATTAAAATTTGAGTTTATTTATTAGTACTTGATGATGCTGTTTTAGAATTTCGAATTCATAAACTCCGTTAAGATAAGGACTACTAGGTGTGTATATTTTCCAACCATGGAGGCCCCCAAGACTACTCATCGCTTAGATAGCTTAAGCATATTTTTCATTACATGTTTGAGAAAACAAGAATCGAAGTGAATAGCTTGTCGGGTGAATTTTTGGTTATTTCTTATCAGTGTATAAAGTGTGTAAACAACTAGAATGATTGACATCACCTGATTCCTTCAATGATTTTCTTTGGCACTATTTGTTTGCTTATTGCAATGTTAAGAGATTCGATTGACTGATTTCAACGTATAATCTTTACCGTGTGTTTGACTAGCTTTATAAGTATTTTTGGCTTATTTATGTACGCGATAAATATTAAAAGTGCTTATAAATTAAGTGTTTATAAGTCAATAATCGGATTTCCCTAACCATGCACTTGTTTGATATGTTGTGTTATGACGTATCGGATGTTTACACTTAATTAATAGATGTATGCTACGTATTTGCACATGTACGTACTTTTCTCACTTAACCATGGTTATTTATAGTATATATTATCACCTCGTTAAATTACTTAATTATAACAACTTGGTATGAGTAGGTATAAACACCCAATGTAATGAATTTTTTACCATATTAGAGCAACACTATAATTGTATAGGGCAAAATTCGTATAACACAGTTGTACGAATTATAGTATGACACGTGGAACACGGTGATGAGTCAGGACCACGTCAGACTAAGGCACTACCGATTAGATATGCGTGGTACCGGAAGCGACACAAGCATGGTTGGTATCAGTAATACAGAAGGCTGAGAGCCGTTTGAATTGTAATGGGAGGCCGTTACCAAACTGGTCATACGTCTTCTAATGAAGCCTTAATGGTATTTATTGAGATATTGATTATCCAATTATTACAACATTCATTCTCCTATATTAATGAGGACATATTTCGTGGGTTGTGTACCTGTGTAGCTCATGTATAAATATGACACATTGTCCAATTGTAAATCATCACTTTCTGGTTATTACAAGATACTTACTCATATTCTTTCAATTTCTGTACTTTCATATAAGTTATCGTAGCTTTGCCCAGAAGCTGTCACAAGGCTCAGGCTAATCAGTACTTTACTTTATTTCATTATTACTTTTTTTCAGTATTATTAATCTAGAATTCCTATCTAACGTGTCACTTGAGATCCATGTGTCACTTGAGATCCACGTGTCCTTGACTACGTATACAAATTCAACTGTACCGTTTTACGGGTAAACACTTTGGCACCCACCGTGGGGCCTAAACATTTGTGGTGTCACAAGTGACCCCTCTACTAATCTAATTTCTTTTAAGTCTTATTCTTTATTTAGATAAGACAAATGACAGGAATATGAGAAAGCAGTCGCAACGTCGGGAACAACACAAAAAATCTTGGGTCGGATGGTTTGCTGATAGGAAGCACGAGATCCGAGGACCCGATGTTTACAGACGGAGTCACATCCGGAGATGGACAAACTGGACATGAGGATGTTCCCACTAACGGAACACCTGAAGAAGCTATGTAGAATCTTCGAGCATAGAACTCCACAATGAGTGAGGAATTGGAGTGTCTGAAGTGGTTTCAAAAGGATTCATGTCCAAAAAAAACAGCAGTACTCTAACAGAGGAACCGGTGCCTCCACCAAATACAAATGGAGAAACCGATAATGACCAAGGCAGATCAGGAAATGATGGCTCAAAGAGCGAAGCCACCCTGAAAATGCGTTCCAGGAAAAAGTCTTAAAATTCATGAAGTCCGTGATAAGAAAAGTTGATTCCAATGCAAAGAAGGCGGAGAAAACCGCCCAAAAGTTCCGGCGCCAGTTCAGCCAGATACCGAGGGCTCCTCATGTGGTTGACGGTCCGAATGCAAAGAAATATATTCAATTGGCGTATAAGCCAGAGGCTGCCCGAACTAATCCCCAAAAGGTTTATGACTTTTGTGGCCAAATATGATAGAACTACTTATCTCCAGGAGCATATCATGGCATATACTACGGCCGTGAAAGAAAATGATTTAAGAGAACACGAAATAGAATCGGTTCTAATAAAAAAAACTGTTGAAACACTTGCTAAGGGAGCTTTGACATGGTATCCACAACTCCCCAATCATTCATATGTTCGTTTGCCCAGCTCACCGACATCTTCATAAAGGCTCATGCGGGGGCTCGGAAGGTAAAGACACGCAAGACAGATATATTTCACATTGCGCAAGGAGAAATAAAACTCCTTAGGGACTTTGTTACACGGTTCCAGAAGGAGCGGATGTTATTACCAGCAGTCCCGGATGAATGGGTTGCAGAGGCTTTCACAAAAGGTTTGAATCCGACAAGTTTGGATGTCTCCCGAAAGCTTAGGGAAAATCTCGTGGAGTTCCAAGCGACAACTTGGGAACATGTGCACAACCGGTATGAATCCAAGATCCGTATAGAGGATGATATGTTTGGATGTAAAGATGAGAGTATCTTTGCAAAGCCTGACAAAGGAGCCAGAATTGATCGAAATTCCTCGAAGAACCGTTATCAACCTTATCCTACTCCAGGAAAGCAGGGAGGTGGACATCGTTTTTACTCATTTGAAAAATCAAACAACAAAGGAAGCTCCGGACGAAACAATCAAGGATTGGTAAGTTCCGATAAAAGGTAACTCATCTAAGGGTACCGAGTACCCAAAATTGTATAACTTCAACATCAATGAAGAGCAAATGGTAGTGGTACAGAGAACTCAACCGGCGTCTCGACTATTGAAATCACTGCAATCATATCCTAGCAACAAAAACTAGTCTGTTTGGTGCGATTTCCACAGCACACAAGGGCATAAAACTAAAGACTATTGACATTTACGAAAAGATGTGGCAGGAATGCTAAGCAGGGGCCACCTCTGAGAGGACTTGAGCAAAAGGGCTCGCAATAATTATGAGAATTATGAGCGATGACCTCCCGCAGAAAATAATTCAAATTCGGTTGCACCACCCCATGTTATAAACATGATTTATGTTGGGACGATGATCGCCGCTATATCTTTCATCGCGACTAAGAAAACGAAAATCTCTATAACTTAGAATAAAAGACTCCGGGAGATACCTGACAAGATTACTATCACTGAAGAAGATGCCACCGATATGAGTTTCCCTCACAATGACGCACTGGTGATCACAGTGCCTATTGATTGCTTCCAGGTGAAGAGAGTTCTAATTGATCTCGGAAGCTCAGCTAATATAATACGGCTGAAGGTAGTAGAAGAAATAAACATGACAAACAAGATAGTTCCAGCCTCCAGAACTCTCTTAGGCTTTAATATGTCACAAACCACAAAAGGAGAAGTAGATCTACCGGTGGACGTGATGGGAGTTATTAAGTTGACCAAATTTTATGTCCTCAACGGGGACATGAGGTATGTCATGGGCGGCTTTCTATCCATGCCCCATGACTCCTCGATCGCGCCATATAGCGCTCTGGCAAGCCTTCTAGCCCTAAGCGTCATGGACAGCCTCGTAGTCTTGGTCGCGTTGAGTGACAAGTGCGCCTGTGCCTATGTCGCCCCATCAACGACCCTCACAAGTGTCTCTAATCTGGTCGTGCCCCAATGTGTGCCTACACCAATGTTGCCCTTGATAGTGTCACTCGTGTCGAGCGCCCAAGCGCCCAGCGCCCGTGTGCCAGTGTCAGCGCCTGTGCCCCGTGTCAGTGCCCGAGTGCCCAATTCTTGTGCCTTACATCCAGTGTCGCGCCTAGTGTCACATGTAGACCCTGATACTAAAGACAAGGTTGCGGCCTCTCAAAGTGCCGCCAATTGCCATGCTCTTACATTGTAATAGTTTAGGCCCTTTTGATGTAAATATAGAATATCTCTACTGTTTGTATTTCCATTATATTTTTCTAGCTTAGTTAAGTCTAGTCCTGTTGCTTGGCTTTTTATTTTAAAAGCATATATAGGGGGATCAATCAATTAAACTTTCAAGCAAACATTCAAATCTTTGTTCTGGTGTTTCTTTCCCCCGACACCGTTTTCTTTCGTTGTAATAGATTTCATTAATGCAATCAAACTTTCTTTCCTTCTCAATTCTCTTTTTTGTTCTCTCAATTGCTTTTCACATTGCTTTTCCCGTACAAAACTGACAATATTGTCTAGCCTACGGAGGGGACTCCAGTTGGCGGATCGTAACTACACTGATTGGAAATAGTCTCTCTACCACCATAAAGGTAGGGGTAAGGTGTACGTACAACCCACTCTCCCAGTCCCCACTTCTAGAAATATGTTGGGTATGTTATCATTATTGTTGTTGTTGTATTTGAATATACACAACTATCAATTAATCATTATTAATTAATATATATTAAACATCATTTATTAATATGTTTTCTATTTTATATAAAAATAAAAAGATCAAAAGAAGACTTATTATATAGTGGAGGGGTTAATATTTATTAAACATGATCAAGCATATGCTTATTGAGTGAATGACCAATTATAAAAATCTCCTTCAAATCACGAGCCAGTCTAATTGTTTGGCACCAACGGCTCACCTAATATTTATTGTTATGAAAATGAGATTAGAAGGACGTCTCTTTTATAAAAAGCCAAACCAGTCTTTTTAGTAGAAACCATTGAGATTATTGTCAGTCATAGTCAAGTTGCACAATTTTATTGGGGAGAAAAAAACATGTACTCCTTCCATCCGAATTTATGTGACACTTTTTACTTTTTAAGAGATAATTTGATTAAACTTTGAAGCTAATTTAATTAGATTAATTCAATATTTTAATATTAAATTTTATATATTTGAAAATTACATGAAAAATACTATAAAATACAATTTTTCTCATATCAATTTAGTAAAAATATACATCTTAAAATGTTAATCAAAATTTATACAATTTAAATTTTGAAAAATAAAAAATGTCACATTAATTATTAATTAAGACATATACAGTAATAACTAAAGATAAAAATATATGTTACTACAGGTTGTGACATGTGGATACGGGTCAAATAAGAAGTTTGAAATGTATTTGCTGTCTGCTGTATTAATTTCATCATTTCCTTGAGAAGGACCGCCAATGCGTCCTTTTCTCCTATTTCTCGAACAACTTGGCAAGGAAAGAGGATAATTTATCCCTCGTCACGGGTGGTTTTGGAGGTGATTAGATGCTAAATTATTTATGTATTAAATTTTATATAATTAATATTATATTTGGTAACATATTTTTATTATATATAAAATTAAATATAATTAATATAATATTTAATTTGTAAATTAAAAATTTGCATAACTAATATATGTATAAATTACGATGAAGTCTATTTATTAATAATATCATGTTTAGTAGCATACTTTTATTATGTATAAAATCCAACACAATTAATACAATATTTGATTTACAAATTAGAAATCTGCATAACTAATACATGTATAAGTTGTTGGTTACAATGATGCAGGAAACGGAAATAAATAACTGCTAAGTATTACAACAAACTGAAATTACAATAAACTTAAACAATAAACTGGAAAAGTTTTTGGTATGCTGAGTCGAGTGATTGCACTATGTCTTTAAGATAATATTGCCCCGTATGTATCCTTTCTACGTCCTGGACAATTGTCTCCCAAGATAAAACAGCAACTGAACAAATGAGCAAAGGAAACTCAAGTGCTACGTGAAGAATTTTGAGTAATGAAATGATCGCTGAAAGGTAGTAGGAAGAATTGATTTCGTTTGTATGTTTCTGTGTGTCTCAACAATTGTGCAAAGGGTCCTTTATATAGTTGAAGGAGAGGCTTACCAACTGCCCACATAATTGCTGTTACTGGCCAAGTAATGGCAATTATGGAAGTAGTAATTCACCAAAATAAATGGTGAATTGATGTGCAACGGATTGACATTTAGGAAGATTAATTCAGCCAAAATAAATGGCTGAATTGAGTGTTGGTTGATGTTCCAGAAACCACAAAGTTCTCTGCCCAATTTCACTTTCTTGAAGTCCAAAAAGATAATATCAGAAGAAGCACGGCCCACGACCCGAGACCGGACGGGCGGGCGGCGCGCATGTGGGCTTTCCTCGAACCGAAGCACATCTAGGTCCTCCCTCCTTTAAACACATGGGATACCCCTTGGGGTCCCAAACCCCAAGCCAACCTTGAGACTTATAAACAAAACAATTCTTTTTTCCCCACCGATGAGGGAGAATTGGTCTCAATACCACACTTTTCCATGCTTCAAACACCTCATTTCGTGGATCAATATCTCTTTCATTTCTCAACGAAATTTGACGATCCTTGGCCCTACGGTCATCTACTTACTTAGTAGATTATGCACGTGTGAAGAACCGGATTCTCCAACATGCGGAACACTAGTGTTTAAGCCGTTAAAGTTGGTCGGACGCAACTCCCGCCAAAGTTAAATTTCCAACATAAGTTACGATGAAGTCTATATATTATTCTACGCAGGATTAAAGATGAATAAGTACGTGAATAACTAAATTCTTCATAATTAATTTATGTATAACTAATGAATGTATTACTAATACTTGCATAATTAAAATCAACAACCAAATGATCCATAAGAGCAACAACAACAACATATCTAGTGTAATTAACGAGTTCTAAGAGCATATCTGGAAAACAATTGCTAATAAATAGGAATAACTTTTTCTATAATGGCAAATCAGAATGCGTAATATTTGGAAGCATAAGTAGGGAGTACTATTTGTTGTATTTATTTCCAAAACCTACCAAAAAATATATTGACACTGTTTGAAGAAGAAATTGTACTGTATAAGATATGCTCATGTTTTTGTAAATCATTACATTGTACTGTACTGTACTGTATAAGAGATATATTCTTGTTCGGTTAGTTCTAAAACATATTTAAAATGCTATACAGTTGGCGACTTTTCTTTTTATTTTTCATTCGATATTTGATACCCGCATTGAAATCTGACTATATTCAAATTAATGCCGCGTAGAGTCTCATTCGATGAAAAACGCTCCGTACCAAAGATTTTTCCATAACAAATAAAAGGTGCAGAAGGTATGAATATCTTGTGAAGCATGATATGAAAAGTAGCTACGTCAATAATACTAGAATCCACCTTATATCTTACTCCCTTTATGCAATTTTACGTGACGCTTTTTTTTTAGGCTGATCGAAAATGACATTTTCTTATATTTAGTATAATTTAATTTTAATTTTTTTATTTTATATTTAATGACATGATTTTATCACCACAAAAATGTCTCGACATATTTAATACTACAAATTTATAAAACCTTCTTTTTTTCAACTTTATGCCTAATCAAACACCCTCGCATCGAATTAAAGGGAGGGAGACCTTACTTAAAAGCATCCCCTTTGACGAGTTAAAAAGGTAGGTATGCACTTCTTCCCCAAACTCCAAAACAAGAATAGACAAACCTGATACGGATGGTTAAATTGTCAGACTTTGGGGGAAATTTAAGCAAAACTATAGAAAAAGAACGCGTTAATTATTAGTAATCTTTGTGAAGGGGAAAGTCCCCAAGGCAAAATTCTTCATTTGTACCAGAGGTTCCTTTGCCATGTGAGATGTAAATCGAGGGATATGCGCGAGTAGCTGCCCTGCAAGGGAGAGGATCAACGGGGCACGAACCCAGCAACAACCCTTGCAATATTTTAGCAAAGACTGTCACCACACGAATTCGAATTCGCGACGTCGGAGTGGTTGTACCCCAATTATCTTACCACTTACCAACTCGTCTGTGCCCCTGGGGGCTACTCAATTATTAGTAATCTAAATTGACACTTATTTTAACTCCCCAACTATATTGTGAAATGAAGAAAAATAAAATAAATCTGCGAGACTATACGGACTAAAATTATTTCAAATTCGGCGTTCGGAAATTCAATGAATTTCTTGTTAGGTCAACGTTCTTCTCAAACGTCTTTAAGTCGGCTTTGCGAATTTTGCATAATGCCCCTCCTATTCTACTTCGATTTTCTTTCCATTGCCCCTCATCTTTTTTAAAATTAAATTGCCACGTTTACCAAATTAAACATAGTTCAAAGTTCTAACCGTGGGTGAATATATTTATTTGATCCAAATAAAGGCACGCGTTAATTTATTGGATTTTTTTATTGAAATGTATATATAAGTAATTAAGCAATAAGATATTAAGAATACAATGCTTATCATCATAATGATTTATCAATTAGTTCACTTTTTCCAAATACTAGTGCTGCTTACGAAAAATTCTGAATATGCTACAGACTCTAACTACTTGTATGCTTCACAAATATTATAGAAACGTGGTGGAATTGTAAGTGTTAAATATATACGTGATACACACTTATCATAATTAGTGTATATCACGGTTTTGTGGTTGATTTGTGGTGTAAATAATTGTATTAATTAGTATTGTACACTTATCATAATTATATGATTCTTATACAACTAGAATAGAGTTTTGTGAGTAGAATATGAATAAAATTTTCCTATTATGAAAAATTATAAATTGTATATATACTCTTTCATTAATTAAAACAATCAAGGATATTATTTCATTCATGGTATCAGAAGTCTAGGTAAAAAATTCTCTCCCTAATTTTTTTCCTCTTCAAGCATCGAAATCCGAGCCTCTACTCTCGGTTTTCGTGCTATTTCTCTTCCCTAATTTCTCTTTCAAATCCCTACATCACGTCGTTCGTTGCGGTTATGGCTAAGAACATGTTTCACCCTGCCCTTACTGTTTCTAACATCAAGAATCACATCCCTATCATTCTTGAAATAGAAAACGTCCAATACGCGACGTGGGCTGAACTGTTCAAAGTTCACGCATGCTCGCATCAAGTCCTCCTTCACATTATCGTGGCTCCTACTGATACGGAGGTGCCTAAACCCGAGGATGATCCTAATTGTGGTCAACCCTTGATGCTACCGTTCTTCAGTAGATTTACTCCACTATCTCTACCGACCTATTACAAATGATTATTGAGCCTGATGCTACAGCAAATGTTACTTGGGATAGAGTACGTGATATATTCCAAGATAATCAAAATTCTAGGGCTGTTACTCTTGAGCAGGAATTCTCCCACGTCAACATGGAAGATTTCTCGAACATTTCAACTTACTGCAAAAGGTTAAAAGAATTGACGGACCCACTCCGCAAAGTTGGTGCTCCCGTTACCAATGATCGTTTGGTCCTACAAATGGTTGCAGGCCTATATGATGCTTATAATGGTGTTGGTATGCTTCTTCATCAGAGTAGTCCTCTTCCGCAATTTTATCAGGCCCGTTCCATGTTTACGTTCGAAGAAGTCGGCTTGGCCAAAAAGACGGCTATCGGCGCTAGTCCCGTAGTCATGATGACGTCCTCCACTAATTCCCAAGGTTTTCTTGATAATTCGGGCCAAACCCGTGCTCACGGTGGCGGCAAAAATACTCGAAAAAATAATGGGAAAAATCGCGGAGGCAAACACGGTGGTTCCGGCAGTGGTGACGATGGCCAGAACAGTGGCAGTGGGCCCCGTCCCGATAACAGTGGGCCACCGTCCAACTGGTCCCAGCCATGGGCCCCCTGGCAGGAGGCCTGGGCCAGTGGACAATGGCCCAACGACCCCTATTCTCCAGCGTGCCTAGCTCTTGGCCAGTGGGCTGCCCAGAATTATTTTCGGCTCAATAAGCAGTTTTCCAGTGGATTCCGCAACACCTCTGGGCCGGGGCAGCAAGCAGGTGTGCTTGGGTCTCGCCCTCTGCAGGACCACCATGCACCGGCCCCCACTCAAACCGACATTGAAGCCGCGATGCACACACTTGGTTTAAATCCCCATGACCTGAATTGAAAAATTGCTATGACCAACGAATATAATGCTCTGATTGATAATAGGACGTGGGAGTTGGTACCCCGTTCTTCTAGTGTTAATATTATTCGATCCATGTGGATTTTTCGTCATAAGAATAATTCTGATGACTTTTTTGCAAGGCATAAGACTCGTCTTGTAGGTGATGGTAAGACTCAACAGGTTGGCGTGGATTATGGTGAGACATTTAGTCCGGTGGTCAAGCCGGCTACCATTCGCACTGTGCTCAGCTTGACTCTTTCGAAAGCATGGCCCATTTATCAGTTAGATGTGAAGAATGCTTTCTTACATGGTAATCTTAAGGAGACAGTTTATATGCATCAGCCCTTAGGTTTTATAGATCCCAAATATCCTCATCATGTCTGTTTATTGAAGAAGTCCTTTTATGGGCTTAAGTAGGCCCCACGGGCTTGTTATAAGAGATTTGTAGACTATATTTCATCTATTGGGTTTTCTCACAGCAGATCTGATAATTCGTTGTTCATCTATCATCGTGGTACTTCTCTGACTTACATACTATTAAATGTGGATGATATTATCTTGACTTCCTCTACTGATGCTCTGCACCAGTCTACATGAAAATGCTCAGTTCTGAGTTTGCTACGAAAGACTTGGGGCCCTTGAGTTACTTTTTGGGGATTGTTGTCACTCGTCATGCAGGTGGACTATTCATATCACAACGAAAGTATGCAGCTGAGATCATTGAGCGAGCCTTATATGTCCTCATGCAAGTCCACTTCCACTCCAGTTGATACTAAACCCAAGCAATGAGCTGTGGCTGGATCGCCTTACGAGGATCCGACCCGCTATCGCAGTTTTGCAGGGGCTCTTCAGTATCTTACATTCATGAGACTAGACATTACATATGTCGTATATCAGGTGTGTTTGTTTATGCATGATCCTAGGGTCGAGCACATGAATGCGCTCAAACGCATTATTCGATACATCTAGGGGACACTTGACTATGGCTTACATTTATATCCTTCATCGGCGTCTACGCTTGTCTCGTATACAGATGCTGATTGGGGTGACTGTCCAGACACCAGACGCTCTACGTCTGGCTATTGTATGTTTCTTGGTAATAACTTGGTCTCCTGGTCTGCCAAGCGTCAGTCGACTTTATCACGCTCTAGTGCAGAGGCCAAGTATCGAGGGGTAGCCAATGTGGTCTCTGAATCCTGTTGGTTACTAATCTTCTTTTAGAGTTTCATTGTCCTAATTAGAAAGCTACCTTGATTTATTGTGATAATATTAGTGCCATCTACCTTTCTGGTAATCCGATTCAACACTAGCGCACTAAACATATAGAGATGGATATCCACTTTGTTCGCGAAAAAGGTGGCTCGTGGACAAGTACGCGTTTGTCATGTTCCTTTCAGGTATCAAATTGCAAACATCTTTACCAAAGGTCCTCCCTCAGTCCTTTTTGAAGATTTTAGGGACAATTTTAGCGTACGAAGACCGTCCACTATGACTGCGGGGTATGTTAAATTTATACACTTATCATAAGTAGTGTATATCACGTTTTTGTAGCTATATTGTACCCGTGTGCTTACCCATTCATCAATCACATAGCTAGAATTTTGGACAAGCAATGTTTGTTTATATCTATAATAATTCAACTTGTAAATGAATTTGAGATTATGATGGAATTAAGATGTTACTTGTCTCAAATTGAAATTATTTTTTTCATCTTTTAAATTGTGCCAATCTATTGTATTCTAAACATGTATATATGAAATTTCCTGAATGACACCTTTTACTAAAGAGTATCGCTAATAAAAGATCTTGAATTCAAGTTCGGTAATAAAAATTCTTTGGAGGAAGTTTTTCACGAAAATTTGAATTACTTAAGTCAATAAATTTCGATCATATTGGGTTTGGAAAAAAAATTCCAACCTATTCAACCAAACGCCATTAGACATTTCTTTTCTCACTATTTTCTCTAATGATGTTTTGTTGAAAATATTTACACCGATATCCTTTTTGCAAACCAAGAAAATGAAAAAGTAGTCCCGAGCATAGCTGAATGACAAATGAGGTAAATTTAAAATTCAGTTGGATGCCTGCAACGTGGGTTTAAATTCTGGTGGGAGCACTTTGCTCTCTTCTGGAATAGGACCTTGTAGGTAATATCAGTTGTTCTGTTCTCAAAACCGGATCATTCAGGCACATCTCGCGATTTACTAATAATAATGTTGAGGAACCGATACTACTATCTCCAATATATAAAAAAATGAAAAAAGTAACTTTCTCAAAAAAGGAGACCAGTCAACTAACGCCGTTTAAATATTCCCTTCTCTCTCTGTTTGCCAGTTGCCATATACAACTCCTACTCTACATCTACACTAATTATCCCACCACTTCCGTTTAACCAAACAGCGCTCCATTCAACGCGTGGGCCACACGCTAACAGTAAAAGTGTAATTATATTCCGTGGATTAAGGTCTCGCTAGGCGCAGCATCCGAAAAAGACGAAACTACAAGAATCTATTTTTTTTTTTTTATAATTCAGGTTTCCAGGCTTGCGCCTGACTACTTCACTGGTATTACCCAGACGTCTTGGAGGTAATAGGACCGGTCCTTCAACACTATTACCAGGTAAATCGCGGGATGTGCTCCGGTGGCCAGTTTTTCTGGGAGCGTACAACTGACCAATGAGACAAGGTCAAATTCCCCGACATGCAGAGTTTCTTCGTGCTTGCGGGGAATCGAACCCACGCTGTCCTATCCCAGAGCGCCTTATAGCACTCAGGCTTTGCCACTGGACTATGCCCCGGAGGACTTACAAGAATCTATTATTACTCTGCATTCAAAAGGTTATTTTCATGACTCGAATGAATGACATCCTGATCACACACAATAATTTTATCAATTACGTCAATTCTCTCCTTCAATCTATAATTAATTAAAATATACACTATTTGATTTTTTTTCTTATGAACATTTTTAAATTTGTCATAATTATTAATAGTTGTTACATTATTTAATTATCCAATATTATGTTACATTATATACTATTACCTCATATTTAATAACAATATAATTTTTAAAAAAGCTACGACAAGACATATTTCTTGTATAAAAAAAAATATATACATTCGGATTAATTAAACATTATATATATTTTATTAAATATTACAGGAATTAAAATCGAAATATATACTTATAATTTAAGAATAAAAAATTACTACTCTATTATCTCAAACAAAAAAAAACACGCTCCTTACCCCCCTCTCCTCCACGCGTCTTCGTGTTTATAAACTCTCTTCTTTTCTCCTTTCTTCTTTCCCTTTCACTTTCTTCAACGCTCCCTCATTTTCCTCTCTTCATTTTTTCCCTCCTAGTTAAGCTTTTTCTTTTTCCGGCGATCCAAATCGGAGCATAGTTTGAGTTCTGAGTATTCGATCTAAGAGAGTTTATCGGGTCAAGTTCGGATCTCTCCGGCTACAGATGTCTTCGTACTGGTGTTACCGGTGTACGAGATTTGTTAGAGTTTCATCTGGGAACGACGTCGTTTGTCCTCACTGTGATAGTGGATTTATTGAAGTTGCTGAAGGTAATAATATCGAGTCGCCGGGATCTCGCCGGAGATTTCCTATGTGGAACGAAAACCGGCCAGATTCAGATCGTAGTGTCAACATGAGTGGTTCTCGCCGGAGCAGACGTAATCGAGGCGATAGATCTCCGTTTAATCCAGTTATTGTTCTTCGTAGTCCATCTGGAGCTCCTCCCGGAGTAGATGATGAAGCTGCTGCAGAAGATCAGAGTTACGAGCTTTACTATGACGACGGTGAAGGTTCCGGTCTTCGACCGTTGCCGCCGACGATTTCGGAGTTTTTGATGGGATCTGGATTTGACCGATTGCTTGATCAGTTAGCACAGATCGAGGTAAACGGTTTTGGCCGGCCGGAAAATCCACCGGCATCGAAGTCGGCGATCGAATCAATGCTGATAATTCAAATAGCTTCGAACCACGTAAACTCCGAGACTCATTGCGCTGTTTGTAAAGAAGCTTTCGATTTAGGATCTGAAGCTCGAGAAATGCCTTGTAAACACATCTACCATTCCGATTGTATACTTCCATGGCTATCTCTTCGAAATTCGTGCCCCGTTTGCCGACACGAATTGACGGCGGAATCACCGAAAACTACTACGAATTCCTCCGATATTGGAAACTTTGCTCGGTCTCGAAACGATGAAGAAGCGATGGGATTGACAATATGGAGACTTCCGGGAGGTGGATTCGCCGTCGGAAGATTTTCCGAGGGACGGAGAGGAGCCGAGAGGGAACTTCCGGTAGTGTATACGGAAATGGACGGCGGATTTAACAATGGTGTACCCAGAAGAATAGCTTGGAGATCAAGGAGGAGCAATACAAATCGAAATGGCGGTGGAATAAGCCGAATTTTCAGCAATTTGGCGTCGTTTTTCCGGCGATTAACACCGTCTTCTCAACGGCAATCGCTCTCGATACATTCAAGTAGTTCGGACTCAACCAGGTCGGGTTCTGGATCTGCTGTTTTCAGGAGTCGGAGTGTGTCGAGTACTTCAATGTTTAGTAGGTATTTGAGGAGAAGTAGAAGAAATTGGGTACCAGAAGAAAGTAATGGAGTAACCAGATGGTAATTAGTACTACTTTGGGGGTAAAAATGTCAATTTCCAGTTATTACTTGCCGAGTCGAAGCACTATGAAAAAAAAACTGTTCATAAAGCAATCGACTAGAAAAAGATGGCCAATATGTCATTTTTCAATTATTACTTGTTGAGTCGGAGCACGAAAAAAATATAAAATTTATGATTAGAGCAGTCGACTACAAAAAAAAGCCGCGGCCTATATTGAGAAATGTGGCATTGTTTCTCATACGCCTTCTTTTTTAGTTGTCTACCAAAGAAGTTCGTCTAAAAAAGAATAATATATTTCTTTATTTGATATAATTTAATTTTAATTTTTTTTTTTTTTTTACGTAAAATGAGATGATCTATAACTATATAAAATATTTTAAATTTATTTTAGATTATAAGATTCAAAAATCTTTTATTTTTAAAAATACGTGTCAAAAGAAAGTATATCACATAAATTGAGAAGGATGGAGTATTTATTTTGGGTTCATTTTGTGACAATGAAATGTAGAAAGAGGCCATTTTGAGGGAATCTGTAAATAGAGAAGCCTTTTGCTATGGAATTCAATTACTTTTTTTTTAGGGTCATTTTCTTGAATTTAGCAGTATGATCAGTAATAGAAAGACAATTGTAACTTCTTTAAATGTTCATTTTTATAATTTTGGCAGCAATTGAAAGAATTTGCTTAGCTGTGAATAGTTTTTGTTCGATTTTGTTGAATCAATTTGTGAACTCTTTTTCTGTATTTCTCCTGTCTAAGCTGATTATAGGAAAGTTCTGTTTTTTTATCCCTATTTTCTGACAGTTTTAGAAGAGTGCTGGATAGAGATCTTAACGTTAGGGATAGAGCCTTTCTTTCATAATCAAATGAAACTGTAGAATCCGATGGTGCTTCTTATTGATCACAAATCGCTTGTTATCACACTGTACTCATTTGCAAGATCAACTCTTAGATGCGAAAATTAAATGATGAAGGGGAAATGAAATGTCGGATTGAATCGCCGCAACCGGGCTAAAAATAGATATGAGTGATGTAATGAGGTCTTCCCCACCTACCTTAGACGGAAAAAAGATCGCAGCTTTGCACTTGGACCATTTTGTTATTGCTGCAATACTACAAGAACAACACTGAGCTAATCATACTCATTAAAAGTTCTTGTTATTATGGTCTATTTAAAGCACTATGCTACTTTTAAATTTCTCTGTGTAATTTAGACTGATATTTAGTTGAATTCTTTAGCTCCTGAGCTTTCAATTCGGATTTTTTTGCCTAGATTGGGCAAGGAAAGTCACATTTCAGACCCACAATTTTTTTTAGCATGTGTGATAGAAACAGTGGTCTTTTCAACTGCCTAACCTTTAGGCAAAATCACTTAGATTTCTGATATAAATGATAGCAACAAGCAGTTAGTGAAATAATCAAAATATGTAGAAATAACTTGATATCTAATGGATGGTAACAAGGACAAGCAGTTCGTCATTAAAGATTGTGATGTGGTGGCTTGCAAGTACACTCCATCCTTCATAATAATTCTCGGGTTCGAAATCTAGGAATAAAGTCATTTTCGATAAAGAGTTTTACTCTTCAAAGTGAAACTTTTCTTATGCAAATCAAGATCATTCGGACCTCACAGCAGATACTAAACGACAACAATGTCAACGTACACAGTATAATCCACAAATGGGGTTCGGAGAAAGCGGATACAAAATATCTGATACGTAAAAAATATATTTTTGAAAAGAAGAAACAGCTCATGGTCCTATGGTGATGCTGGAAGACATCAAATTTCTGTGCTGATTTGCTTGTTAGGTGCTCTTATTCTTGACCATATGAATTTCCTTAAAACTTAATGGAGTTGCTGAAGATTAGCTGGAAATTACTGGCAGTTAACTTTTGAAAAGATGTTCCCAACAGTGAACATTTGCTTTGTTTTCTTCTTTTAGTTTTTAATTACAATAAAACCAGTCTTGGGGTGAGAAAAAAGAAATTGATGTTGAAGTTTCAATGAAATAACCTTATTGGACAGACAAATTACTGAAAACCGGAGGTTTCTTCATGGAAATTACAATATATAAAAGCCTCGCCACATATTAAGGCTAAGCAATTCGAGGTTTTTGTTCGGGCCACCGTTTCTATTGTACAAACCTAGTCGGTTAATGACTTTGATCTACCTACCATATACAATTGATTCTTACTATCAATCACATTAATTACTAAATAATTATAATAAATATAATATTAATATAATTATTCTATCACTCCACCACAGTCGAAGCGGGAGGTAGGCGTATGCTGAGACTGTCCCGAAAATCTTCAAATAAAATCAGCGGTAGACCTTGAGTAAAAATATCTGCAATCTGATAGCGGGACGGGACATGTAACATACACACTTGTCCGCGTGAGACCTTTTCACGAACAAAGTGGATATCCATCTCAATATGTTTAGTGCGTTGGTGATTGACCGAATTCCCAGAGAGGTAGATGACACTAACATTATCACATTATACTAATGTGGCCTTCGGAATTGGGCAGCGGAGTTCGAGGAGAAGATTCCAAAGCCAGTATGATTCAGACAAACATTGACAACACATCGGTATTCTTCTTTGGCACTGGATCTAGATAAGGTTGTTTGCCGTTTCGAGGACCAAGATACCAAGTTATCACCAAGAAATACACCATAACCAGACGTAGAGCGTTTGGTGTCCGGGCACCCTCCCCAGTCGGCATCTGTATAAGCGACAAGTGAGGATGTCGATGATGGATATAGATGGAGGCCATACTCTAGAGTGCCCTGAATGTACCGCACAATGCGTTTGAGAGCATGCATATGATAATCCATTGGATTATGCATGAAAAGGCATACTTGTTGCACAACATAAGAAATATCCGGTCTAGTGAATGTCAAATACTGTAGGGCCCCTGCCAAGCTGCGGTAGAGTGTCGGATCGACAAACGGTTTGCTGGAGGATGCACTCAATTTGGATTTAGTGTCTACTGGAGTTGCCGAAGATTTACAGGAGGACATGCCAGCACGTTCAATAATCTCAGTTGCATACTACTTTTGGGATAGAAATAAACTACCTGCATGATGTGTCACGGCTATACCTACAAAGTAGTGTAGTAGCCCTAGATCTTTCATTGCAAATTCAGAACCAAGATGTGACATGATGGACTTGCGAAGAGCATCTGATGAGGCGGTTAGTATAATATCATCCACATATAAAAGAAGATAGACAATATTATTACCCTGATGGTGGATAAACAAAGAGTGATCGGAACGGCTGTTGGAAAAACCAATATGTGAGACAAAATCTGCAAACCTCTTGTACCATGCCCTGAGGGCTTGCCTTAGCCCATATAATGATTTATTGAGCAGGCACACATGATTGGGATATTTAGAGTCCCTATAACCCAAAGGTTGGTACATGTAAACAGTTTCATGTAGTTGTCCATGAAGAAAGGCATTTTTGACATCTAACTGATGAAGTGGCCATGCCTTTGACAGAGCTAGACTAAAGACTATTTTGATAGTTGTCGGTTTAACCACCGGACTGAACGTCTCACCGCAATCCACACCAACATATTGTGTCTTCCCATCACCTACAAGATGGGCTTTATGCCACTCAAAAGCACTATAAGATTTTTCTTTGTGACTGAAAATCCACATAGACCGAATTATATTAGCATTAGGGGGACGTGGTGGTACCAATTCCCACGTCCTATTTTTAATAAGAGCATTAAATTTATCATCCATAACCAATTTCTAATTCGGGTCTTTAAGGGCTGCCACGGGATTACGAGGTAATGGTGATTTTGAGACTTGGGTGTGTAGGCTATATTTAGTGTTGGATTTGATAATGTCATGTTGACTACGGGTGACGGGCCGAGGGGCTGGAAGTGGGGCCAGAATTGGAATAGTAGAAACTCGGGCCGAGAATTGACCAGTGCCGCATGCGCCCGGGCCGGTGGTGGTAAAGCGGTCCGGTTCATTGGTCGAATCGCTTGAGAGAATGGGCCACTATTTCGGAGCCCAAATTATTTAGGTGAATTGGTTCGGTTGAAACAGTGGCTATGGGGTGGTTATGGGCCACTATTTCTGGGCCCAATTCACCCAAATAATTTGGGATGGCTGAAACAATGGCAGTGGGACCTGATAGATGGTGAGTCAAATACGGGGATATGCCATCATTTAGAAAATCATAGGTGACACAGCCCAAGGCCACTGCCAGGCCCATTGTGGTAGTCCGCTGCCCCACCGAGCTGGGGGCTGCCACTGCTGGCTGGAATTTTGCTGTTGGCCGCCGCCCCTGGCGCCTGTTCCGCCATCGCTAGAATTCCGGTGGCCTCCACCTTTGTCACCACCGCGATCATCACCATGATTTTACCACAATTTCATCATTTTTGTCGGTTTGGTGACATATTTTCAAAATGTGTATTAGCTTCATTGGACGAGGCGACAACCATGGCAGAATTCGATACGATAACGGTTTTTTTGGCGAAACCCGCCTCTTTAAGAATAAGCATAGAGCGGGCTTGATAAAAAGGTGATAGAGGATTACTTTGACGGATGAGCGTACCCACGCCACTATACGCGTCAGTAAGGCCGTTAACCAATTGTAAAACCAACCGATTGTTTGTAACCGGCGAACCAACGTTCTTGAGTTGATCGGATAAAACTTTGAGGTGTTGACAATAAGCTGATGCATTTGGAAAGTCCGCCATGTCAGTGGTGGAGAATTCTTGCTCTAGAGTAACGGCTCAGGAATTCTTGTTATCTTGGAAAATACCCCGTAAGCGATTCCAAGCCTCCATCACCGTGGAATCAGGTTCCACAATTATATGCAACAAATCGCTTGGAATGGTTGTAAAAATCCATGAAAGAACTGTTGCATCAAGTGTCAGCTAGAGTTATCTTTCATCATCGGTGTTCAACACCTTTTCCTTGTCGTTTTCTGGTGGGATTATGTGATGAATAACCCGGTGGGAGCGGCAATAAATTTTAAAGAGCTCTGCCCAAGTTACGTAATGAATATTTTCAATCTCAAAAGTGATGGAACTATGAGTTTTGATGTTGGAAACGATAAGAGCGGGATGAAATGTGGATTTAGAGTCAGACATTGTTGAAGGGAACAAGAAAACAAGAATATTGAAAAATAAATTATGGTGGTCGGCCGATTGGTAGGAGGGGGACGGGGACGGTAGAGGGTATAATTTTTAGACTAGGTTCTTGTCCCTAAACTCTTGATACCATGTAAGAATATTTTCCTCCATTGTAACATTCCAAAAGTATGGTAATTATACAACAAATACAACATCATCTAAGGCTAGGATTAAGATATGATTAGGCTAGGATTTTGCTATTAGTTGACTAACTAATCTACATACCATATACACATGATCCTAATATCAATTACCATTATTACTAAATAATTACAATAAATATGCTATTAATTATAATTATTCTATCAAGGACGAAAATAATTTTTTTGTAGGGAAAACTCTAGCCTTTAAAATGGAATGTCACGCCTAACATAACAAATACCGAATATTGAATGAAAACCAAATAAATAGATATAAATTGGAATGGAGGGGGCAACGTGTATATAAGAGGTTCCCTATTAATTTTGCATCTGTTAACACTAAAAAATAACTTAAGTGTTTAGCCGAATTCAGTGACAACCGAACTGTTGCAGACCCGAATTGACTCCCAGCCCTTGACTATAACAACTTCATCGGCTACTAAGGCATCTTAGCCGAGTTGTTAGTTAGAGGTACGACTGGGACCCACTCAGATGCAGAAGCCTCAATGACCTAGTAAAAAGGGTTTCCGAACCCCTATATGCGGTAACGGCCAACAACAGCTAAAAGAAAGGGCCATTATCCGAGCAAGAGGAGTAGAGGGCGAGAAAATTGGAACCACCTCCCCCATAGTTGGATTGAACTTAGTGAGTTACTTGATGGCTGACATGAGGGGGGGGGGGGGGCACATTTGTACAATTGTTTTTCCTTTTTGTATTATACATAAGATCATTCTTTGTATATAGAACACACACACAACTAATAAAACAACTCAAATTTTATCTATCTTTCTATCATTTTATCCTTTACTTTTAATGTACTCAGTTGTATTCATGTTTCTTACTTTTTAGTTTACTCATACCACCGCGTTTTCTGGAGTAGTTGGGGAACCCATTGCTGGAGATTAGAGTTCCATTTCTAGCCCAAATCGCTTAAGTTAAGGAATCAATTTGTCTTCCGATTTCATCAGCTGATACAACGACAGATAGCAGAATTCGGGGCGAGAACAAATTTGGCACGCCCAGTGGGACCATAGGTGAATTAATTGCAAAGTTTGATTCTACAGGTCAGGATCATTCTTCCGGTAAGAAAATGAACCTCGAGTCCAGTCCACATCCTAAACAAAATCCTCCCAGAAGAAGCAATAAACCAGCATCCTCCTCGGGTATGCCTACATCGGTTGATACCCCTCCACTTTCAACCCAAGTTGTGGAAGAATCTAGCCAATCTGAAGGTCCAACCATAATGACAACGTCTTTTATTAGACAACAGATCGACTTGGGCATCCACGACATTATTTACCAAGTTTCTAAATAGATGGCTGACATTGTAAAGCCGATGGTACATAATGAGGTTCAGCAAGCGAGGGAGATGGAAACCAATCGAATGCACCAAGGAGAATGTTCGGCTAGTTCTGCCATCCCTCTGACGAGCGGTGTTGTTCAACATGAGACCTTGACTCCCGGTGTTATTCCTCGCCGCATGTGCATCAACTAGTGCCCACTCAGGCGCAGCCGATAGAGCACCTAGGAACACAAGCCCAATTTCCTGGCAACCAACACACTGCATGGTCACCGCCAAACCTTGGGGGGCAAAATATGCCACTTGACCAAATGAGTCTGCAGTATGGGCAGATCAACATAGCTCGGAGACCAGTTCAGGCTCCAGGACACTTTAGATTACCGCCCATTATGCCATACGTTCCTACGAACGACCCTACGATGCAGGTGAACAATGTTGGCTAGCCGAATTGGCAGCCTATGACCCCTGGCTATGACTTAGCTCGACTATCTAGTGACGCTGTTTACAGCGGAATACCATTCCAGCAGCCATTGCCAGTACCCAATCCATACCTTCCAGGAAGCGTAAATTTTCTAAGAACGTCCGACGTTCGAGGAGAGCAGCCGTGGAACACCATTCCACTACTGATGTGCTCGATAGTGGTAGGCTTTGGCGGTCATACCCAATAGTAGCCATGGGGCATTACCCCACCTATTGGTAATGGCCAGCAGACCACCTACAACCTTCAAAACCCTGTCCAACAAAGTACAGAATGGAGGCCGCCAGTACAGAACGCCTACCAGCCGAAGCCAGTCGAGAATCGGTAGGGGACGTCACAAATGATAACCCAAAAATTATTGCTAATACCATGCAGAGGTGCTTCGGCATCCAACTTAAACCTTTGGACATGTCTGTTTATAAGAAGTCTTACCCCGATTGGGTAGATCGGATAGCAACTTTGCCAAGGGGCTTCAAAACACTAGAGTTTGTCATCTTCTATGGAGACGATGACAAATCAACTATCGAGCACATCAGTAGATTTATTTTCCAATGCGACGAGGCTGGCCAGAATGAGTACCACAAGTTAAAGCTATTCCCTCTCTCTCTAACGGAAATAACTTTCGCATGGTACTCCTCTTTGTCTCCTGATTCCGTGCAGAGCTGGGCTGACATGGAGGGTTGCTTCCATGATAGGTTCTATTGGCCCCAACCTCAGGTTACTATGAGTGATCTAATGAATCTCAAACAGCAAGTCGATGAATCGACTGTCGATTTTATTGAGAGGTTCAGAAAGAAGGTTGGAAAATGCACCATACACTTCCCCGAGTCTGAGTGTGCCCACATGATAATCAATAATATGCACCCTCAATTAAAGAAGAGATTGGTGGGACAATTCTGCTCTGACCTGAGCCAGTTAGCCGAAAAGGCTAGCCAAATAGAGCAGTACGTCCAGGAAAAGAAACGGAGAAGAGCCAGCCAAAATTGAGGCTTCCATTTGGTATCCATCATTGAAGCGGATGAGTCCGACTAAAAGTCAGCCGATTGTATGGCAGACGCAATGGTTGATGAGATTGTTAGGGGTAAGGTTTACTCTTGCCCAGCTTTGAAAGCCGTAAAAGGCAATGAGACGAGTTCATCCATGACAGGGTCGGTTATTCGTTTGACATCACGAAGGCAGATTAGATCTTTGATCATCTGCTAAAAGATAAGCATATTCGGCTGCTTGATGGTCATATGATTCCGCCTGCCGAAGAACTCAAAGATAAAAATTACTGTAAGTGGCATAATTTATGCAATCACTCTACTTCTAATTGTGTGGTCTTCAGAAAGGCGATCCAAAAGGGCATCAAAGAGGGGAGGTTCAAGCTAGCCGATAAGAGTATGGCTAAAATGTCCATTGATACCGACCCCTTTCCCGCAATACCAATATCTATGGTATGTTTTGCTAAGCCCAATGAGTCAAGGACACCAAAGGGAAACAACTGATGAAAAAGGTGTGGGTCCCAAAGAAACCTACCGAAGGGGAGAAGGCCACAAGGAACTCTGTGTTGAACCGGTTAGGCAGCCTACATGACATTCGTGATGACAGGCAGCCAGCTAGGAGCAGTTTTCATGGCCGCCCTGAATATTCGAGGGACGTTGAACGAGAACTTCACGAACAAACCATGAGGTTCAGAAGGGCCCCTATCGACGCCAGTCATAGGCTTGGGGGGCAAGTACGGATGCCAACCAAACGGCAGCTGAGCATGCCATAAATAAATGAAGAACCACTTCCTAAAACCAAACAGAGGGTGATCGAGTTTAACATAAATAAGGGTGTTTCATCCTTACTTATCATGGCAAGAAATGAGGACCAGACGAGACCTCGGAGAATGATCAAACCAGCCACCAACACAGAAGAAGGGAAGTGGTCTATCAATCAGGCTCCCGGAAAGATAGAGGCACCACCGAGAGTCGCATCCAGGACTCAGAAAAGAAGGATGCAATGTGTCAAGGTCTTGCGTAAGATGCAACAGACATTGTATCTAATTTCCAACACCAAGGCAGTCGAAAATTAGGCGATTCCTGAGTCTGTCGTAGCCGAGGCTATCGAGCGGACATTCGGCTCAGTTGTTTCAGGGGCAATGTCACCTGAAGGAGAGACGCCTGGTCAACCAGAGCTGGATGAATAGCCTACCAACAACCCGACAGAGGAGCCCCGGTAAGAGGACGTGGCCCCAGATGGACCTCTAATCGAAGCAACCCCACTGATCGTGCAGAGGATTCAGTCAAAGGATCCCCAACCGATCGCCATTTGTCTCGAGGAAATGGAAGATATGAGCTCCTGGTAAGCCGAATTGGATAAAAGAGGGTACTCTGTCCTCGATTTATTTAGCCAAGACCTGGTTGATGAGATGTGAGCATATATTGAAATGATCAGCCTAATCCTATGTGAGTTCTGGGCCAGCCGGTCCGTTAGATAGCCTAGAAGGTGATGTTTGCATAGAAGATGCAAAATGGGCAACAATATCTTATACCACGACTAGGGACTCTTTGAGCACCGCATTTGGTGAACCCATAGAAGATATGGTTAAATACCTCAAGCCCCTCTATGTGAAGACGTACATCAACGACAAAACCATTAGCCGAGTGTTCGTCGACAATGGGGCTGTGCTGAATGTGATGTCGCTGCTTACTTTGAAAAGCCTCAACAAAACCAGAGAAGATCTCATCGCAACTAACATGAAAATGGCTAGCTTTATAGGAGAGGCTTCTGAAGCTTTAGGGATTTTAGTGGCAGAAATTATCGTGGGTCCCAAGACGGTCAGATCTGTATTCTTTGTCATAGATGGCAAGTCGTCACACACCATTCTGCTGGGCAGGGACTAGATTCACACCAGCCAATGCCTTCCGTCTACCATGCATCAAAAGCTCATCTTTTGGGAAGGAGACAAAATAAAAATCGTCCAAACGGATGATAACCCATTACAACCAGGGGTTCAGAACATAGAGGTTGTCCTCTATTCACCCTATGTGGCTCCCATAACCGTTACAGAGCAGCATAAAGAAGGATTTTCGGAATCCTGTAACCTTACCTCGCAAAGGGTTGAAGTAAAATAATTAGCCGAACCACATCTTACCTTGGAGGATCTAAACGGTTGAGGAAACCCAACTTATGCATGAACTGTGGCATCGGCTGACCGCCCTAAGTTCTGAGGCAAGGATAGCTGAGGTATCGCAGGTGGGGAACCACGACAGAAAACCAAATCTGACAGCCAATAACATTTGAGCTGCCGACAGGAATTTTACGCCTAACTTTGTTTGTCTTTGTTCTACGCTTGTACAAAACTCAAGTGTTATTTAATACTCCGTGTTGTGTATGTTTTGTGCAAAGTTTGAATAAACTCATTTTACAAAGACAGGTCTTAAATGAAATGGGCAATTAGAAATTCCAGCTACGGGGATGAATTCCTATCGGCTAAATCTTTGGCCAAGATGCAGTATTGTCCTCAGAAGTTAATATCATTACGGATGGCCAAACCAAACTTTCTAAGTTTGGAAGAATATCAGCAGGCCATACTAATGGAGTTGGGTCAGTTGGATGAAAATCGACTGATAATCATAGAAAGAGTCAAAGCCGGTAAACATAAAATGGCCAAAGCATACGACAAACATATAGAGCCTAAAGAGGTTTGCCGAAGGAGACTTAGTTTGGAAGGTCATCTCGCCGATTGAAATAAAAGATCGTAAAATCGGCAAATGATCGCCAAACTAGAAAAGGACCCTTCGTAGCGAACCCACGGGTTGCCGGCAATACGGATCAAGCGATGAACATTCATGGAAAAGAAATGTAAATGGTAAACATTTTGAAGAAATATTACCCATCGATTTCGGGGCATGCATAAGTAATCGACAGCCACAGACCGGCTGCCTGGTCGCAAAAGAGACTAATTTCCCTTCGATTTAGGGAATGTACGGGCAAACGACATCCACAGACCGACTGCCTGGTCAAAATGACAAGACCCTTTGATTTGGGCTTGATACCACTAAGAAGCCGAATTGGTCGGCCTTAAACCAATCAAAGGCTGCACTACTTCATCAACTATTGAACTCTCAGGATCAGCCGAATCAATGTTTTCTTGGTCTTCCCTAATTATTGCAGTTTGTTCTTCATCACCAGCTACAACAACGGCCACTACCCCAACCACTTCCACTCCTACGTAGACCTCCCTTTCAGCGCCCAGTAAAGGCTCAGCCGCTACAGTCGATGGGGCCTCAATAAAAGCCTGAGTATCGGCCGATATCTCTTGAACAACTGAAGCAACGACGGCTTCGGATGGCAAGTCCATAAGGGTATCGGCTGACAACTCGGCAACAGGATCAACTGGCAAGGGAGCAGTGATTGTCGGTATTGCTTGAACTAGACGGTTTTTCCACACAGTCCATTCATTCTCCAGTTTGGCCAGCCGTTCACTACCTGCTTTCTGATCTAGCTCCTAAACCACCTGCTGGTTACCGAGTTCCTGGATTTTGCGATCCAATTGAAGGCTTTGCCGAAACAAAGAAGAACGGGAGGAGTCGTGGGCATTAATAGCCGAGTCCAAGGTGCTTATGGCCAGAGTAGTAGCACCTATCTCCGGTCCAACTCAACTCGCAGTTTGGACAGCTGCTCCTGCATATCATTTCTTCGACTGACATTTTGTTGCCTTGCTGCATTCACCTTATTGAAATAAGTCTGAATGCAGTTCTTCTCTTGCCGAAGAGACCCTAAGTGTTGCAGAGCAACGACAACCTCATCATGGATATCTTTGGCCATTCTATATAAAACAAACAAATCATTCAGAGCCAAAGCCATGTCATTATAAGTGGCTTCCAGAGCCGGGGAATCCATTGTTTCTTTCGACAATTGGAACAAAGAGGTCCTCAGAGCATGTAACTCATCTTTAGTGGTTGGAATGCTCCTAGCGAGAGATTCCTCGACTCGATCTCGATAGACGCCAACATGCGAAGTTTGTGGAGATGTAGTGTCGACTAAGCCAAAGTAGCGCAAAAGCACATCTTCTGGGATGATTTTGGCTGGTACCTCTGAGCCGTCAATTGGGTAGGCTTCAGCCGAAGGATTACCTCTAAAAGTCTCCTGTACAGAAATGATAGATTCAGTAGAAAGGCAAAATCCCAGAGGCAGTGAATGACCAAGCATAAGAGAAATGGTATACCTCTACGGCTGCTCTAGCATAGGAAGCATCGACTGCCTTGACAGGAGAAACTGTGGCCTTAAGGGCAGTCGATGATGGGTCATGTAAATGCAAGGGAGTATGAGCCAGGGAAGACGATCCACCAATATGAGGGGGAGAATCAGACGCTCTATGAAACCATCTGCACTTTATCAACTGAGGTCCCTGGAGGGCAAAACAGAAAACATGAATGTTAGTAGCCGATGCGAAGGTGTTTTAGCCAGTCGAGTAGTATACCTCAATTTTCTCATCTTCCTCAACAGGAACAGGAACTCCAGATCCGTGAGAGCCTTCCTTACTATAATCTCAAATGACAACCCCTCCTCTCCATCGGGGTTGCTTGGGCACTAGTTTTTCGGGTGATAAGGACTCGGTGTCAAAAGTGGTCTCCAGATCAACAAACATTGGAGGAGATGGGGGTGCTGAAATATACATAAGAGATGTTCACCAAAAATTTTATAAAGAATAATCTAGCTGACACATATGTAGAATGCAATGTACCTTTTCTCTTTATCATCTGCCGCAACCGGACGGAAGACCTTCAGGCAACAGGCCTAGCCGAATTAGAGGAAGCAGCTTTCCGAGTAGTTTTTTTTGGCCACAGTTTAGGGGTTTTCGGGTTCTTCTTTTTTCTCCACAGAAGTAGCCGATCACAATAAACATCTAAAGGAGATTGAAAAAACATTTCCTTAGCCGTATCCCACCAATCATAAAAAACGACGGTAGTATTCGCTCTCGGGGGAAACAACTGCCAGTCAAACAGGCGAAGCCTGTCAAGATTATGGTCAGCTAACTTCTTGGCTTGTTCTACATCAAAGAGACAACGTTGGGTCGAACTGACCACACTGCGGTAGGGCCACGACACGTGCTGAGTAAGACCAAATTGTCTTGCTATAAAATTTAGCCGATATGGCTCCGCGGTTAATTTATTATTCCTAGAACTGGGCTTCAAACCACCAAACAAGTCCCTGGCCGTGAGAATCCTGCCCCATATGAGAATCATAGTCTTTCGTTGGGAGAAAGTAAGGTCCTCATCGGCTACTTGACGGACTCAATTAGGGGTGGCCCATCTCTCTAGGATCGGTTTCCAATTTGTATAATGGTTTCTAGATAGACCATGCAGGGTGGAGACTGCGGCAAAAGTATCCTGAGGCACAAAAGGTGTTTTCCGAAGAGTGTCGGCTAATACTGACAGGTGTAACAGAAAGTAGCGATCATCACATTTATCGGGGATAAATTCAGGAAAATAGAGGGTGATCCACAACTGAAGAAATAACAGGGGACCGACTAAGGTATCCAGGTTTCTGGAATCCCTTAACCTCGCCTGGGCATCACCTAGAGCCATATAAAGATAGGTCAAGAAGAGAGACGCCCAACTAACATCCCACCCCAAAACGGCTAACGCCACATAAATTTCTAGCTATTTCACAACTGCACAAGAGCCCGTACAGACAAAATATCGGCTAAACCAAAAAAATAGAAAAGCATGATGCTCGGCATCATCGACTGGAAGAGGCGATATCTGACGGTTAATTAGTTATAAACTGGTCGTAGCCTGAAGAAGTCTTTGAGACTTTGATGCTATATCTACATCGCTTAGGACAGACACCTCGGCTCCCGGAACCGGAAGGCCAAGTATCGCCGTCACATCAAGTAGTGTGGGGGTTATCATTACCCAAGGGAAAACAAAGGCATTGGCAGCGGTCGACCAGTAACCAATAAAGGCATATATAAGACCTATGTTGTAGGAGGAGTCAAATTCCGACAGCGCAATGGCATCGTAGAGACCCGTGCGCCTCCATTCGGCTTCCTTGGCCGACTTCACTCAGTCCAACCAAACAGAATAGTTGGCAATCTTGGCCATCCAAGTGTGTAGACTAGTCGGACAACGGTCGTTGGTAAACTAGTCACAGGTAATCGAAAGGTCGTAGTTCGCCGGGCTTAGATGCTGAGAAAGAAGGAGGTCACCTTGATCAGATGTACCAAAAGGAGCGAGAACCAGTTTCTCATCTATGAAGGCAAAAATAGGGATTAGGTCATCATCAGCGAAACTGGTGCTATCCGACCCCGAAGATAGAGAGGAAGATGAAGACATGGTTTTGCTGATGAAGAAACAGGGTTTTTCTGGGAAAAGGCAAGGAATTTGGGAATGACCGAGAAGATTGAATGAAAAACCTCGCATGGAACGCCTCTCCTAAAATACTTCCTTTTTCTCGGGGATATGATTGACACTCTGCTAAGGGTCTTTCCGCCCAAAACGTGCGGCTAAGAATCCGATAGAAAATGCTTGTGGAAGCCGAGACATTTCTGTGGAAGGAAAGAAGAGCTTCTTTAAAGACCATCATTGCATGCACAGGAGACGAGATGATTGAAGTGACATGCGCGACTGTCAGACTGAAACGACGGCTACTTTCGGATACATCAACTCAACAGTCACACTCGAGTTAATGTATGGGGGCAATTGTTAACACTAAAAAATAACTTAAGTGTTTAGCCGAATTCAGTGACAACCGAACTGTTCCAGAGCCGAATTTACTCCTAGCCCTTGACTACAAGAACTTCATCGGCTACTAAGGCATCTTAGCCAAGTTGTTAGTTAGAGGTACAACTGAGACCCACTTAGATGCAGACGCCTCAACGACCATGTAAAAAGGGTTTCCGAACCCCTATAAGTTGTAACAGCCAACAACAGCTAAAAGAAAGGGCCATAATCCGAGCAAGAGGAGTAGAGGGCGAGAAAATCGGCACTACCTCCCCCATAGTCGGCTATTGAACTTAGTGGGTTACTTGATGGCCGAAATGGGGGGGGGGGGGACACGTTTGTACAATTGTTTTTCCTTTTTGCATTATAAATATGATCATTCTTTGTATGTAGAACACACACACAGTCAATCAAACAACTCAAATTTTATCTATCTTTCTATCCTTTTATCCTATACTTTTACTGTACTCAGCTGTATTCATGTTTCTTACCTCTTAGTTTACTCATACCACCGTCCTAACGCTTTCTGGAGTAGTTGGGGAACCCATTGCTTGAGACTAGAGTTCCGTTTCCAGCCCCAATCGCTTAAGTTAAGGAATCAATTTATCTCCCGATTTCATCAGCCGATACAACGACAGATATCAAAATTCAGGGCGATAACAACATCTTTTTCAACTGAAAGGAATAGTGTGTACGTTGAAGGCGTGGGGCCTAATTCCTAGTAAGCTCATGAAAGTTGAAATGTGAAATGGGGATACTGTTCTTTTCTTTGAATAGAAGAGTTTTATACGAGTGTTTTTTTTTTAATAATAATTAGTATGAAATATAGTTTTTATACGCATGACAAAATTGACTTTGGATCCCTTCAAATCCAGTTGGACTTTTGCGCGTGAAATTTGACTATACTTTTGTTGCTTACTTGGTCAATTCCTACACAGACACACACAAAGTCCTCCATAGTTTCTGTACTTACATCTTTTTCAATATTAAATGGAGCAAGGTTCACAAAATATCAAGAAAATAAAGCTTTTGTACGAACCTAAAACTCTGGAATAATTTTCACAAATCTTTAGATTATATCAACCTTGTAGTCATTGTGTTTCCTTATAAATGTCCAGCTAACTTTCTAACATATGTGCATATGAAAGTAGGAACAACTAAATAAAATTAGCGGCCTAAAGTCAAATTTTAATATAAAAGGCCTTAAATATATTGCTAAGATTCATATATACTTTCAGTGACATGAGAGTCTAACAAAAAACGTGAGAAAGAAGTGAAAAATAATGTTTACTCAGTCAATCCTCCCACACAAAAAGTCCTCCATAGTTTCTGTACTTCCACCTTTTTCAATATTAAATGGAGTAAGATTCACAAAATATCAACAAATATTGCTTTTGTATGAACCCAAAACTCTAAATATTTTCACAAATATCTTTGATTATATCGACCTTGTATAGTCAGTACTCAGTAGTCACTATGTTTCCTTATATATATCGAACTAATTAACTTGCTAACATAAGTGCTATGAATATCCAAGCAACATGATGGAGATATCATACATTAGAACAAACGTTTATTTGCTATACAAATTAAGTATTTGATCTGTTTAACAACTTTTTTCACGCAAGTCTACCAGTTACCTAAAAGTTATATTCTATAGGGTGTTCATTGAACTGATTTCGACCTTGCAATAGATACAAGATTAACTTTATTTTCAAGGGATTAAAATTTATCTAGCAAGACTAATTGATTAATTAAATATTTCTAGCAATATCCAACTACATAACACATAGTATGTTTTTTCTTTATAATACTGAGGTATAAATTTCTAAATCATGATTCCCATAAGCTCCTCGTGTTAGGATTTGATCGGTGTATAAAATAGTTCAGGAAAAAAAGAAAGTTAAAATGTTCTTTAGGTATATGATTGCTATACTTTTGACCGAAAAGAGAAGGAAAAGAAGTAATGGATTGAATTGTTTAAGATTATAAAATTTACAAAGAATGTAACTGCGAAGTAATGATGTCAATAAAATATATTTATATAATAAGATTACTTATAATGTAAGTCAACATTTATGATAAGAAAGTACTTAATAATAATAAAGAGTCCCCTATTACCGATAATGTTAAACATTTTACACACTATATACAAATTAAATGTATTTACAAACGTATTTTGCTCAAATGCATTGACTGCGCAATTTTCTTACATTACTGGTAATTAGTATTTTGATTTTCCTAGCAGGTATATTTTCCAGATTATTAACATCACGTTTTGCGAATAATTACTTAATTGTTTTTTCAAGATAACTTGACTTTTCAGTGGCTGTGTATAAAAGTTAAGTGTAAAAAAACATGTACGATGTTAATAGATTATTTGTTTATTGTATAACATCATATTGGTTAATTTAAATAATATATTATTTATGTTAACTAAAGTTAATTATATTAAAATAATTTATTACGTAATAAAAAAAGAATAATTACGCCCTATGTTAATTATGGTACTAATGCTATCAAAATTAATCCACTTTTTAAAATCTTACGAAAAATAACCCACTCTCCTCCTCCTCCTCCTCCCTCTCTCTCTCCATCACTCCCTCCTCCTCCCCCTCCCCCTCCCCCTCTCTCTTCTTCGCCGGACCATAATCCTCGGCATCTCCCAACGCCGCCGCCGGCTGTGGTCGGCACCACCGGAAAGGACAGAGAGAGAGTTCACCAACCTTCTCTCTCTACACCCACTCACTCCTCCTCCTCCTCTCTCTCACTCTCTCTCCTGCCCTTATCCTCCTTGTCTCTCGCGTTCTCTCTACCACACCTCCTCTCTCTGCCGCGCTTCCTCTCTCTTTCTCCGACGACGACAACTTTTTTCGGTGGCTCAGATTTGGCATCCTCCTCCATTACGGTGGCTCAGATCTGACCAGAAATTACCCTAAATTTAGATCTATTGGGGTTGGAAGTGTATATGGGTGTATATGGAGCTAAAAATTTGGGGTTTATGGTGTATATGGGTGTATATGAGAGTTGGTGCTCTATCGTCGGTCAAAAACCCTAATGTTGTCATCATTATCCTCGCCAGTTCGGCAAGCACTTTTGCTCTGGCGTCGACCTCCAAACACTATCCGGTTCTGGTCGCAGGTTCTGGTGTATAGCTGTATATGGAGCTAAAGATTTGGGGTTGGTTGTGTATATGAGAGTTGGTGGTGTTGAAATTATTTTTTGTATAATAGTGTATAATATTATATAATTATGTATATGTGTGTATACATACCTCTTATATATTATTATACATTTTTGTACACTCATATACATAATGTATATGTCTTTTATATATAAGTGTATATCATTGTATAAAAGTATTTTTGGGCTATATTTTTGTAATGTAAATTTTAGACTATATTTTTGCAATGTTAGTTAGTCAGGTATACATTTATGAAATTTTCCCATGAAAAAGACTCATTTTCCATAACATTAATATGATTTGATGGGATTATTAGGAGTCAATTACTCATAATGTCACCCAATAATGTCTTGTGTCTTTTGTTTGTTTGTAATAGAAAAATACTTAACTATGCCTGTATCACTTAGAAGATCACTCATGACTCAACTGGTCAAATATCAATTTTTATTGTATTTTACTTTTTCAAAATTATTGTCTTTGTAATGGACTTCTCATAAAGTGAATCATCGGAATGAATGAACCCAAAGTAATATTTTACTCCCACACCATTCAGATTTATTTCTCCCGCCGTCCACATATCTGGCTTTCCCCTTATGACATATCAGTTTTAAGTGATTATTAGTCCCACAATATTCTCGAGTCTTTGTACAGTTAAGGATTTGGAGTACTTGTTGATGATGCTGAAATAAAAATTATGGAACACCAATCCCACCAAAAAAGCTAATTAAATTTCGCTCTATTTGAGTCTCAATAGACACAGTACTTTATATTTCTAATGATGGGTATATGCAATTATTCAAGTATTACCATTATAAGAAAAGAAAAAAAGAGACAAAATCTCTCGACTCTTTTCCTACTTTAGTTCAGGTGGATCTTGTTTCGCTGGGATACTTGATTTTTCTCTTAATTATTTTGCTTTGAAACGGAAAACTTTATCTTAAAGAAATTATGTAAGGGAAATTGTTTAAAACCACATATTTCAAAATTCATTCTTTCTGTCTTAAAATCCACGTTGAGCCAAACAACGTCATATAATTGGAACGGAGGGAATATATGTTTTGTAAAAAAAAGGTTTCAAATTATCTACATTGTTTGAGCTCGAGGTAGTGATGTACCGAGACGTTTGTATGTTATTGTCAACTATGGGGGAGCAGTTTATGCATTTTCAATTTGTAACTTTGAACACATTAGTTACTTGATCTTCTATCTTTAATGTTTAGATTTTAGATAAGCAACTCATAGAATAAGGAGATGTTAATGTTTTGTCTTATAGTTGAATCCGCTATTGATTATAGTTGGATGAGATAGTTATATGAATGACAATCGAAATTTGCTAGATTTATGTCATTCTTTTTATAGAGTTTGTTTCAATAATTACACTTACTGTTACTGTTAATGTAGACACACCATTTCCTTTGTGGAAATATAAGTAGTGAATGTGATGGCAGGGTCTTTTCCTCCTCGGTCTATAGGGACAAGATGTATGACCGGTCCGACGAGTTATGCTTTGTGGACATATAAGCAAATTCAACAGCACATTCTTGCTAATGCTTATCAGCTATTCAACTGTGTAAAGTATTTGACTAGTAATACTTATCTTCAAGTGTTTCTTTACTATGAAATCCCGTTCGCAAAGAGTGGCTTGGAGATGCAGAAGATAAACAACATATCAACTTGGTATAAAGGAACTAAGTTATCAACTTCAGAGCTAATGAGTTCGATTCCCACTACCCCTCGTGCTCCCCCCCCCCCCCCCCCCCCCCCCTTTATTTTTGTTAAAGAAAAATCACTTTATCTTCTATTTATTGTTTGATTATTATTAATTGTTCGTTTGATGCACTCTAGGGTGTAGCTTAGTGGTGAATGAGGTGGGATGAGAACTATCAGGTCTTAGGTTCAATTCGCAACAGAGGCAAGAATAATAAATAATTTCTTCCACCTGTTCAAGTCTTGGTGAACTGAGTTACCTGGTGCATGTGTTGATGGGAGATAGCAAGTACACTTTTGTTTCCCTCCGAAATGTTTGCCGTTTTATCGGATGACAAATTGATTCCTTAATTAAGCGATTTGGGCTGGAAGCGGAACTCTAACTTCCAGCAATGAGTTTCCCAACTACTCCAGAAAACGTTAGGATGGTGATTGAGTAAACGAAGTGGTAATAAACATAAATACAGCTAGAGTGCAATAAAGGCGATAAAGATAGATTGAAGACATGTAAAAATTAGATTTTTGATTGATTGTGTTGTATTTATTCTGTACAAGTGATCTTACATTTATATACAAGAAATAAAATGTGATCCTCCTATGTTAGCCACTAAATCCACTAGCCAACTATGAGGAGGTGGTGCCGGTTTTTGCTCCTTGATTTCCTCTCGCACGACCAAAGGCACCTCCTTCTAGCTGTTGACGGTTTATTCCCATTTCTTGGGGTATAGAAGGTGCATTGACTTGGTCTTCGAGGCGATCAAATATGTGTGGGTCCCAGTCGTTCCTTGAAATTATGATTCAGCTAGGTTATCGAAATACCCGGTGGAGCTTTTCTAGCCGAGGGCTAGGACTAATAGATTCGACTACGAGTCAGTTCGGTTATCGGCTTAGAACTCTGTTGCCTGCTTATTTTGAGATTTTCACCTTTGGCTGCCACTTGATTTGGATAAACACTAAAAGTATTTATGAGTGTTAACAATTGCCCCCTACATTAACTCGAGTGCATCTGTTGAGTTGATGTATTAAAAAATAGCCGTCGTTTCGTTTGGCAACCACGGGTGTCTCTTCAATCACTTTTGCCTTAAATGTGTGCAATGCCGAATTTCCCTGACTTTCTTTTAACCGAGGCATCTCGGCTACCACAAATAAATTCCGACGCATTTCAGCCGCATGTTTGAAAGAAAGGAGTCCTAATGCGTGTCAGCCACATCTTCCAAAAGGAAAAAGGATATTTTAGGGGAAACGTCTTCCTAGGGGTTTCTCACTTAGCTATTGGCCGTTCCCGAATTCCTTTGCGCCACCAAAAATCCTATTTTTCTTAATTAGAGAACCATATCTTCATCATCTTCTCTATCTCAGGGATCAGATAGTGCCGATTTGCTGCTGCTGACCTAACCCCTACCTTTGCCTTCATCGATGAATAGTTGATTCTTTCTCCTTATGGTACATCTGAACAGGGTGACCTCCTTCTTTCTCAGCATCTTAGCCCAGCAGACTATGACCTTCCTATCACCTGTGATTGGTTCACTGGTGACCGTTGTTCGGCTAGCCTGCGTACCTGGCCGACTAAGATTGCCAACTATTCTGGTTGGTTGGGATGACTAAAGTCGTCCAGAGAGGCCAATGGAGATGCATGGGTCTTTATGACGCCATTACGCTATCGGGGTTTGACCTCCCTTGTAACATTGGTCTTGTATACGCTTTCCTTGGTTATTGGTCTACCACCACCAACGCTTTTGTTTTTCCTTGGGGGATGATGACCCCCATACTACCTGACGTGACGACGATACTTGGCATTCCGATACCGAGAGCCGAAGCGCCTGTCTTAGGAGATATAGATGTTGCCGATTTGGGCATCAAGGTTTCAAAGACTTCTTCCGGCTACAGCCACTTCATGGCGAACAACAACCGAGTACCGCCTCTCCCAGTTGATGATGCTGAGCATCATGCTTTCTTGTTTTTTTTGTTTAGCTGATAATTTGTCTGTAAAGGATCTTGTGCAGTCGTGAAGGAACTAGAAATTTACGCGGCGCTAGACATTTCGGGGGAAGATGTCAGCTGGGCATCTCTCTTCTTGACTTATCTTTTATGGCTATTGGTGATGCCCAGGCAAGGTTAAGGGACTCCAGAAATCTGGATACCTTAGCCGGTCCCATGCGGTTCCTTCAGTTGTGGATCACCTTATATTTCCCAGAGTTTATTCTTAATGGTTTTGATGACCGTCGTTTTTCATTAAACCCACCGGTGCTACCCGATGCTCTTTAGAAAATGCCTTTAGTGTCCCGGGATGTTTTTGCTGTAGTCTCCACCCTGCATGGTCTGTCTCGGGACCATTATACAGATTGACAATCAGTCCTTGAGAGATGGGCCACCCCTGATTGGGTCTGTCTAGTAGCCGATGACGACCTTACGTTCTCTCAGTGGAGAACTATAGCCCTCAAATAGGGGCGTATTCTAACGGCTAGGGATCTGTTGGGTGGCCTGAAGCCCATCTCTAGGAATAATAAGTTGACCACGGAGCCCTATCGGGCGAACTTTGTGGCAAGGCAATTTGGTCTCACTCAACACGTACCATGGCCTTACCACAGTATTGTTAGTTCGACCCAACGCTGCATTCTTGATACAAAACTGGCGAAGGAGATAGCCGATCACAATCTTGAGAGGCTCGCCCTATTTGACTGGCAGTCATTTCCCACGACAGTAAATACTACTGTTGCTTTTGACGATTGGTAGAACACGGCCAAGGAAAAATTCTTCCAGTCTACTTTAGATGTGTATTGTGATCGGCTGGTCTTGTTAAAGAAGAAAAAGACCCAAGAAACTCCTAAATCACGGGTGAAAGAGGCCTATTTGAAAACTGCTCCCTTTAAATCGGCTAGACCTGTTGGCTCAAGGTCTTCCGTCAGGTTGTGGCAAACGAAGAGAAAAGGTAAATTGTTCTCTATATATGTGTCAGCCAGATTATTCTTGTGAATTTTCGGCTAACATCTTTCATGTGTCTTTAATCAACTCATTCCCCCCAGCGTTTGTCGATTTGGAGACCACTTCCAATACTGAATCCCCATCACCTAGGAAACCTGTTCCTAAGCAACCCAGACAGAGTGGAGGGGTTGTTATCCGAGATCGTAGTGAAGAGGAGCCCCATAGAACCAGAGTTCCTGTTCTACCGAGGAAGAGGAGGAAATTGAGGTATATCCTTTGTCTAGCTTAAATACCTTCGCATCGACTATCTTTCATATTCATGTTTTCTATTTGCCCTTCAGTGACTGCAACTCATAAGACACCGACGGTCGCAGACAGCGTTCAATGCCCCTCTTCATATTGGATCACCCTCTTCGGCTTATGCTCCCGCACATCCGCAAGATCCATTATCAGCTGTCCCCGAGGCCAAAATTTCTTCTGTCGAGGCAACTGAAGATGTTGACGCAGCCGTAGAGGTATATCCTTTCTCTTATGCTTGGTCCTTCACTGTTTCCAAACTTTTTTTCTTCTGAACCTGCCCTTTCTGTACTAGAGATGGCTGGAGATAATCCACCGACTGAATCTAATCCGGCTAATGACTCAGAAGTGCCGATCGAGATCATCCCTGAAGACGTGCTTCTGCAATATTTTAGATCAGTCGATGTTGCACCTGTACCATCCTCGGCTAATGGAATTTATCGGGAGCGAGTTGAAGTGTCTTTTGCAAAGGGATTCCGACCAATAAATAAGAGTTCCACGATTTGAGGGCTTTTCTGTTCAGACTGTCAATAGAAACCAAAGATTCTCCAGTTTTGGCAACCGCTTATAATGACATGGCCTTAACTCTAAATGATTTATTTTCTTTACACAAAATGACCAAAGATAGTTACGATGCAGCGGTTTCTTCTCTGCAACACTTGGGGTCTCTTCGGCAAGAGAAGAAACACATTCAGATTTCTTTCAATGAGGTGAATGCAGAAAGGCAACAGAATGTTAGCCGAAGGAATAAATTGCAGGGGCAACTGTCAAAACTGCGAGCCGAGTTGGAGAGGATCCAGGTGGAGATAAAGGCTATTACTCCTGCCATAGGTGCCTTGGAATCGACTATTAAGGCCCAAGATTCTTCCCACTCTTTTTTTGTTTCGGCTGGGCACTAATTTGGATAACAAGATCCGAGAACTCGGTAACTAATAGGTAGTCTGGGAATTAGATTAGAAAGCGGGCAGTGAACGACTGGCCCAACTGGAGAATGAGTGGATGGTGTGGAAAAATAGACTTGCTCAAGAAATGCCAACACTCCCTGCTAGTTTTTCCAAAGTAACATCCAAGGTAAGTTGTTCTTCAGTTATGACAACTCATTTGTCGGTCGATTTTGTTGCTCAGTTGTCAGCTGATATCCCCATAGACTTATAATCTGAAGCCATCGCTGATTCTGTTACCTAAGAGGTATTATCAGAAGTCAAATAGTAACCAGATGATACTCTAGCGGCCGACACTCAAGCTTTTATGAAGATCCCATCAGTGGTGGTGGCTGAGCTTTTGTTGGATTCGGAAAATGGGTTTCCCGAAGAAGTAGGAGCAGACGAGGTAGTAGCCGCTGGTGCGACTGAGGATGAAAGAGAGACTACAGCTATCCAGGGTGACCAAGCAGCGATAGATTTGGCTATTCCTGACACCCCTGTGACTGATGATGTAGCGCAACCCCTAGCTGGTGACCTGTCAACTAACTTGCCTTCCTAGTTTTATTAATCCCAAATCGAAGGGTCTGTATTTTGTGATCAAGCATCCATGGATTCGGCTAATCCTGATAATGTAGCGCAACTCCCAGCTAGTGAAATGCCAACCAACTTATTGACCCCAAATCGAAGGGTCTATTTTTGTGACCAGGCAGTCGGTCTGTGGCTGTCGTTTACTCTTGCATTTCCCAAATCGAAGGGAAGTATTTTCCCCCTTTTTATTTGACTGTGACCAAGCCGCCGGCCTGTGGCTATCTCACATTCATGTATTCCCCAAATCGAAGGGAATCAATTTTTTTGTGTGTCTAGGCAGCCGGTCTGTCGCTATTGCCTACTCCTACATACCCCAAATCAAAGGGTAATACTTTTTTTAAGTACTTGCCATTTACGTTTTTGTCAATCTCTTTATCATGCATGTCTATTAGTCGATACGCATTGCCAACAATCCGTTGGCTTACTATGAAGGGTCCTTCCCAATTTGGCGACCATTTGCCAAATTTACGATCTTTCATTCCAAGCGGCAATACGATTTTCCAAACCAAGTCTCATTCGGCGAACCTCTTGGGCTTAACATGCTTGTTGTATGCTTTAGCAATTTTTCGTTTACCGACTTTGATTCTTTCTATGACCTGCTAATATTCTTCCAAGCTTAAAGAATTCTGTTTGGCCACCCGTAATGGCGTAATATTAATTTTGGGGGGTAACACTGCATCTTGGCCATAGGTTAGCCGATAAGGTGTTGTCACCGTAGAAGTAGCCCAAATAGCTTCATCCAAAGTGAGATGCCATACTATCGGTCTATCCTCCACATTTTTATTAATTATGTCCACAATAAGCTTATTAGCTGCCTCGGCTTGTCCGTTCGCCTGTGTATAATAAGGAGAAGATGTGAGCATCTTGATCCCAAACTTCTCAGCAAAGGCTGGCCTTAGAACCAGTGAACACCGTTCCTTGATCGGTTGTAATCGTCTCAGGGATACCATATCTATATATGATCTTGTGTTGGATAAACTAAATGACATCTGTCTGGTGAACCCTCTTCATCGGTTGTGCCTCTACCCATTTAGTGAAGTAATCGGTAGCCACATCTAAGACACTCTTCACAACTTTTTGCGTATTGAAAGCAATTGGCCGTGATTGTAGGCCAATAATAGCCATAGCGATAAATCAACCACTTCATCGTTGGCCCAGCTCTATGTGATCCACAGATTCCTTCATGAACTTCTCCCGTGACTCTTAAGGCCTCTGTCTTATAATGTACTTGAGTAACACCCTGTTTATGCTCTTTTTGTAAAGATCATTATCAATGATCACATACTTCAAGGCCCTTCTCTTAACCTTAAGGTCCGTGCACGTGGAAAGATCTTTTAAGTAGACAATTAATACCTGCTTTCACGAGTCGATCTGGTCCATGGCTAACACTTCAACTGGCAGCTCATCATACTCTAGAGTGAGTAGAGACTTCCTAAAGCCGGAAGCTTCTTGTGCTAAATCGTTAGCCTCAACATTCATGTCTCTGGGAACATGACTTAACGTAGACGATGTGAACATACTAAGTAACCTGCTAGCCGTTTCATAACGGGCCAACAAATTTGGGTCTCTGCAGTCATATTCCCCGGCCAGCTGCTTGATAACCAACTGAGAATCTCCATGAATCTTGATGCATTTTGCTTTCATAGAAACTAGGAGTTTGAGTCCTATGATAAGAGCATCGTATCTAGCTTGGTTATTTGTCAAGTCAGAATCTAACAGATAAGAGAACCTTCACATTTCATCTCTAGGATCGGTTATCGTTATTCCGGCTCTGACTCCCTTCTGGGTTCTTGACCCATCAAAAGTTAGCGTCCAAGAGACGAAGTCCATACATGCAGTAGAGGGGGTGCATGTGTCCTCCACATCTACACAAGGGTGGTCTGCTAAGAAATTGGCTACCGCATGACCTTTGATAGCCCTGAGTGGCCTATAATCGAGAGAAAACGCAGTGAGCTTGATTTCCCATTTCATTAGTCGTCCTTGCAAAACATGTCTATTCAATAAGTACCGGACGATGTCAATCTTGCACAAAATGTGAACCACATGTGGCATTAAATAATGTTCAAGTTTTGTACAAGCATAGAATAAGGACAAACAAAGCTTCTCTATATGAGTATATCTAGTCTCAGCTTCATTGAGCATTTGGCTAAGAAAGTAAATTGCCCTTTCAGTTCCATCATCGGCATCTTGTGCTAACAGGTAGCCGATAGACAAATCTGCAACCGAGATGTAAACTTTCAATGTTTTCCCTAGCATGGGAGGTATCAGCACGTGAGGAGTTGCTAGGGCCTTTTTAATTTGGTCAAATTTTTCTTGCTATTCCGGGCCCCATACTAGCTCTTCTGACTCTTTAAGCCTAAGAAAAGGTGAGAAAGCCTTCATTTTTCCAGCTGAATTAGATATGAACCGTCTTAGGAAGTTGATCATCCCTAGCAGGCTTTGTAACTCCTTCTTTGGTCTGGGTGGTGCTGACTCCATTTATGCCCGGGCTTTGTTCTTATCTATGTCAATACCTTTCTTATGTACCAAGAAGCCAAGGAAGTTGCCAGCCGATACTCCGAACATGCACTTGGATGGATTCATTTTAAGATTATGAATCCTTATTTTTTTAGTGTTTGTTCCAGATCGGCTAAATGATCTTTGAAGTCCTTAGACCTCACCACTACATCATCAATGTAGACCTCCACAGTCTTGTCGATCAAATCATAGAATATGGTGTTCACTGCCCTATGATAAGTAGCACCAACATTCTTCAGATCGAACGACATAACTACCCACTCATAAATGCCCAAGGCTCCTGGACACCTAAAAGCAGTCTTGTGAGTATCCTCCTCAGTTACTGTTATCTGATTATAGCCGGAGTATCCATCCATAAATGTCAGCACACCGTTAGCGGTTACCGAATCGCCTGGTATATCAACTATGGGCATGACGTACTCATCTTTAGTAGTGGCTAGATTTAGGTTCCTGTAATCAATACATACCCGAACCTTGCCATTATTTTTCTTGACTGGCACAATATTTTCCAACCATTCCACGTACCTAGCCGTTCTGATAAACCCGGCTTTCAGCAGTCGTTCAATCTCAGCTTTAATTTGAGACATCAACTGAGGGTGATATATTTTGGGCGGTTGTTTATGAGGTGTGAAACCCTCCTTAATTGGCAATCTGTGCTCTACCAAAGTACGTGCTAACCCAGTCATCTCATGATAATCCCATGCGAATTAGTCTTTATATTGCAGTAGAAGAGCCGTTATGCTTTGTTTATCTTCCTCCTTTAGCAAGCCGCTAATATGTGTTAGCTGAGGGACTTCCTCAGTACCCAAGTTGATATCTTCTAAGGGATCCTGAGATTCAAAACTAGGCATATCCCTTCTTATGGGCGATTCAAGTTCCATCAGCAACTCAATGTCATCGGCTGCCAGTGTTAGTTCTCCGTCGTAGGCCCTTTTATGTGATGCCTCGGCTATTTTGGCTTCAGAACTTAGAGCAGTCAGTCGATGCCACAGATCACGTATGATTTGGGTCTCCTCTATCATTTAACCCTTCTAAGGTAGTTGTGGTTCGGCTAATTGTTTTATTTTAAAACCTCGTGAAGTAAGATTGCAGTATTCCCAAGATCCTTCTTTTATTGCTCTGCGAAAACTATGGGAGCCACATAGGGTGAATATAAGACAGCCTCCAAGTTCTTAACCCATACATGGAATGGGTTATCATCGGCTGAGACGATTTCTATCTTGTCTCATTCCTAGAAAATGAGCTTTTGGTGCATGGTGGAAGGAAGGCATCGGCTGGTATGAATCCAGTCTCTATCCAACAAGATGTCATAGGATGGCTTGCCGTCTATCACAAAGAAGGCAGATCTGACCGTCTTAGGACCTACAGTGATTTCTGCTACTAAGATTCCCAAAGCTTCAGAGGCCTCTCCCATAAAGCTAGCCATTTTCATGTTAGTTGGGATGAGATCCTCCCTGGTTTTGTTGAGAATTTTCAAAGTAAGCAGCGACATCACTTTCAGCACAGCCCCATTGTCGGCAAACACTCGGCTGAAAGCTTTGCCTTTAATGTAAGCCTTAACACAGAGGAGTTTGAGGTGTTTAACCATCTCTTCTGTAAGTACACTAAATACAGTTCTCAAAGCATCCCTAGCTGTGGTATCGGCCAATGTCACTTATTCAGTGACTTCCACACACACATCACCTTCTAGGCTATCTAGTTTAGAGTGGTCGACCCAGAACTCACATGAAATCAGGCTGACCATTTCAATGACTGCCCAAATCTCATGGACTGAATATTTCTTAAATAAATCAAGAATGAAGTCTCCTACCTCATCCAATTCAGCTGGTCAAAAGTTAATATCTTCCATCTCCTGAAGGCATATAGGAACCGATTGGGGCCCTAATGCCTGGATCTTTTGTGTGACCTGTGGAACCGTCTCGGCTAGGGATTCCTTCAGAATAGTAGTCTCCTATTGAGGTTCCTCTGTCGGGTTGTCACCAAGTTGTATATTCAGTTCTAGTTGGTCCAAAGCTTCTTCTTTATGCAACACTGTCTCTGAAGAGGTTGAGCCGAATGGCCGCTCGATAGCCTCAGCTACGACAGACTTAGGAATTTCCTGCTTATCGGCTGCCTCAGCACTGGATATCATGTGCAATGTTAGATTCATCTTGCGTAAGGCTTTGGTGCGCTGCATCCATCTTTTCTACGTCCTGGATATGACACCCAGCGGTGCCTTTTTTTTCCAGAAGCCTGATTGATGAACCACTTTCCTTCCTCTATATTGGCGGTTGGCTTAATCATTCTCCGAGATCTTAGTTGACCTTCATCCCTCACTGTGATACGTAAGGAAGAAATGCCTTCCTTCACGCTGAACTCAGCCACCCTCTGTTTAGCCATATGTAGTGGTTCATCGCCTATATAGGGCACGCTCGGCTTCTCATCAACTGGCAACCATGCTTGCCTCTCAAGCATGCTCCTGACGTCTGCTGGGTCCATTTTGAATGCCATGTACTATTTGTGAAGTTTCCGAACAATGTGCTCTGGTTTATAAGGGCGGCCACGAACACTGCTTCTAGTTGGCTGCCTGTCCGTGTCCTCATAAATGTCATGTAAGCTGCCTAGCTGATCAAACATAGAGGTCCTGGTGATCCCCTCCTTGCCAGCTGGCTTCTTTGGGACCCACATGGTTTTCAGGTTGTTTCCCCTTGATGTCCTTTGATTGATCTGGCTTGACAAATGATACCATAGATATTGGTACTGCAGGGAAGGGGTCAATGTCAATAGACATTTCATCTATGCTTTTATCGGCTAGCTTGAACCTGCCCTCCTTGATGCCCTTTTGAATTGCCTTCCCGAAGACCACATAATTAGAAGTAGCGTGGCTATATGAATTGTGCCACTTACAGTACTTCTTATCCTTGAGTTCTTCGGCAGACGGAATCCTATGGCCATCAAGTAGCCGAATCTGTTTATCTTTAAGCAGATGATCAAACATCTGATCTGCCTTTGTAATATCGAACGAGCAACCGACCATGTCATCAGTCGAACTCGTCTCTTTTCCCTTCGTAGCTTTCAGGGCTGGGCAAGAGTAAACCTTACCCCTGACGATCTCGGCTACCATTGCGTCTGTCGTGTATTCGACTGACTCTGAGTCAGACTCATATGCCTCAATAATGGATACCAAATGAGATCCTCAGTTATGGTTAGCTCTTCTTTTCTTATTCTCTTGGATATACTGCTCTATTTGGCTAGCCTTCTCGACTAACTGTCTTAAGTCAGAGCAGGACTGTCCTACGAATTTCTCCCTTAGCTGAGGATGCAGGTTGTTGATTATCATGTGGGCGCATTCTAATTCAGGGAAGTGTACAGTACATTTACCAACCTTCCTTCTGAATCTCTCGATATAATCTGTAGCCGACTCATCGACATATTGCTTGAGATTCTTCAAATCAGTTACAATGACTTGAGGTTAGGGCCAATAAAATCTATCATGGAAATAACGCTCCTATGTCACCCCAACTCTGCACGGAGTCGGGGGCAATGATGAGTACCAAGCAAATGTTATTCCTGTTAGAGAAACGGGGAATAACTGCAGTTTGTGATACTCATTCTGGACAACTTCACCACATTGGACGGTAAATTTGCAGATGTGCTCAATGGTAGATTTGTTGTCATCACCCGAGAAGGTGGCAAAATCAGGCATTTTGAAGCCTTTTGGCAATGGTGCTACCCGATCTATCCAATCGGGGTAGGGCTTCATGTAAACAGGCCTTTTCAAGGGTTTCAGTTAGATGCCAAAGTACTTCATCATGGTATTCACAATGGTTTTAGGGGTCATCAGTTGTGACGTCCCTTGCCGATTCTCAATTAGAACCGGCTGGCAGGCATTCTGAACTGGAGGCCTCCATTCTGCCCCTTGTTGAACAGGGTTTTGAAAGTTGTAGGTATTCTGCTAGCCATTACCAACAGGTGGGGTATATCCCCATTGCTGCTGTTAGGCATAACCACCAAAGCCTGCAACCTAAGCTCCTGGAACAACCGACGGAACTTGAGGATAAGGTAGAACAGTGTTCCATGTCTGCTCTCCTCGGACATCAACCATTCTTAGAAAGTTTGCGCTTCCTGGATGGTATGGATTGGGTACCGACTGTGATTGCTGGAATAGTGTCCCGCTGTAGACAACATCACCAAATAGGCTAGTAGGGTCATAGCTAGGGGCCATCGGTTGCCAATTCGGTTGGCCAGCATTGGTCGCCTGTACCGTAGGGCCATTTGCATAAGCGTACGGCATAACGAGCGGTAAACCAAGGTGTCCGGATGCCTGAACTGGTCTCCGAGCCATGTTGATCGGTCCATACTACAGAATTGCTTGGTCGAGTGACACAATTTGCCCCTCAGCATTTGGTGGCAACCATTTAGTAGACTAGTTACCAAGTGACTGGGCTTGTGCTCCTAGGTGTGTTATCCGCTGTACCTGAGTAGGTACAGACTGAAACACATTCGGCTGAGGAACAACACTTGGAGTCACAGTTGCATATTGCACAATGCCACTCGTCAAAAGGATGTCAGAACTAGCCGAATCTTTTCCTGGATGCAGTCGATTGGCTTCCAATTCTCTCGCCTGCGGAACCTTATTATGCACCATTGGCTTGACAATGTCAACCAATTGTTTGGAAACCTGGTACATAATGTCGTGGATGCCTAAGTCAATCTGTTGTCTAATGAAAGACGTGGTCATAACAGTTGGACCTTAGGTTGACTAAGTTCACCCACAACTTGGGTTGATGGAGGAAGTAGAGGGGTATCAACCGATGTAGGCATACCCGAAGAAGATGGTGGCTTGTTGTTCCTTCTGGGAGGATTTTGTTTAGGATGTGGACTGGACTCTGGGTTTATTTTCTTACTAGACCTTAGGCGCATACGCCAAGTGTGATCCTGACCTGGAGAATCAAACTTCGCTATGAGATCACCTATGGTCCCACTGGGCATGCCAAATTTGTTTCCCTCTGAAATATTTGTCATTTTATCGGATGACAAATTGATTCCTTAATTAAGCGATTTGGGCTGGAAGCGAAACTCTAACTTCCAGCAATGGGTTCCCCAACTACTCCATAAAGCGTTAGGATGGTGATTGAGTAAACTAAGTGGTAAGAAACATAAATACAACTAGAGTGCAATAAAGGCCATAAAGATAGAATGAAGATATGTAAAAATCAGATTTTTAATTGATTGTGTTGTATTTATTCAGTACAAGTGATCTTACAGTTATACTACAAAAATAAAATGTGATCTTCCTATGTTAGCCACTAAATCGTCCACTAAATCCACTAGCCAACTATGAGGAGGTGGAGCCGGTTTTTTCTCCTTGATTTCATCTCGCACGACCGAAGGCATCTCCTTCTAGCTGTTGACGGTTTGTTTCCATTTTTTGGGGGTCTAGAAGGTGCTTTGACTTGGTCTTCGAGGCGTTCAAATATGTGTGGGATCCAGTCGTTCCTCGGAATTATGATTCGGCCAGGTGACCGAAATAGCCGGTGGAGCTTTTCTAGCCGAGGGCTAGGACTAATAGATTCGGCTACGAGTCAGTTTGGTTATCGACTTAGAACTCTGTTGCCTGCTCATTTTGAGATTTCCACCTTCGGCTGCCACTTGATTCGACTAAACACTAAAAGTATTTTTGAATGTTAACAACTTTAGAATTTGTCGAGTTATGCGCAAAAGTTGGCATGAGCACCACAGTTATCCAAAAAAAAAAGCACTCGTAGCCTGAAAAGAGAGTAAAGGATGCTCCACCTCCACTAAACTGGACAATGGAAAACAATTGAATGTTAATAGCTCATTATGCGCTCTTTCGGAATGTTTGGTAATCACACTTTCTCTTGTTTATCTTTATAAAAAATAAATCGGAGGAAAAAAAGGGACATAGAGAGGATATCAGAGATAACCTTTTTATTTATCCATTGCTCTTTATCTTATTCGAATGAACATATTTTTACCATTTCTCATACATGTTATAATTTCATCATGTTCTTGTATCCTTTTTATTGAAGAGATTACAAGTATGTCAAATGTCTAATTAGATTGTCAAGTTAATTTTAAGTTATTTAGTATTGGAGTGAAATAGACATGGATAGAGTTGAATGAATTTTAAATATTCAGACTTTGAAAATAATAATAATAAAAAAAGATATAATGTATTGATGTATTTCTCCCCAACTAAATTGGGATTGAGGGGATAGAGATGACCGTTGGAATTCATTGTTGACTTTTTCTTATCTTATTTGTGTGAGCACATTCTCTGTTACTTTTAGTAAAATGAGCTAAAATATTGTATTCATAAGGCAATTCAATGACTGTGAAAGAAAGGAAAGCAAGACATTTTGAGAGAAAAAGAGAACTGTTGGTATAGTTAAATACAAATGTATTTCTACACTTTCTTTTTGGTGCAATATGGCTTCATTTATTCGTGTTGAAACCATGATTGAAATTTTTGAGCACTTTACACAACTTATAATGATGCTAATTGTACATATTCTCCAGCACTCACTTGATGACTTTAATCAATAAACTTATCCTTTATCGATCAAAAAAAAGAAGGGGCTAAAATAGCTTTTCCTATACATGTGAGTATTTCCTCAGGTTCTTCTATCCCTTCTAATACAAAAATCAACTTAGTATACAACAACAGCATATCCAGTGAAATCACACAACGTGGAGTCTGAGGAGGGTAGAGTGTACGCAGACCGTACCTCTACCTTGGTAGGTAGAGAGACTGTTCCGAAAGACCCTCGGCTAAAGAAAAAGCATAAGCACAAGCTTAGTATACAAAAATCAACTTAGTATGATTAGTTAATTTGTGATTATTTAGTATTTGGTTGAAATGTATCTGAATAGAATGGGGATATGGAGTGTACACATAGCCGACCCTAACTAATTTGGGATTGAAACATTGTTGATTTATTGGTTGATGGATTGATAAAATATTTGTATATAGGGAAACACCAGTTTTTACCGATACAGGCATTTTTGGATTAACCAAGGTTTGCCATGGAAGATACTGTTTTTACTCAAAAGAAGAAAAAGAAAGAATATTATCAGTTCTGTCGTGCTCAAAAGAGTAGTGTGGAGTAAGCTAATGTGTCTTTCCAACTTCTGTATTCAATGTTCTTATTGCCTATGGAAATTTTCATGACAGTTTTATTTGTAAACCAATGCTGACATAAGTTGATCTTGATGATAAGGTTCATGCAAAAGAAACCTTAAGACAGCGGATTCGACAAACAGAACAGTGTACCATCATCGACAACATATATATATATATATATATATATATATATGTATATAGTGTGGATTCCTTGATGCTGAACTTCATTGTGGCTTCTGGAATTGGAGATATTCACTTCCCTTTTTCATGTTCATTTGATCTCTATTTGGTAAATCATCCTATGTTATGCAAGAACGGTCTTGTGATTTCCGATTCTTCTATTTGATTATGTTTGTACTTCATTATCAAATCATGGGGATACTTGAAATTGATAGTTGCCCTATCATGTGATATGACAGTTTGAGTAGCTTACAAATCATCTCAATTTTCTTTTGCATATAAGTTTTTCAAGTTTGTAAAACTGGTAAAACCTAGTTTTTTTTCTAAGCCAAAATATTTTCCCACTCCAAAACTTCAACTTTTTTTTTTCAAATGAAATGTGTTGCCAAACACAACTTCAACTTTCAAATACTATTTTTCAACTTCAGAAACTCTTTATTCCAAGTCTCAACTAAATCTATGTCCAACTGCCTACTTAATTTGACTCTTCTGCTGAGTTATGTTTCTGTGCTATTGGTATCTAGCACGAGGGCTCAATTTGTTAAGTTTGGGGAAATCAAAAGTTCTTTTTATAATGAATTCATTGCATGATTCTAGAAGTGCCATTGCAGCTTCACTCTGGCCATCAATTGAATTCTCTTTATGTCCAAGCTTCCATATCAAAGATTGAGTTACATTCTAAAAATATGGAAACACATTTCAATTGAACTTTCTTTCATTTTACCGGTCTTTTTACCATTTCCCAAGCAGGCCAAGCTGTATTATTTATGAGCTAGTCCGTTTTTATTGTGTATGATAGAATATTACCATATCTTGTATATTACCATTGATAAAATTTTATCATATTTTGTATATCTTTTATATTAGGTAAATTTATATATCAATTGTAATTAGGAAGATTTAGTTACCTAGTATGTAATTATGTAACACTAAATATATTGTACACAATAATCGATGAAAGGCAAGGGAACATATTCCTACATGGTATCAGAAGCCGAGAGGCTCGGCTCCCGCCCCATCCTACAAGCAAGCCAACGATCCGACACGTGGCTCACATTCCTGGAATTACAACAGAGTAAGAAATTCTGGGAATAGCCGCGACAACAGCGACAACAGCGACAACACCGGAAATAGTGGCAGCGGCGGCAAGAGACAGCCCCCGCCGGCCGGTAGCTATGAACAACGGCAGCAACAGTGGCAGCAGCCTTCGCCGTGGGCTGCCTACCCGTTATGGGCTACATGGGCCCATCGGCATAGACTGCTCCACCTTGCCCCTACCCGACGTCCTCCTGGGCCCAACCTCCAGCCCGACAGACCCAGTCCGGCATCCTCGGTGCATGTCCACAACAGGCATACAGTTCACATATTTCTCCTCCTTTAACTTACGCACCGACGGATATTGAGGCAGTTATGAACATGTATGAACACAATGTCTCTCAACGTTCCTGAGAACAGTTGGTACATGAACACTGGCGCCACATCTCATATGACGGCATCCCAATGTACTCTCTCATAATATTTCAATATGAGAAATTTAAATCGTAATATTATTGTTGATAGTGGACAAGACATTCCCATTCGAGGTTATGGACAATTATCTCTTTCCCCACCACACCCCCCGTTAGCCTTAAAAATTTCCTCTATGCCCTGAGACTTATCAAAAATCTAATCTTTATGCGTCATTTCACAACTGACAATAATGTTTCGCTTGAATTTGATCCTTTTGATTTTTTTGTGAAGGAACTTATGATAGGGATGCGAATAATGAGATGTGATAGCACCGGGGACCTTTATCCTATCACCACCTTCGTCAGCCATCCAGCCTTCTCCCCATCAACCTTTGCAACAATTTTGTCTCCTTTATGGCATAACAGATTAGGACATCCGGGAGAATGTTTTACGCTCCCATAGAAAAAATAAATTTATTGCTTACAAACATATCATTTCTCCTCCTATTTGTGAATCTTGTGTTTTTGGATAACATGTCAAGTTGCCATTTTATTCTTCATCCACTTGTACTTTAATGCCTTTGGATATAATACACATTGATTTATGGACTTTTCTATCTTAAGCACGGCCGGGCATCGATACTATATGTTGTTTTTAGATAATTATTCAAACTTCTTGTGAATGTTTCCCATTGAAATAAGTCCCAAATCTATTATATTTTTTTGTCATTCAACACTTTCATTAAGACACAATTTGAAAAGAATATTAAATATTTCCAATGTGACAATAGGAGGGAATTCGATAATAATCAATTCAAACTTTTCTGCGCCAAATACGACCTTGTTTTTCATTTTTCTGTCCCCACACCTCTCCACAAAATGGCAAAACCGAACGAAAAATTAGAACCATAAACAACTTAGTTCGTGTCCTCCTTGCTCACGCCTCTATCCCCTTATTTTTGGTATTACGCTCTATAAATGGCAACCTATCTCTTGAACATTCTCCTAAACAAGTCTCTAAAAACAAGTTTCCCACTCAAGTTTTCTATTTTTGAGATCCTTCCTATAAGCACTTACGAACTTTCGGATGTTTGTGCTACCCCTTCCATCCCTCCACACAAATCAACCAGCTGCAACCTCGGTCAACCCCATGCATATTTCTTGGTTACCCCCCCCCCCCCCCCCCCCCCCCAATCATCGAGGTTACAATTGTTACGACTTGTTAAGCCAAAAAATAATCGTTTCTCGGCATGACATATTCGATGAGTCCCAATTCTTATTTGCCAAACTTAATTCTCCATCCCTAAATTCCTATGAATTCCTAAATGATGGCCTAAATCCCCTTCTAATTCATCACTTGCAAAATTAGTCATCACCGATATCGGCAGCCGTCCCCACCACTGTCATCCCGAGGCAGGCGGTCTACCCAGCCCCGTAACAAGAGCACCGTCATGCCTTTTGTCTCGACTGCCTCTCGGCCAGCCCCTCTCCCCAATGCCACTGCCCCTCTCAGTCCTACCTCTACTCTCGGTAGTCCACCCAGTCACGCCTCCACTTCTTGGCCACCCCATCCCAATCCTGTCCAACCTCCCGCGGCACACCCACGGACAATGGAAACCCGTTATATGCATGGTATTTCCAAAAACAAATGACTATTTAACTTGTCTACTTTGGTTGCCTCTTCCCATGTTCCTCGTAATGCAAAAGATGCCTTGTCCGATCCTAATTGGAAAAATGTAAGGATTGACAAATATAATGCTCTTATTGAAAATAAGACGTGAGATCTAGTACCTCGTCCTTCAGATGCTAATATTATTCATTCTATGTGGATTTTTTGACATAAAAAGAAATCTAATGGTTCTTTTGAGAGGCACAAGGCCCAATTTATAGGTGATGGCAGGTCTCAACAGGTGGGAGTAGATTGTGATGAAACTTTCAGCCCGGTGGTGAAACCAGCGACTATTCGAATCGTTCTTAGTATTGCCTTGTCCAAGTCTTGGCCTATTCATTAGCTTGACGTAAAAATGCTTTCTTGCATGGGAACCTTCATGAAACCGTATATATGCATCAACTTATGAGATTCAGGGATCCGATTCATCCAGATTATGTGTGTCTTTTGAAGAAATCACTCTATGGACTGAAACAGGCTCCTCGTGCATGGTACCAAAGGTTTACTGATTTTGTATCCTCTATCGGGTTTTCACTTAGAAAATCTGATCATTTACTGTTCATCTATAGTAAGGGTAATGATATGGCATACATCCTACTATATGTTGATGACATCATCCTCACTACATCTTCTGATGCACTTCGTCAATCCATTATACCACTCCTTGCCTCTGAGTTTGCTATGAAGGATTTGGGCCCCCTAAGCTATTTTTTGGGCATTGCTGTTACGAGACATGCAAGTGGCTTATTTCTTTGTCAAAAGAAGTACGTCGAAGAGATCCATGACCTAGCAAGCATGGCGTCTTGCAAACTGACCCACACTCCGGTGGACACAAATTTCAATCTCAGTGCCTCTTTGGGTTCTCTGTATGCTGACTTGACTCACTATCGCAGTTTAGCAGGAGCGTTGCCGTATCTCACTTTCACGAGATAAGATATATCCTATGCCGTGCAACAAATATGCTTACATATGCACAACTCGACGGATGAACATATGAATGCCCTCAAACGCATTTTGTGATATGTACAAGGTACTCTTCATTTCAGCTTACACCTGTACAAGGCCTCACTCTCTGGTCTCACATCTTATTCTGATGTTGACTAGGGTGGATGTCCTGACACTCGTCGATCCACATCGGGTTACTGTGTATTCCTCGGAGATAACTTGCTTTCTTGGTCTTCTAAAAGTCAACCTACTATGTCTCAATCAAGTGCCGAAATTGAGTACATAGGTGTGTCGAATATTGTTTCTGAGTCTTGTTGGATACGCAACCTTCTACTTGAGCTTCACTGCCCACTCCATAAGACTACAATGGTTTACTGTGATAATGTAAGTGCGATATATCTTTCCTGCAATCCCATTCAACATCATCGCACTAAACACATTGAAATGAATATTCACTTTGTACGTGAGAAATTTACTCGTGAATAAGTTTTTGTTCTTCATGTTCCTTCCTAATATCATATTGCTGACATATTTACTAAAGGACTTCCACGCATACTCTTTGATGACTTTCGAGCCAGTCTCAGCGAATGAGAACCTCCCGATTCAACTGCGGGGCTGTGATATAATATTACCATATCTTGTATATTACCATATTTTGTATATCTTTTATATTAGGTAAATTTATATTCTAATTATAATTAGGAAGATTTAGTTACCTAGTTTATTGCCATGTAACCCTATGTAGAGAAATATGTTCCCTGCCTTCTATTGATTATTTTGTACAATATATATATAGGGTTACATGGAAATAAAATAGGTAACTAAATATTCCTAATTACAATTAGAATATAAATTTACCTAATATAAAATATATACAAAATATGGTAATATTCTATCAATAGTAATATACAAGATATGTTAATATTCTATCACACCCCCGCAGTTGAAGCGAAAGGTTCTCGTACGCTGAGACTATCTTGGAAATCATCAAAGAGTATGCGCAGAAGTCCTTTAGTGAATATGTTAGCAATCTGATATCGGGAAGGAACATGAAGAACACAAACTTGTCCACGAGCAAATTTCTCACGTACAAAGTGAATATACATTTCAATGTATTTAGTGCGCTGATGTTGAACTGGATTGCCGAAAAGATATATCACACTTATATTATCACAGTAAACCATTGTAGCATTATGGATTGGGAAGTGAAGCTCAAGTAGAAGGTTGTGTATCCAACAAGACTTAGAAACGACATTCGCTACACCTCTGTACTCAGTTCGGCGCTAGATCGAGGTAGTAGGTTGTCTTTTAGAAGACTAAGAAAGAAAGTTATCTCTGAGGAACACATAATAACCTGACGTGGATCGACGAGTGTCAGAACATCCACCCAGTCGGCATCAGAAAAGATGTGAGATTAGAGAGTGAGGACTTGTACAAGTGTAAGCCGAAATGAAGAGTACCATGTACATATCGCAAAATACGTTTGAGGGCATTCATATGTTCATCCGTCGGGCTATTCATATGTAAGAATATTTGTTGTACGACATAGGATATATATGGTCTAGTGAAAGTGGGATACTGCAATGCTCCTGCTAAACTACGATAGTGAGTCGTGTCGGCATACAGAGAACCCGAAGAGGAACTGAGTTTGGAATTAGTGTCCACCGGTGCGTGGGTCGATTTGCAAGACGTCATGCCTGCTCGGTCAAGAATATCTTTGGCGTAGTTTCTTTGACAAAGAAATAAGCCACCTGCATGTCTCGTAACAACAATGCCCAAAAAATAGCTTAGGGGGCCCAAATCCTTCATAGCAAACTCAGAGGCAAGGAGTGACATGATGTTTCAGCAAAGTGCATCAGAAGATGTAGTAAGGATGATATCATCAACATATAGTAGGATGTATGCCATGTCATTAACCCTTGCTATAGATGAATATTAAATTATCAAATATGCTATGTGAAAAACCGATAGAGGATACAAAATCAGCAAACTGTTGGTACCATACACGGGGAGCCTGTTTCAATCCATAGAGTGATTTCTTCAAAAGACACTCATAATATGGATGAACTGGGTCCCTGAATCCCATAGAATGATGCATATATACGGTTTCATGAAGGTCCTCATGCAAGAAAGCAATTTTGACATCAAGCTGATGAATGGGCCAAGATTTGGACAAAGCAATACTGAGAATAGTCCGAATAGTCTCCGATTTCACTACCGGGCTGAAATTGTCATCACAATCCACTCCCACCTATTGAGACCTGCCATCACCTACAAGACGAGTCTTGTGCCTCTCAAAAGAACCATCAGATTTCTTTTTATGTCGAAAAATCCACATAGAACGAATAATATTAGCATCAGGAGGACGAGGTACTAGATCTCACGTCTTATTTTCAATAAGAGCATTATATTTATCAATCATTGCATTTTTCCAATTAGGATCAGACAAGGCATCTTTTGGATTATGAGGAACAGGGTAAAAGGCAACCTAAGTGGACAAATTAAATAGCCGTTTGGGTTTGGAAATATCATGCATAACACGTGTTTCCATTGTTCGTTGGGGTGCTGCTGAAGGTTGGACGGGATCGGGATGTGGCAGTGGTGTCGATGAGAGATGTGGTTGGCCGAGAGGGAAGGTCGTGACGGGCTGTTCTGAGGCTCGGCTGGCCGAGAGGTAGCCTATACGGAAGGCTATGACAGGCTGGTCCGAGGCTCCCGTTGCGGGGCTAGGTGGACTGTCGGCCTTAGGACGACATTGGTGGGGCCTATAGCAGGTGATAATGATGACTGATTTTGTAAGTGATGGATTAAAATGGGATTTAGACCATCATTTAGGAAGTCATAGGAATTTGGAGGTGGAGAATTGAGTTTGGCAAATGGGAATTGTGATTCATCAAATATGACATGCCTAGAAACAATTATTTTTTGGCTTGACAAGTCGTAACAATTGTAACCTCTATGATTGTGGGAGGGGGGCAGTTGACCAAGAAAGGCACACAGTGATGACTGAGTTTGCAGCTTGTTGATTTGAGTAGAGGGATGGAGGGGGTAGCATAGACATCCAAAAGTTCATAAATGCTTATAAGAAGGATCCCGAAGATAGAGAACTTGAGTGGGTAGCCTGTGTTTGAGAGACTTGTTTGGGAGAATGTTAAAGAGATAGGTTGCCAGTGAGAGTGCGTAATGCCAAAAATAGAGGGGATAGAGGCGTGGGCAAGGAGGGCACGAATTAAGTAGTTTATGGTTCTAATTTTCCATTCGGATTTTCCATTTTGTGGAGAGGTATGTGGACAGGAAAAATGAAAAACAAGGCCGTGTTTGGTGCATAGTAGTTTGAGTTGTTGATTATCGAATTTCCTTCCATTGTAAAGAATGGATCTTCGGCCTAACTCAACCCCAAAATCTAGCTCAATGGGAGGAGGATTGCCCAGGCCATATAAAGAGACCAAAGATCACTTATCCCGCCGATTTGGGAAACCTCAACACCCCGCCTCACGCCCAGAGTTGGACATCTGGAGTGTGGATAATATAAGAGGGGGGCCCAAGATCAGAAACAATGAATTGGGACGGGTCTGACTCTGATACCATAAAAGAATATGTTCTCTGCCTTCCATTGATTATTGTGTATAATATATCTAGTGTCAAATGACAACAAACTAGGTAACCTAATCAAGTGTTCTATCAAGCATTTGTCTTTCTAAGCAGTTCTTGGTGGCATAGTATTTTGAGATAATGCAGTCAAATTTTCACTGCACGGCTACATTTTTGTATATGTTGTTCTGACATTTTTGTATATGTTGTTCTGATAATGGCATGTGTTATGATACTTGAAAATTGTTATACATATCGAGCTCGAGACAAAACAAGAAGTACATCCGTAAAACACTTGATTGGTTGTGATGCACTCGATCACTCTATGCCTTCATCAGAAGCAATTCCCACAATAAGAAGAATTCAAGAGCTGAGGCTCCAAGTTGCTCTTCTAGACCGTGAACTTTATGAGTTCGATATGTTTGCTATGGCTATCTGCTAAAAACTTTTTCTAGCTATAGTTTTGCTTATAGGTGGCGAAATTAACCCATGAAAATATGACTCATTCAACCCGCCCAAGTTTGGGCTAGTCATTTACCTGCCTATTAACAACTCAACTAATTTCAGCCCATCAAAAAATTAGGCTGATATATAGTCCAAATTGACTCATTAAAAATCTTATCAAAATATTTTCAAAAAGTTATTTTTTATTTGATATGTTATATATAGCATAATGAAGTAATTTTATTACTAAAAAAATTATAAAGGAACAAACAAAGAAATTTAAACTTAGTAAGAATTGAGCGGGTTGGGTTATGACCCGGTTTTTAGCCCATTTCAGCCCAACCCACTAACCCGTCATTTATTAACTCAGTCCATTTTGATCCGCCCAAATTTCATGACCCAAACCGGAGGGCCATGACGGGCACCCAGACCTTACTTGCCAGGTACCACTAATCATACATTTACCAACTAACCATAATTAAGCATGGGCCCCGAGGGCCATCACCAAATACCCTGCTGACACATAGAAATGATAAACTGGAAAGGTGCTACGTAAAATCTTACAAACAGAAGAACCCAACTTACGCATATACACATACTAAGGCCGACAAGGCCATACACGACTACTATACATAGGACAACTGTCTACAAGCCTCTAAAGAGTACGTAACATCATAAGGTTGGGACATGTCCCGCCATACCCCTATGCATATCCAAAATATCTTACCATGACTAGACTTCTACTCTGGAACAAATAGAGTGCTCTCATATCAGCTGAACTATCAACCTACTAGTGCGGACCGTCACCCTATCTACCTAAGCCTGCGGGCATGAAACGAAACGCAGCGTCCCTCGACAAAAGGGACGTCAGTATGACTGATGTACCAAGTATGTCAGACACGGAGAATAGCATAATAGAGATATGAAAGTAACCTGAGACACGAAATAACCAACCAGTAGATAATGCCTCTGAGGGCCATAATATGCCCAAATGTCATACATGTACAGAATGCCTCTAAGGGCCATAATATGCCCAAATGTCATACCTGTACAGAATGCCTCTGAGGGCCATAATATGCCCAAATGTCATACCTGTACAGAATGCCTCTGAGGGCCATAATATGCTTAAATGTCATGCACAATGCTGGTCATACATATACATATGCGTATATAACGCCATCAAACCTTTGTGGGTATCCCATCATATCATATCGGCCTCTATAGGCATAATCATCATCATATATATACTAGCTACAGGTGGTGGTGTGTATATAACGTCTTCCCTTTTTCCCATACCCCATACATATATAATGTATACCATATAGTAGTGTATATAACACCTTTTGAGATCAAGGGTAATACATAAATATAATGCATGAATGATACTAAGATACTCTGAGTTTGTCGGAGTGACGAAATGCCGCTTCACCTCTGATTAACATTATGAATACTAACATCTTTTTCATATACCTCAATAAGGATTTAGGAACATATTTAGACATGCTTTGAACATAGGAATGAATAACATAAACATCATTAACTACTAAGAGTAGAATCATTTATGAGACAGTATTACGTTTACGTTTTGTTATATGGAACATGCCAAAAGAAAGAAGAATTTGCCTTAACATACCTTGTCGTCAAACTCCCATCAATGATACCGGACACGACCTTCTCTACACCTTAATCTTACTTTAGACCCGCTTAAAATAGTTACATTTTTGCTTGCCAAAATAACTTACATTCTGCCCACCTTCCCTTTTAAGAACTTGGCTAATTCATTTTGAAATGTTTTCACCAAGATTTAGCAATTAAAGTTGCTTCTACAATTCTCACAAGCTTTAGCTAAACAAACTTCCAAAGATCCATCATAAGCGTTGTTGCACACAAGAGTGAGTTGCTGCCATCATTTTTTCCATTTTATATGTTAAGACATGTATGTAGTGTCTACATATGTGTATGTATACATATAAACGTGCAGCCCTCATTTTCTAAAAAATAGAAATCCAACTAAAAATGGTATATAAGTGTTTTAAAGACACCTTTCACCACTTACACATGTCACCCATTGACCACACATTTGCCTTGTCATCGAACATCATGTGCACGTGTCATCCTTTAGCTCATCACTTATTCTTTGTGCATATATAGATGTGTCTATTGGCTGCCACTTGTCGATGATCTATTGGGTTTTGTTCAAATAAAAAATTATCTAATAATCTTAATTAATTTATTGATCTCTATTCACTCAAATATTAATTACCTAAGCACACTTCATATACTCATTATCATGGTCATATGATATGACACTTATCCGTAGTCTTCTTTGGCACACACACAAAATATTATTTTCAATCCCCGTCGTCAAACATTTAAGTCGTAAATATTTTCAAGATTTCGTCCTTTTATATACCGAGCTCTTAATCCTATGACCAAAATTCTATACGATTTTTATAACCCGTTTCATATTCTAAACTTTGACGAAACTTATTTCTCCCATTCCTTTAACCTCTAATCCCCGCGTAACCTCTTCAACATTGATATGAATCTTCTATAACTTCATGAATGACCTCAATCTCATTAAACTCACGTGTGTTTACCCCGATGTATCCTAAAGTTAAAATACGGGATGTTACACCAAATTCAACTCAATCCGCCAATTTAACACCCCTAGTACCATAGACTCACTTTTGAAGATTCTGTCAGGAAAATAAAAACGATCATTTTCTTATTAAATGGTTGTTTCCATGTGCAGAAAACTTTACCTTGAGAAAGTTGCCTTCTGCTAATGTCTTTGGAATTCCTTACATGAATGAAGAAGAGATAAATGCCTTACATGTTTACAATTACAAAGGCACTGGCATTCTAATTCATGCTCTTTTCACTCAATCTTTGGATTATCTGGAATTCTTGTGCATTTGGAGTATGATGATTGAACAACTGAAGGTAAACCTGCGGTTTCAAATCTATAGTACTAGTTGGTGACATTCTCTTCAGCTAACTACTACTAAATTTTTTGTATATAGTTTTAACAGTAAAAAGAAACTTTTGCATATATTTTTGAGAATAGGGAAAATAAAAAGGGAAAAGGGTAACATTTGCCCTTTTACTGTGCGAAAATGATAGATTTTACCCTCCATGAAACTATTGGTACAAAAATAATCTCATAAATGATTCAAATATACCCTTTCTCCATTGGGGCTATCCAAGGTGACACGACTTTTTGATGAGGAGGACGCACAACCCTAAACAGAGGAAGAGTACATTTTAACCATTTAGATACCAATAGTATAATGGAGGGTAACATCTATCCTTTTCGCAAAGTAGAAGGACAATTTTGACCCCTTTCCCAAATAAAAAAGATAGAAATATGAATCTGTGCAAAATAGAGAGTAATGACTTGTGCATTCGATCCTATTTGTAGGATAGAATGCACCTTTCGATGTTAGGTTGAAAGATGAGTACCTTTGGATGAACTCATTTGTATTGATTTTTTTATAGACAACAAAAAGTTCATGAAAACGCAAACGTTTTTCTTCTCCTTGACTCTTTGATTATTGAAGGGCCTATTTGTAATTCGATCCTATATTGGTCTTTCCTTCACTAAGGATGTACCACCAACACAAGCCTCGTCTTCTTCAGCCTCAGCTAAGGTACTTTCTTTCACATGCTCAAGTTCATGAAAACGCAAACATATGTTTTTTTTCTCAGTAGTTCTATAACTTCTATTTGATTCTTCCAAATGAAGATTATTTATATACTCTCGCGCCTTCAGCAGGAACTTTGGAAGATAGATATAATGGACGAGGATCGCTCATGTGATGAATCGACATGTAATATTTGTTTGGAGCAAGTTAGAAAGGGAGACCTTGTTTATATCTTGTCGTGTTTACATCAGGTTTCGACCTCTTCTATCTGATATTTCTTCCTTTCCTCTGAAATAAATCATGTTATCCCATTTCTGTAAATCACCTTATGGCAGATGTTAATCATGTTTTTTTTTTTTTTTTTTTTTTTTTTGCAAAGTTCTTAATTGGAGAACTAAAGTATTTGGACGAGCTTCTGAAAAAAAAGTGCTTTTGAGTAGTAGGAAAAGTCATTTTTAATTTTTTCAGTACAAAGTACTTTTTACAAAACCTCATGCATTATCAACGATACATCTATGACCAAAGTATGATATAAACATACCCCCTCGTTATATTTTCTTATTTTATTTTTTACATGTTAAGAGAGATAGGATTAGAAATAATAATATCCGAGCAAGGTGGGAGTGGTTTCAGTGGAGGATAAGATGCGAGAAGCGAGGCTGAGATGGTTCGAATATGTACACGAGAGAGACACAAATGCCCCAGTGCGGAGGTGTGAGAGATTCGCTATGGACGGTTTCGGGAGAGATAGAGGTAGGACGAAGAAGTATTGGGGAGAGTGATTAGACGGGATATGGCGCAGGTACAGCTCACCGAGGACATGACCTTAGATAGGAGGTTGTAGAGGATACAGATTAGGATAGAAGATTCGTAGGTAGTTGAATGTAGTCCTATTTACGTTTACATACTAGTAGTCATGGTATTACTATTACTGTTTCTTGTCCAACGGTTTCTGCTATTTGTTGTTTGTATTTCGATTATCGTATTACTTCGTGGTAGTTACACCTCCTTTTCTTGCAGATAGTTTATCATGTTTTTTTTTGTAGTATTTTTCCATAGCTTGTTTGCACAGATTTGAGTTACCTATCTTTGTGCCGAGGGTCTACCGGAAACAGTCTCTTTACCTCTCAAGGTAGGGGTAAGGTCTGCGTACACTCTACCCTTCCCAGACTCCACTTTGTGAGATTTCACTGGATGTGTTGTTGTCGTTTGTTGTAATTAAATGAAATTGAAAAATTTAATTAATATTTCATAGAAATATATCAAACCATTCATCTTTTTAAATGATACTAACTGTCGAACGAATCTTTACATGTCTTTTTTCGTAATTTGATGCTATAAAAGCACTTCTTGTAAGATTCTTCGAATGCAAACTGCTTGTATAATACTTACAAAGGCGTTTTTGAAATAACTTGTCCAAGAACAAACAACTAATATCTGAAAGTACACTTTTTCTGAAACTTGTATTTGACAAATGTACTTTCTGAAATAAATAGATTTTGATTACAACAACACCCATAAGTGGGGTCTGAGAGGTTGGAGGGTACGCAGATTTTATCCCTATCTTAGAAGATAGAGAAGCTGTTTCCGAAAGACCGTCAGCTTAAAAAATAAATAGATTATGAATGATTGGCCAAAACATGCTCTAAGTAATTGGTCGTCTCAAATTTTACATTGTCGTCACTGTTCCCTATTTTTTTTTGCAGTTTCATAGCAGATGTGTTGATCCATTTCTCGGGCTGAACGCTTGTCCAAAATATAAAATGGACAGTGATGCTGGAATGGTCTGAGGACATGGAAAGCTTAAAACTCATGTTTTAATTTTACTTGCAACTGACATGGCTGGAGGCCTGTCATTTTCTGAGAATAAACGAACTCTTATAAGAATTCTCACTGCAGTTTACAAATTTGTTGAAGCACTATGTGAATACTAGGCAGAAGACTCTACTATGGTGCACTTTCTTTTCGCTTTGAAGTTCTGTGATTTTGAAGCTTCTCTCACTATGAAATCATGTTAAAACTTGTGTTAGTAGTAAAGCATGATTTTTTCTAGTATTTCATGCTAAATCACACGGGAAAAGTCAAGCATATGGGGTCCGAGAATCGCGTTTGACTGGTTGGGTCACTGTACGAACTAGTTTCTGGATATGACTGTCCGAATTTTGTCTTGCACACACTTAACATTTCATGGATCGGAGTCTCACCCCTAATACAATTCCAGATGTCAGAGAAAAGCAGTTGAAGATAACCACAACGCCTCGAAATTCAAGGGATCACGATCTATCTTGTCAAAGAGTCCATGACCTTCACGACAGTAACAACTAATATGTGCGTAGGGTTATGAAAGTTTGTTAGTAAGGTCATACCTATATTTAACCCAAAATCCGTTAATTGTATCCCATCTATTTAAATTGTTACCAACAGGGTGAAAATTCATAACCTTAGACAGCCAATAACTGAGCTATTAAAATTCCCCACTTAGTTTTAGCTTATATTGAAGTTCATCCACCTCTTTTCAATTCACCATAAGTAATTTGATAGACCACAAACAAAAGTCAGGCGGCTGTTACATGTTACACGCCATACTTTCGGGACATGTTTTAAACAACTAGACGTATGCAAGTAGACCCGAGCCTTGGAAGATTTACGTCATAATCACGTATGCAAATAAAGATCTTAGTACATAAAAAGATGAAATCCCAAAATAATTTTGGACATAACAAATGTGATGACGGGAATTAAAAATAATATTTTGTATGTTTCAAAGGGGGCTACGGAGTAGTGTTATATCACATAACCATGATAATGAATATATGAAGCGTGACAACGGTGATTAGAAGTAATCAATATTAAGTAAACGTGAGATTTCATTTTAAGCTAAGCCACTTCTCTTAGCAATTAATAGGCAACAACTCTTAGCAATTATAGGTATGTCCATTAGATTGAGCTTGATCACGTGGAAATTTTTTAAAGCAAGTGCACAACTTTTGACCACTTTATATAGATGTGTGGCTGTTTTTCTAACTAGGTGGTGTCCAACCAAATGAAATAGATATCCTTATCAAGACAATGGATAAAGACACCTATGCGGCAATTAAAATTAGACCAAATTATTTGTCTAGTAGTCCTACACATGTAAAGATATACACTTATTAGAAGGCTGAAATTTGTGGTTACAAGATAAACCACGTTTTGTGTTATTACATATATTTGGTCAAATAGATTATATTGGTGAGAAGGCTGATATTTTTGGTTAAAAAAAAATTGGATATTCGACCAGCAAGTTCATTTTCTCCTTACAAAATGAGAGGTGCTCAAGAACTCTAAAAAAAACTTCAAGTTAGAGTTTGAGGTAAAGAGATATTGTTTGAGAATTTCACTAACTTTGGAGCATCATAGTACCCTTGAAGCTCGGAATCAAGGTATGTTAAGGTAAATTTTTCTTTCTTTTGACATGTTAAGTACGAAACGTAAACGTAATATTGTCCCATAAATGATTCTACTCTTAGTAGCTAAGGATGTTCATGTTATTCATTCCTATTTTTAAAAGCATGTCTAAATACGTTCCTAAATCCCTATTGAGGTATATGGGAAATATTTTAGTATTCATAATGTTAATCGGAGGTGAAGCAATATTACATTACTCCGACAAACTTATAATGTCTTATTATCATATCATTTATGCATTATATTCATGTACATACCTTGACCTCAAAGGAGTTATATACTCTACTATATGTATGCATTATATATATGTATAGGGTATGGGAAAAGGGAAGGCGTTATATACGCACCACCACCTGCAGCTTGTACAGATATACACGATAATGATTATACCCACAGAGGCCGATATGATATGATGGGATGCCCACAGAGGCTTGATGGCGTTATATACACATATGTATATGTATGACAGCATTGTTCATAGCATTTAGGCATATTATGACCCTCAAAGGCATTCTGTACAGACATGATACTTATGCATATTATTGCCCTCAGAGGCATTCACTACTGGTTGATTGTTTCTTGTCTCAGTTTACTTTTATATCTCTGTTATGCTATTATTTATGCCTGACATACTCTGTACATCAGTCGTACTGACGTCCATTTTGTCGGGGGACGCTGCATTTCATGCCCGCAGACTCACGCAGGAAAGGCGATGGTCCGCATTAGTAGGTTGCTGACTCAACGAATATTGGAGCACTCCCCTTGTTTCGGAGTGACGGTCTAGTCTCGATACGGTATTTTTACATGTACATATAGGTATGGCGGGGCCTTGTCCCGACCTTATGACGTTGTGTACTCTTTAGAAGCTTGTAGACAGTGTCTTGTGTATAGCAGTCAGATATGGCCTTGTTGGCCTTAGTATGTATATATGCATGAGTTGAGTTCTTCTATTGGTAAGATTTTGCGTAGCTTCTTTCCAGTTTATCATTTCCAAGTGTCGGTATAGTACTTTGTGACGGCCCTCGAGGCCATGATTAAATATGGTTAGATGTTACATATATGATTAGTGGTACCTGGCAAGCAAGGTCGGGGTGCCCGTCATGACCCTCCGATTTGGGTCGTGACAAACTTGGTATCAGAGCAGGTCTATCCTAGAGATTCTACATGCCGTGTCTAGTAGAGTCGTGTTTATGGGTGTGTTGTGCACCACACTTATAGAATTGAGGCTATAAGGCATTTATGATGGTTACTTTCCCTTCTTGTTCTAGATCGTGCAGTAGAGCTGAGTTATAAGCATTCCACTTCTAATTTGTCTCCTATTTATGATTCCAGCAATGCCTGCAGCATGGAAGAAGTTCCACAGTATGAGGGCGTCGAACACGGCTGTGGGCGAAGGTACTAGTCCGGTGCCACCCGCTAGCGAGGGCCAAAGTGAGACCCACAGTATAATATTTTTGTATGATTCCCTGACTCCACCACCTCAAGAGGAGATTAGTGGGGCTGCAGTACCCCCAGTTCCTCCACCTGATACTCTAGATGTGGATCTTGATATGCGAGGTGATGTACATTTATTGACTCAATTAGTGGCCGCTCAAGCCCAACGTCATATTCCCAGTCCTTCTGATAGAGCTGCTGGTGCGAGAGCTCGGGATTTCATCAACCTAGACCCTTCGATATTCACGGGATCAGATCTGAACGCAGACCTGCAGAATTTTCTGGATCAGGTACATCATACCTTTCGGGTAATGGATGCCACCGATACTAAGTCGGTAAAGTTTGCCTCTTATAGACAGCAGGATGTCGCGGTGACCTGGTATGAGACATGAGGGCATTCTAGGGGACCTCGTGCCCCACCATAGGATGGCGAGAGTTTTCAAAGGCGTTCTTACAGCATTTTCTGTCGGTCGAACTCTGACGCGCCAGGCAGGACAGATTCCTACGTCTTGAGCAGGGCAATATGAGTGTTCGAGAATATAGCTTGCAGTTTAATTCATTGGCCAGATATGCTCCTACGATTATAGCTGAGATGTGTGACCGGGTACATTGGGGCCGCACTTGGTCAATGAGTGTACTACGGCTTCTCTGAATCCGAATATGGATATTACACGTATTCAGGCATATGCACAAAATCTAGAGGATCGTAAGAGACAACAATAGGTAGATCGAGAGCGTGATATGGGCCAGTATAAGAGGGCTCGATCTGTAGGTGACGTAGGAGAGTTCATAGGTGGGCTTAGACTACAGCTTTATAGACGCCCATCCTACCCAACAGCTAGCGCATCATTACCATTTTCGAGGTCAAGGGTTGATCGGTTTTTTTAATCCGGACTAGGTCAGAGTTCACGAGCGTTATGGTCTTATTATAGAGGGGATTCTAGTCAGATGAGGTTGTTGTAGGCTCGATGCGAGCAGTGTGGTAAGGTCCATCAGGGACCGTGTCAACAAAGATCATATGGGTGTTATTCTTGCGGTCATCCTAGTCATATTATGCGAGAATGCCCAGCAAGAGGCGGAGAAGTTAGGGCCCAGCTAGTCGGATCTGCTGTAGCTTCATGACCTTCAGGACGCCCGTCAGGGCAAAGTCATCAGACATCATCCGGTCGAGGTAGAGGTAGGGGTGGAGCAACTAGCTTCGATGGTGGCCAGAATCGTATTTACGCATTGATGGGTCGATAGGATCAGGAGTCCTCACATAATGTTATTACAGGTATATTATCAGTCTTTTCACATGCTGTATATGTGTTGTTAGATCTAGGCTCCAATCTATCATTTGTCACCCCTTTCATTGCCTGTAAATTTGGTATGGAGCATGAGTTAATAAGAGATCCATTTGTGGTATCTACACCAGTTGGTGAATCAGTAGTTGCTAGATAGGTCTATCAGAATTGTGTAGTATTAGTTTGTAGTCATCAGACCTTAGCAGAATTAGTAGAATTAGAAATGGTTGATTTTGATGTTATTATGGGCATGGATTGGCTGGCATCGTGCTACGCTAATGTTGATTATCGAACAAAGATTGTTAGATTTCAGTTTCCAAGTGAGCCAGTCCTTGAATGGAAGGGTAATACGGCAACACCAAAAGGTAGGTTTATTTCATACCTTAAGGCAAGGAAGATGATCTCCAAAGGTTGTATATTCCATCTTGTTCGGGCTAGAGATGTCGATGCCGAACCACCTACTGAGTTTCTTGATGGTTAATTTCGGTGGTTAATGAGTTTCTTGATGTATTTCCAAAAAAAATTCCAGGCCTTCCTCCCAAGAAGGAGATTGAGTTCGGTATAGACGTGTTGCCAAATACTCAGCCGATATTTATTCCACCTTATAAAATGGCTCCTGCTGAATTGAAAGAATGAAAGGAGGAACTAAAAGATCTGCTTAAGAAAGGCTTTATTAGGCCCAACATATCTCTTTGGGGTGAGCCGGTATTATTTGTATGAAAGAAAGATGGCTCGTTACGGTGTATTGACTATCGGTAGCTGAAAAAAGTCACTATTAAGAACAAGTACCCCCTCCACAGAATTGATGATTTGCTTAACCAGTTACAAGGTGTAAAATATTTCTCAAAGATTGACCTAAGGTCAGGGTACCATCAGCTAAGGGTTATAGAGAAGGACATTCCGAAAACAGCTTTCAGAACAAGATATGGACACTTCGAGTTGTTAGTGATGTCATTCGGGCTCACAAACGTGCCGATAGCATTTCTGGATCTATTAAACAGCGTGTTTTGCCCATTTCTAGATGTATTTGTGATAGTATTTATAGATGATATTCTTGTTTACTCTCACTCGGAGGCGGAGCATGTGGATCATTTGTGGGTAGTACTACAGACGCTCCGGGATCATAAGTTGTATGCCAAGATCTCCAAGTGTGAGTTTTGGTTGAATTCAGTGGCTTTCCTTGGTCATATAGTGTCAGACGAAGGTATAAGAGTTGACACTCAAAAGATTGAAGCGGTGAAGAATTGGCCGAGGCCCACGACTCCATCAGAGGTTCGCAACTTTTTAGGCTTAGCTGGCTATTATAGGAGAGTTGTAGAAGGATTTTCTACCATATTAGCACCATTAACAAAGTTGACACAAAAGGCCATAAGATTCTAGTGGTCTGATGCATGTGAGCAGAGTTTCCAAGAGTTAAAGGATAGACTAACATCGGCACCCGTCCTTACTCTCCCAGAGGGTCCAGAAGGCTACGTTGTGTATTGTGATGCCTCGGGAGCAGGTTTAGGATGCATGCTAATGTAACATGGTAAAGTGATTGCCTATGCCTCAAGGCAAATGAGGAAACATGAGAAAAACCATCCGACGCACGATTTGGAGTTGGCCGCGGTGGTCTATGCACTAAAAATTTGGTGGCACTACTTGTATGATGTTCATGTAGATATTTTCACGGATCATAAAAGTCTGCAATACATATTTAAACAAAAAAAGTGTTGAACTTGAGACAAAGGAGGTGGCTTGAATTATTAACGGATTATGATGTGGATATCTTATACAATTCCGGTAAAGCTAATGATGTAGCAGACACGCTCAGTCGTAAGTCGATGGTTAGCTAGATTCCGGTGCAGGTCAAAAGGAATGAGTTAATAAGAGAGCTCCATCAGTTAGCTAGTTTGGGAGTCCGACTAATGGATTCTGAGGATGGTGGTTTTGTGATTCGAAATATGTCAGAGTCGTCTCTCATATCGAAAGTTAAGGAATGTAAGTGGGAAGACCCCAGTTTGGAACAAATCAGAGAGGGCATTCAACAAAAGAAGACTACAACCTTTGATATTGACGAACATGGAGTCCTTAGGCACCAGGGCCGTTTATGTGTTCCAAATATAGGGGGGGTTACGAGACAAAATTATGACGGAGGTCCATTGCTCACGATATTCCATTCACCCTAGATCTACTAAGATGTATCATGATCTCAAGAGTATTTATTAGTGGAACGATATGAAGAGGAGTATTGCGGAGTTTGTAGCTCAGTGTCCTAATTGTCAGCAAGTAAACATAGAGCACCAAAAGTCCGACGGCTTGACTCAGAACATTTTGATTCCGATGTGAAAATGGGAGATGATTAATATGGACTTTGTTACGGGTTTACCTCGCTCTTATAGTAAGTTTGATTCTATTTCGGTAATTGTTGATAGACTGACCAAATCAGCTCATTTCCTGACAGTCAAAACTACCTACACAACCGAGGACTACGCGAAGTTGTACGTTAAGGAGATTGTTTGCCTTCATGGTGGACCTATTTCTATTATATCTGACCGAGATGTGCAACTCACAGCTAACTTCTGGAAATTATTTCAAAAAGGTTTGGGCACCCAAGTTAATCTTAGCACAGCTTTCCACCTTCAGACAGACGGGCAAGCTGAGTGTATGATTCAAACGCTCGAGGACATACTACGGGCTTGTGTATTGGACTTTAAGGGAAGTTGGGATGATCACTTACCCATTATTGAATTTGCGTACAATAACAATTATCATTTTAGCATTAAAATGGCCCCATAGGAGGCTTTGTATGGACGGAAATGTAGATCTCCTATCAGATAGTTCGAAGTAGGCGAATCAAAATTATTTGGGCCTGACCTAGTGCACCAAGGCATAAAGAAGGTGAAGCTTATCCAAGAACGGTTGTTAACCACTCATAATCATCAGAAGTATTATTCTGATGTGCGATGGAGAGACTTATAGTTTCAGGTAGATGATTGGGTCTTTTTGAAGATTTCGCCTATGAATGGTGTAATGAGATTTGGGAAAAAGGGAAAGCTCAGCCCAAGGTATATTGGGCCATATCGCATAATTCGACGAATAGGCCAAGTAGCTTACGAATTAGACTTCCCTTTGGAGTTAGAGTTTGTTCATCCGGTTTTGCATGTTTCTATGTTAAGAGCGTGTGTTGGGGATCCTTCCCGGATTGCACCGATTGACGATGTGAGTGTTACAGAGGACCTATCAGATGAAGAGGTTCCTATTGCTATCTTAGATCGACAAGTCCGCAAGTTGAGGACTAAAGAAGTAGCCTCCGTGAAAGTTCTATGGCGGAATAAGAATGTAGAAGAAGTGACATGGGAGGCAGAAGAGAAGATGAAACACAAATATCCTTACCTATTTCAGACCAACGCCGAGGTTCCGAGAGAAGCATAAGGTGAATTCTATTTCTGATTATTATAATTAATGCTTAGTGACCATGTGAGGTCTTATATAATTATGTATATTATACTATATGACCCTGTGAAGCGGTGATTGTGTTTGTTGGCTACGTGATGAGGATTAGATACGTCACCCCAACATTCGAGGACGAATGTTCTAAGGGGGAAAGGATGTAACACCCTGTACTTTCGGGTGATGTTTTAAACAACTAGACGTATGCAAGTAGACCCGAGCTTTGGAAGATTTACATCATATTCACGTACGCAAATGAAGATCTTAGTATATAAAATTATGCGATCCAAAAATAATTTTGGGCTTAACAAATGTGATGACGGGAATTGAAAATAATATTTTGTAGGTGTCAAAGTGGGCTACGGAGTAGTGTTATATCACATAACCATGATAATGAATATATGAAGCGTAACAATGGTGATTAGAAGTAATCAATATTAAGTGAACGTGAGATTTCATTTTAAGCTAAGCCACTTCTCTCAGTAATTAATAGGCAGCAACTCTTAGCAATTATAGGTATGTCCATTATATTGAGCTTGATCACGTGGAAATTTTTTAAAGCAAGTGCACAACTTTTGACCACTTTATATAGATATCTGGCTGTTTTTCTAAATAGGTGGTGTCCAACCAAATGAAATAGATATCCTTATCAAGATAATGGATAAAGACACCTATGCAGTAATTAAAATTAGACCAAATTATTTGTCTAATAGTCCTACACGTGTAAAGATATACACTTATTAGAAGGCTGAAATTTGTGGTTACAAGATAAACCACGTTTTATGTTATTGCATATAATTGATCAAATAGATTATATTGGTGAGAAGGCTGATATTTTTGGTTAAAAAAAATTGGATCTTTGACCAGCAAGTTCATTTTCTCCTTACAAAATGAGAGGTGCTCAAGAACTCTAAAAAAAAAAAACTTCAAGAGTTTGAGGTAAAGAGATATTTTTTGAGAATTTCACCAACTTTGGAACATCACAGTACCCTTGAAGCTTGGATCAAGGTATGTTAAGACAAATTTTTCTTTCTTTTGGCATGTTCTAAGTACGAAACGTAAACGTAATATTGTCCCATAAATGATTCTACTCTTAGTAGTTAAGGATGTTCATGTTATTAATTCCGATTTTCAAAGCATGTCTAAATATGTTCCTAAATCCCTATTGAGGTATATGGGAAAGATGTTAGTATTCATAATGTTAATCGGAGGTGAAGCGATATTACATTACTCCGACAAACTTATAGTGTCTTATTATCATATCATGCATGCATTATATTCATGTACATACCTTGACCTCAAAGGAGTTATATACTCTACTATATGGTATGCATTATATATATGTATGGAGTATAGGAAAAAGGAAAGACGTTAAATACGCACCACCACCTGTAGGTAGTATATATATGATGATGATTATGCCCACAGAGGCCGATATGATATGATGGGATGCCCACAGAGGCTTGATGGCGTTATATACACATATGTATATGTATGACCGCATTATGCATGGTATTTAGGCATATTATGGCCCTTAGGGACATTCTGCACAGACATGATACTTATGCATATTATGGCCCTCAGAGGCATCCACTACTGGTTGATTGTTTCTTGTCTCAGTTTACTTTTATGTATCTGTTATGCTATTCTTCATGCCTGACATACTCGGTACATCATTCGTATTGACGTCCCTTTTGTCGGAGGACGCTGTGTTTCATGTCCTCAGGCTCACGTAGGCAAGGCGACGGTCCGCATTAGTAGGTTACTGACTCAGTGGGTATTGGAGCACTCCCCTTGTTTCGGAGTGGCGGTCTAATCTCGGTACGGTAATTTTGCATGTACATATGGGTATGGCGGGGCCTTTTCCCGACCTTATGATGTTTCATACTCTTTAGAGTCTTGTAGACAGTGTCTTGTGTATATCAGTCAGGTATGGCCTTGTTGGCCTTAGTATGTATATATGCATGAGTTGAGATCTTCTGTTTGTAAGATTTTGCGTAGTTTCTTTCCAGTTTATCATTTCCAAGTGTCAATATGGTACTTTGTGACGGCCCTCGGGGCCATGATTAATTATGGTTATATGTTACATATATGATTAGTGGTACCCGACAAGTAAGGTCCGTGTGCCCGTCATGATGCTCCGGTTTGGGTCGTGACATTACAATACTGTTACTTAACTAATTAAGCAATAATTGTAATTTACCTATCAATACCATTATTAAATTAGTAATATGTAGGCCATTCTCGTAATTTCCACCGAACCGATATGATAATGCATGCTATTTATTATTTTATTATTTTGATGAATTGATAAATATGTTTAAATGACCAGTTCCATTTTTGGATGGACTAGTTCCGCTCATGCAAGTCAATTCTACAGCTGTAAAGCCGCTCACACTGTGGCAGTGTAGTAGCACTGTTGCGGGATTTCCATTGGTCCAAGGTTTAAGGTTTTGTCACTTCCTTCACTCATCCTTATATACAGCATATTAAGGAGTGAAAATCTATGCTTGCAAATCAGAATACCTTTTATATCTCAAGATCAAGTTGTCATCCCTCTTTGGGCTCTCCTCAAGAACAAAGCTGCAATAAATATAAGGACTAGTTCTCTATCACTGGAGATGTTTTACGTCCTTATGTTTGTTGAGCCTTTGTCTTTTGTTCTTTAACTTGTTAACCAACTCTTCTTGTAAGAAGTTGTCTGTAGGTGGTTTGGCTTCTTAAACCTCGAGTGGTAAACTTGACTAGAGTCAGTCAAGGTGTGTTTATGCAATAGAGTTATTATAAATGATCTCACAATATGGTTATTATGAGTAAGAAAGATTAATATTTTCTCTTGGCTAGGGTTAGTCAATGAGTGTCTTTGCAATAGAGTTGTTGTAAAGGAGAAGAATTAAAAGTTTAATTCATAGGTTACAATAGGTTGTAATCTAAACATTGCTCAATTATAGTGAAGGTTGGGGAAATCCTACACTGGTAGGTCATGGTTTTTAATCCCTTGAGCAAAGAGTTTTCCACATAAAAATTCTGTGTTAATTACCTTCTGCCTTTACTTTAGAGAGTAGTAGAGAACTAGGTTCTCTACTCCATTTGATGGACTCATATATTCTATCAATTGGTATCAGAGCGGGCTCTTTCTAAAAGATTAACACTTAAAAATGATCCTTCTCATGGCTGCTCCACCAAACCTAGAGAAAGGACAATCTACCACTAGACCCCATAGATTCAATGGAAAGTATTATGGGTGGTGGAAGACCAAAATGCATGACTTTATTATGGCGGAGGAGTCTGGGTTATGGAATTCCATATGTGACGATCCTCACGTTCATATGAACATGGATCTAGTTGGTCTTACAACCACTCCAAAATCAAGGAAGGAATACAATGATGCCGACAGAAAAGACGTTGAAAAGAACTTTAAGGCTAAGAAAATCTTTGTTTATGGTATTAGTCCAGATGAATACAATTAAATCTCTGCTTGGGAAAGTACAAAGAAAAACTGGGAAGCCTTACAAACTGTTGATGAGGGGACTAGTAAAGTGAAGTAGTCTAAAGTTGACATGCTTACCACAAAATATTAACTCTTCAAGATGAAAGATGGAGAGTCCATTCAGGACACGCACACAGGTTTACCTCAATTATTAATGAACTTCACTCCCTTGGTAAAATCATTAAAACCCACAGGCTCATACACAAGCTTCTCAGTGTTTTGCCCTTCTCATGGGAAAGCAAAGTCAATGTTATCTCAGAAGCTAAGAACTTGAAAATAATGACCATTGATGAGCTCATCGGAAATCTCAAAACCTACGAGTTGAACAAGCAAATAGATGATGATAGGAGGGAGCCAAAGAAATAAAAGAACCTAGTCCTTAAGGTCACTAAGAGTAACTCAAGTGGTGATGAATCAGATATGGCTTACCTCACTCGAAGATTTCAGAAAATGGTTCGGAAAAATGGTGGCTTTCCTAGAAAAAGAAAAACAAGTAATAATCTGAGAGGAAACTATTGTTGCTACAAATGCTGAAAGCTTGGACATTTCATCAAAGAATGTCCTCTTCACAAACAGAATTATTACAGAAAAAACTATGAAAAGGTAGCAAAGAGGAACTAGGTATCTGAAAAATTCAAAAGAAGAGTTGTCGCTGACAACGCAATAAAGTAGGCTCTAGCTGTCTGGGGAGGTTCCTCCGGTGAATCTGAAGATGAAGATGATCTAAAGGCTACATCCATGGTGTCTATTGATGAGGGAAACTCTACATATGAGTCAGTATTTGCGCTTGTGGCAGAATCTAATGCTGATAACATCAATAAACAAAATGAGATAAATTTTCTTGATGTTTAGAAAAACTTGAAGCATTACTCTAAAAAATTGATGTCATTAGCAACTGTGTTAATCGATACCTATCATAGCCTCATAATAGAAAGGGATGTACTAACTGAAAATCTTGGTGAAATGGATCATGAAAAGGAAGTTTTGGGAGACACACTCACAAATTTAAAGGATCATGTTGATGTAGTGTCTAAGGAAAACTCTTTATTAAAAGGGCATCTTAAGAATTAGATAGGTGTCTCCTCAAAAGGAAAAGGGGTAGCTAGATGAGTCCATCTTGAACTTGAAGATGAACTTAAGAAGGTCAAGACAAGTCTCACTACTGAGATTGAGAATAATAGACAACACCAAAAGAACCTATAGAAAACAAAATATGATCTCTATAAGTCACTTCGCTAGACCTGGTCCTCTGAAGTAGTCACTTCCATGTACAAGAGTAAAATAGGAATTAAAAAAGGTGTTGGATTCCAAAAGGAAAAATCTCATCACAATCCACACAACAAGTACATCTCTAACTTTGAAAATTGGTTATGCACCCACTGTGGTGAAACAGGTCATAACAAGGATGCCTACAAAGCCATAATCCAAGCTATTCAGAAGAACATGAAGCTTGTTAAAAAGAAGCACAGAAAGGAAGATCCTGGTCCTCAACATAAATAGTTTATTTTTCTTGCATACACTGAAAGAAGTCTAATCCATACCTTTCATAAATTGAAGGGACCCAAGCTGAGTTAGGTTCCTAAATCAAATTAGTAACCCCGTCTGCAGTCTGGAGTAAGAGAAAGCAGCCAATATCAAGGTTAGTGGTTGCTCAAAGTATATGACTGAAGAAATGAAGGTTACTCTCTCAGTCTAGATCCCTCAAAGAGGAAGTGTGTTTTTTAAGAATAACAAGAAAGGCTACAATCTTGGTTTGAGCAATATTGACAAAACACCTTTCTATGATATTAGAAATATGTATAAAGTGAACAGTTTTTGAAGTACTATTGATAAGTGTTTCTCAAATCTGTGATAGAGAAAATGAAGTAAAGTTCATATTAGCTTTATGTATTGTCACTAACCTAAAATCTGGAGAAGTGGTCTTGATATCAAGGAGATACAAGAACATTTATGTGCATTATGTTGATTTTTTAAATGGCAATAATCTGATGTCTCTATGATCTGGATAATGATATTGAACAGTGGCACAGACGGCTGGGCCATGTAAGCTTTTCATTGATAAATAGGCTAGCGGTGAGGGACCTGGTGCGTGGGCTGCAAAATATAAGTTCACAGTTCATAAGGTGTATGTTGCATGCATAAAGAGGAAGCAGGCCAGTTCACCTATCAAACCAAATAAAATGGTGAGGAGGCCGGTGTGATTTCAAATGGAATGACTGATCTAAAGATCTAAGTCAAGAAAAGATTATGATGTAGAATCTCCAAGAAGCACGTAGGAACCTAGAGCTTTTATTATGTCTCATGAAGCTAAACATTAAGGTACTGAATTAGTGTCAAGTACTCATGGGTCTGGATGAACAAATCATGAAGATCTGATATATATAGAAGATAATAAGGCAGTACACTCTGTTGAACCTGGTTCTTCAGACCCTCAAAGCACTACTCAACCTGAGCGGTGCAGAAAGTGCTCCATCAGTTTGAGAGGAACCAGGTTAAGCAAACTCCAAAGGCATTATGATCAGTTAACAAAAGTACTTCAGGGAGCTGCTAAAACGATTTTAAATTGAGAATGTTAAAACTATTGAATACTCCTATAGTCATTGTTACTCGGCCGGACATAGATGAACTTGGTTCTCCTATGAATGAAACCATATATAGATATTTCAATCAAGTCCAATGGAATCCTATCTATAGGCTGCAAAAGGAATTCTGAGGTATTTCAAATGGACTCTAGACTTGGGATTTTTCTATCCCTCAGGAGATTTTTTTTGGTTGGGTATGCTGATGGGGACTATGCTGGATATCTGGTGGATAAAAATAGCACATCTGGAATAGCTCATTCTCTGAGATCATGTTTGATCTCATGGGGTTTAAAGAAACAAAACTTTGTGGCTCTTTCTACTGCGGAAGCTGAATATATAGTTGTTGCCTCTTGTTGTGCTCAATTGCTTTGGATCAAGCAATAACGTGAGGATTCTGGCGTATGTACTAATTGTGTGTCCTTGTTGTATGACAATATAAACCAAACATATTGATGTTAGGCACCATTTCCTAATGAATTTTTTAAAAAAGGGTGGACTTGCATGAAGTTCTGCAAAATAGGGGACCAGGTAGCAAATATCTCTATGGGGCTTTTTGAAAGAAGTTAATTGAAGCTGGAGTTGAATAAGGTCCCTCAATGATTGGTTATTAGAGGACAAGTATATATTGTAAGGGTTTTGATAATATCTAACACAACCCTAATTGTTACATGTATGCTCACATGACAATTTTATATAATACAAGGATAAGTGACATTGCATTTTTTAGAGATTTTGCCCCACTTTCAGAAAATTTCAAGAGAACGTGGTCTCTACAACTTAGGTTAGTAGTTTCATCAATACTTATTTGTTATTTGAACTGCCTAGTGTGCCACGTCATTAAAAATCCTCATTCCTAAAACGTTGCCTGATTGTGAACCGGTCCAAAAAGTTCAAGGAACAAATGAAATGATACATCTTTTCTTTTTCATCCAATCCCAAACGGTTCCTTCATTCCATAACTTATAGCCCTCTCACTTTACCAAACCCTCTCTTCACTTCTAGTTCTCTCTCTCTCTCTCTCTCTCTCTCTCTCTCTCAAAATTCAAACATACTCGGTTTTATTCCCTTGTTCAAACACCATCATTGAAGTGTCTCCTCTCTTTGCACATCTAATCAAATACCTACCATGTCGCTCTCTGATTCTCCATCTCCAAACACTTATACATTCGACCCTAATGCCTCATCCTCAAATCTCCAAAATCCATCCGACACAAACCCTGCAACTCACCCATGACAACTGTTGACACCCAATTTTGTCCCGTTTTTTCCGATTTAATCATAATTTTAAATATTTTCGGACACCTCGAAAATAATTTTAATATAGGGCATATATATATATATTTATTATTATTTTCCAATATCATTTTTTATTATTATTATTATTATTATTATTATTATTCACATGTTTTACTATCATTTGTCTTTTTAAAGTCGTAATCATAATTTTACCCTAATATTCTATGTTATTCTATTTTTTCACAAAATGGCATCGCATTTTCCAGTATTAAGCATTAAACATTTCGTAAATATTATATTTTTATTATTATCACATCGTTATATTTTTTAAAATAATATATATTTTTTCTTCAAAAAGCATTTTTAAACCCCTTTTATATTTTAAAACCCATCACCCATTCATTTCCCAACCCAAAACAATTTCTACCCAAAACTAATTTCACCCAAAACTCATTTTGTCCAAGCCCAACCCATCACCCATTTATTTCCCCAATCCAAAATAATTTCTACTCCAACCCAAATCCCACAAAAAATAGGGCCCGACCGGCCAGCCCACAAATGGGCCCAACCGGTCAAGCCCCAGGCCAACCCGCAAGCCCAACCCGCAAGCCCCAAACCCAACACCCCTTAAAACCCAATCCCTTTTATCCCACTAAACCTAAACCTAACCAAACCAAAAACAAATCCCCCTTTTTACCCATACCCCCCCAAATCGACGTCGCACACCCCATGCCCCCGACCCCACGTCGCCGGTCACCTCATCCCTACCGCCACCGACACCTGACATCACCAACCCCCCTTTGTTACGCTGATACCACCAACCCTTCTACCCATACCCTTCTCCCCACAAAATCAGCAACTCATACCCCTAAAATCCGTTCCAAAATTATTGCTTTTTGGGACCCTTTATTTTGAATTCAAGCTCGGTTTTAGGGAGGAATCCACCTATAAAACCCCCCATTTTTGTTCTTCATAGAAGGTCAGATTTTCTACTCTTGATTTCGCATACCATTTCTTATTTGGGTCCGACGGATTAATATTTTTTGGTTTGATATCATCTTTCATTTTTCATTATCTTCGACCAAAAAAAAAAAGAAGAGAAAAGACGGGTACCGGGACTGAAAAGAAACAAAAATATTTGTTACGTTCTTGTTTTTTTAGCATTCGTCTTCCTTGTTATTCAAGAAATAAGTCCGAAAACAAGTCCAAAATCGGAAGGAAAAAGGGTGAGTTTCATTATTAAATTTTGGTGTTAAATACTTCAATTGGTTTCGTTAATCCCAATCCGAAATCTGTTTTGTTGTTGTTGTTCTTCTTCACTAAATCGAGGTTTTCGATCCGGGTCGGGTCAACCCGTTCGGGTAAGATTTCCAGATTTATATGCTTGATATTTTGTTGTTGGTTATCTGACATTTTGAAAGAAGTTGATTTGGGTCGGGTCGACCCGGTTTGGGTATATTTCCAGATTTTGTGTTTTATATCTTATTTGTTGGTTATCTGAAAAATCAGAAATTTGATTCCGATTCCGATCCGTGCTTCGGGTTGCATTTCTCAGATCGGGTCGACCTGAAAACCGAGTCGCCCATTCGGGTTACTGTTCAGAATCCGGGTCGGGTTTTCATAAACATTCCGAATCCTGTTTTAGTTCCGAAATTTCATAATTCGGATCGGATATTTTAATTGCTTACTGTTGGTTTACTTTGGCACTGGAACATCCATTAAGCGGCTATGTTGTTATTTTGTTGATTTGAACTAATACCGCGTCTCTTCGGAAGTCGCTTCTCTGTTTCAGTTTATTGCTATGTTGTTTATTTCACTGACTTTGAACTAATACTACATTTAGGCCAATGAAATTGAATTCGAGGCCACGTTCCTTCGAAAATCGTTTCTCTGTTTCAGTTTATTGCTTTGTTGTTTATTTCACTGATTTTGAACTAATACTGCATTTAGGCCAATGAAATTGAATTCGAGGCCACGTCCCTTCGAAAATCGTTTCTCTGTTTCAGTTTATTGCTTTGTTGTTTATTTCACTGATTTAATCTAATACTGCATTTAGGCCAATGAAATTGAATTCGAGGCCGCGTCCCTTCGAAAATCATTTCTCTATTTCAGTTTATTGCTATGTTGTTTATTTTACTGGTTTGAATAGATACTGCACTTACGCCAATGAAATTGAATTCGAGGCCGCGTCCCTTCGGAAATTGCCTCTCGTTTTCAGTTTACTATTTTTGGCATTTAAACATCCGTATACGGATATCTTACTGTTTTACTGATTTGAATAAATACTGCTCTTAGGCCAATGAAATTGAATTCGAGGTCGCGTCCCTTCGGAAATCGTTTCTCAGTTTCAGTTTGTTGTTTTTGGTTTGTTTTACTGATTTGAACAAATACTACACTTAGGCCAATGAAATTGAATTTGAGGCCGCGCCCCTTCGGAATTTGCCTCTCGGTTTCGGCTTTGCTGCTTTGGTGTAATTTACTGATTTGAACAAATACTACACTTAGGCCAATGAAATTGAATTTGAGGTCGCGCCCCTTCGGAATTTACCTCTCGGTTTCGGCTTTGCTGCTTTGGTATAATTTACTGATTTGAACAAATACTACACTTAGACCAATGAAATTGAATTTAAGTCCGCGCCCCCCTTGAAATTTGCCTCTCGGTTTCGGCTTTGCTGTTTTGGTATAATTTACTGATTTGAACATGATACTACGTTGGCCGATGAAAAAATATCCGTCAATATTTTGAGGCCTCCACAGTTGGAAAGACGGAAATATAACTTCTGGACAAGGATGAAACTTAAATTTTTTTTATTTCATCCGAGAGATCAACATGTTTAGTAGGCGAGGCAACTAACATGACCGACGAGTTATATGTTCGTAGCCACGACGTGATTAGAATGATCTTTCTTTTCATCTGAGAGACCAACATGTTTAGTAAGCAAGGCAAATAAAATGACCATCGAGTCATATGTTTGCAGCCACAACGTGATTGGAATGGTCTTTTCAAAATTTAAGTCTGAGTCTTCCGTGATCAAAACATTCACTGTTTTGGATACGGATCCGAAGTTATTTATATTTAACTGTTTCTAACCGTTTGTTCTTGACAGCTTGCAAGGAACAAAGTCAACGAAGGCAGATACTCTTCGGAGATTATTTATTTTGTTGTTTTTACTTTCTTTAATTCAGCTTCATCTCCCTCTGTATTGTAATATTATTTATTGCACTTATGTAATTATTGAAATGCTTAGAATAGGTAGACTTAGAATTAATTCATAGGGTAGTCTAAGACTGAAAACCCGTCGCTAGCTTATTTACTTGTAGGCTCGGTTAATTCAAACTTAGAAATCCTCCGCTAGTTTATTTATTTTTAGGCTCGTCATGCATATTTAAAATTTTCAAAACAAACTTTGATCATCTTCTGTTCACTTTATTAATTGTACAAAATGATTTCCAAAAATTACTTATTTGGCATTATAAGTAATTCATTTTTTTCCCTTGCTATTAATTGTCTCAAATGCATACTTTTTTCAACTTTACATGTATTTTTCTTTTATGTCATACAAATGCATACTTGTACAAAATACATCCTTTACTAAATATTTGCAAACATCTTTTTAACTTTATATACTTTTAAACATGTATTTTTCTTAGCAATAATTAACCTGAGTTTGACCGGATAACCGCAAGTTAGCGGATCTTAAAGTATGCCTAACCCCTTCCCTTTAGGATAATAAAGAACCCTTACCTAGAATCTTGCTAGTATCGTAGACCTTAAAATTGGAGTTATTTTGAAGCATTTATTTATTATTTAGGTGCCCTAATTCACCTTAGAATAATTAGGTGGCGACTCCTTAATCCAGTACCTAGGAATCATCAATACGTTGCACTCCGCTTTGATCCGCGGGTTAAAAACGGGCCCGACAGCATGGCGACCCCACCGGGGACTTTTAGGTTCTTGACCATAGCAAACCCAGGTTAATTATTATTGCGCTTTACTTTTGCTCTTTATTTGATTTAATGTTTTGATTTGTTTCTTTTGTGAAATTTTACATGCATAACTGTTTTAATTGCTATATTCTTTTACTAATTTCCTTAAATTGGCATTCCGCTCATATTTCTTCCACTATAGAAAATTGACACTATCACACACTACACGCGAGGTGTGTTTTGCGCACTCGCAAAAATTCTTTCAATTTACCAAATTTTAGGAGAGTTGGCGTATGCGCGGAGTGTCCGGACCATCCGGTGGCCGCGTAGCCTTCTCACTCGAGTAGTCCGCTCGGGAACCTTGAGTCTAGTCAGCCAAATCTTAGAAAATTTAGGATATAGCTATACCACCCTTTATTTTAAGTCATGCATGCATACACCTTAGGTGGGTCGATCCTTGGCATCGACTCCACAATTAAGAAATCCACCAAAATTGTCGACGGGTCTCACAACCCAACGACCAACCAGCATATTATGTGTAGCGTGATAATGACAGACAAATCCAAGCCTAATCATGACATGCCGGAAATTGGAAAATGCACTTTCATTTTGTCTTCATTTCCAACAAAAGACTTACAGTTTGACAGCTTGGGTCAATTTATCATAATCTCGCATATTTTGCGTTTAGGCCCACCTTGGCATAAGAGAGGCCCCATGCATATTAGGATGCGCATTTAATTGCCATACAATCTGTTTGCTATTTTCTCCAGCTTTTCACTCTGTACATGTTATTTAAAGCAATAATTAATCGTCTTATACTAACTTAGTTTGCTTCATTTTTGAAAAAGGTTCATTTTGCCTAAAAAAAATTCCCAAAGGTTGATTTGCGTTGACTAAAACTGGCGGAACACCCTTACTTCACGAGATCAAAGGCACGATCATCTAGCAAAATGACTGATTCAGATGCATCCGAACGGACTGGCCTGGGACTTATCACTCTTCCGAGAGATGAACCAGAAGCTTCAGAAAGGGGAGATACTACCGTCCAGGAAAAATACATCACCCAACTGTTGCAATAGATGGCAGCCATGCATACTGAGATTGAGCGGCTCCAAAATCTTACCAACCTGCCCATTAGCGTCAATAGCACACTCCCTGAATAAGGGACGAATGCAACTGCACCGCAAACTTTTTCATCTCCTGAACCGCCATTTCCCCAAAAATCCGCCGCAAAGTGAAACCAATCTGCAGTACACTAACCCACAACCTATCAACCCACAAGCTAGTCTATAACAAAGCCCGCTACAAAATGATCTGGCACCCTTCACAACTCTAAATGCACCCCAAGCTCCACTTACCCAAATTACCCCACTCGTCCAAAATACCACTCTCACGCAAAATCACCTGGGAATCCAACAAATATCAATGGCACACATCACTAACCACAACGAACAATGTGTTCCACCAGTATATGTAACGGAAGCCCAACCTTTTACTACCACAATACCAAACATGGCTTCTCAGGGAATTGACCAATATGAGGGGATGGGAAGGCAAGTAAGGACCAAAATCGATGAAAGTGTGGCGAGAGAAATTCATAGCCTAAAAGAAGCATTCAAGAACATCCAAACTAGCAAGGGACATGAAGGACTCGAGTATGAAAATCTCTGCATGCATCCCGACATTGAATTGCCTATCGGATATAAAGTGCCAAAATTTGACTTGTTTGATGGGAAAGGAAATCCTCACTCTCATATAAGATCGTACTGCGACAAACTGGCTGGGGTAGGTAAAGACCAGACCATCATAATGAAGCTGTTCGTAAGGAGTTTGACAGGAGAAGCACTCGACTGGTACACGAGCCAAGACCCGTGGAAATGGCATAATTGGGGCATGATGGCACAAGATTTTGTGGACAGATTTAAGTTCAACACTGACACAGTCTTGGATAGATTTTATCTGATGAAGTTGGAAAAGAAATCCACAGAGACCTTCAGAGAATATGCCATGAAGTGGAGGGAAGAAGCAGCAAAAGTTAAACCCCCGATAGCGGAAAGTGAGATCTCTTTGTACAATTTTTTAAAGATGCAACCTACTATGAAAGAATGATAAGCGTCATAGGACGGAGTTTTTCTGAAGTTGTAAAGATGGGAGATTTCATAGAAGAGGGTATCAGAATTGGAAGAATTACAAACTTTGTAGCATTGCAAGCAATGACTGAGGGAATTCAGTCGGACTCATTTGGGGGAGCAATAAAGTGGAAGAGAGACAGAGTGTCCCCTGCCATGACGGTTTAGAAACATTGGCCAAATCAAATGTCAACCTACCAAATGCCATCACCCCAGCCTCCCTACTACAATCAAAACAACCCAAGTCCTCAGCTTTCCTATTATAGCCCATACGCCCAAAGCCCTCGACCTTATTATCAACACCCACCTGCTCCCTACTCTGCTTACCATATCCAGCGAATATATAGCCTGCCTCGAGCACCTGCCTATACAAATCCCCCACAATACCAGCCCGCATACTTACCCCAGTGATGAGTCCATCTACCAAACGCACCCAGACCCCGTGCAAAACGCGAAAGAAAGCCAGTAAAAACCTATACACCTTTAGCCGAACCTCGAGCCCAGTTGTATGAACGACTGAGAACCGCAGGAATACTCCAGCCCATCCAAGGAAATGTCCCCAATCTTGTTCCCAAATGGAACGATGAGACTAAGCATTGAGCATACTACTCGAGAATCCCTGGACACGACACTGGAAATTGCTATGCCCTCAGAGACAAAATTGATGCATTAATCAAAGAAGGAGTTATCCATCTGAAAGGACCTTCCTCTAATGTAAACAATAACCCTTTGCCAAATCATGACGATGCCAATGTGAACATGATTACTGTTGATGAAGAACACAATTTGGAAGGGACTATTGTGCCAGTCCAGAGAAAGGAAAAGGTTGAATCATCTGCCTTTATCACCCCTATGATTACAGTCCAGTCAAGGGCACTGTTTGGAGTAGAAGTGTTTCCTCCAAAGCCGCGGATCATGGCACCATCTTTTCCTGAAAAAGTCTTATCAGCCAATCTCCAAAAGAAGAGAGATGCTCCTTTACCAAAGCCTGTTCCGCCTCTTAGTCAGTCATTCGTCAAAGCATGCGCCACTCAAGAATCAAAGAAGGACAACACAGCCAACCTCGTAAGGGAATTCAAAAGATTTTACATTGCTGAAGAAGAAGCAAAATGCAATGTGATTCTCGATGATTACACTAGAGACTCAACCATTTGGGATGCAGAGCAAGGAGATGTTTTGGGAAAATTGGACCTGAGCCCCGGCCTTGTTTCTCCCAGAAACTAGTTAATTGCATTAATGTTTTATGAAATAATGCGATTCAGATTAAGGCCTGAATCACATCTACGCATTTAATGTGTTTTGCCTCCACCTTTTGAAAGCTCAAAATGACAAACCCGCATTGCTTTTGCTATTTTAAAAAATCTGTTTTGCTTAAATAATTTTCTATTCTCTTTCATCATGCAAACTAATAATTTTATCGATAATATGTGACATATAATGAAATAAGAAAACAAGGTCCCAAACAACGAACAAGACTTCGAAGAATATGAGGAAGATTCACAGCCAGAAGAATTGACAGAAAATTGGAGCATGTTTTAGAACAAGCCAAAGCCGGATTTGGATGAAACATCGTGATGGTTGATAATTATAAGCATTGGCACGAGCGCTTGCCCCTTTGTGCACTTGGGCTACCGCACTACAATCCGAACTTCTACCGGGGCAATGATATATCGTTCACAGCCAAGTGGATACAGAATCATGTACATAGAGGCTGATTGATGAAAAGCAGATGAACACAGTTTGTCCGGGGCAACTTTATCGGAATAGAATGGCCAAAGCTTTTAAGCAAGAAAGTAAAGACAAGGATTTTTAACGGGGCAAATGGTATCAAAATACATATTCCCACACCAAGATGAAGCCAAAGGAAAATCCTAACTGGCAAGGGCCTTACATGGTTCACCGAGCGCTAATCTTGACTGAAATGGACGGCGAAGTATGGCCAAAAGCTATCAATGCAGATGCAGTGAAGAGATACTATATTTAGGATTTTTTATTCTCCATGTAATACATTTCTATGTTGTAAAAGTTGAGCTCCCTTAGCGGGATACGCAAAGAACCCATGTCGGGTTTCGTTTCTCTAAAACACAAATTTCCCTAAAATCCATTGCGCCTCATGAACTACGTCATGACCTGATTCCCTCGGCGGGATACGTAGGTGGCCACATCGGCTTCGGTCCCATTTTTATAAAAACCCTTACAGTCCCATTTGCTTGTAATGAACTACGTTATGACCTGATTCGCTTATGGGGATACGTAGGCGGCCTAAATCGACTTCGGTCTCACCATTAGGAATCTTTTCTCCTTATCTCACATATGACAAAACGCACCCATCTGATCACCCTGATAGGACAGGCAAGCAATCCACACAAGACTCGACTTGGTCCAAATGAAAGTTCAGCATCCTCACATATCGGAAACTGGGGAAAAATTTTAAAGGATCACTGCAAGAAGACGCCGATAGACATAGAAAGTGTCGGCCAACTAAGTCTTCAGCCAGAAGAAGGATTTTGGATAAGACGTTTGCTTTGTTTCACTGCATGTGATTGCTCGACAGGCATTTACATATATGTATACTTTCCTATAAGCAAATTATTTTCAACAAATATTTTTATTAGAGTTCGACAAGAACTTTTTACTAATATGCATACTTTCTTATAAACAAAATGTTTTCAACAAATGTTTTCATTAACAGTTAGCCAAGACTGGGAACCAAACAGGGGCTATAGGTCCGAATCAGCAGGACATGCAACTATCAAAAGCCGAAGCTACAAAGTCAACGCGAATCAACCGCCCCTCCCCCAAACTCACAAATTTTCTTTGAGTACAGGTTCTTCAGGTTGAAAGAAGCAGGGAAGCCACATCACTTATGATCAACTTCACAAAGAATTTCCGCATCACGGCTCACCGCAAGGATCACGCTCCTATTTTGCATCTATACAAAGACATCGTCTTGACCTACAGGGGCCCAACCATTATGTCAGCACAAGGATGTTATTTCAAATCACAGGGAGCTTAAACACAGCAAACCGACGTGGAACCATCTATTACAGCAAACTGACGGCAAGAACGTCATTTACATCAAACGACGACAAGGACGTCACATCATATTTTCTTCTATGCAAGGGTGACATTTCAATTCACAGTCCACAGGAGTTTGAATCGGCAGAAGACTCACCACAACGTGGAGCTATCTTTACAGTAAAGCAGCATTACAACGACGTCTTCAGCGCAACCACTATCTCTTACAACAAGCAGCATTACGGCGAAGTCTTCAGCTCAACAACTATATTTTACAACAAAACAACATTACAACGACGTCAACTACATTACAACGACGCCTTCAGCGCAACATCTATCTCTTACAGCAAGCAGCATTACAACGAAGTCTTCAGCATAACAATTATCTTTTACAGCAAAACAACATTACAACAACGTCAACTGCATTACAACGACGTATTCAGCGCAACAACTATCTCTTACAGCAAGCAACATTACAACGGAGTATTCAGCTGAACAACTATCTTTTACAGCAAAATAGCATTACAACAACGTCAACTGCATTACAACGAAGTCTTCAGCGCAACAACTATCTTTTACAGCAAGCAGCATTACAACGAAGTATTCATCTCAACAACTATTTTTACAGCAAAACAGCATTACAACGACGTCTTCAGCGCAATAACTATCTTTTACAGCAAGCAACATTACAACGAAGTGTTCAACTCAACACCTATCTTTTACAACAAAACAGCATTGCAACAACGTCAACAACATTACAACGATGTCTTCAGCGCAACAACTATCTCTTACATCAAACAGCATTCCAACAACGTCATCAACGTTATGGCAGCACAACAACTGTCTTTTACAGCATTACAACGACATCAACAACATCACAATGATGTCATCAGCATTATCATCACTACGACATCACCAGCATTATGTCAGCAAAACAACTATATCTTACAGCAGACCGTATTACAACAATGTCATCAGCATTATGTCTACGCAACACGTCTACACGATCACGTCTTCAACACAACACGTTCATACAACGACGTCATGAACAACATTACAACGAAGACATTAACATTACGTCTTTACAACAACGTCATCGCATTACGTTTGTTCAAGGGTGTCATTTCAACTCACAGGGTCGCATTTCTATGTACTCATTCTCTGCTATTTTTGTCTTAGCAATTATGCACTAATTTTGTCTTAAGCTTTAGTTTGCAGGAGCTTTAATTTGCAGGAGCTTCAGCACAATGTGAAACTATCTCTTACGGCGAACCGATGCAATTTTTGTCAGCAGCCTACTTCGAACGTCGTTCCACTTATTCCCCAATAATTTTGCCACATCTACCACCAATGTCATCGTCACTCGACATTGGGAAATACTTCTTGAATCCGCACCAACTCTCACAATTTCTTCTCCCTCGGGATTCTATCTCTACCCGTGCATCCCTACTTCTCGTTCAAAGCCTGAGGGTCAGGACAAAATTGGCAACTTAGTCAACTTCTTTGTCCGAAAACTCTTTCATCGTATCCGGCCAAAGAGGGGCATCTGTTCACACCCAATTTTGTCCCGTTTTTTTCAATTTATTCGTAATTTTAAATATTTTCGGACACCTCAAAAATAATTTTAATATAGGGCATATATATATATATTATTATTTTCCAATATCATTATTTATTATTATTATTCACATGTTTTACTACCATTTGTCTTTTTAAAGTCATAATCATAATTTTACCCTAATATTCTATGTTATTCTATTTTTTCACAAAACGGCATCACATTTTCCAGTTTTAAGCATTAAACATTTCGCAAATATTATATTTTTATTATTATCATATCGTTATATTTTTTTAAATAATTTACATTTTTTCTTCAAAAAGCATTTTAAAACCCCTTTTATATTTTTAAACCCATCACCCATTGATTTCCCAACCCAAAACAATTTCTACCCAAAAATAATTTCACCCAAAACCCATTTCGTCCAAGCCCAACCCATCACCCATTTATTTTCACAATCCAAAACAATTTCTACTCCAACCCAAATCCCACAAAAAATAGGGCCCAATCGGCCAACCCACAAATGGGCCCAACCGGTCAAGCCCCAGGCCAACCCACAAGCCCAACTCGTCGGCCCCAAACCCAACACCCCTTAAAACCCACTCCCTTTTATCCCACTAAACCTAAACCTAACCAAACCAAAAACAAATCCCCCTTTTACCCATACCCCCCCCAAATCGGCGTCGCACACCCCATGCCCCGACCCTACGTTGCCGGTCACCTCACCCCTACCGCCACCGACCCCTGACACCACCAACGCCCCTCTGGTACGCTGACACCACCAACCCTTCGACCCATACCCTTCTCTCCACAAAACCCGTGACCCATACCCCTAAAATCCATACCAAAATTGTTGCTTTTTGGGCCCCTTTATTTTGAATTCAAGCTCGGTTTTAGGGGGGAACCCACCTATAAAACCCTCCATTTTTGTTCTTCATAGGAGGTCGGATTTTCTACTCTTGATTTCGCATACCATTTCTTATTTGGGTCCGACGGATTAATATTTTTGGGTTTGATATCATCTTTCATTTTGCATTATCTTAGACCAAAAAAAAGACGGGGACCGGGAAGGGGACCGGGACCGGGACCGAAAAGAAACAAAAATATTTGTTACGTTCTTGTTTTTTTAGCATTCGTCTTCCTTGTTATTCAGAAAATAAGTCCGAAAACAAGTCCAAAATCATAAGGAAAAGGGGTGAGTTTCATTCTTAAATTTTGGCATTAAATACTTCTATTGGTTTCGTTAATCCCAGTCCGAAATCTGTTTTGTTATTGTTGTTGTTGTTCTTCACTAAATCGGGGTTTTCGATCCGGGTCGGGTCAACCCGTTTCGGGTAAGATTTCCAAGTTTATATGTCTGATATTTTGTTATTGGTTATCTGACATTTTGAAAGAAGTCGATTTGGGTCGGGTCGACCTGGTTTGGGTATATTTCCAGATTTTGTGTTTTATATCTTATTTGTCGGTTATCTGAAAAATCAGAAATTTAATTCCGATTTCGGTCACTGCTTCGGGTTGCATTTCTCGGATCGGGTCGACCTGAAAACCCAGTCGCCCATTCGGGTTACTGTTCAGAATCCGGGTCGGGTTTTCATAAACATTTCGAATCCTGTTTCAGTTCCAAAATTTCAGAATTCGGGGGCTTGGATATTTTAATTGCTTACTGTTGGTTTACTTTGGCACTGGAACATCCGTTATGCGGCTATGTTGTTATTTTGTTGATTTGAACTAATACTGCGTCTCTTCAGAAGTCGCTTCTCTGTTTCAGTTTATTGCTATGTTGTTTATTTCACTGACTTTGAACTAATACACCATTTAGGCCAAGGAAATTGAATTCGAGGTCACGTCCCTTCGAAAATCGTTTCTCTGTTTCAGTTTATTGCTTTGTTGTTTATTTCACTGGTTTTGAACTAATACTGCATTTAGGCCAATGAAATTGAATTCGAGGCCACGTCCCTTTGACAATCGTTTCTCTGTTTCAATTTATTGCTATGTTGTTTATTTTACTGGTTTGAATAGATACTGCACTTACGCCAATGAAATTGAATTCGTAGCCGCGTCCCTTCGGAAACTCTCGGTTTCAGTTTACTGTTTTTGGCATTTAAACATCCGTATACGGATATCTTACTGGTTTACTGATTTGAATAAATAATGCATTTAGACTAATGAAATTGAATTCGAGGCCGCGTCCCTTCGGATATCGTTTCTCGGTTTTAGTTTGCTGTTTTTGGTTTGTTTTACTGATTTGAACAAATACTACACTTAGGCCAATGAAATTGAATTTGAGGCCGCGCTCCTTCGGAATTTGCCTCTCGGTTTCAGCTTTGCTGCTATGGTATAATTTACTGATTTGAACATATACTACACATTGCCAATGAAAATGAATTTGAGGCCGCGCCCCTTCGGAATTTGCCTCTCGGTTTCGGCTTTGTTGCTTTGGTATAATTTACTGATTTGAACAAATACTACACTTAGGCCAATGAAATTGAATTTGAGGCCGCGCCCCTTCGAAATTTGCCTATCGGTTTCGGCTTTGCTGTTTTGGTATAATTTACTGATTTGAACATGATACAAAGTTGGCCAATGAAAAAATATCTGTCAATTCTTTGAGGCCTCCACAGTTGGAAAGACGGAAATATAACTTCTGGGAAAGGATGAAACTTAAATCTTTTTTTATTTCATCCGAGAGATCAACATGTTTAGTAGGCGAGGCAACTAACATGACCGATGAGTTATATGTTCGCAGCCACGACGTGATTAGAATGATCTTTCTTTTTCATCCGAGAGACCAACATGTTTAGTAAGCGAGACAATTAAAATGACCATTGAGTCATATGTTTGCAGCCACGACGTGATTGAATGGTCTTTTCAAAATTTAAGTCTGAGTCCTCCGTGATTAAAACATTCACTGTTTTGGATACGGATCCGAAGTTATTTATATTTAATTGTTTCTAACCGTTTGTTCTTGACAGTTTGCAAGGAACAAAGTCAACGAAGGCAGATACTCCTCAGAGATTATTTATTTTGTTGTTTTTACTTTCTTTAATTCAGCTTCATCTCCCTCTATATTGTAATATTATTTATTGCACTTATGTAGTTATTGAAATGCTTAGAATAGGTAGACTTAGAATTAATTCATAGGGTAGTCTAAGACTGGAAACCCGTCGCTAGCTTATTTACTTGTAGGCTCGGTTAATTCAAACTTAGAAATCCTCCGCTAGTTTATTTATTTTTAGGCTCGTCATGCATATTTAAAATTTTCAAAACAAACTTTGATCATCTTCTGTTCACTTTATTAATTGTACAAAATGATTTTCAAAAATTACTTCTTTGGCATTATAAGTAATTCGTTTTTTTCCCTTGCTATTAATTGTCTCAAATGCATACTTTTTTTCAACTTTACATGTATTTTTCTTTTATGTCATACAAATGCATACTTGTACAAAATGCATCCTTTACTAAATATTTGCAAACATCTTTTTAACTTTATATACTTTTAAACATGTATTTTTCTTAGCTATAATTAACCTGAGTTTGACCGGATAACCGCAAGTTAGCGGATCTTAAAGGATGCCTACCCCCTTCCCTTTAGGATAATAAAGAACCCTTACCTAGAATCTTGCTAGTTTCGTAGACCTTAAAATTGGAGTTATTTTGCAGCATTTATTTATTATTTAGGTGCCCTAATTCACTTTAGAATAATTAGGTGGCGACTCCTTAATCCAATACCCAGAAATCATCAATACGTTGCACTCCGCTTTGACCCGCGGGTTAAAAACGGGTGTGACAACAACCGCACCCTTCGATCATCGACGGAGTCATAAAGACCAAAACCCAAAGAAGTTTTTCTCTGATTCAGTATCTACCGCTCCGAAAGAGCAATTTGCGCTTAATGATAGTCCTCAGATGATCTCAGTATCTCAACTAATTGGTGCTAACAATGCACTTGAAGAAAATGATGAAAATTTTGAGGTGTCTAGTTAGCGACAACTCTAAATTAAAATAGAAGGTGATAGGTTAACGATGGTTGTACCATCTGCACAACCGAGTTCTGTGTTTGGTGTTGAAGAGATAAGAGAAAGGACTACTGCATCTATACATGAACAAGGTACCAACACTCCCTTAGTCAGTAAGTCACGAGAGATATCCGATAAAAGTCAATATGAGTCCTATATTAGCCAGATGTTTGATGGAAATCTGCATGAAGGCAAAAATACAAGGTCTAGCATACTAGAAAGTGAAGGAGCCAAAGTAGTGTCTGGATTCTTACAAACTATGAACAAGCTAAAAAGTGGGAAAACTGTCGCGGAAACAAGTCCCTTCATTTAAGGAGAGTCTGAATCCACTGTTCATGCTGCATATCATGTATGGGATAGAACATATCTCTCATAATGAGATGTGGACACTCTACTTGGACTTACCCTATCTTTACCCTTAGGACATTTTTCTACTGGAAAGAACCTTGGCACTAATAGGTTCTCCAAAATAACTAAGGATGATGATGAAGTACCCTTGGATTATGTGTTTAATAGAAAGTTCGGGGTTTCCCCAAAAGGTACTCCAATTGTGTGTAAGCACTTTGATCAGAATGAATACACAACTCGACAAAACTGACAAGCTCAACTACAATCTGCTCTAGTAGCATACAAGGTGAAAGAAAAATACAAGAACCGAAGGCGTATTGTTAAGAATTCAATATACATGAAGTAATCGTGGAGCCCTCTAATGTAGCGGAGGTAGAAGTCGATGGAGTAGAATAGGTGGATGAGATTCCACTTGAAAGAAAAAAGAAAGGCAAGTCAGGAGAGGTTGTACAGGGAACTGATGCTGATATTGACAAGGTGTATAAATCAATCACAAGAAAAGGAAAGACTAGAGTAGAGAGTTCACATGTTCTAATGTTGTAGATAAGAAACTAGAGGAGAAGGTTCATCGCTCTCGCAAAAGAAAGACATCGGTGGATGGAAACCTGGTTCTTCTCCGAATAATCAAGAGTCCTTAATAGTATCTGAAGGAAAAAGAATAAGGAATTTGAAATCTCAAAAAGTACTGAATGGAAGAGTGTTTGATCCAGAAATAGCTGAAAGGTTTGGGATGAAGAAAATGCTGAAAATGGTTGAATTTCAGAAATTGAGTTATCTTTTCAAACCACCAGTTCCAAGCATATTTGAAGAAGAAGTTGTCCAATTTTACACAAGTATGATTGTTACTGATGACTCACTATTGAAAAGTATAAATAGAAGTGAATTTAGTTTGGATAAAGAGACAATTGGGGACATTTTGGAAATTCCCACTGATGGGATAAAATCTATCAAAGAGAAATCTGTTTCAGCAAAATTCTTGAAGTTTATGGCCAAACAAGAGGGAAATATGACAGGGGAGAGATTCTACAGAAAGGAACTCAAGCCTAAGTTTCAACTGCTAATTGAGCTGGTCAACACAGTGGTTCTGCCTCGCTCCGAACAAAGAGCAATGGCTGCAATTCTAGACATGTTCCTCATTGAATCCTTACCTAACGTTCACCCTATCAGCCTGTCTGCCATCATGATAGAGCATATGAAAAAAATTGTTGAGGTCAAGGATGGTAGACATGGGCTAGCCTACGACTTTTTCTCATCAAGATATTTGACTATTTTGGAGTCTGAGTCGGAAAAGTAACTTTGGGGATGAAAAAGCCAATGGTTTCTCTCGTCACCCTTGAGGAGTGTGAATGTGTCTCCAAAAGGAGAGAAATAGGGAACAACTCAATGATTTCAAGTCTGATCAATTCACATGAGCAAACAACTGCTGATATTGCTAGGTTGATGCTGAGAACTCAATTTTAAAAGGCGAGAATCAAATGCTTGAGAACGGAAGTGAGGAAACTGGTGTCATTGTAGCTCTGAAAAAAATGCACAGCTGAAGACACAACTAGAGGTATTGCACAAGCAATTGGTCGACGATTAGAGGGATGCAAATGATAGGATTGACACGATCCTAAAGTTGATAAAATAACCCGACTCATCATCCTAAGCAGTTTCTTTCTCTTCTTCCTATGCTATCTATCCTTCCTACATCTTTTTTGTCTCTCAAACCTCTACTTGCTCTTCTTTTTGTTAATGACTCTAGAACTAGTGGTTATTTAAGTATCATATTCTATACTCTTGTAACTACTATGATGTTCTGTTAAAATTAAACTTGGACATTATTCTCTAATCTATGCAATGCTTCTTACCATGTTCTTGTCTTATTGCTATTTATGTTGTGTTATTGTTATTATCTTTGCTCTGTCCTTTTTTAATGATGCTAAAAGGGAGAAATACTGATAATAAATTGAATGTATATGTGTGATGGGGTAGAATGAATGTGATGGATGGAGATCTGGCAAATGAAATGTGATAAATATGGATTTGATTCTTAGGGGGAACAAAGCAGGGGATATGGTTTTGACTCTGGCATGTATGAAGGTGTGGAACAAAGAAGGGACCTGACCCTCAGGGGAACCTTGACCTGATAATGCATGTTGCGTATTGTTAACCTTGACTTTCGAGTTTGTCATCATCAAAAAGGGAGAAATTGATAATACATGCTACATATTGTTTTGATGAATTGACAAACTTGTTTAAAGGAACCAGTTCCATCTTTGGATGGACCAGTTCTGCTCATGCAAGTCAACTCTATAGCTGTAAAGCCGCTGACACTATGGCAGTGCAGCAACACTGCTATGGGATTTCCATTGGTCCAAGGTTTAAGGTTTTGTCACTTCCTTCACTCATCCTTATATACAACATGTTAATGAGTGAAAAATCTATGCTTGCAAAATCAAAATACCTTTTATATCTCAAGAGCAAGTCGTCATCCCTCTTTGGGCTCTCCTCAAGAATGAAGTTGCGATAAACACAAGGACCAGTTCTTTATCACTGAAGATGTTTTAAGTCCTTAGGTTTGTTGAGTCTTTGTCTTTTGTTCTTTAAATTGTAAACCTACTCTTCTTGTAAGAAGTTGTTTGTAGGTGGTTTGGTTTCTAAAACCTCGAGTTGTAAACTTGACTAGAGTCAGTTAAGGTATGTTTTTGCAATAGAGTTATTATAAAAGATCTAGCAATAAAGTTATTGTGAGTAAGAGAGGTTAATAGTTTCTCTTGCAATAGAGTTATTATAAAAGATCTAGCAATAAAGTTATTGCTAGAGTTAGTCAAGGAGTGTGTTTGCAATAGAGTTGTTGTAAATGATAGGCATTAAAAGTTTAATTCCTAGGTTACAATAGGTTGTAATCTAAACATTACTCAGTTATAGTGAAGGTTGGGGAAATCCTACACTGGTAGTTCGTGGTTTTCAATCCCTTGAGCAAATAATTTTTCACGTAAAAATCTTGTATTATTTATCTTCTGTCTTTACGTAGGAGAGCAATAGAGAACCCGATTCTCTACTCTGTTTGGTGGACTCATATATTCTATCACGATAAAGTTCATGTCCTTTTAATTAATTAAGTTGAACAGTACTGCTATTAATTAATTGAGCAATAATTCCTCTGTTTACCTACCATTAATTAATTAATTAATAACTCAATAATTCAGAGATCATGTCAGTATGTTTGTGTCATTAAAAACTCCAATTATGGTTTGATCTCCTCAACTATCTCACCCTTGTAGCAAATTCCATTCATGATCATTCAGGTAACTTTTGTTTATCCATAACTAATTTTCATACTTCCTAAGGTTACCAATTTCTGTACGGGCTGTATGGCGGATCTTTTCTTCATCTATATACCCCTTAAGGCTAGAACATAGACGGTAATCTGTTTAATCAAATATTTTTCAGAGTTAATCATATGATAAGCATGTAATAATCGGGTAGGTAATCTTAAGGGTGTTCTTAAGTTCATCATCATCTTTTTATGATTAAGTCTATAATCCTTTATCAAACATTCAAACATCAACAGTATAATCTCTATCAACGTCGGAACAGTATAATCATAATCTAATATCAACGTCTAAGCAGCATAATAACAAGATAATATACTTATCAAAATCATAATTAGAAACACATAGTTTAAGCACATACCTTTCAGCAGATAATCAGATCACCAAAGTAGTCTCTACCCTACTTTGGCCTGTATTTCCCCTTTGCCTTCCGCCGCGGGTACTCTTTCGCCTGGGAGCCGGGAGTCAGTTATGGGTATCCTCTGATCGTCTTCCTGCCGGTGTTGTACTTCTACCAATATGGTTCTAATCATAAGTTTTCAAAGTATTTAATCTATGTCCTTATGATACTCTTGGTTGATATAAGATTAATCTTAAGGTGTTCTTGGATGATATTCGATTAATCTTATGATGTTCTTGGATGATTTTTGGATTATAGACTAAAGGGTGCTTTAGCTAAACATAGAGAGAATTTGTGTAAGGATTTGTATTTCAGAATTTTTCTAATTCTCTTCGTCTTTACAAGAGGCTCCTTATATAGATAACCTCGGTTATTCACTATTCATCGCTTTTAAAAAGTAAACAGTATTACTTTTTCAAAAGTCGTAAAGTAAACAGTAATCAGACAAAATACTTTTACAAAAGTCATAAAGGCTACAGTGTCCACAGTGCCTTGTCTGCTCCTTTCCGTAAAGTTGTTTTGTCGTTTAGTCTTTTGCTTTCCAAAAAGTTGTAAAGGCACAAGGCTCGTCTGCTACTTTACTGTAAAGTCTGTTTTGTCGATATTCGTTATTCGTAATTTGTCCATTCTGCCTTTGGCGTTATCCGGTGATTTGTTCAGCTGTCATAATCTGGCATGACTTTCTGTGAGAAATGTCATTTTCTTGTCGGGCTGCTTTTCTGTTTATTACTTTCCAGCTGTCCGGTTGGTAATATTTTGGAAATATCTGTTGGGGATATTCCGTGGTATTCAATTTTAATCATCTTTTGGGCCGTAAGGCCATAATCATGTTGGGCACTAAGGCCTCTTTTATTTGGGCTTTCTGTAGTTTAAACTACATTGGGCCATATTCTTTTGGGTCTGTTATGACCTCTTTTCTGAGTTAACAATGTTTAATCAGTTTTGGGCCGTGAGACCATAATCTTTGGGCCATAAGGCCATAATCTTTTTGGGTCCTGAGGACCTCTTTTCTTTGGGTTACAAGTAGTAAACTACATACTCCCTATCATGATAATCTTTTTGGGCTTTACCGTAGTATGAAACACTACGTTGGGCCACCATAATCTGTTTTGGGCCATAAGCCTCTTTTAGATTTCAAATAGTTTAAATCTAAATGATATCTTTAATAATCTTTTGGGCTGTTTAAGCCATAATTATTGGGCTGTTAAGCCATAATCCTTTCAGGCTATAAGGCCTTTTTGCCATGGTTTACATTGTACCTGCAAGAATTAATCAATTTTCCTTCCTTTATTCAAAAGGATTAGGATATAATCAAGATATTTTCTGTTTTCTTTTGAATTAATCATTTAGTAATGTGATAGGTAGTCTCTGAGTAACCAATCCACAACTCGTATACTGGTGTCCTCTCCATTTATCAGATATCGAATATATTCGATAGTCCGGTATATGCTAACCATTTTGTTCACTATTACTTGTCTGACTATTATTCTGTCTGGATCACTTAGTAACTCAGAAGGTTTCGTTTCGTCATAATAGCGTAATTCCTTCCAAGCTAAATTTAGCTTTTTGCAAAGGATATTCCTCCTAATGACACATTGCAACCTGTCTCTATTCAGTTCTCTAATTTTTCTGAACGAAGGATGAGTTTTCATACTGATCTTTTGATGCTGCCAACTGCTGTTATTCTTGAGATATTTCTTCAGTTTTCTGCATCAAATATCATGGTTAATTATAATCATTAATCAAATATTCTTTGAGATGCTTCCTCAACTTGATGCTGCATGTCTTAATTAGATAATCTTTGTTAATACTCTTGGCTATATTCTTCCAAGTCTTCGCTGTTAATCGACATTATATCTGCTAAGAAAATCAGCTAAAACATTTTTAGTTCCAGATATATTCTTAACAATAAAATCATAACAACAAAAGAATGATTGCCATTTTCTTCTTTTATTCAATTCTGGTAAAGGATCTATTCTGTTTGTGATAAACGCCTTGACCTGAGTATTATCAGTTCTAACCATAAACTTTACTGGTAGTAAATGGTAATGAAATCTTTTAATTCCAAATTTTACTGCCAATAATTCCTTTTCATTTATGTGATAATTCTTTTCATTAGGTTTCCATGTTTTTTTAATCAAATCCTGCAGCGGCTTTCTCAAATATGGTAGATCTTTTATATGATCTGCTGCATAATTGATCACTCCGAGAAACTGCTGAACTTCTCTTTTATTCTCTAATTTTTCTTTGAAGTTTTTAATCTTTGTTACAACATGTTCTTGTAACTGTATTCCCTCGCTATCTACAATGTAGCCTAGTAATTCAATAGTATTCTTGAATATCTCCGATTTCTTTTCTGATAACAGTATTCCGTGTTGGTTAATCCTTTCAATGAATTGCTCTACATGTTTAATATGATCTTCTAAGCTGCTGTTGTAAACTAATATATCATCGACATATATGATACAGAAGTCTGCAAGCTTTCTAAATACTTGATCCATTCTTCTTTGAAAGATTTGCGGTGCATTTGTTAATCCCATTGGTAATACATTCCATTCATAGTGTCCTTGAGGGGCACTGAATGCTGTTAAAGCTCTAGATTCATTAGTCAATTTAATCTGCCAAAATCCACTTTTACAGTCGAATTTACTAAACCATTTTTTATTCCCTAGTCTGTTAATGAGGTTTCTTTTATAGGGTAAAAAATATCCATCAAAAATAGTCTTTTTATTTAATTCTCGATAATCAATTACTAATCTGGCTTTTCCTCGTTTTAGCTCATTATGTTTCCTTACTAAGAAGGTTGGGCTACTATGAGGACTCTTACTCTCTCTTATTACCTTCATTTCTAATAATTCTTTAATCTGGATTTCAAATTCTTTTTGATCCGTTGGGCTATATCTTATGGGCTTTGTTCTGACTAAATCATTTGGATCTATCAGTTTTATTTCCCCATATATTTTTTCTTTTTCCCAAAGCTGCATCGGATTTTCTCCGAAGTTCTTTTTTAACATTAAAAATCATTTCTTTTTACCACGATTTTTTTAACTTTTCGTTGATGGAACTGCTTTTTAAATATAATTGTGAAGTTTAATTATTATCTCTAAAGGAATATGTTCCTTGATGTTTATTGATGAATGATTTACAATATATATAAGGTTATAAGAATATTTACTTTGATACAAACTAGGTAACTAATTAACCTAATTACAAAAGGATTATAATTCTACCTAAAATATGAGATATACAATTAATGAAAAAATATTAGAAAATATTCTATTACACCCCCGCAGTCGAAGCGAAAGGTTCACGAACACTGAGACTGACTCGAAAATCATCAAATAATATGTGCGGAAGTCCTTTGGTTTTGGTGAAGATTTCGGCAATCTAATATATGGAAGAAACATGAAGGACACGAACTTGACCACGAGCCACTTTTTCGCGAACGAAATGAATGTTCATCTCAATGTGTTTAGTGCGCTGATATTGGAAAGGATTGCCGGAAAGATATATTGCACTAATATTATGGCAATAGACCAGTGTTGCCTTTTGAATCGGACAGTGAAGCTCAAGTAGAAGGTTACTGATCCAACAAGACTCAGAGACGACATTGGCGACACCTATGTACTCTGCTTCTGCACTGGATCGGGATAGTGTAGGTTGTCTTTTGGAATACCAAGACAATAGATTATCTCCAAGGAAAATGCAATAACCAGACGTGGAGCATCGAGTGAAAATCCACCCCAGTCAGTATCAGAATAAGCAGTTAGACCAGTGAGTGAAGACCTGTATAGATGTAATCCGAAGTGAAGTGTACCTTGGACGTATCGTAAAATACATTTGAGGGCATGCATGTGTGCTTCCGTTGGACTGTGCATGTGCAAGCAGATTTGTTGTAAGGCATAAGATATATCTGGTCTCGTGAATATGAGGTACTGCAGGGCTCTAGCCAGGCTACGATAGTCAGTCAGGTCTTAATATGAAGGGCCGGAATCAGCACTGAGCTTGGAATTGGTGTCTACAGGCGTGTGAGATGGTTTGCAAGATATCATACCTGCACGGTCAAGGATATCTTTGGCGTACTTATTTTGACATAGAAATAGGCCGCCAGAATGTCGAGTGACAGAGATGCCCAAGAAATAACTCAAGGGCCCCAGATCTTCCATAGCAAACTCAGAGGAAATGAGAGACATAATGGACCGGCGGAGAGTATCAGATAATGTGGTGAGGATGATGTCATCAACATATAATAATAGGTAAGCCATATTTGTACCCTTGTTGTAGATGAACATGGAATAATCATATCTGATGTGTGAAAAACCAATAGAGGAGACATAATCGGTGAACCACTGGTACCATGCTCGAGGAGCCTGTTTCAGTCCATAGAGTGATTTCCGCAATAGACATACATAATCTGGATGAATAGGATCCCTGAAACTCATAAGCTTATGCATATATACCATTTCATGAAGATCCCTATGTAAGAAGGAATTATTGATATCAAGCTGATGAATAGGCTAAGACTTAGATATGGAACTGTTGAGGATGGTCCGGATGGTTGCGGGCTTTATGACCGGGCTGAACATTTCATCACACTCCACTCTCACCTGTTCAGACCTTCCATCACCTACAAGACGAGCTTTGTACCCTTTAAAAGAACCATCAAATTTCTTTCTAGGTCTAAAAATCCACATAGAACGAATAATGTTAGCATCAGGTGGACGGGTTACTCGGTCCCACATCTTATTATCAATAAGAGCACTATATTCGTCAATCATTGCGGCTTTCCAATTAGGGCCGGACAAGGCATCATTCGAGTTACGAGAGACAGGAGAAGGGACAACTTAAACGGAAAGGTTAAACAACCATTTAGGTTTATGAATTCCGTGCATGGCACGGGTTTTCATGGTCTGAGAGTGTGTTTCGGGATGTAGGATGGGTTGGGGTTTTGCTGCGGGACTATCGGGAAGAGGATGAAGGCTAAGGGTGATGGTACTGGCTTGCCGAATCTCGATTTACCAAGAGGTGGCTACGAAATCACCTTGAGGCGGCTCATTCTGGGCCACCATCGGCAGAACCGGGTGAGCAGCTAGTCCCGGATTGGCCGAGGTGGCGGTGGGTGCCGGGGTCTGGGACGGCGGACTATGTAAATAGTAAATTAGAAGAGGGTTTAGGCCATCATCTAGGAAGTCGTAGGAATGTCGAGGTGGTTAGTGTAGAGAGCCAAAAGGGAATTGACACTCATCAAATAGGACATGACGTGAAATAATAATTGTACGGCTTGACAAGTCATAGCACGAGTAACCACGATGATTGGTAGGGTAACCCAGAAACACACATAGGGAAGACCGAGGTTGGAGTTTGTGAGTGGTCGGGTGGAGAGGGTAAGAAAGACATCAAACAATATGCAAGTGTTAGTAGGAGGGGTTCCTATGAAATAGAACTTGGGTGGGCGACCGTTGCGCTAGAGACTTGTTTGAGATTATGTTTAGGATATATGTGGCCATGGAGAGTGCCTAATACCAGAATTAATGAGGAATTGAGGTGTGAGCAAGTTGGGCACGAATGAGGTTGTTTATGGTTCAGATTTTCCATTCGGCTTTACCATTTTGGGAGGATGTGTGAGGCAGGAAAATCGAAAGGTAAGACCATTTTTGGAGCAAAACTATTTCAATTGGTTATTATCAAATTCTCTGCCATTGTCACATTGAAAACATTTAATGCTCTTTTCCAATTATCTTATTACGAAAGCACTAAATGTAGAAAAAATGGGGTAGACCTGGGATTTATTTCAATTAGAAAAGTCCATAGAAAGTTGGAATAATCGTCCAAAAACAACACATAATATCGATGACCAGCCGTACTCAAAATAGGGGATGTCCACAAATCACTATGTATGATATCGAAAGGTATTAAAGTATAATTTGTGGATGCATAAAATGGTAATTTGACATGTTTCCCAAAAATGAAAGATTCACTTATAGGAGTCTTAGAAGTACGGGTGCAATTGATAAAATTATTTTTCCTTAGGGAGCGTAAAACAGAGTCTCCTGAATGTTCTAATGTAGAATGTCATAGTGACGAAAGAACAACAAAGGTTGATGGAACTGAGGCTGGATTGTTGATGGCGTTTGAAATAGGGTAGAGATCTCCGGTGCTGTCACATCACATTATTCATCTCCATGTCGTAAAATCCTTCACAGTAAAACCAAAAGGATCAAATTCAAGGGAAACCCAATTGTCAGTTGTGAAACATCGCACATAAATTAGATTCTTAATGAGTTTAGGGGCATGGAGGACATTTTTTAAGATTAATAGTGGATGTGGTGGGGATATGGAAGAATGACCATAACCACGGATGGGAATGCATTGTCCACTACAATAATAATATTCCAATTTTAATTACTCAAATTGGAATAAGATGAGAGAGTACATTGTGATGCCGTCATGTGCGATGTGGCACTTGTGTCCATATACCAATTTTTATCTGTAGTCGGTGCATAAGTCGATGGCGGGGGGCCTGTGCTGTGTTGGCATGTTGTGGACGTGGGCCATGAATGCCAAGTTGGGACTCTTTATTTTGAAGTGGAGTCTAAGCGGATGTTGGATATGGGCAAGGAGGGGAGGCCCATGACGGTGGGGCCACATAGCCTATGGCAGAGGCTACTGGCACTGCCGTGGTCGCTGCTATTTCCAGCCGGTGGGGACTGCCCTTCCCACCACCATAGTTGCCAGAATTTCTTTCGCCGGGGCCCTTGCCGGACTTCCTACTCCGATGATTGTTACTGGAGGAAGCGGACTGTTGTGGATCATTTGACCGACGGTTCTAGTTGCTGGAACGTGAGTCCTTGCCATTGACGGAGGGCCCGATAGTGGTGGTGAGAGTGGCGTCAGCAATGCTGGCCCGAGTGGTGCTGCGCTTGATTTTCTGGGTTTTCTCATGAATGAGCTTCGAACTGGCCTCATAAAACGGAGGTCACGACGTGCATTGTTGAAGGATGGTGGAAATGCCGTCATATGATTCATTCAAACTTGCAATAAGTTGCATGTCCAATCACTGATTAGTGACTGGTGCACCGACGTTGGAGAGTTAGTCGGCAAGCATCTTGAGTTCTTGACAATAAGCAGACACGTTTGGAAAATCATCCCAATGAACGTCCTTGAACTGATTTTCAAGGTATAACGCTCGTTGCGTTTTATTGTGGTGGAAAATAATTTCCAAACGTTCCCACGTTTGGCGGGCAGTGGCATCGGTCTCAATCACGCTGTGCAACAGATCATTAGATATCGTGACGTATATCCATTGGAGGAAGGCTGCATCCAAATGAGACCAGAGTGCATCATCAGAAGTCGAAGCCGATGGTATGTCTGTGGACTTCGGCGTGGGAGGGATGATGTGGTCGATAACTTCGTAAACACGACAATAGATCTTAAAAAGCTCCGCCCACGAGAAGTATTGACCCTTTTCCATCTAAAGTGTCACAGGGATGAATTTTTTAATGTTGTTTACAGCATGTGCAGGATGGAATTTGATTTTGTCAGCCATGGAAGGAGAAATTTAGGAGGAAGAGGGAGGGAGAATGACCGGAAAAACTAGGGTTCCGTCGTACGGAAAAGAGGGCGTGGTCGGCCGAGAGAGGTCGGCTGCTAGGTTTCCAACGTGGAAAAAAATGGCAGCCGAGAAGGTGTAACGGCGGCTAGGGTAGAGTTTGTAGTTTTAGGCTACTGATACCATAAAGGAATATGTTTATTGATGAATGATTTACAATATATATATATAAGGTGACAAAAATATTTACTTTGATACAAACTAGGTAAATAATTAACTTAATTATAAAAGGAAAACGAAAAAAAATGAAAAATAAAAAGGTCGTTTTATTCAAAATCCCAATTGTGACATCCCTTCTCTCCCACTTCACACCTCGGAACGCTCTCTTTCTCCTTGACTTGCGGGCTCTTTTGCTTCTTGAATTCGATTCTTTATTTTTTTAATTTTACCTAAAATAGGATATATATATATATATATATATATATATATATAATTATACAATTAATGAAAGAATATTAAGAAATATTCCATTAATCTCTTTAGCAAAATTGAAGATACAAAACAGGACCTGCGAAAGAAGACAAAAGGACGCTGATTGATTCTTAGAGTTGATCTGAGTTCTATCGTAAATCTCTAAGTTGGTTTCACTTGTTATATGTAAGTCCTTAAATTGCTAGAACAACTACATGAATCCATTTTATGTATCTTAATAAAAATTATTATAACATGAAAGAACGACACTTCTTTGCCTATTAGGCCATATCATGTATTTTGTCATTCTTTAACTCAAGTTTATTTGGTCATGGTCTATGGTGACTAACCATATGTTTTGGTCATGAAGAGAATTTTTTGTAAGCGGTGTCAATATTTAAAGATGTGAACAAATAAATAAAATACGTACTACAGCGACAAGTGGTGTCTTTTTTTATATTTACATCTAATATTTTATTTGCTAATTATTGTCTATATATACATATGCAGTACAAAATTTTACAAAGCAATCTCGCGTGACACCACTTGAAGGGAGGTGCGTACGCCCCTGTCGTGGTTCGCCACAAGATCTAAAGTCACTGTAAGAATGTATTAATCTCCCTTCGGGACTATTTCTCTTTAATACAAATATATATAGTGTGTACATTGTTGAATCCTAATTGAATAAGGATCATATATTTACCATAATTATACACTACTATTAATTACAAAATATATGGCGAATATATGGTAATATTCGCTAATACACCCCCTCGGTCGGAGCGGGAGGAGGCCGGACGCTGAGACTAGATCTGAATTCTATGAATAGTTGTCTAGGAAGTCCTTTAGTGAAGATATATGCATACTGATATGAAGAAGGCACATGCAACACCTTAACATGACATATAGCAACCTTCTCACGAACAACATGTATATCCATCTCAATGTGCTTGGTTCACTGATGTTGAACCGGGTTATGAGATAAGTAGATCGCAGATATGTTATCACAGTAAACCATAGACGTCTTACGCAAGGGACAATGAAGCTCCAATAGAAGGTATCGGAGCTAGCAGATCTCAGCAACAACGTTTGCAATACCTCTATATTCTGCTTCTGCACTCGAGCGGGATAGAGTGGCTTGCCTCTTGGCAGACCACGAAATGTGATTATCTCCTAAGAACACACAATAGCCGGAGGTGGAAAGCGGCGTGTCCGGACACCCTGCCCAATCAGCATCCGTATATGATATCAACCTGGTTAGTGCAGAGGGATAAAGATGTAATCTATAATTAAGAGTGCCCTTAACGTATCGAATGATACGTTTAAGAGCTGTAAAGTGAGGCTCCCTTGGGCATGCATGAACAAACACACCTGCTGAACAACATAAGCAATGTCAGGCCTGGTAAATGTGAGATACTGAAGCACATATGCGTGGCTCCTATAAAGGGTGGGATTAGACATTGGATCACCATCAACAGCACTGAGTTTTGACTTTGAGTCGACCGGAGTATGCATGATCTTGCAGTTCGCCATTTTAGCCATGTAAAGAATCTCTTCCACATACTTACGCTGACACGGGAATATAGTATCTGCAGATCTAGCCACAGAAATCCCCAAAAAGTAACTCAACTTCCCAAGTCTATCATAGCAAATTCAGATTTGAGCAGAGCAATGATCTCATCTTTAAACATATCAGACGAGGCAGTCAGAACAATATCATCCATATATACTAACAAGTATGCAATATTACTACCTCGATGAAAAATAAATAGAGAATAATCACACTTGGTGCATACAAACCCAATCTGCATAATGTAAGTAGCAAATCGCTCATACCACGCCATGGGGGCCTGTTTCAAAACATACAATGACTTACGGAGATGGCATACTTAATGAAGAGCCTCCGGATGTACAAAACCTGGTGGTTGGTGCATGTAAACAGTTTCTTTCAAGTCCTCATGTAAGAATGCATTCTTCACATTAAGCTGATGAATCGGCCAATGCTTACCCATAGCTATGCTCAGAACTGTGCGAATGGTAGCTGGTTTAACCACCGGATTAAAAATCTCACAACAATCAATACCCTCCTGCTGCCCTGTACCATTAGCCACAAGTCTTGCCTTATATCGCTCAAGGTCACCGCTCTCTCTGAATTTGTGATGGAAAAGCCGCATACACCTAATCACATTAGCCCCATCCGGCTTCGGAACCAAATCTAATTGTGTTGTTTCATTATAGTATTAAATTCCTCACGCATGGCCGCATTCCAATTCGGGTCAAGTTTGGCTAATTTTGGGTTTTTAGGGATTGGGGATACAGTTTGAGTGGTGAGATTAAAATGAACTTTGGGTTCGAAAATCTTATGTTGAGCTGGGGTCTCCATTCTATGTGTGGGGATAGTGGCTTTTTGGGTAGAGGCGTGGGGTGCAGGCTAGGGTTGTCTCGATTCATTATTGTCTCGGGTTGGTGGTGTCTTGGGTGAAGGTAGGGACTGGTTTACCGGATTAGGAGGGAGGGTGCGACGTCGTCACTGGTGTCGGGGTGGGGTGTCGACGGGTAGTGGTGTCGGAATGAGGTTTCGATGGGGAGTAGTCAGTAGGTCTAAGTTTGGGCTGAGATTAGTGTCGGGATGGTGGGTGTAGGTTGTCGGTGCCAGGGGATGTATCGGGTTGGCTGGCCAGTGAGTGGGGGAGGCAGTGGCGGACTGGGTTGGTGCCGGTGATGGGAAAGTCGACAGGATATGGATGGCATCGTCGGAATCTAGTTGTGACGGAGCAGTGGGGACCAGCCGTGACGGAACAGTAGCGTCACAGCGGAGTATGGTGTGGATGATGGGGGAGGCTTCAGACTCGTCTAGAAACGTGTAATCCGTGTTTCGGAATTTTTGGATTTTTGCAAATAGAAAGATTGCTTCATTAAACGTGACATGATGAAACATGAGGATCTTATATGAAGACAAGTCATAGCACAAATACCCCCTATGATTGGACGGGAAACCTAAGAAGACACAAGGGGTGGTGCGGGGTGCTAGTTTATAAGGGGATGTGGAGGCAAGATTCGGGTAACAAAGGCAACCAAAAATCCATAGGTGATCATAAGAGGGGATCCGATGGAAAAGAATTTCGGTGGGTGTTCTATTGTGGAGAGTGTGGGTAGGCAAAATATTAATAATATATTCGGCCATTTTGACAACACAAACCCAAAGGGAATGGGGGGATAGGTATGAAAAAGGATCGTACGAACCATGTTATTTATAGTGTGAATGATTCGTTCGGCCTTACCATTCTGGGAGGGAGGTGTGGGGACACGAAAAATGGAAAACCATGCCATTATTAGTGTAAAATTTGTGAAAAGTAGAATTATTGAACTCAAGGCCATTATTACATTGAAACAATTTTATGACTTTCTCAAATTGTGTTTTGATATAGACATGGAATTCAAGTAACTTGACAAAAACTTCAGATTTGAATTTAAGTGGGTAAATCCAGATAAAATGAGAAAAATTATCTAATAAAACAAGATAATATTTATGACCCAGACAACGAGTGATGGGAGATATCCATAAGTCTGCGTGAACAATGTCAAATGGAGAAAACGTAACACTTAAAGATGACTTAAAAGGAAGACAAACATGTTTGCCTAAAGGGAAAGAATAACAATTTTGGGCAAGGTTCTCATTATTACATCGAATGAAATTATTGCTTCTAAATAAATTAAAAACATGAGCGACTGGGTGTCCAAGTCTATTGTGCCAAGTTGACGGAGAGATTGCAGCGACAGAGCTATATGCTCGGGGTCTGGTAGTGGAAATGGATGAGAAATGATAGAGGTCCCCCATACTATTGCATCTCGTAAGAGGCTACTGGAAATATTGGCTGGCCTGGGGCTGCTGGCCTGTTTGACCTCCACGCCCGCGGCCTTTTCTGCCTCTGCCACCACCGCGGCTGCCTCGCGATTATTGGTTGTCCGGCGGTGGTGGCGGCGTTTGTCGCCAGATTTTCAACTGCCAACGCCTTTTGAGCGTGTTCGTCCTGTTTGGCACGTCGGGTTTCTTCCACCAACAATTGTGAGCGAGCTTTGTTGAAGCTAGGTAAATGATCATCTTGTTGTATCATGGTCGCTAGAGTATCGTATTCACGTGTCACGACGCAAATCAGAGAGTCGCGATGGGCACCGGGACCTCACTTGCCGAGTACCACTAAGCATACATTCAATATCTAATTATAATTAATTACGGCCACAAGGGGTATCATACCACTACCCTGCTGACACACAGAAGCTATAAACTAGAAAGTAACTATGCAAAATCTTCCAATTTATATATATATATATATATATATATATATATATATATATACATACCAAGGCCGACAAGGCCATATTCAACTACTACACACAGGACACTGTCTACAAGCCTCTAAAGAGTACGTAACATCAAAAGGTCGGGACAAGGCCCCGCCATACCCATATGTACATGAAAAAATATATCATACCAAGATTAGACCGACACTCCGAAATAAGGAGAGTGCTCCAAAATCCACTGAGTCAGCAACCTACTAACGTGGATCGTCACCCAATCTACGTAAAACGTCAGTACGACTGATGTACTGAGTATGTCAGACATGAAGAAATAGCATAACAGAGATACATAATAAACTGAAACAGAAACAGTCGACAAAAATAGCCGATAGTAATAGCCGATAGAAATAGTCGACCAGTAGTAAATGCCTCTGAGGGCCATAATATGCCCTAATGTCATTGTTGACACCCAATTTTGTCCCATCTTTTATGATTTTATTTGCATTTTTTAATATTTTTGACACTTTAAAACAATTTTAAAATATAGGCATATATATGTATATACATCATTATTATTATTATTATTTGCATTTTTTATTGTCATTTGCATTTTTTATATCATAATCATACTTTTATCCTAATATTATATGTTATTTTATTTTCGCAAAACGACATCACATTTTTTTATTTTTAAGCATCAAGCATTTCACAAATATTATATTTTATCATATTGTCATCTTTATAATTTATAAATTTTGCAAGACTTTCTTTTTAAAAATCCCTTTTTATATTTTTAAACTCACAACCCACTTTTTATTTTTTTTTTCCCTACCCAAAACAATTTCTACCCAATACTCCAACCCAAATCCCACAAAATAGGACCCAACCAGCCAGCCCACGAATGGGCCCAGCCGGTCAAGCCCAGGCCAACCCGAAACCCCATTTGGCCAAACACCCAGGCCCATCGCCCCTTTCCCCTTTATTTCCCATATCCAACACATCAAAACAAACCCATAACCCATAACCCTTATTCCCTTCCCCTTTCTTATCACCCAAGCCCAACTGGCCACTCTCCCAAGCCCACACCCGGATCGGCCCATTCGACCAAACACCCATCTCATTTCCTTATACCCCTTAAACCTAAAACACAACACACACAAAAAACAAAACCCTACAAAAATAACCCTCCTTTCCCAACCAAACACACCCATCAGCCGCACACCCCCCACACCCCATACCGGCTACCCCACGTCGCCGGTCAACTCACCACCTACACCACATCACCGCCACCCTACACCACATCACCGCCACCCTACACCACATCATCGCCACCCTACGCCACACACCCCCACACCCCCCATACCGGCGACCCCAGGTCGCCGGTCAACTCACCACTGCCACCACATCACCGCCACCCTACACCACTTACGCCGCACCCATCACTTCACCCATATCTACACCCCTTAAAATCCGAAAATCCATCCATAAAATACCCTTTTGTTCACTGTTTGGGGGGGGGTCGATTTTTGTGGATTTTTGTCCGAAAAAAGGGGAGTTTTGGTCGGAGCTTACGTCGAAAATCGGGTATTATTTTGCCCCTTTTTGCTCACTGTCGGGTCGGGTCGGGTCAACCCAATTTGGATAAGTTTTTCCATATTTTTATGCTTTTATATCTTCTTGTTGGTTATCTGAAAATTTGAAAAAAATTTGTTCCGGGTCGGGTCGACCCGGTTTGAATAAATTTCCAGATTTTTATGTTTTATGTGTGTTGTTGGTTACCTGAAATTTGGAGAAAATCGATTCGGGTTGAAAAATATCCGATTCGGGTCGGGTCACTGACCCGGGTCGGGTCGACCCGGTTCGGTTAGTTTCCAGATTTTTGTACGTTTATATTGTGCTGTTGGTTACCTGTAATTTGGAAGAAAATCGATTCGGGTTAAAAAACATCCGATTCGGGTCGGGTCACTGACCCGGGTCGGGTCGACCCGGTTCGGTTAAATTTCAGATTTTTGTATGTTCAATGTTCTGTTGTTGGCAATCTGAAAATCTGAAAAAAGCAAAAAAAAAACTGTTCCGTGTCGGGTCAACCCGAAATCCGGGCAGGATCACTATTCAGTGTCCGAGTCGGGTCAAATTTCAGAATTCGGTTCGGACGTTTTAATTGCAAACTGTTGGTTAATTTTGACATTTTAATATTCATACATGGATATCTTGTATTTTTGTTGTTTTATCATTTTAACTAATACTGCATTTAGGCCGATGAAATTAAATTCGAGGCCGCACTTTTTGATGTTTTATTGTTTTACTGTTTTGAATTAAATATTTCATTTTTGGCCGATGAAATTAAATTCGAGGCCGCGCTTTTTCTTTTTTTTTTCGTTTCTCTTTTTTGTTTTCTGTTTTAAACATCCGTGCCACGGATATGTACTGTTTTATTGTTTACTGTTTTTGAATTAAATACTGCATTTTGGCCGATGAAAAAATATCCGTCGATTTTTTAGGCCTCCACAGTTGTAAAGATGGAAAATAAAACTTTGGGCAAGGATGAAACTTAAATCTTTTTCACCCGAGAGACCAACATGTTCGGTAGGCAAGGCAACTAAAATGACCAACGAGTCATATGTTCGCAGCCACGACGTTATTGGAATGATCTTTTCAAAATTTAAGTCTGAACCCTTCGTAATCAAAACATTTACTGTTTTGGATACGGATCCGAAGTTATGTATATTCAATTGTTTCTAACCGTTTATTCTTGACAGCTTGCAAGGGATAAAGTCAAAGAAGGCGAATACCCCTCGGAGATTATTTATTTTATTGTTGCTTTTTACATTCTTTAATTCAGCTCTATTTCATTATGTATTTGTAATATTATTGTACTCCTGAAATTATTGAAATATTTAGAATAGATAGAATTAATTGATAGGTTAGTCTAAAATTGGAAACCCATCGCTAGGTTATCTATTTTTAGGCTCGTCACCCATACAATTTACATTGCATATATTTTTATCAATTTTCATACAAATGCATACTTATACTTTTTTCAGCTTTACATATATATTAATGCCATACAAATGCATACTTGTACAAAATGCATCATTTTATTAACATCTTGTAACATTATTTTTATATTTGTAAAAACATGTATTTTTCTTAGCATAACAATTAACCTGAATTTGATCGTATAACCGCAAGTTAGCGGATCTTAAAGGATGCCTAACCCCTTCCCTTTAGGATAATAAAGAACCCTTACCTAGAATTTTATTAGTTTCGTAGACCACAAAATTGGAGTTATTTTGCAGCTTTTAGTTAACATTCAGGTGCCCTAATTCACCTTAGAATAATTAGGTGGCGACTCCTCAAATCAAGCATTTTTTAACCAATCCAGAGGCACTCGATGCCATCGCATCGCGAAGCTCGCGGGTCAAAAACGGGCGCGACAGTCATGCCCAGTGCAAATGTGGTATACATATATATATTGTCCACATCGGAAATCTTTCTTCCCATAACAGCCTCTGTGGGCATCATATCATATCGGCCTCTGTGGGTATCATATCATATTGGCCTCTGTGGGCATCATATCATATTGGCCTCTATGGGCATCTTCATTTTTTGTGATATCTGTACCAGCTGCAGGTGGTGTTGCGTCTATAACGTCATTCCCTTTTCCCATCCCCTACATATATATAATGCGTACCATATAATAGTGTATATAACATATGTGGGTCCAGGGTAATACATGAATATAATGCAAATGCATGAATGACAATAAAACAATCTGAACTTATCAGATGACATAATATTCTTGTACATTCGGCTAACATTTGGAATATTAACATCCTTCCCACATACCTCAATAAGGATTTAGAAAATATTTAGACATACTTTTAACATAGAAATCAATAACATGAACATCCTTGGCTACTAAGAGCAGAATAGTTTATGGAACAATATCACGTTTACGTTTCATTACATGGAACATGCCAAAAGAAAGAAATGAGTTGTCTTAACATATCTTGATTGCGATCTTGGAAATAACTATGACGGGTTAATCTCCCTTTAAATCTTAACCTCAAATCCGTGCTTAAAAGTAGAATCAACACGTTGTTGCATATATATCTTGTCTTGTGCAAGCATAAAATTAATGAGAGAGTTTCTTCAATTCGGCTCTATGTTTCATGAAACAGAGAGAGCATTTGCTGAATATTTTGGTAGAAAAGTGATTTCATCCCATTAAATGTTAAGAGATGAGATAATGCTCCCTCCCCTAGACACATGTCATCTCCAAACTTAATGCATGCCATCCTAACCTTATTTACTGACATGTAACACCCACCTAATTTTGTATGCACTTTAGTTGACTGGTTGTCACTTATTCATGCTACATGCAATTGTTCCCACTTAGTCTTGTCCCCCACTAATAATTCATCAACTAGTCGATCGTTGTTGTCAATTAGCCGATTTATCAATTAGCCGACCATTGTTGTCCCAATTACTAAGTCCTAAATTAGTTTGGGACCGCATCCTTTTATATACTAAGCTCTTAATTTGCATACTCTAGATACTCAAACCATCGCTCGAAAGTATGGGGTGTTACATCCTTCCCTCTTAGAAACATTTGTCCTCGAATATTGGGGTGACATATCTAATCCTTGTCGCGTAACCAGCGAATACAACCACTTTTTCACGGGCATACAATATAATGTAACATACGTCATTACAACTACATCAGACTCCTCATGGTCCTAAGCATTAATTATAATACTAAAAATAGAACTCACGTTATGTTTCTCTTGGTACCTCGCTGTTAGTCTGGAATAGGTATGGATATTTATGCATCATCTCTTCTTCCGCCTCCCATGTCATTTCTTCTATTTTCTTATTCCGCCAAAGATCTTTTACGGAGGTTACTTCTTTAGTCCTCAACTTGCGGACTTATCGATCTAAGATAGCAATAGGAACCTCTTCACATGATAAGTCCTCTATAATCTTCACATCGTCAATCGGTACAACTCGGGAAGGATCTCCAACATATGCTCTTAACATAGAAACATGGAAAACTGGATGAACAAACTCTAACTCTGAAGGCAACTCCAATTCATAAGCTACTTGGCCGATTCGTCGAATTATGCGATATGGCCCAATATACCTCAAGCTGAGCTTTCTCTTTTTCCCAAATCTCATTACACCTTTCATCGGTGAAATCGTTAAAAAGATCCAATCATCTACCTGAAAATCTAAGTCTCACCATCGCACATTTGAATACGACTTCTGATAACTCTGAGAGGTTAACAGTCGTTCTTGAATCATCTTTACCCTCTCTATGGCTTGGTGTACTAAGTCAGGCCCAAATAACTCTGATTCGCCTACCTCGAACCATCCGATAGGAGATCTACATGTCCATCCATACAAAGCCTCGTATGGAGCTATTTTAATGCTGGCATGATAACTGTTATTATTCGCAAACTCAATAAGGGGTAAGTGATCATCCTAACTTCCATTAAACTCCAATACACAAGCTTGTAGCATATCCTCGAGTGTCTGAATCGTACGCTCGGCTTGCCCGTCTGTCTGAGAGTGGAATGTTGTGATAAGATTAACTTAGGACGCTAAACCTTTTTTAAATGATTTCCAAAAATTAGCTGTAAATTGTGCACCTCAATCGGATATAATAGAAATAGGCACACCATGAAGGTGAACAATCTCATTAACGTACAACTTCACGTAGTCCTCGCCTGTATATGTAGTTTTGACAGGCAGGAAATGAGCTGATTTTGTCAATCTGTCAACAATTACCCAAATAGAATCAAATTTATGATAGGAGCGAGATAAACCCGTAACAAAATTCATATTAATCATTTCCCATTTCCACATCGAAATATCAATGTTCTGAGTCAAAACCACTGGGCTTTTGGTGCTCTATTTTTACTTGCTGATAATTAGGACACTAAGCTACAAATTCCATCAAGCTCATATTCATGTCGTTCCACCAATAAGTAACCTTGAGATTATGATACATCTTAGTAGATCCAGGGTGAATGGAATATCGTGATCAGTGGACCTCCGTCATAATTTTATCTCGTAACCCCCTATATTTGGAACACATAAATGACCCTGGTGCCTGAGGACCCCATGTTCATCAATCTCAAAGGTTGTAGTCTTCTTTTGTTGAATGTCTTATTTGATTTGTTCCAATATAGGGTCTTCCCACCTATGTTTCTTAACTTTCGATATGAGGGACGACTCTGACATATTCCGAATCACAAGACCACCATTCTCCTAATCCATTAGTCGGACTCCCAAACTAGCTAACTGATGGAGCTCTCTTACTAATTCCTTCCTTTTGACCTGCACCGGAATCGAGCTGATCATCGACTTACGACTGAGTGCGTCTGCTACAACATTAGCTTTACCAGGATGATATAAGATGTCCACATCATAATTCTACAATAATTCAAGCCACCTTCTCGGTCTCAAGTTCAACTCTTTCTATTTAAATATGTATTGCGGACTTTAATGATCTAAGAAAATGTCTACATGAACACCATACAAGTAGTGCCGCCAAATCTTCAGTGCATAGACCACTGCGGCCAACTCCAAATTGTGTGTCGGATAGTTTTTCTCATGTTTCCTCAATTGCCTTGAAACATAGGCAATCAATTTACCATGTTGCATTAGCACGCATCCTAAACCTGCTCCCGAGGCATCACAATACACAACATAGCCTTCTGGACCTTCTGGGAGAGTAAGGACTGGTGCCGATGTTAGTCTATCCGTTAACTCTTGGAAACTCTGCTCACAAGCATCGGACCACTGGAACATTATGGCTTTTTGTGTCAACTTTGTTAATGGTGATGATATGGTAGAAAACCCTTCTACAAACCTCTTATAATAGCTGGCTAGGCCTAGAAAGATGTGAACTTCTGATGGAGTCGTGGGTCTCGACCAATTCTTCACCGCTTCAATATTCTGAGTGTCAACTCTTATACCTTTTTCTGACACTATGTGACCAAGGAAAGCCACTGAATTCAACCAAAATTCACTCTTGGAGAGCTTAGCATACAACTTATGATCCCGGAGCATCGATAGTACTATCCGTAAATGGTCCACATGCTCTGCTTCCGAGTGAGAGTAAACCAGAATATCATCTATAAATACTATCATAAATACATCCAGAAATAGGCGAAACATGTTGTTCATTAGATCCATAAATGTTGTCAGCGCGTTTGTGAGTCCAAATAACATTACTAATAACTCGAAGTGCCCATACCTTGTTCTGAAAGCCATTTTGGGAATGTCCTTCCCTTTTACCCTTAGCTGATGGTACCCCGACCTTAAGTCGATCTTTGAGAAACATCTTGCACCTTGTAACTGGTCAAACAAATCATCAATTCTAGGAAGAGGGTACTTGTTCTTGATATTGACTTTATTCAGCTGCCGATAGTAGATACACATCCGTAACGAACCATCTTTCTTTCGTACAAACAATACCGGCGCACCCCAAGGAGATATGTTGGGCCTCATAAAGCCTTTCTCAAGCAGATCTTTTAATTGCTCCTTTAATTCTTTCAATTCAGCTGGAGCTATTCTATAAGGAGAATAGATCTCGGCTGAGTGTTTGGCAACACGTCTATACCGAACTCAATCTCTCTTTCAGGAGGAAGGCCTCGAAGTTCGTCTGGAAATACATCAAGAAATTCATTAACCACCGAAATTGATTGAGAAGTAGGTGGTTCAACATCGATATCTCTAGCCCGAACAAGATGGTATATACAACCTTTGAATATCATCTTTCTTGCCTTAAGGTATGAAATAAATCTACCTTTTGGAGACGCCGTATTACCCTTCCATTAAAGGACTTGCTCGCCTGGGAACTGGAATCTAACAATCTTTGTTAGGCAATCAACATTAGCATATCACGATGCTAGCCAATCCATACCTATGATAACATCAAAATCAACCATTTTTAATTCTACCAAATCGGCTAAGGTCTGACGACTACAAATTAATACTGCACAATTCTGATAGACATGTCTAGCAAATACCAACTCATCAACTGGTGTAGATACCACAAATGGATCTCTTATCAAATTAGACGCCATACTAAATTTATAGGCAATAAAATGGGTGATATATGATAAATTGGAGCCTAGGTCTAACAACACATACACATTGTGTGAAAAGACTGATAATATACCTGTAATGACATTAGGTGAAGACTCCTGATTCTGTCATCCTATCAATGCATAAGTGCGGTTCTGGACCCTACCTCTGCCTCTATCGGATAATGTCTATTGACTTTGGCCTGACAGACGTACTGAATGTGATGAAACTGCTGCAGATCCGACCGGCTGGGCCTTAACACCGTCGCCTCCTGTCGGGCATTCTCGCCTAATATGACCAGGTTCACTATAAGAATAATACATATTTGATCTTTATTGGCACTGCCCTACATGGGTCTTACCATACTGCTCGCATCGAGCCAATGATGGCCTCATCTGAATAGAATCCCCTCTATAATGAGATCCTGACGCTCGTGAACTCTGACCTGGTCCCGGTTGAACATACTGATCAACCCTTGACCTTGAAAATGGTAATGATGCGCTAGCTGCTGGATAGGATGGGCGCCTTTAAGTTGTGGCCTGGGCCCACCTCTGAACTCTCCTACATCACCTACGAATCGAGCACGCTTATGCTGGCCCTTGTCACGCTCTCGATCTACATGTTGTTGTCTCTTACGATCCTCCAGATTATGTGCATAAGCCGGATGCGAGCAACATCTAGGTTTGGATTCAGAGAAGTCGTAGTACACTCATTGACTAAGTGTGGCCCCAAACCAGTAACAAACCTACGTACCCGGTCTCTCATATCAGCTATAATCGTAGGAGCATATTTGGCCAATTAATTAAACTGCAAGCTACATTCTCGAACACTCATATTTCCTTGCTCAAGACGTAAAAATCTATCCTGCTTGGCCCTTCGGAGCTCGACTGGCAGAAAATGTTGTAAGAAGGCCTCTGAAAACTCTCTACATCCTGTTGGTGGAGCATGAGGTACCCTAGAATGCTCCTATGTCTCATACCAAGTCACCGCGACATCCCGCAGTCTATAAGAAGCAAACTTTACCGACTCAATATCGGTAGCATCCATTACCCGCAAGGTATATTGTATCTGATCCAGAAAATTTTGTGGGTCTACGTTCAGGTCTGATCCTGTGAATACCGAAGGGTCTAAGTGGATAAAATACCGAGCTCTCATTCTAGCAGCTCTATTAGAAGGTTTGGGAATCAGACGTTGGGCCTGAGTGGCCACTAATTGTGTCAATAACTGTACAACACTTCGCATATCCAGATCATCATCTGGACTATCTCGTGGAGGAACTGGGGGTACTGTAGCCCCACTAATCTCCTTTGGGGTGATAAAGTTGGGGAGTCATACGAAGGAGTCAGACCGTGGGTCTCACTCTGGCCCTCGCCAACGGGTGGCAATCGGCTAGTACATTCGCCTGCAGCCGTATCTAACGCCCTCATACTCTTGAACTTTTTCCTTCTTATAGGCATTGCTGGAATCATAAACAAGCGACGGATTAGGAGTGGATGCTTATAACTCATCTCTACTGCACGATTTATGAGATGAAAGAATGTAAACCATCCCTAAATGTCAGGTAGCCTCCTTCTTATAAGTATGGTGCACAACATACCCATAAACAAGACTATACAAGACACGGCTTGTAGACTTCCTATGACAGACATGCTCTGATACCAAGTTTGTCACGACCCAAACCAGAGGGCCGCGACAGGCACTAGGACCTCACTTGCCGAGTACTACTAAACATACATTTAATATCTAATCATAATTAATTACGGCCACAAGGGATGTCACCCAAGTACCCTGCTGACACACAGAAGCTGTAAAACTAGATAATAACTATGTTAAATCTATGGGTGGCCAGTGGGCCGGGCTCGGGTCTGGCGGGCCGGGTCTGGCGGGGTCGGGGTCGGGGCGGGACGATCCGGGGGGTCGGGATCGGGACTAGCGGGCCTAGCGGGGTCGGGTCCGGGCGGGACTGCTCCGGTCCCGTCCCGATCCCGATCCCGTCGGTATCGGGGGCGAGGGCGGGCTCGGGTCGGGCTCGGGTCGGGGCGGGGCGGGGTCGGGTTTTCCTTTTTTTTTTTTTAAATAACATATGTATAAAAAAAAACTCAATAAATAAAACAAGATAGTGTAATAAAAATATCCCAAGTCTGTTTTTGTGCCTCTTATATTATTTAATAGACATATGATTTTTTTGTAATACAAATACAATTGTCTAAAATCTAAATTGCAACTTTATGGTGTTGTCCAAAAGTTGCAAATTACATAATAAAATTGCAATTAAAAAAATTACATTTCCAAAAAAAAATCTGTTCTAATTGCTTGATGATTTCATGTGGTTCTTCGGTTGGAATAGGTATTTGTTGGTCAAATTGATCCACGTCGCTTCCACTACCTTCGGTTAAGATTTCGTTGTAGTTTTCATCATCTTCTTCGTTGATCTCCGGTTGACCGCACCTTCTCCGCTCCGCTCGTATCCAATCTCTCGAATAATACCGCAATTTCCAAGTCGTCTCCGCCAATGAGTGTACGTGGTCTCCTATTTGATATCTCGTCAGAAAAAGCGCTTTCCGACGCAGTTGATGACGCTTGAATGTTCAAAACATCTCGAGCCATCAATGAAAGTGTCGGAAAGGTCTTCTCATTCCCCTCCAAGTATTTCAAACAAGTCTTCTTGTCCATCTTCATTGATAACTTCTTGATACGGTATGAACCCCGCAAAACAAAAATATCCAACTCGCTAATTTGGTTAGTAGAGGTACGGCCGCACATTCTATTTCTGAGGCTTTCAATACTAGCCGCAGAAACAACATGTCTTTTGTGAGGTTGTGTTGAAGATGAAGAAGATGGTATGGTAGCCGGTACGTTACTAGCATTTACTTGTTGATAAAATCTATATATATTTTTGCAGTGGTGTTCTACGCTATTCAACACTTCTTCTTTAGTTTGTTTAATAGGTGGTGGGTGATTTAGATTTTTGGGACTTGGAGGTGGTAGTACTTCTATACAATCATAAATAGTTTCAATTAGTGATTTAGTACCTTCTATTTTAATAGTAGGATTTAATACAGAACCAATAATATAAATAGAAGGAATAGGAATAAAATATTTTTTTATTTTGACAAACATTTTTTTAATAGCGCCTTATAAGCTGGTTTTTCCATATATTCACTAAGTAATAAAAATATTAGAGTTATATAAAATAACATAGTTGAAATAGTAGGATAATATATACCGGAAAATTCTTTTGTTGCTTGAAAAAATTTCTCTAAAAATACAATAAGTTCGGAAATTTTTTCCCAATCACTATCTAAAATCATATCGGTGGCTTTTTATTATGAGAGTTAAAAAATAAAGTTATAGGTAATTTATAGTCATAAGCAACAAGGAGTTGCTCGTATAAAGAATTCCACCTAGTGGATACTTCTTGTGGAATTCTTCTAAAAGGTAGTCCACAATCATGACAAATTTTTTTATATTCTTTTCTACGTTGTACTTTATTACTTTTAAAAATAAAGTTTATAGCAAATTGTATTTTACTAAGAATGTCTTCAAAAAGTGATAGACCATCCTTTACAATTAAGTTATATATATGGCACGCGCATTTTATATGAAAATGGTCCGGAAAAGATGGAGCTAAACTATTTTTTAACATTGTAATTGCGTAATTGTTATTAGAAGCGTTATCTAATGTAATAGTCATAATTTTATCGGTAATTCCGTAATAATCGCACACTTGATAAATATTTTCTCGCAATAAAAGTACCAAAGTGTGCCTATCATCTATATATCTATACGCTAAAATACGTTTTTGCATAGACCATTTATAATCTATCCAATGACAAGTTACGGTTAAATAATCATGGTGTTAGTACTACGACCTATATCAGACGTGATAGATACTTTGCCATTAAAATGATATAATGAAAAACGTAAATATTGTTGATATTCATGAGCAAATTTAAATACATCTCTCTTAACAGTTGACCTAGGAAAACCGTTAAAAGCAGGATTATATATATCTCTAATGTAATGAATAAAACCGGGAGATGAAGGAAATGAAAAAGGCAAACCCTCCACAGCAACTAATTTTGATATTGCTTCCCTATCTCTATGTTTGTTGTATTTAGAGCCTACAATTCCCCCCGTCATAGGGTTAATTTGACCTTGTACTTGGTCCGGGACAATATTAGTATGTGAACCTTGTCCTGATGGAGCGGGCGTTTGCGCACCCGGTTTTGAAGCCTGGTATTGGGCATACCTAGCTGGATGAGCACTTACTACGTGTCTAATTAAACCCCCCGTGACCTTTTCCAGTTTTAAATTTTAAAACATTTTTACAAATTTTACATATGGCTACTTGATTCTCTACGTCCCTATCAAAAAATGTCCATGCATCTGATTTTAATGGTCGTTTTTTGGACCTCGTCTCATACTAGGGGGAATAGGAGGTATTTCAGTTGAAGGTGCACTAGTGGGCGTGTTGTCATCAATATTAGTGGGTGTATCGTCTAGATCATCGTCTAAATTAAAGTCTTCTTGAGTTCCAGAAAATAACTCCTCGTCTAAATCTAATGGTATTGTAGGAAAATGTTGAGTATCAACAAAATCATCCTGTGTAGGAATAAGATGACTAGAAGAAGTACCCTTGCCCTGGTTGCCTCTACTAGAAGAAGCACCCTTACCCTTACCCTTAAACATACCTCTAATTCCTTCCATTTTAATTATATGCTAACAAATAATTAAATTAAATAAAATTAAGTGCGCTAAATAAAATAAACAGACAATAATAATTTAATGAAGGAACGAATGTACCAAACGCCGACGTAACGTCGACGTGTAATCGAGAGGTTGAAAATTGAAACTTTGCTCGATGGAAGATCCTCAAGCTAGTTGCCAACTTCACTCCCAATTCCCAAATTAATTAATAAAATTGAATATTTAGCAAACAATGTAGAGAGATATATTGAGAAATTAGAGAGATTGTAGGAAGATTTGTGAGAAAGATGAAGAGAAAATGAGTTATTTATAGTTGAAAAATTGGGTTAAAGTGTAAATATAATAACTTATGGGTTAAAAATAAATATTAAGGGGTAGGGGGGGTTGGGGGGGGGGGGGGGCCTAAAATGGCCGTTGGCCAACGGCCATAATCTAAAATGGCCGTTGGTGCAACGGTTATTTTTATAAAGGGGGTTTAATTGTCGGGGTCGGGGTCGGGGTCGGGGTCGGGACGGGCTCGGGGCGGGCTCGGGTCCGGCGGGCCTGGGGCGGGCTCGGGTCTGGCGGGACGAGACATCGTCCCGTCCCGAGTTCGAGTCCCGCCCCCGTTAAAATTTTTTTTTTTTTTTTTTTTTTTTAGAGCGGGGTCGGGTCGGGACCGGGGCGGGGTCGGGACGGGGTCGGGCCGGGGTCGGGTCGTCCCGGCCCACTGGCCAGCCTTAGTTAAATCTTAACCATAAAGCCCAACCTATATATACATACCAAGGTCGACAAGGCCATATTTAACTACTACATACAGGACACCGTCTACAAGCCTCTAAAGAGTACGTAACATCAAAAGGTCGGGACAGGGCCCCGCGATACCCATATGTACATGCAAAAATATATCATACCAAGATTAGACCGACACGCCGAAACAAGGGGAGTGCTCTAAAATCCGTTGAGTCAACAACCTACTAACGTGGATCGTCACCCTGTCTACGTAAACCTGCGGGTATGAAACGCAGGATCCCTCAATAAAAGGGATGTCAGTACGACTGATGTACTAAGTATGTCAGACATGAAGAAATATCATAACAGAGATACATAATAAACTGAAACAGAAACAATCGACAAAAATAACCGATAGAAATAGTCTACCAGTAGTGAATACCTCTGAGGGCCATACTATGCCTAAATGTCATGCCCAATGCAAATGCGGTATACATATATATATTGGCCTCATCGGGCATCTTACTTCCCATAACAGCCTCTATGGGCATCATATCATATCGGCCTCTTTGGGCATCATCTCATATTAGCCTCTATGGGCATCTTCATTTTTTGTGATATTTCTACCAGCTGCAGGTGGTGTTGCGTCTATAACGCCATTACCTTTTCCCATCCCCTACATATATATAATGTGTACCATATAGTAGTGTATATAACACATGTGGGTCCAGGGTAATACTTGAATATAATGCAAATGCATGAATGACAATAAAATATTCTAAACTTATCGGATGATATAATATCCTTGTACCTTCGGCTAACATTTGGAATATTAACATCCTTCCCACATACCTCAATAAGGATTTAGGAACATATTTAGACATGCTTTTAACATAGGAATCAATAACAGGAACATCCTTGGCTACTAAGAGCAGAATAATTTATGGAACAATATCACGTTTACATTTCGTTACATGGAACATGCCAAAAGAAAAAAATGAGTTGTCTTAACATACCTCGATTGCGATCTTGGAAATAACTATAACGAGTTAATCTCCTTTTAAATCTAAATCTCAAATCCGAGCTTAAAAGTAAAATCAACACGTTGTTGTGTATATATCTTGTCTTGTACTAAGCATAAAATTAAAGAGAGTTTCTCCAATTCGGCTCTATCTTTCGTGAAACAGAGAGAGCATTTGCTGAATATTTTGGTATGGAATTACGTTTTTGCTGCAAAGTGATTTCATCCCATTAAATGTTGAGAGATGAGATGATGCTCCCTCCCCTAGACACATGTCATCTCCAAACTTAATGCATGTCATCCTAACCTTATCTACTGACACGTAACACCCCCTAATTTTGTATGCACTTTAGTGGACTTGTTGTCACTTATTCGTGCTACACGTAATTGTTCCCACTTAGTCTTGTCCCCTACTAATAATTCATCAACTAGATGATCGTTGTTGTCAATTAGCCGATTTATCAATTAGTCGACCGTTGTTGTCCCAATTAGTAAATCCTAAATTAGTTCGGGACCGTCGCCCAAAAGTACGGGGTGTTACATCACCCTTCGGTAAGCCAGCAACTAGTTGGAGAACCATCTTCATTTCGGAAATTGTTTCCCCACATTGGACAATTGGTCCTCAACTAGTTTTAATTATTTACAATACTCAGACATGTTAGCAAATTTTTCAAGACGTGTATTATTGAATTGCTCCTCCAAATATACGGCACGGGTGTGCTTGTTGTCCTGAAATATCTCTTCCAACCGTATCCATAACTCACGAGCTGAGGCACCGATTTTCATAATCGTATGAAGCAAGTCCTTAGAGATAGTGTCATAAATTCATTGTTTGACGATGGCGTCAAGACGGTGCCAGGCCATGTCATCAACCTCAATAGGGCGAGGGAAGGAGTCGTCAATATGATCAAGCACGTTATAGGCACATGCATGAATCCGAAAAAGTTCAACCCACGAATAATATTGAACATCTTCTTGATCAAGAATCAAAGGAATGAAGTTCTTGACGTTGGTGACGGCGAAAGCTGGATGGAAAGATGGAGTGGTGGAGGTAGTGGGTGGGGTGTGGGTGACGACTGGGGAGGAAGATGAAGCTATGGGATCCATTAGAGTGGCTGAATATTGGTGAGGACGGAACAAGAAACTGAAAATTTGGGTAGCTGCCAGCCGAATGAGGGGGGTGCGAGAAGAGAAAAGAAAAAAGAGATTTAGGTGTTTTTAGAGTTTAGCTCTTGATACCATGTAAGAATGTATTAATCTCCCTTCGGGACTATTTCTCATTAATACAAATATATATAGTATGTACATTGTTGAATCCTAATTGAATAAGGATCCTATATTACCATAATTATAAAATATATGGTAATATTCGCTAATAGTCACGACATGTGGTGACTTGCCATAGTATACCATATATATGATATTTATAATCACATAGGGAAATCATAGCTCATGTTGTCTTCTTGATAAACATTTAAGTCATGCAATCTTTGCAAAAAACGGCTAAACTTCATTTACAACTTCATCACATTAACTATCATCTTAGTATCTTGTCTCATTCTTTTATAAACGGATTAAAAAAAAGTTCATATAAACTGGAACAGATGACTTACTTCTTACTGAAAATTAATATGATAAAGAGTATGCTGAACTTGCAGCAATTTTCTACTTCATCTACGGAAGATGTCTAACAAGAGTTTTGAGATTAGGCCCTGCTTTGTGGTTGAGCCATCTAAACGTCTGCAAAACCAACATAGTGACCCTGTGAATGATGAGGAGATAGTAGGTTTTGATAATGATACTGAAAAAATAATTAAGCATCTGAATGAAGGAACAAAGGAGCTAGACGCCATCCCAATTCTTGGAATGGGGGAACAAGGTAAAACAACTTTTGCTAGTTAAGACCTGCTCGTTAAGACAAAACAATTTGATTTCTATCCGGAATCACATCTATGTCATCTTGAAACTTTAATTGTTCTTTCTTTCAAGAGCATAGTGTTGCTCTCGATTTTCTGGAAAATGGAAAAAATAAGGCATGTTGAGATTAATGATGTTGTTTTACATTTGGAAAACAATAAGAAGTGGATCTTTGAAGAATCCTCTAAATTAGCAAATTTGAGGATATTAAGGCATGTTTGTTATCCAATTAATGATGGTGAATGCATGGATGTCTTATTAAGGAGGTGTCCTAATCTTCAAAAACTTAGGCTCACTATTTGTAGCGATAAACTTCCCAAAATTTGTACTTTCAGTCCCAAACTTGAGAGTCTTACCCAGCTACAATTACTTGATCTTTCCTTTCAAGGTAGAATAATTAGTATACCCGAGTTACACTTGCCTTCAAATATAAAGAAGTTGAAACTTGAAGGGCCTCATATAGTAAGCGCAGCTTCCTTAATTGTGGAACTGCCATGTCTAGAGTATCTCAAATTACAGGATTGGGGAACTAATTCAGACGAGTCGTGCCTCAGAGATATCAAGTTCAATGAACTTAAGTTCTTGAAACTGGTGAGCTTAGGTATATCAAGATTGGATGACCCAGAGGAATCTTTTGCCAAGCTTAAACACTTGTTATAAGAATGTGTCACAAACTCGAGGAGATCCCCGCTAGCTTTGTAGATATTGGAATATTGAAACAAATTAAGCTGATTGGGCGCAGGACAAAAATTCTCGAGCCGTTAACTGTGAAACTTAAGGAAGACATGGAAGAGATTGAAGGATGCGACCGTCTTAACCTCTTTATGGACGTAAGTAGAACAAACTCATACGTGTTATTCTTGTTGTATATAGTCTTCAATTGTGTTTGTTAGGAAGATGTGTATGGGAGTTTGTCCCACATTGGAAGAATAAGAAAAGCTTGATGTGTTTATAAGTACTTTTGTACTTGGTATATTAAATTGAAAAGAGTTCATTTAGTTGGGTCAAACATGCATTGGGCTTGGATGTGCTTATAATTGGATTAATAATATGCTAATATATTATTAATCAAAGACTAGCACTTAGCACTTTGCACGAACACGAGCTTAAATATCATTTAATCTTTTGCTGTTTTTTTTTTTTTAAAAAAAAAAAACGTTGATTTCATGAAAAGTCACAATTCTTCATGAAAGATTACATTGTTTCATGAAAGATTACAATTGTTCATGAAAGGGTACTTGATTCCTTTAAATATGGAATGGCACATGATTAAAAGATCACTTGCAATTTATATCTTCCAACCAAGAAAACCTTCTTTCTTTCAAGCAATTCATGTTCATGAAGAACGAATAAGTTGCTGTAAAATTCGTTCTTAAGATTAGGGAATCCTGGAGGTAATTAGCAAGTTAATCCCATCAGCAATATAGTGGGGGCTAATATTATCCTAAGGACAGAGAATCATCTCGTCCTAATCTAGTTTCTACAATTCATTTCTTATCATACAGATCTCTTTTTCTAACAATTCTTGAGTATTAACGTGCATCTAATATAAAAACAATATGTTCCATACAGGTTTGGATCATTAAGCAACATAGCCGGCAGTTGCGACTTCAAGAACAAGCTCGTCGACTGAACATGGTATAGATTCAGATTTTTCTTGTTCCTTTTTTTTAAGAATAAAAATAAATTAGATGCTTGCTTTCTCTAATTGCTCCATGTCATCTGTTAGGATTTACGTTCCAAATCCTAACTAATTAGACAATAGTAAAATAAATGAAGAACAAATAACACACACAGATTTACAGTGGTTCACCCTCTATGCGAGAGCTAGTCCACTTTGCCGCTGCAGATTTTACTATAATGGAGTTTTGAGTTTACAATTCTCTCTTTGTAGGTTACTCGACTACGCTCAAATCATGGAAGAATGGGGCCCTAGTTTATATAGAGAGAAAACTAGGGCGGACATAATATAAGCCTAAAATTTCCAAAATCCCTCCACTAAATAACATTACATCGACTAATTCCAACCCCCACGATCGACTTATTCCAATCAGCTAATTCCAATTGACTAATTCCAATCGGCTAATTCCAGTCTCTGCGTAGGGTCTTCATAGTGTCGGCGGTGAATTAGGCTCCAAAACTCAACAATCTCCCACTTGGAGACTAATTTCAATCATATGTCTCCATCTGCTGCTAACACTGGTTCTCATCCAAGAAGTCCAACTGAAGTTGCACACAACTTCAGTTTATCATTCAGCACGGCCTTCGCCAGCATGGCGGCTGGATTATGACTCCCTAGGATCTTCTCAAGCACTAACACTTCATATTTCAAAGCTGATCGGATGAAGTGGTACCGAAGCTGTATGTGCTTCGTGCGAGCATGGTAAACCGGGTTCTTTGCCAAATGAATGGCACTCTGGCTATCACAGTATAGCACACTCCACTTGTGGTCCTGATCCAAATCTCGCAAAAAAGATTATAGCGACATCATCTCCTTCGTGGCCTCCGTCACGGCAACGTACTCAGCCTCACAACTAGAGAAAGCTACTATCTTCTACAACTTTGAAACCCAGCAAATCGCAGTACCTCCGAAGGTGTAAACATATCCGAATGTGCTCTTTCTACTATCAACATCACCACCATTGTCAACATCAACATATCTCTGCAATTATGTTTCTGACTTTCGAAAACACAAAGCTGAACTCGAGCTGCCCTTCAGATATCTGAAAATCCACTTCACAACCTTCTAGTGTTGCTTTCCTGGATTGCTCATAAACCTGCTAACAAATCCCACAGTATGTGCAATGCCTGGCCTCCTACATACCATCGCATACATAAGACTACCAATAGCAGAGGCATAGGGTACCTTGTCTATATGCTTCATCTCATCCTCGGTCACCGGAGACTGATTTTTCGACAAATGAAAGTGTCCAGCCAAGGGAGTACTGATTGGCTTGGCATCATCTATCTTGAACCTTTTGAGAACCTTCTTCACGTATTCTTCTTGTGAGATCTTGAGGCCCTTCTTACTTCTGATAATTCTCATCCTAAGGATTTGCTTTGCGGCTCCCAGATCCTTCATTGCAAATTCTTCTGACAACTTCTTTTTCAGCCGATCAATCTCATGTAGGTCTACTCCTACGATCATCATGTTGTCAACATAAAGAAGTAGTATCATGTAGGAGTCTTCAAATCTCTTGAAGTAAGTGATCTGCTTCGCACCTTACGAACTCGGCTTTCTTCATAAAGTTGTCAAACTTCTTATACCATTGTCTTGGAGCTTGTTTCAGTTCGTACAGGCTATTTTGAAGCTTTCACACCGGATTTTCTTTCACTTTGACCTCAAATCCCGCAGGTTGTTTCATGTAGATTTCCTCATCTAAATCACAGTGAAGAAAAGCAAGTTTCACGTCCATCTGTTGAAGATGCAGATCTTCTTTTTCTACCAGCCTAAGAACAATTATGATTTTCACCAACTTGACTACGGGAGAGAAGATCTTTGTGTAGTCAATGCCTTCTTTCTGTTGAAATCCCTTCATAACCAGCCTTGCTTTATAGCGCTTACTTCCATCGTGTTCTTCCTTATCCGGTAGACCATTTGTTCTGCAATGCCTTCTTCTCCTCTGGTAACTTAGCTAACTCTCATGTATGATTTGAAAATAGTGAGTCTATCTCATCTTTCATTGCCAGCTCCCACTTGATTGATTCGTCAACTTGCATTGCTTCTTCGTAATATTTCGGCTCCCCTCTGTCAGTGAGCAGAATGTAGTTGAGGAATGGAGAATACCTGTGAACTGGCTTACTGATTCTGGATGACCTGCATAATTGTGTGATCAGTGTTGACTGATTTGTTTCAGGATGAGCATTTTCATCAGCCCTTCCATCACTAGTTTGTTCATCTGCCTTAGTAGTGCCTAGTTGTAGCTCGGCTGCCAAGAAGTCTCTCAAATCGACTGTTTCTGATTCCTTGTTCTTACATTCTAAACTCTCCCGCAACTTGTCCTTGTACAACATCTGTTCATTAAAGATGACGTCCCTGCTTTGGATGATCTTCCGATTTTGGTCATCCCAGAATTGGTAACCAAACTCGGTGTCACCATAGCCAATAAAATAGCACTTCTTAGATTTCGGATCAAGTTTACTTCTAGCAGTAGCATCATTATGAACATAGGATTAGAAATCAAACACTTTCAGAAGAGAAAGATTTACCTTTTTTTACTCCAAGCCTCTTCTGGAATTCTGAAACCCAAAGGAATAGACGGTCATCTGTTAATTAAGAAGGTTGCAGTACTGATTGCATCTGCCCAGAATGTATTGGGCAGTCCAACGTGTATTCTCATGCTTCGTGCATGCTCGTTCAATGTTCGATTCATCATTTCCGCTATTCCATTTTATTGGGGCGTTCCAGGAATAGTCTTCACCATCTTGATCCCATTATCAGCACATAACTATTTAAAGTTACCATCAATGTATTCTTCACCGTTGTCGAACCTCGGGCTTCTCAACTTCAGGTTTGTCTCATTCTCGACTATGGCTTTCCACCTTTTGAAAACAATGAACACGTCAAATCTATTTTTCATAAAATAGACCCATAGCTTTCTAGTTGAATCCTCAATGAAGGTCACATAGTAATGTGATCCTCCGAGTGAGGGGACAGTAGCAGGCCCCCACACGTCAGTGTGCACCAGTTCAAGCTTCTCAGCTTTCCATTCTCTACCTCCATTTGAAAACCTTACTCGCTTCTGTTTTCCAAGGATGCAGCTCTCACACATATGATGATTCACCGACTTCAACTCCAGAATTATGTTGTTAGTCATTAGAAGCTTCATCCCTTTCTCGCTCATATGCCCCAGCCTGTAGTGCCACAGCTCTATCTTCTTTGTGTTGTCAACAATAAGGATTGTATCACAACAACTCGTCGTCATATAAAGAGTGCCAGTTTTCTTACCTCGACCAACCACCATAGCGCCCTACGTCACCTTCCAGGACCCGTTACCAAAGTTAACATTATATCCTTCATTATCAAGCTGACCTACTAAGATCAGATTACGCATCAGGTTCGGTACATGTCTGACCTTTGTGATCTTCCACACGTGTCCATTTGACATCTTTAAATTGATGTCTCCAGTACCAACAACATCTAAAGGCTCACCGTCTGCCAAATAAACTTTGTCGTGATTCCCAGCAATGTAATTCGTCATTATATCACGATGTGGGGCGGTGTGGAAAGACGCTCCTGAGGCAAGCACACAAGAGTCGATCGGGCTATCAACGGACAACAACACCGCATCACCACTATCTTCAATGGAAGCATTGATTCCACTCCCCTTGTTGTCCTCCTTCTTCGGTGCCCTACAATTCTTCTTTATGTGACCCGGTTTCCCACAGTTCCAACACTCAAGTGTTCGCCCGGATCTGGATTGACCCCTGCCATTCCTTGACTTTGACTTGCCCTTATTTCGATTGTAGTTTCTATCATAATTTTTGCCTCTGTTCTCAACATTCAAAGAGGAACTTGTCGATGCTTCTCCAGAATCTATCCTGCGAACCTCCTCAACAAGGATACGATCTCTAACATCGTTGAATTTCAGTTTATCATTGCCGATAGAATTACTAACCGCTGCTCTCATCGGCTCCCAACTATTCGGTGAGATGCCAACAAAATTAGGGCTTACACTTCATCGTCAAACTCGATTGCAATAGATGACAATTGATTAACAATCGTGTTGAATTCATTCACGTGCATTGCAACAGGAGCACCTTCTTCCATCTTTAGATGAAAGAGTTTCTTCATAAGAAATACTTTATTGTTAGCCGAAGGTTTCTCATACATGTCGGACAGAACCTCCATCATGCCAGCGGTGGTCTTCTCCTTTGCCACGTTGTAAGCAACGTTCTTCGACAGCGTCAATCGGATTACTCCCAGAACCTGTCTGTCAAGTAGATTTCAACCTGCATCATTCATCTTCTCCGACTTCGGGCTCAGCGATTGATGAAGCTTTCTTCCGTACAAATAGTCTTCAATCTGCATTCTCCAAAACGCATAATATGTACCATCAAATTTCTCGATGCCGTGCGCCGAACCATCTTCGCTTCCCATTGTTTTCTGAATTGCAACACAACATGTCGCTCTAATACCAGTTGTTAGGATTACGTCCCAAATCCTACCTAATCAGAAAATAATAAAATAAACGAAGAACAAATAACACACAGATTTATAGTGGTTTACACTCAATGCGAGAGCTAGTTCACTTTGCCGCTGTAGATTTTACTATAATGGAGTTTTGAGTTTACAATTCTCTCTTATCTCTTTATCGGCTACTCGACTACGCTCAACTCATGGAAGAACGGTGCCCTAGTTTATATATATAGATAAAATTAGGGCTAACATAATACAAGCCTAAAATTCCCAAAATATCCTCAACTAAATAACATTACATCGACTAATTCCAACCCCCACGATCGGCTAATTCCAGTCTCTGCGTAGAGTCTTCATAGTGTCTGCGGTGAATTAGACTCCACAACTCAACATCATCATGCTAACGAGGATGTTTTTTAATATGACAATTGCTTAGAGAACTGCAGCAAAAACACAAGCAGAGTAGATGGAGTTCTTAGCTAATTGTTGTAGCCATGCTCATGCTGGGATCTATTATGCAGCATTCTCTTATATTGTTACACAATCCCCATCCTCTTATATTGTAACACCTCTACTGATTACTAAGTTTGTTTTGATTGATCAACTAGGACTCATGCCTGCTGGGAAGAATTAGATCATGTTCCTAATTGAAGACCCAATAACAGATTGTCTTCCACTTTGATTTCTTGATGCCCTCTATAAAATCATGTCTTTCTTATGCAGTACTATAATTTTAGAACTGGTCAAAGTGATAAAGAATGGATCTTGGCCTAACTCAACCCCAAAAGTTAGCTTGTAGGCTGAGGATTGTCCAAGTCCATATAAAGAGTCCATGTTCCCATTCCATTTTCGATGTGGGACGCTTAACAAAAACATTGTTTCAAATTTGTTTTTATAGTTTGGTGGTTGTTTTCCCCTTGAATTTTTATTAAAACCATTCATCTTTACACACCTTTTATGCACCTACAAAATTCATTATTTACCAAAAAAGGGCAGCCGGCTCCCGCTATGCGAGGGTCCATGGAAGGACCAGACGATAAGGGTCTATAATATGCAGCATTATCATGTATTTCTGCATGAGGCTGTTTTCACGGTTCAAACCCGTGAGACTTCCCATGTTAAATAGGAATTCTGTAGCATCACGAAAGAAAACATATTTGGAAGGGAACCCAGATAGCCTTTTGATCTAAGTTCTTTTTACAAACTCCACAGGAATTGATCAATAAGTTTGTTCAACTGTGATGGTAAGAAGAAGCAAGCATAGAGTAAATAGAAGCAAGAAAACAAACCAAAAGCCTTGATGATATGAGTAGCGTCGCCTATATATTTACTGAAAAGAAAATTAGGCTTCATCCACCTCTTTCAAATTGAACTTCACTGAGTCATAAATAATGCAGCTAATAAAGTTGTTCTTGACTTCCATCATTAGGACTGCTTTTTTATGAACTTCATAGAATATATATAGTATGAGCATTTTTTCATCATTGAAAATCAGAGTGTATATATATATATATATATATATATTATATTATATTATATAATTGTTACCCCTAATAAAGTGGATAATTCATAGAAATCCGGATCCAAGTTTCAATAGAGAAAAAAAGCTGATTTCTTTCAATATATCTGTCTAGTTTTTAGGGGGAGAGTTATTCGATATTTGTACTAATGAAAGGTAACATTTATTCATGAAATAGCTGAGTTGTGTGCACATCAACATATTCGACTAGCACAAATAAAAATCGTTGGAAGTGGCAATCATATTAATTCACAAAGGTTATTTGATATATGACTTAATTCACAGCTCTAATAGCTAATTTATATGCAACTCAACTATTTTATGAGTGCCCGCTATCTTTCACCGGTATAAATATCGAATAACTATATCCTCCAAAAATTATCAAGATCGATGGAAAGATCACCTTTTATTTTTGTCTCTGTTGAGATTTGAATATAGATTTCTAAGTTGTGGAGTCTATCTCAACAAAGAAATTAATTTATAAAAGGAAATACATGATGCTAGAGGTCCATTAACGTAATATGGACATAATTGGGTCAGTTTGCTACTACAAAGGGCATTTTTATGTTATTTCTAATAGTTTGGGGCATTTTTTATTAAATTTTAAATAGAAGAAATATTGGTCCTATTTTAATAGTTCATAGGTATTTTTGGCGCTTTTTAAAAATATTCACTCTGTCTCAAATTATTTGTCGTCTTTACTAAAAATAGTTTTCTCGAATTATCTGTCATTTTAGAAGTTCAAGGCATAATTAATTATTTTTTATTCATTATTGGAGATGACACATAAATAGAGTAAACATTTAATGAAAAAAGATTATAACTTAGAAATAAATAACGATAAAGTAGTTAAATACCCCCTTATAATTACTCTCTCTGTACCAATTTATATGATGTAGTTTGACTGGACACGAAATTTAAGAAATAAAGACTTTTGAATAATTTGTTGCCAAATAAGGAAATGTGTCATTCTTTTTTAGACTAACTAAAAAGGAAAGTGTATCATACAAATTGGGACAGATGGAGTAATATTTTTTTAAGGAACGTGTAAAATAAAAAAGTGATAAATAATTTGAGATGAAAGAGGTATGGTATAAAATGAAAGTACAATGTAAAAAGTATCTTGGCTTGGTTCATGTAAGATTCGAGAAAAGGTTCCACCCCAAGAAAGTAATAGCTTTACTTGAGCAAGTATCCATAATTAATTTTAAGATTTGAATCTGTGACGTGTAACTATCAAAGAGTATGTCGAGTATAAGATAATAGGCGAAATAGAGCTGTTGTAAAGAAGGGTAAAGTGATAGGGGAGTATTGGTTGTTGTTATGAGATGAGCTTGTCGCTCGGTTTATCGTATTCTAAGTTACCTTAGTTGATGATGGTTCTATTGTTTTTTTATTTTATATTGAAGTATTATACAACTTGAGTATGTTGCGGATTGTGTCGGTTAAACGACGAAAAGAATGTAATGGCTATCCCTACTTCTTTCTTGGCATGAATCCGTACCAAAAATGGTATCTGAACGAGTTGTACAAAAGAAGTATTTTTATCGAGCTTGTCCCTCGTAGATTTATATCATTCATATGCTATTGTTTCTCCCTTGTTAGGAGTACATTCTTGTCTTAGAGCTTATTCCTTACTAGATTAGTGTATATAGATTGTTTGGACATAGTCCATGGTTGATAACATCTGCTTTCACACCCCGAGCTATACTCGGTGGATGTGTCACTATGTTACATTCCCACAAAGCCTATATATGGTCTGATATGTTATATTTATTTCCACAGAGCCTTGTTACAGCCTGATACGTTGTGTACACCCACAAAATCTTGTTGTGGCCTGTTAAGACTTGTGACATTTCCACAAAGCCTTATTAAGGCCTGGTACGTTATAATTATCCATAGAGCTTCACTAGGCCTGATACGTTAGATTTATACAAAGAGCATCATTAAGGCTTGATACGTTATAGATATTATTATACGATACGAGTTGGGAACAAATAGGTATATCATCAGATTTTCCATTATTTCTCAGTATGCTCAGCTATTATGCTTATCAGTTCAGTTTCAGCTTACAGTTATTTAAATGCCTTACATACCCGTACATTCTATTCGTACTGACGTCTCTTTTTGTCGGGGCACTGCATTTCATGCTGCAAGTCCTAAGAGACAGGTATATGGGCATCCTCCATAGGCGTTGCCGAGCTCAACTATCATTCGAAGTTGCTAGGTCTAGAGTGTTGACATGTATATAGAGATGATGGATAGGCCGGGGCCCTGTGCCGATCACAGTACATTTGTTCTTCTGTGGAGGCTTATAAATGTGTCCTGTGTATGTCTAATATGTACAGATGGCCTTGTAGGTCTTGATGTTGTCTTACAGAGTATATGGTGGCCTTGTCGGGCCTCGGTTGTATCTTTTGTATTGTTTAGTTGTAGATTCATGGTGGCCTTGTCGGCCAGTAAATATATCTATATACATCTTTTGACATGTTTGGTTATCCAGAACCATCCGAGTATAGCCTTGCCGACTTACAAATATTTTAAGTTGAGAGAAGATATGGCTTTGTAGGCCTGATATGTTCCTATGTATATCGAGTTGTGATACCAATTGATATTTTGGGGTGCCAATCTCACCTCTTTGGGTTTAGGGCGTGACAACCTGGCTCTGATACCAATTGATATTTTGCACGATCAACTATCTACCTTAAGTTATGCCTGATTTTTGCATAGACGATGAACCATGTTACTCTATCTCTTCCAAGTGTAGTTTGCAAAATAAAAAGAACAAAAAAGTAATGACACGATTTTTTTACGTGAAAATCACCCGGCTCACAAGGGTGAAAAAACCACAATCTACACCTCTGCAGGATTTGTCCCAAACACCACTAACAGTGTGTGCCTCAACAAATTTAATTACAAACTATGCAATCCTAAGAACTAACTCTAATTCCTAACTTAGCAATCTCTCAAGACTGTTGATTCCCACTTCGAGTTGTCTCAACTTGGAGCTGAATTTGATAATTGTTTATACCTATTACAATGCTTCTGGGAAAGCTGAAAGGTACAACTCAATAAACACTCCAAATACAAAATATTGAATTTGAATACTGTAAAGCATTACACGATGAAACAGACTCTTTAATCAGGTTCTTTGTGTCAGGACGCACTTCCAGTAGTCAATCAGAACCCTCAAGTATTGCTTTTGCTTATTTGCTCGAATTCTGTTTTTCTCTCTATGTGAGTGTGTAACCTTCTTCCAATGAAGAATTTCATATATATATATATATCACTCTTGCCTGGTAGCAACTCGGCTGAACACAAACTCTACTTGATAAGGCTCATCAGGAGAGATAATGTTTGAGATGGATGCAATCTCTAGCTATTCACACGGCTTCATATATGTGTTGTAGCAATATAAAGTTTATCATAGATAATTCTTTCAAATACTCTTATATCCTGTCCGGTAAGTCCTTATCTCGAGATTTCTTAATTCAGGAGTTCTACTCGTATCTGGACTCTGAGATGGAACACTTTCATAGACCAGGCTCACGTACTTGGTTCATCCACGTCTGAACTCCATGATAGAACGCTTTTACAGACCTGGTTCATGTACTTGGTTCATCCGCTTTGTCAATCATTAAAACATACAAGGTCCAACATGGTGATTAGTTAAGATTTCTAAGCGAAATCGCCAGATTTTTTTTTTTTTATATTGGCCAGGACTTGTCGTAACAAATCATGACAATCCGTCAAATCAAATCCTGGTGATCACCATAACAGGTTGGGTAGAAATACACCAATATGTATTTTTTAAAATTGATCAAAATCAACTCCAGACCCATTTTGTCTTCTTTAAAAAGTTTTTCTAGCTCAGCAAAATCCAATAATGATTTTTTTTAATTTACCAAACCAATCCAATTTTTTTAAGGATAGTCAATATAAGCTTAATAAAAGCATTGAAAAGATAAAAGACGAGAAGGAGGAAAAAAACGGAGGAGAAATTCTGGTTAAAGTCATTCTTTTGTAGAACTTTTTTTAACTGGATAAAAAAATAAATAATGATACTTAGGAAAACTATCCCGTACAAATTCCTAATTTGGAATTATATTTTATCAAAGTAAGAGTAAAATTCTCACGTCGGCTCAAAATCACTGAAAGTTGTTGATGCTTCATAAATCAACCCTGGCTTAAGTTAGTTTCCATCTTTGCTGCTAAATTCAACCAGGTACTTTAAATTTACCACTAGTTAACCCTGGCTTGTATTTGGAATTATATGTTATTCTAGTAAGTAAAATTCTCTCGTCGGAAACGAAAAGGCAGGATCAAAGAGAAAGGTATAAATACACCTTTCATTATGTTGTAACTATTTCAATTGCAATTTCATGTAGCACTTTCGACACATGAAAGATATCTAAATGTTCAAGAAATAATGTCATAGTTATGACTAAGATTCTAGTTGAAACAACTTCAATTTTCACGTTTAAACTTTAAAGTACACAAATAAATAAAAATAGAGCTCCCACATCGTTTCTGAACGATGACTTTAAAGTGTATCCGAAAATGAATACGAACAGATTGCTTGTTTGAGTTTCTGATTCTCCGTTTTCTGTATGTTCTGAACAGAAGAGAAGATTTTGCGTTGTGTGTTTTGTGTATTTCGTGCTCTGTAATTTGAACAGAAATGGCCAATTTATAAGAGCAGGAAGAGAGCCGTCATGTCTGTTGGTGGCTTCAACGTTTTGTTCAGTTGAACAGTCACGCTTGTTGGTGTCTTCAAGAATCGTTGTAACGTTCCGAAATCTTCATGGACCAAAATGTAAATAGTGAATATTTCAGGGACCAAAAAGAAAGTTTCGGAAGAAAGCAACAACCCACGACCCGAGCGCGGATGGACGGGCGCGCGGCGGCGCGCGTGTGGGGATTAGTCCCGAACCCAAGCTCACATAGGTCCTCTCCCTTCTAAACACATGGGTTATCCCTTGGGGTCCTAATCCTTGCTTAAACTTAGAGTTTATATATGTCATAAACTCTCCATCTTCTACCGATGAGGGAGATTTGTCATTTTTGGCCAAAGACACTACCCGTTGGTTCTCCAGTACCGTCTCTGTCTCCCGTCGTGGGTCCAGCAACTGGGGCCGCCTCTCCAGCCCAGTTTCTGTATCCGACGTCAGTCCCAGATCCCATATTGGGCCAGTAGGTCCACTGCCTGTTGGCCCATCCGTCACCTGTCCTTATATTTTCCACAATCCACCCAATTCTCCCCTGAGTCACAGACCGGTCACTCGTAGTCAACGGGGTATTTTTAAATCAAAAATATATTTAAATTTAAATTCTAATGTTCTTAAATCCCCCTACCCCATAATCCAGTGTCCGCCTTAAATAACCTGAATTGTAAATTGGTTGTGACCGACGAATATGATGCACTTATTGCAAATAAGATGTGGGAGTTGATCCCTCGTCCTTCTGGTGTTAATATTATCCGATCTATGTTGATTTTTACTCATAAGGATAATCCTGACGGTTCTTTTGTGAGGCATAAGGCTCATCTTGTAGGTGATGGCAAAACTCAACAGGTTGGCGTGGATTGTGGTGAGACTTTTAGTCCGGTGGTCAAACCGGCTACCATCCGTACTGTTCTCAGTCTGGCTCTTTCCAAAGTATGGCACATTCATCAGTTAGATGTGAAGAATGCTTTCTTACATGGTGATCTTAAGGAGACTATTTACATACATCAACCCTTGGGTTTTCGAGACCCCATATATCATCATCATGTATGTTTATTGAAGAAGTCTTTGTATGGGCTTAAGCAAGCTCCACGGGCTTGGTATAAGTGATTTGCAGACTATGTTTTGTCTATTGGATTTTTGCACAACAGGTCTGATAATTCATTATTCATATATCGTCGTGGTACTTCACTTGCTTATATTCTATTATATGTGGATGATATTATATTGACTGCCTTTACTAATGCTTTGCGCAAGTCTATCATGACCATGCTGAGTTCTGAGTTTGCTATGAAAGACTTGGGGGCCTTGAATTACTTTTTGGGAATTGTTGTTTCTGGTCATGCAGGTGGTTTATTCTTATCACAAAGGAAGTTTGCAGGTGAGATTATTGAGCGTGCTGGAATGTCCTTGTGCAAGTCTACTTCCACTCCCGTTGATACTAAACCCAAGTTGGGTGCTACGGTTGGCTCACCTTACGAGGATCCGATCCGCTATCGCAGTCTTGCAAGGGCTCTTAAGTATCTTACTTTCACGAGACCAGATATTATGTATGTCGTACAGCAGGTGTGCTTGTTTATGCATGATCCCAGGATTGAGCACACAAATGCGCTCAAACGCATTACTTGATACATCCAGGGAACACTTGACTATGGCTTACATTTATATCCTTCATCGAAGTCTACACTTGTCTCATATACCGATGCTGATTGGGGTGGTTTTCCAGATACCAGACGTTCTATGTCCGGCTATTGTATATTTGTTGGTAATAACTTGGTCTCATAGTCTGCGAAGCGTCAGTCTACCTTATTACACTCTAGTGCAGAGGCCGAGTATGGAGGGGTGGCCAATGTGGTCTCTGAATCATGTTGGTTACGTAATCTTCTTTTAGATCTTCATTGTCCTATTTAGAAAGCTACTTTGGTTTATTGTGATATTATTAGTGTCATCTACCTTTCTGGTAATCCGGTTCAACACCAGCGCACTAAACACATCGAGATGGATATTCACTTTCAGGTATCAAATTGCAGACATCTTTACTAAGGGTCTTCCCTCGGTCCTTTTTTGAAGATTTTAGGGATAGTCTCAGCGTACGAAAACCACCTGCTATGATTGCGGGGGGTGTGATAGATACCCGTGATATACACGGAATATACATCGTGTATATCACGGGCTGACTTCAAAAAATTGGGCTATTAAACCTGTGATATACACGGTGTATACATACCGTGTATATCACGGTTTAGTGGCTTGTTTTAGGTAAAGTTTTGTTGTAATTAAAATTGTACACTTACCATAATTGTATGGTTATTGTACAAGTAGAATAAAGCTTTAGGAGTAGAATAAGAATAGGATTTTTCTATTATGAAAAATTGAAAATTGTATATATACTCTTTCATTAATAGAAATAATCAAGGAATTATTTCTTTCAAGGGAAAATGATGTTTTGCAAAATGGGAGTTTCTGAAAAGAACAACCATCTTGAATGGTGAGGAAAATGAACATCGGATATAAATTAATCTAAAATTAACTTATGAGATAAAAATTGATTAAAATCATATAAAGACACTATTATACCATTGACTTTTGTGGGAGTGAGTGGGACTATAATACCCCGTGCACGTCCAGGGGTAAATATCTGGAATGTGTGCCACATGATATGAAGACGGATATATTAAAAACCAAAAATTAATAGAGATGAGTTAGCTCCCGATAGCATGATAAACAAATGAACATTATATCTAATTCAATTTCAGAAGCTAACTCACAAGATGAACATTATTAAAATGATATAAATACATCTACGATGACACTTTCAATTAATGTGGAATTCTAGTGTGGATGTACTTTTAAGAGATTTGGAAAAACAAAAAGGGAAAAGGACATGGTGTGGCCATTACCAAAAATAAAAGCTAAAAATGCTCAATTTAAGTAATGACCCGAAATAGCTCTTAGGCTCAAAATAAAGATAAGCTCTAGTCAAAATCTAAAATTTCACTCTACACGCTCTCCCACTTTTCCCTAGCCAGTAGATGTCACCGCCGCTGCCAATATGAACTGGGTAATGATGAAAGAAATCTTGCCTCACTGTGTCATTTTGCTACCCTTTATATGAGGAGATTCAAAGCAGAAATTGAACGAAGCTCTAGTTGTTCAACTACAACAAACTGAACTTTCTAAAATGACCTTCTTCTAATGATTTCACACTTTTATGTGTTGCACTTATGTAGACTTTTAGAGTAATACGTTTATCTTTGCGTTATGGTTTGTGTTGAAATGCTAGTCCATTTGCTCGGCTATATTTGGGCGATACACACAACTTGCTTGAACTATTTACGCCCCTTAACTTTAATCTAGTTTATAATTGATAGTTCTCTAGAGAATATTTTATTTATCTAAACTCTTTTAAAAAATATGAATTAATTCGTACTTGGTGCGAGGTGGAAAAAAAACAATCTCCACCCCTCATTCCCGCTCTATAATTGTATAATATGTGATCACTAGTGTATACATTATACATTGATTATACTCTGATTATATAATTATTACTCCCTCCGTCCTAATTTATGTGGCATCATTCGACCGGACACGGAGTTTAAGAAATAAATGAAGACTTTGGTATGTTTCCAAATTACCCTTACTTTAATGCCTACTTTTGTTGACTTTTCTTCACAATAAGAGCTTGTTTCGAAGAACACGTGAGAATTGAATTTGAATGTAATTAGGTGTAATTACACAATTTGGCTTGTTCAGGTAATTACTTGGTTAGGTGGGAATTTGATGTAATTGATAGGGTGTAATTACGCTCTATCCAATTCTCAAGGAGGGGTTGAGAATTGAGTGTAATTACATCATGTAATTACATGGTTACTTTTTAGTTTTTTCTTTTATGTTTTCATTTTAATTTCTTTTCTTTTTAAATTTATCATTATTTCTATTATTTTAATTTCCTTTTTTTTACTTTTTAAATTACTTTTTATTTTTAAAATATATTTTTCTTTCTAAATTATTTATCTTTCATTTATTTTCTTCTCATTTCCTAATCTTTACTTTTGTGGTTCCATGTAATTGCTCATACTTTTTCTTCATTTAGCATAACTTTATCCTAATTTTTGAAACTACACCTCCTAATATTAGAAAGAATGAGTCATTAGCAAACTTGACATGTAATGAGTTATGTTATTAAAGTAGATTTTCGTTGTTGAATTGTGTTATAGACTTATATTTTTACTTTATTTTAAATTATATTTACTTAAGTTAGTTAGAACTTACTTATGTAATGTTGAAATTTGGTATAAGGGTATTATGTTAAAGATAATTTTTGGATTTTGAATTTAGATTATATTTTCAATTTTAATCCATTTGCTTTAGTACTATTGACTTGATATTTTACATTGCATGTTGTTTATTTTTCAGTTACAATTGACTGATTATTTTTCTTGATCAAACATTTGAATAATGTTTGGCATTATATTTATAAATATTAATCTTTTTGTCACATCCAGTCCATGATGTTCTTACAAAAAGTGTGCTTTTAATTTTTATAATTAATTAAATCAAATATTATTTATTTGAAAAATGTATATCAATTATTTTTACAATATAAGTTATAAATATATGATTATTAATTAATATATTTTTAAGAAAAAATATGATCTTAAATACCTAATCAAATATCATTTATAAAGGCACATATTTTTTTAAATATTAATTTAAATTTTAAATTAAACTAACTGTGTAATTATACTTGTGCAATCAAACAGTACGTTTGTAATTACACTGTAATTACGTTATGGAACAAACATGACGTTGTAATTACAATATTGTGTAAATACTAGGTTTTATAACTACCTTTGTAATTACACCAATTCCAATTATCAGGTGACTTTCCAAACAGATCCTAAGTATATTTTTAAATTTAAATGGGATCCAACAAGGGTAAAATAGGGATGATGTCATGAAATAGTTGCCAAATAAGGAAAGAGGACATTCTTTTTGGGACAAACTAAAAAAGAAATGGTGTCACATAAATTGAGACGGAGGAAGTATACATTTATTATACATTTACTCTACACAAATTATACACCGATGATACATTTTCTATACACATAATGTAGGGATACATATTCTATACATATGCTTGAATTAGTTGAAAAGTAGTTAGAAAATGGTATTATTTTGAAAAGGCTAAAAATGTCTTTTAAGATTTTTGGGTCATCCGATTTCAATAGTTTCACCCTAATGACCATTTATGTCCTTTTTCAAACAAAAAAATAGAGGAAAAGTCTTATCTAATTCCAGAAAATGTCAAGCAAAAGGCGGGTAGCTTTTGGGTGAAGCCACTAAAGCTTAGGCTTTAGGCCTCTCATTTTTTAGGGCCCCACTTTTCATCAATATAGATTATATTATTTTTAAAAAAAAATAAATTACATTGAGATTTTTTTGTCATTAAAAGGAAATGGTTAACTAATTGACTGAAAAGAAGGTCCATAAATAAGTAAGTAAAGTACAACACAAATATTTAATCTAATTTTAGTACATCGACAAAAAAGAAGGTTCCTAGTGAGTTTCTCTGTCATACTCAATCTACTTTTAACTAGGGGTGGTCAGTGGGCCGGGATCGGGTCTGGCGGGCCGGGTCTGGCGGGGTCGGGGTCGGGGCGGGACGAGCCAGGGGGTCGGGGTCGGGTCTAGTGGGCCTAACGGGGTCGGGTCTGGCGGGACCTGCTCCAGTCCCGTCCCGATCCCGATCCCGTCGGTATCGGGTCGGGGTCGGGTCGGGCTCGGGGCGGGGTACGGTCGGGTTTCCTTTTTTTTTTTTTTTTTTAAATAACATATGTATAAAAAAAACTCAATAAACAAAACAAGATAGTGTAATAAAAATATCCCAAGGCTGTTTTTGTGCCTCTTATATTATTTAATAGACATGATTTTTTTGTAATACAAATACAATTGTCTAAAATCTAAATTGCAACTTTGCGGTGTTGTCCAAAAGTTGCAAATTACATAATAAAATTGCAATTAAAAAAATTACTTTTTCCAAAAAAACCTGTTCTAATTGCTTGATGATTTCATGTGGTTCTTCGGTTGGAATTGGTATTTGTTGGTCAAATTGATCCACGTCGCTTCCACTACCTTAGGTTAAGATTTCATTGTAGTTTTCATCATCTTCTTCGTTGATCTCCGGTTGACCGCACCTTCTCCGCTCCGCTCGTATCCAATCTCTCGAATAATCTTGCAATTTCCAAGTTGTCTCCGGCCAATGAGTGTCGTGGTCTCCTATTTGATATCGCTGCGAGAAAAAGCGCTTTCCGACGCAGTTGATGACGCTTGAATGTTCAAAACATCTCGAGCCATCAATGAAAGTGTCGGAAAGGTCTTCTCATTCCCCCTCCGTATTTCAAAGCAAGTCTTCTTGTCCATCTTCATTGATAACTTCTTGATACGGTACGAGAACCCCGCAAAACAAAAATATCCAACTCGCTAATTTGGTTAGTAGTAGAGGTACGGCCGCACATTCTATTTACGAGGCTTTCAATACTAGCCGCAGAAACATGTCTTTTGTGAGGTTGTGTTGAAGATGAAGAAGATGGTATGGAAGCCGGTAAGTTACTAGCATTTTCTTGTTGATAAAATCTATATATATTTTTGCATTGGTGTTCGACGCTAGACACCGCTTCTTCTTTAGTTTGTTCAATAGGTGGTGGGTGATTTAGATTTTTGGGACTTGGAGGTGGTAGTACTTCTATACAATCGTAAATAGTTTCAATTAGTGATTTAGTACCGTCTATTTTAATAGCAGGTTTTAATACAGAACCAATAATATAAATAGAGGGAATAGGAATAAAATATTTTTTAATTTTGACAAACATTTTTTTAATATTTGCCTTATAAAATTTGGTTTTTCCATATATTCACTAAGTAATAAAAATATTAGAGTTATATAAAATAACATAGTTGAAATAGTAGGATAATATATACCGGAAAATTCTTTTGTTGCTTGAAAAAATTTCTCTAAAAATACAATAAGTTCGGAAATTTTTACCCAATCACTATCTAAAATCATATCAGCTGGCTTTTTATTATGAGAGTTAAAAAATAAAGTTATAGGTAATTTATAGTCATAAGCAACAAGTAGTTGCTCGTATAAAGAATTCCACCTAGTGGATACTTCTTGTGGAATTCTTCTATAAGGTAGTCCACAATCGTGACAAGTTTTTTTATATTCTTTTCTACGTTGTACTTTATTACTTTTAAAAATAAAGTTTATAGCAAATTGTATTTTACTAAGAATGTCTTCAAAAAGTGATAGACCATCCTTTACAATTAAGTTATATATATGGCACGCACATTTTATATGAAAATGGTCTGGAAAAGATGGAGTTAAACTATTTTTTAACATTGTAATTGCGTAATTGTTATTAGAAGCGTTATCTAATGTAATAGTCATAATTTTATCGGTAATTCCGTAATAATCGCACACTTGATAAATATTTTTTACGCAATAAAAGTACCGGTGTGCCTATCATCTATATATCTATACGCTAAAATACGTTTTTGCATAGACCATTTATAATCTATCCAATGACAAGTTACGAGTTAAATAATCATGGCCGTTAGTACTACGACCTATATCGACGTGATAGATACTTTGCCATTAAAATGATATAATGAAAAACGTAAATATTGTTGATATTCATGCGCGAATTTAAATACATCTCTCTTAACAGTTGATCTAGGAAAACCGTTAAAAGCAGGATTATATATATCTCTAATGTAATGACTAAAACCGGGAGATGAAGGAAATGAAAAAGGCAAACCCTCCACAGAAACTAATTTTGATATTGCTTCCCTATCTCTATGTTTATTGTATTTAGAGCCTACAATTCCCCCCGTCATAGGGTTAATTTGACCCTGTACTTGGTCCGGGACGAGTATCGTATGTGAACCTTGTCCCGATGGAGCGGGCGTTTGCGCACCCGGTTTTGAAGCCTGGTATTGGGCATACCTAGTGGATGAGCACTTACTACGTGTCTAATTAAACCCCCGTCCCACCGTGACCTTTTCCGAGTTTTAAATTTTAAAATATTTTTACAAATTTTACATATGGCTACTTGATTCTCTACGTCCCTATCAAAAAATGTCCATGCATCGATTTTAATGGTCGTTTTTTGGACCTCGTCTCACACTAGGGGGAATAGGAGGTATTTCAGTTGAAGGTGCACTAGTGGGTGTGTTGTCATCAACATTAGTGGGTATATAATCTAGATCATCGTCTAAATTAAAGTCTTCTTGAGTTCCAGAAAATAGCTCCTGGTCTAAATCTAATGGTATTGTAGGAAAATGTTGAGTATCAACAAAATCATCCTGTGTAAGAATAAGATGACTAGAAGAAGTACCATTGCCCTGGTTGCCCCTACTAGAAGAAGCATTCTTACCCTTACCCTTAAACATACCTTTTAATCCTTCCATTTTAATTATAATAATAATTAATTAAAGACAATAAAATTAAGTGCGCTAAATAAAAATATAAAATAAACAGACAATAATAATTTAATGAAGGAACGAATGTACCAAACGCCGACGTAACGTCGACGTGTAATCGAGAGGTTGAAAATTGAAACTTTGCTCGATGGAAGATCCTCAAGCTAGTTGCCAACTTCACTCCCAATTCCCAAATTAATTAATAAAATTGAATATTTAGCAAACAATGTAGAGAGATATATTGAGAAATTAGAGAGATTGTAGGAAGATTTGTGAGAAAGATGAAGAGAAAATGAGTTATTTATAGTTGAAAATTGGGTTAAAGTGTAAATATAATAATATATGGGTTAAAAATAAATATTAAGGGGTAGGGGGGTTGGGGGAGGGGGGCCTAAAATGGCCGTTGGCCAACGGCCATAATCTAAAATGGTCGTTGGTGCAACGGTCATTTTTGCAAAGGGGGGAAAAGGGCGGGGGCGGGGTCGGGGTCGGGGCGGGGACGGGTCAGGCGGGCCTGGGGCGGGCTCGGGGTGGGGACGGGTCAGGCGGGCCTGGGGCGGGCTCGGGTCTGGCGGGACGAGACATCGTCCCGTCCCGAGTTCGAGTCCCGCCCCCGTTAATTTTTTTTTTTTTTTAAAGCGGGACCGGGGCGGGCTCGGGACGGGGTCGGGTCGGGTTCGAGCCGTCCCGGCCCACTGGCCAGCCCTACTTTTAACCCTTCTTTCTAAAACTTTAGTATACTTCTATACTTTTATATGTCTTCTTTATTTCTTCAAGAGAGTCTTTGATTAAATTACTCCGAAAGACAAGGGATGTAGTGTATGAATTTTCTATTTTTATTTTTTCTAGGACATCAAATATTGCAAGAAGTATATTGAAGCACCAAACAAGATTCTCAAATCAAGTTATTAACTTGTTGAATCAGGTTCTATTATTTCAACTTTTTAGTATTGTTTTCATCTTAAACTTGCTTGTTTTAATATTTTATTTCATCATAGATAGTGTCTTATTAACTATTTTTTAAAATATATAATATGTTAACTAGAAAATATGTATGCGATTGTTCAGAACTCATAAAAATAAAGAGAAGAATTGATTTTTTTTACAATCTAAAAAAGTAGCTCTTGAGGTAGTTAATGAGATATCTCACACAAATCCTCAAAAAGTAGACTTCAAATAAAAATTTATATATTATGAAACTTTTTCTTTTCCTGTTTTTGTGACAAAATAAATTAAGATCTCTCATTGAATTTTAGCTTTAGGCCCAACAACATTGAGCCGCCCATGGCAAAAAGGTGAGAAGAAAACAGATGAAAAGTACTCCTAGAAGATAGAGAAGACAAGACAGCCTCTGGTGCTTCGTTTGGTCGAAATATTATAAATCAAATTAATGGAATTCAGTACTTCGTTACTAAACATATAGTATTTAGGTAAAACTCACTACAATTTTAATAAATAGGGATAATTTTATAGACCTTCTTTTAATCTTAACATTATAATGCTAATCTCCCTTATAAAGTATGTTGGTGTTACAAAATTAAATCTAAAAGGAAGTCTCTAAAATTATCGATAATAAATACTAAATCCATTCTTTCAATGATGGGTTCTCAAGCACCCATTATTTTTCAAGCCAAGCACTATTTATTTCTATTGAAAACCAGTAATGCATACAAACAATATGGAAATAGCTCAAATATGTTATCAAATTTTTTGAAATAGCACAATTGTGCCACTTATTAATAATTTGGGGATTGTTGTGATCAAAATGGCTCATCCATGCTACTTGTCGTTAACAACTCAAATAGCTCAAATAGTTGGTTTTAAAAAAAACATATTTCACATGTGGCCTCCAATTAGAAGCTCACGTCGCCAAATTAAATCAGCTCAAATAAAATTAAAATTTGTTCCAAATAAAATTGAAATCCGACCCAAACCTGATCCATCCATAACCCTTTAACTCAAATCCCTATTCTTATTTCACTCATCACATTATACTATCGAAACAAAAATTCATTAATAAGAAATGCTTATCTTAGATTGAAAATAAGCTACTTCTCTTAAAGGATATAAATACCATCCATTAGCTAGAAAAACCAATACAATCTTAATAGTTTATATGAAATTAATTGTCAGACCATCCATTAGCTACTGCTCTAAAAGGATTCATCCAGTATGTGAAGTTTATAATTCTCACTTTGTACGTGATCATACTTCTTTACTTCTCATTAGGTTCAATCTAACACAACTAATGGGTTTTTATTTTGATTGTACACTGTGACGAGGAATATAAGAATAGGGATTTGAGTTTAAAAAGTTATGGGTGGGTTGGGTCTGGGTCAGATTTCAATTTCATTTGGGACGGATTTTAATTTTACTTGGACTAGTTTAATTTGGCAATGTGACCTCTACTTAGAAGTCACATGTCAAATCTGTTTTTTTGAAAACTAACCATTTGAGTTGTTAACGGCAAGTGGCCTAGATGAGTCGTTCGATAACGGTCCAATCATTAACGAGTGGTATAAATGAGTTATTTCGAAAAAATAAGCTTTTCCCCTGAATTAATTAAGTCATCATTCAATCTCAACATCAACTTATAATTAGAAGCAGATCAGCCCCCCAACTTCACCTTGGCATGCTTCCATCAGCGCTGGAAAGACAGCATTGAACGAGGAGAGAAACCCCTCCCCGCGTCGAAAAATTATGAATCCGCCATTGATTTCAAAAGTTTAATATATTTAATAGTAAAAACTTTAAAAGTCGAATCTAATAAATTGAATTATGAGCCTGCACATGTCTTTAATATAAGTAGAGAGAACAAACATATGTACATTAGGACCCCCACAATATATGTCAATAGGTAAGAAACACGTCCAGAAATTCTTAACATTATCAACAGATGCAAAACAAGCAGCTAAAAAGGCAAACATGTAAAGCATGAAAATAAAGATAGTTTGACTAAAAACACTCAATCATCTTATATGTATGAACTTAATTACTCAATAGTCAAAGTTCTTCTAGAATTCACCCAACTCATAAATCATACTTTCATCACACAATCATTCTCTTAGTTTTATTTTATGTGAATTTGTCTGATCGGACACAAGATTAAGAACGATTTGTTTTAAATTTTATAATTTTAAATATATTATGACATTTGTGTAGTTATAAAATTTTGCTATTATGGGTAATACGAGAAATTTAAATCTAAATTATTTTCAAATATAAAATTTGTCATTCTTTCGGAAACAAACTAAAAAAAAATTGTGTAAGATAAAATAAAAAACAGAGAGAACAAATATATTTATTTTATTGCAATGCTTATTTTTTTCGAATTATTGATATATTGCATATTCGGTTATCCAACTTTGCCTTCCACAATTTTTTAAGGGCAAGCTACACATTTGGTCGGTGCGCTAGCCAGATATATAAAAAAGTATATATTATTTTGTATCAAAATGTATATTTTATGTATATTACACATTAATATATAAAAGTATATTTACTGATTATTATTTTGGTGAGTAGCTATTTATGTTAGTTTCTCATTATTTAAAGGAGAAAACATATAAATCACTTATTCTATGATGTTTACTCCTTTTCACATAAATATGTTAAAAGCTATTGAGCTAGATAATATTCTTCTTTCCTTCTATGAAAAAATATAATGCATTCTTGTTAGGTAGATTTTAGTACTGTTTTAGATTATGTTTTAGGGAGTCTTTTGTTTGTGTTTTAGTTGTTTTGTGCAGTATTATGCGTGTGTTTTGTGTTTTCAGGTTTTAAGCGATTCAGAAAGGAATTAGGTGGTTATTGAGGATAAAAATGTATACATGTTCACAAGAAATAAGTCAAAGAAGCCCTGTGAAGCTCGGAAAACAATTTAAACGAATTCCGGACGAAGAAGGCTGAAGAGCCGCAGCGCAACAAGCTGAAGAGCCGCGGCGCAACAAGCTGTAGAGTCTTGGTGCCCAACACTAGTGCCGCGGCGCCCCTTTGGCAGTGAGCACACAATCTTCAAAAGTGAATTATAGCTGCGGCGCCGACGACGTTAGGGAAGCGAGAAACCTAAATTTAATAAGGGCAAAAAGATTCATTTTGTGGTTTTTTCGTGATTTATATTGGGGGGAAACGTTTTTTTAAAAAAAGAAGAAGAAGTTGGGAGGACACTTTGGAGGCAAGAAACAAGAGAACAAGGAGTCATTAGAGACATCTATTGTTCAAGTTCTTTTCCTTTTCTTTACTTGAATTCAGTTCATGTTGGATATTAAGTTAATTAGTTCTTAACATCACTATGAGCTAATTACTTTTATTAGGGTTTTCCGTTGAATCGCTTGAAACTCTATTATGAATTAATGCATTGTTAATGTTCTTCTTCATTTATTAAGATCTTTTCAATTTGCGTTTATTGAATGAGAATTAATCGGACATTAGTTTTCATTACCTATATGATTTCAAATCAAGATCTGAAAAGGGAGATTTGAATATGCTATAGTTGATTAGAGTAAGTTTAATATTGAACGAGAGTATCATGATTGTTTGTGTAGTTGTGTTGGTTATTGATCTTAATCCTCCTGTGTGGTTGAACTTATCATAGAAATATAGAAAGTTCTCACTTAGGTTGAGTTTTTATATGTCCTAACCGGAATATAGAACATATGAGTTAACCTGCTATCTTAATAAGAAGAAGAATCGTTAGTCTTGCATTAATGAATGATAGAGCGGAAAGTTGAGGAGATTGTAAATCCTAATTCCTTCATTACCGAATTAAACCTCGTGTATTTCCATTACTACCTTGGTTCTGCAATTTACTTTAGTTTGTTAATTCTGTAGTTTAGAAATCATCACCTATATTCGTTAGCCAAATAGAAACCAAAGATTAGTTAATTGGTACTTGATAAATCAGTCTTTGTGGACGATACTCGATCTTACCAAAATTTATTACAAATTGCGATATGTACACTTGCGTAGCATCTAGAAATACCGCAACAAGTTTTTGGCGCCGTTGCCGGGGACTGTAGTATTATAGATATCAAAATAATTAATCTTATTTCTAATTTGGTTGTTCCTAGAAATCATTTTTTTTACTTAATCCGCGTGCAGTGTTTCTGATCAATTTTAGGTAGTTTTGGTATATGCGAAGCAGGAGAGGAGTAGACAATCGTGTTCCTCTTAATTCGGAGATTGAAAAAGCGTGCAAGCAGAACCGAAAGAACAAAGAATTATTGATTCAACCGCTATGGCTAATCAACATGATAATGATGGGTTGAATGAAGGGGTTCCCGAATTCGTGCAGGCACAAGCCCATAATCCTGCGGTGAGGAGCTTACAGGACTACATATTGCCAACTGTTACAGGTGTGTACACATGCATAAGGACACCAGCCATGGAGGCAAATAATTTCGAGATTAAGCCAGCAATCCTGCATATGGTCCATAGCACAGTTCAGTTTGGTGGGTTGCCTTCAGAAGATCCACACATGCATTTGGAAAACTTTTTGAAGTTATGTGCTACATTTAAGTATAATGGTATTACTGATGATGCCATTAGGTTGAGGCTCTTCCCATTCTCACTAAGAGACCAAGCCAAAAGCTGGTTGAACTCTCTTCAGCCAAATTCTATTACTACTTGGCTAGATTTGGCTCAGAAATTTCTTGCCAAGTTCTTTCCTCCATCAAAGGACGTGAAGTTAAGGGGAGAAATGAATAATTTTTATCAGCTTGATGGGGAGTCTTTGTATGATATTTGGGAGAGGTTTAAAGAGTTGCAAATGAGATGTCCTCACCATGGAATTGAACAGTGGATGTTGGTCTACAATTTCTACAATGGGTTGTGTGGTACTACTCGTACCATAATTGATGCTGCGGCTGGAGGAGAATTTATGAGTAAAAGTGCTAATGAGGCTATGAATTATTAGAAGATATGGCCACAAACAGCCATCAATGGTCTAATAAGAGATCAACGAGCAGTAGAAAAGCAACAGGGGTTCATGAGTTAGATGTCATCACTGCGTTAAGTACTCAAGTTGCTTCCTTGACAAAGCAATTGCAACAGAATACTGTGTCTGTAAATGTTGTTCTGATGCAAGTGGTTTGTGAAATTTGTGGAGGACCACATACTTTTTATCATTGCATAACAGTGGATCCCAACAATGTACCTATGGATCAAGATTAGGTTCAAGCAGTTGGGAATTTTCAGAGGCCCTACAACAATCCATTCTCCAATATTTATAATCCTGGGTGGAGGAATCACCCTAACTTTTCATGGAGAAACGACCATGGCCAACAGTCACAGTTTCAAGGGCAATATCAGAACCATCAGCCATAGTTCCAAGGGCAATATCAGCAGAACAGTCCACAACAACCAATGAATCAAGCTTCACTTTCTCAGCAGCCTAGGCCACAAATTCAACAAGCTAACCCCAATAAATTGCAAGCAGCCTTGTTGACTCTCACCAATTCCCAAACACAGTTCATGACAGAGACAAGATCCTCTATTCAGAATTTAGAGACGCAAGTGGGGCAGTTAGTAAACATGTTGAATAACAGACCTTAAAGGAATCTGCCTAGCAATACCGTTGTGAATCCGAAGAAGCAGTGTCAGGCCATCACTTTGAGAAGTGGTAAGCAAGTGGAGCAGTCTGTAACCCAACCACCAGCTGAAAAGAATGATGACTTAGGAGAGATATCAGGTTTAGAGAAAGATGTGGTTACCGAATACCACCATAGTATAGAGAAGGCACCACCTGCGGGTATGGTTGACCCTTAAATCAGAATTCCATTCCCCAAAGACTTCGGAAAAATTCTCTTGATAAATAATTTTCCAAGTTTTTAGAGGTGTTCAAGAAAATGCACATCAATATTCCCTTTGCTGAGGCCCTAGAACAAATGTCCAGTTATGTGAAATTTATGAAGGAAATTTTCTCTAAAAAGAGAAAGATGGGAGATTATAAGATTTTGGCTTTAACTGAAGAGTGCAGCGCCATTTTGCAAAAGAAGCTTCCCTAAAAATTGCGAGATCCAGGGAGCTTCACTATTCCCTGCACTATCAGGAATTTTGAATGACAGCATGCGTTGTGTGATTTGGGGGCAAGTATCAACTTGATGCTCTTATCTGTGTTTTGTAGACTTGGTTTAGATAAAGCTAGGCCTACAACCATTACTTTGCAGCTAACAGATCGTTCGATCAAGCATCCACGAGGTATCATTGAAGATGTACTAGTGAAAGTGGATAAGTTCATTTTTCCCGCTGATTTCATCATTCTGGATATGGAAGAAGATGAAAATATGTCCATCATCCTGGGGAGACCATTCTTAGATACAGGGCGAGCACTTATAGATGAAGAGAAGGGCGAATTAAAACTCCGAGTCCAGGGAGAAGAAGTGATCTTTAATGTATTCAAGGCATCAACTTATCCAAGAGCAAGTGACAACTGCTTCTCCATTGATGTGATTAAAAACCTGTTTATGAGAAAAGCTTCAAGAGTACTGATGCTCTTGAGGTACCATTAACACATTGCGAGAAAAATGGCAGTGAAGATATTGATCTCGTGGAATATGCCAAGTGTGTTAACCCCTATGAGCCCCTCTATAGGAGAAGAAAAAGGAAAAAGAAAAAGAAAAAGAAAGGGATCCTGAAATGGCTTTGTTGCAAGGGTGATTTACCCCCCTTGAATTCAAAATGAAGAAGAAATATGTGTCCGGATAAATGACGTTAAACGACAGCGTTATTGGAAGGCAACCCAACATTTTAATTATGTTATTTTATTTTGTTTTTTTATCTTATTTTGAACAATCTCATTGTCCTGTTGTTTCTTGTTCTGTGTTGTTTATGATTAGGTGAATTGTGAGTTGTCCTCCACAGTACCAGCCCTAGTAGCCACCGCCGCCACCACTATTCTGAATCGCTTAGCTGCAGTTTTGGTGAGTCTTCTTACTCTTGCTTTACTTATCACATTGGGGACAATGTGTTGAATAGGTTTGGGGGGATTCTTACTGTTTTGTGTTAATAGTGTTAATTGTTTGTGGTCAGTTATTTTTTTATTGTTAGTGTCTTAGTTTTAGTGTCAGCGTTTGAGTGTCTTGTGTAAATGAATCAAGTTAATAATAATAGCCCATGAGATTGAGTGAACACATGTGATAGAGTGGAATGAAATTGATAGCCATGAAATGCATAAATCTGTGTGCTTAAGTTGGATAGGTCCTGAGTTGTTTTCAATTATTAATAAGTATGAAAACTTGATCATGATTGGTAAATTTCTTGTACTTGAATATTGGTTTATACATGATTGAATTTTGGTTTGAGGAAAGATGGTGGAAAGCCCTAGAACTTGTTTGCTTGCTATTTGAGATGAAATCATAGATGATGCATGCATAGGAAGATGATTGAGGCCATCTTTGGAACGATTGATCCTTTCAAGCCAACCTTGACTAATTTAATCCCTAGTTACCCTTTTCAAGCCTTAAGTAACCCTTCTTTGATTGACGCATATTCTGAGCCTACTTGAAACCCTTTACAAATATTTTCCTTCCCTTGAATTCCATGAGCATATAAGTATATGATTGGGGCATTGGCACTTTGTAATTGGTATTTTAAATTGAGTGCTATCAATAGAAGAGCAAAGAAAAAAATGAATACACTACACTTCCCTTGTACATACATTGAAAAACAAGTTTGGGGGTGTAGTTCCAAAAGAAAAAGAAAAATTGGGTAAAAAACAATTGGGGATTGCTTTTGGTTTATAACGTGAGTATAGAGTTGAGTTGATTGGTTTATATGCTTATGGTAACTTTGAGCCTAAATAAAATTTCATATACCCGTGCCTAAGTCTATCGTCATAACCTATAAAAGTTCTATTGATTCTTGAGCATGTGTTGTCTAAATTATTGGAGAATAGCAAGTTAGCAAGCCTATAGAATTTTGTCCTGATGGAATGTCGGTGAGAATTCATTGTGTATAAACTAATATTGAATACTTGTTTGTTTCAATAATCATGGTTGAGTGATCATATGCATTAATAACTCTAAGCAATTTTGAGAAATATCCGGCTTGAAATTCTAGATAGCAAATTAGTGGCTAGAATGTTTCTAAAGATTATATTGCATGTTGTTCATGATCTTCGAGACATAATTTATTGTGGTTGACTTGATTCATTTTTAGAGTTTGTGTGTTTTTCTTTTTAGGGTGTCTAGAGCTCTTTACTCGAGGACGAGTAAAGTGTAAGTTTGGGGGTGTTTGTTAGGTAGATTTTAGTACCTTTTAGAGTATGTTTTAGGGAGTCTTTTGTTTGTCTTTTAGTTGTTTTGTGCAATATTATGCGTGTGTTTTGTATTTTCAGGTTTTAAGCTATTCAGAAAGGAAATAGGCGGTTATTGAGGATAAAAATGTATACATGACCATAAGAAATAAGTCAAAGAAGCCCTGGGAATCTCGGAAAGCAATTTAAACGAATTCCGGACGAAGAAGCCTGAAGATCCGCGGCTCCCAACACTAGCGCCGAGGCGCCCCTCTGGCAGTGAGCACACAATCTTCAAAAGTGAATTAGAGCCGCGACGCTTATTTGAAGTGTCGCGGCACCGATGATGTCAGGAAAGCAAGAAACCTAAATTTAACAAGGGAAAAAGGTCCATTTTGGGGTTTTTTCGTGATATATATTGGGGGGAACGTTTTTCTGAAAGAAAAAAAAGAAGTTGGGAGGAAACTTTGGAGGCAAGAAACAAGAGAACAAGGAGTCATTAGAGACATCTATTGTTCAAGTTCTTTTCCTTTTCTTTACTTGAATTCAGTTCATGTTGGATATTAAGTTAATTAGTTCTTACCTTCACTATGAGCTAATTACTTTTATTAGGGTTTTCCGTTGAATTACTTGAAACTCTATTATGAATTAATGCATTGTTAATGTTCTTCTTCATTTATTAAGATCTTTTCAATTTGCGTTTATTGAATGAGAATTAATTGAACATTAGTTTTCATTACCTATATGATTTCAAATCAAGATCTGAAAAGGGAGATTTGAATATGCTATAGTTGATTAGAGTAAGTTTAATCTTGAACGAGAGTATCACGATTGCTTGTGTAGTTGTGTTGGTTATTGATCTTAATCCTCCTATGTGGTTGAACTTATCATAGAAATATAGAAAGTTCTCACTTAGGTTAAGTTTTTATATGTCCTAACCGGAATATAGAACATATCAGTTAATCTACTATCTTAATAAGAAGAAGAATTGTTAGTCTTGCATTAATGAATGATAGAGCGAAAAGTTGAGGAGATTGTAAACCCTAATTCCTTCATTACTGAATTAAACCTCGTGTATTTCCATTACTACCTTAGTTCTGCAATTTACTTTAGTTTGTTAATTTTGTAGTTTAGAAATCACCACCTATATTCGTTAGCCAAATAGAAACCAAAGATTAGTTAATTGATACTTGATAATTCAGTCTCTGTGGACGATACTCGGTCTTACCGAAATTTATTACAAATTGTGATACGTACACTTGCGTAGCATCTAGAAATACCGCAACAATTCTAGCATTTTGTTTAAACAAGTAAATAATATTATCAATCAACCATTTAGAAAATATAAAAATGTTACACTTAAAAATATGAACCTACATAAAATGAGTTTTTTTCTTTTACCTTTTTTTTTAAAAATTTAAGGGTTAGGGAAGGGAAAATGGGGAAAGAAATTACAAGTTTAGAATCGAACTCTCACCAATAAGGTTTTCACTAATATTCCCCTTTATAAAAGGAGTTCAATGCCTTGTATATACAAATAACTTTACTTTTATCCCTTTTGCACAGTATAATTTTTTAGATAGACATCATATTATGTTGTTTAAAATAGTGAAGCTTACACAAATGACTATAGTTTAGGGGTTTAAAATTTGTCATAGTTATAATTTCAATATTTACGGCGCATGGCTACTTTTTAGTTGCTACAACGTCTGTTTATCGGGTTTTTTCATAAAACGGTCTCGTTGTATTCATGAATACAACGAGTAAAAATCTACTCAGTAAAGTGTATTCAAAACAGAAAAATCTCCTTCAAAATACAAATACAAATACAACAAAAAACTGAATACAAGAAATAAAATACACCCCAAAACACTATATTTTACACACAAAAAATTACGAATACACTAAAAAACTGAATACAAGAAATAAAATACATAACGGAAAATTGAATTTTACATTAGAAAAAAATGCATACACTCTAAAATACACTTCAAATTCATTGTATTCATTTGTATACAAAAAAATCTCCTTCAAAATACAGATGAATAAAATATATTTTCTGGTTAGATCTAGATAATAAAGTGTATTTTCTGATCAGATCTAGACAATAAATTGTATTTTTGGTCAAATTTAAACAAGAAAAAATAAAAAGAAAAGAAAGGGTGTTCGTGAATGATTGTGTGGACTCTGTGTGTGTGACTGTGTAGTTTGTACTGTGTGGAAAACTGAAGAGTTTGGGAGTGTTTGGCAGAGAGCAATTGAGTGTGTGTGTACGCGTGTGAGACACTGCATTTCTTTTGAAAGTTTTCTGGTTTTCTTTTTCTTTGGAACCAGAGAGGCCAAAAAAGAGAGACCAGAGTTAAGAATAAAAATAATTAAAAAAAAAGGTATTTTACTTTAAATATATAATATAGCTATGCTAGTTAATTTAAATACACATTATAATTATGCTTTATAATTTATTTAAATAATAGTTACTAAAGAAAATTATATTCTTGAGTTAGCTAAGAGATGTAATTATTCCTTTAAAATATGAGTAATACCACATTATAAAATGAATTAAGAATGTATAGAATGAGATTTTACATATCTAAGATATAATATAAGATTTGGGAATCCAAGTGATAGAATATACCACGGTACCGTGCTCAAACAGGATTAGAATTGTAATTAAACTAGTGTACAAACTTATCATAGTTGTAGAATTCTTTACAAGTATGATTAGGATTTAGAAGTATAGTATGAATATGATTTTTCATATACGGAGATTGTAACTTGTATATATACCCAATTTATTAACGAAAATAATCAAGTGATTATTTCTTCATGATATCAAGAATTTAGGTTTCATATTTGGAGATTGTAACTTGTATATATACCCTATTCATTAATGAAAATAATCATAAAATTATTTCTTTCACTAAGAAAAGCTAACTAGGGTCTTTATAACCAATAATTCACTTCCTAAGACATCTGAATTTGAATGCATAATTTTAATAATTAAGATATTATCTCTAGATAACATTAAATGATACATGTGCCGTGGGCCAAAAAAATATTTTTTATACAAAAAAACCTCCATAGCGTACACACCTTCTAGAAGAAATAAAAAGTGAAATATAGTGGATCCTTACAAAGGAGAGTGATGACTCCTATTCACTAATTATCATTGTACTAATGTCTGTAATTTGCAATTCAATAATTTGGAGATGAGGTGTGATATTTTTTTGTTGAATCGATGGAAACTTTCATAAATAAAGCAAAGGAAAGCCATAACAGTGAATAAAGAAGATCTAAACGATGCTTCCTTGTAAAATTGAGTCTTGACATGAGGTGTATCTAAATGATACAACCCCTAAAATTGTTTTGTAGAGAATTTAAAATAAAAGTATGGGGAACATTCCAAAAACACGTTGAAAGAAATAATTTCTTAATTATTTTCATTAATGAAAGAATATATATACAATTCACAATTTCTAAAATATGGAAAATTTCTATTCCTATTCTACTCTCAAAACCCTATTCTAATTGTACAAGAATTATACAATTATAGTAAGTGTACAATGCTAATTATATACAAATAATACAAACTAATTTGTTACCAAAATAGGGATATACACGGTGTGTATACCGTGTATATCACGGTTTCCCACTTGTGATGGGTTTCCGTGATATACACGGTATACACAAGGTATTGTATACTGTGTATATCCTTGTATATTTTCACACCCCGTAGTCATAGCGGGCGGACTTCATACGATGAGACTGTCCCTAAAATCTTCAAATAGGACCGAGGGAAGACCCTTAGTGAAGATGTCTACAATTCGATACCTGAAAGAAACATGTAAGACGCGTACTTGTCCACGAGCTACCTTTTCGCGAACAAAATGGATATCTAGCTCAATATGTTTAGTGCGCTGGTGTTGAACCGGATTCCCAGAAAGATATACAACACTAATATTATCACAATATACCAAGGTAGCTTTGTGAATGGGAAAGTGAAGCTCTAAGAGAAGATTACGTAACCAACATGATTCAGAGACCACATTGGCTACCCCTCGATACTCGGCCTCTACACTGGAGCCGGATAACACCGACTGTCGTTTGGCAGACCATGAGACCAAGCTATCGCCAAGAAACATACAGTATCCAGACGTAAAGCGTCTGGTGTCCGGACAGCCACCCCAATTAGCATCGGTATACGAGGCAAGTGTAGAGGCCGATAATGGATATAGATGAAGGCCATAGTCAAGTGTCCCTTGGATGTATCGGATAATGCGTTTGAGCGCATTCATGTGCTCCACCCTAGGGTCATGCATAAACAAACACACCTGTTGTACGACATATGTAATATCCGATCTCGTGAACGTAAGATACTGAAGAGATCCAGCAAGACTGCAATAGTGAGTGAGATCCTTGTAAGGTGAGACAGCCGCAACACCCAACTTGGGCTTAGTATCAACGGGAGTAGAAGTAGACTTACACGAGGACATATAAGCCATGTTAATGATCTCAGCGGCATACTTCCTTTGTGATAAGAATAACACACCTGCATGACGAGAGACAACAATCCCCAAAAAGTAACTCAAGGGCCCCAAGTCTTTCATAGCAAACTCAGAACTCAGCATGGTCATGATAGACTTGCGCAAAACATCAGTAGAGGCAGTCAAGATAATATCATCCACATATAATAGAATATAAGCCAAGAAGTACCCCGACGATATATGACCAATGAATTATCAGACCGGCTGTCAGAAAACACAATAGTCGAAACATAGTCTGCAAATCTCTTATACCAAGCCTGTGGGGCTTTCTTAAGCCCATACAAGGACATCTTCAACATACATAATGAGGATATTTGAGGTCTCGAAAACCCAAGGGCTGATGCATGTAAATTGTCTCCTTAAGATCACCATGTAAAAGCATTCTTCACATCTAATTGATGAATGGGCCAAGCTTTCGAAAGAGCCAGACTGAGAACAGTGCGAATGGTAGCCGATTTGACCACCGAACTAAACGTCTCACCACAATCCACGACAACCTGCTGAGTCTTACCATCACTTACAAGACGAGCCTTATGCCTCGCAAAAGAATAATCAAAATTATCCTTATGAGTAAAAATACACATAGACCGAATAATATTAACATCAGAAGGACGGGGTACCAACTCCCACATCTTATTTTCAATAAGAGCATCATATTCGTCGTTCATAGCCAACCTCCAATTCGGGTCATTTAAAGCGAACACTGGGTTACGGGGTAGGGGAGATTTAAGAACATTAGAATTTAGATTAAAATGTCTTTTTGGTTTAAAAATATCCCGTTGACTACGAGTGACCGGTCTGTGACTCGGGGGAGAATTAGGTGGATTTTGGGACAAAGGAGGGGTGACGGACTAGCCAGCAGGAAGTGGGCCTGCTGGCCCAACGCTGGAAGCAGAAGTTGGAGCTGGACCGAGAGCAGAAGCAGGGGCAGAACTGGGCTGGATATTCGGCCCAGTTGTTGGACCCGTGACGGGAGGGCAAGGCAGATGCGATGTTACTGGAGGTCCAGCGGGCAGTGGACCCGCTGGCGAAATTTGGGTGCGGGACAAGTCCGATAAATGGTGGATAATATACGGTGAGACCTCGTCATCCAAAAAATTACACGAACTAGGCCCGGGACTACTCACTTTAGCAAACGGAAATTGGGTTTCATCAAAAATTACATGGCAACTAATTATGATTTTATTAGAAGATAAATCAAAACATTTGTAATCACGATGATTAGATGGATAACCCAAAAATACACAAGGGGTAGAACGAGCTTGAAGTTTGTTAATAGTAGTGGACGGAAAAAGAGGATACCATAAACACCCAAAGACCCTAAGATGGAATACGAAGGATTCTTATTATAGAAGACTTTAAGAGGAGACGCATTTGTCAACCCTTTGGTAGGAAGTATGTTAAGAAGATAGGTAACCATTTGTAGAGCATGATGCCAAAAGGAAGGGGGCACGGAAGCATGGACCAAGATAGTTCAGACAATATTATTAATAGTACGAATTTTTCGTTCGGCTTTCCCATTTTGTGAGAACATATGAGGACAATAGAATCGAAAAACTATGCCATTATTTGCACAAAATTCCCAAAACAATCATTTGTAGAACATGGCTGGGACCATTTGGCCTGCGGCCCACTGCTACTGGTCTGGCCGCCCCACCACCACAGGAACCACTACGATTGCCATCGCGATTTTTGCTATTATTTTTTTATTTTTCTTGCCTCCACCGTGAGCACGGTTTTGGCCCGAATTATCAACAAAACATTAAGAATTAGCTGACGATGTCATCATGACCACGGGACTAGTGCCGGTAGCCACCTTTTTGGCCAAGCGGCTTCTTCTAATGTGAGCATTGAGCGGGCTTGATAAAAAGGCGGAAGTGAATTACTTTGACGGAAGAGGGTCCCCATGCCATTATAAGCCTCAGATATGCCTGCAACCATTTGTAGAACAAGACGATTATTGGTAACGGGCGCTCCAACGTTACGGAGTCGGTATGCCAATTCCTTGAGCCTTTTACAATAAGCGAAAACATTCAGAAAATTTTCAATGCTGACTTGGAAAAACTCATGCTCAAGGGTGACAACGCGGGAATGTTGGTTATTTTGGAATATATCACGCAGTCTATTCCATGTAGCCATAGCTGTAGTGTCCGGCTCAATAATCTATAAAAGGTCGGTAGAAATAGTGGAATAAATCCACTGAAGGACGGTAGCATCAAGAATAATCCATAACTGAGGACCCTCTGCAGGAGTAGGGGTAGCGGGAGGAATTATGTGATGGAGGACTTGATGTGAGATGGCGTGAATTTTGAACAACTCTGCCCACATCGCGTATTGGACGTTTTCCATCTCAAGAACAATAGGAATGTTGTAATAAACAGTAAGGGCATGATGAAAGTGGTTCTTTGACGTCGACATAACGAAATACCAAAGGGTTATTGAGGTATTTGGAAAAAAAATTTGGAAGAGAGGAGGTAGCAACCGACACGGAAATCGAGGAAGGGCTCGAATTTCGAAGTAGCCGAGAGAAGCGGAAGCTTTTGGAGTAGGAGGTATGTGAGACCTTGACTTCTGATACCATAAAAGAAATAATTCCTTGATTATTTTCATTAATGAAAGAGTATATATACAATTTACAATTTCCATAATATGAAAAATTCTATTCCTATTCTACTCCCAAAACCCTATTCTAATTGTACAAGAATCCTACAATTACGGTAAGTGTACAATACTAATTATATACAAATAATACAAACTAATTTGTTACCAAAATAGGGATATACACGGTGTGTATACCGTGTATATCACGGTTTTCCACTTGTGATGGGTTTCCATGATATACACAGTATACACAAGGTATTGTATACCGTGTATATCGTTATATATTTTCACACGTTCCCCCTGCTTCTACTTCTTCCTCCTTTGACTTTGCATGTGAAGCAAGTCCATGCGCCACTTGATTCACCTCCCAAAAAACATGTTGTAGTGGTGGATTTCCCAGAGCTTCCAGCAGGAACCTGCAGTCATTGAACATATGAATATAAGAGAAATGAGGTGCAAATTTGTTTAAGAGTTTAATTAATATGTGTGAGTCTAATTCCACTATCAAGGAAGTGAGGTTTTTTGTGAATGCAAGTTCCAGGTCTTGGCTTAGGCAATATAGTTCTACCTCAAGAGCAGATTAGACACACACTTTGGAGTAAAATTGCAATATCTAGTGTCCATGGTTATCTAAAATCACAATACCATATTTAGGGTTATGTAATTATGGTGGAACTAGGATCCCTGTTGTATAGGGATTCCACATTGTACACCTATATATATTTTGTATTAATGAGAAAGGCTCTCCGAATGAGATTAATACAATCTTACATGGTATCAGAGCCCAAAACTTAAACCTACTTTCTTTCATGTGCCTCATTTTCTGCCTGAGAAAGCCACTTTTTCTGGCAGCTTTCCCGAAACAATACACAATTATTGCTTCTTTCCTCCACTGTTGACAACCCCCGTCATCACTCCGTCGGTCCCCTCCCAGTCACCAACCATCCACCCACCCTCCACTCACAGGCCAACCTCAGTGTCATTAATACCCATAGCCGTAGCTCTGACAAACCAACAGAACCCAGATCGAGAACCCCACCATCGGTACCGTCACACCACCAGCACTCCACACCCGACATCAACACCTGCGTCGTCACCACCTCCGACAGCTTACCCCACCCAATTAGTGTCACTTGCCACCACCAGTCCATACCCACTGACAGTCCACCAAATCGACCATGCACAACTATCGAGCACGACCCTACCAGATGACCTGACACCCAGCAGACCAACTCCACAAATCCCAGCCACCTCACACCATATGGAAACCCGTGCCCAACACGGGATTTTCAAATCCAAAGTCCAATTTAACCTATCCACATAAACCATATCCCCAATTCCCAAAACCCAAAATTGGCCAAACTAGACCCAAATTGGAATGTAGCCATGCGTGAGGAGTTTAATGCTTTAATAAAACAACACACTTGTGATTTGGTTCCTACATCGGAGGGGGTGAATGTGATCCGATGCATGTGGCTTTTTCTCTACAAGTACTGAGATAGTGGTGACCTTGAGAGATATAAGGCGAGACTTGTGGCTAATGGCACTAATTAGCAGGAGGGTATTGATTGTGGTAAGACATTCAGTCTGGTTCTTAAACCGGCTACCATTCGCATAGTGTTGAGTATTGTTATGGGTAAGCATTGGCCCATCCATCAGCTTGATGTGAAGAATGCGTTTCTTCATGGGGATTTGAAAGAAACAGTTTATATGCATCAACCGCCTAGTTTTGTCCATCCAGCAGCCCCTCAGTATGTATGTCGTTTCCGTAAGTCACTGTATGGCTTGAAATAGGCCCCTAGAACGTGGTATGATCGCTTTGCACAGTATATCCTGCAGATTGGTTTTGTGTACAACAAGTGTGATAATTCTCTATTTATTTTTCATAGAGGTAGTGGCATTACGTATTTATTATTGTATGTTGATGATATTGTGCTTACTGCCTCTTCTGATTTGTTGAAAAATGAGATCATTATGTTGCTCAAAACAGAATTTGCTATGACTGACTTGGGGAAGTTGAGCTATTTTTTGGGGATTTCTGTGACTAGATCTGGAGATACTATATTTCTTTATCAGCGTAAGTATGCAGAGGAGATTGTATACAGGGCTAAAATAGCGAATTGCAAGATCATGACAACTCCAGTTGACTCTAGTTCAAAGCTTAATGCTTTGGATGGTGATCATGTGTCAGATCCCACTCTTTACAAGAGTCTTGCAGGTGCACTACAGTACCAAACCTTCACCAGGCCTGATATTGCTTATGTTGTTCAGCAGGTATGCTTATTTATGCATGCCCACAGGGAGCCTCACTTTACTGCCCTCAAACGTATCATTCGATATGTTAAGGGCACACTTGATTATGGTTTGCACCTTTACCCCTTCTCACCGAACAAGTTGTTGTCATATACATATGCTGATTGGGCAGGTTGTCCGGACACACGACGCTCCACCTCAGGCTACTGTGTATTCTTAGGAGATAACCTTATTTCTTGGTCCGTCCAGAGGCAACCCACATTATCCTGTTCGAGTGCAGAAGCAGAATACAGAGGCGTTGCTAATGTTGTTGCTGAGATCTGTTGGCTTCGAAACCTTCTCTTGGAGCTTTAGTGTTCATTACGTAAGGCCTCTTTGGTTTATTGTGATAATATATCCGCCATATATCTGTCTCATAATCCGGTTCAGCATCAGCGAACCAAGCACATTGAGATGGACATCCACTTTGTTCGTGAGAAGGTTGCTCTCGATCATGTCATGGTATTGCATGTGCCTTCTTCCTATCAGTATGCGGATATATTCACCAAGGACTTTCCTAGACAGCTATTCCTCGACTTCAGATCCAGTCTTACCATCCGGCCTCCTCCCGCTCCGACTGAGGGGGTGTATTAGCACATGTGTACCACTATTGTATTTATCATATTTAGGGTTATGTAATTATGGTAGAACTAGGATCCCTGTTGTATAGGAATTTCACATTGTACACATATATATATTTTGTATTAATGAGAAAGGCTCCCAAGGGAGATTAATAAAATCTTACAGTTATTCCTATTCTTAGGTCATTTACTTTTCTATCCAAGAAAACTCTAAAAATAGCTCAAGACACCAATCATAAGCCTTACCCTCCCCCCACCACCACTCTATACTCGAATTTCCAACTACACGTTTTATCTTGCGGGTCCTATTATATTACTCTCCCTGAACTATTTTGAATCGAAATTATTACCCCCAAAATGCTATAATCAGATTTGTGAAGATTGGTAAACTACACGAAAAAATATTTCATATAAAAACCTTTTTTCCTCCTTAGCATACACACCTTCTAGAAGTAATAGAATGTGAAAAATGCATATCCTTACAAAGGAGATTGATTATTCCTATTCAACATACTATTGTACTAAATGTCAAGGGTAACTTCCAATCCAATAATTTGGAGTGAGGTGATATTTTGTTATCATATGTATATGCTGCCACCTTTTTACTGATTCTAAGGGGACAAATGGTGACCATTTCAAGGCAGATATATTTGTCATGTCTCTTATAATTGGTAGTTCCAATTGCTAAAGAGGAATCTTTCTTGAAGAGGGGCCAGACAATAACAACTTATTTTCCAGTTACACCATGTGACATGGTTTTTAGCAGAATTCAATTATGCAAATAATTTAATAAAATAAACTAATACTATCATTTCATATATTACAATTTTTAAATTTGCAATGTAGTACTCTCCATGTTGAAGTTACAATCTATTTCAAATACAAGTAGAAGCAAAATTAGGAGAAAGACTCTTCCTTGCACAAACTAACATTGATTAACCATTACTTTCACTATAAGAAATCAATTTTTTTGTGGCAATTAAAATCGCCAACCTGAGAAAAGTTCAATTGCTAAAATTAAATACAATTGCTCTCAGGAATCTCCATGCTTGTCATGCTTGTTCCATCGTACAAGCATTGCGATGCACCTCTTTACGATATAAAACTTTGCCTTTTGTTCCTTAACCTTGCTTTTGAAATTTGTAGAACTTTTGGATGAACTCTTTGAAAGCCTAGACTTGGAAGAAGAACTAGTCTTTTGTGAAAAACTCCTTGGGAGAGGAGGATCTGAACTTATGGGACAATGTTGTGAATAACTCCTCCTTAGAGATGACTTAGAGGAGGAATTATATGAATGATTTTCCTTTGATAGTTTCCATTTCTCATCCATGTAATACTCCATTGGTGTTATGGCCTTCAATGAAACCGTACGTTCTCACTTCACGTCTTCTAACAACGGTAATAACTCTATCTTTCTCATATGATTGATCCTATCAAGTTGCTTTATGATGTTGATCCACTCTAGCTCTAGTGAACTTTCATGAAACAAGAAGAGAGGGTTAATTCTCAAGATTTTCCTAATTGAGGAGAGGAGTTTGTTTTTATGAGTGTAAATCAAGTTGCTTATGAACGAATGGTAGAGGAGAAGAGTGTGAAAAATATGTTCAAGAGGCTAGACAAAATGAAGCTAAGGAGTTGGCATCTATTTATAGCGGTTAAGAGAATGGTGACTCATATGACACTAATTAATCTTCTTTTTTTATGTTTTCACTTTTTAACTCAAATGGTGGGCCACGTCTATGTCTAACCTCTGCTTCATGTATTCACTTTTTAATTATTACTTTCTCCATCCTTTTTTAGATTCAAATTACGTGTAATTTGATTAATAATTTAAAATATATTTTTTCATCATATTAATATGAAAAAAATTACGTCTTATAATATTTTTCGTATAGTTTTTTAATATATAGAAATTTTAATTTTGGAAAATATTAAGTTGATCTAATTTAATTTAATTTTGTAGAGTAGTCCAATTATCTCTCGATAAGCAAAAGTGTCACATAAATTAAGACTGACGAATATTATAAAGCAGTGGGTCCATGTCTAACTTTTGTCATGCAGAGTGAATTTTGTTAAGAGTTCCACATAGAAAATGGAATGGGAATATGGTCTCGACTTGAACAATCATCACCCTACAAACTAGTTTTTGAGGTTGAGTTAGAGCCAAGATTCAATAATTTAAAATATGATAGCATCATATATGGCAATGCTTACGTCTAACTCTTTGCTATGGTTCTGTGGTATGCCAATCTCTATTGTATATGATATGTATGCTCCACCGATGCTGATGTGTCACTACTCCGTTGGGTATTTTATTGAATCGATGTGATTCTTCATCTCTTTCTGGCTTTGATCTTACCTGCAATACTTTTATGGTATTTGCACAATTCTTTGTAAAGATATCTAATAACTTTAAAATAAGAATATTTGTTTAAACTATCATTTATTTTTCCTTAAAATTCTCACATAACTCAAATGGTAGATCTACTAAAAAAATTAATAAATGATTTTTTGAGTTTTTTAAGGGAATTCAATTTATCAAAACAATTAATAGATATTTGAGAGTCGATGAAGTTTTAAAATTTCTCGTGAAGGGGCGGATCCACACACGTGGTCATGAGGAGGTGTCGGAATTATCAAAGGATGTGGTAGAGTTGTAATACTCTTCAATATTTAATCAGATATCTCATATTTGAACATGAGTATGGATATTGCCTTCGGTAAGGAGCGTTTTACCCCCCCCCCCCCAAAGTGGGACTTTCCAGTGTAATTCGAATAATCGAGCCTAAGCAGATATTTGACACCGGAAAATAAAGAAAAATGAAAGTGCATACGACAAAGTTCCAAGGGAGGTGCTATGGAGATGTCTGTAAGCTAGAGGTGTTCATGTAGCCTACATTAGAGAGATTAAAGACATTTATGATGGAGCCAAGACCCAAGTGAGGTCAGTAGGAGGTGACTCTGAACACTTCCCTATCATGATAGGTCTGCATCAGGGATCTGCTTTGAGCTCGTTTCTGTTTTCCTTGGCTATAGATGCATTGACGTATTATATTCAAGGAGAGGTGCCTTGGTGTATGCTATTTGCTGATGATATTTTACTGATTGATGAGACGCGAAGCTCGAGGTTTGGAGACAAACCCTGAAGTCGAAAGGTTTCAAGTTGAACAGAACTAAGACAGAGTACTTGGAATGCAAGTTCAGCGGCAGGATTCAGGTAGCGGACGAGGACGTGTGGCTTGATACGCAAGTCATTCCCAATAAAGAAAGTTTCAAGTACCTAGGATCGATCATCCAAGGCAATGTTGATATTGACGATAATGTCACGCACTGTATTGGGGCAGGTTGGATTAAATGGAAGCTCGCATCAGGTGTGTTGTGCGATAAGAATGTGCTGCCTAGACTTAAGGAAAAGTTCTACAAAGTGGTAGTTAGATCGACTATAATGTATGGGGTGGAGTGTTGGTCAGTTAAGAAAGCTCATGCCCAAAAGATGAAGGTAGCTGAGATGGATGTGCGGGCATACCAGGAGAGATATGATTTGGAATGAAGTGATTCGGAACAAGGTGGGAGTGACCCCCATGGTGGACAAGATGCGGGAAGGAAGGTTGAGATGGTTCGGTCATGTGCAGAGGAGATACACAGATGGTCTAGTGAGAAAGTGTGAAAAGTTGGCAGTCATGGGCCTGAGGAGAGGAATGGGTAGGCCAAAGAAGTCCTGGGATAGGTGATTAGGCAGGATATAACGCAACTTCAGCTTATCGAGGACATAACCCTTGATATGAGGGTATGAAGGTCGAGTATCAGGGTAGAAGGCTAGTTGGTTTTCGCGATGATTTATGTTTTGTACTAAGAGTTTTATTATCTTTGTGGACTAGCTTATACTTTTTTAGATCTCTATTACGACTTGATTGTTGCATTACTTCATTTATCTTATTATAATGTTGCTATTACTGTCTATTTACCTGTGGTAGTTATTGCTTCTTTTTCAGAATGCTTTATCATGGCTTATTCGCTTTCATTACTTGCATTTTCATACTGCTTTAAATTTCTTGCATGTGTCTGACCGTTTCTTTTGCTGTTGCTTTTACTTTTGCTTATGCTTTCTCTTGAGCCGAGGGTCTTTCGGAAATAGCCTCTCTACCATGGTAAAAGTAAGTATTAGCATATATTATTAAGTATTATCCTAATTTTGGCTGTCCTTTCCTTCCTTTTTATGGCATCGAACCGACCGTATATCGCCGGTATACCTTCAATAAACGCTGATATACAGATGTCCAGCCCTCCAATTCTGCTAACAGTCCCGTCGACCACTGGTATACTACTGATATACATCCTTCCTTCCTTCTATAACTCTCCAACATGTCGTATACCCCTCCCTCGTATACAACTTATACACACCGATATACACTCTATATAAGACTATTATACCCTCCCTGCCTCTATATACTACCCGTATATAACCTCTCTATGCCTTTATACACCTCGTATACTGTTGTTTCGGCCTCATATATGCTTCGTATATGTCCTGAACCCCATCCTTCTTATTATTTATCTCTCTTACCCAATCTCCGGCAGCCACCATGGCCGTGAACAACCACGAATATGGCTGTGGATAGAGGTATGGGGGTGGCAGCAGGGATCAAGCTAGAAATTGGGCTTCCAACTTGGGCCCAATAGCCTCCACACACAGCCTAGAGGTTGCAGCCCAATTTCCAGAAGCAGGCCAGGTCGCCCCAGACCAGCTGATGGGCTACGGCCATCCGGCCCATCTTCCTACATCCCCACAGCGGGGAAGCAGTCTAGGCACCCATCCGACGGTCTACTACAGTCAGGCCCAATTTTCTGAGGCCCACTTCTCTACTCCGAGCATTCCCCAATCTAATTTGGGCCAAGCTTTCGGCACATTGACTCCTCGGAAACCCGATAATGCGTGGTATATGGATAGGGGCACCACGTCTCACCTCACCAACAATTCTGGTAATCTTCCTCAAATGCAAAATTTAAATACTGTACAATCTATTCTGGTTGGAAACGGTCATCGCATTCCAATTCAAGATTTTGGCCACACTCTAACCCCACCACCGCATCCCCACTTCTCCCTAAATAACGTCCTATATGCCCCACATATTATCAAGAACCTAAAATTCATTAGAAAATTTTCCACAGATAATTCTGTATCAATTAATTTTTATCCGTTTGGATTTTCTATAACGGACCTCCGTACCGGGAAACTCCTTACAAGATGCAATAGTGAGGAAGACCTATATCCTTTCCTAACCACTTCTGATGTAGGTGTCACCCCTCCCACATCTTTAACTGCCCAAGTCTCTTCTCCCACTCCTTTAGCAACAATCTCTCTGTCAACCTGGCACAATAGACTTGGACACACATGAGCTCCTGTTTTTAATTTTCTTCGGAACAATAATTTAATTCGTTGTTCTAGTGGGAAACCTGCCCAACAGTGTTTTTCTTGCCCTTTAGGCAAACACGTTCGCCTCCCGTTTCAGTCTTCTTTAAGTGTTTCGTTTTCCCCGCTTGATATTATTCATGCAAATTTATGGACATCTCCTATTATTAGTTCCTTAGGTCATAAATTTTATCTTGTGTTATTAGATGATTTTTCTCACTTTATCTGGATTTACCCTCTAAAATTCAAGTCTGGAGCCTTTACCAAATTTCTTGAGTTTCATAACTTTATCAAAACACAATTTGAAAAATCCATTAAATCATTCCAATGTGACAACGGTCGTTAGTTTAATAATTCCGCGTTTCATAATTTTTGCACCAAGAATGGCATGGTCTTTCATTTCTCGTGTTCCCATACCTCACCCCAAAATGGAAAAGCCGAGCAAATCATCTGTACTATCAACAACAAGGTTCATACCATTCTTTTTCATGCCTCTCTCCCCCATCATTCTGGGTCTATGCAGTCAAAATGGTAGAATATATCCTTAATATTTTACCTACCAGTACTCTTCACAACAAAAACCCCAACCAAAATACTCTACCATCGGATCCCGTCCTATGATCACCTCATAATTTTCGGTTGCATGTGCTATCCAAATCTTGCCTCCACTGCTCCCCATAAATTAGCACATCGCATCGCTCCTTGTGTCTTCGTAGGTTTTCCACCATAGGGTCTATCTGTGCTATGACTTGTCCACTCATCAAATCCACGTCTCTCATCATGTCACTTTCAATGAGATGATCTTCCCATTTTCGAATATCCAAAAATTCCAAAACAAGGATTACACGTTTCTTGATGAGTCGGACCTCTCCCTCATCATCCTCAACCAACTGCGTCAGTCCACCACCGTAACACCGTCACTGCCACCTACCGCTGCCACCACTGACAATGTCTCTGCATATGTGTCACCGTCTCTATCTCAGTCACCATCATCATCGATTGCCACCGCCACCGGCAATCGGCCCAGAGTCTATGTATCACCATCGGTCACCAACCCTACCACCAACCGGAACCTTCAACCATCACAACCTATGTCGCCACCTCCAACAACCACTATAGCCGACAACCTAGTCACCCACCGATCTATCACTAAAACTCTGACCCATACAACTCCAGTAGCCGGACCACCACTACCACACCGACACACCACTGCTACAGTCCTAACCCACTACCGACACCATACCCAAAATTGCCTACCCAGCACCACATTGATCTACCCATATCGTCAACCCTACCCGACCCATCTTCGCATCCACCAAACACGTTGACAGTCCCTGACACAACTCATCCACTGCCTTGTTCCGTCGACCGCACCCGTCAACAACCCGACACCACCTACCCATCTAGTGACCCGAAACTAGCAACCCAACAAAATACCCATCCACCCACTGCCCCCCCCCCCAATGAAAACTCGTGTCCAACACAAGATTTTCAAGCCCAAGGTCCAGTTTAACTTATCAACACAAACTATTTCACCAATTCCCAAAAAACCAAAATTAGCCAAACTAGACCATAATTGAAATGCGGCCATGTATGAGGAATTTAATACGTTAACGAAGAAGAACACGTGGGATTCGATTTCTAGACCGAAAGGGGTGAATGTAATCCTTTGCATGTGTTTTTTTCATTATAAATACAGAGACAGTGGTGATCTAGAGAGGTATAAGGCGAGACTTATGGCTAATTGCACTAATCAGCAGAAGGGTATTAATTGTGGTGAGACGTTTAGTCCGGTTGTTAAACCGGCTACCATTCTCACAGTCTTGAGTATAGCTATGGGCAAGCATTGGTCGATTCATCAGCTTGATGTGAAGAATACATTTCTACATGGGGATTTGAAAGAAATTGTTTACATGCACCATCCGTCTGATTTTGTCCATCCAGCAGCCCCTCAGTATGTATTTTATCTCCGTAAGTCACTTTATGGTTTGAAATAGGCCCCTAGAGCGTGGTATGATCGCTTTTCACAGTAACTTCTGCGGATTGGGTTTTTATGTAGCTAGTGTGATAATTCTATCTTCATTTTTCATCAAGGTAAGTAGCATCACTTATTTATTGTTATATGTGGATGACATTGTTCTTAATGCCTCCTCTGATTTGTTGAAAATGAGATCATTGTATTGCTTAAAACTGAATTTGTCATGACTGACTTGAGAAAGTTGAGCTATTTTTTGGGGATATCAGTGATTAGATCAGCAGAATCTATGTTTTTGTGTCAGCATAAGTATGCAGATGAGATAGTGTACAGGGCTAAGATGGCAAACTTCAAGATAATTTCCACTCCGGTTGATTCTAAATCAAAGCTCAATGTTGTTGATGGTAATCTAGTGTTCGGTCCCACACTTTACATGAGTCTTGCAGGTGCACTACAATAACTTACGTTCACCGGTCCTGATATTGCTTGTGTTGTTCAGCAGGTGTGCTTATTCATGCATGCCCCCATGGAGCCTCATTTTACTGCCCTTAAGTGTATCATTCGATATGTTAAGGGCACACTTGATTATGGATTGCATTTATACCCCTCAGCACCGACCAGGTTGTTATCATATACGGATGCTGATTGGGCAGGTTGTCCGGACATGCGACGCTCCACCTCTGGCTACTGTGTTCTTAGGGGATAATCTCATTTCTTGGTCTGCCAAGAGGCAAGCCACCTTATCCCGTTCGGGTGCCGAAGCTGAGATCTGTTGACTCCGAAACCTTCTTTTGGAGCTTCAGTGTCCCCTGCGAAAGGCATCTGTGGTCTACTATGATAACATATGCGCCATATATTTATCTCATAATCCGGTTCAGCATCAACAAACCAAGCACATTGAGACGGATATACACTTTGTTCGTGCAAAGGTTGCTATCGGTCATGTTAAGGTGTTGCATGTGCCTTCTTCGTATCAGTATACGGATATCTTCACGAAAGGACTTCCTAGACAGCTATTCCTCGACTTCAGATTCAGTCTCAGCGTCCGGCCTCCTCCCGCTCCGACTGAGGGGGTGTATTAGCATATATTATTATCCTTATATTTTGTAATATTTAGTGTTGTATAATTATGGTAGAAATAGGATCCCTATTGAATTAGGATTCTACAATGTACACACTATATATATTTGTATTAATGAGAACGACTCCCCAAGGGAGATTAATACAATCTTACAGTAAGGTCTGTGTGCACTCTACCCTCCTCAGACCACATATTATGGGATTTCGCTGGGTATGTTGTTGAAAGTGTTAGAAGGTGTAGATGGGAAATGTGAAAGGATCTTTGAAAATTTGATAGTTGCTTTAAAATGTTGTTGAAATTTCGATGTCATTTTCTCAAAATGGTCGGTGGCTCATTAAAATTATCTGTGTATATGTTGTTTCACTTCTTTGATGGACAACTATGGTGATTTCTATGTTCCTGCCTTTCTGTGAGATGCTTTTTTTCTCAGTGTGACTTGTCGTGGGATTTTATAAATTCAACAAACCGCTACAAATAAAGTATCCAATGTTTATTGTTAGCCTAGTTTCTATCAAAATTTGAACTAAGTAATTTTTTATAGCTTAGTTAGTGGTGCGAATTTGTGAAAATGTTATTATTGAAGTTAGAGTTCACGAACTTAAGGAACAGTCAAAGTAAAAATATGGTACGATCAATGATTATTTGAGAATTATTATGAGCTGTAAACTTGTGTTTCTTCTCTTGGACTATACCCTAGTGCAGGGTATCCTAGGGTTGTGTTTGCACTCAACCCATTTTCCAACATGTGGTAAGAGTATTGAGCATTCATTTTTACCGTTTAATTTCTTTACTTGAAAAGGTAACAATTCAATAATACTATTCCATTCTCTGTGTGTAAAAAGTAATGACCAAGATTCACAAATGCGGATCAATACATTTATTTATTTATTTTAAAAATTAAAACTTAGTTATGAAATTCGTCGTTAATTTATCACTAAATAATCTATAGCATCACAATCCAAAACCGTAGGAGACGACCTTTACAGTCCCGATGACCAAGAAGTATGACCTTCACGGTCGTGACTCCCTGGCCCGTGATCGTAAAAGAGGAAACCAACACAAAAAAATTTGTAATTTCATCTCACAATCAATAACGTCGAAACACCCCCAAGCCCTCGGGTTTCCACCGACCATCCCTACATGTCCCAAAGAGGTATACAAACTTATCCAGAGCTCATAAATACAAATTCAATAATGTTTTAGCAAATTTAGGGATCAGGTGGTTACCATAGCTAACAGATTTTTTTGATAATTCTTTGTTAAAAAATATTAGTAATGAATTTTATTATTCAACAACATAAATTATCCATATTTTTTTGTAGTTATGCTCATGAAAATTCATGCGACTGAATTCGCTAGCTTATTATAATTAAAGCGTAGTTATTGTAACAATTTTATTTTTTATGTTTATTTGAACCTCATCTTAAATTTTCGCTATGTTTTTTTGAGAACCGCCTAAAATCATTAATTTTTTAAGAAAAAAAAAACTAAAAAGGTAAATAATTCTTATTATCTCAATTGAAATACTGAGACTCAGTACTTCAACGGAAATAAAATGTATATAATTTTAAAAAGTAACAAGAGGTATCATAAATCATAACCCTTTACAACCAAAATATTATGTGTGGTATAGTCAAGAAAAAAAAATTATTGCACTTCCTAAATAGTTATAACCAATTTTTAGTCTTACATTTTGACAGAGATTTGTTTTTAAAATATATGGTCCTTGTCATCCTCAAAAGCTAGATTAAGAGGTGAAGATTGTCCAAGATCACATAAGGAGACCAAGTTTCCCTTCTCACAGTGGATGTGGAACTCAATAACCCCCCCCCCCCCACCCCAAATATTAGATATTTGGAGCGTGGAAAACATAAGATGAAAGTTCAACATTGGGTAAACAATAATGAATCGAGAAGAGACCGACTCCGATCCAATAATAAAACATGTACCTTGAGCATAACTCAACTCCAAAAAGTAGCTCAAGAAGTGAGGATTGTCCAAGACAATATAAGGAGTTCAATCTCATGATCGTGGGACTCAAACCCTCCTCCCCCTCGCACACCAGTAATGGACATCTAGAGTATGGACGAGATAAGATGGGAGCGCAACATCGGGTAAATAATAGTAAGTTAGGTAGGGATAAACTCTGATACCATGATAAATGCATGGATTATGAGCCTAATTCAACCTCAAAATCTAGTTCAAGAAATGAGGATTTTCCAGGACCATATAAGGAGTCCAATCTCCTTCCCACAACGGAGACTCGGTATACCTAATTAAAATATGTGATCATCTCAGCTAAAAGCTTAAACTATTAGAGATCACACACTTTTATTTGCTTAATATTCTCAAAACGCCTCCTTACGTGTAGACTTGATTCTTTTTTATCAGCATGTAGATATTTTTCTTAATAAAGGATGACAACAAGACTCGAACCTAGGACATCTTCTTGCACTGATATTATATTAAAGTGTGTAATCATCTCACCGATCTAAAAACTTAAGTTCTTAGAGATAATATACTTTTAATTACTTAATCATATTCTCAACACTACTTACTCGATCCGTCCCTCCAATTTGTTTATCACACCTTCCTTCTTGATTTTTCGTCCCGAAGAGATCATCATCTTTCTATTTTTAAAAAGGACCTTTAATATTTACAGTCTCATTTTGTCTTTAATGACATTTTCCTCTTTGAATTAACATAATCTGTGACATGATTTGCAGTGAACCTTACTTCAAGGGTATTAGTCGTCGATCGGTTTGGGATAGTTTTTCTGATATTTTGGTTCGATATTCGATATAATTAATATATGATTCGGGCTTTTTCCTTTCAATTTCGATAGAGAATTGTAACTTTCTTAATTTATTTTAGAAAAGGAAATATTGGACAAAACGCAAAATAAAAGAAAGTATCTTATTGAACTTTTAATTTTCCATAAGTTACAGTAAAAGCCTGCGTAATCATATAGTATAAGCTTTTAAATTTAAGTACCGTCAGTTCTGAAATAAATATAGGTGGAAAACATAAATGACAATTTCTAATTCTTAAAACCTAAAGGTGGGAAAGCAGTAGCTAGGTAATATAAAAAGGTGGATTTTTTTCTAAAAACCCTAAGGATGAAAGGAAAGTTAAATTTTAGGCCTTTAAATATGTGGATGGTGTAAGTTAATAAATAATTTGGTACATATAAGTATTATTATATTTTGTTTCTAAATATCGAATACTAAATTTTTTTGTTTTGATTTGAATATATCAAATTATGCACACTCCTAATTAATGGTGTACTTCTTCCAGCATGTTAGGTCATGTGACACAAACTTTTTTGTATACATCTCAGTCAAATGCCACCAAACAGATTGGAACAAATAGAGAATTAGTATACTTTTTTTTTTTAAAATGATTCTTTTTAAAATAAGTTGTCACTCAATTCTTGTATATGTTCATTTGCATCCAACTTAGTGGATCACATATGTTTTTTTAATATTTTGCTATCGATTTGAAATTTTCGTCTTTTAATCCATTGCATGTCTAACCTAAATGATTTCACTTATTGATTTACAAAATGGTCTTGAAGATAGCTGGTCTTGAACTTTTTACATCGTTTGTCCTACGGGTAAACTTTTAAGTTCAACAAATTCTGATTTTTAACCTTGAAGATTTATTCATGAAACAAGTAGGGATTAAGGACTCAAGACCAACAATATTCAAGGTCATTGGATATAATTTCCTGATCTATTTCATGAAGATAAGATTAAATTTCATTAATCTAGTTTACGTTTTATGTAGATCATAGCTAAATTATATAGGTATATTATATATGCATGTGGATTACTACCTTGTCTCTCTTCTTGGGAGATTCATGCTACTTGTGAAAGAATTTGTACTCTAAATATTGTAGATACTTCTAATTAAATCTTGGAACATAAATGCCGATCACATTCGGATAAAATTTATAAATAGCCGCGTTTCAGCTTTTGTAAGTTGAAAAGTAGCGGCTATCATGGACTTCCAAATTTCATAGGTGAAACATCATGATAATGTCATGAAGTTCTATTTATGAAATTTGAAATTTACTTCGTGATATTGGCTATATTTTAAGACAGAACCAAAAAATGGTCAGTGGGTGATGTATATATTTGAGGGAAATTGATTCCTTGATTTATTTCATTCTCATTGTCAAATATATATATAAGTATACAATGCTAACATTAAGGAAGATTAATCTAATTATCCTAAATTAAGTTATACTAATTTATTATCAAATCCTAATCATAATAAATTATGGTATTACAAAATATATGATTTGAGATAATTATTTTATGGCCCCATAATTATCCTAACAGTCCCCCTGCAGTCTTAGCGGGAGGTTCTCGTATGCTAATAATGTCCCTGAAATCATCAAAAAGAACACACGAAAGACCTTTTGTAAAGATGTCAGCAATTTGATAACGGGACGGTACATGCAGAACACGGACTTGTCTACGTGCAACCTTTTCTCGGATAAATAATATATCCATTTCTCTGTGTTTTGTTAGTTGATGCTGGACAAGATTACCGGATAAGTATATCGCACTCACATTATCACAATAAACTATGGTTAACTTTTCAATTGGACAATGTAGCTCTAACAGAAGATTACGGAGCCAACATAATCCATCAACCACATTGGCTACCCCTCGGTATTCTGCCTCAGAGCTCGATTGAGACAACGTGGGTTGTCGTTTTGACGACCATGAAATTAGATTGTCCCCAAGAATACACAATATCCAGAGGTAGAACGTCGTGTGTCCGGACAGCCACCCCAATCCGCATCTGTATAGGATGAGAGACTCAAAATTGAGGACTTATACAGATACAAACCAAAATGAAGAGTACCCTTAACATACCACATAATTCTCTTGAGGTCCCTTATATGCTCTTCCTTTGGATAATACATGTGTAAACATACTTGCTGGACCGCATAGGTGATATCGGGCCTTGTAAAAGTCAGATACTGCAAGGCCTCTACTAGGCTGCGATAATATGTTGGATCGTTGTATGGAGTACTTGTAGAGTTACTCAATTTGGCATTAGTATCAACCGGCGTATGTGATGGTTTGCAGGAGGACATCTCGACTTTTTCCATTAGTTCCTCGGCATATTTCTTTTGACTGAGAAACATAACACCTGCATATTGAGTCACAACAATGCCTATAAAATAATTTAAAGGACCCAAGTCCTTCATTGCAAACTCTGCCGCAAGAAGGGACATAATAGACTGGCAAAGTATTGTAGATGATGCTGTGAGAATAATGTCATCTAAATATAGAAGTATTTATGACATGTCATTTCCTTTCCTATAAATGAACAAGGACTGATCCGACCTGCTGTGAGAGAAACCCAGTTTCGAGGCAATCCCTGCAAACTTGTTATACTATGCCCGGGGAGCCTGTTTCAAACCATATAAATATTTTTTCAAAAGGCAAACATAATCCGGATGAGTAGAATCTCTGAAACCCAAAGGTTGGTGCATGTACACCGTTTCTTGTAAGTGGCCATGTAAGAATGGATTTTTGACATCCAACTGATGAATGTACCAGGATTTTGAAAGTGTTAGGCTAAGAACAATCCTGATAGTTGTTAGCTTAACCACCAGACTCAATGTTTCACCACAATCCACGCCAACCTGCTGAGACCTGCCATCACCAACAAGACGAGCTTTGTATCTCGCAATGAGCCATCAGAATTCTTTTTATGACAAAAGACACACATAGATCGAATTATGTTTACAATAGATGGACGTGGCACTAATTCCCATGTCTTATTTTTAATAAGAGCATCAATTTTGTCTAACATGGCAGCTTTCCAATTCGGGTCTGATAAGGCTGCTTTGGGATTTTTTGGAAGTGGTGACGGTTGGACTGAAGCTGTTAGGTTAAAAAGATGCTTAGGTTAAAAATTTCCGTGTATTGCACGGGTTTTAATGGTCCGAGGTTGGGGAGTTAGGTTGTCGGGTATGATAGTAGGCTGAGTAGCTGACCGAGTTTGGGCCAAAACAGTGGGCTGGGTGAGTTGGCTTTCGTCTTGGTTAGAAGGCCGACATTGGTTATGGATTTGGGCCTTTGTACATGGGCCAGAGACGCTGGGTGACATCATGGTCAGGGGGCACATGCCTCCCTTTGTTGTGCCTGCCCGCCACTAAATGTGGACTCGGCTGAGACCGAAGGAAGAGAGGCAGTAACCTCTGCTCCTCGGACTAGCCCAGTCATATTTTGTGGTTGGGCTGGGATGTTAGGCAGTGGTGTTTGGGCTGGTCCCATACTGTTTTGGGTATTTAAATGGTGATTCAAAATCGGATGTATTCCGTCGTCCAAAAAATCATATGAAGGTGAGGATGCCACGTGAGATTTAGCAAACGGGAATGTAGACTCATAAAAAATGACGTAACGAGAAATAATGATTTTCCCATTTTTCATATCATAACACTTATATCCCTATGATTTTGTGGGTATCCCAAAAATATACAAGGAGTGAAATAGGCCTGAAGTTTGCTAATGGTTATGGACGGAAACAAGGGATAGAACAAACACTCGAAAACCCTCAAATATGTAAAACATAGGAGACGGTGGTACAACATTTGTGTAGGTGACACATTGGAGAGTAGTTTGCTAGGAAGAATATTTAAAAGATATGTGGCCATTTGAAGTGCATGGTGCCAAAAGATTAGTGGTGGGGACGAATGCACAAGAAGAGTGTGAACCATATTGTTAATTGTTCGAATTTTTCTTTCGGCTTTCCCATTTTGTGGTGATGTATGTGGACGTGAAAAATGCAAAGACATCCTATTTTGGTGACAAAAATTATTAAATTGAGCATTTATGAATTCCCCCTATTGTCACATTGAAAATATTTAATGGATTTGTCAAATTGAGCTTTGATAAAAACACTAAATTCTTTTATAATGGTGTAGGTTTGCAATTTATTTTCTAAGGGAAATGTCCACAGAAAATTTGAATAATCATCTAAAATGAGCATACAATATTTATGACCTGCAGAAATTAAAATTGGTGATGTCCACAAATCACAATACAAAAGATCAAATGGCATAAGTGTATGTGAAGTATATGATGAAAAATGAAGTTTAACATATTTTCCAAACACACACGATTGGCAAACAGAAGAGTCCACAAGTTTGTTACAAGCAAAAAAATTATTCTTCCTAAGATTATTGAAAACTGGTGTTCCCGGGTGTTCCAACCGATTGTGTCATACAATAGGAGACATAGCTGCAAAGGATGATGGTTTGGTCATATGATTGTTAGAAACGGTAGTGATGGGATACAAGTCCCCACATGCTATTACATCTCATTAGTGGCATCCCCGTCTGAAAATCCTTTACAGAAAAGCCAAACAGATCAAAATTCACAGAAACAGTGTTGTCAATTGTAAAACGTCGTACAGATATCAAGTTTTTAATCAGTTTTGGTGCATGTAAGACGTTTTTCAAATATAATGGTGGGTGTGGAGGGGGTAGTTTTACCTGACCAATACCACGAATTGGAATTTCCTAGCCACTGCCGATAATAATATTTTTATTACCGCTCATATGAAAATAAGATGAGAGATTACCTTGAGATGACGTCATGTGAGACGTAGCCCCTGTGTCCATGTACCACGACTCATCTGGAACATTCAATTTCATATTGTTCATGACTTGTTTGATATCAGTGGGAGCATAGCCTACAAAAGATGGTGTGTGGGCTACAAATGCATGTTGTGGATGAGAACTTAGAATTCCGGGTTGTCGGTTTGAAGATGACGGTCTGGCCCACAACGAAGTGGGGTATGGAAACGGAAGGGCAGCCCACTGTGGGGCCTAGGGCCAAGGTGGGTACTTCCCCTATTGGTTGACGATGGGCTGGGCAGACGGCTACCACTGGTTGGGCCGCCACTTCCCCGGCTGGTTGTGCTTGTTTCCGCCACCGGCTGGTTGGCCTCCGCCCCTACCCCGTCCCTTTCCACCATTATTTTTTCCTTTGCTATTGTTACGATTTGACTCCCGTTTTGACCATTATTTTTGCGATTTCCATTTCTACACGAACCAAAATTTTGTGGCAAAAATTCTGCGGAAAATGAATTTGTGGAGACGAGGGAAGTTCCGGTGGTGGCTGCTGCAGAGGCTGTCTGTTTTGCTTTCCGTGTTTCCTCGAGAATCAACCCGAACGAGCCTCATAGAAAGGAGACAACAAATTACTCTAGTGAATGAATCTAGTAACTCTATCGTACTATTCATTCAACCCTGCAATCAATTGAAGAATCAACCTTTGATTTGTTACCGGCGAACCAACGTCGGATAGTTGGTCGGCAAGCACCTTCAATTCTTGACAATAGAGGAAATGTTGGAGAAATCATCCAATTTAACATTAGTAAATTGGTGTTCAAGATATACATCCGTAGAAAGTTTGTTATCTTGAAATATGTTTTGTAAACGTTCCCACGTCTGTTTAGCCATAGAGTTCGGCTCTAATATGGTATATATAAGATCGTTTGATATAGTGCCATAAATCCATTGAAGGACTATGACATCTAAATGGGACCATAGCTTTTTGTCCACCTCAGTGGTGTCCGATGATGACTCGGAAAGGATGATATGGTCTATTACCACATAAGCGCGACAATGAATTTTGAAACAATTCCGCCCAAGAGGTGTATTGCCTTTTTTCCATTTCAAGTGTTATGGAAATAAAGTTTTTGACGTTGTTTACTGCAAGAGCGGGATGAAATTTTTATTTTTCGCCATGGTTTTCCACGAAATAAACAAAACAAGAACGAAAGAAGAAAAAAATAGTGTTTTGTGATTGGTGGAATTAAATTGGATAACCCTAAGTGTCGGCTAGGGTTTGTGAAAGGAGAGAAGCAAAATGAAATAGGGGCCGACGGGTGGGGTGAGTGGTTTAGGGTTTGGTTTGTAATGGTTTAGTATTAGGGTTTTTAGAAAACCCTAGGGTTTATTTGGGTGAGGCCGAGAAAAACAAAGAAGAAAGAAAAGAAAAAATTGGCAAGGATAGATAGGCCGAAGGGTGGGGGTGAGGAAAAGTTTTCGGGCAAAATATTTTTGGGGCAAAATTTTTAGGGAAAAATATTTTCCTTAAATGGGTTTTGTGAGGCCCAAATCTAATTACTCAGACCAATGAATTCCAGATATTAAATAATTATATAGAAAAAATATAATAATCGCTCATAATTATATGTATTCTTAAGGTGGGTTACAGATGATGTTGTACATGGGACATTTCTTGAATTAATTGAATACTGCCTTGTTTGATTTTGAAATTTATCACTACTCCATTAAACTAATGGGAATAATAACGTTCTTGCAAGTGCTTATGTACGGTGCTTGAGTCAGCAAATACCAATTTTCAAAGTGTACAATTATTATTAATGATACTTAGACTCAATTTGAAACTTAATTAAGATGCTGCAGCTGAACCACCACATGCATAAAAGTAAATCTCCATTTGGGATTTTGTTCTTATGCTGATCCACCAATATTGATGACTTCTTCAGTCAAATATCCCATCTAATTACCTATTTGAATTGTGGGAAAAAATATATTGATCATGATCTCTTTTACTAATTTTAATTTTTTTTAAGTGAGTCTTGGCGCAACGATAAGAATTGTCGATCAAGAGGTCACAAAGTCTAACTCGTGAACATAGTCTCTTCAAAAAATACAAAGTAAAATTGCATAAAAACAACCCAATGTTGTCCGACATTTCCCTAGATAGCACGTGTAGCAGGAACTTAGTGAATCGGACTACTCTTTTTTTTTCCCGTTTTGTTTGTAAGTGAGTCTTGGCGCAATGACATGGCCAGCTGGAGGGGAAGCCACTAAAGCAATTGATTTAGCCACCCCACCCCACCCCCACCCCAAGTTGAAGGCCCCAAATTTTTTATTTTATACTATTACATACTTATAAAATTATAAATAAGAATATGAGGTTTTATATATTTTTGAAAATGTGATAGAAATTATTCAAATAAATAATTTAAATTTTATAATAGACATGCCATATCTGAAAATAAACAAATTGACGACAATTTTGATTAAGCAATTTTTTAAATGAAGTATCTTATAGCGTCGATTATTTCTTATAAAGAGTGAATTAAACCATTTTTATGTTAAAATAGACTTGAATAATTCAAAACGTGTGAAATTATTTTGACATCTACATATGCAAAATTGAGATTATTAAATTATGAGAATTTATAAAAATATTATCCAAATAGTCAATATATATTTTTTACATGAATATTATTTACATTTTATCTAGTAAAGTTACTAAATATGTCTAGTGGTGAAAGCTAGCAAGTTATAAAGATATGTACAGGTGGTTTCTACGATATATAAAATTTTATTTAATAAATATAATTAAGGCCTCTTAAAAAGTTTGGATTTGAGCCACCGATCTCATTGAGCTGTCCCTGCGCAACAGTAAGAATTGTCGTTGTGTGATCAAGAAATCACATGTTCAAATCATGAAAACAACATTTTATAGAAATGCATATTGGAACCGCATACAAATGACATGATTTGAACCTTTCTCGGATCATGTGTATAGCGAGAGTTTAATGTATCACAATGTTTTTTCTCCTACCAACTTTTGAGTTGAGTGATTATAGTACATCATCAATACATTTATTGTCAATAGTGACTATCAATCTTATAACAAACATGATAGATTTATAGTCAAGAATAGGATCCACCCTGGATTAGACAGAACTAAGATTCGGCTTATAGTACCATTAGAATATAGTTGAATAATAAGTATATTCACTGTATGATGTTGAACTTTTTGAACCTTCTCTCTGTTCCTGGGTGGGGGACCTCACAAACTGTGTGCTGATAAGGATTGTTAGTTCAGTTATAATTAAGGGTGGCCAGTGGGCCGGGCTCGGGTCTGGCGGGCCGGGTCTGGCGGGGTCGGGGTCGGGGCGGACGAGCCAGGGGGTCGGGGTCGTGTCTAGCGGGGCCTAGCGGGGTCTGGTCTAGCGGGACCTGCTCCAGTCCCGTCCCGATCCCGATCCCGTCGGTATCGGGTCGGGGCGGGCTCGGAGCGGGGTACGGTCGTGTTTTCCTTTTTTTTTTTATTTTTAAATAACATATGTATAAAAAAAACTCAATAAACAAAACAAGATAGTGTAATAAAACATCCCAAGGCTGTTTTTGTGCCTCTTATATTATTTAATAGACATATGATTTTTTTGTAATACAAATATAATTGTCTAAAATCTAAATTATAACTTTGTGGTGTTGTCCAAAAGTTGCAAATTACATAATAAAATTGCAATTAAAAAAATTACATTCTCAAAAAAACCTGTTCTAATTGCTTGATGATTTCCTGTGGTTCTTCGGTTGGAATTGGTATTTGTTGGTCAAATTGATCCACGTCGCTTCCACTACCTTCGGTTAAGATTTCGTTGTAGTTTTCATCATCTTCTTCGTTGATCTCCGGTTGACCGCACCTTCTCCGCTCCGCTCGTATCCAATCTCTACGAATAATACCGCAATTTCCAAAAGTTTGTCTCCACCAATGAGTGTCCGTGGTCTCCTATTTGATATCCGCTGCGTGAAAAAGCGCTTTCGGACGCAGTTGATGACGCTTGAATGTTCAAAACATCTCGAGCCATCAATGAAAGTGTCGGAAAGGTCTTCTCATTCTCCTCTAGTATTTCAGCAAGTCTTCATGTCCATCTTCATAGATAACTTCTTGATACGGTACAGAACCCTGCAAAACAAAAATATCCAACTCGCTAATTTGGTTAGTAGTAGAGGTACGGCCGCACATTCTATTTCGAGGCTTTCAATACTAGCCGCGAAAAAGCATGTCTTTTGTGAGGTTGTGTTGAAGATGAAGAAGATGGTATGGAAGCCGGTAAGTTACTAGCATTTTCTTGTTGATAAAATCTATATATATTTTTGCATTGGTGTTCTACGCTAGACACCGCTTCTTCTTTAGTTTGTTCAATAGGTGGTGGGTGATTTAGAGTTTTGGGACTTGGAGGTGGTAGTACTTCTATACAATCATAAATAGTTTCAATTAGTGATTTAGTACCGTCTATTTTAATAGTAGGATTTAATACGAGAACCAATAATATAAATAGAGGGAATAGGAATAAAATATTTTTTAATTTTGACAAACATTTTTTTAATAATTTGCCTTTATAATTTGGTTTTTCCATATATTCACTAAGTAATAAAAATATTAGAGTTATATAAAATAACATAGTTGAAATAGTAGGATAATATATACCGGAAAATTCTTTTGTTGCTTGAAAAAATTTCTCTAAAAATACAATAAGTTCGGAAATTTTTACCCAATCACTATCTAAAATCATATCAATTTGGTTTTTTATTATGAGAGTTAAAAAATAAAGTTATAGGTAATTTATAGTCATAAGCAACAAGTAGTTGCTCGTATAAAGAATTCCACCTAGTGGATACTTCTTGTGGAATTCTTCTATATAAGGCGAGTCCACAATCGTGACAAGTTTTTCTATATTCTTTTCTACGTTGTACTTTATTACTTTTAAAAATAAAGTTTATAGCAAATTGTATTTTACTAAGAATGTCTTCAAAAAGTGATAGACCATCCTTTACAATTAAGTTATATATATGGCACGCGCATTTTATATGAAAATGGTACGGAAAAGATGGAGTTAAACTATTTTTTAACATTGTAATTGCGTAATTGTTATTAGAAGCGTTATCTAATGTAATAGTCATAATTTTATCGATAATTCCGTAATAATCGCACACTTGATAAATATTTTCTGCAATAAAAGTACCAGTGTGCCTATCATCTATATATCTATACGCTAAAATACGTTTTTGCATAGACCATTTATAATCTATCCAATGACAAGTTACAGTTAAATAATCATGGCCGTTAGTACTACGACCTATATCAGACGTGATAGATACTTTGCCATTAAAATGATATAATGAAAAAAGTAAATATTGTTGATATTCATGCGCGAATTTAAATACATCTCTCTTAACAGTTGATCTAGAAAAACCGTTAAAAGCAGGATTATATATATCTCTAATATAATGAATAAAACCGGGAGATGAAGGAAATGAAAAGGGCAAACCCTCCACAACAACTAATTTTGATATTGCTTCCCTATCTCTATGTTTATTGTATTTAGAGCCTACAATTCCCCCCGTCATAGGGTTAATTTGACCATGTACTTGGTCGGGACGATGTCATCGTATGTGAACCTTGTCCCGATGGAGCGGGCGTTTGCGCACCCGGTTTTGAAGCCTGGTATTGGGCATACCTAGCTGGATGAGCACTTACTACGTGTCTAATTAAACCCCCGTCCCACCGTGACCTTTTCCGAGTTTTAAATTTTAAAACATTTTTACAAATTTTACATATGGCTACTTGATTCTCTACGTCCCTATCAAAAAATGTCCATGCATCGATTTTAATGGTCGTTTTCTTTGGACCTCGTCTCATACTAGGGGGAATAGGAGGTATTTCAGTTGAAGGTGCACTAGTGGGTGTGTTGTCATCAACATTAGTGGGTATATCATCTAGATCATCGTCTAAATTAAAGTCTTCTTGAGTTCCAGAAAATAGCTCATGGTCTAAATCTAATGGTATTGTAGGAAAATGTTGAGTATCAACAAAATCATCCTGTGTAGGAATAAGATGACTAGAAGAAGTACCCTTGCCCTGGTTGCCCCTACTAGAAGAAGCACCCTTACCCTTACCCTTAAACATACCTTTTAATCCTTCCATTTTAATTATGATAATAAATAATTAAAGACAATAAAATTAAGTGCGCTAAATAAAATAAACAGACAATAATAATTTAATGAAGGAACGAATGTACCAAACGCCGACGTAACGTCGACGTGTAATCGAGAGGTTGAAAATTGAAACTTTGCTCGATGGAAGATCCTCAAGCTAGTTGCCAACTTCACTCCCAATTCCCAAATGAATAAATAAAATTGAATATTTAGCAAACAATGTAGACTTGTAGAGAGATATATTGAGAAATTAGAGAGATTGTAGGAAGATTTGTGAGAAAGATGAAGAGAAAATGAGTTATTTATAGTTGGAAAATTGGGTTAAAGTGTAAATATAATAACTTATGGGTTAAAAATAAATATTAAGGGGTTGGGGGAGGGGGGGCCTAAAATGGGCGTTGGCCAACGGCCATAATCTAAAATAGCCGTTGGACCAATGGCCATATTTGCAAAGGGGGGAAAAGGGCGGGGTCGGGGTCGGGGTCGGGACGGTCTCGGGGCTGGGTCGGGTCGGCGGGCCTGGGGCGGGCTCGGGTCTGGCGGGACGAGACATCGTCCCGTCCCGAGTTCGAGTCCCGCCCCCGTTATTTTTTTTATTTTTTTTAGCGGGGTCGTGGCGGGACCGGGGCGGGCTCGGGACGGGGTCGGGTCGGGGTCGGGCCGTCCCCTCCCACTGGCCAGCCCTAGTTATAATTAATTGTAGTATTTGTTGTTTAATTTTTTTTGTATTGTTGAAATCCTAGCGTGAGATCTCTACAATATTACTCCTATGCCTCATCATATTTTTGTTTGTTAAATTTTCTCAATCACTTAACTGTCCTCTTTAACGGTATTGTTTAAGTATGAAATTAATAAAAACGTGATAATTTAGGGGAATTTGGTCCATTATCTCTTTTTGTTAATTTTCAAATACTCTTTTCTTTTATAACCTCAACCAAATATTGTCCAAACGCGTACATTTCAAGTTTTATATTTTCTATGAGAGATATTAATTAATAATGCATGAGTTTTTTTTTCTTAGCACACTCTAAAATATGTAAGATAAAAAGTAAAACAACATTAGTGTCCTTATTTCCTTCAGTCCATATTATCTGTCGTTTAAGGATTTTGCACACATCTTGAAAAAGATATTTAACACCCTTAATTATGAAAATATTTTTTTAACTATCATCTATTTCTGCTTAACCGTTTCACTTAATTAACACTTTACTAATTTAAAAAGTAAGTACATATTTTCTAAAACAACTTAATTAACTTACTAAAACAGACTAATATTTGGAATTGGACCAAATTATCTGTCATTTAAGGGTCTTGCACACCTCCTGAGAAAAATGTTCAACACATTGTAAAACGATTTTTTTTAAACTACCGTCTATTTCTGCTTAAACATCTCACTTAACTAGTGTTTCACTAATTAAAAAATAAGTACAGATTTCTTGTTTTCCTAAAACAAATTAATTAACTTACTAAAACAGATTAATATATTAGGATTGGGCCAAATAACCACTAGGTATTGAAAATTCGAACCCCGACATTACGGTTTTAATAAGTATCACTCAAAATTAATTCCTAACTGTATCCGTGAAACATGCATCTGATCGAAATTGGTCAAAGAAAGTGGAAAGATGGGTCAAAGTCTAAATTCATCAATATTTTTGGTAGTCACATGGTTATGTACTAAAAGAATATAAAATAACAAAGGCTTATATACAAAAATTGCAACATTCACTCTTTTTTTTTTATATCCAGCTTCCCGACTTACGCCATACTATCCTGGAGATAGTAGTCCCGGTTCCTCAGCACTACTACAAGTAAGTCGCAGGATGTGCCTGAATGATCAGGGTTTGAGAACAAAACAACTGATATCACCTACAAGGTTTTACCCCAGAAAAGAGCAAATTGCTCCCACCAGGATTCGAATCCACGCTGCAGACCTCCAGCTGAATTTTAAGCTCCTCTCCTTTGTCATTCGGCTACCCCGTGACCACATTCACTCTTGATCGATTGATCTTTCCCAAAAGATATTTGGTAGAGTGGAAAGAGGGAGGGAGGGGGGGGTCTCATTGGACATGTGATTTCAAGAATCATAGCACTTGGAGGCCCACATGGAGACATGTGGGCTATACAACCATCGAAAACACAAGCACGCTTGTCTAAGATAACAACACGAGAATTATATAGCACATGAATTATAATGCATGCATTATTTTAATATTATTATTAATAATTTATTATACAGTGAAAAGTACGGTAAAATTTGTTATATAATGAAATATATTACAGTGAAAAATTATGTAAGGTTACTTACTTTTGTCACACCCTTTTATAACTCTAGAAAGGAGAATGTTATTTCAAAGATCAAAGGGATTTTCATTCAAGTAACTTAATTTAAAAAGGAATTTATTTAGAAGGAGCCCGTATTGATTTTTCGTGTGCTATGTCGCTATTTAATTATTTACTAAAAATAGTGAAATTGTAGGGTTTTGTTGGGTTCAAAGCATATAAGTAAGGCACAACGAAAATTTAAAATTTTGTTTCTTACTTACCCTAACAACATTTCTGATATGGTTATACAACAATCAAACCTGTAAAATAAAGCATAAACTTACATGTTAGAATATCTGGAGTCTTTATCTACTATAAGGTGGACACGCGGTTGCCCTTTCAATTGCAAGCTCCAAGCTTCAATGTACTTCTCTTTCGGAAAGCTAGGAAATCCGGCAGAGGTTCGAGTGAGTTTTAATATAAGTCTCTAAGGCTTAGAATGATAATATGAAATTGGCGTATGAATAATGAAAAGAATGCCACTATTTATAGGTGAAAATGAGGTCAAAACCGGATTAGGGTTTGACCTTGGGTCTGGCCCAAAAATCGAGGTAGAGGCGTCGCGGCGCTCGATGTACTCCTGCACTGTCTCGATTTATTTTCTGTGCATTCTTAATTAAATCCAATATCCAATTTTGACTTAATTAAAACAATCATTATTGATTTAAATATCTCGATTCTAAATCGAACATTTAATTAATCTCTCAATACATCCTTAGATCGAAAGGACAATCGACATAGTGTGACCCCACAAGCCTTTTCATATGGACATTAATCAAATTAAGGTTTACGCGGAACTCCTAGACGACGCCGGAAGACGAACTCAATATGTGAAGTATGTTTACGCGAATCCAGTAAACTTAACCTTTATGTGGTAAGATAAAATCCTTTCATTCACGACACACTCGATCAAGCTTAGGATTGTCAAGTGTCTATCCAATTGGCTTAATCATTGTATCTCATCTATATTAGTTGACAACTGGACCAAATTTTAAATACGTCTATTGCGTTGGCCAACGACTTAGTCAACCTAATATCACTGAGAATTCGAGTGTTCTCTCGAATATACATTCGAGAAATGAACCCTAATCTTGGCTCAACTACCACCTTTAATTCACATCGTAATGTACCCAATACAAGCCGTATCTTAACCTATAAGGGATTTGAGCTTAGGACGGGATCAAAGTACATTACTTTGTAGACAAGGCGCGTATTGACCTCAAGTCTAAGGACTTCTATCTCCCACATGCTGATCATACTTTAGACAAGTATAACAAACAGTATATCAGTAGGGTATACCAATACTTTCAAAGTATCCATGTGTCCATCACGAGTAGCTATTACTCGTAGCAGGTGAGACATACTACATCCTCTATGGATGTGATGTAGACTGCATGTCGACTTATCACATATCATCGATATCCCATTCTCGATGATCATTAGTCGATGCTATTTTAAGAGTTACGTTATAATATTAATATCTCACACTATTAATAACAGCGTAACCTCCAGGGATGCATATTACAGAATATTACAAACAATCAATTAATAATTTAATAATTACAAACGCCAAAATATTAATATCCATTAATAATAATACGAATGTGTATAAAGTATATTTGTCCTAATACAGATTTTCTCTAGGACATAAATATACTTTCAATCTCCTACTTGGCCTAGAGCCAATCTCCAACATATCTAATGCCCATATTCTCAAAATGACCATTATGCTTGACTAAGCTTAATGGTTTAGTGAATGGGTCAGCTAGATTATCGTCTGTGGGAACATAGTCTAATCTAATCTCTTCAGTATCCACCATCTCCCTGAGTATGTGGTACTTCCTTAGTACATGCTTGTTTCTGTTGGTTGATCTTGGTTCCTTAGCCTGCGCAATCACACCAGTGTTGTCACAATAAACTGTTATTGGACAAGTGGCACTTGGAACAACCCCTAGTTCCTTCAGGAACTCAGATATCGCGACAGCTTCTTTACCATCTTCCGATCCAGCAATGTACTCAGCTTCTGTTGTCGAATCAACAATGGTAGCTTGTTTGTAACTTTTCCAACTTACTGCTCCACCATTGAAAATTAACGTGTACCCTGATTGAGATTTGTAGTCATCAACATCCGTCTGGAATCTAGCATCAATGTACCCAGTAGCAGCTAGCTTTTCTTCCCCACTATAGACTAAGAAGTAATCTTTAGTTCGTCTAAGATACTTAAGAATACTCTTTACTGCCTTCCAGTGTTCTTCCCCAGGATTCTGCTGGAATTTGCAAGTCATACTAAGTTCAAAGGCCACATCTGGCCTAGTACAGGTCATGTCATACATGATCGATCCTATAACCGAAGCATATGGGATCCTTTTTATGCGTTCAAGTTCTATCGTATTAGAATGACTATCTTTCTTAGATAACTTGATGCCTTGTCCCATAGGTAGACCGCCTTTCTTGGAATTTTCCATAGAAAAACGTCTAAGAACTTTGTCTATGTAGACTGACTGTGACAACCCCAACAATCTATTAGGTCTCTCTCTATAGATCCTAATTCCCAGAATGTAGCAGGCTTCACCTAAATCCTTCATCATGAAGGTACTGAACAACCACTTCTTGACTGACTGTAGGAGAGTCTTATTGTCTCCCATTATTAATATGTCATCTACATATATGATAATGAAGGCAATACTCACATCCTTGCGTTTACTATAAACACATGGATCCGCTTTGCTTCTGACGAAATCAAATAACTTGATAGCATTGTCAAAGCAAGTGTTCCAACTCCTCGAGGCTTGCTTAAGCCCATAAATGGACTTTTGTAGCTTGCATACAGCATTTGGTTTGGACTCGAGTGAAAAACCCTCAGGTTGTTTCATATACACCTCCTCAACTAGATTATCATTGATGAAAGCAGTTTTGACGTCCATATGCCAAATGTCATAGTCATAATATGCAGTTATTGCAAGCAAAATCAGAATGGACTTAATCTTAGCAACATGTGAAAAGGTTTCATCATAATCGACCCCAAGCCGTTGAGTATAACCTTTAGCCACCAATCTTGCTTTATAAGTCTGTACCTTGCCATATGCATTAATCTTCTTCTTGAAGACTCATTTGCATCTTATGGGTCTAACCCTATTGGCAAATCAACCAAGTTCCAAACTTGATTTATGTACATCGAGTCCATCTCAGATTTCATGGCTTCTTGCCATCTCTACGAATCAATGTCTAACATAGCTTCGCTGTAGGTTGTAGGTTCATCGTCATCAGGAATATCTATCTCATTGTGTGTTTTAACAAGAAGATTAAGTCTTTCACGCGAACGATAAGTCCTAGTGGTCCTACAGAGTTGATTATTCTGTGTTTCAGTGTTTATTATATTCTGATTGTGAGAAGGTCTTTGTGTGTTGGACAATCCATCACCTTGAGAGCTTTCAGGAATGTCATTTGCATGTATTTCCTGAATGGAATGATGTACAACCATTGTATCATCTTCCATTGGTTGTGCATGAGAGCCTTGAATTTCTGCACTATCTCTCACAACACTCCCACTAGCTTAAGGGCGTACTCTAAGTACCCAATCTTCACCAGATACTCCCACTGAATCCTTGTTTAGGTCATTCGACAAGGGTTCAACTTCTGTGTTATCTTGTGGTTCTTGAATTTCTTCAAGTTCTATCTCTGTGCAGCTATGTTCCTTGTAGACATATTCTTCTTCAAGGAAAGTTGCGTTCCTGGAAACAATGACCTTATGTTCTCCAGGAAGATAGAAGTAGTATCCCTTAGTTTTCTTTAGATACCCCACGAAGTAACATTTCTCACTTTTAGATTCCAACTTGTCAGTGAGCATCTTCTTAACATATGCAGGGCACCCCTAGGGTCTCATATGTTTAAGAGTTGGCTTCTTGCCACACCATATCTCATAGGGTGTCTTTTCTACTAACTTGGAAGGAACCATGTTTAGAATATATATCGAGGTTTGTATAGCATATCCCCAAATGTATGTAGGTAGAGCTGAGGAGCTCATCATGGATCGAACCATATCCAATAAGGTTCGATTTATCCTTTCAGCAACACCGTTCATCTGTGGAGTTCTAGGAGGTGTCCATTCTGATTGGACTCCATGTAGCTTTAAGTAATCTAGAAAATTCTTGCTCAAGTATTCACCTCATCGATCCGATAAAAGGGTCTTGATACTTGTTACAAGTTGCTTCTCTACTTCCGACTTGTACTCTTTGAACTTCTCAAAAGCCTCGAATTTGTGTCTCATAAGATACACATATCCATACCTTGTGAAATCGTCAATAAAAGTGATGAAGTATGGAAAGCCTCCTTTAGCTTGAGTCAAGAATGGCCCACATACATCAGTATGGACCAACTCAAGCACCTCTTTGGCTCGCACACATTTCCTAAAAAGTGGTTTATTGGTCATCTTTCCTCTCAAGCAAGATTCGCAGTTACCATAAGACTCCAAGTCAAATGGTTCGAGGTAGTCTAACTTCATCAATCTTGTTATCTTTGATTCGTTGATATGACCAAGTCTGCAGTGCCATAGGTAGGTAGAGTTTCTATTACTTATCTTGGCTCATTTATTTTGTACATTGAATATCTCTCGACTACAGTTTAGTGTATATAATCCATCCATAAGAGGAGCAGTTCCATATATAATATTATCAAAATACAGTACTTGACTGCCATTATAAATATACGAGGAAAAACCCTCCATGTCTAAAACTGTGATAGAAATGATATTCCTCGTTAACGAGGGTACATAAAAGCAATCATTCAACACTAAACAATAGTCGGAAGGTAAATTTAATCTATAAGTCCCTACGTGCTCAACATCTACTCATGCTCTATTTCCAACGCGTAGGTCTACCTTCCTTGGTCTAACCTTTCTCCTATTAGTTAGCCCCTGCACATTTGTACAAATGTGTGAGCCACAAGCGGTATCAAATACCCAGGAATGAGAGTTATTTATATACATATTTATTTCCATGATGTACATACCTTGTCCACCAAAGGCAGGAGCACCTGGTGCTTTTCCTCCCCCTAATGTCGTGCAGTCCTTTTTCCAATGCCCCTTCTTGTGGCAGTTGAGGCATTCATCCTCAGCCGGATTTACCTTCTTCTTCATACCTCCCTTAGGCTTCATAGCTGAGGGCGCATCGACTGCTTTGCCATTCTTCTTCTGTCATTCCTTGCCTTTCGTCTTGGGTCGGCTAGAAGAGCTCACTATGAGCACAACTTTGCCTTTCGAAGTGGAAGACTCAAAGGTCTTGAGCATGTTGTGCAGCTCCGATAGAGTTGCCTTCATTCCATTCATATTGAAATTCACTATGAAGTCCTCAAAAGAACGAGGGAGAGAGTTTAGAATGAGGGTGATAGCGACATTCTTTTCAAGATTCGTTCTAATTGAAGCAAGCCTTTCTATCAGCCCTATCATCTTCAACACATGCTGCGAGACCTGGCCCCCTTCATTGAGCTTACACTTAAAGAGTTCTATTAGCAACTCATATTCCATAGTTTAGGATTGTGAGGCATAGAGACTCTTCAAGTTTTTGAGCATCTCATTGGGCCCCATGTTCTCATGTTGTCTCTGAAGTTCCATAGACATGGAAGACAACATCACACACTGCGCTGAAGTGGCATCATCTAGGTGTTTCTGGTAAGCATCCTTATCAAAGGAGGCATATTCAGCAGAGTCTGTCGCAGAGATTATTGGGAACACCGTGTCCAACACGTATTCTATTTTCTCTTATCTCAGTACTATTCACAAATTCCTTAGCCAGTCAAGGTAGTTTGGTCCAGTAAGTTTGTTCATCTCAATCAACATTTTCAATGATAAGCTCGACATCTTTATTAATCTGAAGAATTAGATACACTGGAAATCAAACTCAAAATCTGTTTCCTATTATACACATTCGTTTAGGCTAATTAAAATGACCTTTTGTTTAATTAGCTCCCACTATTTTAACATACTTCTACGACCACATGGTATAATACATACCTATTTTAATTGAGGTCATAATGGGCCAAGATCCAAGCGTATGCTATCTCCGCGTTTGCTTTGGCTGATAACTTTAATAACACATCTTGGTAGGTTCTAAACCAATTGTAAAACTTATTTGCAACTCTTGGTTGATCAAATATTACATTTAATCTTGCATCCTTAGATTAGTCCAATACTTTGGCGCCAAGATTTGTCTAAGAAAGTCAACCCCATTACACTACTGCGTTTATGTATCTAAGCAAATTTGGCCCTTGTGAGCAAACACTTTGGTGTAAATATCCACAAAAGTTTATCGTTTACCTTTACATTAAAACACATCTATGAAAGAGTCTGGGTCCTCGTAGACTTAGAGAAAATGCTTTGGCATAAATACTCGTATCGCCGAAAAAGATTTTGCACTCTAACAATTATAATGGACGACGCGTTATTAATTTAGACTTGTATTTAAAATTTTGGAGAACATTTTAATTCAGGGTTTTAACCAAGATCAACTCTTTAACGTCATATCCAATATGACATCTTAACATCATGCAAAACTAATGACACAAATAGTTGGGAACCGTCAACCCAATATGCATGATATAATATAATTTAATCAAATACCGAGCGCTGCCTGCCCAGACAGTTATAACGGACGCTATTCTAGAAATATAAATGACAAATATTTTGACATTTAGCACATAAACAGTATACTTATCAATTATACTGTATAATAATAATCTTGGGTTAAACATTCTGAACTCTGAAAAAAAATTGTTTTTGGACAGGTGGGGACGCGACGCTAATAATTAGGGTCGCGATGCTTCAAGGGCATAAACATTTCTGCTTCTGCAATTGCATTAGCGTCGCGGTGCTCCACCACGGAGCCGCGGCGCTGCAGAGGAAGAAACATTTCTGCTTCTGCAATTGCATCTGCATCGCGGCGCTCCACCACAGAGCCGTGGCGCTGCAAAGGCAGAAACATTTCTGCTTCTGCAAATGCATTAGCACGACGGCGCCTATTGTCCAGTGAGTCCAAGTTTTGAAACGAAGCATTAGCGCCGCGGCGCTCCACCATGGAGCCGCGGCGCCTCCCTGAAACCCTAGCAAGCGTCGCGGCGCCGATGTCCTGACAAACGTTTCTGTGTTGATTTTCAAAATCATTCAACCCCTAAATCCAATTTAGGGATCAATTCATAGGTCCTTTATCATCACCCACCATTATCAATAACGCCCATATCGACCATCATCCATTCTTACTCGTTCTTAGCCGTGCATCGTGCAATGAGCCGGATAATGCACTTTTAGCTTAGTTCGAGTTAGAGTAGAATGACTTCCTCGAGTTAGCGTAGGAGATAATTTAGGGTGATATCCAAAGGTCAACATTCGTTCAAGACATGTAGGATTTCAAGAAACCTCATTGTAATCCAATTTTATGTTTAACCCATATTATTACTTTATTCAATTGTTATATAACCATTGAACCAACCTGGGCTCTGATACCACTGTAGGGTTTTGTTGGATTCAAAGCATATAAGTAAGGCACAACGGAAGTTTAAATTTTTGTTTCTTACTTACCCCAACAACATTTCTGGTATGGTTATACAACAATCAAACTTGTAACATAAAGCAAAAACTTACATGTTAGAATATCTGGAGTCTTTATCTACTATAAGGTGGACACGCGGTTTCCCTTTCAATTGCAAGCTCCAAGCTTCAATGTACTTCTCTTACGGAAAGCAAGGAAATCCGGCAGAGGTTCGAGAGAGTTTTAATTCTAAGTCTCTAAGGCTTAGAATGATAATCTGAAATTGATGTATGAATAATGAAAAGAATGCCACTATTTATAGGTGAAAAATATGTCAAAACCGGATTAGGGTTTGACCTTGGGCCTGGCCTAAAAATTGAGGCAGAGGCACCGCGGCGCCCATACCCTAGTGTCGCAGCGCTCGACGTGCTCCTGCACTGTCTCAATTTTTTTTCTGCGCATTCTTAATTAAATCCAAAATCTAATTTTGATTTAATTAAAATAATCATTATTGATTTAAATATCTTGATTCTAAATCGAACATTTAATTACTCTCTCAATACATCCTTAGATCGAAAGGACAATCGACATAGTGTAACCCTACAAGCCTTTTCATATTGACATTAATCAAATTAAGGTCTACGCAGAACTCCTAGACGGCGCCGGAAGACGAACTCAATATGTGAAATACGTTTACGCGAATCTAGTAAACTTAACCTTTATTTGGTAAGATAAAATCCTTTCATTCACGACACACCCGATCAAGCTTAGGATTTGTCAAGTGTCTATCCAATTGGCTTAATCATTATATCTCATCTATATTAGTTGATAACTAGACCATATTCTAAATACGTCTATTGCGTTGGCCAACGACTTAGTCAACCTAATATTACTGAGAATTCGAGTATTCTCTCAAATATACATTCGAGGAATGAATCTTAATCTTGGCACAACTACCACCTTTAATTCACATTGTAATGTACCCAATACAAGCCGTATCTCAACCTATTAGGCATTTGAGCTTAGGACGGGATCAAAGTAGATTACTTTGTAGACAAGGCGCGTATTGACCTCAAGTCTAAGGACTTCTATCTCCCACACCCTGATCATACTTTAGACAAGTATAACAAACAGTATATTAGCAGGGTATACCAATACTTTCAAAGTATCCATGTGTCCATCACGAGTAGCCATTACTCGTAGCAGGTGAGACATACTACATCCTCTAAGGATGTGATGCAGACCACATGTCGACTTATCACATATCATTGATATCCCATTCTCGATGATCATTAGTGGAGGCTATTTTAAGAGTTACGTTATAATATTAATATCTCACACTATTAATAACATCGTAACCTCCAGGGATGCATATTACAGAATATTACAAATAATTAATTAATAATTCAATAATTGCAAATGTCAAAATATTAATCTTCATTAATAATAATATGAATGTGTATAAAGTACATTTGTCCTAATACAGATTGTATTTAGGACATAAATATACTTTTAGAAATATCATTTTAAGTCAAACCTGCTTTTGAAAATGTTTTTTTTGAGCCGGGGGTCTATCGAAAACAACCTTTCTACTTCACACAATGTAGGAATAAGGTCTGCATGTACCCTGCCCTCCCATGATCCACTTGTGGGATCATATTGGGTATGTTGTTCTAGTAGTGAAATATCCTTTTTGAAAATAAAACTGCCTAGAAAATTGATTTGTGAAAGATAATCATAATAATAAACTTAGTGGATCGGAAGAAGATGTTAGGCATCCTCGAATAACCATAATTCTAGTAATGATCGGGTTATTGGCTTAAAGAAATTCAATTGGACAAACTTCACACAATCGCAAGCACGTACAAAAAGTGGTTTCAAAATATCTATTGCAACCCAAAATAAAAATAAAGAAAAAAAGAAAATTAATTTTTACTGAAGTTGTGGTCTGGGAAAAGGCCTGATTTCAGACGTTTTTTTTTATTTATTGAAGTGGTAGCCTTGACAAAGCCAAACTCCAAATATTTTGGCATGAGATCAGGACATATATTTAACTGAATTTAAAGATATTTTGGCACGAAGCAAGTGAACAAGATTTTGCTAAGAATCAACAACTTGTTATTCCAAATTCAATAATCAAACACACGATGCATCGCCCAAAGGAATTATTGCATGTTTTTCCCAGCACAAAAAGAAGTCTCATTCTTAAATGGGCTTCAAAACTCTAAACCCAATCCTGTCAAATTAGGGGCTAAACTAGGCTGGGCATAAGAAAAGTAAAGTTGAAAAATTGACGCGGAAATATAATCGGGACAAATTATTAGCATAAAATATTTCAGATTTTAACTTTTAGCATCTAATAGTCAATAGTATATATCAAATAATGTATATCACACCATCTATACAAATATCGGTTCATATTTTTATATATATATATATATATATATATATATATATATATATATATATATATATATATTAGATATAATCTTTTTCATATTTTCTTTCGTCACATATTTTCTCACGTAAAATCCACGAGCTAGCTAGCTCTAACTATCTTCTAAAATAGTTAAGCTTCAACTTTCGATAAGGAAATATAAATTAAATATTGATGTAATTTTCTTGAAACATATACTAAAATAACTTTTCTTCTGAAAAGACTTGACAATGCAGTCCTACACATGATGTTTGTCGCACGCGATATAACTTGAAGAAAAAAGGTATATTAATTTGTAGCAGATGTTTATGTGCAACAGTAAGAAGAAAAGTAAGTAATTTATACTCTCTCTCCCCTCTGTATCATTTTATATGATATTTTTTTCTTTTTAGTTAATCTAAAAAAATGATATATTTTTATATTTAAAAATAATTTAGTTTTATGAAATAATTTACAGTCGCGTAAATATTTAACGCTTGTTTTGGATCATAAATTTTTAAAATCTTTCTTTCTTAAACTCCTGATCAGTCAAATACTTTCATATAAAATAGCACGAAGGGAGTATATCTTTTCCATTTTTTCATTTTTGTTGTTTAGCTTTTTTGTTAGTGTAAATATTGCTTACCTTAACTGCATTTGTTGATAAAATGTGTAATTTTGCAAGTACTAGTTTCATCAAATGTAAAAGGGAAGCTTTCGATTTCCCATTTAAAATTGAAAATTTTCTTTCATATCTATCCATAGTGCCCTTTTATTCATTAAATAACCACTGAACTTCAAAGAAAGAAAAGTCATGGCGCATCTAGAATCCTACAAAAGTCAGAAAATTGCAGAAATAAAATATCATAAGGGCGATGTTGAACTTTTATCCTGATTAACAAAATCTTCAAAAATTTGATCTCACATAAAAAATCGATGGACAAAATTTTGGTTTCCTATCAAGCATAAATTTTAATTATAATATGCGCATAAGTTAATTTTATTTATGAGACAAGAGTTCAGTACATATGAATAAGTTATAGATATTGAAGATAGTTCAATGTGTTTCCTAGAGGACAAGATTTATTTATTTTCTTAAAATCAAATTATGATCGAATACAAGTGCATCGTTCAATAATAATTTAACAACATACATCTTCAATTAAAAAGTGTTGAATATTATTTTATGAATTATAAAAATGACTCTTTATAAAGTAGAGGAAGAATATGGGGTCAATTGAACAGGTTCACGATCTTTGATATACTAAAATTAGGAGTGTTCACATAAAATCAAAAAATCAAAAATCAAATCAAACCAAACAACTTCTGTGTGATTAAAAATAGTGGTTAGTACGCTTTATTCTATTTTGGTGTCTAATTAATTGAAATGATATAAAAAAGATTACAAGTTTATTACGGGTACTATAATATAAGGGATATTAAATATAATAGAAGAGTGGTGTGGCACCTCTTTTTGACCAAGAATTCTATTTATTTATTTATTTATTTATAATTTCCTCTACTTCTCTATTATTTTATAAGAATAAATATATCAATTACTTCTCCATTTATTCATATTTTTTAATGTAAAAATTTAATGGTCTTTATTTTCATTGTTCCCACAACTTTTTGTTACCATAACCTCTAAATAATAAGTCTTTATTTTCATTATTACTCTCATGACTTTTTATTACCATAATCTCTAAAATAATTAATAGCCATGTTCATGACATTATTTGATATTTATTATTGTAGTCCTATAAATAGAGGCGTCATGAGACTTTGTGCAGAAAGAAATGATTACATTAGTCAAGAATGACACCCTTCTAGAGCATCAGATATTGTAAATTCATACTTTTTTTTTTTTATTTCGTGAGATCCTACCCAAAGTTATCATTTCATTCCATAATTGAAGTACATATTAATGTTATTATATTTATTGTAATATTATATTCATGCTTTAGTTTGGCTTGAAGAAAAATGAAGTGGAGACTCTTGATTGGTGATCGACTTGTAGGAGGGAAAATATCAACGAAAGTTCGGAAAATTATGCATGATTCCGTATTTTTTATTCTAATTTTTTTACGATTAAGGTCGTAAGAATGATGTGATGACGTCCAAATCCACTCCTCAAAGAGAAAGTGTAAACGGTCGTCGCAATATACTTTACCCAACTAGAAGTCGGGATCGAATCCACATGGAACAATATACTTGGGAAATTAAGCAAATTATGAAATTATCACCAATTAAGCTAAGCCAAATGGTTTTCAAATATTTGATTTTGTTTAAAAAGAATAAAGATGAAACTAACTAATGGGGAGCACAAGCTATGAAATTCGGGGCTTTGAAACATAGTAATTTAACTTAAACTCAATAATGATTCATTGCAAGGAATTATCTACCACTAATTAATCATGGATCTAGCAAATTAGCCTAGGAATCTTAATAACCCACTAATGCCTCTCGACTATTTAGCGGGTCTATCTTAGCTTATTCTCTCAAATCAACTAAGGAGAATTAATCACATTCCAATTTTAGGCCACACTAGGTTTTTTCCTGTCTCTAGATTAAACTCATTAGATAAGGTTTAAAGCCCCAAATCGTGATGATCAATATATCTCAAACCCTAATTTTCTCTCTCAAGTTTAATTAAGGATAGATGGGCAAGTCCTAGGGTTAGCTAATCCCCTTTTAAACATTCAAGAGCAAGATTAATTAAATAAGCAAGAGAACTATTTCATAAATAGCAAAAAATAAATAATCAATATAAAAGCAACAAGAGTTAAATACAAATACTACTCAACAAGTCTTTACAATTTTGTTGTCCAAGGTCATCACCCACACTGAATATGACAATACAAAGCAAGGAAGTAAAGAGATGAAGTAAAAATTGCTCATTAATAGCTTCAAGTCTTCACTTCTAAGGTGATGGGTGATGAAACCCTAGCCTCTAAAGCTTGTTCTTCCTCTTCTAAGCTCTCAAAACAGGTTGGAGAATGATTCTTGAGAGTTGGTGTATTGTGTAACGAATTAGTTGTTTTTCTCAAAACCCTAAACAAGGCTTTTATAGAGACCCAAAATTTCGGACTCACTTAATTACAAAAATACCACCGTCATCCACTCTGCGATCGTAGAACATGTCTGCGGTCCACAAAATGGTTTAAGGTTCGCAAAGTGGTCTTCCATTTTTTACTGTCTCGAACTGCGGCAGGAAGTGTGCCGCAGAACTGAACTGCGGTCTGTAGAAATGCTCCGAAGCATCGCAATCTGAGCTGGAACTGTTGAGAAGCAGTGGTTCGCAGACCGAACTGCGGTCCACAGAACGAAAGTGTGGACCGCAGAGTAGGTCGCACTTCGGGGCTCCAAATTCCTCTATTCACTGTTTGAATCTGCGATGCAACCTCCACATCTGCGGTCCGCAGATATGGTCTTTGCTGCATTTCTTCCTTTTTAAGGCACTTTTGTCCATATTTATGCTCTTTTCCTCATTTCTGGTGTCCCGAGGCAAAATTCCTACAAACACAAAATAAACATAAGAAATGGTATTAAAACTTACTTAAAGGGGTATAAAAGTTTAAGAAAAGGGTATCAAAAATGCGTAATTTCACCGCACACCATGATGCATATTGTATTATTTTCTTCTTTATTTTTTTCCGTATGTTCTCTCTATAATTCCTCTTTAGTTTGATTTTTATATGAATTTCTAATTGTCGTAAGTCTATAATTTTTTTTTGGTTCAAAATAGTAACTTATGACTTTGTAGGAATTTTACTACTAATAACCAAACATTTTCCTCAAGTTAATCAATTGTACGTCTGGTATTTATATAGAAATGGCCAAGTAAATGTATTTTTTCCTTAGATGATCAAAAATGATTTTTTACTATCAAAGTTTCTTCAAATAGTAATGTCGAAAAAGGACCTTTCGAAACTCACGACCTAAGTAACCTTAGAATGGGGATGTCAATCTTATACAAAAAATACCGCTATCTAAAGTAACCTTGGAGAGGGGCTGCCTATAGCATTCTAAGATCTCAATACGAGAAAGAAATTAGACCTATAACCTCATTGCAGTGGCTTGTAAACTTGCTTTGCTGAGAAAAGCTCAAGTAAAAACCTAATAGAACTGTGGGTGATGTGATACCTCTCTATGACCAACAATTATATTTTAAGAAATTAAGTAGATAATTGATTGAAAAATATATATAAACTTTATAAACTGCTTGAAATATACAAATTAACACCATAAATATTTAGTAAATTATTAATATTTTTTTATGATCTCGCGAAGCGCGGATAAATTCACTAGTTAAATAATGAGACTGACAAAAGAAAATGTGACGGAAAAAACATAGAAAAGATAAAACACTAATAAAGATGACCTTGAGACATTAAAAATTTGATACTTCAATATTAATTTAAACTCTCTACAGGTGCTACAATTTCACATTTTTTCCTATTCCACGTCATTTTACATGCTTTGAATATCTAACCTATGATATATGAGTCATATCTGCAAGAAGCAATCAATGCATAGAAGGAGATGGAAAGTGTATTATTACCAAGTCTTGATTTTGTATTATTCCCACAATTTTGTTAAGTCCTCCGTTACAATTGTTATCTTGTCTTAAAGTATGAATTATTTGTGAAATCTCAAGCTCAAATATAAGATGTCTACACTCTTTTATCACAACACTATCAGGGTGACTTTCGACCTCATCTCTCACATCATTAAGGCATCACTCGAGTAGTTTAATGATAACTTTTTCAGGTTATAATTTGTCATCACAGTAAGATCGCCATGTATAGTCCACAATTTTGACGTAAGGCTTGATGTTGTTTTCATACGGAGTCGCCTAGTCACGTTCCCTTGTCATCTCGTGCAATGCCTCTAAATCCCATTAATCTAAATTTAGACATGAATCGGACGTCTGCGTTGATTTTTGATAAACCCTAAAGGAGAAAAAGACCAACCGATGAAAATAGGTGCATCTCTCTATATTTGATGATTGAACATGGCAATCTCGAGCCACATTTTCATTTACGCGAAGATGAATATTTTACATATAAGACACATAGAGTGTCATGTTTATGAAGAGATACAGACTTGATAGAGTACAAAAATGTTAACACTTACTTGACGAGAAATCACTTTCTGCGAACAAACACAACCACTACACGCAATCTAGAAGCAACTCCTTCCTACATATTATACAAGTCTGAGTAGATTACACTTAAGTGATCTATTATTATAGGTTAAATTATCCTGGCCGACTATTCGTTACACTTACTTTAGATTATTTCTTTTCTTTTCTGATCTTTCCTTTTATTAATCTTCTCGGCTGGAATCATATATGGGTCGTATCCTCTCCGATGATCTTTTCTATAGATAGATCTATTGTGAGAGAACAAACACAATCCTTACACATACCTAGAAGCAATTCCTTCTAGCATATTATTCATACAAATCCAAATAGATCATGGGTCGAGGACAGAGGTCCTACGAGGTATCCCCTATTAATTGTTAATCCTCTTGCATATATATGAATTTCAAAAGGTAAAAATTAAAACAGTACCTTTTGACTGCATAACTGTCTGATATCCTCCATGACCTGCTGCTTAGAGGAGTCATATATTTGATGATGCAGATGTTGGAAATTTGCATTTGGCGGGAGTTGCGACCGACCAACTTTAACGGCTTAAACACTAGTGTTACGTATGTTGGAGAATCCGGTTCTTCACACATGCATGACCTACTAAGTACGTAGATAACCGTAGGGCCAAGAATCGTCAAATTTCATTGAGAAATGAAAGAGATATTGGTTCACGAAGTAAGGTGTTTGAAGCATGGAAAAGTGTGGTGTGTGATCAATTCTCCCTCATCGGTAGAGGAAGAAAGAATTGTTGTGTATATAAGACTCGAAATTGGTTTGGGGTTTGGGACCCCAAGGGGTATTCCATGTGTTTAAAGGAGGGAGGACCTAGATGTGCTTCGGTTCAAGGAAAGACCACTCGCGCGCCGCCGCCCGCCCGCCCGTCCGGTTCCGGGTCCTCGGGGCCATGGGCCTTCTGATATTATCTTTTTGGGCCAGAGAACTTTTCCAGAAGTACAGTTTGATCCCAGAAGTTTTAGATGTACAGATTGGACCAGAATTCTTTCAGATGTACAGTTTGGTCCCTGAAGTTTCAAGATGTACATTTTGGTCCCTGAAGTTTCAAGATGTACAGTTTGGTCCCTGAAGTTTTAGATGTACAATTGGGCAGAAGAGAACAGAAACGCCAAGCACTCAATTCAGCTATTTATTTTGGCTGAAGTACTCCTCCTATATTGGTCAATCCGTTGGTCTTTCACCATTTATTTTGGTGGCTTTACTACCTTCATAATGGCCATTATTTGGCCAATAATGACTATTATGGGGGCAGTTAAACAGCCTCTCCCTCACCTATATAAATACTCCTTACACCATTGTTGAGCAAGAGATATACTACACGAAAATACACAACCAAAAACAGTTCTTCCTACAACTTCCAAGCATCATTTCGTTACTCAATATTCTTCACGGTAGCTCTTGAGTTTCCTTTGCTCAAGTGTTCCATTGCTGTTTTATCTTGGGAGACGAATTGTCCAGGACGTATAAAGGATACATACGGGGCAATATTGTCTTAAGGACAGAGTGCCACACTCGACTCAGCAATAATAAAACAGTTTCCAGTTTTACTTCTTCAACAAAATTGTAATTTCAGTTTTGTTGTTCTATTGTAATTTTCAGTTCTTGAATTACTTTGCAGTTACTTGTAATTCCCGTTTCCTGCAACCTTTGTAAAACACCAACAACTTAAGACAATATCACATCATGAATCGCTATAACATGGCTGAAAATATGACCGATGTTGCTGCTACTGCTGCTGCCTCTCGAGGCAACGTTGCTGCCTTCCCCGCCACTACCGCTACTGCCCAAGGTAGTAACTCCGCCACCTTCGATGCTGCTGCTACTGTTCAAGGCAGTAACACCGATGCCTTCCCGATTGCTGGAGCTCCACCATCTTCTTCACACCACCATGATCGCCTTGAAAAATTCATGGGATCAGAATTTAAAAGATGACAGCGAAAGATGCTGTTTTACTTAACGGTAATGGGCATGGCTCAGTTCTTTACGGAAGATCCTCCACAAGCTGGAGATGAAATGGACTCTTCGCCTGCTGAAACGGGTGAAGGGTGCCTTGGTATCCATGTCGTTAACGGCATGAAGATGGTTCGTGATGCGTGGAATCATAGCGATTTCATGTGCAAGAACTATATACTGAACTGCTTGGCAGACCCTCTCTACACGGTCTATTGCACCGTTGGCACTGCCAAAGAGCTGTGGGAAAAACTGCAAAAGAAGTACAACGCATAAGATGCGAGTACTAAGAAGTTCATCGTTGGAAAATTTCTAAAATTCCAAATGGGTGATGTCCCAAGTCCAGGAATTCCAAATGATTTTACATCACCTGGATTTGGAAGGACTAAAACCAAACGAGCAGTTTTTGGTTGCATCGCTGATTGAAAAGTTACCTCCTTCATGGAATGAGTTTATGAGTTACTTGAAACTCAAGACAAATGAGATGACCTTTGAAGAGCTTGTTATCAAACTGCAAATCCAGGAAGATAATAAGAAGACCTTGCCAAATGGTAGACAACCTGTTGAGGCAAAGGCGAATCTGGCTGAGGCCAAAGGGAGGAACTCAAGCAAGAAGCGGAAGTTCCAGAAAGACGGCAAAGCCCCTGCAGTAGAGATGTTCAGAGGTAATTGTCATCACTGTGGAAAACCTGGTCATAGGATCAAGGAATGCCGCAAGCTCAAGACTGAGCAACAGCAGAAAACCAAGTCTAAAGGCAAGGCTCAAGCAAACGTCGTCAAGGACACGCTCCTGGATGACATGATCGAGGAATTCTCTGCAGTGGTGCTAGAAGCCAACTTGGTGGAGAATCCGATGCAGTGGTGGATGGACACAGGTGCTACTAGGCACATCTGTTCTAACAAGATGCCTTCTCTACGTACACTCCAGTCGCTGACAAGAAGCTGTTCATGGATAACAACGCTTCTTCTGACGTGCTGGGGGTTGGAAAGGTGGTCCTGAAGATGACTTCCGGCAAGGAACTTACTCTGAAGGAAGTGATGCACGTCCCGAGAGATTAGAAGAAATTTAATTTACGGACCTTTATTGGTTAATGCTGGTTTTAGGCTAGTGTTTGAATCCAATAAGTTTGTACTCACTAAAAATGGCACATTTGTGGGGAGGGGCTTCGTCTGTGAAGGCCTCTTCAAAGTGAATGCCATGTCTGTATTGCGTCAAGGAAATAAACATGAACCTTCTTCTTATTTGCTTGAGTCTTCTAATTTATGGCATCATAGATTAGGACATGTTAACTACAAGTCTATTCAAAGGCTGGTAAAGATGGAGTTGTTGCCGTCTGTCGACATAGACCCTCAACATAAATGTGAGGTGTGCGTAGAGGCAAAACTCACCAAGCTTCCTTTTCGATCCGTCGAAAGGAATACCGCTCCTCTAGAACTTATTCACACAGATATATGTGATTTGAAGTTTGCACAAACTAGAGGGGAGAACAAGTACTTTGTGACATTTATAGATGATAGCACAAGGTATTGTTACCTTTACTAGTTGAAAAGTAAGGATGAATCCTTTGAAGCGTTCCGACGTTACAAAGCAGAAGTTGAGAATCAACTTAGCCTACGGATTAAATCCATTCGTAGCGATAGAGGGGGAGAATATGTAGCGCCATTTGAGGAATACTGTGTCCAAGAAGGCATTATTCATCAAATGACGGCTCCATACTCACCTCAATCAAACAGTGTGGCAGAACGTAAGAACCGCACATTAAAGAAAATGATGAATGTCTTGCTTATCAATTCCGGTCTTCCCCAAAACATGTGGGGAGAAGCCGTCCTTACCGCTAATACGATTCTTAACAGAGTCTCACATAAGGGTAAGGACAAAACTTCATATGAATCATGGAAGGGAAAGATACCCACTTACAAATATTTTAAGGTGTGGGGTTGTCTGGCAAAGGTTGAAGTACCCAAGCCAAAACAGGTCAAGATTGGGCGTAAGACTGTAGATTGCATATTCATCGGATATGCAAATAACAGTAATGCTTATCGCTTCTTAGTGCATAAGTCAGATATTCCAGATATCCACCAGGGTACAATAATGGAATCAAGGAATGCTCTATTCTTTGAAAGTACCTTTCCTAGAAAGGAAAAAGACATAACCTCTCTCAAACGAAGTTATACTCAAAGCTCTCAAGAATCGGGAGTCCTTGACTGCCCGGATCTGAATAGTTCAGATCTAGCGAATCTCGAGGTGGCTGAACATCCGGAATCTAGTGTTCCAGATTCTCAGAACTTGGAGACTCCAGAGATGGATCTAAGGCGAAGTAAGAGGGCCAGGAAGGATAAATCCTTCGGTCCTGACTTTGTAGCTTATATGGTTAATGATGAACCAAGGACAATTGCTCAAGCGTTGTCAACTACAGAAGCACCGCTCTGGAAAGAAGCTATTGAGAGTGAAATAGGCTCCATTCTGCATAACCATACGTGGGAGTTGGTTGATCTTCCTCCGGGAAATAAATCGTTGGGTTGTAAATGGATACTCAAATGGAAATAAAAGGCAGATGGATCTATAGACAAGTACAAGGCCAGGTTGGTAGTCAAGGGCTTTCGGCAGACAAAAGGCTTTGACTACTTTGATACCTACTCCCCGGTATCCCGGATGACATCCATACGAGTATTTATTGCGATCGCAGCTTTGTGTGACCTTGAGATACACCAGATGGATGTTAAGACAGCCTTCCTAAACTGTGATTTGGAAGAAGAAATTTATATGGACCAACCCGAGGGGTATGTGGTTCAAGGGCAAGAGAAGAAAGTCTGTAGACTTGTCAAATCTCTGTACGGGCTGAAACAAGCCCCGAAACAATGGCACGAAAAATTTGATAGTACTCTACTATCGAAAGGGTTCGCCATTAATGAGTGTGATAAATGTGTTTACACGAAAGGTAACTCTGACTCATTTGTTATGATATGTCTGTATGAAGACGATATGTTAATCACAGGAAGCAGTCCTAGGGTAATCCTAGAGACTAAGAACATGTTGAAACAATGCTTCGACATGAAGGATATGAGTATCGCAAATGTCATCTTAGGGATTAAAATCTCTAAGACGTCTGACGGACTGGTCTTATCTCAGTCTCACTACATCGAGGATGTTTTGAGAAAGTTCGAGATGTTAGACAATTCATCGATAACATCACCAATTGATACAAATCAAAAGCTTGATAAAAATCTTGGTGCACCTATATACCAGGAGCGATATGCACAGGTGATCAGTAGTTTGATGTATATAACAAACTGCACCCGACCTGATATTGCTTACGCGATCAATAAGTTGGCTAGGTTAACCCGTAATCCGAGTGATAATCAACGGAAGGCGTTGAATCGGGTATTACAATACACGAAATACACGTTAAATTATGGGTTACACTATTCGAGATATCCATTTGTACTAGAGGGGTACGGTGATGCAAACTGGATATCTGATATAGAGAACACCAAGTCCACCAGTGGATATATATTTACAATTGGTGGTGGGGCTGTGCCAAGGAAATCCTCTAAGCAAACTTGCATCGCCCGATCCACAATGGAATCGGAGTTTATCGCTTTAGACAAAGCAGGAGAAGAAGCTGAGTGGCTTCATGACTTCTTAGAGGATGTTCCGTGTTAGAACAAACTCGTACTTTCGGTAATGATCCACTGCGACAGTCAGTCGGCTTTAGGAAGGGCACGGAATGCTATGTACAACGGCAAGTCTCGTCATATACGACGGAGGCATAAGAACATTAGGCAACTGATCACCACGGGTATAATATCCATTGATTACATTAAGTCAAAGGATAATATAGCAGACTCATTGACAAAGGGCTTACCCAAAGATTAGATGGCTTGCCTGTCTAGGGGAATGGGCTTAAAACCCAAAATATAAGGACTAATACAGCGGTAACCCAACCTTACTAACTGGAGATCCCAGTAATTTGGTTCAATGGGAAAACTAAGATGTAAAGGTTCAGTTGATCGCTTCGGTAGAAGTATGAGCACTTCGGATAGTGATTTCTGAAAAGAAACACTAAATCTAAAGCCTTTCCCGCGATAGACTTTAAGTGCTATCTGCAGTGTGGGTAAAGGTTAAGTTTTCAAAACCTGTAATGCTCCTCAACAGTTGAGGTTAGGTTTTGGGAAACTTTTAATGGTTCCTAACACTTGTGAAGTGGGGTATAGCAGGATACCTTGTAGGAGACCACCTATTTAAGTGCGAGGACGGGCCGCCTCAAAATGAACGCACTTAAGAATCCAAGACGTTGTCCATGGCCAAAACGGACAAAACATTACGAAGAAGAGAGTAAGGGAATTTGTTATGTTGATATCATTGACTTGGCTTACACTAAACACTGATGGTTCAAGACATCACGTTCACCGCGCAGTAAGTAAGTCCGATGGTATTCAACTATGGAAGGTTCAAAGCTGAAGCTACCTCTCCTTATGCAACATCGGTCCGCTAAAATATTGCTGGAAATGAAAAACGCACCATGTGAGTGCGCCAAAATCTCTTTTAAGAGGGGATTGTTGGAAATTTGCCTTTGGCGGGAGTTGCGACCGACCAACTTTAACGGCTTAAACACTAGTGTTACGTATGTTGGAGAATTCGGTTCTTCACACATGCATGATCTACTAAGTACGTAGATAACCGTAGGGCCAAGAATCGTCAAATTTCATTGAGAAATGAAAGAGATATTGGTTCACGAAGTAAGGTGTTTGAAGCATGGAAAAGTGTGGTGTGTGATCAACTCTCCCTCATCGGTAGAGGAAGAAAGAATTGTTGTGTATATAAGACTCGAAATTGGTTTGGGGTTTGGGACCCCAAGGGGTATCCCATGTGTTTAAAGGAGGGAGGACCTAGATGTGCTTCGGTTCAAGGAAAGACCACACGCGCGCCGCCGCCGCCCTGCCCGGCCCGTCCGGTCCGGTCCAGTTCCGGTTCCGGGTCCTCGGGTTCTCGGGTCACGGGTCACGGGTCGTCGGGTCATCGGGTCGTGGGCTGTGGGCTGTGGACCAGAATTCTTTCAGATGTACAGTTTGGTCCCTGAAGTTTCAAGATGTACATTTTGGTCCCTGAAGTTTCTAGAAAGTCAGAATTGGGCAGAAGAGAACAGAAACGCCAAGCACTCAATTCAGTCATTTATTTTGGCTGAATTACTCCTCCTATATTGGCCAATCCGTTGGTCTTTCACCATTTATTTTGGTGGCTTTACTACCTTCATAATGGTCATTATTTGGCCAATAATGGCTGTTATGGGGGCAGTTAAACAACCCCTCCCTCACCTATATAAACACCCCTTACACCATTGTTGAGCAAGAGATATACTACACGAAAATATACAACCAAAAACAGTTCTTCCTACAACTTCAAGCATCATTTCGTTACTCAATATTCTTCACGGTAGCTCTTGAGTTTCCTTTGCTCAAGTGTTCCATTGCTGTTTTATCTTGGGAGATGAATTGTCCAGGACGTATAAAGGATACATACGGGGCAATATTGTCTTAAGGACAGAGTGCCACACTCGACTCAGCAATAATAAATCAGTTTCCAGTTTTACTTCTTCAACAAAATTGTAATTTCAGTTTTGTTGTTTTATTGTAATTTTCAGTTCTTGAATTACTTTGCAGTTACTTGTAATTCCCGTTTCCTGCAACCTTTGTTAAACACCAACAGCATCATCATCAAGATTCTCATATGAAAGGAGAACCTTGGATGAGACTAAGAGAAGAGAGAAGAGAGAAGAGATTAGAACTATATATCTGATCCCACACTATATGTCAATAATATATGTTCCTTGATTTTATTAATGAGTGATTTACAATATGTATAAGGTTACAAGAATATTTAATTTGATATAAACTAGGTAACTAATTATCCTAATTGGGAAATATTCTATTACACTCCGCAGTCGAAGCGGGAGGTTCTCGAACACTGAGACTGACTCGAAAATCATCAAATAGTATGCGCGAAAGTCCTTTGGTAAAGATGTCGGCAATCTGATAGCTGGAAGGAACATGAAGGACACGAACTTGACCACGAGCCATTTTTTTGCGAACGAAATGGATGTCCATCTCAATGTGTTTAGTGTGCTGATGTTGGACGGGATTGTCGGAAAGATATATCACACAAATATTATTACAGTAGACCAGTATTGCCTTTTGAATCGGGCAGTGAAGCTCAAGTAGAAGGTTGCGGATCCAACAAGACTCAGAGACGACGTTGGCAACACCTATGTATTATGCTTCTGTACTGGATCAAGTTAGTGTAGGTTGCCTTTTGGAAGACTAAGACAATAGGCTATCTCCGAAGAAAAGCAATAACCAGATGTGGAGCGTCGGGTGTCAAAACATCCACCCAGTCAGCATCAGAATAAGCAGTGAGACCAGTGAGCGAAGACATGTATAGATGTACTCCTAAGTGAAGTGTACCTTGGACGTATCGTAAAATACGTTTGAGGGCATGCATGTGTGCTTCCGTCGGACTGTGCATGTGCAAGCTGATTTGTTGCACGGCATAGGATATGTCTAATTCCATTATAGTTGTCGCTCCGTCCGATGATAACCCTTCACAATATGAAAATTTGCCGACAAACCATGGTCAGAAGGGGCGAAATGGAAATAATGGAGGCAATAACCGCAACAGTGGCCGCGGTGATGAAAAGGGTGGCGGCAACCGCCGCGGAAGAAGTGGTGGCAAGGGTGGTGGCTAGTGGCAATCGAGGGCCCCATAGGGCAGTGGTCCGGCACCGTGGGCCTGGCAGTGGCCTTGGGTCGTGCCTCCCTGCCCCTTCCCCTCGGGAAATTGGGCCAGGCCCAGTCCATGGCTAGCAGCCAACAACCCAACAATTTTGGGCCCAGCATACTTGGGCCACTGCAGAACCAGTGGCAATAGGCCCACGCAGTAGTGGCTTCCCTATCCGATATCGAGGCCGCGATGCAGACTCTTGGGCTCAACACGCCAGACGCCAACTGGTACATGGACACTAGAGCAATGTCTTATATGACATCCTCACAATGTAATATCTTGTCCTATTTTAATTTGAGCAATAATCATGGAAGTTGGCTCTCTTAAACAAAATAAATTTATTGAGTGTACTAGAACTCGTAATTCTCATGCTTGTCGGTCTTGTTCTCTTGGAAAACATGTTAAGTTGTCTTTTGTTGCTTCTAATTTTGTATTGTTATGCCTTTTGATATTATCCATAGTGATATTGGACATATCCCGTTTTGAGCTCTTGGGGCCATAGATATTATCTTCCTTTGTTGGATGATTACTCTAATTTTTTGTGGACGTTTTCTTTGTCTAAAAAATCACAAGTTTTTTCCACATTTCTCTCCTTTAGAGAATACATCCGCACTCAATTTGAACGGGACATTAAAAATATTCAATGTGATAATGGTAGAGAATTTAATAATGGGTCATTTTGGAATTTTTGCAAAACTAATGGTTTGTCTTTTCGTCTCTCGTGTCCACATACATCATCTCAAAATGGAGAAGCAGAAAGAAAAAATTGAACCATTAACAACATTGTTAGAACCCTACTTGCCCATGCCTCTCTACCACAATCCTTTTGGCATCATGCATTACAAATGGCAATCTATCTTCTAAACATACTTCCAAGCAAATAATTAGCCTACCAATCCCCTCTCAATAATTTATACCTAAAGGACCCATCATACTCTCATTTACGGCTTTTCGGGTGCTTATGTTATCATCTCTTTCCTTCTACTACCATCAATAAACTTCAACCTCGGTCAACTCCGTGTATTTTTTTGGGATATCCGTCAAATCATCGTGGTTACAAATGTTACGACTTATCCTCTAATAAAACCATCGTGAGTCATCACGTAGTTTTTTATGAAATAAATTTTCCGTTTGCCAAATTGCATTGTTCTGTGCCTTCTATATACGAATTTATTGACGATAACATACCCCCTTATTTGGTCCATAAATTGGCCTCCCAAACAGGCCCAAATTTTTTCGGAGACTCGGCCAACAGCTCGGCCCAGTTATCGAGCCCAATGGCTGCTAGCCCAGCAGATCCCCTCGGCTTTGGCGCCCTGCGCCGAGGCTCGGCGGTGGCGGTCCAGCGGGTCACGGCCCAACGACTGGCAGCCCAACTACTGTCAGCCCACTCCCGGGCACTCCAACCCCTTCAGCCCCCGGACCCTTCTCCAATTCCGGCACAACGACCAATCACTCATAATCAACACGGGATTTTCAAGCCAAACAAAAAATACGGTCTTCACACCCATGTTACCAAATCATCATTACCCCATAATCATGTGTCTGCTCTTAATGATCCGAATTAGAAAATGGCTATGGATGACTTATTAATAATAGGATGTGGGATTTGGTACCCCGTCCTCCTAATGTTAATGTGATTCGGTCTATGTGGATTTTTAGTCATAAAGAAAAATCTGATGGTACATTTGAGAGGCATAAAGCTCATCTTGTAGGTGATGAAAAGACTCAACAGGTGGGTGTGGACTACAGTGAGACTTTCAGTTCGGTGGTCAAACCAGTCACTATTCGCACGGTACTAGTCTGGCTCTTTTACAGGCATGGCCACTTCATCAACTTGATGTAAAAAATGCATTCCTGCATGGAGAACTCAATAAAACATTGTAAATGCATCAGCCCATGGGGTACAGGGACCCCACTTATCCTAATCATGTGTGCCTACTGAAGAAATCCTTGTATGGGCTCAAAGAAGCTCCTCGGGCCTAGTACAAGAGATTTGCAAATTATATTTCTAATATTGGGTTTTCTAACAGCAGGTCTAATCATTCTCTATTCATATATCATCAGGATGGTGATATATCTTATATTCTTTTGTATGTGGATGATATTATCTTAACTGCCTCATTTGATGCTCTTCACAAGTCTATCATGTCTCTTCTTGGCTCAGAGTTTGCAATGAAAGATCTAGGGCTACTAAGTTACTTCTTGGGGATAGTTGTAACACATCATGCATGTCGTTTATTTTTGTCTCAAAAGAAGTATGCAGAAAAGATCGTTGAACGAGATGTCATGTCCTCGTGTAAACCATCTTCCACTCCAGTTGATACTAAACCAAAGTTGAGTGCTTTTTCCGCAAGCCATATGCAGATCCATCACATTACCGCAGCCTTGCAGGTGCCCTGCAATATCTTACTTTCATGAGGCTCAACATCTCTTATGTTGTACAACATGTTTGTCTATTCATGCATAACCCGATTGTGGAACACATGCATTCTCTCAAACGCACTGTGCATTATATTCAGGGCACTCTTAATCATGGCTTGCATTTATATTCGTCTTCGACAACCACTCTTATTTCTTACACATATGTTGATTGGGGTGGATGTCTGGATACCAGACGCTCCACGTCTGGTTATTGTACATTTTTCGGTGATAATTTGGTATCTTGATCCTCCAAACGGCAAGCTACCTTGTCCAGATCTAGTGCCAAAGCAGAATACAAAGGAGTTGCCAATGTGGTGTCTGAATCTTGTTCCGAAGGCGACATTGGTTTATTGTGATAATGTTAGTGCGATTTATCTCTCAGGGAATCTGGTTCAACATCAACGCACTAAACATATTGAGCTAGATATTCACTTTGTTCGCAAAAAGGTTGCTCGTGGACAAGTATGTGTCTTACATGTCCCATCACGCTTTTACAAAAGGTCTTCCGCTGGTTCTATTTGAAGACTTTCGGGACAGTCTCAGCATACGCCGACCTCCTACTTCAACTGCGGGGTGTGATAGAATAGGAAAATATTCGGTCATAATTATGTATATTTTGTATATGGTAGGTGTATATTTAGTCATTACTTACCGTAATTGTAGCCTATGATTATGCTTGTATTTTAGTATATTTACTACCACTTTGGAATGAAATAATCAAGGAAAAATATTTATTACAGTATTATTCTTCTTTTAGATTTTCTATTGCAAAATTCAGATGATTATTCCTTGTTTCAATGGAAAATTAAGGTTTGAGTGTTAAATTGAGGAATTAATAATGAAGTTTTCAATTGATGAAAAAGATAATATTTTGGACTGAGTACTGAATTTTATAACTGAGAATATTATTAATCATGATTTTAATTCATTGAAATTTTAAGGAATTAAGCGGGTAAGTTGTATTCCTTGATAATAAAGAAAAATCCACAAATTAGAGAACTTGAACCGAATATTTCTAAGTTAAAGCGAGTAAAGTTATGCTCTTTGTCTTTGGGTTTGTATTGATGTAAACTGAACCCTGATTATTACATAGATTGAAAAATTGTGATTTCGGGTTACTTGGAGGAGTTGTGAAGTTGATGTTAACCTTGTAGTTTGAGGTAAATAATATTTAATGAAATACCTAAGAAATGTTTTCTTGTGATTTAGTACTTAGTTCACTCAATTCTTACTCGATGCAGTCTTAAATGAGAATGTAATAGTATCTTTTTGACTTGTATAAGGTATTTTTCTCAATCTTTTCAAAAATTATATGTTACATGCATTATCACTATTTGCTATATCTGTCATTGTTTTTTAAGTTTGTATTCAATTCAAATTCAATCACTAATGCAATCACATTCAGTTTGATAGAAGTGGTCTTTGCATAAGTACCATGAACGCCAAGGTTAGCAAACCCACTTGCAGGAGCCAATATTTTATTAGGGAAATAGCATAAACTATGCCATGCATGTTGTAGATCCTCACACGCATATTGGTCATTACGTGGAAAAACTCTTAGTCAAAATTTTTGTTTTTATTATAAAATAATTCAGTTCTCAGCTACAACTTCAATTATCAGCTTATTGTCTCAATTATCGGCTTATATAAGTTTTCTGACTTTATTTGTTTTACAAGTTTACTTGAGAAATTGTGATTATGTTTTATCCCAAAAAAGTCTTGCACATAGTCTATGATATTTACTGAATAATTTGTTGATGCTACTTAGCCTGTGACGGCCTACTTTCATTATTTTGGATGTAGATATTGTTCAGTTAGGATTAACTCTCAGTCCAGCTTCCTCTCGCTTCTCTTTCTGATGGTAGTTTCGGGCTTATTAGTTATTTCTATTATTTGGGATATGTCTTGAGGACATATGTTCTACAAGATTATTTGTCAATATTCTTTTAGTATTTATTTTTGGAATTCACTGATTGAAGAAGGGGAATTTAGGTGAAACTGTAAAGTTGTCATTGTGTGACTTATAGGTCATGGGTGCGAGCCGTGAAAGTAGTCAACAATGCTTGTATTAGGGTAGACTGTCTACTTCACACCTCATGGAGTACAACCCTTTTTCGAATTCTGCTAACGCTGAATACTTTATGCACTGAGGTGCCTTTATTTCACAATTGGACTAGTATCTTAGAATTCAGTTTTCATTTTTCAGATAATAAATACATCATAGTAGTGCTTGCAGTTAATTCAATTATTAAAATACTCAATTCATATTAGATTGGAGTTCACTCGATGGATAACTTAGGTCGAGTATCAATCATATTTTCCCCAATATATATATATATATATATATATATATATATATGTCATTCCTATAATGACTTTTTCATATCTGACCACCTATCGTCGTAGATTACAATTAACACTTTGCTTTCTAAGTTTTTTCTAGTTAAACGTTTTAATCCTATTATGATTAATCCCATATGCATGAGAGTCTTGTTTGTTCCTTTAATTTGTCTTAGAGATTCTTGATTGATTAGGTTTAAGGTACTAGCATTATTTCCTATAACTGATAGCTGTTCTTCCCTATAATGTCTATATAATTGTGCAGTCTGTGAGAACTGTCCTACATTATACAGAATTCTTGGATTTAATAATTTTAGTTGATTCTGTTGGAAGATTTGTATGTCTCGATCTACGTTTATTATTTCACTTAGTTGTTGATTATTTCGTTCTGGTATTTTTCTATTTAATATTCTTGATAGGAAATTATTTCCTACTTTATTGTCTGTAAAAACTACGCTTGATCCTTCTCCTTTGTTTCCTGATCTACTTGGAAAAAAGTCCATTTTTGGGCTTTTCTTCTTAGTTTAATTCTATCTTGTAGCGGAGTTATTTCAACCTTTTTTAACTGATCTATTAGCTCGTCTACCTGTTGATCTTTAACTATTTCCTTTTCTTTTTCTTTAGCTTTTTCTAACTGATGAACACGATTATTCATTATTTCTACTCGATTGTTTATGATATCTATTTTTCATGTTAGAGCTTCTATTTTTCTAATAAGGTCTAATATTAACGCAGTTGTAACGATATTTTGTTGTACTAATATCTGATTAGATTTTGAGCCTGGTATGTATTCTTTATAATCTAGAGGTAGTGACAGGTCCTTTTCTATGATTTTTAAAGCTTCTTCTTGGAAAACGGTCAGTCTACTCATGAAAGAGTAATATCTTTTAATTCTTTAATTGTTTTACCTATATTGGTAATCTCTATTTTTTGCAAATCTATATCTTTTTCTATGGTGTTTAGTTTTTGATTTGTTTTTAACTCTATTATTTTTAACTGTTCTATTATATTTTTTGATAAATTTTTTATTTCTTCTTTCGTGGGCAATTTTTTAAATTCACATGAGTTTACTAGAGTGTTTATATATTCTAAGTTTTCTTCGGCTTTTTCGAAAATCTTCTTTTGTCTGATTTGAGATGCTTCTATTACTTCTAGTAGAATGTTATTTTCTTGTATATTTTCGCTTAAATTAATAAGTAAATCTACTATAGTATTTAGATGTTTTTCTTCACTATGTAGTATGTGTTCTCCTATACTGAAGTTACACCTTAGTATACTATGGTCTTTTAATACTCTATATTTTTACAACGCGGGAAGTGCGTTGCTTTGACGAAGGAGAGTCCCAACGCCATTATAGGCCTCAGAAAGACCGGCAACCAGTTGTAGAACCAGACAATTATTTGTTACAGGTGCGCCAACGTTATGGAGTTGGTCCGCCAACTCCTTGAGTTTCTTGCAATATGCAGACACGTTTAGAAATTCTTTCATGCGAACTAGAGAGAATTCCTGCTCGAGTGTGACAACACGTGAATGTTGGTTATCTTGGAATATGTCACGCAATCTATTCCAGATAGCCATAGCCGTGGTATCCGGCTCAATAATCGTCTGTAAGAGGTCAACCGAAATAGTGGAATAGATCCACTGGAGAATGGTAGCATCAAGAGTAATCCATAACTGACGATCCTCCGCGGGAATAGGTGTAGCGGGAGGAATTATGTGATGGATAACTTGATGGGAGATAGCGTGTATTTTAAACAATTCTGCCCACGTCGCATATTGTACGTTTTCCATCTCAAGCACAATAGAGATATTGTTCTTGACGTTAGAAACAATGAGGGCAGGATGAAAATTGTTCTTAGACATATTGAAAGAACAAAGAAGGAGGGGAAATTTGGGAATAGTAAGAGAGATTTTTTGAGAGCGGAAGGCGAATTTTGGACAAGAAACCCGGGGGGGAGGTTCGGCCGAGAAGGGCACAAAATTTGGGAGAGAAAAATTTTGTTTAGACCTAGTCTCTTGATACCATGAAAGAAATAATCTCCTTGATTATTTTCATTAATTGAAAGGTATATATACAAGTTACAAAATAGGAAAATCCTATTCCTATTCTATTCCTAAAACCTTATTCTATCATAATTCTAACTATACAATTATGGTAAGTGTATAATCCTAATTTAGGTAACCTTTACACTACAATATACTACAAATATACTTTCCTAATATACATTTACTAATACTACCCGTGATGGGCTGGCCACTGCCGTGATACGTGATGGGCTTCTGCATTCGGTACCCGTGGTATACACTATGTATATTAAGTGTATATCACAGGTATATTACCTTGTTTAACAATAATGCAAACACATGTTAAAACAATCGGTGCAAAAGATAATTTATTAATTTATATAAGTTAAGTTCACATCACAAAATATAAAAATTTAAAATGTCTGAAGATAAAAGGTTTTTGCTCCAAAAAGTAATTGTCTTATATAAATGGAAAACAGGAAGTCTCGGATATTACTTTTCTATTCTTTGCTTGTTGAAGCTGGCATACTTGTTAACAAAAGTTACGGAAGATGTCTTCAATTTACAACAAATACTTAAATTTTAGGCAAAAACGTGTTTGACTTACATACATGACATAATTGTTTATGTAATGAATGGTAATATATGTAGTGTAGATTGTTGTTTAGCTATCAATGACATATTTAAGATATGTATCCAGTTGAAACTCTCAAGTTCAAGTAAAAAAATCCTTGAAAAGCAACTCAACAAAGAGCACTATTCAAGTTCAAAATAGTCCTTGCCAAGTTTTCAAGTTTAGGTAAATGGTAAGAGTACAACACGTTATGTATGGGTTAGATAAACATTACAGGCTCAAATTTTATCGCATACAAAAGTATGGTATTTAAGTGGAAAAGAGTAGAAAGACAGACTCATTATCCACCGAGTTTCGAACCATAAGCTACCAGCATTCAGATTTCAGAAAATTTTCAGGTAAGCCCCGCTAACATATCACTTTATCTAGATAGTCCATCTATTGGTATATAAAGAGACACCATACCTTATTCTAACAAGTAAGGTTTCATCAGCCACCTCACTATGTTTTCCCTTCTCGTGGTTTAAACAAAACAATGAATGTCTCAATGCTCATCACAATGGTATTTTAGAGCAACCACCAGTACTATCTTGAGAAATCACCTCCCACAAAACCCCATCAAAACTTAGAAAGATGAATAGAAATCACATAGGTAGTATTTTCTATACTATTACATTCTTGGTGAAACAATAAATCTTCAACAGGAAATATAATATTCGTCTGTCATTTACGACTCCAATCAGCCAGCCAAATCTCTTTCCTAGAGAGTCAAATGTGATGCTATTTTTACCATAGATTTCACTAGAAATCACTCAAACATCAACAACTAATTCACGTGCAGTCATGTTCTTTAAATCACCATACTAACACATACTTGAAAAACAACTCAAGAAAAGTTGCTCTTAAGTTGTCCTGCTGTAAGATACCACACCAACTAATTTTCTCCTTCTCATGGCTTAACAGATTACAATGAATGAATGCTTACCAAAATGATAGTAGAGAGCAATACATTCTTGGTGCAACAATAAATCTTCAATACTAAATGATTCCAATCAGCCAGATGAAGCTTAATACTAAGGAAAATTCAACTATGATGCCCGTTTACAGCCAAAGACTTTACTAGAACTAGGTACTTAACTGATATAGGTTTAATCAATTCCAACTTAGATTTAGGAAATAGCCATTATGAGGACTACATCACCGACCACCACACAAACATGCAAATTAAGGTGGTAAAACGTGAAAGTGATTTAGAATGTCAACTAAAGAAGACATTGATCAAAAGACACTTACATGATGTATAAAGTAAAATATTGACCAACAAAAGACTCTCAGGCAAAGGATCAAAACGTAAACACGACCATGGTAATAAATCAGGAACAAAAGATATCCACTCTGAGACAGGTGTTAGAATCCTAATACAGACCAGCATCTAAACAGATAATATCGACCAGAATATGCGGGGAAAGGATCCAGCAAAATCCAACAGATATCATTCTAACATCAAAACCTGGAAAAGGAAGACCAAATTTAGGACCTAACCACCAAATCAACAAAACCTATTTCCAAGTAATTTCCCACATTTATGGGAAAAGGATATAACCACATCACTATTGTACTCAGCAAGATAGGAAACATGATTTTTTTGTTATAATGCTCGTGCATTTGGCTTTTAGGCAAAGGCAAATTATTAAGACATGTACCTTGTAAACCGCCATCTACTTCAGAGATCCCTACGGAAATAATTTTTCTAACTACGAAAATTCAGTATCTTTCCCCAAATTAGTGAACTAGACAATACCCCTTATTCTCTCTCTATAAAAAAAGCTTGCGGGAAGCACGAAGAGCGAAGCCACTAATGTTGTGGCGAAGGTTAGACCTCATAAAGTCAGCGAAGCTAAGGTTTCGAATGTGTTATAGCCTTTCGATCGAGTTCCCATGGAGTAAAGTAGATTAGAGGTTAAGATGGAAATCTTAAAATTTAGTTCTTCTGCAGGATCCTCATTCCAGAAGATTTTTTTCAACAAAAAAAGGCTATCCCTAAGAGAGGATCTAAGTTACCGTGTGAGCTTTAGAGCATTTCTAGACACTTCTTTTGCAATTTATTTAGAATGCAAACAACGAATTTCCAGATGCCTACTTCTAAGCATAGTAGTCAAAGTAGAAATATCCAAATACAACAACATACCCAGTGAAATCCCACAATGTGGGGTCTGGGAGGGTAGAATGTACACAGACCTTACCTCCACCTTGGTAGGTAGAGCGGTTGTTTCCGAGAGACCCTCGGCTCAAGACAAAGTATAATCAGGCAAAGCAAAACAAAGTATGAGAAACGGTCAGTCTCAGACGAGAAATTAAAGTATTGTGGGCATGCAGATAGTAAAAATCAAATTCGCAATAGTAGCGCATTCTAACAACAGGAAGCAGTAGCTAACAGGAAGCAGTAACTAACACTACTAAATAAGATAAATAAATTACACTAAAGAACACATAGCAGCAGGAATCAAACTACAGGGTACTATAGCGCAATGATGTGCCTATAAGTGTGAAAGACTAATCGAGCCTACAGTAATAACACTACACTATCATTTTGTAAGCGTAAAGAGGACTACGCTCGACTACCTACTGCCCTAATCCGTGTCCTCCACAAACCCCTATCTAAGATCATGTCCTCAGTAAGTTACACATGCGCCATATCCCGTCTAATCATCTCTCCTCAATACTTCTTTGACCTACCTCTACCCCTCCTGAACCCGTCCATAGCCAACCTCTCACACCTCCGCAATGGGGCATCTGTGTTTCTCCTTTGCACATGACCGAACCATTTCAACCTCGCTTCCCGCATCTTATCCTCCACCGAGGCCACTCCCACTTTATCCCGGATATCATCATTCCTAATCTTATCTCTCCTTGTATGCCCACACATCCATCTCAACATCCTCATCTCCGCAACTCTCATCTTTTGTACGTTCGAAGTCTTGACTGGCCAACACTCTGCCCCATACAACATAGTCGATCTAACCACCGCCCTATAGAACTTGCCTTTAAGTTTAGTTGGCACCTTTTTGTCGCACAAGACTCCAGATGCGAGCCTCCATTTCATCCACCTTGCCCCAATACGATGTGTGACATCGTCATCAATCTCTCCATTTCCTTGGATAATAGACCCTAGGTATTTGAAGCTTCCTTTCTTCGGAATGACCTGAGTACCAAGCCTCATCTCCATGCCTATCTCAGGATCGTTGCCGTTGCTGAACTTGCACTCCAAATATTCTATCTTGGTCCTACTCAACTTGAACCCTTTAGACTCCAGAGTCTGTCTCCAAACCTCCAGCTTGACGTTTACTCCACTGCAAATCTCATCAACCCGGACTATGTCGTCTGCGAATAACATACACCATGGTACCTCCCCTTGGATTTGTCGAGTCAATCCGTCCATGACCAAGGCAAAAAGAAATGGGCTAAGAGTTGATCCCTGGTGCAGCCCCATCGTCACTGAGAAGTGCTCTGAGTCTCTTCCTACTGACCGTATCCTAGTCTTGGCTCCATCATATATATCCTTGATAGCCCTAGTGTACGCCACAGGTACACCTCTAACCTCCAAATGTCTCCATAGAACCTCCCTAGGACTTTGTCGTATGCCTTCCCGAGGTCGATGAAAACAAATGTAAATCTTTCTTCCTCTCCCTATACTGCTCCACCAACCTCCTAATAAGATGAATGGCTTCGGTAGTCGAACGCCCGGGCATGAATCCAAACTGGTTCTCGGAAATAGACACGTATTTCCTCACCCTCATCTCCACGACCCTTTCTCAAACTTTTATAGTGTGGTTCGGCAGCTTGATACCCCTATAGTTGTTGCAACTCTGAATATCACCTTTGTTCTTGTACAAGGGAATCATTATACTCCACCTCCATTCTTCGAGCATTCTTGTCATCTTAAAAATAAATAAAGGTTCACCCTGAGCATCAACAAGCAAAAGTATATCTTTCAAGAAAAAGACGACTTATTTGAGTTTAAAATGTACATTGCTAAAGAAAACCAACTGGAGTGAAGGCCAACTTTCTCAAGTCTTCTGACATGTTATAAAGGCGCAACCTGCAAACATAGTGGACTATTAAATCCTAAATCCTCAGAACCTAAAACAGGAGATACAATCAGACCTCTATAACAGTCATCCTGTATAACAATATTTCACTATAACAACCAATTTTTTGTTGGAACTGATTTTCTTTTTATGTTATATTATATGTTTTGTATAACAACATTTTGCAATAGTAGCCAAAAAATATCGGAACAAACAACGCCATTATAAAAAGTTTTGACTGTATTAACTCTGTCAAGCTATTGAAGAATTGCTAAACAATGGAAACGAGCAATACAGAAATGCTGCACCATGGAGGATACAAGTGCCTTAAGTATGTCAACCACAAATTTAATAAATAGGAAATCACGACAAATGAAGAACAACAAAACGGAACTACATTTGAAACTAATAGAACAAAAGCCAATTGAGGTGTTCATATTCTCATTCTCTTTTATGCAGTACACTAGAAAACATTAACTTGCACTAATAAACAAAAGGAATAAGCTTGTATTTAACTTTACTTGCATACTCCATATATATCTCACCAAAGGTCTCTACCATCAAACTCTCCTCTAACTTAGCTTTGTCCCCATAGTACACGGAGCAAACGACAGTAGCGAAGAGAGCACTCAAAGGCGCCCTAAGTGCAACACAATAAGCAACAAACAATAGCATAGTCGAAGCATAAATAGGATGGCGAACAAACCGGTACGGACCGAACTGTACGACAGCAGTAGGCACAACCACCTTCTCCGAGTACTTGGCTAAATACAACGTCGAATGATACTGCATAAACAACGTCATAACAATCAAACCCCAAATACAGAAATTGCTCCATTCACCGGGAATAAGATGTAGCTCCGGCCCTTCAAACGCCGCAGCCCAATGACCAACCATAACTCCAGCACAAAACAACAGCTTTTTCCAATTGGGTAGGCTAATATCCCATTTACGGTCATGCTCTTTAATGTTGTAATCACCATACATTCGTTTTCGAATACTCACATTCAAGAAAAAGAAATAATGGTACACGAAAAAGAACACAACAGGCCAACCTTCTAGAAACCCATTGAAATGTGCAGGTGGGACTAGTGTTAACCAAGTGAAAGCTGAAGTAACAATAGCAAATTGCTCAAATGCATTTGCTTCCCCGTTTAAATGCTTGTTTAAGCAATAAAGACTGTAACTTGCAAGACTTATAGCCACTAACCATGGCCAAAATAACCATGTCATACTAAAATACATCCAAAAAAATGGATTCACAAGCACGTTATAAGTCCATTTAGTGGCAGCAATAGCAATGGAAAAAAACAAACCCCATTTCAACACTTTAAACGGGGTCAATTGAGAAAAACCCGTTTTTATTGACTCCAAAGATAATCCATTTAAACCATTTAGGCTTTCCAAAATCGGGTTTTTTCGAGCGATTTTTTCTGTTGTATCTGAAAATGAACAGTGGAGTGGCGGTAACGACGGGAACCTAGAATTGACATTGCTGAGGGGAATTGATGAGGAATTATGCAAGTGTGATTTTGGTATTTTTTCAAGATTTTTTCGGGGTTGTAAGTTGGTTATAGAGAAGTTGCGCACCAGGTGTTTGTGGAAAGGTCTGTGAGAAAAAGTGTTGTGTATTGATATGGCAGAGGAGGAGGAGGAGGGTAGTTTTGAGCAGACTAAAATGGGTGATGCTTCCATTAGTAGATTTGGATTGAAAGAAACTCTCACCGTCACTTGGTTAATTGGGACTGCAAATTTGATGGAATTTGTTCCATTAAAATCCGAAATTGAGTAAATTTGTGGATATGTTAATTTTTTAGTCATTGCCCTTATTTTGTGCCTCTCTTTAACAAATAAATTATTTGCGTCATAATTAGGGATGGCAACGGATAGGATCTGGATCGGATCCTACTAGATCCAGATCCAGATCCGTTTTTCATATCTGAATCCAGATCCGGATCCAGATCCAGCGAATCCATAAAAATCATATCCAAATCCGGATCCATCGGATCGGCCGGATCCACGGATCGGATCTGGATCCACATGTAAAAAAATTTACCTTGCTAAGAATTTTTTTTTGTACTGACAAACGATTTTTACTTAAGTAACAGTTTACTGTTTTTCAATTTTGAAATGTTCATATGAGATATTTTGTTCGTTGTTTCATTTTGATTGTGAGCTATTAATTAAAAATGTTGGACAATGACAATAGTTGTGGAAAATCTTGACTAGTATTTCCACCACAACGTAACTTGCATGTGCTTGGAATCTTCATAAATGAAGTGAATATAATTTTAACTACTTGTCTATGGAGATGTTAGTCATTCACTAATATAACATTGATTTTATTATCGAAGTTACCTCTTTATTTTTTTATTTTTGAGTTAACGCGGGAATAAATTAAACTTGTTTTGAGAATTAAACTTGCAAGGATGTGCTTAGCAATTTTAAGAATATACTTATAAAATTACATTCTAGGTTATGAATATATTTAATAAAAAATGGATCAACGGGTCGGATCTGGACCGGATACGGATCTCAAATACAAGATCCAGATCCAGATCCGATCCGTCAGAAACGGATCCGGGTCCGATCCGGATCCGTCGGGTCCAAATTTTGAAGATCCATATCCTATAAAACGGATCTGGATACACCGGATCCGGACCGGGTCCAAGATCCATTGCCATCTCTAGTCATAATATCTCATTAATTATGAGTACCATTGCTAAAGAGCAAAAGTTAAAAGACCAATGGACAAAAATTAAAGGCCAATCCATTTGAAGAGTAATTCGTGCAATATTTCTCAACTTTTTGGGTCTAATATTAATCTTACTATTAGCAAAAACCTTTTTTGGGGGGTTCATTTGCACTTTTGATCCTATTTTGTGCTGGTTTTTTCATTTTATCCCTTAAAAGATTTCGAGACATAATTTATATTTTCATATCATAATATTTTACAAGTTATGTCCCACGCTCTTGAAGAATTTACGTCACGCTAGGCATAAGTTCGATTTCGAAGGATACAAATTTACAACCAACCCATTTGAAGGGAAAACCATGCAATTATTTCTTATTTTTATCGTTGACTCAGTAGAGTTTTTTTCAACTTGTGAGTAATTTAAAATCATATTCAAAAGTTGCTGGTTAAATATTTTTCTAGAAGATTTGTACACGTGCACCTATTTTATGTTGAAGCTCTATTAATAATTAGAACAAACAACACATTTTGCCAACAACAAAGTTATGAATAAATCAAATGTATTAATGAGAGCAAATTGAAGGGTAATTTTCGGCCTTTACCATTTTAAAAAGTATACAATTTTATGTCACATTACAAAATTGAGGGGAAAACCGGCATTCGATATCTTAAACTTAACATCGATGGAACCAAATTTTATAGAATTGATGAAGAAGGGGATATTAATTACGAGACCTATTCGGTTGTGTATAAAATATTAATTATAGTGGCCCTATTACCCCCATTGAATATATTTTTAAAGCATTTTTGTCATTTATCTGAAAAAATTGAATCAAAATCAAACGCGACACGAGCCAAATTATGAAAGAATATAGTGATTCACAAGATAAAATTCCAAAAAATTAACTGCTTTCTCCATGAAAAAATGAAGAGTGTAGGAGAGAATTTTAATTTTTTATTTATTTGAAGAGTAAATGACCTAAAAATGACCGGACTTCTTTGTTTTTTGGTCTTTTTACAGCACGTGTTTGAATTGTTATCTAGCTCACCGATAAATGCCAAAAAATTCCTTAAAAACATATCAAAGGGGTAATAGAACCCCATAAAGATTAGGTGTGTTACATCAAATCCAGACAAAGGTTGAAGTGTATTTTAGACATTTTCCTATATCAAAACATGGATATCTCATATGTTCATAAAAGTAAATACCAAACTAATCTTTGCAATCGCAACTTCAAAACTTTTGCGGTAAAAATTACATAATTCACATAGATGTGTTTGAAGATGGAAATTGTCAAAGCCTTAACTTCTAACCCAACAACAACAATAAATTAGTGTAATGTTACACGTGAATCTAGGGAGGGTAGTGTGTACTAAGAGTGGCCAGTGGGCCGGGCTCGGGTCTAGCGGGCCGGGTCTGGCGGGGTCGGGGTCGGGGCGGGACGGGAGAAGGGGCGGGGTCGGGTCCGGCGGGCTCGGCGGGGTCGGGTCCGGCGGGACCGGAGCAAGTCCCATCCGATCCCGATCCCGTCGGGCTCGGGTCGGGGCGGGCTCGGGGCGGGGTCGGGCTCGGGGCGGGATACGGCGGGTTTTCATTTTTTTTTTAAATAACATATGTATAAAAAAAACTCAATAAACAAAATAAGATAGTGTAATAAAAACATCTCAAGGCTGTTTTTGTGCCTCTTATATTATTTAATAGACATATGATTTTTTTGTAATACAAATACAATTGTCTAAAATCTAAATTGCAACTTTGTGGTGTTGTCCAAAAGTTACAAATTACATAATAAAATTACAATTAAAAAAATTACATTCTCAAAAAAACCTGTTCTAATTGCTTGATGATTTCATGTGGTTCTTCGGTTGGAATTGGTATTTGTTGGTCAAATTGATCCACGTCGCTTCCACTACCTTTGGTTAAGATTTCGTTGTAGTTTTCATCATCTTCTTCGTTGATCTCCGGTTGACCGCACCTTCTCCGCTCGTATCCAATCTCTCGAATAATACCGCAATTTCCAAGTCGTCTCCGGCTAATGAGTGTCGTGGTCTCCTATTTGATATCCGCTGCGAAAAAGCGCTTTCGAGACGCAGTTGACGACGCTTGAATGTTCAAAACATCTCGAGCCATCAATGAAAGTGTCGGAAAGGTCTTCTCATTCCCCTCAAAGTATTTCGGCAAGTCTTCATGTCCATCTTCATTGATAACTTCTTGATACGGTACAGAACCCCGTAAAACAAAAATATCCAACTCGCTAATTTGGTTAGTAGTAGAGGTACGACCGCACATTCTATTTCGAGGCTTTCAATACTAGCCGCGAAACAACATGTCTTTGGTGAGGTTGTATTGAAGATGAAGAAGATGGTATGGAAGTGGTAAGTTACTAGCATTTTCTTGTTGATAAAATCTATATATATTTTTGCATTGGTGTTCTACGCTAGACAATACTTCTTCTTTAGTTTGTTCAATAGGTGGTGGGTGATTTAGATTTTTGGGACTTGGAGGTGGTAGTACTTCTATACAATCGTAAATAGTTTCAATTAGTGATTTAGTACCGTCTATTTTAATAGTAGAATTTAATACTGAGAACCAATAATATAAATAGAGGGAATAGGAATAAAATATTTTTTTATTTTGAGAAACATTTTTTTAATAGTTTGCCTTATAAGTGGTTTTTCCATATATTCACTAAGTAATAAAAATATTAGAGTTATATAAAATAACATAGTTGAAATAGTAGGATAATATATACCGGAAAATTCTTTTGTTGCTTGAAAAAATTTCTCTAAAAATACAATAAGTTCGGAGATTTTTTTCCAATCACTATCTAAAATCATATCATTTGGCTTTTTATTATGAGAGTTAAAAAATAAAGTTATAGGTAATTTATAGTCATAAGCAACAAGTAGTTGCTCGTATAAAGAATTCCACCTAGTGGATACTTCTTGTGGAATTTTTCTAAAAGGTAGTCCACAATCATGACAAATTTTTTTATATTCTTTTCTACGTTGTACTTTATTACTTTTAAAAATAAAGTTTATAGCAAATTGTATTTTACTAAGAATGTCTTCAAAAAGTGATAGACCATCCTTTACAATTAAGTTATATATATGGCACGCACATTTTATATGAAAATGGTCCGGAAAAGAAGGAGTTAAACTATTTTTTAAAATTGTAATTGCGTAATTGTTATTAGAAGCGTTATCTAATGTAATAGTCATAATTTTATCGGTAATTCCGTAATAATCGCACACTTGATAAATATTTTCTCGCAATAAAAGTACCAAAGTGTGCCTATCATCTATATATCTATACGCTAAAATACGTTTTTGCATAGACCATTTATAATATATCCAATGACAAGTTACAGTTAAATAATCATGGTCGTTAGTACTACGACCTATATCAGACGTGATTGATACTTTGCCATTAAAATGATATAATGAAAAACGTAAATATTGTTGATATTCATACGCGAATTTAAATACATCTCTCTTAACGGTTGATCTAGGAAAACCGTTAAAAACAGGATTATATATATCTCTAATGTAATGAATAAAACCGGGAGATGAAGGAAATGAAAAAGGCAAACCCTCTACAGCAACTAATTTTGATATTGCTTCCCTATCTCTATGTTTATTGTATTTAGAGCCTACAATTCCCCCGTCGTAGGGTTAATTTGACCCCGTACTTGGTCGGGACGATATCGTATGTGAACCTTGTCCCGATGGAGCGGCGTTTGCGCACCCGGTTTTGAAGCCTGGTATTGGGCATACCTAGCTGGATGAGCACTTACTACGTGTCTAATTAAACCCCCGTCCCACCGTGACCTTTTCCAGTTTTAAATTTTAAAACATTTTTACAAATTTTACATATGGCTACTTGATTCTCTACGTCCCTATCAAAAAATGTCCATGCATATGATTTTAATGGTCGTTTTGTTGGACCTCGTCTCATACTAGGGGGAATAGGAGGTATTTCAGTTGAAGGTGTACTAGTGGGTGTGTTGTCATCAACATTAGTGGGTATATCATCTAGATCATCGTCTAAATTAAAGTCTTCTTGAGTTCCATAAAATAGCTCCTGGTCTAAATCTAATGGTATTGTAGGAAAATGTTGAGTATCAACAAAATCATCCTGTGTAGGAATAAGATGACTAGAAGAAGTACCCTTGCCCTGGTTTCCCCTACTAGAAGAAGCACCCTTACCCTTACCCTTAAACATACCTTTTAATCCTTCCATTTTAATTATGATAATAAATAAATAAATAAATAATTAAAGACAATAAAATTAAGTGATCTAAACTAAATAAACGAGACAATAATAATTTAATGAAGGAACGAATGTACCAAACGCCGACGTAACGTCGACGTGTAATCGAGAGGTTGAAAATTGAAACTTTGCTCGATGGAAGATCCTCAAGCTAGTTGCCAACTTCACTACCAATTCCCAAATGAATAAATAAAATTGAATATTTAGCAAACAATGTAGACTTGTAGAGAGATATATTGAGAAATTAGAGAGATTGTAGGAAGATTTGTGAGAAAGATGAAGAGAAAATGAGTTATTTATAATTGAAAAATTGGGTTAAAGTGTAAATATAATAACTTATGGGTTAAAAATAAATATTAAGGGGTAGGGGGTTGGGGGAGGGGGGGGGGGGCTAAAATGGCCGTTGGTCAACGGCCATAATGTAAAATGGTCGTTGGTGCAACGTCATTTTTGCAAAGGCGGGGTCGGGTCTCGCGGGCCTGGGGCGGGCTCGGGTCTCGCTGGACGAGACATCGTCCCGTCCCGAGTTCGAGTCCCGCCCCCGTAATTTTTTTTTTTTTGACGGGGTCGGGGCGGGACCGGGGCGGGACCGGGGCGGGCTCGGGACGGGCTCGGGTCGGGGTCGGGCTGTCCCGGCCCACTGGCCAGCCCTAGTGTGTACATTACTTTGTGTAGATAGGGAGGTTGAAATTGATTTTAAATAAGCTAAATATTACTCCATACTTCATAATTTTAGCGATTCTTTAAACGGCGATGCTCAAAGCGGTTATTTATGCAAATCATCTAGCATAATTTTACGTTGGGCCATCATTGAACATGAGCAAGCCCAATTACGAACCCTACTCCCATTAGAATTAGGGACAAATCGTATTTTACAAATGAAGAAAAACCTCTTCAGTTCAGCAACCTTTTTTAGCCCCTTCGAATTTGCTCGCCGACAACCGGCGCCGTCACCGTCACCATCACATTTTCCTTGCCTTAAAATCAAGAACAGCAAGTTATAATAGTAAAGTTCAATTTTGGTGGGCCCCAAGTATTTGTTCTAAAATTCAGAATGGCCAAGCGTGAACTATCCAGTACCTTGAGGAACTTGAAGGTAAAAAAAAACAACATTCAATTTGTTACCTTTACTGGATTTTTTTAAACTGGGTTTTGTGGGTTTTTTTGTTTTAACGTAATTCTTTTAACTTGCTATTTAACCCTTTGTAAATTATTGGCTTTAGTTGAATGTTTTTAAAAAATCAAAACTTTGATGAATTCTCTGAGTATTAGAGCTGAATATAGGGGAATAGATACAAATCATTCATATAGCTGACACCAAGTATATGGGATTTAGGGTTTTTGGTTCTTTAATTTTTTCAACTTGTTATTTATAACAACAACAACAACATATCCAGTGAAATCCGCAAGGTGGGTTCTGGGTAAGGTAGAGTTTAGGCAGACCTTGCCCCTACCTTACCTTGGGAGGTAGAGAGGCTGTTTCCAGTAGATACTCGACTCAAGAACAAGCAATTCAAAGCACAAAATAATACGATAAAAAGGTCATGGATAAATACTATAGAAAGCAGTATAAAACTGACTGTAAAAAAAGGAGTCGTAACTACAACAAAATAATACAATTATCGAAGTACAAGTAACAACAAATAGTAATAGAAATCGAAATACAAGGAACTACAAGAATAATATGACGACTACTAGTATGAAAGGATAAGTAGGACAATACTCAACTACTTACAAACCTTCTACCCTAATCCGTGTCCTCCATTTATCCCTTTGTAAATTATTGGCTTTAGTTGAAGGATTTTGCTAATTCTGTATATGGGAGTTTTGCAAAGCATAACCAGTCCCAAGCCCAAAATTAAGGAAAAGGGTTGCTGTAATTTATTGACAACTTACAAAAAAAATCGAACTTTGATGAATTCTCTGAATATTAGAGCTGAATAGAGGGGAATAGATACAAAGCATTCATATAGCTGACACCAAGTATAGGGATTGAGGCGTAATTGTTGTTGTATTTAAAGGTTTTGATGTTTTTACTCTGTAAATTAAATAAAAAGGAAATTTATAACTGGGTTTTGAGGGTTTATTTGTTCTTACATAGTTTTCTCAATTTGTGATTTAGCCCTTTGTAAATTATCGGCTCTAGTTTAAGGTTTTTGCTAACTCCATATATGTGAGTTTTGCAAAGCATAACCAGTCCCAAGCGAAAATTATGGAAGAGGGTTGTTGCAATTTATTGACAGCTTTAAAAAATATCTAAACTTTGATGAATTCTCTGAATATTATATCTGAATACAGGGGAATGTCTACAAATCATTCATATAGCTGACACCAAGTATATGGGATTTAGGGTTTTTGGTTCTTTAATTTTTTCAACATGTTATCTAGCCCTTTGTAAATTATCAGCTTCAGTTGAAGACTAAGGTTTTTGCTAACTCTGTATATGGGAGTTTTGCGAAGCTTAACCGGTTCTGAACCCGAATAAAGGAAGTGGGTCGCTGTAGATTTTTAGCTAGCATAAAAGTACTCTTTAACTATGACGAATTCTTTACCGAATTTTGAATAGAGGGGAATAGATAGAGTCATACAACTAAATTCATACAGCTGACACTAGGTATATGGGATTGAGGCATAATTGTTGTATTTAAAGGTTTTTGATGTTTTTGTAATTACAGTTTATGCAAAGGGCAGCTTTGAGAGAGGAAAAGCCTAAGAAAGAAGAAGAAGAAGAGGAAGTGATACCTGATGGAAACTTTGCTTCCTCTAGTGCTCCCAAAAGATGGTAAATTTTTTCTTCAAATTTGTTGTTTCTTTTTTTAATTGATGAGACTTGGCCTAGGATATTCGAAAGTGTTAGAGGTTTGAGTTGTATTTTTAGTTGGATTAGTATTAATGTCTGTATACATTGAACTATGGAAATATGACCAAATTTATACTTCTAAGAGGTGCTATTTGCGGCTGGAAATCATTTAACGAGGAATCATTCTTTGTTGGAAATTTTTGTAGTTTTACCACAATGCTGGCTTAAATATATGAGGTATTTGATAGTCTGTGCATTTTGCTTTAGAATTCCTGTCGTATCTTCATCTTGCTCGCTTTTCGATGCGATACCATACTTCTTTCCTACATATTCTGGGTCTCCTAAATGCTTCAACTATTGAGCTCAAGCGTTACAATTGTTTATATGTAATGAAATGAATTAACTAGTGAAATGGCGTCTTCAACATATTGTGGGATGGAAGGGGTGAGTTTTACCACAAATAACATTGCGTATACACCACTTTTTTTTGTGCAACTTTTATTTTGATATCAAGGTTAACCCAGGACTAATACAATTTACATTTTCCTTGGACAGTGTCTAATGTGGTTTTAGTTTAGAGCTGGACCAAGTTTAATACCACTGAAACTAGATTTCTCCTTTCTAGCTAGTAAGTATCAAGTTTGCTGCCCAGATCTAGCTGTATTTAGTCTCCCGAGCACTATATTTTTAAGTGCACATAACGGAGTAACTTAGTAAATCTTAAATGGTTAGTTATCTTATGAAGTAATTATTTCTTTCTTTGCAGTGCTCAAATAGCACTAGAATGGAGATGCATCATGTTTAGGCTGCTCAAATATGATCTTTGACATGTTGAGAAAACCTGACTTCGTATAACTTTTTCCTGTAGATGGTTGTCAGCATTTAGAACTATAAAATCTCACTTCATTCGAGCTGAATTACATCTACCCTTACCCTTTTCGGGGAATGGCTGCAATCACAAGCAAGTGATTTTTTGAGTGGGCCCTCTGAAAGCTATCTTAAACTGACCTTTTGTTCCACTAGCGTTTATATGTTTTATAAGGGTATATTAGATGTTATCAACTCAAAAGTACGGCATCTTTGTTGAGCTTAGGGCAAAAAACTAATATTTTAGGAAATCTGTCCTATCATATCTTTTTTACAAAATTTGAAGCTTAATGGAATCTATTTCACATACTGTGTGTGTGTGCTGTGGTACAAATTAAATGTCGACTACTGTATCCGCTGCAAAAATTAGTTCATCATGTCATTTATAGGTTTGGTGGGAGGGGGTCTTATTATAATGGAAGGAATACTTATTACATTTCTCTTCAGATGTCTAGAAGTACTAGGTTGTTGCCCCCTAAAGATGTGTGTTTCTTGCATTATTTCCATATTTGCCTTTTTTTTAATATAAAATACTAATTCCTCAGATTTTTCTTTATTGCCATTTCAAATCCAGTGTTATCATTATGGAAGGGGATCCCCATCCTGGGGCCATTAAGGGTCGGATGTCTTTTCAAGGTTTTAATCCTTCTATTGATGTGAGTAAATAGTTTGCATGACCGAAAATACTTTTTGAAAACTGTTCAGTTCTTACTCTCCCGTGGGTTATTATCCTGTCTCACGAAAACTTGTCTTGGTAGAAATTGAGCGAAGAAGCGTCAAAACCACGTGCAGAAGGTTCTGCTGCTTGTTCTTCGGAGACAAGTCAAGTAATTTCTAAAAGGTCAGTTTGATGCTTAAAGTTCTCATAGTAACCTTTACTCCTAGTATACACTATCTTAACTTTTATCTTTTCCCATCTGTTTCATTGATAAGTAAATAGCTTAACTTCCTTCTGGTGTATTGTTTAGCGAAATATGTTGAAAATTCCTTCTCACTGATGTCATTGGTTCCATAGAGATGATAATTGGTGAAATGTTAAAAAAAGGGCAGCCTGGTGCACTAAGCTCCCGCTATGCGCAGGGTCCGGGGAAGGACCGGACCACAAGGGTCTATTGGTGAAATGTTGTATAATTCTTATAAAAATGGGGGTATGTTGTATAAGATCTCTACGATAAAGTATTAAAGACCGCATAAAGAATTCCGATTACACGTAAAAGGAGTAATACAGTTTGTAAATAATACACCAAATGGTCAATTAGAAGTCATCTTAGGAGATGTAAGGTACGACGACATCTTATCCCATGATTGCGTTGGACTTTCTTGCTACCTTATCAAAAAAAAAAAGACTTTCTTGATTGCTATATATTTTACTCTCCTCTGTCCTGTATGTGACAGAACTTACCTTTTCAGTCAGTCTAAAAAGAATGACACTTTTAATGCTGGTACTAAATTTAGTACAATGTTTGGTTGCAAATTTAAGTCTGGTACAACTAATTCAAGTATTACTTATACACCATATTCAGTACTCTTCTTATACATAATAAATCATGACATTAATAATATCAGTTTTATTCTCTAATACACCCTATTCAGTACTATTTAGAAATTATGCAATGCATGTTATTTAATACAACAAACCGAACAGTCAATGAAGAATAATGCTAGCATTACTAATACATCATATTCAGTACTATTCTTATACACCCTACCAAACGACCCCTTAGAGTGCTAACCAATTCCTAAGCCATGGATGACTGAAATTCTCTCAGCTCTCTAACGACTTACTGTTCATTGCCACAGGGAAAATGGAACGTCACAATTTGGGCTGGAGAACTCTGATCTGGACGACTCGGATCACGATCCTGACAAAGATTTTAAATTTACGCAAGACAATACATCCTCTGAGGCGCAGTATTCAAACAAACCACACAAGAGAGTCCTGGACGATCCAGCGCCATCACCTAGTAGTAGCCAGAGATCCAAAAAGCCACATAGACTGGACTGGAGTGTTCTCAAACCTCCAAAGTCGCAAAAAAGAAGGCGGTAAGTGTAACTAAAAAGGTGATTTTGTTTACTGATTTAAAAAAATTCTGTATTTTAAATTTATGTTGGGGAATGATAACATTAGTCTTGTGGATCTATTGGTGATCCTGAACTAGTTTTCTGATTGGGAGTTAAATTTGTATCAATTATATTAGCCTGTTTTACTTTTGGATAGTCATGAACTCATGATCCTCTGCCTACGCATACAATTTTTTTTACTGCCATGTTTGTTTTTAAGAAATAGGCACAATTAAATGTCTACATGAGAAATTTTGGGTAATAAATCTGTTATGAGAAAAAAATCATGAGTAACTGAAGTATAAAGTTATAACTAGTACTATCATATACATCTGTACAGAGGCAGCTGCTGGAGTTTTTTCCCCACTTAATAAATGAGAAATCTCCGAGGACCAGCGGTGGGTGGATAATGGGATCATTGCTCTACTCTTCTCCACTTAAATACTAGACTTTTGTCTATGGCGGGATTTCAACTCATGACGTGTGGCTAATATACACATCTCTCACTTTTACCTCTACACCAAAGTCCTAGGCAACCCCTAGAGTTATAAATCAACCTATGTTTGCATTGTGTATGTCTTGCCAAATAACCTTTGAAGAGTTGAAGACCCCCCTCTATGTGCCAAAATGGGGGAACTCAAGGCACACTCTTATAAAGGAGTGCAAATGTGCAATGTTACAAAGTGTTGACTGACAATGATAAATGCTTACGGAATTAAGTAGGGCCTTTCCTTTTTATTAAGCCATTCTCTTGATATTTTCTACTCCATTTAGTAAAGGACAATTTGCCGATCTTAAAATAAAGTCAACCTCAATAAAAATTTAAAATGAATGAACTAGTCAATACTTTTCGAGTTAAATTAGAACGAAAATGCGGATAGATTTAGAAAATACAAGTAAAACATTTACTTATACTAATGATGTCTTCACTGCACAACGCTATGGGTAAAAAAGAATAAGGCAGGAGTACAAATTAGAAGAATCTTAAAAGTTAGATTGATTTAGCGAGGAATTATCATTGTTCCTAATAACTTTTCTGACGATGTATGTAGGTATGTAACTTTAATATTAATTTTTATTATGCATTTGAGTACTAATTTAATTATGAAATAAAAAATCAAGTAAATTAAAGTATTAATTAATAGGAATATCACTAATTCAAGCTAACCAGTCCACTGCACGAAATAGCATTTGCAGACGTTTCAAATTTAGTTTGTCCTTATTATGCTTAATCTAAACGTTTTAAATGCAAATTTTAGGTACATAACAACAGAGCTGGAATTCGGGGTTCAAAGTTTATGGGCTCCTTCATAGACTTCAAGCTCATATTATAATAAAAATTGAGGTTCATAATCAAATACTTATGGATATTTAGTAGATTTCTTGATTCTTGATATATATACGAGGTCTAAACAAAAACTATCGACTTTACGTGAACCTATAACTAACTCTCTAAATCTGTCCCTGTATAGCAACATCCGTATGAAGGAAACAAACGCTTTACCAAGGTCCAAGCAGCTGGCGGTTGAAGACAGGCTGAGGCTAATTTAGGATTGGTATTAGCGAATATTCTCGGCCGAAATCAGCATTTTTTTTTTCTGATTTCACAGAAAAAAAAAACTGGTTTCTTCCTCCCTTTCTCGGCCAAACCAGAAAATTCTCTTCCCTCAGCAGGCGGCAACCATGTCTTCCCCCACAAATTCCGGTTCATCCACTGACACACTTGACAACCCCTCTCAACGTTCAGTATCTTCTTTTCATCCGGCATTCGCCGTTAACAACATCAAGAATTTTATCCCTATAATTCTTCACCAAGAAGACTGTCAATATTCCATGTGGATGGAACTATTCTACATTCATGCATGTGCATACAACGTGATCGATCATATTGACGAATCTGTTCCTCGTCCCACCGATGTTACAGACTCAATCTGGCGTCGTCTTGACGCCATCGTCAAACAATGGATCTACGGCACCATCTCCAAAGACCTGTTGTGCACTATCATGAAAACAGGTGCTACGGCACGTGAACTTTGGGTCCGGCTAGAAGAAATCTTTCAGGACAATAAAAATACTCGGGCCGTATATTTGGAAGAACAATTTAATAATATCCTCCTCGAGAATTTTAACAACATGTCCGAATATTGTAAGCAACTGAAACTCATAACCGATCAACTATCCAACGTCGGGACTTCTGTTTCAGAAACCAAGATGGTGCTTCAACTTGTTGCAGGTTTACCAAAAGGTGAATATGACACACTCGCAACAATGATTCAACAAGCCGACCCTCTCCCAAGTTTCAACAAGGCACGTTCACAACTATTGTTGGAAGAAACTAGACGTGATAAACAAGAGGAACACAATCAAAAGGCCTTAGCCGTTGACGGGATGACAACACCTGCGGCCAGCAGCAACCACCAGCAGCAGCAGGCCAGTGGCGGCAGAGGTCGCACCAACAAAGGCAAGGGTCGCGGAAAAGGCCAACGCAACCAGTGGCCTGGACAGTAGCAATTGCAACAACAGTAGCAGCAGTGGCCCAACCAGCAGAACTGGGCCTCGCATGCATACCCGTACCCGACTGTAGAGGTCCAGTTCCAGCAGCCTTGGTCGACTAGCCTCTTGGCCCCTGCCCACCACCAGCAGCCCACTGCAGCAGAATGCAGCACCACCCGGTTGCGGTCCCAGCGAAGAGCAAAATAAAGTAGCTCGGCGGCATGGCCCCGACTGATTTGGGTCAGGCCTACACCACCATGAACCTTCAACAACCCGAAGACAATTGGTACATGGACACCGGAGCCACATCTCACCTCACCCGGTCATCAGGTAACCTATCTCAACTACGTCGGTTAAAGTGTCCTCAATTTATTACTGTCGGCAATGGTCATCGCATTCCAATTGAAGGTTACGGTAACACACACACCAAACATCCACACCCACCTTTCTCCCTAAACCACGTCCTATACACACCTAACATCATTAAAAACTTAATTTCTGTTAGAAAATTCACTAGCAATAACTCTGTGTCTGTCGAATTTGACCCTTTTGGTTTTTCTGTGAAGGAACTCAACACGGGAAAAATTCTTACACGCTGCAATAGTGTGGGAGACCTCTACCCATTCACTCAATCTTCCGCTGTCAGACCGCAAACACCTCTATCCCTTGCAGCAATCTCTCCCTCCACTTGGCACAACAGACTCGGACACCCCGGAGACCCATTTTTTACTTTTCTTATGACTTCTAAGCGTATTTAATGTAATAATGGAAAAATTGCCCAACACTATTTTTCTTGTCCACTAGGCAAACATACTCGTCTTCCATTTATGTCATCAAACAATGTTACTTTTTCTCCCTTTGATATTGTCCATGCTGATTTGTGGACATCTCCGATTGTTAGCTCTTTGGGTCATAAATTTTATCTAGTATTCTTGGATGATTTTTCACATTTTGTCTGAATTTACCCACTGAAATTCAAATCTGAAGTTTTTACAAAATTCGTCGAGTTTGAAAATTCATTAAAACACAATTTGAAAAATCTATCAAATCATTCCAATGTGATAATGGACGTGAATTTAATAATTCGGCATTTCACAATTTCTGTTCTAAACAAGGCATAGTTTTCCGTTTTTCTTGTCCCTATACTTCTTCCCAAAACGGAAAGGCTGAAAGAATTATACGTACCATCAATAACATGGTTCGCACACTTCTGTTTCATGCCTGCCTACCACCGCCTTTTTGGGTCTATACTGTCAAAATGGTAGAATCCCTTCTTAATATTTTACCAACTAGCACACTCCAAAACAAGACCCCTACCGAAATCTTATACCGTAGGCTACTATCATATGATCACCTACGTATTTTTGGATGCTTATGCTACCCCAACATGGCCTTCTCCACTGCACCTCACAAACTTGCCCCTCGCACTCTGCCATGTGTCTTCCTTGGTCTATCTCTTAATCATTGGGGCTACTTGTGCTATGACATTGCTACTCGCAAAATCATCGTCTCCCGTCACGTCACCTTTGACGAGACAACCTTTCCTTTTCAAATCTCCGGAAATTTCAGACCACCGATTACATCTTTCTCGATGAACCAAGTCTGTCCCCGGTCATCCAAAATCTATACCAACAGCAGCCCACTGTTCCGACAGTCTCGCCACTGTCCGGCACCACCCCAACAGCTCCCTGCTCACCCCTACAGCCCCCAGTCGAGTCACCTGCACCACCAGCGACACTGCTGCCTAGGGATGGCAACGGATCAGATCTGGACCGGATCCTACTAGATCCAGATCCAGATCTATTTTTCATACCTAAATCCAGATCCGGATCCAGATCCAGCGGGTTCATAAAAATCATATCCAAATCCGGATCCGTCGGGTCCACGGATCGGATCTGGATCCACATGTAAAAAATTGTGTTGCTAAGAATTTTTTTTGAACTGACAAACGATTTTTACTTAGCTAACAGTTTACTGTGTTTCAATTTTGAAATGTTCATATGAGATATTTTGTTCGTTGTCTCGTTTTGATTGTGAGCTATTAATTGAAAATGTTGGACAATGACAATAGTTGTGGAAAATGCTGACTAGTATTTCCACAATGCAGAACTTGCATGTGCTTGGAATCTTCACAAATGAAGTGAATATAATTTTAACTACTTGTCTATGGAGATGTTAGTCATTCACTAATATAACATTGATTTTATTATCGAAGTTACCTCTTTATTTTTTGGTTTTTGAGTTAACGCGAGGATAAATTAAACTTGTTTTGAGAATTAAACTTGCAAGGATGTGCTTAGCAATTTTAAGAAAATACTTATAAAATTACATTCTAGGTTATGAATATATTTAATAAAAAATGGATCCACGGGTCGGATCTGGACCGGATACGGATCTCAAATACAAGATCCAAATCCAGATCCGATCCGATCCGTCAGAAATGGATCCGGGTCCGATCCGGATCCATCGGGTCCAAATTTTGAAGATCCATATCCTACAAAACGGATCTGGATCCACCGGGTCCAGTATCCATTGCCATCTCTACTGCTGCCCATCACTCTAGCAACCAGTCCATCACACTGTCCAGAAACCAGCCCAGCTGAACTGTTGCCCACTGGTCCAGAACTAGTGGACCAGCAACCTCCCAGCCCCGACCTATCGCCACTGCCGTCTCATCGCATGGAGACTTGCACAACATGGGATCTTCAAACCCAAGGTTCACTTCAATCTCTCCACACAAACCTTATCACCCCATTCCAAAAAATCCAAAACTAGCAAAACTGGACTCAAATTGGAATGCGGCCATGTGCGAGGAATTTAACGCTTTAACCAAGCAGAACACTTGGGATTTGGTACCTAGACCCGAAGGTGTGAATGTTATCCGGTGTATGTGGCTATTTCGGCACAAGTTCAGAGACAGTGGTGACTTAGAGAGGTATAAGGCAAGACTAGTTGCCAATGGCACTAATCAGGAGAAGGGTATTGATTGTGGTGAGACATTCAGTCTGGTTGTTAAACCGGCCACTATTCGGATTGTTCTCAGTATTGCTATGGGCATGCATTGGCCGATTCATCAGCTTGATGTCAAGAATGCGTTTCTTCATGGGGATTTGAAAGAGAATGTGTACATGCATCAGCCTCCTGGCTTTGTTCATCCGGCAGCTCCGCAGTTTGTGTGTCGTCTTAGGAAGTCATTGTATGGATTGAAACAGGCACCCCGCGCTTGGTATGATCGGTTCGCCAGATATTTTCTGTAGATTGGTTTTGTATGTAGCAGGTGTGATACATCTCTCTTCACTTTTCACCGAGGTAGCATCACTGCATATTTGCTATTATATGTCGATGACATTGTTCTTACTGCCTCATCTGACGGGTTGAAGAATGAAATCATTGCTCCACTCAAAACTGAATTTGCTATGACTGACTTGGGCAATCTAAGTTATTTTTTGGGTATATCGGTGACAAGATCTGCAACCACTATGTTCCTGTGTCAGCGTAAGTATGCAGAAGAGATAGTGTACATGGCCAAGATGACAAATTGTAAAATTATGCCAACTCCGGTGGACTCAAAATCCAAGCTTAGTGCCAATGACGGTGCGCCAGTTTTTGATCCCACTCTGTAACGGAGTCTAGCAGGTGCTCTTCAGTATCTTACATTCACTAGGCTTGATATTGTATATGTCGTTCAGCAGGTGTGTCTGTTCATGCACGACCCTTGAGAGTCCCATTTTTCCGCCCTCAAACGTATTATCAGATATGTTAAGGGCACACTAGACTTTGGTTTACATCTATACCCCTCTGCCCCAACCAAGTAACTAGCTTACACGGATGCAGATTGGGCAGGATGCCCCGACACACGTCGCTCCACCTCAGGGTACTGTGTATTTCTTGGGAATAATCTTATCTCATGGTCCGCCAAGCGGCAGGCCACGCTATCCCGTTCGAGTGCTGAAGCAGAATATCGCGGAGTTGCTAATGTCGTCGCTGAGATCTGTTGGCTCCGAAATCTTCTTTTGGAGCTCCAGTGTCCATTACGCAAGGCGTCTATTGTCTATTGTGACAACATATCTGCTATCTATATGTCTCATAATCCAGTCAAACATCAGCGGACCAAGCATATTGAGATGGATATCCACTTTGTGCGAGAGAAGGTTGCTCGTGGTCAGGTCAAGATTTTACACGTGCCTTCCTCTTATCAGTATGCAGACATTTTCACAAAGGGACTACCGCGACAACTCTTCACCGACTTCCGATCTAGCCTTAGCATTCGGCTTCCTCCCGCTTCGTCTGAGGGGAGTATTAGCGAATATTCTCAGAATATTCTCCGTATATTTTGTAATTATGATCGATGTATATTTAAGGTAACTTAGGATTCTAACTGTATTAGGAATCAACCTTTGTAAGGTAAGTTCGGATTCGTACCAATTAGAATCCTAAGTTACCTTAAATATACATCTATCATAATTACAAAATATACGGAGAATATTCTGAGAATATTCGCTAATACATAAGATGCACGTCATTCAGGGAGCCTTTTCTAGTCATAGCAAGACTTCAAATTTTGAAAAAAGTGAAACATGTTCAGCAACTCTTATGCAGGAATCCAGCATGAACTAGTAGAAATTATCCTCTTTCCATCCCTGCAACATCCAATTACCATCCTCATACAACACAAAATCTCTATGGTACCCTGCATTTACCTTGTCCTTCTACTTCTGCATGACTTCTTGGTTCAACGGAAGAAGCTCGAATCCACCCCTCATGTTGCGTACCTGCCATTGCTCGTACATCTCAGGCCTCTCTACCCTCTCAGCACCCTCATAAGCGATGACATTCATCACCTCACATCTATAAATTTCTTGTTCAAAATGCAACCTTTGTTGATCATCTCGGGATAATGTAGCATCTAACATGCCGAAAAGAGCTGAGTAGTGCAAGTGGGCTTCCTGGAAGCGAGTGGTGAATAAGGGCGAACTGTAAGATCCATTGGTTAGAGTTTGCACGAAGATATCCGGATTAATTTTTCTAATTAAGCTCAATACTGCATCCACTGTTTCATTCGAGAGATTCTTAAAAAGAAAAACACAGTTCACAGCAACCGTCTCTCCACTTGTGACTTTCAAATTGTGGATTTTAATTGTTTCCCAATTATGTGTTGCTATGGCGCTGCATACCACGATCATTAATACAAAATATATATAGGGTATACAATGTGTAATCCTTGTACAATAGGGATCCTATACTTACCATAATTACATAAGACTAACTATGACTAAATAATAGTGTACACATTCTAAGAGGTAAAACGTTCACAGTATCTTGCCAAGCGATGACCTGTCTCTTTTAAGCCTTCTGTTGGCCTGAATATTCCAGGTTGAGGAAAGTCTATTCCAGTAATGCGAAGCTTTGGAGGCCCACCAAGCATAGCTGAGAGATGCTGGATGAGTACCGGCCATTGGAACCCATGAAGGATGCCAAAATCTACGATATGCAGCGCTTTATCGTTGCATGCTGAATTGAAGATCATCTTATTCACGAACGAAATTGATGCTTTCGTGAAGGGGCACGACGAAAGGCGAACGTGGTATGCTTTTAACTTGTCAGCAGCATCTGTCATCCTCTTAGGAGCAAGGGCAACATATGGATGCACGCCAGTGCCAACCAAGGGCAGTGGCGAATCCAGGAGCTCTAATAAGAAGATTCATTTAAAGTTAAGAGTGCATTATCAAAATAAAAGATGTTGAGACTTAAGCGTGTGATGACTAGGATGTGAATCTACTCAGTACGACGCATATGAACTAAACAAGCATTGAAGTTATCCGAGAAAATATAAAAATTCGGAAGAAAGAGCAGTCGTTAATTATTTGTTGAAATTTTAGTGATTCTTTCTTCTATGTCGAAAACGAAGGGTTCAATTGATTGTATGCTACATACGTATACGAATTTAACTCTAAAAACTATCTCATGAGGTGAAGATTGTTTTAAATCATATAAGGAGACAACAATACATTTCATCAACCAACATGAGATCTTGAGTGTTGACAATATAACATAACATGGGGACCGACATTAAGTAAATCATGAATATGGATAAGATTGATTCTAATATCGCGTTAATTGAATGGATTTGAGTCTTCCTCAATCAAAAAATATTAGCTCATTCAATGATGAATACTTAACAATCAGTGGAGGATGTGGTGTATTCTCTACAAGTTCAATCGAACTCAATATTTTTGACACAAAACATAAATATGTATAGGATGTGGTGTATTCTCTACAAGTTCAATCGAACTCAATATTTTTGACACAAAACATAAATATGTATATATATGTGGAAAACTACTCAATTTCAACAAATTCTAAATTTTGAATCCATAATTTGACAATGAACTCAGTGCTAAGAACCTTACGGACAGTTGAACCCATCAAATTTAACAAATAGGGCATGGTAAAAATAAACTTGGAACTATAAATAGCAAGAGTTTCACCTTTTTTCCCCATGTTAGTGCATACCTTAGATTACGTACGAGGATGTAAAACCAAATGGAAAAGGGAGGCGCTCTGTCACTTTTTTTAAGAGAATGAAAGGCAAAGAAATACATGTATTAATTATACTTAATAGTCAATTAATAGCAATTTATAGACAAAGACCGTCTTTTTTTAAGTGGGACTTAAACCCATGGAAGATGAAAATTGCAAGTTCGTGCGATCGTTGACTTACGTTTTTCCTCTCTTAAGTTTTGTCTATTATTTGTTCATACTATATGGTAAAAATGACTTACAACCTGGATTATTTATATTTTTTTGTTTTAATTTATGTTATGTAGATTGAATCAGCATGGAGTTATACAAAATGAAGTTTTTTTAAAATTTGTGATCTGAAATATATTGTTACATTGTGTGGTTATAAAACTTTTGAAATTTGTGTCCTTAAACATGACATAATATTTGTGTCATTATAAAAGATTCTCATTAAGGGTTATACAATGGGAAGTACAAATTTAATTGTTTTCAAATTTAAAATTATGTCATTCTTCTTGAAACGAATTAAAAATAAAAATGTTGATGCCTTAAAATATATGATAAAACATGTTATAATTGGTTTAATACACGATACAATAACAATTATGTTGGGATTTAAAGACCCTTCAAGTGGTTGGTTTTTAAAGATGAGATGGCGTGAATGAGAAATAGATGAAAAATTGAAAATTTGAGCAAAGCTCTTTTTCATTAGAACTTAGTCCACATTAGTGGTGGAAAGGGAAATATGTATGCTTATATATGGAAGCATATCTTCTAACTCATAAAGATTGAGAAGAGAGTCTCCCCTCGCGTCGCCATCATCGCTCGGCTTTGGCTTCGACTTTATATTTGGATTTGGATTTGATCAAATGATTTTATTGATAATCGTTTGGACCAAATTTATTTCCACTTTTGTAATTTTATTTTTCATTTCCATTATTTCTTTTCCTAGTATTAATAACCGAACAAAATTTTGAATTTTGCGAAAATAAAATTCTAATGGTATTTTCCGAAAAGGCAGTGTCTTTTCTGGACAGACATCATTTTTGAACTGGTATTTTCGCACTATTTGAAGCCCAAACTTCGGCTATAAATTCAGAGTTATAAACTCATTTTCTGCACTAAATTTTTTCGAACATCTGCGTATTTTCTTCAAAACAAAATATTGAGTCTTGTGTGATTTATTGCCCAATTTGAGTTCGTCGAAGTCATAGGCATTTGAGGTACCGCTTCTCCTGCGACATGTATATTCGTTTTATTCTGGGAGGAAGTAATCCATTACCTGAGGTACAGTGAGGGAATTAAATTCCTTAAGAACACACAATGAATTATGTGGTCTCGGATATTTAAAGTTTTGCATTCTATTCTGTTTTCCAGTTTAATTTCGTTACTGGTTTTCTGATTTTTTGAACACAGACGAATAACAAGCTTAAGGAATTTAACATATATAATTTCAATTTTCAAAATGTTTGCGTAATCTTTTATTAGAACTACATTTTCCTATTCAGAAAGCTACCTTGGTCTATTGTGATAATGTTAGTGCAGTTTATCTTTCTGGCAATCTGGTCCAACATCAACACACTAAACATATCGAGTTGGATATTCACTTTGTTCGTGAAAAGGTAACTCGTGGCCAAGTACGCGTCTTACATGTGCCCTCACGATATCAAATTGATGACATCTTTACGAAGGGTCTTCCCTCGGTTTTATTTGAGGATTTTAGGAACAGTCTCAGCGTACGACAACCGTCCGCTATGACTGCGGGGGTGTGATAGAATATACAGTGTATATCCCTATGATATACACGGTTTCGGCTAGTCTTGTACCACAAATAGAAGTATTAAATTATGTTGTATAATTATCATAATTATAGAATTCTTGTACAAATAGAATTAGGATTTATAAGTATAATAGGAATATGATTTTCTATATTTGGAGATTGTAATTTGTATATATACCTATTCATTTAATAAAAATAATCAAGGGATTATTTCTTACACTGTTAATCTGCTAGAGAATATTTTTTTTCAACATATAAAAGTTACTTTTTCCTGATATATGAAGTACTTTTTCTGAAATGTAAAAATACTTTTTTCAGAAAAAAGGTGCTCTTCTCTGAGATAAAATTAAAAGAAATCCCTTTGGAGATTAAGACCTTCGTGGCTTTCTACTCCTAGGTTTGGAGATTAAAATCAGTGGATTTTATACTCCAAATGTATATTCGGTTTGAAGTAATAAAAATTTCATCGATTTATTAAATTTGTTTCTGTAATAATTTGTTTGGTGTGAAGTTTTAAAAACTTTATCGTTTGATAATCTTTTTGTTGTTTCGTGTAACAGATATGACAGAATCAATAAGCCTCACGGTTGGCTCTTCGAGCAATGCTGCTTCCTCCAGTCGTGCTGCACCAGCACCGGTTCCTGATGAAAAGCCTGAAAAATTTACTAGAATTGATTATACGCAGTGGCAACAAAAGATGTTCTTTTATTTGACTACTTTGAGTCTGCAAAAGTTCATTAAGGAGGACGTACCGATTCTGCCAGATTCAACTCTTGAAAATGAACGTTTTATTGTGATCGAGACTTGGAAGCACTCGAATTTTTTTGTGCAAGACCTATATTCTAAAGGGACTAAAGGATGATCTTTACAATGTCTATAGTAGTATGCAAACTTCGAAAAAACTATGGGACACGTTGAAAAAGAAATATAAAACGGAGGATGCTGGGTTGAAGTCGTTTGTTGCAGCTAAAATTTTGGATTATAAGATGGTAGACAGCAAGCCTGTCATAACCCAAGTCCAAGAGCTGCAAGTTATAATTCATGATCTTCTTGTTGAAGGTATAATCAGCTTCTGTTAAAAGTATTAATTATGTTACTAATTACAAATTTGTAATTGAAGATTTTGTCATAAACGAGGCGTTTCAAGTTGCAGCGATGATTGAAAAATTGCCTTCTTTATGGAGGGACAATAAGAATTACTTGAAATACAAGTGAAAGGAGATGAAACTCGAAGATCTCATCGTTCGATTGATGATCGAAGAGGATAATAAAGCTGCTGAAAAGAAGACGAATAACAAATTAATGCTATACCTTGTTCTCAAGCACGTTAGTGAGGAAACCTGTTTTTTAACTTGAGAATGAAGTAATCATCCATTGAACATGGAACATTAGATATTTAAAATTTTAAAATTCCAAAAGTGACAAAAGCAATGACTAGAGATTGAAAGAGACAGGGAATGCTTCTGGCTTAAACCAATCCAGGCTTAGACACTATTGTTAACTGTGAATTAGTGAAGGTAGCCAGTCCACTTTAATATCAAGAATTTTAAATTTGTTTGGTTCATTGGATAATGGATAACATCAATGTAGGCAGCTCGGTGCACAAAGCTCTCGCTATACGTGTGATTCAGGGAAGAGTCAAACCACAAGGATCTAGTGTACGTAACCTTACTTTGCATTTTTGTAATAGGTTGTTTCCACAACTTGAATCATGGCCTCCTGATCACCTGACAGCAACTTTATCAGTTACTCCAACACTCCGATTATGCATACATATGGAGAGGTTTGGAAAATATAATTATGATGTTACTTGCTTTCTTTTGATATTTATAATGTATCCCTTATACTTTATCACTTTAACTTTTTAGTGTTATCCCTTAAAATTAGAGGAGGGGACCGACACTCAGTTTCTTAAAACTTGTGACCGAGCGAATTAATATTCATTTCCTTGCTCCTAAAGGTGGAATCTCCCACCCCAGGAGCCCCCACACCCCGGTTCGACAGGTCTGTGAAGGAGGTAAATCATGGTGACTCAATTGATTTCAAAGGTTAGACCAATACCACGCTGTGCACTAATTCACAGTTAACAATAGTGTCTAAGCCTGGATTGGTTTAGACCAGTACCACGCTGTGAATTAGTGAAGGTAGCCAATCCAGGCTTAGACACTATAGTTTATAATAACATTCTTAGCTTTAAATCACAAAACAAGTCTTTACACATTTCATAGATATCATGTAAGAAACTTTGAACTTGTATAAACTTATTATAGAAAATAATTTCTTACTTGATCTTATTCCAAAGATACAAATATATACAATAACCCTAGGCTTGAATCATGGAAGACTAATCTTTCTTATCTAATATAAGAGATACTAATTATAAATATATTAATTACAATATATTACAAATCTATTATAATAAAGGAGAAGTAACTATGGGATATCCCCATAATTACTCTAAGAGTCCCCGCAGTCTTAGTTGGAGGTTCACATATGCTGAGACTGTCTCTGAAGTCATCGAAAAGTACGCGCGGAAGACCTTTGGTGAAGATGTCAGCTATCTGATAACAGGAAGGGACATGGAGAACGCAGACTTGACCAAAGGCAACTTTTTCCCGGACAAACAAGATATTCATTTCGATGTGTTTCATGCGTTGATGCTGAACAAGATTGTCAGACAAGTAGATCGCACTCACATTGTCACAATAAACCACTGTTGCCTTTTTAATCGGACAATGTAGCTCCAGTAGAAAATTACGAAGCCAAAAGGATTCAGTAACATCATTGGCCACCCCTCGATATTCTGCCTCTACACTTGATCGCGATAGTGTAGACCGACGTTTGGATGACCATGAGACAAGAATATCACCCAAGAATACACAATAGCCGGAAGTGGAATGACGTGTGTCCTGGCAGCCGCCCCAATCCTCATCAGTGTAGGCAGAAAGACTCGAGATGGAGAACTTATACAGATGAAGTCTGAAATGAAGAGTATCATTAACATACCGCAGAATCCTCTTGAGAGCCCCATATGTTCTTCCTTCGGATCATGTATGTGTAAACAGACTTGCTGGACCGCATAGGAAATATCAGGCCTCATAAATGTGAGATACTGCAATGCTCCAGCCAGGCTGCGTTAATGTGTGGGGTCACTATATGGAGTACCTGAAGCGTTGCTCAACTTTGCCTTCATGTCGACCGGAGTATGTGAAGGTTTGCATGAAGACATCCCTGCTTTGTCAATTATCTCCTCGGCATACTTCTTTCGACTGAGAAATAGACCACCTGCATAGTGAGTTACAGCAATGCCAAAAAAATAATTCAACGGGCCTAAATCCTTCATTGAAAATTCTGCTGCAAGAAGGGACATAATAGACTGACAGAGTGAAGTTGAGGATGCAGTGAGGATAATGTCATCAACATTCAAAAGTATATAAGCCATATGAGTGCCCTTCCGATAAATAAAAATGGACTGATCGGACTTGCTATAAGAGAATCTCAATTTGGAAACAAATCAGGCAAACCTGTTATACCATGCCTAAGGGGCTTGTTTCAGACCATATAAGGATTTCCTCAATAGGAAAATGTGATCTGGACGGGCAAGATCGCGAAATCCCAATGGTTGATGCATGTATGTCGTTTCCTGTAAGTGGTTATGTAAATGCATTCTTGACATCCAACTGATAAATGGACTATGATTTAGACAGTGCCAGGCTAAGAACAGTCCTGATAGTTGTAAGCTTCACTATCAGACTGAATGTTTCACCATAATCGACTCCCACCTGCTGAGACCTGCCATCACCAACAAGACGAGCTTTGTATCTCGCAAAAGAACCATCAGAATTCTTTTTATGGCAAAAAAACCCACATAGAGCGAATTATGTTCACATTAGATGGTCGTGGTACCAAATCTCACGTCTTATTTTGAATAAGAGCAGTAAATTCATCTAACATGGCAGCCTTCCAATTTGGGTCTGATAAGGCAGCTTTGGGATTTTTTGGAATTGGTGAGGGTTGGACTGAGGTGGTGAGGTTAAATTAGTGTTTAGGCTGAAAAATATCGCGCATGGCACAAGTTTCCATGGTCCGTTGAGGAGTTGGGCCTTTGGATGGTTGGGTAGTGTTGGGATTTTTGGCTGAAGTAATGGGTAGGGGAATCTCGGTATTTAGGGTCGAAGTAGTGGGCCCGATACTGGGTTGGGACAAAGTATTAAGAGGAGGGGGTGGGGTGACGGGTGTAGGGTTCAGTGAGGGTCCTACATTATTATTTTGAGAGTTGAGATGATACCTCAAAATTTGATGAATGATGTCGTCCAGAAAATCATATGAAGGTGAGGATGCCGCTCGAGATATTGCAAACGGGAAAGTTGATTCATCAAACATGACATGATGAGAAATTATGATTTTGCCTGTTGACATATCAAAGAATTTATATCCCCTATGATTATGTGGATACCCCAAAAATACGCAAGGAGTAGATCGAGCTTGAAGTTTATGAATGGTGGCGGACGGAAACAATGGATAACACAAACACCCAAAAACTCGTAAGTGTGAAACCGAAAGGATGCGGTTGTACAATACCTGAGTAGGTGACACATTAGAGATTAGTTTACTAGGAAGAATATTTAAGAGATATGTAGCCATTTGGAGAGCATAGTGCCAAAAATTGGTGGTGTGGACGAATGCACAAGGATAGAGCGAGTCATATTGTTGATTGTGCGAATCTTTCTTTTAGTTTTCCATTTTGAGAAGATGTATGTGGACAGAAAATATGGACAGACATCCCATTTTGGAGACAAAAATTCTGAAATTGATCATTTATAAATTCCCCCCATTATCACATTGGAAACATTTAATGGTTTTGCAAAACTGAGTTTTGATAAACACACTAACTTGTTTTAAATGTTATAGGTTTGTGATTTCTATCCTAAGGGAAAGGTCCACAAAAAATTTGAAAAATCATCAAAAATGAGTAAATAGTACTTATGACCTGCAACACTTAAAATGGGTGATGTCCACAAATCACAATATAAAATATCAAATGGCATAATAGTACTAGTACTAGACGTAGAAAACGGAAATTTAACATGTTTACCAAACACACAGGTTTGGCAAACATAAGAGTTCAAAGTTCTATTACAGGAAATCAAATTATTCTTCCTAAATTGATTAAAAACTGGTGCTCCTGGATGTCCCAACCTATTGTGCCATATACTAGGAGAGATGGCCGCAAAGGTGGAAGGTGTGACCCTGCAATTGGTGGAAACAGAGGTGATGTGATATAAGTCCCCCGTGCTATTACATCTCATGAGCGGTATCCCCGTCTGAAAATCCTTCACAGAAAAACCAAATGGATCAAAATTCACAGAAATATTATTGTCAGTGGTAAAACATCTAACAAAGATCAAGTATTTAATCAGTTGTGGTGCATGTAAGACATTTTTTAAGTGTAAAGGTGGGTGGTGAGATGATAGTTTTACTTGACCAATACCACGAATTGGAATTTCCTACCCACTGCCGATAATAATATTTTTATTACCGCTCGTATTAAAATAAGACGAAAGATTACGTTGAGATGCCGTCACGTGTGACATCGCCCTTGTATCCATGTACCACGATTCATCTGGAATATTTAGATTCATGTGACTCATGACTTGTTCAATATCTGTGGGTGCATATCCGACAGAGAATCGTGCTTGAGCTGCAAATGCATGTTGTGGACGGGATCCGAGAAGACCGGGCTGGCGATTTGAAGCAGGAGGAAGTCGGGCCCATGAAGACGTCGGGAATGGGTATGGCAAGGCAGCCCACTATGGGGCCCAGACCAACAATGGGTACTGCCCCTCGTCCGCCCGCCGCGCTAAAGCGCCGCCGCCGCCGCCGCGCCCGCCTTTGCCCGGGCTGGCTATTCCCTCCAGGAGGTTGACCCCCGCCCCGCCCCCGTCCCTTTCCACCATTATTTTTTTCTTTATTATTGCGATTTGAACACCATTTTTTACCATTATTAGAACGATTACCATGTCCCCCTGAACCATAATTTTGGGGTTCCAAATCATTAGAAGAAGAGTTGGTGGAGACGAGAGCGGTTCCGGTGGTGGTTGCTCCCGAGGATGCATGCTTTGCTTTCCTTGTTTCCTCAAGAATTAATCTTGAACGGGCCTCGTAAAAAGGAGGTAATGGATTACTTTGCTGAATGAACGTAGCAATACCATCATATTGCTCATTCAACCCCGCAATCAATTGAAGTACCAACCTTTGATCCGTCACGGGCGAACCAACGTTGGACAGTTGGTCTGCAACTACTTTCAATTTTTGACAATAGGTTGAGATGTTTGAAAAATTATCCAATTTAATATTTGTAAATTGGTGTTCAAGATAAATGACCCTAGACATTTTGTTAACTTGAAAAATATTTTATAATCTTTCCCACGCCTTTTGAGCCGTAGAATTGGATTGTAAGATGGTATGAAGAAGATCATTCGAAATAGTGTCATAAATCCATTGAAGGACAATAGCATCTAATCGAGATCATAATTTCTTATCCACCGTAGTGGAATCCGACGGTGACTCGAATGGAAGAATATGGTCAATCACCTCATAAGCACGGCAGTGAATTTTGAATAGTTCTGCCCATGAGGTATACTACCATTTTTTCATTTCAAGTGTGATGGAGATAAAATTCTTGACGTTATTAACGACAAGAGCGGGATGAAAGGTTTGTTTTCCGGCCATGTGTTCCACACGAAATCAAAAAGTAGAGAAGAGAGGAAGTATTGGGATGTGTTGAGTGGTGTGAAGAGAATAAACCTTTGTGTGTGGTAGGATTTTGGAGATGAATAAGCCGAGATGGGTTTTTGGGAGGGGTAGTGGTTGGCTTATGTTTTAGAATAGGTTTAGGTTTAGGATTTCAGTAAGTTAAAAATCCTAAGTGCTATTCCAATTCGGCTTGTTTTAGAATAGGTTTAGGTTTAGGAGTAAGTTAAAAATTCTAAGTGCTAAGTGGCCGACAAAGTAAGGAAAAAGGGAGAAGAAAATTCGGTAAGGAGAAGAGAAATTAGGTTAAGAGATCTTTGGCTCTTGATACCATATAGAAAATAATTCCTTGCTTGATCTTATTCCAAAGATACAAATATATACAATAATCCTAGGCTTGAATCATGAAAGACTAATCTTTCTTACCTAATATAAGAGATACTAATTACAAATATATTAAAATAAAGGAGAAGTAATTATGGGATATCCCCATAATTACTCTAAGACTTATATCATTCAAAACATGTAAGTAAAACTTTTAGAGATTGATAAAACACCTCTTTCATGATAACATTTGATAACTTAACTTTTTGACATTTATGGATAACGTATATTTGCCCGTTCAATCAAACATATATTATTCCCTTCGTCTCAAATTATTTGTCGTTTTTTTTATTTACACGCCTCTTAAGAAATACTCCATGAGAAAGGGTATTTAATTTATTATACTCTTATTTATGTTTAAGTTATAATCTCTCTCCATTAAATATTAATTATGTGTCATCTTCATTAATGACAAATGGTAAAATGGAGAAAAAATAATTAATTATGCCTTAAACTTCTAAAATGACAAATAATTTGAGACAACTATTTTTAGTAACCACAATAAATTATTTGAGACGGAGAGAGTAACACTTTTAGATATTTCATCAAACAATTTAATGACATGACTTTAATGAGAAAATAACCCACCTATCTTAACTTACCTTACAATCCTTCCTTTCTAGCAACATGTGCTCCAATCGACTCAAATTATCTCAATCGTCCGTAATCTACATTCAAATTCATCATATGTCACCCACAATTACTCCTGCCATTAATACATTTTTCAATCTTCAAGATCTCTAAGATTCAACCTTTATAACTTTCTTTAGAAATTCTAGTTCTAGTAATAATTTCTATTTAACATCACACTTCAAAATCTTAATCCATCATTATAATTGAGGTTGGAGAATTTACCTTATGAAGAAACCCAAGCCAAAAGAAATCCCTTCTCAATCCTGGTGATGATTTTCTTGAAATCTATTAAGCTGAATGTGATTTCTTGTCATGAATTGTGTTAATTTCATGGATTTAATCCAAAAAGTATGACGGAAATCTTATCTTGGTGTTGCTAGGGCTTGAGAGTTGTTTTTCTCTCTCAAAGTCGTCCAAATAAAGTGTGGAACTGATCTTAGAATTCCCAATTTTCATGCTTAATATTTTAACTTTATGGGTCGCCCGTAGGTAGTCAACTTTCGATTGTTGCGACGATCGCGACTGCCTAAAGAATTGTTACAAACCAAAACTGTGAAAGCCTAGAAATATACATGTCCAGTTGAGATGGGATATGATTGAATCACGATGATTTCGAAGAAATCATAAAGGAAGTAGATTGGAAAGAATCCACCAGAATTATTTAAATGGAGTTTCCCGGAGAATGAACTCCGGGAAGGTAGAGTATAAATTAGTATGAGAAAATATGCTAAAGTAGTCAAAATGAATGAACACGTTCAATTCAATAAAAAAAGAAATCTTTTTTTCGATTCATTTTTTTTATTACGACACTGTACTCAAATCTAGATTCACTCAAATATAGATTCCTAAACCTACGTGCCTATGATTTCGTTTCTCAGGAAATTCGCGCATCGGAAGATCATCGTCGCAACGACCAACTTTTGATCTCTACGACGCTCGCTACTGATTTCGTCACAATCATTCAAATTTTTCCAACTCCTTCTATTCCACTTCCAAACACTCATATAACTTTCAAACATAACCTTTTAGTGTTGGAAATTGTTTTAGCCATAATTAGAGAGAGTAAAAATCCATGGGGCTTTACAATGGATCAACCTGGATCATCTGGTCTTCTGCACAATGGACACAAATTGAGTTTGCTGTCCGCAAAATGTTTCAGGGCTTCGTAGATTGGTTTTACTCTATTCTTGATCTCTCATCGTAGGCTTGGTTTGCTGTTCGCAGGTCTGCAAAAACTGTCAAGATTTGGACATTTTACGCTAACTACTCCACTTCTGCGGCTTGCATAGTTGCTCGCAAAGTTCTATCAAGTGTAATCCGACACATTTGCTTGTTTTTTACATTTGGTCTCACATTTCCTACAAAACACAAACAATATAAGAAATGACATAAAATGTGTGTAAAAGACATTAAAAGCTTATGCAAATGGTATAGAAAGTGTCGTAATTTCTGTTGGAAATTTGTCTTTGGTAAGGAGGTGCGTCCACCCATATTTAATGAATTAAACACTAGGCTTCTGCATGTTGGAGGATGTCTCTTCACACGTGCATAATCTACTAAGTGAGTAGATGACCGTAGGGCCAAGAATCGTCAAATTTCGTTGAGAAATGAAAGAGATATTGGTCCACGAAGTAAGGTGTTTGAGGCATGAAAATATGGTGTGGGACAAATCTACCACATCGGTTGGAAAAGGAATAATTGCTCTCTTTATAAGTCTCAAAATTGGCTAAGGGTTTGAGACCCCAAGGGGTATCCCATGTGTTTAAAGAAGGGAGGACCTAGATGTGCTTGGGTTCAAGGTTAAGCCCACACGCGCGCCGCCGCCCGCCCGTCCGGGCTCGGGTCTTGGGTCTTGGGTCTTGGGCTTCTTCTGATAGTCCCCCAAATTATTTAATATTAACAGTTTGGTCCCTGGAGTTTATGGAATGTTGAATTTGGGAACAAGGAAGCTTTCTGCCTACCGTTGGAGTTGATTTTTGGGGGCATTATTGTGCATTAACCAGCCATTACTTGACTGATTAACTTCCTTCATTAACAGCCATTACTTGGCTGAATTACACCCTCTCCTTCAATGGTCATAAACAACCATTAGTTGACTGTTTAATTCCCTCCTTCAATGGCCATTAACAGTCATGTCTTGGCAGTTGAGAAGCCTCCCTTATGCTATATATTGATGCATTTTGGCTCAATTGTGTTACATACAGAAATAGAGAAATACAGAATATGACACAAAGACAAACAGAAGAGTAAAACACAGTCCAAAACGTGAGCAGTAACGTTGGGACGAAAATAGAAAACTCTTCCTTCCTTTTTTATTTCTTCAGCAAGTCGATTCATATTTGTTTTCTTCGTCAGAATCAACATATTTGCTTTGTAGTGTTGATTAATGTGTTGTTTTATCTTGGGAGACTAGTGCCAGTTAACGTAAAAGCATATATACGGGGCAATCTTGTCTTAAAGATAGAGTGCCATCACTCGACTCAGCACACAGTTGTAACAATCCAGATTTAGTGTTTCTTGATTTCAGGTTATCAAGATTTAACGCTCAACAAGCTTGCGGCAGTTCTGAATATTGGCTACTTATTTATCCTTTCGAACACTTGTAATATTTATTTACTTCCCGTACTGTTTTACCGTATCCGACAATTTAATAGTACATCAACACCCCAATTTAATAGTAAGCCCACACGCGCGCCGCCGCCCGCCCGTCCGGGCTCGGGTCTTGGGTCTTGGGTCTTGGGCTTCTTCTGATAGTCCCCCAAATTATTTAATATTAACAGTTTGGTCCCTGGAGTTTATGGAATGTTGAATTTGGGAACAAGGAAGCTTTCTGCCTACCGTTGGAGTTGATTTTTGGGGGCATTATTGTGCATTAACCAGCCATTACTTGGCTGATTAACTTCCTTCATTAACAGCCATTACTTGGCTGAATTACACCATCTCCTTCAATGGTCATAAACAGCCATTAGTTGACTGTTTAATTCCCTCCTTCAATGGCCATTAACAGTCATGTCTTGGCAGTTGAGAAGCCTCCCTTATGCTATATATTGATGCATTTTGGCTCAATTGTGTTACATACAGAAATAGAGAAATACAGAATATGACACAAAGACAAACAGAAGAGTAAAACACAGTCCAAAACATGAGCAGTAACGTTGGGACGAAAACAGAAAACTCTTCCTTCCTTTTTTATTTCTTCAGCAAGTCGATTCATATTTGTTTTCTTCGTCAGAATCAACATATTTGCTTTGTAGTGTTGATTAAAGTGTTGTTTTATCTTGGGAGACTAGTGCCAGTTAACGTAAAAGCATATATACGGGGCAATCTTGTCTTAAAGATAGAGTGTCATCACTCGACTCAGCACACAGTTGTAACAATCCAGATTTAGTGTTTCTTGATTTCAGGTTATCAAGATCCAACGCTCAACAAGCTTGCGGCAGTTCTGAATATTGGCTACTTATTTATCCTTTCGAACACTTGTAATATTTATTTCATTCCCGTACTGTTTTACCGTATCCGACAATTTAATAGTACATCAACACCCCAACTTAAACACTTGCTTTCCTCAAATAACTAAAATAAAACTAACAGTACAGCTAACAATTCCTAAGCTTCACAGAGCGAGAGTGACTACAATTGGTACTAACTACTACTTTCTCCATTTCAATTTACATGACAATCTTTTCTTTTTAGTCAGTGCAAAAAAGAATGACACATTTCTATATTTAGTAACAATTTAACTTTAAATTTACCTTTATACCTTTAATGAAATGATTTCTAGCCACACAAATTTCTATGGATTGTTTTAGACCACAAGTTTCAAAAGTCTTCTTTTATTACTTAAACTTTGCGTCAAATCAAATACCTTCAAATAAAATGAGACGGAACTCTATCAACCCTTGATTTCAAAACAAAACAAAAAGAAATCAGCTATCAAATAATCACTTCATGAACATCAAACCTCAAATAATGACTATGCACTATTGGTAACTAGATATGCACATGTGCTATAATTCGAGTAGCCTACGAATTCATTAGTTTCTTGCAATTTATGCGTTCTCACAACAAAGAAAGTCCCAATATATATATACACGGAACATGGCATACATGAAGAATCACTCACACTCAAGAAAAAGTTTTAGTGCCACAAGTATCACGCTAGAGGCTTTCCCTTATTATAAATCAGCGCTAACTAGGGAATGTTCGGTTCAAGATCACAAAGAAATTTTTCACAGCTTGTAATTCAGGTTTAGAGACGGGTAGGATATACATTTGGTTAAAAATGACTACGCCCTCCTTCATCACTACAACTTTTCTTTTTACCACTTAGCTCGTCTTTCTTCTTTTCCATACATTTCTCCTACTTTTTTCCTTTTTCTTCCTAATTCTCCAATTAATTCACTCTTCTTTCTTTTCTATTTCTTGCTTTCTCTTTTTCATTTCATTTTCTCTAATATATTTTTTATGTACTACAACACAATATGCTCCTTCACCACCCCCTATTTAGCATCCAACCCCAACTTAGACGTTTAGTCTCAATCTCACATGTTTAGCACTCAAGGAGGGATGGATTCAAAAGATAAAGATATTTCATAATAAAAATACAAGTTTATAATGTGGTAGCAAAAGAAAATATTTCACAGACTGATTTATCCTTTTCTTGATCTCTCCTCGTAGACTTAGTTTGTGGTTTTGCGGCTTGCATACTTGCACTCGGTATCCCCTCAAATGTAATTCGAACTTTTACTTGCTTTTCACACTTGGACTCACAATTCCTACAAAACATCAAACAACATAAGAAATGCTATAAAATGTGCGTAAAAGACATTAAAAGTTTATACAAACGATATAGAAAATCCTGTAATTTTGGCAGTCACGAATCCTGACGATTATCAGAATTGGCCACTATCTTGACTATTCAGTCGATCGCTATAAAATTCATCAGGTTTCCCGTCACAAATCTTGATCATCGCTAGAAATTGGTCACCAAATTCTAATGATTTTGGCAGGCTGTCATAAACTTGTTTTGTAGAAATTTCAACACGTTTTTGTTCCAAAGTTGATGCAATTTGGTCCAAATCAACTTCAAATGACTTTAAATTTGATTTCGGCCTTTTAATACATGTCTCAACAATTTTCAATTATTAGATTTAACTCAAACTTTCAAAAGTCAATAGACTTACTTTGTCTTCTTCAACAATCAAGCTCAATAAAATTGAATAATGGTGTTGGTTAATCAAAACCAATTCAAAATAACCACAAATAAGCAATATTTTGGATTTATTGAAAGAATGATGAATAAGAATTAAGAGGAAGAAGATAGAGAAGATCTAGCTCGAATCTAAAATTATCAAAATTTTGTTAACATGATCATAAATTACATGGGTATCCTTCCAGAGGACACCCAATGTATATTCGTGTCAAATGTCCTTGCCAGCCCGCTTCTAAGTCCAAATAGGAAGCCCTAATTGACACTTACATACAACACTCAATGATATTGACAATGTTTTAGCCAAAAACTAGGCTTAGCAACTAAAGGTTAAAAAAATGGCAATTAATAGCCAAAAGCTAACAAAGAACTAAAGAAAGGAGAATCTGAATATTTAACTCCTATGTGACACCCTAGCTTAGGAGAAAAGTCCATATCGGTAAAACACGAGATATGTTGGGTATATAAGTAATCATGTCTTATACCCTAGTGACGCAATATAAAGTCGTGCGGACCTAGGCCCAAAGCGGACAATATCACTAGTGGGTTGCGCTGTTACAGTTGGTATCAGAGTCACTCTTGTGTCAGCCTTGTCGATGCTGGGTCAGAGTTCAACGGAGTTTAGGCGAATTCGGGGAAGGCGGAGCAAACCCATTGCTGAGTCTAGGCAAATTACATGTCTTAGGGTAAACCTCACCGAGGACGTTGAGCCCATAAAAGGGGATAAATGTGACGCCCTAGCTTAGGCGAAGAGTCTCACATCAACAAAGTACATGAGAGACGTTGGGTATATATAAGTAAGCAGGCCTTAAACCCTAGTGACCCGTTTTAAAATAAGTGTTTGCGCGGATTTCCCTTTAAAGGCACTGGCCTTTAATTTTTGCCCCTCAAATTGTTGGTCTTTAATTTTTTCCCTTTGCTTAAAAAAGTGACCGAAAATACTCCGAGTTCCCAGGTTCGAACCTCCGCTCAGTCAAAAATAAAAAAATAAATTACAAGGTAGAGTTTGCCTTCAGGCATAATGCAAACTCTGCCTTAAGGTCTGCCTTGCGAATCCAACCTCTGCCATGCGATTCTTTTATTTTTTATTTTTGACTGAGCTGGATTCGAACCAGAACCCACGAATTTTTAGACGAAGGGCAAAAATTATAGATTTCCAATTTGATGGGCAAAAATTAAGTACCACCCGAAATAAGGGCATTCATGTGAATTGCCCATTTTAAAGTCGTGCGGGCCTAGTCCCAAAGTTGACAATATCACTAGTGGGATGGGCTGTTACATCCTAATTTCATGTTATTCCCTTCCAAAATCCAGATTCTTCCAAGAAAATCGCAAACATTCACCAAATTTTCAGATAATTTCATGACAATAACATGTATATCCTTGTGTATAACCATGTATATCATGTATGACATATGCAAAGATATACATGAGATAAATTGATCCAAAAAATACAAAAATCAATATTAGTACTGCAAGCCACTGTTTCATAACTTTTTAGACGGTTAAAATTAGTATATCTTATCATTTTTAACTCTATATATGCACACACATGTACGTATGTGTACGTGCATGCATGTGATTACGAAGATAAATTGAAAAAGTAATGGACTGATGTATTAGCAAATATATGATGAATGAATAATTAGAAAAATATTAGAAAAAAATAGAAGGAAAAGATAAAGAAGAGGTGGACTACAAACTTTACGTATATACGAACAAGAAGGTGTATACTTAATTCAAGGAATTATTTTTATTGTGTACCAAAATTGAAGGATTGAAGATAGATGTTTCTTTCAGTCCTACTTTATGATAGAAAATGATAGGGGTGGCCGGCGGGGCTAGTCCCGGCGGGACGGGACCCGACGAGACGGGGGAAAGGGTCGGGACCGGGGCTCCGGTGGGATTAGCGGGACAAGTAGATGTCCTGTCCCACATCCCGCTGGAAAAGGGGACCGGTGTTGGGAGGACGGAGCGGGGTCAGGTCGGTAGGGGGATTTCAATTTTTTAGACACGTAATTTTAAAAAATAATATATATAAACACTTCAATAATTGAACAAGATAGTGTAATAAAAACATCTCAATGTTGTTTTTGTGCCTCTTATATTATTTAATAGAAATATGATTTTTTTGTAATACAATTTCAAAATTGCAACTTTGTGGTGTTGTTCAAAAGTTGCAAATCACATAGTAAAGTTGCAATTAAAAAATTACATAGTTAACCATACTTTTTCTAATTTCCTCACAATGTCTTGAGGATCTTCGGTTGGAATTGAAAGTTATTGGTCAAATTATTCGACGTCGCTTCTTGTTCCCTTGGACAAGATTTCGTTGTAGTTGTAGTCTTCTTCTTCGTTGATCTTCGGTTGACCGCACCTTCTACGCTCCGCTCGAATCCAATCTCTGAATAGAACTGCAATCTCCAATGCGTCTCCCGCCAATGAATGTATGTGCTCTCCTATTTGAAATCTTCACGCACAAAAAGCGTTTTCAGATGCTGTTGATGATGCTTAAATGTTCAACACATCTCGGGACATCTTTGCTAGTGTCGGAAATGTCTTCTCATTGTCCCTATCGCGCCCTATTTTTTACCTGCTCGGGTCAAAGCGGAGCACAACGTATCCGGTGATTCCTGGGTATCGGATTAAGGAGTCGCCACCTAATTATTTTTACGGTGAATTAGGACACCTAAATATTAACTAAATTCTGCAATGTAAACTTCGATTTTAATGGTCTGCGAAACTAATGAGATTCTAGGTAAGGGTTCTTTATTATTCTAAAGGGAAGGGGTTAGGCATCCTTTAAGATCCGCTAACTTGCGGTTATCCGGTCAAACTCAGGTTAATATTATACTAAGGAAAATGCATGTTTAAAATATATAAAGTTAAACAAAAGTTTTGCAAATATTTAGTAAATGATGCATTTTGTACAAGTATGCATTTGCATGGTATTTTAAAAAATATGCATGTAAAGTTGAAAAATATGCATTTGGAACAATTAATAGCAAGGAGAAAAAATAAGTTACTTATATGCCAAAGAAGTAATTTTTTTTTGGAAATCATTTTGAGTTGTACCATTAATAAAGTGAACAAAAGATGATCAAAGATTGTTTTGAAATTTTAAATATGCATGACGAGCCTAAAAATAAATAAACTAGCGGAGGGTTTCTAAGTTTGAATTAACCGAGCCTATAAGCAAATAAGCTAGCGACGGGCTTTAACTACCCTACTAATTATCCATTCATGGCCTAATTATTCTAAATATCCTAACAATCACACAAACATTAAATTATTACATGCCCAAAAATAAGAATAACAGAATTAAAGAGTAATAATAAAAGGGGAACTAAGGCGGATGACGATGTCATCTAGCCCTATTTGTTTTGAAATCCCGAGGTTGGAAAATGCAAAGAAGGTGGATGCGGATCTTCGTTCGGCAATGATCATGATGAGTCTCATAATGAGACTCTTTGTTGCTCCCGATGCATTTCATGTAAGTAAGGAAAAGAAAAGAAAAGGATTAGTGACGGAATATGAAAATATATACATAAAAAAAATATAAAATAAATGATTCATGAAAGGTATATATTGTTGGGCCTCAGGGAACAAACAACATATAGAAATAGAAAGCAGGCCCAAACATATAATTTCCGGACTTGAAGGAGGGAAATCGACCAAATTTCACAATAATCATTAGCCAATAACCATGTACCATTCAACCTTTTATTGACGATATATAGCATCAAAGGTGATAGGGGGGAAAATGGGTAGTGCATGTTTCAAACCAGACAAGGAGGAAGAGGAATGAGTAAATTGGACCAGTACATGACATAGTAGACCCCTGGACATTCAAACTCAGAAAGAGGCAAAATAGGATGGGGTTGCAAGTTGCTCAAATAGTCTCAAGCAAATTCTCAGATGTACACATAGTCTATTTACTCAAAAATATAAGGAAACTAGTATGGATTATGCAAAACTTAAGTTCCAGTTTCGAGCAGCTCATTGTATATTTCTTCATAAACTAAAGCAAACAAATTGTATCAAATTAAATTGATGGATAGATACAACTGAAGACATAATTCTGTTGATTTCTTAGAGAAAGGCAGGGGAATTTAGTCTAAACTAAACACATGAATATTTTATTTTATCAGGAATGATAAGGAACAACACTTCATACAAGGTAGTATATGGTCTAAGATGGTCCTCAAACATGTTAACAAGTTGGCTAGTATATCATAATTAACAGACCAAATCTATTTGGAGGATGAACTAGTCAAAAGGAACTCAAACAAGGTAAGCAGGTTACCAACATATCATGCCGAACACTTAGCCAATCTAGCATCATGCTTCCACTAAATAAATACTAATACAATAAATAGTTCATTATACTAATAATGAACTTAATACAGCATATCCGAGCAGGAGTAGCCAGTTAAAATAGCCTAGTAATTCATCATAACGCATTTAACCAAACAAATCATAGTCCCTCTAAACGTATACTGGAACAACATATACATCATATAACGCTGCCTATGGGTTTAAACATGGACATAACAGGCAGAAACACCTAAATTAACCAAAGACGGTTTAATGAATGTATTACTTAGGCACATCAATGTGAAATAAACACATTATCAGATCATCGACAACAAAAATACAGAAATATGCAAAACTAAAATTGAGGGGAATTGAGTTTACCTTTTCCGGGCAGCGAACCGAAGCGTCGTTTCGAATCGTTGACCCGCTCGGAGAGGTTTTGCTTATGCGATTGAAAAGAACAAGAGCTTAAAGATTTTGTGGCTTTGCCGTGCCAACCGAGAGTAAAAGACGATTTTCCAGAATCGAAACTTGTTCAAAATGCTTGTGAGAATGTTCAGAAAAGGGATTTTTCGTCCTATTTTCCTCTGAAAAAAAAAACTCTCCCGTAACACTGCCTAAAAGGGCCTTATTTATATTTGAGAGTTGAGACCTCATAGCTTCTTCAAGAAGCTGAAATTTGAATTTCGAATTTAAAAAGAAGGGCTGATGATTTCTGAGATTGATGAGAAAGGGGACTGATTGGAGGCGATTCCAACCGTTGAAAGCCATTGGAACTCGGATTTGTAAGCAATTTGCCATTGTTTTGGGGTCCGATGGACATGAACGTTTTTATCCATTGGCTCCTTGAAGGTTCGTCCTAGAAATCCATTGTACCATGCACGCTTTTTGCAGGTCGATTTGACTCGGACTAGCTATTCATAGCTCTGGGATTTGCAGAAAAGGGGAAAAAGAAGACTGGGGATGTGAGGGCTTGATGGTGGCAGTGGTGTCGATGTTTATCCGGCGGTTTGGAGGTGGAGTCGGCGAAGGACCGCCGGTTTTTTGGAGGCGTCATTTGGGTTTTGGGTTTGGGAACGATCTGGTTAGGGCGATGGGTTTTATTTTGGGATTGGGCTCGCGGGTCGGCTGATTGGGCTTGGGCGAATTGGGGAGTTTGGGGAGTTGGGCTTTGGTGGGTTTGGGTTGGAATGGAAATTAATTAGGGACTTTGGGCTTGCTAGAGGGTGGCCGGTTGGGCTTGGGAGATAAGGGAAATAGAGAGGAGTGAATTTGGGTATTGGGAATGGACGGTTGGGCTTCGGTTTTGGGAAATAGAGGAGAATGGATTTGGGTATTGGGCCAATTTGGTTTGTGGGGAATGAAATTAGTTTGGGTAGAAATTGTTTTGGGTTGGGAAATGAAAAATGGGGAGTTGGTTAAAATAAAAAGGAGTTTAACATTAAAATATTTTTTTTTTTGTAAAAGATGTGAATTATTTAAAATAACATAACGATGTGATAATAATAAAAATATAATATTTGCGAAATGTTTAATGCTTAATAAAAAAAAAAGGAAATGCGATGCAATTTTGCGAGAATAAAATAACATAGAATTTTCGGATAAAACTTATGATTATGATAAAAATGCAAATGATAGTAAAAAATGCGAATAATAATAATAATATGAGAATAATATATATATATATATATATATATATATATATATACGCATGTATGTATATAGATTAAAATTGTTTTGAGGTGTTAAAAATATTTAAAATTGCAAATAAATTGGAAAAGACGGGACAAAATTGGGTGTCAACAGTCCCTCTAGTATTTCAGCTAGTCTTCATGTCCTTCATCATTGACAACTAATTCGTACGGTACAACACCTTGCAAAACATAAACATCAAATTCGCTAACTTGTGAAGAAGTTGAACCACTAAACATTTTATTTCTAAGGCCTTGAATACTATCAGCAGAAACCACATGTATTTTATAAGGTTGCAGCGAAGTAGTAGAAGATGGTACAGAAGCCGGTTGATTATTTGCACTTTGTTGTTGGTAATACGTATATACTTTTTCAATTATTGTTGTTGTTGATTATCAATTATTCCATAATAATCACAAATTTCATGAATATTTTGTGCAATAAAAGTTCCAGTGTGCCTATCATCAATATATCTATATGCTAAAGTATGCTTTTGCATAGACCAATTATAATCTATCCAATGACATGTTACAGTTAAATAATCATTACCGTTAGTACTACGGCCGATGTCAGAAGTGAGAGCCACTTTGCCATTAAAATGATATAATGCATAACGTAAATATTGTTGATATTCATTTACAAATTTACAAATGTCTCTTCTAACAGTTGATCTAGGAAAACCGTTAAAAGAAGGATTATACATTTCTCTATGTAATGAATAAACCAAGAGAGGAAGGAAATGCAAAAGGAAAATCCTCCACCGCAACTAATTTTGCCATATTTTCCCTATCTTTGTGTTTATCATATTTAGGACCAAAAATTCCCCTCGTCGTCGGGTTAATTTAACCCTGTACTTGGTTGGGGACACGTTATGAACCTTGTCCCGACTCAGAGGGAATTGACACACCCAATTTTTTAGCCTGGTATTGATTCCACCTAGCCGTGTGCTCGCCTTGTACATGTCTCAATAAATCTTCCGTTCCACCTTGACCTTTTCCGGTTTTAAATTTATAAACATTTTTACAAAATTTACATCTAACTACTTGATTCTCTTGGTCCCTTCAAAACAATCCCATGCAGCTAATATTATTTTTTGTTGTGTGGGGCCTTGACTCATACTGGGGGGAATAGGAAGCGTTTCTGTTTTCAATTTGAGATTGAGACTCAGTCAGAGCTTGAGGTTGAGGTGCACTAGTGGTGTGTCATCTACATTATCGTCAAAATTAAAGTTTGGTTCAGATGCACAATAAAAAAAGCAGTTTCATCTATATGAGTGAAATCAATCAAATCATCGGCACTAGGAATAGGATTACTAGAAGAAGTACCCTTACCCTTGTTACCCCTACTAGAAGAAGCACCCTTACCATTACCCTTAATCATACGTCCAAAGCGTTCCATTATAATTATGTAAATAAATAATTAAAGTAAATAAAATTAAGTGCGATAATTAAAATTAAGTAACAATAATAATTTAAAGAAGGAACGAAGGTACCAAACACCGACGTAACGTCGACGTGTAATCGAGGTTGAAAATTGAAACTTCGCTCGATGGATGATCCTCAAGCTAGTTGCCAACTTCACTCTCAATTTTTGAACTTTGATATAAATGAGCAAAAAATAAATAATATTTAGTAGGCAATGTAGAATTGTATAGAGATAAATTGAGTTATTATAGAGATGATAGGAAGATTTGTGAGAACAATGAAGAGGAAAATGAGGTATTTATAGTTGAGAAATAGGGTTAATGTGTAAATATGTTAACTTAGGGGTTAAAAATAAATATTAAGGGGATAGGGGGGCAAAATGGCCGTTATAGTAGCCGTTGCACAACGGCCAAAATTGAAATTTGGTCGTTGTTGCAACGGTTATTTTTGCAAAGGGGGAGGGGGGCGGGGCAGGTTGGGGCGGGTTCTATCAGGATCGGGATGGGCGGGACGAGCTCAGATCCCGTCCTGAGTCCGAACCCCGACACCGAATTGTTTTTCTTATGGGGGATTGGGGCGGGGTGCGACGGGTATCGGGTCGGGTCGGGTAGGGATCGGACCGATCCGGCCCACTGGCCAGCCTTAAAAAATGACATCCCATCTCCATCCCTTCTTGTCTTGGGAATATCCTTCCCCTTTACATTGTGCTCCATTATTCTATTTACCAAGTTAACTATTTAGGGTGTGTTTGGTATGAAGAAAAATATTTTCGTGAAAAATTACTAATTTTCTAATTGATTAGTAAGCAAAAAAAATATCCAATAACATATGTATACAATCTAGGCAAACACTATAGGGTAAAGATGGAATAGTGCGGAGTTGGTTGGATGGGGGCGGGGGAGAAAATAGTGTGAAAACTTATTTTTTCTATTTACACCAGGAAAATAATGAAAATTAGAAAATATACAAGCCATACCCTTACTTCCTAGTTCCTACTTGTTTTCTCCGAATTTAACTATTACTATGTTATTCCATTTTTCAAGATTTACTTGATCAATTTTAAAAGACAAATAAGTATGTGAAATCGAAAACAAAAGTACATATAAGAGATCAAACTATAGGAAAATTTAATAATATAAACAAAAATCACCTTTTAATATTGACACTTTAGTCAAACTACAATAAAGGCAAAGATAAGAAAAAAACACTTTTTATGAAAGTTATGTTTAAGGCTTTTGGTTTTTGGTCATCTTCAAAAGGCTGGACAATTTTTTAATGTGATAATTAATACTCCTCCATATATTAGTCATTTTCGTTGAAAAGAAAAAGTGGAAATAGGATATGTCAATTTCTATTTTTAAATGGTTCAACGGGATGCCCACCACAACTTTAATTTAGTCAAAAAATAAGTTCAAAAAAAATTAAAACGTCAAGAATCTTGCTTCGTTCAAAGGAATTTCTTAATTATTATTGTTAATGTTGCATTTGGTGTTATGATATTTGCACCAACATATATCTTTGAGTATTGATATGTATATGTAAATATGTTGGGACAAATGTTACGCAACATTCATACTAACATTTTTTAGAACAGTTTTGTCTTACTTCACGTTAAACAGTAATAATTTATTTTATTGTGAGATAAAAATGACTTAGGCGTGGTGAATTGGAGCTGTGTAAAACGTGGGAGAAATAGTCAAAGCTTGGGGAAGAAGTCGAGTAAGGAACAACTCAAAGTTGTTGAGATTTTCACTCCTTAATCATCTACCACAAGCTGCTCATCTTTTCTCAACTTCCACAACCGATCGATGAGCCTTTCAAGGGAACTCTTTGCTATAAATAGAGAGGCCACAACAATGTATCGATATCCAGAATTAGATTGCAAAAATACCAAGAGAGCTCTCGGGATTTCATCTCAGAAATCTGGATCACAAGTGTTGCCTAAATGTGTCGACAACATTCTGTCCAACATTACAATTGCTGTTTAAATTCTAGATTAGTTTTGTATGAAGCGATTGTAATGAGAGGTTGTTTATGTCTACTTAGTTAGATTTTTCAGGCAGAAGTCATCTGCGACTTCAACTTTTAATTCTTTTCCGTTTTATCTTGTAAATCTGTAAAGAAAGGAATTTGTATATTTGTATATAATACATATACAATACATTTGGTCATTGACCATCATAAGTTATATATATTATATAACTTATGAAAATTTAAACATTTGTGTTCTTTATTTTTTCGCTGCATTTTACTCTTAAAGGTTTTCTGTTTTATCAAGTGTTGTCACTGGTGTCGGACGACATTGTCACTGACATTCGGAAACTGTACGTGTAGTCGATTGAATTCTGTTCATCTTGTTTTTATTTGATCTGTAGCTCCCTTCAATTATTTTTTCCGAAAAATGTACACTTTACTTTAAATAAACTAATATAATGATCTCTATCATATTTTTATAAGAAAAAACAAATATAAACATAAGTATTGAATAAACTCACTTTATCAAAATTGATGACTTTTGGTTTGTTTAGATCGACTTGATCATTTTTGTAACTTAAACCTCGAAGCGATTTTAATATTTTACTGGAAAACAAAATTCAAACAATTCCAAATATATGTTAAAGTACAAGTTCTAAATTCTTTCATATGATAGTATCACAAATTTTGAAACGAATACTCTTTTAGTTTTTATTTAGGATATGATACTGGTCCAGTCAATCATAAAGTATACGTTGAAGGGCCTACTTTGCAAATATTGGCATCTATTTTGATGCTATTCAAATCTGTGAACCATAAAGCATATTCCATAAGAACTTAACCAATATTTCTAAAAACTCCAAAATTGATTGTTTCACTTTAAAGAAATAGTCTCATTGGTACACAAGAACAAGTTTTGGAAAGAGATTGAACTTTTTTATAAGGGTGATGTTCGTGTTAGTTTGTACATACCTTAACGGCTCGATTATTTCAATGAGTATTTGTTACCTTCCACCATCTATACATCGATAATTTTGCCACCAATACATATATAGATGAAAAAGTATGTAATCTTTTTTTGTCTCTACTAAAAATTTGAATGTTATTTCCATAAGTTTCAAAAGGAGTTAGAACTAAATCAAATGGCAATATTCGGTTAGCAGGATACAGGAAAAGACCGCACCCCAAAGGATGTGAGTTTAGAACTAGATTCAACACCATATAAGTGCGACTCTACATAGTCCAAAAATACCTTGCAGTGAGCATTAATTTATGCGTGTTTTATATCTTGGATGTTCGTTTCCAAGTCCTAAAATATTTTTTTTTCTTAAATTTTCATTAAATATTTAATTAAAAATTATCAAATTCCATTTATTTTACAATCTCGAAATTGGTTATATAGTGCCCACGGCCCACCCCTATGACCATCAGCATCCTATCAAAGTTGGAATGAGTTCTACGCATTTCTCTCTCTAATTGACTCCCTCCAACTTTTCCCCCTTTCCTTTTGACTTTTTACATGTATTGTGAAAATATTCATGCAATCAAGTCCCTCATAAAATAATTATAGGTAAAGATAATAAACAATTAGTATAAGTTAAATTACATTGATAATACGAAAAAGAATGCATTGATAATGTAATAAAACAAATCAATATATATGACCTAAATTTGGTAAAAGGTTAACCGCACCTAGTGTTTATACCAAATCACATTAATTAATTATGGTTAAGTGAATTATTTTTTATCGGATGTTCCCGAAGGAAATATGATTAAGTGAATTAGTGAGGTGATAATTTATATTATTAATCATAGTTAAGTGAAAAAGTGTAAGTGCAAACACATGACATGTATATATATTTGGTGTAAACAGAGTAAGTTATTACCTTTAAATTCTTTCCTTTTTCTGGAGAGTTTGGGGGGGGGGGGGGGGGGGGGGGGGGGGCAGAGACAACCTACCAAATGTATAACAATTGGACATCTTTGGGCAGTTATAGCACCTCAGAACAGTAGTATTAAAAGTACACAATATGAACCAAAAGAAAAATCATCTGTCTGAAACACAAAAAAAAACTGTAGTCTTGAATTAACATTTTTCCTTTTCGATGCAAAAGAATTGGAGAATCACTACAAGGCACCCATTTCATAACAACTATATCAACTTTTTTCCCTTTCTATTACACAAAAGTTAACAATAAACAATATTACCCTAAAAAAGAATTTCTTGTCCAAAAATCAAGAACCTAAGCAGATTACAAAGCCCTGATACAAAAATTTGTGTTAGTAAGCACTTTATTTTCAAACATGTACAAGTGCCAACCCCAACTCCCTCTTCCAAGCAGGAAACAAATTGCACTGCAGGAAGCTAAATGTAATTCAACTAATTTACTCCCCCCGTGTTATAATCTTTACACTTAAAATTATTTATTATTAACAAAATAAAGAGATTCTCCAAAACCCTATTTACTTATTTATCTTCTCCAGTTATCCTTTATAACCTTGTTAAAGCAAAAGACGCGTCTCCGATTGATGTTTCATCTGTTGCCTAGCTTGTTGTTGGGACCAGTAAGCATGAGCAATGAGGACCCGGTCGAGGAGTTCTTGAGGCACAGGCTCACCTCTCCTTTGTTGTGGGGATATTCTTGCTGTGTGCACCAGTGTTTTCCATTTGTCCTGAAGAAACGTGAAAATGAACTACAGTCAGACTTTTACATAACAGTCACCCTCTATAACAACATTTCACTCTTTATAACATTTCACTATAGCTGGATGTGATTCCAAGACCCGAACGAGAATGAATACCACACAGAAGAGTCAAGACTAGGCTACCTAATGGAATGTTTAACCGATCCATTCCGGATCGACCGAATTGGTACGGAAGTATGTTTTCTGTGGAACCGATCTTTCATATTCTTATATATTATATGTTTTCTATAACAAATTTCCCTATAGCAGCCAAAAAGTATCGGAACAAATGATGATGTTACAAGGAGGTTTGACTGTATCATGCTATTATTAAACATTAGGACATGATTTTCAAAACAAGAATTACAACTTTAATCGAGCCTGCTCGACGAGCAGAGCCGAATCTTGCTGAGTTGATTGCAGCAAAGCTGAATCGAGCACAGACTCTTTTTGAAACTAGTCAGACCGTGCCGAGCCCCAAGCCGGCTCGGGCCTAATCAAGAGGATAACTAATAACTTCATTTTCCTTCTACTTTCCAGCTTATGCATAGAATATTTTTTCAATTATTGTTGGACATATATAAATAATAACACAAGATTGAGATATAATATAAAAATATGGTAATAATTTCATATATAGCTACAGAAATCGTCTCATCATTAGCTGTTTAAGAAAGCAACAAATGGGAGCTTCATAGTCAGACTCCTCTATAATTCCCAATAAAATGTGGAAACGGTTAACTACCTAATTGAGAAAAGAAGCCTAAAGTAGAAACTGGTGGGAAAAGTAACATATTAAGAGTTGAGTGCCCTTAATACAAGTAGGCAAAGCAACAATAGAAGGGTGAGTTGTTGAAATGCAAGAGATTTAAATGCAGTTTGTACCTTTAAATCGACACAAGTTCTGTGTTTGGCAATATCAAAAGCTCGCATTTTGACATCACGCCACCTGTATGATAACAAAACCATTATATAAAGGGAATAGGAACTTTGAGGTCCACATTTGCATACAACTATTAAAAAGATACAAATTTAAGTGCGTATCACTGAGTTTTTAGCCAAAATTGTCCCTTATCTATGGGAGTAGGTCTATTTTGGTCCTTCAAATATAACCTTGAGCATCTTAGTCCCTTAATTAGTTTGCTAAAGTGGAGCACCTTTGGTCCAACTAATAGATTGGACTTAAAAACTAACGGTGACTACCAAAAACACGGTAAAAAACAACCGTAAAAAACCGATCGACTTTTAGACCAAACAAAAAACCGATCTACCCGATCGGTTTGATCCCAATTTTTTTTTTTAACTAAAACCGACCGAGCTCAGACATATAGTTTTGTTAAATACCTTCCAGTTCCAAGCTTCTCAACAGCTTGAACAAGTGCTTCCACTTCAGAAACAGAAAATGGTCTGCGGATTCGACGCTGCGCGGTTTCAGATCGCTTGGGCTTTCGCATTGGAACAACAGCCAAGACTTCTGCATCCATTGCAGCAACTGGAACCAATGCTCGTGAATCTGCACCATTTCTCTCAAGAGAGGTATCAGGAGAGGATGGAGCTGAATCGTGATCGCTTTCAATGAAGTTACTCAAATTTTTTCCTGGATGATGATCCGGGAAGACATTATATGTACCCTGTTGTATGCCATTAGGAATTACAGCCGGAGCAGGCGAGCACCTGCTAAGAAATATATGGCAAACTCATCAATGACTTGATTTTAGAAGGTTTTAGGAAGACCAGAAAAAGGATCTGCCACATTTCACAAAAAGCTATAGAGATAAAAGGGGATGAGCGACTAACCTGTTTGGCCAAGCTCTTAGGAAACAAAAAGTGCTTATTTTAGAAAATTGAGGTGTTTGGCCAAGCATTTAGGGAATTAAGTGCTTCTGAGTAGTAGCAAAGTTGTTTTCTACAAGCTAAAAAATGTAGTTTTTCTCTAAAAGCACTTTTGGAACATTGGCCAAGCACAAAGTACTGCTCTAATATTGGAAAAAGCGTTTTCCAAATTTGATTAGCCAAACACAAACTTCTACTCTCCAAAAGTACTTTGTTGAAAAACATTTCTGACAAAAAAGCAGATTTTAGAAACTTGGCCAAACAGGCTATAACAGGGTAAAAGAGAGTAGCAATATCTCAAGCGGCCCGAGTTGAAAGAAAATTGATACTTTAACTACACAATAACAACATGCATATATTTACATCTCCAGCTCCATTGATTGACAACCCTACAACTAGTCGAATCCAAAAATTAAGCTAGTGATACTTAAGGCTAGACCATAACTAAAGCCAATCAGATATCGCCGAGCATATAAAATACCTTGTTAGTGGTTGACACGTCTCACAAGGAAGTACACAAGAACGACCTTCTGGACCTAGAGGTTGGGAAGCTCGAGAGGGGTTAGGCTCCAGGGTAAAACCAAGAGCATCAAGTTTGTCATCATGTGAAATTCCAGCCTGAAATAATGTCTTGCTGTCATCTCTAACCTTCTTACCCTGAAACACTACACCAATGTGAAGGCTACCGCCAAGTATTGCCGTCACTGCTTCCATTACGGTCCTCTGCAGAGTATTAGAAGCAATAAAGAGTGAATTTTCAAGTTTGAAAACAGAACCTTATTCAGGCGAACAGATTATAAGTATTTAATAATTAACACTTTTACATGCCTTTAAAGAGCCAATAGTTGAATTTTCCGGAATCTCAACAAAAAGCTCAGGGACTCTGAAAGACTTGATCTTGAGCTTCACTGAGGAAAAAACATCTTTGTATCATCAGAAACTCTTCAAATGACAAATTGCAAGGACTACAAAAGAATCATTTATTAGTCCAAAAGAAGGCCTTCTCACCATGGGAGTCACTAGACCTGAAGGATGCACGAGCTCCTTTGCTAATTGACGTCGCAGCTGCTGCACGGGCTGTCAGAGTCCATATACATAGGGGGAATAAGTATCAATTAGAACTGGCAGTGCATACACACCAACATGTGCAAGTAATGAGCAGGGATATTAGCATTTTTGGTCCCTTAAATATCGATAAATTCTAATTTTGGTCCTTATGGTTTCCGGTGAAGCACATTTAACCTTCAATTAACTGATATGTGCACTTTTGATCCCTCAAACGTGTGAATCTTCACAAATTTAACGAAACCTTTAAATTCTAAACCATTCAATTATCGATGTATTATATTAAATTTGTATTGCTACTCCATATTTGAAGGTGATATAGTTCTCAAAATACTCTAAATATCACATATTTCCTATATAAGGGACCCAAAACACACATTTTTGATAATTGACGGTTAAATGTGCTTGGTAAAATATTACAAGGACCAAAATAAGAATTCATCAATAATTGAGAGACCAAAAAGTGCAATTATCCCTAATGAGTTTGATTAATGTGCATGTTTTTTTTTAACTGTAGGCAAGGTTTCAGAAAAGAAACAAACCTCCTGAAGATGCTAAACTATAGCCGGATGTGTCTCTATTTAAGTCTTTTGTTGGAGAACTAGAAATTCCATCACTACTCCCTCCATCGGAATTGGAAAACGAGTTACAATAATAGAGCTTCCTTTTCTTGATAGGAAAATCCCTCTGAGACCTTTCGGCCGTGTAGCCATTTTTCCTGTTCTGGTACACATGCCTTGTTTCACTATCTGTAGAGACGCTTGTTATGTCATATCCAGCAAGTTAACAAAACTGAAGATCAGAACTAAAATAAACAATAAAAAACACTCACCAACATTGACATGTCCCTCATCATCACGTAACTTCCTCATCCTCCAATCTCCTACACGTGGTGCTGGCCTGAAGGCCTTATTTCTGGGGCTAGGTTGAATGGACCCGCAAGATTTTTCGTCATCATCTTTGTTAGCTAACTGTACATCATTCCGGATCACCGGAAAGGACCCAAAAGGATCAGGGTCAGTAGAAAGAGATAATTTTACAGTATTGTCCAAAGCAACAAGCATTGAAGGTTTCCTATCCCAAAGATCAGGAAACTCTGAACTGCAAATTGCATCCCTCTTATTAGTTGAAATCTTTGCATCATTTGATAGGTCGATTTTCATTTGTTTTTTACTGTCAGCGCCTAATGTACAACTAGAAAAATCTGCCTCCTGCTCTGCCTTAGTAGAACAGTTTCCATTTTCAACTTTGCTTTCACCATTTACGAATCGCTCTCCAGAACTCAACTTCTCCGAGCAATCGGAACTTGTAATTACAGATGCTGGTCCAGATAAAGTATCTGTCGATTTGCTTAAACAATGATTTACTACAGGAGCTTCTGAGACAATCGGAGAAATGAAAAAACCTTTATTTTCTTTTAAGGATGTATCTTCATCTTCCTTGACAGGGTCAGCGGTATATTTCACAACTACAGACCGATCTTTCTCACTAGAATTCGAAGTGCTTTCTCCTTCCAGCAGTAACTTTCCAGCTACAGTAGTCAACAAGTCAAAAGCACACATTTCATTGCTATCAGATTTCTTCCTAACATTGCCCCTTCCCTAAAAAGATTGACAATGAAATAAGATTAGAATGAGTACCTCGAGCCGAAAACTTTAAGGCAAAATAATTTGCATACGAAAAGTGAAGTTACCCTGGCTGATCTGGTAGCTCGAGGAATAGGAGGCACCTGATAGCCATTGAATCCATAATCTAACCTCACCATAACTCAGAAACCATAGGACTAAACATTCAAAAAACACAAAATACCAGCAGTCTTTGATCAACTTTACAGTATAAAAACCTCATATCTATACATCCCTTCAGTCAAGCGGGCTATGTACGCGAAATAATCTAAAAAAGAAACCTGCAAGATCACAAATCATGAATCAAGACATTCAGGTAAAAGTATTGAAGTTAAGCACGATGGTGTAAAATATCAGGGAATAAAAAGGCAACACAACAGAATGCTCACATTTTCATATATGCCAGCTTAAGAAAAAGATCCTAGGATAACACTTTGTATTGCAGAACCTTAAGCCAAATTAATAGACACTTAAATGATGGTTATAAAAGGGATTAATCTTAGATTTGTAATCATAACAACAACTGTCACAAATTTCAAGTGAAAGTGTTAATCTATTAACTACCCAGTCCAAAAACATACAAAGAAAGTATGATCTTAATTTCATAATTAAAAGAAGCTATTCCCTCCAATTAATATTTTACAGGAAATGGAAAGATCTCAATCACTTAAAAGCTTTCCCTCATTAAATACACAAAGGAAAAGCAAGTTCCAAAAATGTAATGAGGTTGCTTGATTAATGTAACACAGTTTCAGAAACCAGAAGAATCAACAATCATTGGATCAGAACTATACGAATGACAAGAAAGATTTTCACCAACATTACGACAGAAAGGAACATGCTTTGATTAAACAAAAAAAAGGCGCCAACGTACTTCCAACATGACATGTTTACCACTTTACCAAATCTGATTTATTCTCTTAAACTAATTCTTTTGGTAGATGAGGAAAGAAGCCTGTTGGTTTTCATCCTAAAAAAGGAAAAGAAAAAGAGAAAGAATAGAAGAGGAAAGAAGCAATTTTCTCATGAAGGTAAAGTAAATTATGGAAATCTAAATGAAATAGATAAACTTAAAAAAAGAAGGGAATCCATAAATCAAAGATTGGAAAGAAAATTAAGACAAGAACTTACAAAGATGACACAAAAAGAAAGCATTAGATCAACCAAACCAAACCTACCAAACTTACCAAACTCAAGAATCCTCTTGGGAAAGATCAATAGATCTTATAAGAATGAATTTTGGACCTAACTCAACCCCAAAAGCTAACAAGGTCTGGGCGTGCGGGGGAGTGTTAAGAGTGTCCCACATCGGATATGGAATGGTAACATGGACTCCTTATATGGACTTGGACAATCCTCACCCTACAAGCTAGCTTTTGGGGGTTGAGTTAGGCCCAAGATCCATTCTTTACAGATCTAATAACCTGATTTTTACAGAAGAAACAGAAAGCTTTTTGGGGACCAAAGGGAAAAGCAGAGAAGTAGAAAACCCCAAGATTTTCTCCCCAACCCAATCAGGTTCTGAACAAAGATTGGAACTTTATGCAATGTGCACAGAAAAAAGAAAGAAATGAATCACACCACCTTAAAGCAATCAAATTTTCTTCAAAATTCACCATGATTCCCCTTCAAGAACCCAAAAATTCCCCATGATTCCCCTTCAAGAACCCAAAAATTCCCCAGAATAAAGTTCAACAATTTCTTCTAATTTCTCAAGATTTTCTCCATCCCACCAAAGATTGGAACTTTATGAAAATTTTGCAACCAAACAAGAAAGAAATGGAGCACTATCACCATCACATCACCTTATAAAGCAACCAAATTTTCATCAAAACTCATCATAATTCCCTTCAAAACCATGAAATTCAAACAAAATTTCTAAATTTATCTACTTTTTCATGCATCTTTTTTCCACCAACCAAACAGGGTGTTCAACTTTTGAAAGAAATGCCACATCACCTTAAAGCAACCAAATTTTCATCAAAATTCCCCTCAATATCCCATGTATAACATATTCATACAATATTTAAATGCAAAAAAATAATGATACAAATGAAAAATGCAGGATAATTCAACAGCCAAAACACACAAAAAAAAATCAAGAATTTCAGTGATCACCCAAATTTTGTATACGTACTTAGTAACCAAATATTGTGAAATGCGTTTTTTTTTTTTGCACCAAAAACCCTTTGAAAACCACCCAAACATTGCCTTAAACCCCAGTTCTTTATACACTTGATACAGGTGACCGGTAATATAGGTAAATACCGGTGGGTTTACTGGTAATAGCAGGTCACTGGTGAAAAAACTACCAAAAGACCGGTTCTTGCCAAATGGTGGGCCCATATGCATTTTGATGTTGCCACGTGGATGGTCAAATGGATCAGTTGGTTTTGGTTGGTTTAGACATGATTAAGTAAAAACGTTGGGTGAGGGGATTTTCTTTTCAAATATTATTTTGTGTCTTCTAAATTGTCCCTTCAAGTACAAGTACAAGTACAATCCGACAAAATTGGAAGAGATAATATAGAATTCAGCCATTACAAATAAGTTTTACATCACATGCCACGTAGGATTTCAATATAATCCAACGTGGCATCATTTTTATTCCTTTATTGGGTACTTTTTGCTCCATCATTATCTGCCTCACAATAACGTTGATAAGTTTCAGTGACAAACGGAGAACCGCAGCTAAATAACGGCGTTAAACTCGGAAAGCGTTCCTAACTTTACAAAACATTAGTAATAAAGTTGACGGTTACAACGTCAAATTACATGTCTATTCATTGTCGTGTAGTGGAATTGTTTAATTTAACACGTGGATAAAAAAACAATTCATAAAATTCTTACCGCAGACAAAGGTGGTTAATAATGCTTTTGTAGTAATTAGGACAAGGGTAGTTTATGTTTGGGGTGAATAAATCATTACTAGAATTTATGTTATATATATTGGTTTATTATATTTTTATAGAAATTTACTTTTTTTAAAAAACTTTATAAGTTTTGGTTATGAATATATTTTTTATATTTTTTATACATATAACTTAAACTAAACTAAATTAATTAAATTAATTTTTGTTCTTAAATTTAAGTTCTAAAAACTTAGGTGGTAATATGATACAAATATAAATTTTACTACCAGTATTTTATAATTTTTACATAATTGAATAATTTATAAAATAATTACAAATAAATCTATATAATAAGTATTTATAATTAATGATTTGGCAAAAATGCTAAATACCACGTACACATACAAACAACGCTGATAGTATAAAAAAGTTACATTATTAATTTATGTAACTTAATCCTTTAAAGGGTGTTTGGTAATTATTCCGTGTTTGATTAAATTTTTATTCGGTAATTAGTAATCTCAAAATTATTTATACCATCATTGTAATATTATTTTTATACCATCTTTAAAGCGAGATAACAATCTCGTGATTACTAATTGCAAGCTAAAATATCAAACCGAGATGGCGTTCTCTAGGCTCTTTTCCCAATCCTTTTACAAAAATTAAGGCTAAATTAAAATTAAAAATAATTTTTTGATCCAAAGTTATCTAATATAAAATCAGACACATATTTTACATGATATCTCATTTTTAATTCAATAAACCAAACATCTAATTATAAAACACATTCCCAAAATAATTTTATTGTTATTTAATTATTATATTATAATTCCGATATAACTTATATATTCACCGACCAAACCAAACCCTTGGAAGTGTTTGCTTCCCTTTGAGTGAAGTTTCTCCTGCTAAAATGGGGTTGCCTTCAATTCAATAAAAATGTGAATTCTACTCGTGTTTTTGTTTTTTGTGTGTTTCCCCATGTAATAGGTAAATAATTGAGTTAGTAGTTTGTTTAATTTAAACTCTTTCTTATCCATCCACTTGGTTTAATTATATGATACTCCCTCCTATTCAAAATAAGTGTTTACCCATCTTTAAGAAAATACTAACTCTTAAAAAAATAAATATTTCGTTTAACATATCCTTAATTAAAATTGTCATATTACTACTAATTTGACACACCGAGATCTGGTCACTTAATACTTAATAATGACAAATCTGAAAAAATAAAAAGGCTAACTGTACACTTATTATGAATCGGAGGGAGTAGTTTTTCTATTCATTTTAAAAAGTTTGATATTTTTGTACATTTGAAAATTTCTTAATATTCAGGCAGTTTTGTACGCGTTTCGAGTCTCAACTACTTTATTAAATATCAAATACCTCTTACCAATGCAAGTATTAAAGCCAGTTAAAATGTAAGCAGATAGAAAAAATCACCTATAGCATTTTTGACTCGATTAAAATTTGAACCTCATCTTCTTTAACTGCATTGGACGTTAGATCTCATCCTTGAATGCAATTGGCCAAAATGTTGCCTAGAACCTAAAACACACAAAGTGTAGGTTTTGACAAAAAAAAACAACTAACATAAATGGTTTTCAAAAGTATTTTCTCATAAACTAATGGAAACATGCGTAGTTTGCATTCCTTTATATATTAAGAAATGTGCACACAACTTTTTCCTTTAATTTAAACCATCAAGATTTGGCGTGGAGTAGTAAGTACTCACTCTTAATTAGATTACAGGTCTCGAGTCTGAGCCCTAGTATATACGAAGTCACCTTATAGAAGCGTTTTACCTCAATACATGACTTTCTGACGCAAAACTAAATCTGATCGGATTTCAATATGAACACTAAACTTGGAATGAAAAAAAATCCTTTAAGAAGCATCCAAACAACTAAACCAAAATAATCCATCCCTAGAGGTCAGCGTCAAATGTTAAAAGGACCATATGCTTAATTAGACATTATTTGGACACGCACATGCAGTGATCTATTAGCTATTTATTGTTTTCAACCTCCCATTTTTTGGCTGATATATAATAAGATTAGTCTACTCTGTCTACCGACATTTGCTGAAAAAATTGGTGAGAGCTACCCTCTAATTTTTTATTTATTTTTTACAAATTAATATCATCAATCCATTAAAGATAGAAATTAGTGTAAGACTTTGAAAGTATTTTCCTCAATGTATTCATCCTTCAAAGGCATAATATATACACCATGTATACATGTAATTAGGAAGAGTCAATCATGCCTAATCTTCCTAATTAATTCCTAATAATCTTCTACCTAATTAACATAATATTCCTAATTAACATTTTACTACCTACCATATATAAAATGATACTACATTAATACATAATAATAATATGATTGCATAATAATCTAACACTCCCCCGCATGATCGAAGGAGGAAGTAGGTGAATGCCGAGGACCGTCCCTAAAATCTTCAAATAATATCAGCGGAAGTCCTTTTGTGAAGATATCTGCGATTTGATGACGCGTTGGGACATGTAGCACCCGAACTTGTCCACGAGCCACTTTCTTGCGTACAAAATGAATATCTAACTCAATATGTTTAGTGCGTTGATGGTGGATGGGATTCCCTGAGAGGTAGATTGCACTAATATTATCACAGTATACTATTGTTGCAGTCGGAATAAGGCAATGAAGTTCAAGTAACAGGTTCCGAATCCAACATGAGTCAGATACAACATTGGCCACAGTACGATATTCTGCTTCAACACTTGAGCGTGATACCGTGGCCTGCCTTTTGAGTACCATGAGATTAAATTGTCACCAAGGAAGACGCAATACCCGGAGGTGGATCGTCTTGTATCCGGACATCCTGCCCAATCTGCATCAGTGTAAGTAACAAGTTTGGAAATGGAGGACGGGTATAGATGTAAGCCATACTCCAGAGTGCCCTGAATATATCGCACAATGTGTTTCAGAGCATGCATATGTTCCTCCATTGGATTATGCATGAATAGACACACTTGTTGCACTGCATAGGTAATATCTGGCCTGGTGAATATGAGATATTTTAAAGCTCCTGCTAGGCTGCGGTATAACGTTGGATCAGCAAAAGGTTTGCTAGAGATGGCACTCAATTTTGACTTTATGTCGACCGGAGTTGCCGAAGGTTTGCAGAAAGACATTCCCAGCTCGTTCCACGATTTCTGATGCATACTTCTTCTGGGAGAGAAATAATCCACCTGTATGTTGGGTCACAGCAATCCATAGAAAGTAGTGGAGTGGGCCAAGATCTTTCATAGCGAATTCAGAACTAAGTTGTGACATGATATTCTTGCGAAGAGAATCTGAAGATGTTGTTAGAATAATATCACCCACATATAGAAGAAGATAAGCAGTATGATTACCCTGACGATAGATACACATGGAACTATCTGAACGGTTGTGCGAAAAATCCATGTGTGACACAAAATCTGCAAACCGCTTATACCAAGCACTGAGGGCCTGCTTGAGGCCATATAATGATTTGTTGAGCAAACACACATGGTTGGGATATTTAGGATCCATGTATACTAACGGTTGGTGCATGTATACAGTCTCATTAAGGTGTCCATGGAGAAAGGCATTTTTGACATCCAATTGATGAAGTGTCCATCCTTTTGAGAGAGACACGCTGAGAATTGTTCTGATAGTTGCAGGTTTGACCACTGGACTAAATGTTTCCCCGCAATCAACACTAACATGATATGTCTTCTCATCACCTACAAGACGGGCTTTATGCCGCTCAAAAGTTCCATCAGATTTTTCTTTATGGCTGAAAATCCATATAGATCGGATTATATTAGCATTAGATGGACGAGGTACTAAATCCCATGTCCTATTTGTAATTAGAGCATGATATTCATCATCCATGGGCATTTTCCAATTCGGGTCTTTTAGAGCAGACACTAGATTACGAGGCAAATGTGATTTCGAGACCTGGGTGTGAAGGCTATATTTGGCATTGGGTTTGACAATTCCATGTTGACTACGGGTAACCAGATGGTTTGTTGGGCCAGTGGACTAGACGGCACTGATCGGAGTGAGAAACCGAAGGTCCAGTGGGCTGCATTGTTGGAGCTGGAATTGGGCCCGTAGTGGTAGACTGGCCCAATCCGCTGGACCGGGCAGATTGTGCAGTAGTGGGACTGGGCATTGGAACCAAAGGCCTAAGCTGCTGCATTGAAATTTCAGTCAGTTGGGCCATCGATCGTTGGCCCAATGGGCCTGAATTACGGTGTTCAACACTAGCAATAGGTACCGAGCTGTGAAAAAAATGTGTTAGATACGAAAGCTTGTTATCATAAAAAAAATCATAGTTATGAGTCCCGGTGTCATGTATCTTAGTAAATGAAAAAATTATTTCATCAAAGATTACATGACGACTTATAAAGATTCTTTTGGAAGAAATGTCGTAACATTGGTAACCGCGATGATGAGTAGGATATCCCAAGAACACACATGGAGTAGACCGGTGTTGGAGTTTTGTGATTGTGGTGGATGAAAAGAGGGGGTAGCAAAGACAATCAAACACTCTTAAGTGATGATATGTGGGCTCTTGTAAGTAAAGCATTTTTAGGGGAGCTTGGTATGATAGATTTTTATGAGGAAGGACATTCAACAGGTAAATGGTCATTTGGAGTGCATGATGCCAAAATACAAGGGGAAGTGAAGCATGAGAAAGAGATGTTCTAACAATATTGTTAATGGTTCTAATTTTGCGTTCCGTCTTCCCATTTTGTGATGAAGTATGAAGACAAGAAAGACGAAACTGAAGACCATTTGTTTTGAAAAAATCCCAAAACTGTTTATTGTCAAACTCCCCCCATTGTCACATTGAATATTTTTGATATCACGTTCAAATTGAGTTCGGATGAATACTCTAAAAGTGAAAAAACTGGAAAACACTAGTGATTTTTTTTATAAAGGGAATGTCCACAAATAATTAGAGTAGTCATCAAGTATAAGCAAATAATATCTATGACCAAAAGAACTCAAAACAAGTGATGTCCAAATATCACAATGTAAAATATCAAATGGCAAAATAGTGCATGAAGTAGAGGAAATAAATGGCAACTTAACATATTTACCAAGTGTGCAAGAATAACACTTATTTAGAGTCTGTGTTTGGGTACAAGAAATAAAATTATTTTGTTTATGAGAAGCCAAAACAACCTCTCCCGGATGTCCCAAACGTTGGTGCCATAAAGATGGTGCCAAGGCTGGAAAAATGAAAGGAAACTTGGATTGTTGTGTTGACGGATTTATTGGATAGAGCTCCCCCTTCCTATCACATCTCATGAGAAGCTTCCCCGTCTGAAAATCATGTACGGAAAAGCCAAATGGGTCAAACCGAACAAATACCCAATTATCAGTTGTAAACTTTCTAACAGAAACCAAGTTTTTGATTAATTTGGGAGCATGAAGGACATTATTTAAAATTAGGGGTGGGTTTGGTGGTGACAATTTGCTAGAACCATAACTTTTTATTGGAATTGAATGGTCATTTCCAACAGTTTTTCCATTATCATTGCTCAAATTAAAATAGGACGAGATATTACCTTGGGAGGACGTCATATGGGACGTCGCTCCGGAGTCCATAAATCAATTTGAATCAAGTGGATTAAGTCCAAGAGTGTGCATGGCAGACTCAATTTCCATGGGGTGGGCCCCTGTTGAATGGGTCTCATGCCACTGGGTCGGTTGAGGCCCACTACTACTACTTGTGTTAACAGACCCAGCGAAATGGGCCTGCTAGGCCTGTTGCTGCTGCTGCCAATTTAGTGGAAAGTACCCACTGCTTTGCTGAGGCTGGCCAATGGGCCTTTGGGGCTACCTGGCCCAATTGCCTGTTAGGGCTAGGCTGGGTGGTATAGCCCAAGGCCACTGCCAGTCGTTGGGCTGCTGCCACTGTCCGCCACCCATGTCGCCGTGTTGCTGCCATTGTCCACCACCGGAGTTGGTGTTGCCGCCATTACCGTCGCCATCAGAATTTCGGTGGCCTCCACCTTTGTTATTTCCGTGATTTCCATCCTTGTTTTTAATGTTATGACGTCATTTTTGTCCCTTATTTTGTTGAGAAGGGTCAAAAAAATTACCGTCATGTAAAGGAGTGGCAAGCATGGCGGAATTTGAAGTAGTTGATGCCTTTTTCACCAAGCCCGACTCTTCAAGTACAAGCATGGACCTCGCTTGATAAAATTGTGGTAGAGGATTACTTTGACGGTTTAGAGTTCCCACGCCGTTATATGCGTCGGTGAGACCGACGACCAATTGTAAGACTAACCGGTTATTAGTAACCGGTGAACCAACATTTCTTAATTGATCGGCCAACATTTTGAGTCGTTGACAATATGTAGAAACATTTGGGAAGTCCGCCATGTCAATGGTTGAGAACTCCTGTTCCAATGTAACATCGAGAGAGTTTTGGTTATCTTGAAAAATATCTCGCAAGCGTTCCCACGCTGCCATGGCTGTGGAATCCGGTTCCATTATTGTATGCAACAAGTCCGTGGAAATTGTTGCATAAAACAACCAAGGACTGTGGCATCAAGTGTATCCCACAATTTCTTGTCTGCATCGTTTGTTATGTCTTTCCCTTTACCATCCTTTGGAGGAATTATATGATGAAGAACTTTGCGAGCACGACAACATATTTTGAACAATTTCGCCCATGTCACATAATGAACGGTTTTCATTTCTAGTTTGATGGAAACATGTGTTTTGATGTTTGAGACAACAAGGGCATGGTGAAAGGATGATTTGGTTTCAGACAATTGGTTGTGATGAAGGATAATCAATAATGGAGTAAGAGAGAAAAAAAATGAAGAAATTTCGGCCAACTAGGGTTTTAGGGAGGAAGATGACCGAAAATTTGAAAGAAAATAAACTAATTTTGGATCTTTCCTTAAGCTCTTGATACCATGTAAGACTTTGAAAGTATTTTCCTCAATGTATTCATCCTTCAAGGGCACAATATATACACCATATACATGTAATTAGGAAGAGTCAATCATGCCTAATCTTCCTAATCAATTCCTAATAATCTTCTACCTAATTAACATAATATTCCTAATTAACATTTTACTACCTACCATATAAAAAATGATACTACATTAATACATAATAATAATATGATTGAATAATATTCTAACAATTAGGGTACTTTACTAATTCTCGAATTTCATTTTGCATAATTAGTTGTGGCGTCCTTTATGTTGTTTTTGGTTTTGGGAAATCTAGAACTTCTCCATATATATATATATCATGCTAATGTTGTGACCAAAAAAGAAAGAATATATAAATAAATCGTTATATATCTTTTACTTCAGTTTTTTAAGGGGGTTGGGGAGGGAGCTAGGGTCAGAAAGGGTTAACAAAGTTAGGGTTGGTTTAATAGTTGTCTAGCAGTAAAACTTCGTATCCAGTATTTATACCTAATCATATCAATGAATACAAGATATTTTTCTTCCATATCATGCATGGTCAAGTAATATGATACTCCATCCTGTTAAAAAAGAGTGTTCACTTAACCATTTACGCACCCCTTAAAAAAAAATACAAACTCCTACATAAAAAGAAGTAATTCGACTAAATTGCACCAAATTAAATATGTATTGGGGAAAATCTGGAAAAATAAGGTTAATTCTTTCTTGATTTGATAAGTGGACACTCTTTTTTACTCAAGAAAAAAAGGCTAGGTGAACACTCTTTTTGATCCGGATGGAGTATATATTTTCACTTTAATCTAGGATAATTTTCACTTTAATCTTCATGGAGTATATATTTTCACTTTATTCGATGTGAATATTGAATACATGCAAATAAGAATTTAATTTATGATCCATCAAGCAGTATGAACCAACCTAATTGGCAACCAATGCATTAAACGGCTAACTAACAGGAAACTACTTTCACAAGGCATTGATTATTGAAATAAACTCAGTTTCTCTTTCTTGTTAGTTCAACAAATCATATTGGCATCAATAATCCACCCCTTAAGCGTTGTGGAGTATTTAATACTTACTGATGAAGACATAATGGTCACATACTTTAATAAATTATTTAAATTTTATATCTAATTTTTTTCTCACACACATTAGAGCAGAGGTATAAACAATAAAGTTCCAATTTAGTAAATTGAATGACTTGTAATAGAATTTCGACTTCAAACTCATAATATTTAAATTATGAATATGTCTTTAACACACATAAATATAGTCCGAATTAGACATAGTATTAAATTGCTGCTTCTAATTTAGATCTGCCACTTTAAAAAAATAGTCCTGAGATTTAAATTGTGACAATATACATCTAAAGAAGAAAAAAAGAAAGTGTCTGGTTGCATGAATCGTTTAAGAAGATTTCATGCATTGTACGTGGTCTTAGTTTCTTTTTATTGTTTCCATTAATCTTTGTGTCGAATATTTTCGGCCAAATCTAGTTGTGTATCTTTTTTTTTTTTTGATAATCCAGGTTACCAGATTTGCGCCTGACTACTTCACTGGTATTATCCAGACGTCCTGGAGATGATGGGACCGGTCCTTCAGCACCCCACCACCAGGTAAATCGCGGGATGTGCACACATGGTCAGTGTCTGCTTGCGTCCAACGGATCAATGCTACAAGGTTGACCCCCCCACAGGCCCTATCCACAAGGCTTGGCGGAGACCGAACCCACACTGCAACATGCCCGCGCGGCTTTTAGCGCCCAGGCTTTACCACATGTATGTGCCTTGGAGGACGATATCCGGAGGGGAGAATCGAACTTGCGATCCTAAGGCCGCAAAGTTGACTCCCTGCCAGCAAGCTGACCCCTCTAGATTGTGTATCTTTGAAAGTATATATGCATGTCGTAGTGGTTAATCAACAATTACTAAATTTTGAATCAATAATTTCAAAAGTATCATAGGTGTTAGAAATTTTTTAAATAATTTTTTTTTTGAAAAATAAATGGATTATATTTACCAAAAGTGATATTTACAGCTCAAAACAAAATTGGATTTGCTGAGATGGACAGGCCCCAAACTCAGCTAAAGCAACATTCTACTATCAACTATCTTCAACAACCACTGTGTTATAAAGCAACCCATTATGTAGCTCTTAGGGGTAGAAATTCAGTTGCTGAAGCTAAGTGCGGTATTTCCAACTTCTATGAAATATTTTCTGAATCAGTTATCGTATGATGACCCTTGGTTCTCTTTGTATTTTTTTAAACCATCTGGTGTTCCTCTCCTCCCAAACATGATAAATGCAGCCACTAGGGACATTCTGAAAATTTCTGCTTTGACACTCTTCCCTTTTGCATATTTAACAGCCCAGGTAAGTTGTTCTAGCCAGCATCTGGCCTGTCTCTAGATCAGTTGCCATGTTAGTACAATACTTCAGATCAGTAGTTATTGAAAGTATATTTATGTCCTAGAGACAATCTATATTAGAACAAATATATTTTATACACATTCATATTATTATTAATGGAGATTAATATTTTGGCATTTGCAAATTATTGAATTATTAATTGATTGTTTGTAATATTCTATAATATGCATCCCTGGAGGTTACGCTGTTATTAATAGTGTGAGATATTAATATTATAACGTAACTCTTAAAATAGCCTCGACTAATGATCATCGAGAATGGGATATCGATGATATGTGATAAGTCGACATGTGGTCTGCATCACATCCTTAGAGGATGTAGTATGTCTCACCTGCTACGAGTAATGGCTACTCGTGATGGACACATGGATACTTTGGAAGTATTGGTATACCCTGCTGATATACTGTTTGTTATACTTGTCTAAAATATGATCAGCATGTGGGAGATAGAAGTCCTTGGACTTGAGGTCAATACGCGTCTTGTCTACAAAGTAATGTACTTTGATCCCATCCTAAGCTCAAATGCCTTATAGGTTGAGATACGGTTTGTATTGGGTACATTACGATGTGAATTAAAGGTGGTAGTTGAGCTAAGATTAGGATTCATTCCTCGAATGTATATTCGAGAGAACACTCAAATTCTCAGTGATATTAGGTTGACTAAGTCATTGGCCAACGCAATAGACATATTTGGAATATGGTCTAGATGTCAACTAATATAGATGAGATACAATGATTAAGCCATTTGGATAGACACTTGACAAATCCTAAGCTTGATCGGGTGTGTCGAGAATGAAAGGATTTTATCTTACCACATAGAGGTTAAGTTTATTGGATTCGTGTAAATGTACTTCACATATTGAGCTCGTCTTGCGGCGCCGTCTAGGAGTTCCACGTAGACCTTAATTTGATTAATGTCGATATGTGAAGGCCTGTAGGGTTACACTATGTCGATTGTCTTTTCGATCTAAGGATGTACTGAGAGAGTATTAAATATTCGATTTAGAATCGAGATATTTAAATGAATAATGATTGTTTTAATTAAGTCAAAATTGGATTTTGGATTTAATTAAGAATGTGCGGAAAATAAATCGAGACGGGGTAGGGCCACGTCAAGCGCCGCGGCGCCCATACCATAGGGCCGCAGCGCTAATGACCTAATCTATCTCGATTTATGGGCCAGGCCCAAGGTCAAACCCTAATCCGATTTGACCTAATTTTCACCTATAAATACAGACATTCATTTCATTATTCAACACACTTAATTTCAGATTATTATTCTAAGTCTTAGAGACTTAGAATCAAAACACTCTCTCGAACCTCTGCCGGATTTTCTAGCTTTCCGAAGGAGAAATACATTGAAGCTTGAAGCTTGCAATCGAAAGGGCTTTCGCGTGCGAACCCACAATTGATAAAGATTCCAGATAATACAACCTGTAAGTGTTCATGTTTTATGTTACAGGTCTTTGATTGTCGTATAACCATACCAGAAGTAATTGTTGGGGTAAGTAAGAACAAAATTTTAAACTTCCGTTGTGCCTTACTTATATGTTTTGAACCCAAAAAAACCCTACAGTTATGCCCCGTTGTGCTAGTCGATCTCTAGTGTATAACCGGCCATGAGCACTTAAGATAAATATAAAAATTCACTTAGGCAGCCCCTTGTTATTGCACACCATTTTCCTCTAAGCAACTTTGTGAAATTGACCTCTTATTTTGTTGTAGAGCTCCCTGATTTTAAAAGTCTCTAATTGATGAAACTCCACGAAAGAAATAATCCCTTGATTATTTTCATTAATTGAAAGACAATATATACAATTTACATATTTCCATAATAGGAAAATCATATTCCTATTCTACTCCTAAAACCTTATTCTATTTGGAGATTAACTATACAATTATGGTAAGTGTACAAGACTAATTAAGGTGCAAGACTAATATACACATTGTATACAAAATCAGCCCACACCGTGGGCCTGCTACAGTAACCCGAGAGCACTGTTCATCCGATATACACATGTATATTATGTATATCGGATGTATATTTAACACACCCCCGCAGTCATAGCGGGCGGTCTTCGAACGCTGAGACTGTCCCTAAAATCTTCAAAAAGGACATAGGGAAGACAATTTGTAAAGATGTATGCAATCTGATAACTGGAAGGGACATGACAGATGCGTCCACGATCTACCTTTTCGCAAACAAAATGAATGTCCATCTCGATATGTTTAGTGCATTGGTGCTGAACCGGATTACCAGAAAGATAGATGGCACTAACATTATCACAAAAAACTAATGTAGCTTTCTGAATAGGACAATGAAGCTCTAAAAGAAGATTGCGCAACCAACATGATTCAGAGACCACATTAGCTACCCCTCGATACTCGGCCTCTGCAATAGAGCGGGACAATGTCGATTGACGCTTGGCAGACCATGAGACCAAGTTATTACCAAGAAACATACAATAGCCAGACGTAGACCGTCTGGTGTCCGAACAGCCAACCCAATCAGCATATGTATACGAGACAAGAGTAGATGTCGACGACGGATAAAAATGTAAGACATAGTCAAGTGTCCCCCGGATGTACCTAATAATGTGTTTAAGTGCATTCATGTGCTCAACTCTGGGATCATGCATAACCAAACACACATGTTGTACGACATACGTAATATCTAGTCTCGTGAATGTAAGATACCGAAGGCCCCCTGTAAGACTGCAATATCGGGTCGGATCCTCATAAGGTGAGTCAGCCGCAACACCCAACTTGGGTTTAGTATCAACTGGAGTGGAAGTGGACTTACAGGATGACATCCCAGCCCTCTCAATGATATCAACTACATACTTTCTCTGTGATAAGAACAACCCACCTGCATGACGAGTGACAACAATCCCCAAAAAGTAACTCAAGGGCCCCAAGTCTTTCATAGCAAACTCAGAACTGAGCATTGTCATGATAGACCGACGTAATGCATCAGAAGAGACAGTCAAGATAATATCATCCACATATAATAGTATATAAGCCAATGAAGAACCACGACAGACCTGCTGTGAGAGAACCCAATAGTCAAAACACAGTCTGCAAACCTCTTATACCAAGCCCGTGGAGACTACTTAAGCTCATACAAGGACTTCTTCAATAAACATACATGGTGAGGATATTTGGGATCCCTAAACCCCAAGGGCTGATGCATATAGACTGTCTCCTTGAGATCACCGTGTAATAAAACATTCTTCACATATAACTGATGAATGGGCCATGTTGTCGAAAGAGCCAAGCTGAGCAGAATGTGAATAGTAGCCACCTTGACCACCGGGCTAAACGTCTCACCACAATCCACACCAACCTGATGAGTCTTACCATCACCTACAAGACGAGCCTTATGCCTTGCAAAAGAACCGTCAGAATTGTCCTTATGAGCAAAAATATACATAGATCGAATAATATTAACACCAGATGGACGGAGCACCAACTCCCACGTCTTATTATCAATAAAAGCATTATATTCATCGTTCATAGCAATTTTTCAATTCGGGTCATTTAAAGTAGACACATAATTATGGGGCAGAGGGTGATTTAAGAACATTAGAATTTAGATTAAAATGTATTTTCAGTTTAACAATACCTCATTGATTACGAGTGACCGGTCTATGACTCGAGGATGAATTGGGTGGAATGTGGGCAATGACTGAACTGGGCAGTGGCGGAACTGGGCTGGCCAACAGGCAGTGGGCCTGCTGGCTCAATTTTGGAAACAATAACTAGGGCAGAGGTAGTGACCGTAACTGGACCAGTGACGGTATTGGGCTGGGTAACTGGCCCAACGGCCGAAACTGGTCCTGAAACAACATTGGACACATGGGGATGTGGTGGACCAGCGGGCAGTGGGCCCGTTGGTGGATTTGGAGTGCGGGATGCGTCCGAAAAATGGTGAATAATATACGAGGATATATCATCATCCAAAAAATTATACGAACTAGGCATGGGACTATTTACCTTAGATAACGGAAATTGGGATTCATCAAATATTACGTGGCGACTAATTATTAGGGGTGGGTAAAAAATTCGGAGAACCGAAAAAACCGAACCGAACCAGCTGTTCGGTTTGGTTTTTATTCATTTTTTTTAAAAAAACAATTTTTTGAAAAACTGAACCGAATCAAGATTTAGTGATTCGTTTCGTTTTTTAATTTTGGATACAAACCGAATCGAAAACCCGAATTAAATATGTAATTAATCTTATTTTTTATTTTAGGCTACTACTATCTCTTGAATCATAGTCATTGAATCCAATCTATGAAACTTTTATTGAAGTCGAATGCGGCATGAACTTGATTAACATATCATGGAAGCATTGACATAAATGTAGGGAGAGAAAGTAGTTGTAAATTGGTAAAACTTTAAATGGTCATAACTCTGCGCTCGGATGTCCGTTTTACCCGATTTGTTTTTGATTTTGGATTTTTTTCGATACGGGGCCGGCAAAAACTGCCGCAAGACGGTTTGGCACAACCAATTTTTAGAAAAAACGTCTGTTTTCCGAATCAATTTGTGTTTTCCCCCAAATCAATTTCTAATTTTTCTTTTTCTTTAGCAAACATCTCACGATACACAATAGATTTCAACGTCGAAATTTCATGATAGTGTAGGTGTGAATATCAATTTCAGTTTTGGAAATTCAATTTTTTTTAAAAAGTCCTCAACCCGACCCGACCCGACCCACTAGAAAAAACCGATATAATCAGATACGTTCGGCGATATAAACTGAACATATCGGTTTTTTTTAAAAAAAATATTGGATTCGGTTTTTTTTTTTTTTTAAAATGATTTTTATTCGATTCATATTTTTCGGATACAAAACCAATATGAACCGATATATGCCCACCCCTACTAATAATGATTTTATTAGAAGATAAATCAAAATATTTGTAACCGCGACGATTTGACGGATAATCCAAAAACACACAAGGGGTAGATCGGGCCTGAAGTTTATTAATTGTGGTTGATGGAAAGAGTGGATAACACAAACACCCAAAGACCCTAAGATGTGATTACGAAGAAGTCTTATTATATAAAATTTGAAGAGGGGACGAATATGTCAAACCTTTGGAAGGAAGAATGTTAAGAAGATATGTAGCCATTTGTAGAGCATGATGCCAAAAAGATTGGGGTACGGAAGCATGAATTAATAAAGTTCGGACAATGTTATTAATAGTACAAATTTTGCGTTCGGCCTTCCCATTTTGTGAAGACGTATGAGGGCAAGAAAAACGAAAAGTGATCCCATTATTAGAGTAAAATTCCCGAAACACCCCATTGCCATATTCTTTGTCATTATCACATTGAATATTTTTTATTTCCAATTCGAATTCGGTTCTAATGAATGTTCTAAATTTTAAGAATATGAAAAAAACTTGAGATTTTTTCGCTATCGGAAAAGTCCATAAAAACTTAGAATAATCAATCAAAAAAAGAACATAATACCGATGACCCAAAGAACTTAGAATAGGAGATGTCCATAAATCGCTATGAATAATGTCGAATGGCATTAAAGTATGAGAATTAGAGTCTACAAATGACAACTTAACAATTTTTCCTAACGAACAAGATTGACAATTTGGAGTACTACGCGTACCCTTACAAGAAATAAAATTATTTTTATCTAAGGAAGACAAAATAGACGACCCCGGATGAGCTAGGCGAGCATGCCACAAGGAAGGGGCAAGGGCGGCAAACGTGGATGGCAAGGCTTGACTCGAAAGACCGAAACTTGGTGTGATCGGATAACGATCTCCCCTACTATCACACCTCATGAGAGGGCTCCCCGTCTTGAAATCCTTCACAAAAAACCCAAACTGATCAAATGCCATAGAAACAGAATTATCAGTTGTGAATTTATGGACATATACTAAATTTTTAATCAATTTAGGGCATGAAAGGTATTTTTCAAGATAAGTGGTGGATGGGGTGGAGACAAAGTTTTATGACCATAATCACGAATTGGAATAGAATTACCATTACCAACAATTATACCACGAGGGTTGCTCAAATTGGAATAAGACGAGAGAGTACCTTGATCGGGTGTCATGTGCGTAGTCGCGCCGGTGTCCATGTACCAATTCGGATCCAGTGGGGTGGTGGCCCACTACTGACTGGACGGGGGCCACTGCCGGTATGTTGTCCACCGGAATCGCCACGTTTGCCCTCGCAGTTTTTGCCATTATTTTTCCTAGTATTTTTGCCATTACCGTGAACACGGTTTTGGCCCGAATTATCACCAAACCCCGTAGAATTTGTGGAGGACGTCATCATGACAATTGGGCTAGCACTCGTAGACGCCTTTTTAGCCAAGCCAGCTTCTTCCAAATTAAGCATGGAGCGGGCTTGATAAAACTTCGGGAGAGGATTACTTTGATGAAGGAGTGTTCCAATGCCACTATAGGCCTCGGATAATCCAGCAACCATCTGAATAACCAGACGATCGTCGCTAATAGGCGTACTAACGTTGCGGAGTTGGTCCGCCAAGTCTTTCAACCTTGTGCAATAAGCCGAAACATTGGGGAAATTTTCCATGTTGACGTGGGAAAATTCCTGCTCAAGGGTAACAGCTTTGGAATTTCGATTATCTTGGACTATGTCACGCAACCTATCTCAAGCAGCCATCGCTGTAGCGTCAGGCTCAATAATCGTCTGCAATAGGTCGGTAGAGATAGTGGAATAAATTCACTGAAGGACTGTGGCATCAGGTGTTGTCCATAACTTAGGATCATCCTCGCGTTTAGGTACCTCCGTATCCTCAGGAGCCACGGGGATTATGTGATGGATGACTTGATGCGAGCGAGAGTGAATTTTGAATAACTCTGCCCACGTCGCGTATTAGACGTTTTCTATTTCAAGAATTAGAGGGATGTGATTCTTGATGTTAGAAACAACAAGGGCATGGTGAAACGTGTTCTTTGATGTAGACATAATGAAAGAACAATAGGTGATAGAGGGATTTGAAAGAGAGAATTTGATAGCAGAAGAAGACGCAGCAACCGAGGATAAACTCTTGGATTTGCTGCCCGAAGAACAAGAATTTTGGGAGAGAAAAAATTTTGTTTGACCTAGACTTCTGATACCATGAAAGAAATAATCCCTTTATTATTTTCATTAATTGAAAGACAATATATAGAATTTACATATTTCCATAATAGGAAAATCATATTCCTAGTCTACTCCTAAAACCTTATTCTATTTGGAGACTAACTATACAATTATGGTAAGTGTACAAAACTAATTAAGGTACAAGACTAATATACACATTGTATACAAAATCAGCCCACACCGTGGGCTGCTACAGTAACCTGAGAGCACTGTTCATCCGATATACACATGTATATTGTGTATATCGGATGTATATTTAACACTCCTGAAAGGTATACCCTGCCTTCTCAACATAGAGTCTAGCCTTTAAATTTTCTGCACAACCCATGAAGCTTGTTTTGCTTGGACTTCGTCTATTGGCTTCCCTTTTATATAAAATATGTGCACTTATCTTACTCATATCTTAACCTTCTTGTTGCATAAATTTCAAAGAGCTTTGCTTATGGCTATTTTATTTCAGGCAGTAATGTCAGTGAAATTTAATCCTCCTGCTATACCCAAACTACCTTACACTATACTATGAATAAGGATGCATAGTAGCCTTCAAAGATGACTCTTTGGCCGTCTTAGGTTTGCAAAGAACATCCCAGGCTAAGAGGGCTTTTCTTGAAGTAATGTCCTTCCCAGTCCATTGAAAACTTATGCAGATTGACTCAATAGTCTTGAGTATCTTAATAGGTAGGATGAACTTGGGCCCAAAATGTCAGGATAGAAAATAATATTATTTTGATCAGCCGGATCCTTCCTGCATAGGATAAAAACTTGGTTGTCCACATTTTTACTCTTCTCAATTAGGAGCTGACATTAAGCAATTGATAGTCTTTTAGCTCCAAGAGGAACTCCTAGATATCTGAATGGGAGTTCCCCCCTTAGTGAACCTCAACACCTCCAAAATCTACTCATGTACAACTGGATGAACCCCTCCCAAATAGACAGAAGTTTTACTTGCATTAGCAACAAGTCCAGATGCCTTGGAAAATTCTTGAAAACAGTCATAGATCACTTTGAAAGAAGCTACCTCCCCTTTACAAAAAAGCAACAGATCATCAGCAAATCCTAACTGCATTAGGTTGAGTCTGGCACATCCAAGATGGAACTTGAAGTCTTCAGCAATCTGAAAAAATATTTCATGACAAGAACAAATAGATGGGGAGACATGAGGTCACCCTGTCAGTCCTCTTGGCATCAAAGGGTTGTGTTGGATCTCCATTAATCAAAATTGAATAGGACACAGTTCTAAGACAAACCATAATCCACTTGATGAACTTAACATGGAAGCTTAAGTTGACCAAAACCTGCTCTATATGGTCCCATTCCACTGAGTCGTACGCTTTTTGCATATCGATTTTGAGAATACACCTAGGAGAAATTCCTTTCCTCCCATATTCTTTGACTAGTTCGTCACTCAAAATGATATTGTCATGTATGATTCTGCCAGGGACAAAAGCTGCTTGACTATTATCCACCAAAGTGTTCATTATCCCCTGCATCCTGCTTGTAAGTACTTTAACAATGATCTTTTGAAGTACACTATAACATGAAATAGGTTTGTATTCTTTAATGGTTGTGGGATGCTTAACTTTGGGTATTAAAGTCACGGATTTAAACATGGTGGCAGTTTCAAAAAAATTCAGTATAGCTGTTGTGATCTCTGGCCCCACAACTGATCATGTTTTCTTAAAGAAATAGGAATTGTATCCATCTCCTCCAGGTGACTTCTGTTCATCAATGCTTTGCAAAACTGTAAAGTTTCCTCGTTGGTTACAAGAGCAATCAACATTAGTCGTTGTGTCCTGTTCAGTTTTGCCCCATTGCACGTAACATCTCTTCTGACAGCAGGAAGTACCGGCGCTGAAGAGCCCATCAGATACTCATAAAACTGCTTCTATAGCTACCTCAGTGTCCACTTAACCCCATCCTGAGTAACCAACCTTCTGATCAACTTTTGAGACAGCCTACTCTTCATACTGGCAAAGAAATAGGATGTGTTAGTGTCTCCTAGTTTCAACCATTGTACATGTACTCTGAAAACTTCTGTATTGGAATGCTTTCTTCCACTCCACCCTTTCGTTTCGTTGTTCCTTCAATTGTTTCTCCACAACAAATAATTCAGGTGGATGGTTGACATCCCTCATTAGCACTTGAATTGCTTGTAGCTGGTCTCTATAGGTTTTAACGGTAGATGATGGATCTTGGGCCTAACTCAACCCCAAAAGCTAGCTTGTAGGGTGAGGGTTGTCCAAGTCCATATAAGGAGTCCATATTCTCATTCTATTTCCGATGTGGGATTCTTAACACTCCCCCGCACACCCAGACCTTGTTAACTGGAGCATGGATAATATAATTTGGGGGCCCAACATCGGTGGCCAAAGAATTGGAATGGGTCTAGCTCTGATATCATGCAAAGAATGAATCTTGGGCCTAACTCAACTCCAAAAGTTAGCTTGTAGGGTGAGGATTGTCCAAGTCCATATATGGAGTCCACGTTCCCATTCTATTTTTGATGTGGAACTCTTAACACTCCTCCGCACGCCCAGACCTTGTTAACTGGAGCGTGGATAATATAATTTGGGGACTAACATCGGTGATAATTTGGGGGCCCAACATCGGTGAACAAAGAATTAGAATGAGTCTGACTCTAATACCATGTAAAGAACGGATCAAGGGCCTAACTCAACCCTAAAAGTTAGCTTGTAGGGTGAGGATTGTCCAAGTCCATATAAGGAGTCCATGTTCCCATTCCATATCCGATATGAGACTCTTAATATTAATCTTCTCTGCAACCCCTGAGAATTCTTTGATGTTTAATGCTTTGAGTTTCTGCTTGATCAGGTTCAACTTGTGCCAAATGTTTTTTGATATAATATATGCAAATATATTCTTTTGGTATAATTAGTGATTTTGTATATTTGTAATTATTATAGCAATATTTTATATTAGTTAGGTAAATATTTAATTTTCGTAATTATAGCCTAGAATTACTATTGTATATCATGTATATAAACCATTTACATTAATGAAATCAGCAAGAGATTGTTCTCTTTCATGGTATCAGCAATCTAGGGTACATTTTTCCTTCTCCCTACTACTTCTGCCGCCCTCTCTCGGCCGTCCCTCCCTTCAAATTTTTTTCCGCTACCCTAATTCTCCTCTTATTCCTCCATCATGTCTAACACAAAGAATACATTTCATCCTGCTCTTGCAGTCTCCAAAATCAAGAACAATATCCCTATCGTCCTTGAAATGGAGAACGTCCAATACGCGATGTGGACGGAACTTTTTAAAATTCATGCAAGGTCTCATAGAGTCCTCCATCACATCGTCAAACCGGAAAAAGGCAAGGAGAATGTGCCTTCCACTGATGATGAGATAGAGTTATGGGCAACTATTGATGCTATGGTCCTCCAATGAATTAATTTCACCATCTCTACGGACCTCTTACAGATAATTATCGAACCCGATGCCACGACAATGAAAGCTTGGAATAGGTTGTGTGATATATTCCAAGATAACAAAAATTCTTGTGTTGTAACACTTGAACAAGAATTCTCTCACATAAATATGGAGGATTTTCCGAATGCCTCCGCATATTGTCAAAGGCTCAAGGAATTGTCGGATCAACTCAAGAACATCGGCGCGCCCGTCACAAATGATCATCTCGTTCTTCAGATGGTTGTGAGCCTCTTCGAGGCGTATAATTGGGTTGGAACTCTTCTTCACCAAAGCAATCCTCTCCCACCATTCTACCAAAGACGTTTCATGCTCACCCTAGAAGAAATATGATTGACTAAAAAGGCCGCAATCGGAGACCATTCCGCCATGATGGTGGACATGTCCCGAGGAATCGATGACTCTCAATCATTCTTCAAAAATTATAGTCAAAACCGTAACAATGAGAGTGGCAAAAAGGGTCAAAATCATGGAAAAACCCGCAACGGCGGCCGTGGCAGTGGCAAGGGTGGCGGCGGCGGTGGCAACGGTGGCGGACGTGGCGGCTAGCAAGGGGCCGGGCCACAGCACCCTTGGCAACAGGCTTGGGCCAGTGCGCAGTGGCCATGGGGCCTACCTTGGGCCAGTGGACAGTAGCCCATGCTGCCCTGCCCTTACCCTACACCAAACTGGGATAGGCCCAGCAGAAAGCAGCAGCAGCAGCAGAATTCCCCAGTTGGGCCTCGACAACATTCGGCCTGGCAGCAGCCTATCCTGCATGGACCTCGGCCGCAATAAGTTTTCGTTGTTGCGGGTCCAACTTCTTCCCTAACCCACACGAATATCAAGGCAGCGATGCATACACTTGAGATAAATCCTCTAGATGCAAATTGGTACATAGATACGGATGCTACTTCTCATATGACATCCGCGCAAGGTAATCTCTAGTCTTATTTCAATTTGAGAAAAAATCATGGCATAATTGTTGCTAATGGTCTTTCAATTCCAATTCGTGGTTATGGTCACACAAATTTTTCTTCCCCAAACCCACCTTTAGCCTTGAAAAATGTCCTTCATGCTCCTCAATTAATTAAAAATTTGGTGTCTGTTCAGAAATTTACAATTGATAACTCGGTTTCTGTTGAATTTGATCTTTTTGGATTGAAGGATTTCTGGATAGGGATACATCTAATGAGATTTGATAGTTGGGGCGAGCTCTATCCCATCACCACCACCATCACCACAAAACAAGTCACACCGTCAACGTTTGTCGCTTTAGCACCTTCCTTATGGCATGCACGTTTGGGTCATCCGGGAGTGTCTGTTTTTTCCTCCCTTAAAAATAATAAATTTATTGAGTGTAATAACGCTCGTAGTGCTAATGTTTGTCCTTCTTTTCCGCTTGGGAAACATGTAAATTGTCATTTGTTACCTCAAATTCTAGTACTATGTTGTCATTTGATATTATTCATAGTGATCTTTGAACATCTCCCGTTTTGAGCTCTTCGAGCCACTGTTATTATATTTTGTTATTGAATGATTATTCTAATTTTTTGTGAACATTTCTGTTATCTAAAACGTCTCAGGTTTATTCCACATTCCTATCATTTAGAGCATTCATCCGTACTCAATTTGAATGGAAAATTAAGAACATTCAATGTGATAATGGAAGAAAATTTAATAATGGGTCATTTAGAGAATTTTGTAGGGTTAATGGTATATCTTTTTGATTTTCATGTCCATATACGTCATCACAAAATGGGAAAGCCGAGAGAAAAATCCGCACCATGAATAATATTGTTCGTACATTACTAGCACATGCATCATTACCACCTTCATTTTGGCATCATGCATTACAAATGACGAGTTACCTTCTTAACATACTCCCTAGCAAAGGATTAACATAACAATCTCCACTCAATTTTTTTTTTATCAAAAAGACACTCTATATTCTTATCTTAGTTATGTTACCCTCTATTCCCCTCCACTATCATTAACAAACTTCAAGCCCGCTCTATCGCTTGTGTATTTTTGGGTTACCCATCTAATCATCGTGGTTACAAATATTTTAATTTATCCTCTAATAAAATCATCATTAGTCGCCATGTCATTTTTTATGAAACTCAATTTCTGTTTGCTAAGTTACATAATTCTGCGTCCAAGTCCTATGAATTTTTGGATGATGGGCTATCACCGTACGTGGTCCACCATTTGGCGCAGTCATGCCCACTGCCTACTGACCCAATTCCCCCCGGTCCACAACTTCTGCCAACAGGCCCACTGCCTGCTGTCCCAAATTCTCACTTTGCCCGCAGCCTCTGCCAGCAGGCCCACTGCCTGCTGGTCCAAATACTCTCTACACGCAGCCTCAGCTAGAAGGAACACTGCCTGCTGGCCCACGTCCTTCCCATCCACGGATTCTGCCAACAGGCCCACTGCCTGCTGGCCCAACAACCTCCGGACAAAACTCAGGCACCCCTATCCCTCAGCCCACACTGCCTCTCCAACCTGTAAGTCATCTCCTACTCTGGTGGACACTAAATCGAAGCTGAGTGCTACTTCTAGCACACCGTACAAGGATCCCTCCCACTATCGTAGTCTTGCGGGAGCTCTTCAATAACTCACGTTTATGAGGCCCGATATTACTTATGCAGTGCAACAGGTGTGTTTATTCATGCATGATCCTAGGGAAGAACACATGCACGCTCTCAAACGCATTGTGTGTTACATTCAGACACTCTTGATTATGGTTTACACTTATATCCATCATCGGTATCTACTCTCATGTCTTATACAGATGCTGATTGGGGTGGATGTCCAGATACCATGCGTTCGACATTTGGTTATTGTATGTTTTTTTGTGATAACTTGGTCTCTTGGTCGGCTAAACGCCAGTCTCAACATACGACGATTGTTCGCTACGACTGCGGGGGTGTGGTAGAATATATGCAAATATATTCTTTTGGTATAATTAGTGATTTTATATATCTGTAATTATTATAGAAATATTTTATATTAGTTAGGTAAATATTTAATTTCCATAATTATAACCTAAAATTATTACTGTATATCAAGTATACAAATTATTTACATTAATGAAATCTTGAATTGGCTAGACTTCACCCATTCGCCTTTAGTAGCTGCCATAAAATCACGGTGTGCTGCTAGGTGGTTGAAAAATCTAAAAGGTTTTACACTCTTAGGGGCCAAACCCTCTATGGACAAGCATAATGGAGAGTGATCTGAGATGGAGGGTCCAGTACATCAATCTCCAGGTGTGCCTAGGTAGTCATCCAGTCTGCATTTGCTCAACAAATTTAAATCTTGAATTCGTCTGAATTTAACAGACAAATAAATAAACTCAACAAGACATTCCTATATTGCTCTCTCATTTTTTTTATGAATATTTTGACTAGACACAAAGTTTTAAAAATAATGAAAAGACTTTTAGCCATACAAAATACCTCTAAAACATGTAGCTTAAAACATGTAACATCTTATCATTATAAGAGCATGCTACAGTCAAACCTCTCTATAACAATATTGTTACATTCAAAATTTTTGTCCGCTATAGCAAATAGATCTTATACACCTATAATAGCGACATTTAAATAATATTTCGATGTTATAATAAAAAAGATGCATATAATCTAAGTTTTCATTATAAATTTTCAAATCCTAAGCTTAATCACCCTTTGTATAATGAAGAAAAATATTTTAATGATGGTAATATGTATTCATATAATATTCTATGTCATAAATAGTGTATTAAAGTATCAAAATATTTGATCAATATCTCTAGATTTATTATTGGTAATCTTAGAGATTCTATTTCTATGAAGATGATTAATCATAATATTACCACAAAAAGAAGATAGTTGTTATAGAGGGGTAATTTTATAAAGAGTGTACTGTTATAAAGATGACAATTGCTGTTATAGGTAAAAAAATTATTATAGAGGTAAAATATAACATAAAAGATCGATTCTGAAAAAACATAATTATTGTAGACATGTGTTGTTAATTATATGATGATGTCGTTATAGTGAGGTTTGATTGTATTATGAATGAAATATTATTTTAAAGAATTTTCAAACATAAAAGGTGTTTATTAATAAACTAAGAAGGGAAGTGTCAAATTAAACAGACGGAGTAAAATTAACAATTTTGGTATCAACATAATTCTCGCAAAACCAATATGTGAATCAATGACTTTATTATCAACATGGGATATGGTGAGACAATTGGGATCCTCCATCGTTAATCAGATGTCTCGAGTTTAAGCGATGAAAATAAAAAAAAATTGGGAGCGTCGTCAGAAATGGGTCCTGCAATGCACAATTCAGATTTAGTCGGGCTCTAATACGAATGCACATCGGAAGGAAAACAAAAAAAGAATAAAATCAAATGACTTTGTTATTATAACCTCTTATAATCTGACTTTCCAATGCTAAATCCCGACAACCAAATGCGAACTGCTTCCTCCGTCTCAAATTTTCTACCGTGTTTATTAAAAATAGTTGTCTCAAATCATTTGTCATTTTAGAAGTTCAAGACATAACTAATTATTTTTTCTCCATATTATCCTTAGTAGAATTTCGTCATTAATAAAGATAATACATAAATAACAAATATTTAATAAAGAAATATTATAATTTATATATAAATAAAGGTAAAATAGGTCAAATATCCCTCCTAATTACTTTTAAGGGGTGTGTAAGAACTACTGCTAACATAAATGAAAGCACTTGTTTATTTGTGATGTTTTATATACAGTGAGATATTATGTCCTTTAAGTCCCTAGAAAGTCTTTCTTATCTACCTGGATTTACCAGCTTATAACAAAGTGTATCAACTGAAAGTATCTCTGACTGAGTTCCAAATGGAGGAAAAGTATAGAATCAAGCGAGGATATTCCAAAATTTTACCGGTCAATACGGGTATTTTTCCTTCGCTCCTTTCGACCTTACTTGTCCCTCATACGTACCTTTCAACAAATGTTGACGTAGTCTTCACAAATCTTCTTCCTATCTCTTGAATTATCTATCAAGTACTCAATAACTGGAACTAAATGCTGAAAGTATAAAATAGGAGCAACCCTTTCATCTATATCTTATGAAATCCTGGACGCAATTTTCCATGCAAAAACTAGTGTTTTCATGCTTACATCACAACCGTCCACCCACCCCCAAAAAGAAAAAAGTATTCCCTCCGTTTCATTTTGTATCTTAATTAGATAGAGTTCGAAGTTTAAAAATATAAAAAAGACTTGATCTCATTATCTTAAACGAAAAGTATGAATAACATACAAAAAAATATCATTTGGATTATGATCTTAAACATGTCATGTTATTCTTTTACGCGAGTATCATTTTGGGTAAAACATGACGTTGAAATTAAAACTTTACAAACTATAACAAAGTGATATTTTTCTTTAACTTAATAAAAAGGAAATTAAGACACGAGAACTACAAAAACTGAAATAGAGGGGGTAGCTTATTTGCTAACAGAGATCTAGAAACACAACAGTAGATTAAAGATATCTTAACATAGCGTTAAACACGATTCACCCCAATTATATGTTATTGATAGAATATTTGATAGTGATAGAATAATTTAGATTTGTACATAATCTTTCAGTATATTTTGTATATGGTAGGTGTATATTTAGTTATTTACTACCTTAATTCTAGCCTAGGATGATGCTTGTATTGTGGGTATATTTACTACCTCTTTGGAATGAAATAATCAATGAAGATATTTCTTATATGGTATCAGATTCTAGGAAAAGTTCCAACTCCAAAATTCCACAAAACCCTAAAACTTTCTCTTTGCCGCCGGCTCCCCCCCCTCCCGCCCGCCGCCGTCAACTTCCTTCATCTTCTTTGTCCCGTCAGCCATGTCTGACTCGAAATTAAATTTTCATCCAGCTCTAGCTATTTCAAACATTAAGTCTCATATTTCCATCACTCTTGAGCGAAGCTCTTCAAAATTTATGTAGGTCACACCAGATTATCCATCACATAATTCCACCAAAAAAAGGCAAGGAGGAAGCACCGAAAACCGATGATGAAAAGGAATTACGGTTGACTCTTGTCGCGCCCGTTTTTAACCCGAGCTTCGCGGCGCGATGGCGTCGATTCCCTCTGGATTGATTAAAAAAATGCTTGCTTTGAGGAGTCGCCACCTAATTAATCTAAGGTGAATTAGGGCACCTGATGTTAACTAAATGCTGCAAAATAACTCCGATTTTATGATCTACAAAACTAATGAAATTCTAGGTAAGGGTTCTTTATTATCCTAAGGGAAGGGATTAGGCATCCTTTAAGATCCGCTAACTTGCGGTTATCCGATCAAACTCAGGTTAATTGTTATGGTAAGTGTTTTTACAAATATAAAAAATAATGTTGCAAGATGTTAATAAAATGATGCATTTTGTACAAGTATGCATCTGTATGGCATTAATATACATGTAAAGCTGAAAAAAAAGTATAAGTATGCATTTGTACGACATTAATATACATTTAAAGCTGAAAAAAGTATGCATTTGTATGAAAATTGATAAAAATGTATGCAAGATGATTTTTATGGGCGACGGGCCTAAAAATAGATAAACTAGCGATTTCCAATTTTAAAACTAACCGAGCCTAAGAATAAATGAACTAGCAATGGGTTTCCAGTTTTAGACTACCCTATTAATTAATTATAAGTCTACCTATTCTAAATATTTCAATAATTTCATGAGTACAATAATATTACAATACAGAATGGAATAAAGCTGAATTAAATAAAGTAAAAACAACAACAAAATAAATAATCTCCGAGAGGTATCTTGTCTTCTTTAACTGTGTCCCTTGCAAGCTGTTAAGAACAAACGATTAGAAACAATTGAATATAAATAACTTCGATTCCGTATCCAAAACAGTAAATGTTTTGATTACGGAGTGCTCAGACTTAAATTTTGAAAAGATCATTCCAATCACGTCGTGGCTGCGAACATATGACTCGTTGGTCATTTTAGTTGCCTTGCCTACGGAACATGTTGGTCTCTCGGGTGAAAAAGATTTAAGTTTCATCCTTTTCCAGAAGTTTTATTTTCCGTCTTTACAACTGTGAAGGCCTAAAAAATCGACGGATATTTTTTCATCGGCCAGAGTGCAATATTTATTCAAATCAGTAAAACAGTAAAGAAAACAGAAACCGAGAAAATAATTTTCGAAGGGACACAGCCTCAAATTTAATTTCATTGGCAAGAGTGCATTATTTATTCAAAGCAGTAAAGCAGTAAAACCAAAAAATCGAGAAATGATGTCCAAAGGGAGGCGGCCTCGAATTCAATTTCATTGGCCTAAATGCAGTATTTATTCAAAGCAGTAAAACAAACCAAAAACAGTAAACTGAAACTGAGAAGCAATTCCCAAAGGGACGCGGCCTCAAATTCAATTTCATTGGCCTAAATGCAGTATTTATTTAAATCAGTAAGACAATCCGTGCACGGATGTTAAATGCCAAAATCAGCAACAGTTTGCAATTAAAACGTCCGACCTGATTTCTGAAATTTTCATACCGAAGTAGGATTCAGAATGTTTCTGAAAAATCCGACCTGAGACTAAACAGTGACACGACCAGGTTTCGGGTCGACCCGACCCAGAAAGACGACAAAACAGTAAAGAAAAATTAAGTAATCGACCCAGTTCTGAAAAAACAGACCCGGATAGACGACCTGAATTTCGGGCCGACCCGACCCGACCCAAGAAATGCAACCCGGAACAGTGGTGACCCGGAATTAATTTTTGGATTTTTATTTTTCAGATAACCAACAACAAGATATAAACACAAAATCTGGAAATTTACTCAAACGGGGTCGACCCGACCCGGATCAGTGACTCGACCCGAATCGGATTTTTCAACCCGAATCGATTTCTTTCCAAATTTCAGATAACCAACAACAAAATATAAACACACAAAATCTGGAAATTTACTCGAATCGGGTCGACCCGACCCGGATCAGTGACCCGACCCGATCGGATGTTTCAACCCGAATCGATTTCTTCTAAGATTTTCAGATAACCAACAAATAAGATGCAAAATGCAAAAATCTGGAAATATACCCAAATCGGGTCGACCCGACCCGAATCAGAGGTTCAAACCCAAATCAGTTTCTTCTCAGATTTTCAGATAGCCAACAAATAAGATATAAAATATATAAATATGGAAATCTACTCGAACCGGGTCGACCCGACCCGATCGGAACAGTGACCCAACCTGAACCCGAAAACAGTGAAGAACAACAAACAAAAGCAGATATTTGGAGTAGGGTTCACGAAGCAAATATAGGTATTTTAACCCCAAACTTTAAGAACAAAACTCACCCCTTTCTTTCGGATTTTTGGACTTATTTTCGGACTTATTCGAGATGAAGGACACATGCAAAGAAGAACAAATACCCTTAAGATGATTTCGGCTTTCAAACTTAAACCCCCATTTTCGGACCTCCGAAATTTCTTTTGATTTCTTGTTTTTGACTTTTCGGACCCCTAAAAACTAGGCTCCGACCAGGGTTCAAAATGAAGAATAAGGGGGAATTTTTATAGATGGATTTTAGGGGATATGGTAGGTGTGAAGTGATGGGGTAGGGTTCGGCAGTGTCAGGGACGACAGAGGGGTTGGTGGTGGCAGGCGGCGGTGTCGGCGACTGGTGGTGTCAGGCGTAGGGTGCGGCGACGTAGGGGCAGGGGTGTAGGGTGTGCGGCGAGTTGAGAGGGTTAGGGGTGTTAGGTTTGAGATTAGGGTAGGGTTTGGGTTAAAAGGGGGTAGAATAAAAGGGATGTGGGGTTGGGCCGGTTTAGGTGGTGGCCGGTTGGGCTTGGTAAAGGGGGGTTTCGGTTGGGCTTGGTAAAGGGGGGTTTTGGTTGGGCTTGGTAAAGGGGGTTTTCGAGTGGGCCGAAAATAAAAGGGGGAGTTGAATTGGGGTTTTATTTTGGGGGAATTGTTTTTGGTTAGGGGATAAAAGAGGGATTGGGCAAAGGGGTTGTGGGCCGCCGGGGGGGTTGGTCGGTTGGGCATGAGTGTGGGCTCCGAAATGGGTTATGGATTTAAAATATAAAAAGGGATTTTATTATATATATATATATATATATATATATAAAGCTTTGCAAAAATTATAAATTGTAAAGAAGACACTATGATAAAAATATAATATTTGAGAAATGCTTGGTGCTAAAAAATAAAAAAATAAAATGCGATGCCGTTTTGCGAAAAAATAAAAATAACATAAAATATTAGGATAAAAAGTATGATTATGATATTAAAATGTAAATGACAATAAAATGAAAATAATAATAATAATAATAATGATAAATAATGATATTGATAATATATATATATATATATATATATTAAGATTATTTTAAGGTGTCAAAAATATTTATAATTTCAAATAAAATCAGAAAAGATGGGACAAAATTGGGTGTCAACAACTCTCAATGCAACGGTTCTCCCGTGGATTTATGTCACAATTTCAAGTGATTTGTTGCATACGATTCTTGAACCCGACTCCATGGCAATGGAGGTTTGGGTTTGATTACGTGACATATTCCAGAATAATAAAAAATTTCGGGCCGTCACACTTGAGCAAGAATTATACACCACTCACTTGGCGGATTTTTCCAATGCATCAGCATATTGTCAACAGCTCAAGGTTTTGTCGGACCACCTCAAGAACGTCGAGGCGCCGGTGTCACGACCCAAACCGGAGGGCCGCGACGGGCACCCGGATCCCACCCGCCGGGTACCACCATTCGTATATTTAACATCTAATCGTAATTAATTACGGACTAAGTCGAAGAAAATTATGAAAATCAGGTAACCATCTTATATATACACATACCCATACCAAGGCTGACAAGGCCATACAAGACCACTATCCACAGAACACATGTCTACATGCCTCTAGGAGTAGCAACATCAAAGGTCGGGACAAGACCCCGCCATACCCATATATACAAGCAAAAGTACAGTACCAAAATTAGACCAACACTACGACTGATGTACTGAGTATGTCAGGCATGAATAATAGCATAACAGAGATATATCAATAACTTAAACAAAAACAACTGACCAATAGTACATATCTCTGAGGGTCCTAATACATATGCCTAAATGTCATGCACAATGCGGTATACATATACATCGGCCCCATTGGGCATCTTTCTTATCATAACAACGTGTGTGGGCATCATTTCACGTCGACCTCTATGGGCATAATATGTCTAAATGTCATGCATAATGCGGTAAATACATATATACTGGCCACACAAGGGCATCTTCCTCCCCACATCATATATATATATATATATATATATTTTGGCCCTTAATCAGGCATCTTCCTTCATTAAGCCACACAGGCTTTATCATTATCATATCCCAGCTGATCAGGTAGTCTGCGTTTCCTGTTTCCCGTCCCCAATATACGGTCTTGGGTAAAACATGAATGCAATGCAAATGAAAATGCATGAATCACAATAAAATATCATGTATGACATAATTTCCTTGTACCTTCGGTTAACGCCGTAAATATTAACATATTTTTCGTATGCCTTAATAAGGACTTAGAAACATATTTAGACATGATTTTAACATAGGAATCAATAACATGAATATTCTTAACTACTAGGAGTAGAATAAATTATGGAGCAATATTACAGTTACATTTCGTTGCATGGAACATGCCAAAATAAAGAAATAATTTGTCGTAACATACCATCGTTTCGCTAAACTGGAAGGAAATAGTATTGTTGCTCTTGAACAATTTTTCTTACTCGATTTTGCTACTGCTTCGTTCAAAATTCCTTATAAAAGTGACTTTTCCTAATCTAAAATAAGGTGCTGGTTGCTTTACTCAATTCACACAAAAGGAAAGAAAAAGGTTTGGGAGGATTTTTTTTTTGTTGGATTAGTGTTGATAAAATCTGACCTATTGTACCACTCAATAATATAGAAGTAGAATTACACATGTGAATTTAAATGGGCCACGTTTTCATGCTTACAATGCATGTTTTCCAAAGTAACGTGTCCACTCCCTAGCTTAGTCAACAATTAGTTTATTAGGCTAGTCTTAGTCATATGCCACCCGTAATGTCCCCCTCCACTTAATTAATCAAGTGACTTGCCTCCGTAATTTATCAATCACAAACATATTTAATTTTGTGATCCCAATTCACTTAAATCCTGATGACTTATAAAACCTTCATATACTCATTATCATAATCATGTGATATACCACTAGTGCATAGCCTTTTTTCGGAATACATAAAAATATTATTAATCTCCGCCGTCACACTTGTTGCATCCAAAATTATTTCGAGGTTTAATCCTTTTATCTACTAATCTCTTTATTAGCATACGTAAATATAACATAACTTTTCCCAACGCTCGGGTCTATTTCCTTCATTTAGGTGCTCAAATTATTGTCCAAAATTCCGGGATGTTACAGCTGGTAACTAATAGTCGACTCATTTTACAAATAGTTGTCGGTCTCACTGACGCGTATAGTGGTGTTGGTACACTCATCCGCCAAAGCAACCATATTCCGCCATTCTACCAAGCCCGTTCTATGCTCATATTAAAAGAAACGGGTTTTGTCAAAAAGATAGTCACCGTATCAAATTCTTTCATGGTTGTCGCTCCGGTCGATGGTAACTCTTCACAATTTGAAAATTTGCCGCCAAATCGTGGTCAAAGGGGACGAAATAGCAATAATGGCGGTAAAAATCGCAGCACTGGCCGCGGTGGTGGCCACCGAAGTGGCGGAGGTGGCGACAAGAGCGGCGGCCAGACGTGGCAGTCGCGATCCAGTAGGGCAGTGGAACGGAATAGTGGGCCTGCCAGTAGCCTTGGGCTATACCGCCATGCCTTTTCATTCGGAAACTCGGGCCAGGCCCAGTCTAAGGTACACTGGCCAGCAACCCAGCGTGCTTGGGCCATAACCAAACTAGTGGCAGCAATCCCATTTGGCAATGGTCACACCAACCGACATCGAGGTTGCGATGCACACTCTTGATCTCAATCCGCCCTACGCAAACTGGTATATGGACACCGAAGAAACGTCTCATATGACATCCTCATAAGGTAATCTCTCATCCTATTTTAATATGATAAATAATCGTGGTATAATTGTCGAAAATGGTCATTCAATTTTAATTCGTGGTTATGGTAATATAAATTTATCCCCCTCCCCCCGAACCCACCGTTAGCCTTAAATAATGTGATTCATGCTCCTTAATTGATTAAAAACTTGGTTTCAGTTAGAAAATTTACCATTGACAATTTGGTTTCTGTTGAATTTGATCCTTTTGGGTTTTCCGTGAAGAATTTTCAGACAGGGATGCACCAAATGAGATGTGATAGTCGGGGCGAGTTATATCCAATTAGCACTACCACACATTGAGTCGTGTTACCATCCATTTTTGCAGTTTTAGCACATTCTTTTTGGCATGAACGTTTGGGTCATCCAGCAGCACCTATTTTTGCTTCCCTTAAACAAAATAAATTTATTGAGTGTACTAGAACTCGTAATTCTCATGTTCGTCGCTCATGTCCTCTTGGAAAACATGTTAAATTGCCTTTTGTTGCTTCTAATTCATGCACTGTTATGCATTTTGATATTATCCATAGTGATATTTGGACATCTCTCATTTTGAGCTCTTTGAGCCATCAATATTATTTTATTTTATTGGATGATTACTTTAATTTTTTGTGGGCATTTCCTTTGTCTAAAAAGTCACAAGTTTTTTCCACGTTTTCCCTTTTAGAGCATTCATCTGCACTCAATTTGAACGGGACATTAAGAATATTCAATGTGATAATGATAGAGAATTTGATAATGGGCCATTTTGGGATTTTTGCAAAGCTAATGGTTTATCTTTTCGTCCCTCTTGTCCACATACCGCATCTTAAAATGGAAAAGCGGAAAGAAAAATCTGAACCATTAATAACATTATTCAAACCTTACTTGCACATGCCTCTCTACCACCATCATTTTGACGTCATGCATTACAAATGTCAACCTATCTCCTCAACATACTTCCAAGAAAACAATTAGCCTATCAATCCCCTCTCAAAATTCTATACCTAAGGTACTCATCTTACTCTCATCTACTGGTATTCGGGTGCTTATGCTATCCTCGTTTTTTTCTACTACCACCAATAAACTTCAACCCCATTCTACTCCGTGTATTTTTTTGGGATATCCTCAAACCATTGTGGTTATAAATGTTATGACTTATTCTCTAATAAAATAAACGTTAGTCGCCACGTAGTTTTTGATGAATCAAATTTTCCCTTTGACAAAATGCATTATTCTGTGTCTCCTACCTACGAATTTCTTGATGATAGCATGCCCCCATATTTGGTCCACCACTTGGCCTCACAAATAGGCCCAAACAATTCCAGCAGCTCAGCCAAAATATATTCTCTACAAACCCAACCAACTGGGCTTGATTTACCAAGCCCAGTTGCTGCTAGCCCAGCGACGCCTCTCACTGGCAGCCCACTGGGTGACGGCCCAGCCTCAGGCAGTGGTAGCCCAACAACTGCCAGCCCACTCCCAGGCAGTCCATTTCACTCTCACTCGGCCTCCATACCCATTACACATTAGCCCAATACCACTTCCCCTATCCACCCAACTCCAATTCCGACCCAACGGCCAGTCACTCGTAGTCAATATGGGATTGTTAAACCAAACAAAAAATACGGTCTTCACAACCATGTTACCAAATCACCTTTACCTCATAATCTTGTGTCTGCCCTTAATGACCCGAATTGGAAAATGACTATGGATGATGAATATAATGCTCTTATTAATAATAGGACTCGGGACTTGGTGCCTCGTCCTCTTGATATTAATGTGATTCAGTCTATGTGGATTTTTAGTCATAAAGAAAAATCCGATGGTACATTTAAGAGGCATAAAGCCCATCTTGTAGGTGATGGAAAGACTCAACAGGTTGATGTAGACTGCGGTGAGACCTTCAGTCCGGTGGTCAAATCAGTAACTATCCGCACGGTACTAAGTCTGGCTCTTTCTAATACATGGCCTCTACATCAGCTTGATGTAAAAAATGTATTCCTGCATGGAGAACTCAACAAAACGGTGTACATGTATCAGCACAATGGTTACAGAGACCTCACTTATCCTAATCATGTATGCTTACTGAAGAAATCTTTTTATGGGCTCAAACAAGCTCCTCGGACCTGGTACAAGAGGTTTGCCGATTATGTTTCTACTATTGGATTTTCTAACAGCAGGTCTGATCATTCTCTCTTCATATACCGTCATGATAATGATATAGCTTATATCCTTCTGTATGTGGATGATATTATATTAACTGTTTCATCTGATGCTCTTCGCAAGTCTATCATGTCTCTTCTTAGCTCAGAATTTGCTATGAAAGATCTAGGGACATTGAGTTATTTCTTGGGGATAGTTGTAACACGTCATGCATGTGGTTTATTTTTATCTCAAAAGAAGTATGCAGAAGAGATCATTGAACGAGCTGGCATGTCCTCTTGTAAGTCATCCTCCACTCTGGTTGATACTAAATCAAAGTTGAGTGCTACTTTCATCACGCCATATGTTGATCCATCACATTACTGCAACCTTGTAGGAGCCCTGCAATATCTTACTTTCACGAGGCCCGACATATCTTATGTTGTGTAACAAATTTATCTATCCATGCATAACCTGATGGAGGATCACATGCATGCTCTCAAACGCATTGTGCGCAATATTCAGGGCACTCTCGATCATGTCTTGCATCTATATCCGTCTTTGACAAACACTCTTATTTCTTACAAATATGCAGATTGGGGTGGATGTCCGGATACTAGACGCTCCACATCTTATTATTGTGTCTTTGTTGGTGTCAATTTGATATCTTGATCCTCCAAACGGTATTGCATCTATATCCATCTTCGACAAACACTCTCATTTCTTACACAGATGCAGATTGGGGTGGATGTCCGGAGTAGCGTCTGGTTATTGTGTCTTTCTTGATGACAATTTGATATCTTGGTCCTCTAAACGGCAAGCTATCTTGTCTAGGTCCAGCGCCATAACAGAATACTGTGGAGTTGCTAATGTGGTTTCTGAATCTTGTTGGCTACAAAATCTTCTTCTGGAGCTCCACTGTCCTGTTCTGAAGATGACATTAGTTTATTGTGATAATTTAAGTGCTATTTATCTCTCAAGGAATCCAGTTCAACATCAACGCACTAAATATATTGAGATGAATATTCACTTTGTTCGCAAAAAGGTTTCTCGTGGACAAGTCCTACATGTTCCGTCACTCTATCAGATCGCCGATATTTTTACAAAAGGTCTTCCGTTGGTTCTATTTGAAGATTTTCGGGACAGCCTCAACATCTGCCGACCTCCCGCTTTGACTGCGGTGGTGTGATAGAATAATTTAGATTTGTACATAATCTTTCAGTATATTTTGCATATGATAAGTATATATTTAGTTATTTACTACCTTAATTCTAGCCTAGAATGATGCTTGTATTATAGGTATATTTATTACCTCTTTAAAACGAAATAATCAAGAAAGATATTTCTTACCGTTATCCATGTAGTAATTTAGTTTCCGGTAGATTTTCTTATCACCACAAAATCCATTTGGAAAACCTTCGTGGGTATATATTTATTAAGCTACAATTTCTGAAGACGAGTGACCTAAATGAAGCTACAATTAATCATCAGAGCAAAGCGTAACTCGTTCTCAATAGAGATCGAACACCAATTTTTCCCATTAATAATTTTTGTTACGTCTAACAAATTGAGATTCCTCCACAACAGGAAAACATATTACAAAGAAGATTAATTATTTAATACATTGCTTCAGTACGCAGATTAATTAAGCTGCTTCATACAAGCAACTTGAGTAATTAATTCCCAAATTTAGGAGCACATGCTTGTTTTGAATTCCAGCATTGCACATATTAGCAAACATGCGAACGTGTTTCCTGCCATAGGTAGTTAACGATCCACAATGTGACTCAAACATCTTCACCTGTACACCAACATTACTTTCTTTATATCCCCAGTGTATAGTCGTTATATTCATAAGGCAAAAAAAAAAAACATATGAGAACTGATTAAGTTAATTCTTCCTTGATGTTAATTAACATATATATGCTTACAAAGGATTTAAGGCAGTCCCAATCATCAACAAGGGATTGTCCAGCAGGTCGAACAGTTGCGACCACCTCGGCAGCATTCTCAACTCCAAATAAAACAACTCCAATATGTCTTACATTGTTGTCTACATGTTCTCTTTCTGATATAGCTTCACTTAATTGCCTATAAGCTTCAATTTTCCTAGTAGACCCTTCAGGTGCAGTCTGGAACTGTCATTAATTATTGGGGGAAAAAAAACACAAAGAAGTCAGGTAACATAATGTCTTACTGTATTATTATTTTTACCTTACTAACAGTTACCCATAAATATTATTTTACCTGTCATGTATAGAAATTAAACTCGTGTAAAATTACCTTGGACTTTAGATACAAGATATGAACGTCGCGCTGGTTAACATGTCTTGAGGGTATCAATGACTCATTGTTGTTGGTAGAAGTATGTTTTCCAGAATTAGAACCCATGTATATAGAAAGAGCATCCTCATGTATATGTAAATCACCATATTGCATGATATGGGAACCAAATGTACCATTATAAAGAACTCTTTTACGAATCTGAGAATGGATAAAACATCCAACAATGAGGTTAATTAGAAACATTTATAATTTAGAAGAATTAACAACTAGCTAGTATATGATTTTTGAAACTTTACAAATTAAATTGTGATAATATTTTTGAATGATGTATACTAATTAATTTTGGTAATATTCTTGGTAAAGACCTGTTCATCTAGTATTACTAATAAATTTAATTAATTAATGCTGTCAATCTTACCCGTTGATACTGCTTCTGTTGGAAATTTGCCTTTGGCGGGGAGATGCGTCCACCCATCTTTGATGAATTAAACACTAGTGTTCCGCATGTTGGAGACTTTGTCTCTTCGCACATGCATTATCTACGAAGTGAGTAGATGACCGTAGGGCCAAAAATCGTCAAATTTCGTTGAGAAATGAAAGAGATATTGGTCCACGAAGTAAGGTGTTTGAGGCATGGAAATGTGGTGTGGAACAAATCTACCACATCGGTGGGAATAGGAAGAATTGCTCTCTATATAAGTCTCTAAAATGGAAAAGGGTTTGGGACCCCAAGGGGTATCCCATGTGTTTAAAGGAGGAAGGACCTAGATGTGCTTGGGTTCAAGGCTAAGCCCATACGCGCGCCGCCGCTGCCCGCCCGCCCGTCGGGTCGTGGGCTGTGGGGACTTTTTGGACCAAAGGACTTTGCCAGATGTACAGTTTGATCCATGAAGTTTCTTATGTACAGTTTGGTCCCCAGAGTTTCTGGAAAGATGACGGAAGGCAGAAAACTTTCTGCCTACCGTTGGAACTGCTTTTTGAGGAATTAATCATCCATTACTTGGCTGATTAACTCCTTCATTATCAGCCATTCTTCATTGGCCATGAACAACCCATTAATCTGCCTCCTAATGGCCATTAACTGCCCTCACTAATGGCTATTTACAGCCTTGTTTGTGGCTGTTGGGCTGCCCTCCTCCATGCTATATATTGGTGCCTCTTTTGGCTCAATAACGTGAGAGAATACACACGAAAATAGCAGCACATTTCAGTAACAAAAGAGCACAAAACAGTGGCCAAAATCTGTACAAAACAGTGGCAAAAATCAGTGCAAAACGGTGACAAATACAGTGTGATATACACAAGATATACACTACAGAGACACACTATATACACAGAGACAAAATAGAAGAGAAGATAGAAACTCTTCCTTCCTTTTCCATATCTTCAGTAAGTCGATTCATATTTGTTTTCTTCGTCATGCTCAACCTATTGGCTTTGTAGCGTTGAGATTAAAGTGTTGTTTTATCTTGGGAGACTATTGCCCGCTAACGTAAAAGCATATATACGGGGCAATCTTATCTTAAGGACAGAGGGCAATCACTCGACTCAACACACAACGTTGTAACCATCCAGATTTAGTTCTTGATTTCAGGTTATCAAGATTCAAGACACAACATGTTTGCGGCAGTTTTGAAGATTGGCCTATTTGTTCAACAAGATTCAATTTCTGAATATTGAATATTTGTTTGTCCTTTCGAATACTTGTAATAGTTATTTACTTCCCGTACTGCTTTATAAAGTACCATAGAGTACCAACAGCTTCTTCAAAGTTTCAACTCGCCGATTGTGCAAATCACTGGCCATTAGTAGAACAAAGTGCAGTTAATTTAAATAATTTTCACTGATAGTCCGTGAGAAAAACCTCTATTTAACTCTAGTAATAGGTAGAACGTACCATACTAAAATAATTAAATCAAAAGATGAAGCTAACATTTACGTACCTATCCTCCAACCAAGAGACACTGAACAAGCCTCCCATACAGACATCCTTGTAATCTTTAGGGAGACACTCGCCAAAGCACTCACCACCTATAGAACAGTAGGTAGCCCAACTGTCTTCATCAGGCTTTGATGATGTTGTTACGTATATGCTCAATTTTTTCCCTAGAAGACCATCAAACATGCTTCCAGACTCACAATTGATTTAAGTAATAAAATCTGGACAAATATGAGAGAGAGAAACATATATACCTTGGGTACTCCTTCAAACACATCATTGCCATGGGGGCTATTTAAGATAACTCCAGGTCTTGGGTTTTCAGGATGATAAGCAATGTCATCGTACATGAATACAATGATGTTTTCATCTTTTAGACCCCATTTCTTCAGTAGTTGATAAGCATGGCATACATTAGCCTGAAATAAGGCCAAAGGAATAAATTAATTAGAAAGATATTGGAAGTTCATTTGTTAATTAGCTGCCTTATATATTATTTCCATGACAAAGAATTATTATTGAGGAGAAATTAGGTATATGAGTTAGTGGTTTATTAAGAGAAATAAGTCATTTTAACATTAGTTCTTTTGGACCTTAATTCCAATTTATGTGTAATAGTTAAGTTTGAAGGTCTTACTTTGACCATAAGTTCTTTGAAGATTTTCGGGATAGTCTCAGCATCTGCCGACCTCCCGCTTTGACTGCGGGGTGTGATAGAATAATTTAGATTTGTACATAATCTTTCAGTAAATTTTGCATATGATAAGTATATATTTAATTATTTACTACCTTAATTCTAACCTAGAATGATGCTTGTATTATAGGTATATTTATTACCTCTTTAAAACGAAATAATCAAGAAAGATATTTCTTACCGTTATCCATGTAGTAATTTAGTTACCGGTAGATTTTCTTATCACCACAAAATCCATTTGGAAAACCTTCGTGGGTATATATTTATTAAGCTACAATTTCTGAAGACGAGTGACCTAAATGAAGCTACAATTAATCATCAAAGCAAAGCGTAACTCGTTCTCAATAGAGATCGAACACCAAGTTTTCCCATTAAATAATTTTTGTTACGTCTAACAAATTGAGATTCCTCCACAACAGGGAACATAGTACATTAGAAGATTATTTAATACATCGCTTCAGTACGCAGATTAACTAAGCTGCTTCATACAAGCAACTTGAGTAATTAATTCCCAAACTTAGGAGCACATGCTTGTTTTGAATTCCAGCATTGCACATATTAGCAAACAGGCGAACGTGTTTCCTGCCATAGGTAGTTAACGATCCATGTAAGATGATATTAATCTCCCTTGGGGAGTCTTTCATTAATATCAAGGTATATATAGAGTACAATAGTCATCCCTTATACAATAGGAATCCTAAGCCTATACAAAAGAGGAATCCTAGTCTTACCATAATTATATTTACACAATATATGAAAATATTCTAATTATGGGTAGGGAATATATTGTTTCCTATATTTACACGTTTACACACCCCCTCAGTCGGAGCGGGAGGAGGCCGGACGCTGAGACTGGATCTGAAGTCAAGAAATAACTGTCTGGGAAGTCCTTTGGTAAATATGTCTGCATACTGATAGGATGATGGAACATGTAACACTCTGACATGGCCTAACGCAACTTTCTCACGAACGAAGTGTAGGTCTATCTCAATATGCTTGGTTCGCTGATGTTGAACCGGATTATGAGAAAGATAGATGGCAGAGATGTTATCACAATACACAATAGATGCCTGACGCAAAGGACACTGAAATTCTAACAGTAAATTTCTGAGCCAACAAATCTCAGCTACTACATTTGCAACGCCTCTGTACTCAGCCTCGGCACTGAAGCGAGATAGGGTAGCATGTCGCTTGGCAGACCAAGAAATCAGATTATCCCCTAAGAAAACACAAAAGCCGGAGGTGGAGCGTCGCGTGTCCGGACACCCTGCCCAATCTGCATCCGTATATGAAAGCAACCTGTCTGGTGCAGGGGGTATAGGTGCAAACCATAATCAAGAGTGCCCTTAATGTATCGAATGATACGCTTAAGAGCAGTGAAATGAGACTCCCTAGGGCATGCATGAATAAGCACACCTGCTGAACAACATAAGCTATGTCTGGCCTGGTGAATGTGAGATATGCGAAGTGCACTGCAAGGCTCCTATACGAGTAGGATCGAGAGACCGGAGCACCATCCATAGCACTGAGCTTAGATTTGGAATCAACTGGAGTAGGCACCTCTTTGCAGTTCGCCATCTTAGCCCTGTACACAATCTCTTCTGCATACTTACGCTGACACAAGAATATATGATTGGCAGACCTGGTCACTGATATCCCCAAAAAGTAACTCAGCTTCCCCAAATCAGTCATTGCAAATTCGGACTTGAGCAAGACAATAATCTCATTTTTCAATCCGTCGAAGGAGGCAGTAAGAACAATATCATCCACGTAAAGTAATAAGTAAGCAGTGCTACAACCTCGATGAAAAATGAAAAGTGATGTATCACTCTTGCTGCATACAAACCCAATCTGCAAGATATACCTGGCAAAACGATCATACCACGCACAGGGGGCCTGCTTCAGGCCATATAGTGACTGTCGCGCCCGATTTTGACCTGCGGGTTCCGCGACGCGATGGGTCGATCGCCTCTGGATTGGACAAAAATGCTTGCTTGAGGAGTCGCCACCTAATTATTCTAAGGTGAATTAGGACACCTGAATGTTAACTAAAAGCTGCAAAATAACTCCAATTTTGTAGTCTGCGAAACTAATGAGATTCTAGGTAAGTGTTCTTTATTATCCTAAAGGGAAGGGGTTAGGCATCCTTTAAGATCCGCTAACTTGCGGTTATCCGATCAAATTCAGGTTAATTGTTATGCTAAGAAAAAAACATGTTTTTACAAATATAAAAATAATGTTACAAGATGTTAATAAAATGATGCATTTTTGTACAAGTATGCATTTGTATGGCATTAATATACATGTAAAGCTGAAAAAAGTATAAATATGCATTTGTATGAAAATTGATAAAAATATATGCAATGTAAATTGTATGGGTGACGAGCCTAAAAATAGATAACCTAGCGATGGGTTTCCAATTTTAGACTACCCTATCAATCAATTCTATCTATTCTAAATGTTTCAATAATTTCAGGAGTACAATAATATTACAATACAGAATGAAAATAAAGATGAATTAAAGAAAGTAAAAGACAACAACGAAAATAAGAAATCTCGAGGGGTATTTGCCTTCTTTGACTTTATCTTTGCAAGTGTCAAGAATAAACGGTTAGAAACAATTGAATATACATAACTTCGGATTCGTATCCAAAACAATAAATGTTTTGATTACGGAGGGCTCGGACTCAAATTTTGAAAAGATCATTCCAATCACGTCGTGGTCGCGAACGTATGACTCGTTGGTCATTTTAGTTGCCTTGCCTACCGAACATGTTGGTCTCTTGGGTGAAAAAGATTTAAGTTTCATCCTTGCCCGAAGTTTTATTTTCCGTCTTTACAAATGTGGAGGCCTCAAAAATCGACGGATATTTTTTCATCGGCCAAAATGCGGTACTTAATTAAAAAAAACAAGTAAACGATAAAACAAGTACATATCCCACGGATGTTTAAAACGAGAAAAAGAAAAGAGAGAAACGAAAGGAAAAAAAAAAGTGCGGCCTCGAATTTAATTTCATCGGCCTAAAATGCGATATTTAATTCAAACGGTAAAAACGGTAAAACAGTAAAACAATAAAAAGAGCGGCCTCGAATTTAATTTCATCGGCCTAAGTGCGTATTTATTTAAATCACTAAAACGATAAGATATCCGTGTACGGATGTTAAAATGTGAAAATAAACACACGGTTTGCAATTAAAACGTAATACCCGAATTCGAAATTTTTGGATTGAAGCAAGATTCGGAAAAATCGACCGGGTTCGAACGGTGACCCGACCGGAATCAAACAATTTATTTTTTTTTGGAGTTTTCGGATAACCAACAACAAAATATTAAACATAAAATACGGAAAATTTATTCGAGCAAGGTCGACCCGACCCGGAACGATGAACAAGTGATCCGGCCGGATTTCGGGTTGACCCGACCCGGAATCAAACATTTTTTTTTGATTTTTCGGATAATAAACAACAAAATATAGAACATGAAATCGAAAATTTATTCGAACCGGGTCGCCCGACCCGAACGATGACCCGACCCGGAACCGTGACCCCGACCGAAAACGGTGACCCGGCCGGAACGATTTCCCCCAAATTTCGGGTAACCAACAAGACAATATAAACATACAAAAATCGGAAATTAACCGAACCGGATCGGATGTTTTTCAACCGAATCGATTTTCTCCAAATTTCGGATAACCAACAAGTACAATATAAACATACAAAATCTAGAAATTCATTCAAACCGGGTCGACCCGACCCGGTTAGTTTGACCCGACCCGAACGGTGACCCGACCCGGAACGCATTTTTCTTTCCAATTTTTTCGGATAACCAACAAGAAGATATAAAAGCATAATAAAAAAAATGGAAAAACTTGCCTAAATCGGTTGACCCGACCCGACCCGACAAAGTGAGCAAAAAGGGCGAAATAATACCCGATTTCCGACGTAAGCTCCGACCAAAACTCCTTTTTTTCGGACAAAAAATTCACAAAAATCGACCCCAAAACAAAGTGAACAAAAGGGGTATTTTATGGATGGGTTTTCGGATTTTAAGGGGTGTAGAGTGGCGGTGATGTGGCGGCGGTGGTGAGTTGAGTTGGTGTTGGGCGAGGTGACCGGCGACGTGGGGTCGCCGGTGTGGGGTGTGGGGGTCGCGTCGGGGTCGGGGGTATGGGGTGTGCGGCGGCGAGGTGACCGGCGACGTGGGGTCGCCGGTATGGGGTGTGGGGTGCGGGTGATGGATATGGGGGTTGGGCGGCGATTTTTAAAAGAGAGAAAGAGAGGGTGATATATTTTTTAAGTGTTGTGGTGTAGGGTTTTGTTTTTAGGGTTATGTGTTTAAAGGGGGAAATAAAGGGAAGGGGATTGGGCTGTTGGGCCGACCGGGTTGGGCCGAAAATGGGTTTTGTTTGTGGGATTTGGGTTGTGAATAATAAGGGGAAAGGGTGTTGGGCTTAGGAATAAAGGGATGGGTGTTTGGAATTGTTTTGGGTTAAATTGTTTTGGGTTAAGATGTTAAAAGGTTGAAATGGGTTATAGGTTTAAAATATAAAAAGGATTTTATTATATATATATATAAATAAATAAAAGCTTTGCAAAATTTATAAATTGTAAAGATGACAATATGATAAAAATATAATATTTGCGAAATGCTTGTGCTAAAAAAAAACATGCGATGCCGATTCGTCAAAATAAACTAACATATAATATTAGGATAAAAGTATGATTATGATATAAAAAATGCAAATGACAAATAAAATGCAAATAATAATAAAAATGATGATATATATACATATTTGTGCCTATATTTTAAAGTTGTCTTAAGGTGTCAAAAATATTTAAAATTGCAAATAAAATCATAAAAGATGGGACAAAATTGGGTGTCAACAGATGCCCCTCTTTGGCCGCAGACGATGAAAGAGTTTTCGGCCAAAGAAGTTGACTGAGTAGCCAATTTTGTCCTGATCATCGGGACTCGAGGGAAGATGAGAGATGAATGGGAAGAAATAGAATCCCGAGGGAAGAGAGAAGTTGCAAAAGATGGTGCAGATTCAAGAAACGTTGCCCCAGTGTCGAGTTATGATGACACTGGTTGCAGATGTAGCGAGATACTGGGGAAGGGCGGAACAATGTTCGAAGTACTTCCCCAATGCAGATGATGTCGTAGCATATGCGTAATGAGATGACGTCGTTGCTTAGACGTTATGCAGATGATGTCGTAGCATATGCGTAATGAGATGACGTCGTTGCTTAGACGTTATGCAGAAGACGCAGTTGCATAGGTGTGACAGAAATTAAAATACCCGTATTAGAAGGTGGGCGCCTGACAGAAATTGAAATACCCGCATTAGGAGGTGGGCGCCTGACTGAAAATAAAATACCCGCATTAGGAGGTGGGCGCCTGACTGAAAATGAAATACCCGCATTAGGAGGTGGGTGCCTGACTGGAATTGAAATACCCGCATTAGGAGGTGGGCGCCTGACTGAAATTGAAATACCCGCATTAGGAGGTGGGTGCCTGACTGAAATTAAATACCCGCATTAGGAGGTGGGTGCCTGACTGAAATTGAAATACCCGCATTAGGAGGTGGGCGCCTGACTGAAAATGACATACCCGCATTAGAAGGTGGGTGCCTGACTGAAATTAAAATACCCGCATTAGGAGGTGGGCGCCAGACTGAAATTGAAATACCCGCATTAGGAGGTGGGTGCCTGACTGAAAATGAAATACCCGCATTAGGAGGTGGGCGCCTGACTGAAATAAAATACCCGCATTAGGAGGTGGGCGCCTGACTGAAATAAAATACCCGCATTAGGAGGTGGGTGCCAGACTGAAATTGAAATACCCGCATTAGGAGGTGGGCGCCTAACTGAAATTAAAATACCCGCATTAGGAGGTGGGCGCCTGACTGAAATTTAAATACCCGCGTTAGGAGGTGGGCGCCTGACAGAAATTAAAATACCCGCATTAGGAGGTGGGCGCCTGACTGAAATTGAAATACCCGCATTAGGAGGTGGGTGCCTGACTGAAAATGAAATACCCGCATTAGGAGGTGGGCGCCTGACTGAAATTAAAATACCCGCATTAGGAGGTGGGTGCCTGACTGAAAATAAAATACCCGCATTAGGAGGTGGGCGCCTGACTGAAATTAAATACCCGCATTAGGAGGTGGGTGCCTGACTGATATTAAAATACCCACATTAGGAGGTGGGCGCCTGACAGAAATTAAAATACCCGCATTAGGAGGTGGGCGCCTGACAGAAATTAAAATACCCGCATTAGGAGGTGGGCGCCTGACAGAAATTGAAATACCCGCATTAGAAGGTGGGCGCCTGACTGAAATGAAATACCCGCATTAGGAGGTGGGCGCCTGACAGAAATTGAAATACCCGCATTAGGAGGTGGGTGCCTGACAGAAATGTAAATACCCGCATTAGAAGGTGGGCGCCTGACAGAAATATAAAAACCCGCATTAGGAGGTGGGCGCCTGACAGAAATTAAAATACCCGCATTAGGAGGTGGGCGCCTGACAGAAATTAAAATACCCGCATTAGGAGGTGGGCGCCTGACAAAAATTAAAATACCCGCATTAGGAGGTGGGCGCCTGACAGAAATATAAATACCCGCATTAGGAGGTGGGCGCCTGACTGAAATTGAAATACCCGCATTAGGAGGTGGGCGCCTGACTGAAATTTAAATACCCGCATTAGGAGGTGGGCGCCTGACTGAAAATGAAATACCCGCATTAGGAGGTGGGCGCCTGACTGAAATTGAAATACCCGCATTAGGAGGTGGGCGCCTGACTGAAATTGAAATACCCGCATTAGGAGGTGGGCGCCTGACAGAAATTGAAATACCCGCATTAGGAGGTGGGCGCCTGACGGAAATTTAAATACCCGCATTAGGAGGTGGGCGCCTGGCAGAAATTAAAATACCCGCATTAGGAGGTGGGCGCCTGACAGAAATTAAAATACCCGCATTAGGAGGTGGGTGCCTGACTGAAAATAAAATACCCGCATTAGGAGGTGGGCGCCTGAAATGACGTCGTTGCTTAGACGTGATGCAGATGTCGTCGTTGCGTAGACGAAATGTAAAATGACGTCGTTGTTTAGACGTGATGCAAAGTGTGACCCTAAGGTCGAATTGATATGTCATCAATCTAGATTAAAAGTTAATGCGCAGACATAAGCGATGTAAAAGGAATGGATAAGGATGAGAAATATGACCCTGTGAGTCGAAATATCATCCTTGTACGGACATAGCAGCTGGGACCCTGTAGGTCAAGATGATGTTTTTTTTTTTGTATAGACGCCCAATAGGAACGTGATCCTTGTGGTGAGCGGCGATGCGGGAATTCTTTGCGAAATTAAGCCTCATGTCGCGGCTTCCCACCTTTGTCAACCTGAAGACCTGCACTCAAAGAAATTTGTGAGTTTGGGGGGCGGGGGCGGTTGATTCGCATTGACTTTGTAGTTTTTGCCCTTGACGCTTGCAAGCTCAGACTGGTTTAGATTGAAGACTTAGTTGTCTGGCATTTTCCAGGTCTATTGGCATATGCTTGCAGTGAACCCTTTAAAAAATGCCCCAGTTTCTGATATATATGAAGATGATGAACTTCCAACTGGATAAAGCCGAGTTTGTGCGGGTCACTTGCTTGTCCTGTTAAGGCAATCATGTAAGCACATTGCGTTGTCTGCAAGATAATGGAAGAAAATTTCCAATGGTGTGACCGAAGCCGATATAGGCCGCCTACGTATTCCGACAAAGGAAATCAGGTCATAACGTAGTTCGCTGCCAGTAAAAAGGAATTATGAAGTTTTCCAAAATGAGACCGAAGCCGATGTGGCTGCCTACGTATCCCGCCGAGGGAATCAGGTCATAACGTAGTTCATGTGGCAAAACAGATTGTAAGGATTTTCTGAAAATGGGACCGAAGACGATGTGGCCGCCTACGTATCCCGCCAAGGGAATCAGGTCATAACGTAGTTCATGACAAAATGATTTTGTATGGGTTTTCTAAAAATGAGACCGAAGCTGATGTGGCCGCCTACGTATCCCGCCGAGGGAATCAGGTCATAACGTAGTTCATGCGGCAAAAGAGATTTGTATTTGTAGAATGTTTTTTTTTTGTTTGTAAAAGAGTGACTAGAGTTTGAAAAATGATGCAATATATTTTGCAAGTTTTTTTTTTTTTTTTTTTTTTTAAATATGAAAAAGACAGAATCATATTTTGACTTCAGTTGGTACCAACAATTAGTAATGTGCTTAGGGTTCCGTTAACGCTCTCTGTATAACCGAGGCCGACTTCAGGGTAATTCCTACAGCTTCAGATGCTACCTCAGACATACCTGAGGATCGACACTTGCTTCAAGCCAAGGTTTTGACATATATGCATCCTCATGTTTCAAATGCCCTCACTGAAAGAAAGTCCCTTTCTCAAATGTATTTCAAGTATTTTGAACTTTGGGACGTCTAGAGAAGTACACTCACCCTCAGAAAGATGTTCAATGCATTCAATTGTGATACCATAGGCTTGGCCGTCATGTGAGTATCCACTAATGTGAGAACCCTCTGTATAGGATCATGTAGGGCTTGTTATAGGTTTGTAATGTAGGCTTGGGGGAAAGGAAAGGATATCATTTGGGTAAGGAGTGACTAATCCTTCCTTGAGAGTTGGAATATGTCCGCGCTTTGTATTTGTGTGTCTTGATGCCGATTTGCTTCTTTTTGCCCCCCTTTATTTTGTACCGACTTCTTTTGAATATTTCGTTTGGAGTTTTTTCCCCTTTTTCGGAGTTTTTTTTTTTTTTTTTTTTTGATATTGTCGGGGCTTTTTACTTCATTTTTTGTGAAGTCGTCCCTTTGTTTTGTTTCATTTCCTCTTTTGGGAACATTGCAACTTCAACTCGGATCATTTTCAGCAATTTGCACATTTCTGATGCGCTCAAGGAAGTCGGGCCAAGAGAGGGATAGTGCGTGCACGCACTCAGAAAGGGTATAAGCATAATATGTGGTTGTTAAAAAAAAATAGGCTTCAGGCTGAAAGGGGAGTACTATGGATAATGTTATTTGGTAAGCTGAAAAGGCTCAAACGGATCAAAGAAAGCCTACGATCCTTTCCTATACCAAGTGTTACTCAGGATTTCGCCTCAACAAACATTCGAGCCAAGTTCTAGATCACAATGCAATGCAATTGAACTTATTCTAAAACTCACCACACAATGCATATGAAACGATGAGGTTGGCTTCGTTCATACCTTGGAAGCATGCAAAACAATTTTTAAGCGTCAACACAGGCGTGAATAAGAGGTACCAGAAGAATCTATGGTTTACCACGAAGTCAGTCTTCTCCGCTTGTTCTTTCCTATGCACATTCTTAACTGTGTTGGTATCAACCAAGTCCATCAATGATTCTTAAAAAATATATATATATTTTTTTTTTTTTTGAATAAAAGGTACCGAACCCCAAATAGGGCTGCCTACGTATCTCATATTTGACGAGAATCAGGTGTGCGTAGTTCGTGCAGATAGGTTATAAAAATGTATGATTGAAAAAGAACTTATCCACGATGGGATAGCAAGTAAAAACTGTATGCAATGAAAAATTGATTGTCCATATTAGGATTAATGCAATGAGAAAAAAAAATATGATTGTCCACAAGGATGTAATGAAAAAAGATTGTCCATTAGGATATAATGAGAAAAAAAAAAGATTGATAAACCAGAATCATTTTTTCATTTTTTTTTAGGTTTTTTTTTTTTTTTAGGGTTTTTTTTTAGGGGTGTCGCACCCGAGAAGGGTTACCTACGTATCACACCGTATGGTGAGAATCAGACACTCGTAGTTCGAAAGGATATGTTAAAAAATGCATGATATAAAAAAATATATATATATATATATATATATGTAACGAAAATTAAGCATTTCAACTGAATTTGCAAAATATATATAAAAACAAGTATAGACAACTAAAGTGACGCCTCGTTGACTCTGGTGTTGGCTGACTTTTTCCAGTCAAAACATCTTCCGGTCATCTTTGTGAAAGCCTTTGGCTTTGTTCTTTCCTGGAGTATATCCAGGAATAATGTTTTAGAACGACCGCCCCCAACTGTTCGCGAGGACGATCTTCCTGCAAAAATAAGAGCACCGGGTGAAAGGAGGAAAGTCACTAAAAGAATAATAAAATGTAGGAGTGTGAAAGTATGGTCAAAAACTCCCCTGATTGCTGCACGAGGTCCGAGTCTTGGATGTTCAAGAACGCTTTATCCGAGGGAAGTGACTCAATTTCTGTCCCTTTGTTGCAAGCGACATGGTATGATATGTAAAGAATTGAAGCAGATATTTATTGCATTAAATAATATGTACAAAGTTAAAAGAAGAAAAATAGCAAACAAATTGTGCGATAATTAAATGTGCGTCCTAACATGCATGGAGCCTCTCTTATGCCAGAGGTGAGCCTAAACGCCAAATATGAGAGATTATGACAGAATAATCCAAGCTGTCAAACTGCAATGCTTTTGTTGGAAATGAAGACAAAACGTATGTACAATTTCCAATATCGGCATGTCATGATTAGGCTTGGATTAGTCTATCATTATCACGCTACAAATAATATGTTGATAGTCGTTGGGGGAGCGAGACCCGTCGACAATTTTGGTGGATTTCTTAATTGTGGAGTCAATGCCAAGTATCGACCCATCTAAGGTGTATGTATGCATGACTTAAAATAAAATGTGGTATAGCTCTATCCTAAATTTTCTAAGATTTGGCTAACTAGACTCAAGGTTCCCGAGCGGACTACTCGAGTGAGAAGGCTACGCGGCCAACCGGATGGTCCGGACACTCCGCGCATATACCAACTCTCCTAAAATTTTGGAAATTTGAAAGAAGTCTGCGGGTGCGCAAAACACACCTCGCGTGTAATGTGTGATAGTGTCAATTTTCCAGAGTGGAAGAAATATGAGCGAAATGCCAATTTAAGAAAAGCAATAAAAGAAAGTATCAAATAAAGCAGTTAAACATACAAAATTTCAAAAAGGAAACAATTAAAAACAATAGATCAAATAAAGAGCAATATAAAGCACAATAATAATTAACCTGAATTTGCTATGGTTAAGAACCTGAAAGTTCCCCAGTGGGGTCGCCATGCTGTCGCGCCCGATTTTGACCTGCGGGTTCCGCGACGCAATGGGTCGATCGCCTCTGGATTGGACAAAAATGCTTGCTTGAGGAGTCGCCACCTAATTATTCTAAGGTGAATTAGGGCACCTGAATGTTAACTAAAAGCTGCAAAATAACTCCAATTTTGTAGTCTGCGAAACTAATGAGATTCTAGGTAAGTGTTCTTTATTATCCTAAAGGGAAGGGGTTAGGCATCCTTTAAGATCCGCTAACTTGCGGTTATCCGATTAAATTCAGGTTAATTGTTATGCTAAGAAAAAAACATGTTTTTACAAATATAAAAATAATGTTACAAGATGTTAATAAAATGATGCATTTTTGTACAAGTATGCATTTGTATGGCATTAATATACATGTAAAGTGAAAAAAGTATAAATATGCATTTGTATGAAAATTGATAAAAATATATGCAATGTAAATTGTATGGGTGACGAGCCTAAAAATAGATAACCTAGCGATGGGTTTCCAATTTTAGACTACCCTATCAATTAATTCTATCTATTCTAAATGTTTCAATAATTTCAGGAGTACAATAATATTACAATACAGAATGAAAATAAAGATGAATTAAAGAAAGTAAAAGACAACAACAAAAATAAGAAATCTCCGAGGGGTATTTGCCTTCTTTGACTTTATCTTTGCAAGTCGTCAAGAATAAACGGTTAGAAACAATTGAATATACATAACTTCGGATTCGTATCCAAAACAATAAATGTTTTGATTACGGAGGGCTCGACTCAAATTTTGAAAAGATCATTCCAATCACGTCGTGGTCGCGAACGTATGACTCGTTGGTCATTTTAGTTGCCTTGCCTACCGAACATGTTGGTCTCTTGGGTGAAAAAGATTTAAGTTTCATCCTTGCCCGAAGTTTTATTTTCCGTCTTTACAAATGTGGAGGCCTCAAAAATCGACGGATATTTTTTCATCGGCCAAAATGCGTACTTAATTAAAAAACGAAGAAACAAGATAAAACAAGTACATATCCCACGGATGTTTAAAACGAAAAAAAAAGAGAGAAACGAAAGGAAAAAAAAGTGCGGCCTCGAATTTAATTTCATCGGCCTAAAATGCAGTATTTAATTCAAACGGTAAAAAACAAAAAACGGTAAAACAATAAAAAGAGCGGCCTCGAATTTAATTTCATCGGCCTAAGTGTAGTATTTATTTAAATCACTAAAACGGTAAGATATCCGTGTACGGATGTTAAAATGTGAAAATAAACACACAGTTTGCAATTAAAACGTAATACCCGAATTCGAAATTTTGGATTGAAGCAAGATTCGGAAAAATCGAACCGGGTTACGAACGGTGACCGACCGGAATCAAACAATTTTTTTTTTTTGGAGTTTTCGGATAACCAACAACAAAATATTAAACATAAAATCTGGAAAATTTATTCGAACCGGGTCGACCCGACCCGAACAAATGAACGATGATCCGGCCGGATTTCGGGTTGACCCGACCCGGAATCAAACATTTTTTTTGATTTTTCGGATAATAAACAACAAAATATAGAACATGAAATCGGAAATTTATTCGAACCGGGTCGCCCGACCCGGAACATGACCCCGACCGAAGAACGATTTCCCCCAAATTTCGTGTAACCAACAAGACAATATAAACATACAAAAATCTGGAAATTAACCGAACCGGATCGGATGTTTTTCAACCCGAATCGATTTTCTCCAAATTTCGGATAACCAACAAGTACAATATAAACATACAAAATCTAGAAATTCATTCAAACCGGTCGACCCGACCCGGTTAGTGACCCGACCCGAACGGTGACCCGACCGGAACAGATTTTTCTTTCCAATTTTTTCGGATAACCAACAAGAAGATATAAAAGCATAATAAAAAAAATGGAAAAACTTGCCTAAATCGGTTGACCCGACCCGACCCGACAGTGAGCAAAAAGGGGCGAAATAATACCCGATTTCCGACGTAAGCTCCGACCAAAACTCCTTTTTTTCGGACAAAAAATTCACAAAAATCGACCCCAAAACAGTGAACAAAAGGGGGTATTTTATGGATGGGTTTTCGGATTTTAAGGGGTGTAGAGTGGCGGTGATGTGGCGGCAGTGGTGAGTTGAGTTGGTGTTGGGCGAGGTGACCGGCGACGTGGGGTCGCCGGTGTGGGGTGTGGGGGTCGCGTCAGGGTCAGGGGGTATGGGGTGTGCGACGGCGAGGTGACCGGCGACGTGGGGTCGCCGGTATGGGGTGTGGGGTGCGGGTGATGGATATGGGGGTTGGGCGGCGATTTTTAAAAGAGAGAAAGAGAGGGTGATATATTTTTTAAGTGTTGTGGTGTAGGGTTTTGTTTTTAGGGTTATGTGTTTAAAGGGGGGAAATAAAGGGAAGGGGATTGGGCTGTTGGGCCGACCGGGTTGGGCCGAAAATGGGTTTTGTTTGTGGGATTTGGGTTGTGAATAATAAGGGGAAAGGGTGTTGGGCTTAGGAATAAAGGGATGGGTGTTTGGAATTGTTTTGGGTTAAATTGTTTTGGGTTAAGATGTTAAAAGGTTGAAATGGGTTATAGGTTTAAAATATAAAAAGGATTTTATTATATATATATATAAATAAATAAAAGCTTTGCAAAATTTATAAATTGTAAAGATGACAATATGATAAAAATATAATAATTGCGAAATGCTTGTGCTAAAAAAAAACATGCGATGCCGATTCGTCAAAATAAACTAACATATAATATTAGGATAAAAGTATGATTATGATATAAAAAATGCAAATGACAAATAAAATGCAAATAATAATAAAAATGATGATATATATACATATTTGTGCCTATATTTTAAAGTTGTCTTAAGGTGTCAAAAATATTTAAAATTGCAAATAAAATCATAAAAGATGGGACAAAATTGGGTGTCAACAGTGACTTACGGAGACAGCACACATAGTGAGGAACTGCTGGATGGGTGAACCTTGGTGGCTGATGCATGTAGACTGTCTCTCTCAGATCCCCATGTAAGAATGCATTCTTTACATCAAACTGATGGATCGGCCAGTGTTTGCCCATGGAAATGCTCAAAACTGTACGGATGGTAGCCGGTTTGACAATCGGACTGAATGTCTCACCACAATCAATGCCCTCCTGCTGATTTGTGCCATTAGCCACAAGACGGGCCTTATACTTCTCAAGATTCTCATTGTCTCTGAACTTGTGACGAAATAGCCACATACAACGAATGACATTCACCCCATCAGGTCTAGGTACTAGATCCCACGTGTGCTGTTTAGTTAAAGCATTGAATTCCTCATACATAGCCGCATTCCAATTAGGGTCTTGTTTGGCCAATTTTGGGTTCTTTGGAAGTGGAGAGATGGTTTGGGCAGACAAGTTGAAATAGACTTTGGGTTTGAAGATTCCATTCTTTGAACGAGTTTTCATTGGATGGGTAGGGACAGTGGGTGGCGGAGTGGTGTCTGAGACCGGGGGTAAAGTCGGATAAGGAGAAGGTGGGGGCGAAGCCGTCTGAGGCGCCGCCGCTCCTGGATTGAGAGTCGCGGCGTTAGAAGGTTGACAGGCTTCTCTGAAGTTTGGGCACCGCAGCGCCTCAGCACAGGGTCGCGGCGCTGTCGACGGTGTTTTAAAAGATTGCTCTCTGGAAATCAGGCGCCGCGGCGCCTCCTCTCGTGGCCGCGGCTCTGACGACGGAACAGAGGATGTGAGTTGTTCGATTATGAGGGGAGAGATGGCAGACTCGTCAAGAAATGAGTAGTCCTGTTTTTGGAATTTTGGAAGATTCAAAAACGGGAATGTGGTCTCGTCGAATGTGACGTGACGAGATATGTGGATATGATGAGTCGACAAGTCATAGCATAGATAGCCTCTATGGTTCGGCGGGAATCCTAGAAAGACACATGGAGTGGACCTAGGAGCGAGCTTGTGAGGGGCGGTGGAGCTAAGGTTGGGATAGCACAGACAACCAAAAATCCGTAGATGATCATAAGAGGGGATTCTATGGTAGAGGATTTCGGTAGGGGTCATATTGTGAAAAGTGCTAGTAGGGAGAATATTTAGAGTGTATTCTGACATTTTAGCATTATAGACCCAGAAGGGTGGAGGGAGGGAGGCATGAATCAATAGGGTGCGAATCATATTGTTAATGGTGCGGATGATTCTTTCAGCTTTACCATTTTGTGGTGAGATGTGAGGGCAGGAGAAGCGAAATACCATGCCATTATTGGTACAAAAGCGATGAAACATAGAGTTGTTGAATTCACGACCATTATCGCACTGAAATGATTTCATGCCTTTTCCAAATTGTGTTTGAATGAACTTGTGAAACTCAAGAAATTTGACAAACACTTCCGATTTAAATTTAAGAGGGTATAACCAAACGTAGTGTGAAAAATCATCAAGCAACACAAGATAGTATTTATGACCGAGAGAACTAGAGATAGGAGATGTCCATAAATCGGCATGTATGATATCAAAAGGAGCAAATGTAACACTATTAGATGATTTAAACGGAAGACGAATATGTTTTCCTAAAGAGCAAGAAACACAATTTTGGGCAAGTTTCCCATTACAAGCAATTAAATTGTTGCCTCTAAGAAAATTAAAAACTGGAACTCCTGGATGACCAAGCCTATTAAGCCAAGCTGAAGAAGAAACAACCGCTAGAGTGACGAGAGAGCAAGATCTGGTAGCGGAGGTGGAAGTGAATGGATAGAGATCCCCCGTGCTATTGCATCTCGTAAGAGGTGTCCCCGTATGAAGATCCTTCACAGTAAAACCAAAAGGGTCAAAATTCACAGAGACAGAATTATTACGAGTAAATTGGCGGACAGATATGAGGTTCTTAATCATGTGTGGGGCATATAGGGTGTTTTTTAGGGAGAATGGTGGATGAGGAGGTTGTGTGTATGAGGTACCATAACCCTTAACTGGAATGCGTTGTCCACTACCAACTGTAACATATTGAGGATGCTTTAAACTAAACAGTTTAGGAATAGTACTGCAGACCGGGTGACGTGAGATGTGGCGCCGAGTCCATGTACCAAGTATTGTCAGGCTGTTGTATAGAGAGGGTGCTGAACGCCTGACCCAACTCAGTGGGTGTCATGCCGGAGGAGGGCTGCGGGACCTGACCTTGCATGAAGTGGGCCTGCTGTGGGGCTGGAGCGGGGCCTAACAAACCGGGGTAAGAATACGGATTGTATGGCTGCTGGTACCGGAATGGACTTGGCGCCGCGGCTCGAACTGGGGCACCGCGGCTCTCAGTACTGGGGCGCCGCGGCGCTGTAGACGAACTGCTAAGGAGCCGCGGCCCAGTTGTTCTGCGATCTCTGTTGCTGTTACTGCTGTTGGTTCTGTTGACCGTGACCCTTGCCACGACCACGGCCTCCTCTACCGCCGCGGCCTTTGCCACCATTGCCGCCGCGGCCCTGCCGCTGTTGGGAGTTGTCTGGTGGCGTCTGATCTTGGGGTTGCGTGTCGACGGCCTAACACCGCCGGGCGTGCTCATCCCGCTTAGCACGACGGGTTTCTTCGAGCAACAATTGTGAGCGAGCTTTGTTAAAACTCGGTAGCGGATCTGCCTGTTGAATTATGGTGGCCAAAGTATCATATTCGCCCTTAGTAAGGCCAGAAATCATTTGTAGCACCATTTTATCGTCAGTGACAGGCGTGCCGATGTTGGAGAGTTGATCCACTAGAATTTTAAGCTGCTTGCAGTACTCAGAGACATTGGAGAAGTTTTCAAGACGTGTTTTGTTGAACTATTCTTCCAAATACACGGCACGAGTGTGCTTGTTGTCCTGAAAAATTTCCTCCAAACGATTCCATAAGTCAAGGGCTGTGGAGTCAGATTTCATGATAGTAAGGAGCAAATCCTGAGAGATACTACCATATATCCATTGTTTGACGCCGGCGTCGAGACGATGCCAGATAGAATCATCAACCTCCGTAGGCGCAGAATAGTGTCATCAATATGGTCAAGCACGTTATAGAGACATGCATGATTGCGAAAAAGTTCAACCCAGGGAGAATAACTGGTTGTTTTCTTGATCAAGAATAATGGGAATATGGTTCTTGATGTTGGAAACAGGAAGGGCGGGATGAAACGGGGGTGATGACTTTGTGGAGGTAGAGGCGTCAGAAAGTGTGGAAGAATCAGGGATAGCCATTTAGAGAAGAGAAGAAAGGAAGAACAAAACCCGAAAAACAAGAAGATAATCTGGGAGGGCCGCGGCGTAGGAGAGGCAGCCGGCGCCTGTGGAAGAGAAATGTTTTTAGGGTTTTGTTTATTTGGCTCTTGATACCATGTAAGATGATATTAATCTCTCTTGGGGAGTCTTTCATTCATATCAAGGTATATATAGAGTACAATATCCATCCCTTATACAATAGGAATCCTAAGCCTATACAAAAGAGGAATCCTAGTCTTACCATAATTATATTTACATAATATATGAAAATATTTTAATTATGGGTAGGGAATATATTGTTTCCTATATTTACACGTTTACAATCCACAATGTGACTCAAACATCTTCACCTGTACACCAACATTACTTTCTTTATATCCCCAGTGTATAGTCGTTATATTCATAAGGCAAAAAAAAAAAACATATGAGAACTGATTAAGTTAATTCTTCCTTGATGTTAATTAACATATATATGCTTACAAAGGATTTAAGGCAGTCCCAATCATCAACAAGGGATTGTCCAGCAGGTCGAACAGTTGCGACCACCTCGGCAGCATTCTCAACTCCAAATAAAACAACTCCAATATGTCTTACATTGTTGTCTACATGTTCTCTTTCTGATATAGCTTCACTTAATTGCCTATAAGCTTCAATTTTCCTAGTAGACCCTTCAGGTGCAGTCTGGAACTGTCATTAATTATTGGGGAAAAAAAAACACAAAGAAGTCAGGTAACATAATGTCTTACTGTATTATTATTTTTACCTTACTAACAGTTACCCATAAATATTATTTTACCTGTCATGTATAGAAATTAAACTCGTGTAAAATTACCTTGGACTTTAGATACAAGATATGAACGTCGCGCTGGTTAACATGTCTTGAGGGTATCAATGACTCATTGTTGTTGGTAGAAGTATGTTTTCCAGAATTAGAACCCATGTATATAGAAAGAGCATCCTCATGTATATGTAAATCACCATATTGCATGATATGGGAACCAAAAGTACCATTATAAAGAACTCTTTTACGAATCTGAGAATGGATAAAACATCCAACAATGAGGTTAATTAGAAACATTTATAATTTAGAAGAATTAACAACTAGCTAGTATATGATTTTTGAAACTTTACAAATTAAATTGTGATAATATTTTTGAATGATGTATACTAATTAATTTTGGTAATATTCTTGGTAAAGACCTGTTCATCTAGTATTACTAAAAAATTTAATTAATTAATGCTGTCAATCTTACCCGTTGATACTGCTTCTTCAAAGTTTCAACTCGCCGATTGTGCAAATCACTGGCCATTAGTAGAACAAAGTGCAGTTAATTTAAATAATTTTCACTGATAGTCCGTGAGAAAAACCTCTATTTAACTCTAGTAATAGGTAGAACGTACCATACTAAAATAATTAAATCAAAAGATGAAGCTAACATTTACGTACCTATCCTCCAACCAAGAGACACTGAACAAGCCTCCCATACAGACATCCTTGTAATCTTTAGGGAGACACTCGCCAAAGCACTCACCACCTATAGAACAGTAGGTAGCCCAACTGTCTTCATCAGGCTTTGATGATGTTGTTACGTATATGCTCAAACTTTTCCCTAGAAGACCATCAAACATGCTTCCAGACTCACAATTGATTTAAGTAATAAAATCTGGACAAATATGAGAGAGAGAAATATATATACCTTGGGTACTACTTTATACACATCATTGCCATGGGGGCTATTTAGGATAACTCCAGGTCTTGGGTTTTCAGGATGATAAGCAATGTCATCGTACATGAATACAATGATGTTTTCATCTTTTAGACCCTCTTTCTTCAGTAGTTGATAAGCATGGCATACATTAGCCTGAAATAAGGCCAAAGGAATAAATTAATTAGAAAGATTGGAAGTTCATTTGTTAATTAGTTGCCTGGAAATTTGCCTTTGGCGGGGAGATGCGTCCACCCATCTTTAATGAATTAAACACTAGTGTTCCACATGTTGGAGGCTTTGTCTCTTCACACATGCATAATCTACTAAGTGAGTAGATGATCGTAGGGCCAAGAATCGTCAAATTTCGTTGAGAAATGAAAGAGATATTGGTCCACGAAGTAAGGTGTTTGAGGCATGAAAATATGGTGTGGGACAAATCTACCACATCGGTGGGAAAAGGAAGAATTGCTCTCTTTATAAGTCTCTAAAGTGGTAAAGGGTTTAGGATCCAAAGGGGTATCCCATGTGTTTAAAGGAGGGAGGACCTAGATGTGCTTGGGTTCAAGGCTAAGCCCACACGCGCGACGCCGCCGCCGCCCGTCCGGGCCACGAGGAGTGGGGAGTGGGGAGTGGGGAGTTTTTGATATTATCTTATTGGACTCCAAATTGCTTAATATTTACAGTTTGGGCTATTTTTTGGAGTATTAACCAGCCATTACTTGATTGTTAACTACTCCATAAACAGCCCTCCTTCATGACCATAAATCAGCCTCTCTAAATGGCCATTAATAGCCCTCTCTAATGCCATTAACAACCCTCACTAATGCCATTAACATCCTTGTTTGTGGCAGTTGAGGAGTCCCTCCTTCATGCTATATATTGATGCCTTTTGGCTCAATTATGTTGGACATTTTTTCAGTCACGAAAAACAGTGCAAAAACAGCAACGAAAAATAGTGCACTAACAGTAAGGAAAGACACACATATACACAAGATATACACTACAGAGACACACTATATACACAGAGACAAAACAGAAGAGAAAGTCAGTCCAAACGTTGGACGAAAACAGAAACTCTTCATTCCTTTTCCATTTCTTTAGCAAGTCGATTCGTATTTGTTTTCTTCGTTAGACTCAACCTATTTGCTTTGTAGTGTTGAGATTAAAGTGTTGTTTTATCTTGGGAGACTATTGTCCGCTAACGTAAAAAAATATATACGAGGCAATCTTGTCTTAAGGACAGAGTGCAATCACTCGACTCAACACACGGTTGTAACCATCCAGATTTAGTGTTTCTTGATTTCAGATTATCAAGATTCAAGACTCAACAACTTTGCGGAAGTTCTGAAGATTGACTATTTGTTTATCCTTTCGAACACTTGTAATATTTATTTACTTCCCGTACTGTTTTACAATAGCAACCAACAATTTAAGACAAGATTGTATTAGTATTAGTGTTCGAAAGATGTCGGTCAAAAGTTGTGTGACCAAATCTGGATATGGCTGTGGTTTTCTGGTAGAAGAGAGTGATAGTGATGCTGTCGAAGGTCAACGTGTTCATGGTGTCACCGCTCCCAAGAGTGGTGGGAACAAGCGCTCACGAGACGCTGAGGATGTCAACTGGGACAAGAGGAGAAGGCTGAAGATGTGGTTCTGTCTTGCAACAGAAGGCCTATATCTGTCCCAGACAGAGGATCCGGATTATGGTAAGGAGGAAATGGACACTCAGTCCGAGGAAGTGACTGAAGTGGGCCAGAATCCAAAATTGGGATAAATTATTTTCTTCCTTGTCAAGAATAAAGATTAAATGATGTCTAATTAAAAATGGCTTAAAAGTAAGGAGGAATATGAAAATGTTTTACGAAATAATTTATATTCCTTACGCTTTAAAATCATAAGTTTAATCTCTTCTTCTTTCCCGTTTAAAGATTGGACTTTGTAAATGACTTAAAAGATCTGTTCTTTTAAGTGTAATTATTAAAAGTGTGTAAAGTATGTTCGCACATACGATGGAGAAAAATCCACTAACTGTGCGAAAACTGTTACCACTCTTAAGTAAGCGCCAAGAATTGTCTGGGCACCAATCATAACAGAAGAAGTTTAAAAGCTAAAGACGTTGAGCCCGTCACACTATTTGGCAGAAGATCCTTCATAGGATGATATTGGACACTCAGTCATACAAAGCCTCCGGGCGACTAGAGTGGGCCAAAATTCCTTTGATAGGATGATATTGGACACTCAGTCATACAAAGCCTCTGGGCGACTGGAGTGGGCCAAAATTCCTTTGATATGATGATATTGGACACTCAGTCATACAAAGTCTCCGGGCGACTGGAGTGGGGCCAGAATTCATTTCATAGGAAAAGTAATGGACACCTAGAAAGGTAGGCCAGAGTTTTCAGGTCTTAAATGATCTGAAGGCCTAAAGAAAGGTAGGAAAAAATTGGACACTCAGTCTGCCTAAGCAACTGGTGTGGGCCATAGTATCCAGATCACATATGATCCGATTACGCCCTAACCACGGGCAAGAGGTTGTTCATGTGAAGCAACGCCACCTCTAAAGTAGAAGGGATTGGAGAGTATGTCCTCAATAGGACTTCAGGGAATGTGATCACTCTAAAATGAGGTGATACATGACCCAAACTTGGTTTAAGGGACGTTGTTGGTCAAGCTGGTTTGAGACTAGTCCAACAGGTCTGTAATAACTAAGAATGGTACAATATGTCTGTAACCAAAGGAATGATATATTTGTAATCCGTGCATCTATGTCATCATAGATTAAGACACGTTAAATATAAAGTCATTCAAAAGCTAACGATGTTGAGATTGTTGCCTTCTGTCGACATAAACCCTCAAAATGAATGTGAGGTAGGCGAAAAGGCAAAATCACCTTTCCAAGTTCCGTCAAAGGAATAGCGAAAGAAGCACCGCTTCTCTAGAACTTAGTCACACCTAGATGGGTGATTTGAAGTTTATACAAAATAGATGGGGTAGACAAGTGCGTTGTGACCTTCATTGATAATGGTACAACGTATTGTATCCTTTGTTTGTTGAAAAGCAAAGATGAAGTTGTTGAAGCAGATAAGCGCTACAATGAAAGAAGTTGAAAATCAACTAAGCCTACGGATTGAGGAATTCATAGTGATAGAGGGGGAGAATGTGAAGCATCGTTCATTAAACGACTGTTCATTACTCACCTCAAGTCCAACGGTGTTAGCCAAGCGCAAAGCCGTACGCCGAAATTATGTGAGGCAAGGCGATCCTTACCGCTAATGCGATTCTCAATAGAAATATGCATAAGGATAAGGATAACTCTCCGTGTGAAACATGGAAAGGATCTCACATACAAATGTTGTAATGTGGGGTGGCTTGGTAAAAGTTGGAATACCAAAACTGGTCAAGTTGTACCTAAGACTGTAGATTGCATATCCACTAGATCTGCAAATAACAGTAGTACTTATCACCTCTTGGTGTCAAAGAATGCTGAATTCTTTGAAGATAACTTTCCTTGAAAAGGAAAAAGAAGTAATTTCTCAAGGTTAACAAGAACCCGCGATGGAGTGACTGTCTGGAACTAGACGTTCCGTATCTACAGGACTCGAAAGTTGCTGGCTATCCGAAACTTAATATTCCAGATCTGCAGAACTCAGTGATTCTAGATGTTGAACCGAGACGGAGCAGAAAAGGGGACAAAGACTTGTTCCAGTCCTTCTAGCTTGTATGGTTGAGAATGAACCATGGACAATTAACAAATAATTGTCATCTCCAGAAGCGTTGCTTTTGAAAGAAGCTACAAAGAACGAAATAGATTCTATTATATAGAACCATACTTGCGTTATGGTTGATCTTCCTCCGGGAAAAAAACATTTGGGTTGTAAAATGTGCTCCCCTGTGTGTAGTTTAACATCCAGGGCCATTGCAGTCTTGCGTGACATGGATGTTGAAACAGTATTCCTAACCGGAGAGTTGGAAAGGGAGATCAGAGTTGGTTTGCTGGACTGTTGGGCTTCTTCCTGAACTTTCATTTTGGTCCCTGAAATGTTTACATTTTGGTCCTGGAAGTTTCAGATAAAACAGAAACAATGAATCTGACCACAGAAACATTGACTCTGAAGTTAGAAAGCCAACAGTTGGAAAACCAACAGTCTGAGAATTGAAGTCATATTGAAACAAAATCTCGATATGAAAGATATGAGTATCACCGATGACATCTTAGGAATTGGATTTCTAAGACATCTAACGGACTGGTCGATAGCTGACAGTCTCGTTGAAGCCACCAATAGATATGAATCATATAACTGATTGGAATTATGGTGCACCCATAGATAAGGAGAGATATGCACAGGTCACGTGTAGTTCAATGTATTGTACATACTACAACCGACCTGGTATCTGCCTATAAAGCAGATCAGTTGAACTAAGGTTCACTGATGATTTTAATAAGTGATTCTGGAAAAGGCGTTAAGTCGGATATGACGATATCTGAATTATTCGCTTATCTACGGATTATAGTATTCTGGATGTCCAGCAGTTCTGGGAGAACACAGTGATGCAAACTGTACATTAGATCTGAAGAACACCAAAGCCATAAGTAAATGTGTATGGTGGGTCTTGGAAAAACCTCTAAGCAAACTTGCATCGGCCGATTCATGATGGAATCGGAGTTTATCGCTTTATACAAAGCATGAAAGAAGTTGAGTAACTTCACGACTCCTTAGAGGACGTCCCTTATTGGGAGAAACTCGTTCCTTCAGCAGTTATACAATGTGGCTAGCCGGTCGGCTTCAGGAAGGACACGGATGACGGCATCTGGACATATCTATCAGGATCTGTCGGAGACATAAAACCGTATGGCAGTTGATCATCACAGATGTCACTTCCTTATTTACTAACTAAGGGATTACCCAGAGATCAAGTGTTCTGCCTGTCTAGGGGAATGGACTTAAAACCCAAACAATACAAACCTTTGCGGTGGTAACCCAACCATACTGATTGGAGATCCCAAGAATTTGGTTCAATGGGAAAACTAAGCTGCAAAAGGTTCAGTTGAGCGCTTTGGTGGAAGCAAGAAACACTTCGGATGATGATTTCTGTACGAAAACATGAATCCAAAGTTGTTCCCGCGATAGACGTGAAAGTGCTACATGCATGGTGTGTAAAGGTTAAGTTTCCAAACCTTTAACGATCCTCAAATGGTTGAGGTTAAGGTTGGGGAAACTTTTAATGATTCCTAACACTTGTGAAGTGGGGTATAGCAGGATATCTTGTAGGAGATCACCTATTTAAGTGCGAGGAAGGCCACCTCAAATGAACGCACTTAAGAATCCAAGTGTGTCCACGGCCACAACGGACAAAACCATAAAAATGAAAACGAATAAGGAGAGTTATTGTGTTGGTATCATTGTCTTGGCTTACACTAAACACTGACGGTTCAAGACATCACGTTCAGCGCGCAGTAAGTAAGTCCGATGGTATTCAACTAGGGAAGGATCAAAGCTGAAGCTACCTCTCCTGATGCAATATATTTTCGCTGAAAGTAGACACCTTGTGTGTGCGCCATAATCTCTCTTTCATAGAGGGATTGTTGGAAATTTGCCTTTGGCGGGAAAATGCGTCCACCCATCTTTAATGAATTAAACACTAGTGTTCCACATGTTGGAGGCTTTGTCTCTTCACACATGAATAATCTACTAAGTGAGTAGATGATCGTAGGGCCAAGAATCGTCAAATTTCGTTGAGAAATGAAAGAGATATTGGTCCACGAAGTAAGGTGTTTGAGGCATGGAAATATGGTGTGGGACAAATCTACCACATCGGTGGGAAAAAGAAGAATTGCTTTCTTTATAAGTCTCTAAAGTGGTAAAGGGTTTGGGACCCCAAGGGGTATCCCATGTGTTTAAAGGAGGGGAGGACCTAGATATGCTTGGGTTCAAGGCTAAGCCCACACGCGCGCGCGCCGCCACCCGCCCGTCCCATCCGGTCCGAGCTCGGGTCATAGGTCACGGGTCGTGGGCTGTGGGTTGTGGGCTGTGGGAACTTTTTGATATTATCTTTTTGGACCCTAAATTGCTTAATATTTACAGTTTGGTCCCTAGAGTTTCTGGAAAGTTGATTTTGGGAAAGACGGAAGGCAGAAACTTCTGCCTACCGTTTGAGCTATTTTTTGGAGCATTAACCAGCCATTACTTGACTGTTAACTACTCCATAAATAGCCCTCCTTCATGACCATAAATCAATCTCTCTAAATGGCCATTAACAACCCTCTCTAATGCCATTAACAACCCTCACTAATGCTATTAACATCCTTGTTTGTGGCAGTTGAGGAGTCCCTCATCCATGCTATATATTGATGCCTTTTGGCTCAATTATGTTGGACATTTTTTCAGGCACGAAAAACAGTGCACTAACAGCAACGAAAAACAGTGCACTAACAGTGAGGAAAGACAGTGCACTAATTTCCGATACCCTCGTGGCATCACCCGCGGCCCACATAGCTTCCCCCGCTTTCTCTTCCTCAACACCCGGCGTCATGAATAATCAACTACAGGCCCAGTACCTGACACAGTAGGCTAGCCCACGTCCTTAGCAACTGTTCGAGCACTGGGCCACGTCGACCAGCCCCTGTCCAGCCACGAGGCCCACTACACAGAGGCCCAACAGCAGCCGTCCAACCTCAACCCAACAGATTTGGGCCATGCTTTCGGTTCTTTAAAAATTATGCAGCCCGATGATGCGTGGTATATGGATACGGGAGTCACGTCTCACCTCACCAACAATTCTGGTAATCTTCCTCAACTGCGCAATTTAAATACTCTTCAATCTATTATGGTCAGAAATGGTCATCGCATTCCAATTCAAGAGTTTGGCCACATACTAACTCTACCACCGCATCCCCATTTCTCCCTTAAAAACATTATATATGCCCCTAACATTATCAAGAACCCAATCTCTATCAAAAAATTTTCCACCAATAATTATGTATCCATTAATTTTGACCTATTTGGTTTTTCTGTAAAGGCCTACGTACGGGGAGTCTTCTTACGAGATGCTATAGTGTGGGGGACCTCTATCATTTCCTATCCACGTCCACTGCCAGTGTCAATCCTCCCACATCTCTAGCTGCCATCTCCTCCTCAACGTGGCATAATAGACTTGGACATCCTGGAGCTTATATTTTTTCTTTTCTTAGAAACCACAATTTAATTAAATGTATTAAAGGGAACCTTGCCAAAAATTGCTATTCTTGTCATCTAGGAAAGCATGTTAGACTTCCATTTACGTCATCTTTGAGTATTACTTTTTCTCCCTTTGATATTATTCATGCTGATTTATGGACCTCTCCTATTACTAACAAATTGGGTCATAAGTACTATTTAATATTCTTGGATGATTTTTCTCACTTCCTATGGGTCTTTCCGCTCCACTTTAAATCTCAGGTCTACTCCAAGTTTCTTAACTTTCGTGTGTATGTTAAAACACAATTTGAAAAAGAAATTAAAATATTTCAATGTGACAATGGTCGTGAATTTAACAATTCTCTCTTTCGTAAATTCTGTACAGCTAATGGCATGGTCTTTCGTGTCTCCTGCCTCCATACTTCCACTCAAAATGATAAAGCCGAACGAATTCTATGCATCATTAACAATATGATTCGTACCTTACTTTTTCATGCATCTCTTCCCCCCAGCTTCTGGGTATATGCATTAAAATACATCTATTCCGTTGAATCCCTACCTATGATCATCTTCAGATTTTTGATTATCTTTGCTACCCGAATCTGGCCTCCACTATCCCTCACAAATTATCACCCTGTTCCACTCCGTGTGTCTTCTTAGGGTTCCCGTTAAACCATAGGGGGTACTTATGTTATAACGTGTCCACACGCAAAATCGTAGTCTCACGTTATGTCACATTTGAGGAGAACGTCTTTCCCTTTGCCAATATCCACCAATTTCGACCCACTGATTACGAATTCCTTGATGACTCGGACACCTTACCTCTAGTCCAAAATAAACTATAAAAACCGCACCATCAGGCCATACCGCCACCCATCCTGTCGACCCTACCCCACTGCCCAGTCGATGTTCGATGATACACCCGCCACACTGCCCCACTCCACTGCCCAGTCCTTGCCCGTCACACTACCCAGCCCCTGCCGATCACCACTGCCCAGTCCCGACCCCACTGCCTAGTACAGTCTGCCACCTCCCATCCTCCTTGTCCCACCCATGACCGTCCCCACACCGCATGGAAACCCGTGCACAACACGAGATTTTCAAACCAAAAGTTGACTTTAACCTATCCACTCAAACCATCTCACCCGTTCCCAAAAATCCATAATTAGTCAAACTTGACCCGAATTGAAATGCGGCCATGCGTGAGGAGTTTAATGCGTTAACCAATCAACACACTTGGGATCTTATTCCGAAACTAGAATGGGTGAATGTGATTCATTGTATGTGGCTCTACCGTCACAAATTTTGAGATATTGGAGCGCTTGAACGCCATAAGGCAAGACTTGTGGCTAATGGTACTGGTCAGTAGGAGGGAGTTGATTGTGGTGAGACTTTTAGTCCGGTGGTCAAACCAGCCACCATTCGCACATTGTTGAGCATATCTATGGGGAAAATTGTCTTATTCACCAGCTTGATGTAAAAATGCTTTCTTACATGGGAATTTGAAAGATACCATTTATATACATTAATCATCTGGCTTTGTACATCCAGAGGTTCCTCATTATGTCTATCGTCTTCGTAAGTCACTATATGGTTTGAAACAAGTCCCTAGGGCTTGGTATGAGAGGTTTGCTACATACATCATGCATATAGGGTTCATATGCAGCAAGAGTGATCATTCCCTGTTTATGTTTCATTGAGGTACTGACACAGATTATCTTCTTTTATATGTGGAAGATATTGTTTTGACAGCTTCTTCTGAAACACGAGATCATTGCTCTCCTCAAGTCCGAATTTGCTATGACAGATTTGAATAAGTTGAGTTATTTTTTAGGGATATCGGTGACCAGATCCACACATGCCATGTTCTTGTGTCAGCGTAAGTATGCAGAGGAGATTGTCTACAGGGCTAAAATGGTAAACTGCAAGATTATGCCCACTCATGTCGACTCAAAGTCCAAACTCAGTCGGATGACGGGGATCCGGTCAGCGATCCCTCTCTTTATAGGAGTCTTGCATGTGCTCTTCAGTATCTCACATTCACACTGCCAGATATTGCATATGTTGTTCAGCAGGTGTGCTTGTTCATGCACGCTCCTAGGGAGCCTCACTTTACAGCTCTTAAGCGTATCATTTGGTACGTTAAGGGCACTCTTGACTATGGACTACATTTATATCTCTCTGCACCGACTAGGATGCTCTCCTACACAGATACAGGCTGTCCGGACACCCATCGCTCTACGTCCGGCTATTGCGTATTTTTGGGGATAATATTATATCATGGTCTACCAAGCGGCAAGCCACACTTTCATGTTCGAGTGCAGAAGCAGAATATCGAGGCGTTGCGAACGTTGTTGCCGAGCTATGCTGGCTCCGAAATCTCCTTCTTGGGCTTCATTGTCCATTACGTAAGGCGTCTTTAGTTTACTGTGATAACATATCTGCTGTCTACTTGTCTCATAACCCGGTTCAACATCAGTGAACCAAGCATATTGAGATGATTATTCACTTTGTTCGTTTGAAGGTTGCAATAGGTCACGTTAGGGTGTTGCATGTTCCTTCTTCCTATCAGTACACATATATCTTCACAAATGGGCTTTCTCGGTAACTGTTCCTTGACTTCAGATCCAGTTTCAGCATCCGGCCTCCTCCCGCTCCGACTGAGGGGGTGTGATAGTGAATATATTCCATATATTCATAATATATTCTGTAATTAATATTTTAGTGTAATCAATGTAAAATAGAGATCCTAATTCCATTAGGACAACAATTGTACACTCTCTATATATGGCATTAATAAGAAAACCCCATCAAAAAGATTTACACTATTCTACCTTAACAGTAAATGTGTTTCATACTAAGTTGATCACTAAAGTTATTAACCCATTCAAGGGCACCTATCGTGCTTAGATAGTAATCTATATATGAAAAGCATAATGCATGCAAAAGAAGAAAAAGTATATTAAGGGGTCGCTTGGTTGGACGGACTAGGCAAAATAATCCTCGTACACAATTTGGTTCGAATTTTCATTTCTGATAACTTACATCTTAATCGTTGTAATATTTTATATAAGATTACAACATGGAATGAGTTATACCGGTATATTAATCTCGATATAACAATTTTTGCATCATATCTCTACATAACTAGGCTGTGAACCAAATTTGTAGTACACAATTATATCCTCAAATTAAGTCCTCCATCTAATATGAAACATTTGTTTTCATTTAATGGAGGTCTCAATAGGAATGGTTCAGATCTTAGATTATTAAGCGTAATTATTTACATTAAGATCAAAGCACTTATTTGATCTGAATACGTCTTAATCATTAAGATCTTGAATAAAGTTTTAATAACATTAAGAAGTTTGTATAGATAATTTTTACCATCACTTCATCCATAACCACCAACCTACCCCACCACCCACCCACTTCAACCCCACTCACCCCACCCTCTCTACACCATTTACCCCACCACCACAAGCCCCCTCTTCCATCACAATCACCACCACCCCTCTTCCCCACCCCCATCATCACTAACCACCTCTACCATCATAACCACCACCACCACCACTATCAACCACAAAAACTCTCACCCTCCCAACCCCCACAGCCCACCCACCAACCTACCCATCCACTCTCCACCTCTCCCCCCAACCCCCACCACCTTCACTAATTCTACATCTTCCATCATATCCGTTTCCACCACCACTGTAAACCATCACTACCATCGTCAACCACCACTGACAACCATTGTTGTCAGTCACTATCATACCTACCACCTTCATAATTAAAATTATATTAACAACCATCGATGTCGTCGCCATCCCCACCACCCCACCTCTCCAATCCCACCACCACCCATCCATCCACCTCTGCCCCACCCCCTCTCCACCCCTTACCCCACTACCACTAACCACCTCTACTACAAAGCATCTTCATTATCACTAGCGAGCATAAATATTTTGTTTTTTTATTAAATGATAATTCCTTTTATTAGATTTATATTTATTTTTTAATATTTAGTTATTTTTTATTTGATTTGTATGTTTTTTATGTTTAAATAAATACATTATGAATATTCAGATGTTGAAAAACAAACAGTCTTAATCTTTTAGTAATTAGATCTAGAAACAACATATTAGTCATTCAGATATGTATTCATATTTAGACGTCTTAATCTTAATGAAAATAAAAAAATTAAAAATAATTAAAAAGGATTTATTCCCACCCAACTAAATAGAAGAAAGCAAATACAAAAACTATCATCTAGAATCTCTTTTTTTTTGGTCGAAGAACACATTTTATTTCATAACTTGCAACACCAACAACACAATAATCTACACCTACCAAAAAAATATCAAAGCAAAAAGAAAACGACCATCTATCTATAGCAGGGATTCCTGCTCCTATCTACCAGTCCTTCCTATATATGTTTCTCTATGTATGAAGCTGTTCAATCCACCCTTTATCTTTACATCTTGCTTTCCTATGTAATATATCAAAAATTCTGACTTTGCTCTCTTCCCGCAGTTTCTGGACCACCACCAAGGGCCTTGGTACTACTTCATTCCAGAATGCCTCATTTCTTGCAATCCAAATCTGATATACTAATGCAATCAACACTGCCCATATAAGACCACGACTGATTCTTCCTTTTGCCCATCTGGCCATTCTCTTCCACAGCCCTTTGAGTTCTAGATGGCACAGCCTAATCTTTAGCCACTGAGCCACTTCATCCTCACAGGTTTTAGAAAATACACATTTAAAGAACAGATGCTTCATAGTCTTCAGATAATTTCCACATAAGGAGCATGCTGTGTCTTGGCAAATCCCCATCTTATCCAGTCTCACTTTAGTCAATAGCCTACCATGCATTGCTAGCCAATAGATAAAGTTATGTTTTGGGATGTTGACATTATTTCATGCTACTCTCCACCATGCTTGTTGCACCCCTTCCCCCATTCTCCAGTTATACCCACTGCTTATAGAATACTTCCCAGTAGGTGTCGGCCAATTATTTCCCCTATATCCAGGACCAAACTTCTCTTTTATATTGTATATCTTCTTCTAATACCAGCAGCTGTCATGGGAGGAGAGTACTACCTGAAAGTATGTATGTTCTAGAGACAATCATTATTAGGACAAATGTACTTGAACACATTCGTATTATTAATAAGATTAATATTTATGACATTTGCAATTATTTAATTATTATTTGATTGTTTGTAATTATTCATTAATGTGCATTCCTTGAGCTTACGTTGTCACTAATAGAGTGAGATATTGATGATATAGCGTAACTCTAAAATAGCCTCGACTAATGATCATCGAGAATGGATATCGATGATATGTTATAAGTCGACATATGATCTGCGTCACATTCTTAGAGAATGTAGTATGTCTCACCTGCTACTAGTAATGGTTACTAATGATGGACATATGGATACTTTTGGAAAGTATTGGTATACCTTGCTGATAAACTATTTGTTATACATGTCTAAAGTGTTATCAGCGTGTGGGAGAGTGGGAGATAAAGGTCCTTTGACTTGAGGTCAATACGCACCTTGTTTACAAAGTAATGTACTGTCACCCCGTCCTAAGCTTAAACTCCTTATAGGATAATACACGGTTTGTGTTGGGTACATTATGATGTAAATTAAGGTGGTAATTGAGTCAAGAATAGGATTCATTCCTCGATTGGATATTCGAGAGAGCACTCAATTTCTCAGTGATATTAGGTCGACCAAGTCATTGGCCAATGCAAGAGACATATTTAGAATATGGTCTAGTTGTCGACTAATATAGATGAGATAAAGTGATCAAGCCATTTGGATAGACACATGGAAAATCCTAAGCTTGATCGAGTGTGTCGCGAATGAAAGAAATTTATCATCTCACATAAAGGTTATGTTTGCTGGATTCATGTAAACATACTTCATATATTGAGTTCGTCGTACGACGCAGTCTAGGAGTTCCGTATGGACCTTAATTGGATTAGTGTCGATATATGAAGGCCTATAGGGTCACACTATGTCAATTGTCTCTTCGATCTAAGGGTATATTGAGAAAGTATTAAATATTCTATTTGAAATCGAGATATTTAAATTGATAATAACTATGAGATAATTTCTATTAGATGAAAATTATTTAATTAAATCAAAATTGGATTTTGGATTAAATGTGCTGAATATATATATACTAAATGAAAACGGGAAACAAAATTTTATGTAAGGTGCCGCGGCGCCGACCCGGCAGTAGGCCCAGTCAGACTGGCCCACGGCACCTCGATTTTTGCGTCAGGCCTAGTGCCCAATCCTAATTCATTTCTGACCTAATTGTAACTATCAATACAACACTAAACCATTGTTATTATACACCAATTCTCATAAATAAATTCTAGACTTCTAGGATAAAACTCTCTCAAACCTCTGTCAAGATTTCCTGGTTTTCTTGATAGAGGAATACACCGTAGCATTGTGCTTGCAGTCAAAAAGGGAATCGCGTGTTCACCCTAAAGTAAAGACTCCAGATTTTATAACATGTAAGTTCTTGTTCATTTTTATGTTATAGCTTTTGATTGTCATATAACCATATCAGAAGAAATTGTTGGGGTAAGTACAATAAAATTTTAAACTTCTGTTGTGCCTACTTATGTATTTTGAACCCAACAAAACCCTACATGGTATCAGAGCCCAGGTTGGTTCAATGGTTATATAACAATTGAATAACATAATAATATGGGTTAAACATAAAATTGGATTAAAACAAGGCTTCTTGAAATCCTACATATCTTGACCGAATGGTTAACCATTTCATATCACCCTAAATTATCACTTACGCTAAATGGATGATGGTCGATATGTGTGTTATTGATACACGACGAAGAACAAGTATGAATGGATGATGGTCGATATGTGCATTATTGAAGGATCTGTGATTTGATCCCTAAATTGGATTTAGGGCTCGAACGATTTTAAAAAAATCAACACAGAAATGTTTTGTCAAGACGTCGGCGCCGCAACCCTATAGTAGGGTGCCGTTGCGCTTGCTAAGGTTTTAAGGCGGTGCCGCGGCTCCATGGTGGAGAGTCGCAACCCTAATGCTTCATTTTTAATTCTGGACTTACTGGACAATAGGCATCGCAACTCCATAGTGGAGCGTCGCGGATCTAAAGCATTGCAGAAGCATTCTGCCTCGGTGGCACCGCGGCCCTAATGATAGGTGTCGTGGCCCCACCAGTAAAAAAAATGTTCAAAAAGTTTAACCCATGATTATTATTATTATACAGTATATTTGATAAGTATACTGTTTATGTGCTAAATGTCAAATTATTTGTCATTTAAATTACTAGAATAACGTCCGCAAATAACTGTCTGAGTATGCGGCACCCAGTATGTGTTTAAACCGCTTAATATCATGCTTGGGCAGGCGATACCCAATAAGTGCTTAATAGACTTTGCATGATAATTAAGATGTTATATTTGATATAGCATACTAGAGTTGATCTTGGTTAAAACCCTGAATTAAATTGTTCCCCAAAATTTAATACAAATCTCATTCAAAATGAACTCGCCGTCCGTTATAATTGATTGTAGTGCAAAATCCTTTTCGGCGAGATGAGTATTTATGCCACAACATTTGCTCCAAGTCTACGAGGACTCAAACTCTTTCATATATGCATGTTAAATGTAGAAGTGGGTGATAAACCTTCATGAGTATTTACACCACAGTGTTTGCTCTATAAGGCAAAACTCATTTAGATATATAATTGCAGTCCCATAACGGGGTTGACTTGCTAGGTTGTCTTGGCGCCACAGTGTCAGACAAGCCGAGAGATGCAGATCGATTGTTTAGAACATTCGGTTAAACAAGAGTTACAAATTGTTTGTAATTGGTTTGGAGACTTACCAGGTTGTGCTATTAAAGTTATCAGTCACAGCAAACGCGGAGATAACATGAACCTGGATCTTGCCCCATTGTGACCATATTTTATATGAGTCCATATTCTTCCATGGGGTCGAAGGGTATGTTGAAATAGTGTGAGCTAATTAAACTAAAGGCAATGTTAATTAGTTAACGAATGTGTTCAATAGAAATTATATTAGAGTTTAATTTCAAGTCTATCTATATCTTCAGTTTATACAAAATATCGAATCTGTCACTGAAAATGTTGGTCGAGACAAACAAGCTGACTAGAGCAAATTACCCTAACTGGTTAAGAAATCTGTAATTGGTGTTAAGACAAGAAAGAATTGAGTATGTGTTAGACATAATGTTCCCCACAGTCCCTGCTAAAAACTCTGCTGAGTATGCCCTATTTGACAAGGTGGCTTAACAGAAACATCTAGACGATGCTACCTTGGCACAGTGTGTAATGTTATCCTCTATGATTGTGGAGTTACAGAGGCAATATGAAAACATGGGCCCCAACAAAATGCTAGAAAACTTGAAGAGTCTCTATTACTCACAGTCTCAAACAATGGAGTATGAACTATTGAGAGACCTTTTCAAGTATAAGTTGAACGAAAGGGGTTAAGTGTCAATGCATGTTCTGAAGATGATTGGCCTGATAGAAAGGTTGGCTTCGATTAGAACGAAGCTGACTATAAATGTCTCTGTCAACCTGATCCTGAATTCACTTCCTAGTTCATTTGAGAATTTCATTGTGAACTTCAATATGAATGGGACCAAGGCAAGTCTTCCAGAGTTTCACAACATGTTGAAGACCTTTGAATCATCTACCTCTAAAGGTAAAGCCATGCCCATGATGGGCTCTTCTAGCAAGTTCAAACCCAAGGGTAAGAACATGCAGAAGAAGAAGAAGGGTAAGACAGTTGTTGCACCTACAGTTATGAAACCTAGAGGAGGTGTTCAGAAGAAGGAAAATTTAGCTTCGGATGTGTGCCTCATCTGCAAGAAGAAGGGGCATTGGAAGAAGGACTGCACAGCTCCAGGAAGAGGCAAAGCACTAGGTGCTCCTGGCCCTACTGGACAAGGTATGTTTGTCATTGAGATAAATATGTCTATAAATAACTCTCACTGCTGGGTATTGGATACCGCATGTGGCTTACACATTTGTAATAATGTGTAGGGTCTGATTGACAGCAGAAAGGTTGGACCTTGAGAGGTAGACCTGCGCGTTGGAAATGGAGCACGAGTGGATGTTGAACGCGTGAGATCTTATAGACTAGATTTACCTTCAGGCTTTAGTTTAGAACTAAATAATTGTTATTTTGTTCCCTCATTAACGAGGAATATCATTTATATCCCAATGTTAGACATTGAGGGGTTTTTCTCATTTATTGCCAATGACAGTTATGTACTGTCTTTTAATGGTTTTGTTTGTGGAAATGTTCTGCTTGTGGATGGTTTGTATGTTCTAAACTATAGTCGTGAAATTTTCAATGTGCAAAATAAATTAGCTAAGATAAGTAATCCAAGAAACCCCACCTACTTATGGCACTGTAGACTTGGTCATATCAATGAATCCATGATAACAAGATTAAGAAAGTTAGACTACTTGGAACCATTTGACTTAGAGTCCTATGGTAACTGTGAATCTTGTTTGAGAGGAAATATGACCAACAAGCCACTTTATGGGAAAGGTGTGCAAGCCAAAGAGGTGCTTGAGTTGGTCCATACTGATGTATGTGGGCCATTTTCAACTCAAGCTAAAGGGGGCTTCCCTTACTTCATCACTTTTACAGATGATTTCACAAGGTTTGGACATGTGTATCTTATGAAACACAAGTCTGAAGCCTTTGAGAAATTCAAGGAGTACAAGTCAGAAGTAGAGAAGCAACTTGAAACAAGTATCAACACCCTTCGATCAGATCGAGGAGGTGAATACTTAAGTAAAGAATTTCTGGATTACTTGAAGCTTCATGGAGTCCAATAACAATGGACACCTCCTGAAACGCCACAGATAAATGGTGTTGCTGAAAGGAGAAATCAAACCCTATTAGATATGGTTAGATCCATAATGAGTTTCTCAACTCTACCAATATACATTTGGGGCTATGCGTTGCAAAGCTCAATTTATATTCTGAACAGGGTTCCTTCAAAGTCAGTAGAGAAAACTCCATATGAGATATGGAATGGCAAGAAGTCAGCACTTAAACACATGCGACCCTAGGAGTGCCCTTCATATGTAAAGAAGATGCTTACTAACAAGTTGTAATCTAAAAGTGAGAAATATTATTTTGTGGGGTATCCAAAGGAAACTAAGGGATACTATTTCTATCTTTCTGGAGAACATAAGGTCATTTTTTCCAGAAATGCAACTTTCCTTGAAGAAGACTATGTCTACAAGGAACAGAGCTGCAATAAGATAGAACTTGAAGAAATTCAAGAACCACAAGATAACACAGAAGTTGAACCCTTATCAAAAGACCTAGACAAGGATTCAGTGGGAGTATTTGGTGAAGATTGGGTACTTAGAGTACGCCCTTCAGCTAGTGGGAGTGCTGTGAGAGATAGTGCAGAAATACAAGGCTCTCATACACAACCAATGGAAGATGATACAATAGTTGTACATCATTTCATTCAGGAAATACATGAAAATGACATTCCTGAAAGCTCTCAAGGTGATGGATTGTCCATCACACAAAGACCTTCTCACAATCAGAATGCAACAAACACTTAAATGCAGAATAATCAACTCCGTAGGACCACTAGCACTCATCGTCCGCCTGAAAGACTTAATCTTGTTATTGAAACACACAATGAGGTAGATATTCCTGATGACGATGAACCTACAACCTACAGTGAAGCTATGTTGACATTGATTCGCAGAGATGGCAAGAAGCCATGAAATTTGAGATGGACTCGATGTACATCAATCAAGTTTGGAGCTTGGTTGATTTGCCGACAGGGGTTAGACCCATAGGATGCAAATGGTCTTTAAGAAGAAGATTGATGCATATGGCAAGGTACAGACTTATAAGGAAAGATTGATAGCTAAAGGTTATAATCAATGGCCTGTGGTCGATTATGATGAAACCTTTTAACCTGTTACAAAAATTAAGTCCATTCGAATTTTGCTTGCAATAACCGCATACTATGATTATGACATTTGACAAATGGATGTTAAAACTGCTTTCCTCAATGGTAACCTAATTGAGGAGGTGTATATGATACAACCTGAGGATTTTACATCCAAGACTAAGCCCAAAGCAGTATGCAAGCTACAGAAGTCCATTTATGGACTTAAGCAAGCCTCAAGGAGTTGGAATATTTGATTTGACAAAGCAGTCAAATTATTTGACTTTGTCAGAAGCGAAGAAGATTCCTGCATTTATAGTAAGCGCAAGGAAAGGAGTATTGTCTTCATTCTCATATATGTAGATGACATATTAATAATGGGAGATAATAAGACTCTCATGCAATCAGTCAAGTAATGGTTATCCAGGACATTTATGATGAAGGACTTGGGTGAAGCCTGCTACATTCTTGGAATTAGGATCTATAGAGATAGACCTGATAGATTGTTGGGGCTGTCACAGTCCATATACATAGACAAAGTGCTAAGACGATTCTCTATGGAAAACTCCAAGAAAGGAAGTCTTCCTATGGGTCAAGGCATCAAGTTATCAAAGAAGGATAGTCATTCTACTGTTGCAGAACTTGAACGCATGAAAAAATCTCATATGCTTCAGCTATAGGATCTATCATGTATGACATGACCTGTACGAGACCAGATATGGCCTATGCACTCAGTATGACTTGCAAATTCCAGCAGAATCCTGGGGAAGAATACTGGAAAGCAGTCAAGAGTATTCTTAAGTATCTTAGACGAACTAAAGAATATTTCTTAGTATATGGTGGACAAGAGAAGCTAGTGTGTACCAGGTACACTAATGCTAGCTTCCAGACAGATCTTGATGACTTCAAATCTCAATCTGGATATGCCTTCATATTCAATAGTGGAGTAGTGAGTTGGAAAAGTTCCAAGCAAGCTACAACTGCTGATTCGACAACTGAAGCCGAGTACATTGCTGGATCGGAAATTAGTAAAGAAGCTGTTGCGATATATGAGTTCCTGAAGGAACTAGGGGTTGTTCCAAGTGCCACTTGTCTAATAACGATTTATTGTGACAACACTAGTGCAATTGCGCAAGCTAAGTAACCAAGATCAACAAACAGAAACAAGCATGTACCGAGGAAATACCACATACTCAGGGAGATGGTGGAAACTGAAGAAATAAGATTAGACTATGTTCCCACTTATGATAATCTAGATGACCCGTTTATTAAACCATTAAGCTTAGTTAAGCAAAATGGTCATTTTGAAAACATGGGTATTAGATACATCGGAGATTGGCTCTAGGCCAAGTGGGAGATTGAAAGTATGTATGTCCTAGAGATAATTATTATTAGCGACAAATGTACTTGAACACATCCGTATTATTAATAAGATTAATATTTATGGCATTTGCAATTATTGAATTATTATTTGATTGTTTGTAATTATTAATTAATGTGCATCCCTTGAGCTTACGTTGTCATTAATAGAGTGAGATATTGATGATAGAGCGTAACTCTAAAATAGTCTCGACTAATGATCATCGAGAATGGGATATCGATGATATGTTATAAGTCAACATGTGGTCTACGTCATATTCTTAGAGAATGTAGTATGTCTCACATGCTACTAGTAATGGTTACTAATGATGGACACATGGATACTTTTGGAAAGTATTGGTATACCTTGCTGATAAACTGTTTGTTATACATGTCTAAAGTGTTATCAGCGTGTGGGAGATGAAGGTTATTTGACTTGAGGTCAATACACACCTTGTTTACAAAGTAATGTACTTTCACCCTGTCCTAAGCTTAAACTCCTTATAGGATAAGATACGGCTTGTGGTGGGTGCATTATGATGTAAATTAAGGTGGTAGTTGAGCCAGGAATAAGATTCATTCCTCGATTAGATATTCGAGAGAGCCAACTTCTTAGTGATATTAGGTCGACCAAGTCATTAGACAATGCAAGAGACATATTTAGAATATGATCTAGTTGTCGACTAATAAAGATGACATAAAGTGATCAAGCCATTTGGATAGACACATGGCAAATCCTAAGCTTGATCGAATGTGTCGCGAATGAAATGAATTTATCATTTCCCATAAAGGTTATATTTGTTGGATTCATGTAAATGTACTTCATATATTGAGTTCGTCGTACGGCGCAGTCTAGGAGTTCCGTATGGACCTTAATTGGATTATTGTCGACATATGACGGCCTATAGGGTCACACTATGTCGATTGTCTCTTCGATCTAAGGGTGTATTGAGAAAGTATTAAATATTCAATTTGGAATCAAGATATTTAAATTGATAATAACTATGGGATAATTTCTACTAAATGGAAATTATTTAATTAAATCAAAATTGAATTTTGAATTTAATGTGCTGAATATATATATTAAATGAAAATGGGAAACGGAATTTTACGTAAGGCGCCGCGGCGCCGACCCGGCAGTGGGCCCAGTCAGACTGGCCCACTGCACCTCGGTTTTTGGGCCAGGCTTAGAGCCCAACCCTAATTCATTTTTGACCTAATTGTAACTATAAATACAATAGTAAACCATTGTTATTATACACCAATTCTCATAAACAAATTCTAGACTTAGAGTCTAGAATAAAACTTTCTCAAACTTCTGCCAAGATTTCCTGACTTTCTTGACAGAGGAATACACCGTAGCATTGTGCTTGCAGTCGAAGAGGGAATCGCGTGTTCACCCTAAAGTAAAGACTCCAGATTTTATAACATGTAAGTTCTTGTTCATGTTTTATGTTACAGGTTTTAATTGTCATATAACTATACCAAAAGAAATTGTTGGGGTAAGTACAACAAAAATTTTAACTTTCGTTGTGCCTACTTATGTATTTTGAACCCAACAAAACCCTACACTGCCACCGGTCTCCACCCTTTAAATACACATGATTTATCCATTTAACCTACAGGTTGTCCTCTTTATTAGCAATGTTTCATACATATTTGCCTATAGCAGCTTCATTCCATACAATACAGTTTGTTACTCCCAATCCCCCATCTTTCTTTGCTTGACATACCACATCCCAGGATATCAGTGGTGTTTTATTTGTGTACACTTGTCCTGCACATATAACATTTCTACACACAACAATGATATCTTTGAGCACTTTCTTGGGCAATAGGAATATTATTGACCATTAACTATGGATATGCATCAAAACATAGTTAACTACCTGCACTCTATTAGGATTTACGTCTCAAATCCTACCTAATCAGAAAATAGTAAAATAAACGAAGAACAAATAACACACAGAGATTTATAGTGGTTCACCCTCAATGCGAGAGCTAGTCCACTTGGCCGCTGCAGATTTTACTATAATGGAGTTTTGAGTTTACAATTCTCTCTTTTGTCTCACTACCGCTCGACTACCCTCGACAGCAATCGACAATAATTAAAACTCTAAAAAAATCTCACTTGAGAAAAACGGTGCCCTAGACTATATATAGAGAAAACTAGGGCGAACATAATACAAGCCTAAAATTCTCAAATTACCCTCCACTAATAACATTACACCGACTAATGCCAATCCCCCATGATCGGCTAATTCCAGTCGGCTGATTCCAACCCTCTGTGTATGGTCCTTATAGTGTCGGTAAATGAATTAGGCTCCACAACTCAACAATCTCCCACGTGGAGACTAATTTCAATTATATGTCTCCATCTGCAGCGGTGACTCCAATTCTCATCCAAGAAGTCCAACTGAAGATGCATACAACTTTAGTTTATCATACGACATAGCCTTCGTCAGCCTGTCGGCTGGATTCTGACTCCTTGGGATCTTCTCAAGAACTAACACTTCATCTTCCAAAGCTGATCGGATGAAGTGGTACCAAAGTTGTATGTGCTTCGTGTGAGCATGGTAAACCGGGTTCTTTGCCAAATGAATGACACTCTGGCTATCACAATATATCACACTCCCCTCGTGGTCCTGATCCAATTCCTGCAGAAAAGATTATAGTCACATCATCTCATTCGTGGCCTCCGTCACGGCAACGTACTTAGTCTCACAACTAGAGAGAGCTACTATCTTCTACAACTTTGAAACTCAGCAAATCGCAGTACCTCCGAATGTGTAAATATGTCCAGATGTGCTCTTTCTACTATCAATATCACCACCATTGTCAGCATCAACATATCCCTACAATCCTATCTCTGACTTTTGGAAACACAAAGTTGAGCTCGAGCTGCCCTTCAGATATCTGAAAATCCACTTCACAGCCTCCAAGTGTTGCTTTCCCGGATTGTTCATAAATCTGCTAACAACTCTCACTGCATGTGCAATGTCTGGCCTCATACATACCATCGCATACATAAGACTGCCAATAGCAGATCCATAGGGTACCTTATCCATATGCTTCATCTCATCCTCGGTCACCGGCGATTGATCTTTTGACAAATGAAAGTGTCCAGCCAAGGGAGTACTGACTGGCTTAGCATCATCCATCTTGAACCTCTTGAGAACCTTCTTCACGTATTCTTCTTGTGAGAGTTTGAGTCCCTCCTTACTTCTTATGATTCCCATCCCAAGGATTTGTTTTGCGACTCCTAGATCATTCATTGCAAATTCTTCTAACTTCTTTTTCAGCCTATCAATCTCATATAAGTCTTCTCCTACGATCAGCATGTCGTCAACATAAAGAAGCAGTATCATGTAGGAGTCTTCAAATATTTTGAAGTAACAACAGTGATCTGCTTCGCACCTTACGAACTCAGCTTTCTTCATAAAGCCATCAAACTTATTATACCACTATCTTGGAGCCTGTTTCAGTCCGTACAGGCTCTTTTGAAGCTTGCACACTAGATTTTCTTTCCCTTTGACCTCAAATCCCTCAGGTTGTTTAATGTAGATTTCCTCATCTAATTCACTGTGAAGAAAAGCATCACGTCCATCTGTTGAAGATGTAGATCTTCATGTGCTACCAGCCCAAGAACAGTTCTGATTGTCACCAACTTGACTACGGGAGAGAAGATCTCTATGTAGTCAATGCCTTATTTCTGTTGAAATTCCTTCACAACCAGCCTTGCTTTATAACGCTTACTTTCATCGTGTTCTTTCTTTATCCGGTAGACCCATTTGTTCTGCAATGCCTTCTTCTCCTCTGTTAACTTAGCTAACTCTCATAAGTGATTTGACAACAGTGAGTCCATCTCATCTTTCATTTCCAGCTCCCACTTGATCGATTCGTCAACTTACATTGCTTCTTCGTAACATTCCGACTCCCCTCTGTCAGTGAGCATAAGTAGTTGATGGATAGAGAGAACATGTGAACCGACTTACTGATTCTGGATGATCTGCGTAATTCTATGATCGGCGTCCGCTGATTTATTTCAGGATCAGCATTTTTATCAACCCCGCCATCACTAGTTTGTTCCTATGCCTCAATAGTACCTGGTTGTAGCTCGGCTGCTGGAAAGTCTCTCAAATCGATTGTTTCTGATTCCTTGTTCTTACATTCTAAACTCTCCCGCAACTTGTCCTTGTACAATACTTGTTCATTGAAGACGCGTCTCTGCTTCGGATGATCTTCCGATTTTGGTCATCCCAAAATTGATAACCAAACTCGGTGTAACCATAGAAAATAAATAACACTTCTTAGATTTCAGATCAAGTTTACTTCTAGCAGTGACATCAATATAAACATAGGATAAGCAACCAAACACTTTCAGAAAAGAAAGATTTACCTTTCTTTCACTCCAAGCCTCTTCTGGAATTCTAAAACCCAAAGGAACAGACGGTCCTCTGTTAATTAAGAAGGTTGCGGTATTGATTGCATGTGCCCAAAATGTCTTGGGCAGTCCAGCATGTATTCTCATGCTTCGTGCACACTCATTCAATGTTCGATTCATACTTTCCTCTATTCCATTTTGTTGGGGCGTTCCAGGAATAGTCTTCCCTATCTTGATCCCATTATCAGCACAATACCATTTGAAGTCACCATCAATGTATTCTCCACTGTTGTCGGACCTCAAGCTCCTCAACTTGAGTTTTGTCTCATTCTCGATCATGGCTTTCCACCTTATGAAGACAGTGAACACGTCGAATTTATTTTTCATAAAATAGACCCAGAGCTTTCTGGTTGAATCATCAATGAAGGTCAGGTAGTAATATGATCCTCTGAGTGAGGGGACAATGGCAGGTCCTCACACGTCAGTGTGCACCAATTCAAGCTTCTCAGCTTTCAGTTCTCTACCTGCATTTGAAAAACTTACTCACTTCTGTTTTCTAAGAATGCATCTCTCACACATATGATGATTCACCGACTTCAACTCCGGAATCATGTTGTTAGTCACCAGAAGTTTCATCCCTTTCTCGCTCATATGCTCCAGCCTGCAGTGCTATAACTCTATCTTCTTTGAGTTGTCAACAACAGCGATTGTGTCACGACAACTCGGCGTCCTATAAAGGGTGCCAGTTTTCTTGTCTCGACCAACCACTATAGTGCCCTTCGTCACCTTCTAGGACCCGTAACCAAAGTTAACATTATGTCCCTCATTATCAAGCTGACCCACTGAGATCAGATTACGCATCAGCTTCAGCACACGTCTGACCTTTGTCGTCTTCCACATGTGTCCATTTGACATCTTTAAATTAATGTTTCCACTACCAACAACGTCTAAAGGCTCACCATCTGCCAAATAAACTTTCTTGTAATTCCCAGCAGTGTAATTCGTCATTATATCATGATGTGAAGTGGTGTGGAAAGACGCTCCTAAGTCAAGCACCCAAGAGTCGATCGGGCTGTCAACGGACAACAACAACGCGTCACCAATATCTTCAGTGGCAGCATTGATTCCACTCCCCTTGTTGTCCTCTTTCTTTGGTGCCCTGCAATTATTCTTGATATGACCAAGTTTCCCACAGTTTCAACACTCAAGTGTTCGCCCAGATCTGGATTGACCCCTGCCATTCCTTGACTTCGACTTGCCCTTATTTCAATTGTCGTTTATGTCATAATTTCTGCCTCTGTTCTCGACATTCAAAGCAGAACTTGTCGATGCTTCTCCAGAATCTATCTTGCGAACCTTCTCAGCAAGGATACGATCTCTAACATCCTTGAATTTCAGTTTATCACTACCGACAGAATTACTAACCGCTGCTCTCATCGGCTCCCAACTGTTCGGTAGAGACGCCAGCAAAATTAGGGCTTGCACTTCATCGTCAAATTTGATTGCAACAGATGACAATTGATTAACAATCATGTTAAATTTATTCACGTGCATTGCAAGCACCTTTTTCCATCTTTAGATGAAAGAGTTTCTTCATGAGAAATACTTTATTATTAGTCGAAGGTTTCTCATACATGTCGGACAGAACCTTCATCATGCTAGTGGTGGTCTTCTCATTTGTCACGTTGTGAGCAACGTTCTTCAACAACATCAATCGGACTACTCTCAGAACATGTCTGTAAATGAGATTCCAATCTGCATCATTCATCTCTTCTAGCTTCGGGCTTAGTGGTTGATGAAGCTTTCTTCCGTACAAATAGTCTTCAATCTGCATTCTCCAAAACGCATAATATGTACCATCGAATTTCCCGATGCCGTGTGCCGAACCATCTTCTCCTCCCATTAGTTTCTGAATCGCAACACAACATGTCGTTCTGATACCAGTTGTTAGGATTTACATCCCAAATCCTACCTAATCAGAAAATAGTAAAATAAATTAAGAGCAAATAACACACACAGATTTATAGTGGTTCACCCTCAATGCGAGAGCTAGTCTACTTGACCGCTGCAGATTTTACTATAATGAAGTTTTGAGTTTACAATTCTCTTTTTTGTCTCACTACCGCTCGACTACAATCGACAGCAATTGACAACAATTAAAACTCTCAAAAAACTTCACTTGAGAAAAACGGTGATGTAGACTACATATAGAGAAAATTAGGGCGAACATAATACAAGACTAAAATTCCCAAATAACCCTCCACTAATAACATTACACCGACTAATGCCAATCCCTCACGATCGGCTATTTCCAGTCAACTGATTCCAACCCTCTACGTAGGGTCTTCATAGTGTCAGTAAATGAATGAGGCTCCACAACTCAACACACTCTACCGATGTATGACAGATTTATTGATCCCCACATTTTCACCCTAGCTATCACTTTTTCCACCAACATCTCACAGACCACAACATTTAGTTTCTTTTCATTAATAGGTACACCCAAGTACCTAAAGGTAAGGCTCCTTTGGAATAACCTGTCAACTTATAGATGTCAGCAACCACCTGACTCTCTATATTAGTAGTGAAGATACTAGATTTTATAGCATTAGTATTAAGCCCTACTATATCAAAGAATGTTCTCAATGCTCTCAATATAAGTACGATAGATGTGAATGTTCCTTTACTAAACACCAGCATATCATCTGCAAAGCATAGGTGATTAAGCTTCAGGCCCTTACACTTAGTAGAAAATTCAAACTCTGCATGATTGCCCACCCACTAAATCAACCTTGTGAAATACTCAATGCAAATCACAAAGAATAGAGGGGGAAATGTAACGATACAGTCGGTCATTTTGATAATTGATGCTTTGTTTTACGTGCCATCTATTCCAGAAGCTCCGTAATAGTTATTTTGACTTGCTTATAAAATTTAAAGTCAAACGAATATCATTTGGTTCACGTTGGGAGAAGGTTTCATTTTGAAAATCTCAATATTCAAGTATTTGGACTAATTGTTCATTTTAAAAAAACATGTTCTGATTGGTGACCTGAAGATTTTCATTAGATTTGTAATATTTTTTATGATATGTAAAAAGTGACGGAACTAATTTTAGAGTTCGTTTGGCTTATTTTTGACAATTAAGTCGGTTTTAGTACTTAATATGCTTATTTATGGCAAAAAGATGATCACAAGAAGAAATAAGATCTAGATTAAAAATTTGTAGATCTATTAGCTTTGTATGGATGTTTATGACTTGTGAGAATATGTGGCATGATTCCTGAGGCAATCAGATGAAAATCGTGAAAGAAAATCTAAATTTTGAAATTTTGAAGTTCTAAGTTTGAGAAGTTTGATCAAGAGTTCACTTTTGGGTAAATGCATCTGAAATTTAACTTCGATGATTCCGTTAGATTTAGAACGTGATCTTTGGCTTATATGGATGGTTGGAACGAGTCCCGAGTGATTTGGGTGAGTTTTCGTACAAGAAAATGAATTTTAAGAGGTTCTTTAAGTTAAAGAAAGGATTTAGTTGACCAAAGTTAACATCGGGGGTAAATGAGTCTTTTTTGAAGTTTCATCGATTCCATTAGGTCCAGAATGTGATTTATGACTTAGTCGAGTCATTGGTTCGGTTCCCGAGAGGTTTGGGTGTGATTTAGGTGGTTGGTTGAGAAACTAGCTTTTGAGACGATTTGAAGTTGATCAAGGTCAACATCAGGTCAAGACTGTCCCATTTGGGTATTTTGAGAGTTCGAGCAAATTCGTATGATGATTTTGGAGTTGTCCGCAAATTTTGGTTAAATCCCGATGAGTTTTGAATGAGTTTGGGTTGTATGGCGTTTGTTTTTAGTTTCGATTGTAAGAATAATTAGAGTAAGTAGATATTTTCCACATCATTCTCCTCCCACATATGTGGTTAATATACAACTATACATGCTAGAAATTAGTAGATGATAAGGAGAAGATTATGCTTAATTATCTCCCTAAGATAAAGCTAATCTTCCTAATGATAGCTAATCTTCCTAATGATAAGATAATCTTCCTATTGACAAGATAATACTAATAAATATTTTACCTCCTACCATATATACAAGATACTATTTAATTACAATAATAATTATAAATAACAACATTAATAATTATTATTCTATCACTCCCCCACAGTCGAAGCGGGAGACAAATAGATGCTGGGATGTCCCAAAAATCTTCAAATAACACCAGCGAAAGACCTTTAGTGAAGATATCGACAATTTGATGGCGCGACGGGACATGTAGCACCCGCACTTGACCGCGTGACACTTTTTCACGGACAAAGTGGATATCCAGCTCAATATATTTTGTGTGTTGATGATTGACTAGATTGCCGGACAGGTAGATAGCACTAATATTATCACAATATACAAAAGTGGCTTTCAGAATAGAGCAGTGTAGCTCAAGAAGAAGATTTCGAAGCCAACATGATTCAGACACAACATTTGCAACACCTCGGTATTCTGCTTCGACACTGGATCTTGATAATATGGCTTGTCTTTTTTAGGACCAAGAAACCAAGTTATCACCCAGAAATATACCATAACCTAAGGTGGAGCGTCTGGTGTCTGGGCAGCCTCTCTAGTCTGCATCTGTGTAGGAGACAAGTGTGGACATGGATGATGGATATAAGTGCAAGCCATATTCAAGAGTACCCTGTATATATCGCACAATGCATTTTAGAGCATGCATATGATCATCCATCAGATTATGCATGAAAACGCACACTTGTTGTACATCATAAGAGATATTTGGTCTGGTAAAGGTTAGATAATGTAGGGCTCCTGCCAGGCTGCGGTAGAGTGTCGGGTCGACAAAAGGCTTGTTGGAAGATGCACTTAATTTGGATTTAGTGTCCACCGGAGTTGCTGAGGGTTTACAGGAGGACATACCAACTTATTCCACAATCTCTATTGCATACTTCTTTTGGGAGAGAAATAAACCACTTGCATGTCGTGTCATTGCTATGCCCAAAAAATAGTGTAGTGAGCCCAAGTCCTTCATTGCAAATTCAGAGCCAAGTTGTGACATGATGGACTTTCGAAGAGCATCTGATGAGGTAGTTAATATAATATCATCCACATATAAGATAAGATAAGCAATATTATTACCCTGACGATAAATAAACGTAGAGTGATCGAAACGGCTGTTAGAAAAACTAATATGTGAAACAAAATCCGCAAACCACTTATACCATGCCCTGGAGCTTGCTTTAGTCCGTATAATGATTTTTTGTGAAGGAACACATGATTGGGGTATTTGAAGTCCCTGTACCCCAAAGGGTGGTACATGTATACCGTTTCATTTAGATGTCCATGGAGAAAGATATTTTTGACATCCAATTGATGAAGTGGCCAACCCTTTGAGAGAGCAAAACTAAGTAATGTTCGGATAGTCGCTGGTTTGACCACCGGACTGAACGTCTCACCACAATCTATGCCAATACGTTGCAGTTTTCTATCACCTACAAGACAGGTTTTATGCCGCTCAAAAGAACCATCAGAGTTTTCCTTGTGACTAAATATCCATATAGACCGAATTATATTACCATAAGGTGGACAAGGTACCAATTCCCACGTCCTATTTTTAATAAGAGCATTAAATTCATCGTCCATAGCCATTTTCCAATTTAAGTAATGAAGAGCAGTCACATGATTACGACGTAATGGTGATTTTGAGAGTTGAGTGTGTAGGATATATTTGGTGTTGGGTTTGATAATACTGTGCTGGCTTCGGGTAATGGGTCGGTTGACTGAGTTTTGGGCTGAGGGGATATCACTGTTTGGCATGCGGGAGGCTGTTTGGCCTCGGCCCAAGTCACTGCCAGAATGCGGGACAATGTCATTGGGCTGGGATATAGTAGTGGGCCTGGCAACAGGGAGTGGTGTATCCATGTTTGGAGCACTGGGCCTTAGGAATGGAGGCCCATTCTGTTGAACTGTATTTTTCTGCGGCTGGGCCACTGTTTCGGGGTCCAGTTGGCCCAAATCAGTCGGGTCACCTGAAACAGTGGGCTCGGGAGAGTAAAAAATTGGGTTAAGTACGGGGGTCAGCTATCATTAAGAAAATCATAGGTGTTGGGTCCAGACTTGTGTATTTTGATAAATGGGAAATTTGTTTCATAAAAAATTACATGACGACTTATAATTATTTTATTTGAAGATAAGCCGTAATATTTGTAACCTCGATGATTAGATGGATATCCCAAGAACACACACGGAGTCGATCGGGGTTGAAGTTTGGTTATGGTAGTTGATTTTAAAAGAGGATAGCATAAGCACCCGAATACCCGTAAATCGGAGTAAGAAGGGTCCCGTAGGTATATGATTTTTGTGGAGCTTGGTAGGACAAGTTCTTTTGAGGGAGTATATTTAACAAGTATGTGGCCATTTGTAGTGCATGGTGCCAAAATGAGGAGGGAATTGTGGAATGGGCAAGGGATGTGCGAACAATATTGTTAATGGTTCGTATTTTGCGTTCCGCCTTCCCATTATAGGAGGATGTGTGGAGACATGAAAGGCGGAAGTTTAAACCATGAGAATTGAAAAAATCCCAAAAATGCCTATTATCAAACTCTCTGCCATTATCACATTGAATATTTTTTATTTCCTGTTCAAATTGATTTTTGATGAAAGCTCTAAACTTTAGAAAAGTGAAAAAACTTGTGATTTTTTAGACAATGGAAATGTCCAAAAAAATTAGAGTAATCATCTAACAGAAGCAAGTAATATCGATGGCCCGAAGAGCTCAAAACGGGGGAAGTCCAAATATCATAGTGGATAATATCAAATGGCATAAGAGTGCATGAACTAAAGGAAACAAATGACAATTTAACTTGTTTACCAAGTGGGCATGAATGGCATTTATTTAACGTTTGGGATTGAGTACATGAAATAAACTTATTTTGTTTAAGGGAGGCTAAAACTGGTGCCCCCGGATGACCCAACCGTTCATGCCATAAAGAAGAGGTTACTCCTACAAAAGAAAATGGTAACTTGGATTGTTGGATAGGTGATGTTATTGGATATAGCTCGCCTTGGATATCACATTCTTCCAAAATTTGGTATAGAAAGTTATGTGAAGACATGATATGTTTTGTGGAGTGTAACCCACTTTTACTGACCATTTCATAATTCATGGAATAGAGAATTCAATGAATAAATGCATATTAACAATTCCTTCAATGAGAATATTTTCATTTTCTCAATCGGTAACCTTAGGAGATACTTCAACTCATTCAGTGTATAAACTCTTGAATGGTTCTGGTAAAATTGTCACTGATGAACCATAATTAATCCACCATTGAGAAAACCAATTTGGTATGCTCTGTTTATAAACATTAGCACAAATCTTTATGAACAATGAGTGTTTCCTATTAGGATTCTCGTATAACAAATCTTTATTAAAGCTTTCAATGTCACCCAGTAATTAAATTTTACTTGGACTTTTTGCTCAAGATGAAGATATTCCCTCTCCTTAAGAGTACTTAGTCCCCATTCATCTGGAGAAAATATTTTTTAAATAATAATTTTTGAAAAGTTATAAAATTTTCTAGTATTTGTCGTATAAAAATGTTGTATTTTTACTGATCCGGTTGACGAGAATATTATCTCATAGTTCATCCTAGATTTATAAGTAGGAGTGGTATATGATACCGTATCCAAATACTTGTGCATTATTTGCCAAGGTTTATTTTTCCATTGGAGATCTTTATTGTCTAAGAGAAGTATTACCTCTCTGTTGTTACTCTGCTCATATGAAGCAATGTCTTCTTGATCATTTTCAGTAATAACATCTGAATAAGAATGTGGCATCTCACCATTCTTTTCTTTGAATTTTATAAAATTCATGAATTGCTGGTATAAAGGACTATCCTTATTAATATAGGATGATTTTGTCATGTCTTCGGCTATTAGCCTCTGTTTTTCCATTTGGACAAGGGTATTACCTCTTCTAGTTTCTCTTCCTCCCCTTCCTCTTTAAGAGTTAGGGTTTTTCTACCAACTTGGCCTCATACTGCATAATTTCAAATTATTAGAGTTATTAGCTCAAATTTCTCTTGTGAGAAAATCAGGGAAACTATTATCTGACCCTTTCTTATATTGGATATCAAAATCAAATGGAGCTAATAAAGCTTGCCATCTTGCAAACATCTGTTTAGAAACATCATGTTTACAGTCCTTATTGAACATAAATTTAGCCGATTGGCAATCAGTTTTTATTAAAAACTTTTGATTGTATAAATCACCTTGAAAATTTAAGATACTTTTAACTATTGCAAGGATTTCCTTAGCAATAGTTGAGTAATTTTTGTGACTGTCATTCTATTTACTAGAATAAATTGTACTAAATACTCCTGCTTATGTAATGGAGAGTATTGTTTTAAAATTTCTCCATATCCGATGTCAGAAGCATATGTTTCAATAATATTTTTCCAAGTAGGATTGGCTAAAGTAAGACAGGGAAGGTTATTAACTCTTTCCTTAATCCGTTTAACTGCTTGCGTATGATCCTTAATCCATGGTTTATGAATCTTTTTTAATCTATCATATAAAATAGATGTGTTTTTGTCACCTTTTTATAAAATGGCGAAATATAATTTAAACTTCCCATAAATCTTTGAAGTTGGATTTTATCAGTAATAATATCAGGAAATATAGAGGCAAATTCAATACTTCTATTTATAGGAATTATTTTCCCTTTCTCAATATTATAGCCCAAAATCTTACCTTTATTTGAAAAGGAGCCATTTTAGGTTTAGATATAAGTAACTAAGCCATTTTGAATAATTATTTTCTTGAATATATCAAGATGTTTAAAATGAGTTTTTATATTATTAGAAAATTTTAAAATATCATCTATATAAACAATGATGAAATTACTATATGGTATGGAAATATCATTCATAATATTCTGAAACTCATAAGGGGCATTTTTTAATCCACATGGCATAACATTCCATTCAAATTGCCCAACAGGGACATTAAAAATAGTTTTATATCAATCTGTTTTAGCAATTTGAATCTCCAGTACACTGATTTTAGATAAAATTTTGAAAATATTATTGCACTATTATTAAGCATATCAAGTAAATCATTTTTATTTGGAATAGGATACATAATCCATTTTAAAACCTTATTAAGGGGTTTATAATTTATCACGAGTCTAGGAACTCCTCTTTCTTGCTCAGCATGCTTATTAACATAAAATGCAGTGCATGACCACGGGGACTTTGAAGGTCTTATTAAACCTTTCTGTAAAAGGGAAGTAATTTCTTTTTTACATAATTCCAAATATTCGGAATTCATCTAGCATGATCTTGCTCTTGTAGGAATATTTCCTTCAGTAAAATCATCTTCATATGGAAGAGTAACAACATGCTTCTTTCTATCCTAAAAAGTATTAGGGTGATCACTAAAAATTTCTAATGAAAACTGGTTTTTTATGAAATCAATTTTTTGCTGCAATTTAGGATTCTGCAAAAAATCGTCAATATTAAGACTATAAACTTCTTGTTTAAGAAAATTAATCTGTTGATGTTTATTCATCAACCTATCTTTGATTTCATTTAAAATTCTTGAAAACGGTTCAGTTATAAATTGAAACTTGATTTCTCTTTCTTCAAAAGTTCCTATAATGCCCTTTTCATCAATTCTCACGATTCTGACGATAGTTTTTTTTAAAAAAAAGTGGTGTTCCTAAGATAATCTGGCTAGAAATATCTTTAACCAGTACAAAATTGTTTGGTATGCAAACCTTTTCATGCAAATATATACTTTTGATAATTTAAACGCAATTTTCAATTTCTTCCCATTAGAAGATCTTAAGCTATGAGTAGTTTTATGAAAATACTTAGAGGGTATTAGTCCTTCCTGTATACAGTTTAAATGTGCTCCACTATCAACAAGAGCATTAAACTCTTTTTTGAAATTGTAATCAATTAAAAGAGTATTTTTTATAAAAAAACTTTTGAGATGTTATCATCTCGAGGATTTGAAGAAACTCCTCCTTTTCACCTACTTTAGTACATGTGGTGGTTATATCCTCCAAGGTAGGAGTGTCTATGATTTATTTGCCTTTGTCCTCAATACTGGAAATCCTATTATCCAACATGGTATTATAATTCTTGAGCTATGAGATTTCTCTTTTGAGATTATCAATCTCTTTATCCAAGTCCCTGCTGGTACTCGGAATGCTTATTACACTATTCTTTTGCCCAGTGAGTTTTTAAGCCCGGACATGGTATAAACACCTTATCTTTCCAGAACTTATTTTCCATTTGAAGTTTTTGGTGTATCCTGAATCTGATCAATTATTTTAGACCTTATATCTGGATCTTTGATTATTTTTAATAATTTCTTAAGGTTATTACTATTCAGAACATTGACATTCATGTCCTTAAACTGGGAAAAAATATTATAAAATTCATCCTCCTCCTTGTTATTTTTACTTGAACAATGTTGTCCTATTTGACAAGGCATGCACTATTCATCTGTATCTGAAGAGATATATTTCTCATTATTAAGAACTTTAATATCCTCATCCGAGGAGGAATCCTTTGCTATATCAAATTCGGAACATGAATCTTCTGGCTTCGAATTTAACAATAATTTGGATAATGTATCCTTCAAGTCATCATATATATTAAGGGATTTAATTTTTTTCTTAACTTTGCAATCCTTATAATAATGCCCTGTTCTGCCACATTTCCAACATGCCTTTAGGGTTTTTAGACTTTATGAAATTCTTTCGGGTTTTAAATTCCTGTTTTCTTCTAGCTTTCTTCTCCAAGCGCTTTTCTTTCCATGCTTGGAAATTCTTCTCACTTTTCTTTTTATGCCTATGAGGCTCTTTAGACTTAGGTAATTCCATCCCAAACTGTCCACATAATTTCTCTAATTGTTGTCTTTCATTCAGACTTTGTCTCTTGATCTGCCTTTTCAGCTTAATTTCATTACACAAGGATAAACCTTCTTGAATGCATGTACCTATTAACTTGCCATAAGTATAGTCATCATAATTTATGCCAGTTCCTCATTTTCTTAGAGTTCTCCTAACTCTTTCTGTGAAAAGGCTAGGTAGTCCGTCTATAAACTTAGACTTCCAATGAGTGTTATTACACTCAGGTAACTCCATAACCCTACTAAGAAATACGTCCTTGTACCACCTAAATGAGGTAAGGGTTTTGCATCTAAGATTCTGAAGCATAGTCCTGATATTTTCACTATCATCAGACCATCTTCCAGTAAATTGTTCTATTATATTAATGGCTAATGAATAAACAACATTATGTTCCGGTACTGCTGTTGATGCTTCTGGCTTAACATCAGTTAAAATCTTATGACATTGATCTGGGATTAAATAATTATCCCACAAATCTTTTAATTGGCCTGTAAATCCTGCAACAATCATTTCTGCAATGGTTTTATCTGCATTATTATTAGCTTTGTAAATAGTGTTGTACATAAGCATTCTATGTACTACTGTATAAATCGGTCTCTCTGTATAACCATCTATGTTCCATTCATAGATATTCTTACCACTATAACTGTTATTATCAACAATCTCATGTTCTTGAAAAAGAACATCCTGAGGAGTAGGTCGAGGACAATAGTACATCCTCTGCACATGTTTCCTAGCATATTTCTGTAAGTTATTAATCTCATTAGATACTTTTTTCTTATAATCTTCATCAGAAAAGGTCAAAATCATATCTATCTTCCCCCTCTGCCGTTAAAGGACTAATGTTTAAGCCTTTAAACTTATCTTCAAGCAATTTCTCAATTTATGAAAATACTCTAAGTTTGAAATTTTTAATTTCAGGGGGAGGCTTCACACTAGGAGTGGCTACAATATCCGGCTTCTTGTCTTGTGAGCTAATAGAATGGTGTAACTTTCCGATTCCAGAAATCACCTTTTCTACTCTATCATGTAAACGAAAATATTTGTTCACCCAATATATTCATATAGACATTGGCGTAATTTTGTTGTTTCAACATAATATTAATATGTTTAGTAGTGATTTGTAATGTATCATTTTCAAACAATTTTGAAAAAGCTGCAAAATGAAGAACTTTATCATCATTTTCAATTTGGAAAGGTTGTTGTGGAGGTAAAATAATATTAACAATTTCCCCGCTTGTTAACTTATATTCTCTTTCTAAAATAAAGATATAATCTCCTACATATTTGACCATGAACCAAGGAACAAAAGATATAATCTTATTGACATTAGCAAGATCTTTATAAAATTCTTCTTGAAGGAACGTTCTTTCTTCAATATTACAAGTTTTTAAATACTATTTTTTAAACGGTTCCCATCTAGGTTCAAAGAAATCATCACTGATTTTTTTCTTGCGGGCGATCCATGACTAAAATTAATTTTTTGAGTTTGATCCATTAAACAGTAGGAAATCCATTTCTGACTTAGTTATTTTCGGGTCTTCTTGAACACCACTGGCAATATTATCGCTATCAATTCGGATACTATCAATTCTAGTATCGCCAGTTTCTCTAATACGAGAAGCAGACGCTCTTGATGGAGATCTAACAATATAATCAATTGGTGAAATATAAGAACGGTTTAAAGAATTAGATCTAGTAAATCTAGATCTTGAGTCAAGACTATTACGTTCGACTCTGTCCATCAAGTAATTTGGTTCGGAGAACCTCAACTTGACAGTCCCATCGATGGTTTGCTCAATTTCAGTTACATCAGTATTAAGATTACTTTGGGGAGGAGCGGCTCCCTCTATGACCCACTCTTTGGGAAAGTTTATTTCATGCAATTTGATATGTCTTAGAGTAGTAATCTTGAATTTACCAAAATCAGTTTCTATTAAAATAGTTTCATTTTTGAAGTCCATTATTTTGCATATAAGATTCATAGTATATAAAGGTTTAAATATATCCTATAGCAAATATATATGACTTCAGTATCATGCATATAATCATATCCATTTAATTTCACGCCTAATATTAAAGCATTTATTGAATTCTCAACCTGCAAAGATACTTGCAAGTTAGAATAAACATTAAAATATACAGGACCATAAGCTAAACTAGTTTGAACAGTTCCTATGAGGAATTTCTTCCAGTTTTGGTTCCTGCCATTTCTTAAGGTTGCTATGAAGCTTTACGGTAAACCTCTTAATGCAAGGGGTTTAAATGCAATATGTACTAACCCAATATGCATAAATCTATGGATTTCCTTATAAGGAGCAATATCACTGTCATTTAACAATTTAAAAGTAGCATGATCGCTATCTACATTATTTCTATTTATTTTTTCTTCAATATTATAAAATAGACCAAATACAAGCTGCAAAAACAATGGCGATACAATAGACAATTTTGACATATGATGATATGCATATCAAAAATAAATATTATTTTTGTTACTTTTGTCGTAATTTTATTGTATGTTTGATAGGAAAAGTATCATAGAAGTAACCATACTTCTAAAGTATTGTCACAACTAATTGGGTTTACAAATGATCATCAAATAGTGATAATATTTTAAAGGCTTGAGAGTGAATCTCAGTGTACTTTAGCCTAGTATGCCATTGATTGAGAGTAATATAATGGATTCAAGTCCCATCGTATCAAGAGGATAAGATATCAGGTTTGAGTGTTGATGCCCTTTTGATGATAAAATGTTAAGCTCGAGTCCCACACATTATGATCTAATGTCTTTATATGGCAACACGTTGGTTTGAGTCTCATTGCCCATATCGATAATATAATTATGATAACAAAGACAAAATAATATGCTTTTGCTGAAATGTCATGAAAACCGAATTGGATCTACTCCATTCCTTAATGTGAATGTGGTACCAGTGCATAATTAGTCTGAAAAAATCAAGTGGTTGAATGTATGAATATGAGCATGAAGGGAAAAAATAATAGTATCATTAGAGTTCTGCATCATGAACTTTGTACTGCGCATATTATAAAAAGATATATAAGAAGGAATGGAGAATTTCAGAATGAAGAAATCGAATATGAAAGAAAAGACAAAGAAATGAGAGAATATCAGATTCTATTTCTCCGGATCTGAGCTGAATCTTGTCTATTTCAACCCCCTATATTCAGATTCGATTTTTGAACCTTTCCACAAGTAACCAATTTTACCTTTCGAATATGGATTCTCAAAATTGTCCTTCAAAAGATGAAAGTAACTTTTGTAATAAATATGGTATGGAAAGTCATTAGGCACGCGATTATGGTGCAATCTAATTTGATAAGTTTTATATATAAAATGACAGCCCAGTGCACTAAGTGTTGGTACTCTATTATACTTTATAAAGAAGCACGGAAAGTAAATAACTATTACAAGTATTCGAAAGGATAAACAAATATTCAATATTCAGAAATTGAATCTTGTTCAACAAATAGGCCAATCTTCAAAACTGCCGCAAGCTTGATGTGTCTTGAATCTTGATAACCTGAAATCAAGAAACAACTAAATCTGGATGGTTACAATGTTGTGTGTTGAGTCGAGTGATTGCCCTCTGTGCTTAAGACAAGATTGCCCCGTATATATGCTTTTACGTTAGCGGGCAATAGTCTCCCAAGATAAAACAACACTTTAATCTCAACGCTACAAAGCCAATAGGTTGAGCCTGACGAAGAAAACAAATATGAATCGACTTGCTGAAGATATCGAAAAGGAATGAAGAGTTTCTGTTTACTCTTCTCTTTTGTCTCTGTGTATATAGTGTGTCTCTGTTGTGTATATCTTGTGTATATGAGTGTCTTTACTCACTGTTTTTCAACACAGTTTTACTCACTATTTTGTGGTCTATTTGTGTTATATTCTGTGTCTGTATCTTCTGTTTTGATGTCACGAATTGAGCCAAATGAGGCTCAATATATAGCATGGAGGAGGGGCTGTTCAACTGCCCAAAAACATGGTTGTTAATGGCCATTATGAGGGTTGTAAATGGCAGGTTTAATGCCATTAGTGAGACTGATTTATGGTCTTGAAGGAGGTTGATGATGGTCATTGAAGAAGGGTTGTTAATGGAGTAGTTAACAGCCAAGTAATGGCTGGTTAATGCTCCAAAACCAATCCAAACGGAAGGCAGAATGCCTTCCGTCACTCCCAAAATCAACTTTCCAGAAACTCTAGGGACCAAACTGTAAATATTAAGCAATTTGGGGTCCAAAAAGATAATATCAGAAAGTTCCCACAGCCCACGGCCCGTGACCCATGACCCGTGACCCGAGCCCGAGACCAGACGGGACGGGCGGGCGGCGGCGGCGCGCGTGTGGGCTTAGCCTTGAACCCAAGCACATCTAGGTCCTCCCTCCTTTAAACACATGGGATACCCCTTGGGGTCCCAGACCATTTACCACATTAGAGACTTATATAGAGAGAAATTCTTCCTATTTCCACCGATGTGGTAGATTTATCCCACACCATATTTCCATGCCTCAAACACCTTACTCCGGGGACCAATATCTTTTTCATTTCTCAACGAAATTTGATGCTTCTTGGCCCTACGGTCATCTACTCACTTAGTAGATTATGCATGTGTGAAGAGACAAAGCCTCCAACATGCGGAACACTAGTGTTTAATTCATCAAAGATGGGTGGATGCATCTCCCCGCCAAAGGCAAATTTCCAACAATCCCCTCTATGAAAGAGAGATTATGGCGCATACACAAGGTGCCTACTTTCAGCAATCTTTCAGCGAAAAGATATTGTATCAGGAGAGGTTGCTTCCGCTTTGAACCTTTCCTAGTCGAATACCATTGACTTACTTACTGCGCGGTGAACGTGATGTCTAAAACCGTCAGTGTTTAGTGTAAGCCAAGACAATGATACCGACACAATAACTCTCCTTATTCGTTTTCCTTCTTACGTTTTTGTCCGTTGTGGCCGTGGACACACTTGGATTCTTAAGTGCGTTCATTTGAGACGGCCATCCTCTCACTTAAATAGGTGATCTCCTACAAGGTATCCTGCTATACCCCACTTCACAAGTGTTATGATTCGTTAAAAGTTTCCCCAATCTTAACCTCAACCGTTTGAGGATCGTTTAAAGGTTTGGAAGCTTAAACTTTACCCACCATGCAGGTAACACTTTAATGTCTATGACGGGAACATCTTTGGATTCATGTTTCCGTACAAAAATCATCATCCAAAGTGCTTCTTGCCTCCACCGAAGCGCTCAACTGAACCTTTTGCAGCTTAGTTTTCCCATTGAACCAAATTCTTGGGATCTCCAATCAGTATGGTTGGGTTACCACCACAATGGTTTGTATTGTTTGGGTTTTAACCCATTCCCCTACACAGGCAGAACACTTGATCTTCGGGTAGTCCCTTAGTTAGTAAGGAAGTGACACCCGTGATGATCAACTGCCATACAGTCTTATGTCTCCTGACAGATCCTGATAGATATGTCCAGACGCCGTCATCCGTGTCCTTCCTGAAGCCGACCGGCTAGCCACAGTGTATAACTGCTAAAGGCACGGGTTTCTCCCAATAAGGGACGTCCTCTAAGGAGTCATGAAGTTACTCAACTTCTTTCATGCTTTGTATAAAGCGATAAACTCCGATCCCATCATGAATCGGTCGATGCAAGTTTGCTTAGAGGATTTTCCAAGACCCACCATACACATTTGCTTGTGGCTTTGGTGTTCTTCAGATCTGATGTCCAGTTTGCATCATTGTGTTCTCCCAGAACCGCTGGACATCCAGAATACTATAATCCGTAGATAAGCAAATAATTCAGATATCGTCATAGCCGACTTAACGCCTTCTATTGATCATTTATTAAGATCATCAGTGAACCTTAGTTCAACTGATCTGCTTTGTAGGTCGATACCAGGTCGGTTGTAGTGTGTACAATACATTGAACTACACGTGACCTGTGCATATCGCACCTTGTCTATGGGTGCACCATGATTTCAATCGGTTATATGATTCATATCCATTGGTGGCTTCAACGAGACTGTCAACTATCGACCAGTCCATTAGATGTCTTAGAAATCCAATTCCTAAGATGTCATCTGTGATACCCATATCTTTCATATCGAGACTTTATTTCAATATGATTTTCACTCTCAGACTGTTGGTTTTCCAGTTGTTGGCTTTCTAACTTCAGAGTCAATGTTTCTGTGGTCAGATTCATTGTTTCTATTTTATCTGAAACTTCCAGGACCAAAATGTAAACATTTCAGAACCCAAAATGAAAGCTCAGGAAGAAGCCCAACAGTTCAGCAAACCAACTCTGATCCTCTTCTTCCAACTCTCTAATGGGAAGGCTGTTTCAACATCCATGCCACGTAAGACTATAATGGCCCTGGATGTTAAGCTACTCACAAGGGAGCACATTTTACAACCCAAAAGTTCTTTTCACAGAGGAAGATCAACCATTACACAAATATGGTTCTATATGATGGAATCTATTTCTCTCTTTAGCTTCTTTCCAAAGCAGCGCTTTTGGAGATGACAATTATTTGTTAATTGTCCATGGTTCGTTCTCAACCATACAAGCTAGAAGGACTTGAACAAGTCTTTGTCCCCTTCTTTGCTCCGTCTCAGTTCAACATCTAGTGAGTTCTGCAGATCTGGAATATTAAGTTCTGGATAGTCAGCAACTTCCGAGTCCTGTAGATACGGAATGTCTTGTTCCGGACAGTCAGGCCCTCGCGGGTTCTTGTTAACCTTGAGCAATTACTCCTTTTTTCTTTTTTCAAGGAAAGTTATCTTCAAAGAATTCAGCATTCTTTGACGCCAAAAGGTGATAAACACTACTGTTATTTACAGATCCAATGGATATGCAATCTACAGTCTTAGGTCGAACTTGACCTGTTTCGGTAGTCCAACTTCTACCAAGCCACCCCACATCACAACCTTTGTATGTGAGATCCTTTCCATGTCTCACACTGAGAGTTCTCCTTATCCTTATGCAGAGTTCTGTTGAGAATCGCATTAGCGGTAAGGATCGCCTTGCCCCACATAATTTGGGCGTACGGCTTTGCGCTTGGCTAACACCGTTAGACTGAGGTGGGTAATGAGCAGTCGTTTAATAAACGATGCTTCACATTCTCCCCCTCTATCACTACGAATTCCTCAATCCGTAGGGTTAGTTGATTTTCAACTTATGCTTTGTAGCGCTTATCCGCTTCAACAACTTCATCTTTGCTTTTCAACAAACAAAGGATGCAATATATTGTACCATCATCAATAAAGGTCACAAAGTACTTGTCTCCCACCTCTATTTTGTATAAACTTCAAATCACCCAAGTAGGTGTGACTAAGTTCTAGATGAGCGGTGCTTCTTTCGCTATTCCCTTTAACATAATTTGGAAAGGTGATTTTGCCTCTTCGCCTACCTCACATTTATTTTGAGTGTTTATGTCAACAGAAGGCAACAATCTCAACATCGTTAGCTTTTGAATGACTTGCTATTTAACGTGTCTTAATCTATGATGGCATAGATGCACGGATTACAAATATATCATTTATTTGGCTACAGACACACTGTACCATTCTTATTTATTATAGACCTGTTGGACTAGTCTCAAACCAGCTTGACCAACAGCGTCCCTTAAACCAAGTTTAGGAAATGTATCACCTCATCTTAGAGTGATCCCATTCCCTGAATGCCTATTGAAGACAACCTCTCCAACCCCTTCTACTTTAGAGGTGGCGTTTATTCACATGAACAACCTCTTGCCCGTGGTTAGGGAATAACCGGATCATATGTGATCTAGATAGTCTAGCCCACTCCAGGTGCTTTGGCAAACTGAGTGTCCAATTTCTTTTCTGCCTTTCTTTAGGCCTTCAGATCATTTAAGACCTGGAAACTCTGGCCCACCTTACTAGATGTCCATTCCTTTTCCTATGAAATGAATTCTGGCCCCACTCCAGTCGCCCGGAGGCTTTATATGACTGAGTGTCCAATATCATCATATCAAAGGAATTTTGGCCCACTCCATCGCCCGGAGGCTTTGTATGACTCAGTGTCCAGTATCATCCTATGAAGGATCTTCTGCCAAATAGTGTGACAGGCTCAACGTCTTTAACTTTTAGACTTCTTCCGTTATGATTGGTGCCCAGACAATTATTGGCGCTTACTTAAGAGTGGTAACAGTTTTCGCACAGTTAGTGGATCTTTCTCCATTGTATGTGCGAACATACTTTACACACTTTTAATAATTACACTTAAAAGAACGAATCTTTTTAAGTCGTTTACAAAATCCAATCTCTAAACGGGAAAGAAGAAGAGATTAAACTTCTGATTTTTAAAGCGTAAGGAATATAAATTATTTCGGAAAACATTTTCATATTCCTCCTTACTTTAAGCCATTTTAATCAGAAATCATTTAATCTTATTTTTGACAAGTAAGAAAAATAACTTATCCCAATTTCGGATTCTTTGTCTGGGACAGATATAGGCCTTCTGCTGCAAGATAGAACTATATCTTCAGCCTTCTCCTCATGTCCAGTTGACATCCTCAGTCTCTCGTGAGCGCTTGTTCCCACCACTCTCGGGAGCGGTGACACCATGAACATGTTGAACTTCAACAATATTATCATCACTGTCTTCAAGCAGAAAACCACAGCCATATCTAGATTTGGTCACACAACTTTTGACCGACATCTTTCGAACACTAATACTTTTACAATACAATCTTGTCTTAAGTTATTGGTACTCTATTGTACTTTATAAATCAGTACGGGAAGTAAATAACTATTACAAGTATTCGAAAGGATGAACAATTATTCAATATTCAGAAATTGAATCTTGTTGAACAAATAGGCCAATCTTCAAAACTGCTGCAAGCTTGATGTGTCTTGAATCTTGATAACCTGAAATCAAGAAACAACTAAATCTGGATGGTTACAACGTTGTGTGTTGAGTCGAGTGATTGCCCTCTGTCCTGAAGACAAGATTGCCCCGTATATATGCTTTTACGTTAGCGGGCAATAGTCTCCCAAGATAAAATAACACTTTAATCTCAACGCTACAAAGCCAATAGGTTGAGCCTGACGAAGAAAACAAATATGAATCGACTTGCTGAAGATATCGAAAAGGAATGAAGAGTTTCTGTTTACTCTTCTCTTTTGTCTCTGTGTATATAGTGTGTCTCTGTTGTGTATATCTTGTGTATATGAGTGTCTTTACTCACTGTTTTTCAACACAGTTTTACTCACTATTTTGTGGTCTATTTGTGCTATATTCTGTGTCTGTATCTTCTGTTTTGATGTCACGAATTGAGCCAAATGAGGCTCAATATATAGCATGGAGGAGGGGCTGTTCAACTGCCCAAAAACATGGTTGTTAATGGCCATTATGAGGGCTGTAAATGGTAGGTTTAATGCCATTAGTGAGACTGATTTATGGTCTTGAAGGAGGTTGATGATGGTCATTGAAGAAGGGTTGTTAATGGAGTAGTTAACAACCAAGTAATGGCTGGTTAATGCTCCAAAGCCAATCCAAACGGAAGGCAGAATGCCTTCCGTCACTCCCAAAATAAACTTTCCAAAAACTCTAGTGACCAAACAGTAAATATTAAGCAATTTGGGGTCCAAAAAGATAATATCAGAAAGTCCCCACAACCCACGACCCACGGCCCACGACCCGTGACCCGTGACCCGAGCCCGAGACCCGTGACGGGCGGGCGGCGACGGCGACGGCGCGTGTGTGGGCTTAGCCTTGAACCCAAGCATATCTAGGTCCTCCCTCCTTTAAATCAGGGGTGGCTAGTGGGCCGGGACGGCCCGACCCCGTCCCGAGCCCGCCCCGACCCCGAGTAAAAAACAAATGATAGCGGGACTCGAACTCGGGATGGGACAATGTCTCATCCCGCCAGACCCGAGCCCGCCCCGCCCCCGCCCCGAGCCCGTCCCGAGCCCGCCACCGATCCCGCCCGAGAGCCCCCTTTGCAAATATAGTCGTTGCACCAACGACCATTTTTTATTTTGGCCGTTGGGTAACAGCCATTTTTGGCCTCCCCCCCTCCCCCACCCCCCCTCTCCCTTAATATTTATTTTTAACCCATAAGTTATTATATTTATACTTTAACCCAATTTTTTAACTATAAATAACTCATTTTCTCTTCATCTTTCACACAAATCTTCCTACAATCTCTCTAATCTCTCAATATATCTCTCTACAAGTCTACATTGTTTACTAAATATTCAATTTTATTTATTCATTTGGGAATTGGGAGTGAAGTTGGCAACTAGCTTGAGGATCTTCCATCGAGCAAAGTTTCAATTTTCAACCTCTCGATTACACGTCGACGTTACGTCGGCGTTTGGTACATTCGTTCCTTCATTAAATTATTATTGTCTGTTTATTTTATTTAGCGCACTTAATTTTATTAACTTTAATTATTTATTATCATAATTAAAATGAAAGGATTAAGAGGTATGTTTAAGGGTAAGGGTAAGGGTGCTTCTTCTAGTAGGGGCAACCAGGGCAAAGGTACTTCTTCTAGTCATTTTATTCCTACACAGGATGATTTTGTTGATACTCAACATTTTCCTACAATACCATTAGATTTAGACGAGGAGCTATTTTCTGAAACTCAAGAAGACTTTAATTTAGACGATGATCTAGATGATGCACCCACTAATGTTGATGACAACACACCCACTAGTGCACCTTCAACTGAAATACCTCTTATTCCCCCTAGTATGAGACGAGGTCCAGCAAAACGACCATTAAAATCAGATGCATGGACATTTTTTGATAGGGACGTAGAGAATCAAGTAGCTATATGTAAAATTTGTAAAAATGTTTTAAAATTTAAAACTCGGAAAAGGTCACGGTGGGACGGGGGGTTTAATTAGACACGTAGTAAGTGCTCATCCAGCTAGGTATGCCCAATACCAGGCTTCAAAACTGGGTGCGCAAACGCCCGCTCCATCGGGATAAGGTTCACATACTGATACTATCCCGGACCAAGTACAGGGTCAAATTAACCCTATGACGGGGGGAATTGTAGGCCCTAAATACAATAAACATAGAGATAGGGAAGCAGTATCAAAATTAGTTGCTGTGGAGGGTTTGCCTTTTTCATTTTCGTCATCTCCCGATTTTATTCATTACATTAGAGATATATATCATCATGCTTTTAACGGTTTTCCTAGATCAACTGTTAAGAGAGATGTATTTAAATTCGCGCATGAATATCAACAATATTTATGTTATTCATTATATCATTTTAATGGCAAAGTATCTATCACGTCTGATATAGGTCGTAGTACTAACGGCCATGATTATTTAACTGTAACTTGTCATTGGATAGATTATAAATGGTCTATGCAAAAACGTATCTTAGCATATAGATATATAGATGATAGGCACACTGGTACTTTTATTGCAGATAACATTTATCAAGTGTGCCATTATTACGAAATAACCGATAAAATTATGACTATTACATTAGATAACGCTTCTTCTAACAATTACGCAATTACAATTTTAAAAAATAGTTTAACTCCATATTTTCCAGATCATTTTCATATAAAATGCGCGTGCCATATATATAACTTAATTGTAAAGGATGATCTATCACGTTTTGAAGACATTCTTAGTAAAATACAATTTGCTATAAACTTTATTTTTAAAAGTAATAAAGTACAACGAAGAAAAGAATATAAAATAACTTGTCACGATTGTGGACTACCTTTTAGAAAAATTCCACAAGAAGTATCCAGTAGGTGGAATTCTTTATACGAGCAACTACTTGTTGCTTATGACTATAGAAAACCTATAACTTTATTTTTTAACTCTCATAATCAAAATCCAGCTGATATGATTGTAGATAGTGATTGGGTAAAAAATTTCGAACTTATTGTATTTTTAGAGAATTTTTTTCAAGCAACAAAAGAATTTTCCGGTATATATTATCATACTATTTCAACTATGTTGTTTTATATAACTCTAATATTTTTATTACTTAGTGAATATATGGAAAAATCAGCTTATATGACAGCTATTAAAAAAATATTTATCAAAATAAAAAAATATTTTATTCCTATTCCCACTATTTATATTATTGGTTCTGTATTAAATCCGACTATTAAAATAGACGGTACTAAATCACTAATTGAAACTATTTACGATTGTATAGAAGTACTACCACCTCCAAGTCCCAAAAATCTAAATCACCCACCACCTATTGAACAAACTAAAGAAGAAGTGTTGTCTAGCGTAGAACACCAATGCAAAAAAATATATAGGTTTTATCAACAAGAAAATGCTAGTAACTTACCGGCTTCCATACCATCTTCTTCATCTTCAACACAACCTCACAAAAGACATGATGTTTCTGCGGCTAGTATTGAAAGCCTCAGAAATAGAATGTGCGGCCGTACCTCTACTACTAACCAAATTAGCGAGTTGGATATTTTTGTTTTACAGGGTTCTGTACCGTACCAAGAAGTTATCGATGAAGATGGACATGAAGGCTTATTTGAAATCTTTGGAGAGGGAATGAGAAGACCTTTCGACACTTTCATTGATGGCCCGAGATGTTTTGAACATTCAAGCGTCATCAATCGCGTACGAAAGCGCTTTTTCTCGCCGACGGATATCAAATAGGAGACCACAGACACTCATTAGCCGGAGACAGCTTGAAAATTGCAGTATTATTCAGAGATTGGATACGAGCGGAGCGGAGAAGGTGTGGTCAATCGGAGATCAACGAAGAAGAAGATGAAAACTACAACGAAATCTTATCCGAAGGTGGTGGAAGTGACGTGGATCAATTTGACCAACAAATACCAATTCCAACCGAAGAACCACAGGAAATTATCAAACAATTAGAACAGGTTTTTTTGAGAATGTAATTTTTTTTAATTGCAATTTTATTATGTAATTTGTAACTTTTGGACAACACCACAAAGTTGCAATTTCGACAATTGTATTTGTATTACAAAAAAATCATATGTCTATTAAATAATATAAGAGGCACAAAAACAGCCTTGGGATGTTTTTTATTACACTATCTTGTCTTGTTTATTGAGTTTTTTTATACATATGTTATTTAAAAAAAAAAGAAAAAAAAAGGAAAACCCGCCGGAACCCGCCCCGACCCCGACCCGACCCGATTCCGACGGGATCGGGATCGGGACGGGACTGGAGCAAGTCCCGCCAGATCCGACCCCGACCCCTTCGCCCGTCCCGCCCCGACCCCGCCAGACTCGGCCCGCCAGACCTGAGCCCGGCCCACTGGCCACCACTACTTTAAACACACAGGATACCCCTTGGGGTCCCAAACCCTTTACGTCATTAGAGACTTATATAGAGAGCAATTCTTCTTATTCCCACAGATGTGGTAGATTTGTCCCACACCATATTTCCATGCCTCAAACACCTTACTTCGTGGACCAATATCTCTTTCATTTCTCAACGAAATTTGATGATTCTTGGCCCTACGGTCATCTACTCACTTAGTAGATTATGCATGTATGAAGAGACAAAGCCTCCAACATGCGGAACACTAGTGTTTAATTCATCAAAGATGGGTGGACGCATCTCCCTGCCAAAGGCAAATTTCCAACACTAAGCTCCCGCTATGTGCGAGTTCAGGGAAGGACCGGACCACTAGGGTCTATTGTACAAAGCCTTATCTCACATTTCTGTAAGAGGCTGTTTCTACAGTTTGAACCCATGAACTCCTGGTCACTTTACGAGCAACTTTCCCAGCAACTTTATGGTGCAATCTAATTTGATAAGTTTTATGTATAAGTTTTATACATCCTCCGTACAAAGAAAGAAATACAAAATGAAGACATACTTTATTTTATTTTTATAAAATTAAATTCTTTGGAAGCTGCGGGCGCACGTAGGGCCTCGAAAAAGAAGGTACTACTATTTTCATCTGACAAATATGGACGGTTCAGATTTAGTCATCAAATTCATCACCGCCCTCCCCTTAATTCAGATAAAATCAATCTAAACATAAAGGGGGGGGGGGGGGGGGGTGTTGGTTCACTTCAAACCCTAGTTTGAGGATTTTTGCTTCTCCGTTCAATCAACGTTATCTCCAGGTGCGTTATAGTTCTATTAGTTATCTAATTAGTTCTTTAATTTTTGATATTTAGTTTTTAATTATTATTTCGACGTTTAAAAAATTTGAATTTAGTCGAATTTGTATTTTTAAATGTATTTGTGGATGAATTTGAGCGTTGTTTCTGCGATCTCGCAGTTTTTCTCATTATTTATGCCGGAATAGTTCTCCGATTACGTTACTTTTATGAATCTCACTTTATTTATCATAAATCGACATTAATAATTGAAATTCGTCGAATTTTGTATTTTTTAAAATGTATTTGTGGATGAATTTGAGTTCTGTTTCTGCGATCTCGCAGTTTTTCTCATTATTTATGCCGGAATAGTTCTCCGATTACGTTACTTTTATGAATCTCACTTTATTTATCATAAATCGACATTAATAATTGAAATTCGTCGAATTTTGTATTTTTTAAAATGTATTTGTGGATGAATTTGAGTTCTGTTTCTGCGATCTCGCAGTTTTTCTCATTATTTATGCCGGAATAGTTCTCCGATTACGTTACTTTTATGAATCTCACTTTATTTATCATAAATCGACATTAAAAATTGAAATTCGTCGAATTTTGTATTTTTTAAAATGTATTTGTGGATGAATTTGAGTTCTGTTTCTGCGATCTCGCAGTTTTTCTCATTATTTATGCCGGAATAGTTCTCCGATTACGTTACTTTTATGAATCTCACTTTATTTATCATAAATTGACATTAAAAATTGAAATTCGTCGAATTTTGTATTTTTTAAAATGTATTTGTTGATGAATTTGAGCTTTGTTTCTGCGATCTCGCAGTTTTTCTCATTATTTATGCCGGAATAGTTCTCCGATTACGTTACTTTTATGAATCTCACTTTATTTATCATAAATCGTCATTAAAAATTGAAATTCGTCGAATTTTGTATTTTAAAGAAAATGTATTTGTGGATAAGTCGAGCTTTTGTTTATGCGATCTTGCAGTTTATTAGTTTTTTTATTAGTTCGATGAGCACGTGATTGATGAATGACATGTTTTTCTCCGTTTTTTCACCAGCAATAACTATTTTGCCTCAAGTTATGAGCTGATTGCAGGAACCTCACTTTATTTATCTAAAATCGACATTAAAATTAAAGGAATTTGTCGAATTTTGTATTTTTTAAAATGTATTTGTGGATAAATTGTGCTTTTGTTTATACCGGAATTGTTTTCCTATCACGTACTCGATTTTTGATTTTTAGGGTTTTTATTAGTTTGATGAGATAGGAGATTGATGAATCGCATGCTTTTCACGGTTTTTCACTAGCAATAACTATTTAGCCTCAAATTATGAGCTAGTTTATGTTCTAGGAATTTCACTTTTATTCATCTTAAATCGACATTAAAAGAAATTGAAATTCGTTGAATTTCATATTTTTTAAAATGTATTTGTGGATAAATTGAGCTTTGTTTCTGCGATCTCACAGTTTATTAGTTTTTTTTTATTAGTTTGATGAGAACCTGATCGATGAATCACATGCTTTTCACCCTTTTATGAGCCTCAAATTCTGATCTAGTTTAGGTTGTAGGAGTCTCACTTTTATTTATCGTAAATCGACATTAAAAGAAGGAAAATCGTCGAATTTTGTATTAAAAATGTATTTGTTGATAAATTGAGCTTTTGTTCCTGTGATCTCCCATTTTTCACCAGCAATAACTATTTAGCCTCAAATTATGAGCTAGTTTGGGTTGTACGAATATCACGTTATTTATCTTAAATCAACATTAAAATTAAAGAAATTTGTCAAATTTTGTAAATGTATTTGTGGATAAATTGAGCTTTTTATTAGTTCGATGAGAAGGAGATTTTTGAATCACATGCTTTTCACCCTTCTTTCACTATCAATTGCTATTTAGCCTCAAAGTATGAGCTAGTTAGGGTTGTACAAATCTCACACTTATCATAAATCGACATTAAAACAAAAGAGATTTGCAAATTTTGTATTTTGTTAAATGTATTTGTGGATAAATTGAGCTTTTGTTTATGCGATCTCGCAGTTTTTCTCATTATTACCATTTTATATTCTTTAAGGTGTTCTCAACTAGTTTAGTTCGATGAGAACGAGATTTAGGAATCACATGCTTTTCACCCCTTTTCTTCACCAACAATAACTATTTAGCCTCAAATTATGGGCTAGTTTGTGTTGTAGGAATCTCACTTTATTTATCATAAATCGATATTAAAAAAAATAGAAATTCGTGAATTTTGTATTGTTTAAATTTTTGTGGTTAAATTGAGCTTCCGTTTATGTGATCACACAGTTTTTCTCATTATTATCATTTTTTTATTCTTTAAGGTGCTGTCACCTAGTTTAGTTAAATGAGAACGAGATTGATGAATCACATGCTTTTCACTGTTCTTTCACCAGCTATAACTATTTAACCTCAAATTATGAGCTAGTTTGGGTTGTAGGAATCTCACTTGATTTATCATAAATCGACATTAAACAAAATGAAATTCGTCAAGTTTGTATTTTTTTAAATGTATTTGTGGATAACTTGAGCTTTTATTTCTGTGATCTTGCAGTTTTTCTCATTATGATCATTCTTATAACTATTTAGCCTCAATTTATGAGCTAGTTTGGGTTGTAGGAATCTCATTTATTTATCATAAATCTGACATTAAAGAAAATCTTCAATTTTTTTATTGTTTTAAATATATTTGTGGATAAATTGAGCTATAGTTTCTGCGATCTTGCAGTTCCTTCTCATTATCATAATTTCTATATTCTTTATGGTGCTCTCGACTAGTTCGGGATTGAAATCTAGATGTTTATGTATATTGCAGTTGTTTGCTCTTTTTTGTAGATATTAGGAGTAAGGGTAGGGTAGAGGCAAAATTAAAACTGGTTTAGTTCATTGCTTGGGAGTCTCTGCTTTTTATTTTCTAATTTTTTCCCTTAACTTTGCTATGAAATGATTTAATTCTTTAAGGAGAGAAGAAGTGGTTCATTCTTCAGTGTGTAGCTAATATAAATGGGTGTTTTTCCAGCTGCTTCCCTCATTTATTCCTAAGGTACTATGATAGACTGGGTTTTGTGAGCTTCCTTATTTTGATTTTTGACCTCATTTCTGTTTGTGTCCTGTGCACTTGGGGATTCAAACCAGCGCTTGTTTTCTCATTACATACTAGGGAGTTCTACTTGCAATTTTTGACACCCTTTGATTGAGAGATACATAGGTTCGTGATGGTGCGTGCAAAAGGCAAGGCCAATGCTTCAACTAAAAGATCAGTGTTTGGACGTGCTGCTGTTGCTTCTGAAGATGCTTTGACAAATGACTCCAGTGAGATGGAATACAATCTCGAAACTGGAGGTTCAGTGGAAACAGCAGTAACTGAGCAAACAACGATCCCTGTTGTAGCAGAAGAAGAACACGATGGAGCAGAAGAAGAAAATGATGGACCAGAAGCTGAAACTGAAGGAGAACTTGCTATGGAGGAAGATGAAGATTATAAAGAAAATGAAGTGGTTGGAGGAGGAGATGAAACATGTAATGCTGATAATAAAGAAGAAGATGCCATTGATAATGATGAAGGTAATAACCAGGAAACTGCCATAGAACAAGAAGGTGGTAAACAGAACGTAGATGATAACCAGGAAACTTCCATAGAACAAGAAGGTGGTAAACAGAATGTAGATGATAAGCAGGTAGGAGGTGCTGCTGGACTAGACAAAGATAACCAAGAAGATGGTATGGGAAAAAATGAAGATGAAACAAATGCAAACGAAAAGAAAAAAGAGGAAGTGGAAGGGAGTTTGAAACAAAAAACTAAAAGATTGAGGAAAAGGAATAATAGGAAGAGAAAGGCAAATGGAACCCCCCTTGAGAAAAATGAAAATAAGCAAGTTATGAAGAAAGTAGCATCTGATGGCAAGGTTAGTAAGGACTCGGGAAAATTGGACTCAAAGGTTGTTGAGGAAAGCTCTAAGAAAGTTGCCTCCGGAGATAAGTCTAGGGTGGCCCCTAACGATATGGATTTTGAAGGCAAAGACAAGCCCGAGCCATCAAGCAAGAGCTCATCCCCGAAGAAGAAGGCTAAAGGCATGGGTATGATCTTCATGTGCAACTCTGGGACTAGGAAGGATTGCTATCGTTACAAGGTTCTAGGATTGCCGGCAAACAAGAAAGAGACGGTGGAAAAAATTTATAAGGGGATGAGGCTTTTCCTTTATGATGTTGATTTGAAGTTGATGTATGGCATCTACAAAGCTGCAGGACGTGGTGGTTTAAATCTTGCACCCAAGGCTTTCAAGTCTCAATTTCCATCTCAGGTTAGCTAGTTGTGCTATCATTGCCCTCTAACCTTCAATTGCTTTCTCTTTATAATATTTTCGTCAATATTTCTTGTTGACGTATGAGAGAAGTACCCTTTTGCGGAGAATAGATAGTTTATAAATGCTTGCTTGAGCACATTTAAGCTTGAAGTTTTGAGTAAGGGTGTTCATTGACGGTTCGGGTCGATTTGGTATTCTTCGGCTTTTTTGTTTTTGGTTATCTAAAAACAATATTTAAGTCGAAATAAATCTTATTTCGATTTGGTTTTTCTTTTCGGGTCAATTATATTGGTTTAGTTTGGGCTTGATTGGGTCTTTAAATAATACTCCCTTTTTTCCAATTTCTATTGCACACTTTTCTTTTTGGTCAATCGCCAAAAAGTGTCACTTTTTTATAATTAGGAACAACTTAATTTTAAAGTTTTTCTTTTACCCTTAATGAAATGATTTATAGCCACACAAATGTCTAATGTTTGTTTTAGACACAAATTTTAAAAGTCTTTCTTTCTTTATAAAACTTTGTGACTAGCCAAACGGTGACACATAAATTGGGAAGGAGGGAATACAATTTTATAATTGAATTTTGATTATATGTAAACTCAATCATTTATAGAGGCTTACAATAATGTAGTTATATAAGATAATCAATAATTTTTATATATTTATATTTGTATATACATATATAAATACAAGTAAATGTATACATGATGATATAATTAAATTATTTAATATAATATACTCCCTCTGTCCAAATTTAAGTCTTACTTTCCTTTTTAGTTTGTTCTCAAAAGAGTGCCCCTTTCTTTATTTTGTAAGTTGACAATTCAAATATCTTGGCAAGTTTAAAACACAAAATTCAAATGACAATTTAGTACATTACACATCTTTAATTTAGAACCACACGATTCAAAAGTCTCATTTTATTTTTTAAATTTTGTGCATAGTCAAACTAAGACCCCAAAATTGGGACGGAGGGAGTATATAAACTTGGTATTTCAATTTGTTTGGTAATTTCTTTTTTATAGAATATCAAAATAAAACCAAAGTAACAAAATTTTCAAGAGCAAAATCAAAAACTTGATTCTTGGTTTGGTTCGGTAATCCGTTTTCACCGAAGGATTAACAATCATATTAAGATTGAAACTATGTGCAATGGGGTTTGTGCACTCTGTTTCTATAAGGCGTCGCTTTGGTGCAGGTATTGAGGAGCTCCCTCTTAGTGAGAGTGGGACTAAACAATAAATATAGATGACATATCTATTGTTGAGCACCCAAGGGTGTGACCTAGTGGTCAATGAAGTGTGTTGAGAATCATGAGGTATTAGGTTCAATCCCAACAGTGACAAAAACACTAGGTGACTTCTTTTCATTTGTATTAGCCTTGGTGGATAGAGTTGCATGGTACCTGTTGCTGGTGGGAGGTGGCAGCAGGGGCGGATCTAGGGCTCAGGGAGGGTGTTCACCGGAACACCCTCGGCAAAAAATTATCCCGTATATATAAGGTATTTTATTATTTTTATCTACATATATAGATTTTGAATACCTTGAACACAAGAGAAGATGTTGGTTCAGTGGTTTAGGGGTTCAAAATTTACCTTGAGGTTTCAAGTTCAAATTCGAGTTACTACATTTTTATTTTTCGAACCCCCAGTGAATCTTGTATCCGCCATCCATTGGGTGGAAAGTATCCCGTGGAATTTGTTTAGGTGCGTGCAAGCTGGTCAGTGTACCACATTTATAAACAAAAGATATATCAATTGTCGAGGTAACGTTATAAAGGAATGTGCTAGTGCCTAGGAAGTAGAACTAGAAATTTAGTATAAGATAGTTAGTCATTGATCTAAATTAGAAGCTTAAAATTGTGGCTTTTCATTTGGATTGTAATTAAAGTAATTTCTCGACGTGATTGGTATTGTTTCCCGAGCAAAAGGAAGGTGCTTTGTGAGGCACTTTGCCTTGCTTATGTGGCGCATTAGTGGAGGTACCAAGACGCTAAGGCGTGCACATTATTCCCGTTGGCTTTTTTCTTTAAGAGGATAGTAATAAACAATATATTTAGTTGAAAAGTTTTATATCACTCCATGTGTTTCACTTTATATGATACTATTACTATTACTATTTGAGAAGCCGAGCTACCTTTTCTTTGACTACACCTTTTATATGGTGTTCAAATATTTTTAGTTATAAAAAGTTGTAGTTTATACTATTACTAATGTATTTTCTGATTAGCTAAATTTTGTTTTAAAATATTAAAAAATCAATGTTCAAGTTGAGACAAAAGTAGAAGGTTTGAGTCATTTGACCTTTGTAATCTTCATTTTAAAAAAAAAGAGATGGAGTATTTGTCAGTGAGATGGTATAAATGATTTTTTGGTACGAAGGAGAAAGGAAAAATGCATAACATGGACATAAATCGTGAAGTTATGTTCGTTTAAAGTTTTAATCCTTCTCATATGTTATATAGCTCTCTTATTTTCAATTATTTTATTAATTGTCATATATATACGATCTATATTTCATCTAATACTATGTTCTAATTATATGACACTCTTTTTGTTATAATACAACAACATACTCAGTATAATCCCACCAAGTGGGGAGAGGGTAGAGTATACGCAGACCTTACCCCTACCTATTGAAGGTCGGGAGGCTGTTTCCGCTAGACCCCGGAATGTATGACACATTTTTATGTTTCAAGACTCTTTGACCCTAAATTTTATTTTGCCAACATATTCGTATAATAATATAAATGGCATACTTCATAAAAAAAATAAAAAAAATAAATGGCATTGTCGTGGTTAAAACTTAAAACCACAAGTTTTAAATTTACATTTGGTATGTGCTAAAAGTTTGTCTATTTTTCTTAAATTCGGTGTTTAGTCGGCATAATTAAAGACTAAAGTAGAAACACACAATAAATAGAAATAGATAACATATAAGAAACATAAAACAATAAAAAAGCCCGGTGTTGAACCAGCCTTCAACTTACCCTCTATAGTGGTTACAGGATGTTGCTTGGACTCTTCAAAAATGTCAACGGTGCGTGTTGGATTTTTCAAAAGTAGTGTATTTTTGGAGAATCTGACATGGGCGCGGCATCGGAAAGTGAAGAGTCCGCAACTTAGCTGGTCGTGGGCTTCTCCTAGGGCCATCTTTCTAAAAAATTAGCTTGTCTAGATCCGACCCACTTGTTTGGTAAGACATAGAACCAGGACCAGCCCACTTGCCTTGTAAAGTTCTGGGTGTGCATGTGCCCTGATCACTACGTTATGGTGACTTTTTATGAGAGAGTATGTTATGGTGGAATATTGGCTGTACTTTGGAGGGGGAACAGAATTAGTAAGGTGTTTTACTGATTATGGAGGTGACTCTGGTTTCAAGCAGATCAAAGTATGTCTGGTGGCCGTCATTACATAAATCAGCTAGCAAATTTTTTAACTAGATAATTTTTGCACTAGTGAGATGTGTAGACAACCAGGAAAAAAGATAAAAGAAAAGAAAATATGTTCAGAAATTAAAAGGTACTCCCTTGTTATTTGAAGGCCAGTGTTAGGTGTTAGCTTTCTTGTTATGGTAAAGATGGTCTGTTTTTGGATTACCTACATTCTGTCTTTTGAGGTGTTTATGTGCCTTCGATGTCTTACGAATAATTAATTTCATTAGATTGGTTATAAAAAGAATAACTAAATTCGTTGGATTGGCTGCTGTATGAAACATCTAAGTAAAGTTTCTTAATTATCTAAGGTGGAGTTATGAATAGGAAACAAATTATCCCCTTTAGGTGGAACATGGGCTGGACTCCGAATCCAAAGTGCCACAAAACTAGTTTTGGCCATCAAACAGAAAAAAAGACAAAAGAGAATAGGAGATTGGTATTCCTGGAAATGGTTGAGAGAAGGCAAAATCCTTATAAATTTTGGACAATGGAATGTCCTGAAACCATTACAAGTTTTGTTCCTTGCATCTGAAACTGTTTTGTCAATGGTATTCTTTAGAGGTAAAGAGGATGACATAAGGGACTTAGCCAAGAAATAATAAGAAGTTGAATTGGATTGGCTAAAAGTTCTGTGATTTGTCCATTTTGGAATCAACTGTAATTTGTCCATTTAGGGTGTGTTTGGTGTCATTTAAGACAATTGATGGTCAGTTTCTGTTGTGGATGGGTGTAGAAGTACTTGATATCTTGTAAGCATTGGTGGGCGCTAGGGTGTGTGAGAAATGTTTTGGTGGTGGTTTAGTATTAAAGTGAAATGGTTGCGATGAAACTAGTGATATTAGAGTACAGTTACTAGTAAAAAATGATCAAGGTCTCGTCTTATTCTCCACTTGGTGAGGTCTCGTCATTTTCTCATTTGGTGTATAATACACTCAGTGAGATAACTTTTTGACAAATTGAGGCATCTTAATACCAGAAAACAATAAATAATTTCATAAAGGAAAAACCGTTATTCCTTCGAACAATTAGGAAAGAGTTATTTGGTTCTAGTGCCTATGATTTATCTATTTAGCAGTACTGAGGAGACAGCCGCAATCAGGTTGAGTGGTTATTTTCCATGTGTATGTGCATGCATGTTGGTGTAACAGGAAAAAATGATAAAGCAGAGAGATGATTATCTAATTTCAAGTCAAGTAATGCCCTATTGCCCTTTATGTTCACACACATAAATTGGCGAGTATAATAGCCAAAGGTATTATCAAGTATTTTCAGTTCAGTCAGACCCCCAAGAAGAGCTCCCTTCTTTTTCTTTTGATAGATATGTCTTTAGGTTGTAATTTTTAATCTTTTCTTTTGATAGATACATATTGTAAGTTTATTTCTGAAGTATCGAAAGACATCTTTGTATACAATCGTAGAATAGGCATGTGGGTTGTAGGATGAGAGCTTTTTTTCCGTTTTTCAGATTCCTCTTTGCTCTACCAATACACCGCCCATTTTTTTTTACTTCAAAGAGATGTTCCTGTTGGAGTGGCTTGATTTGTGACTTCAAATATTTTAATAGAGTTTTATCCGTCTTCATGTACAATGTCAAAGGCTCGCTTGAGTCACACTTAAGCACTGAAGCTACGTGCAAAATTAAGTACAGATTCTTGGGTGATTGTTTTATTGTTGTATTTATTTGATTGTACGCCGAATGTATTCCTATCATAATTTATTCACATTTGCACCCAATGGTGTGGCATGGTCAATGAAGTGGATTGAGAACCATGAGAGGTCTTTGGTGATTCTTTCCCATCTGTCCAATCTTTCGCGGATAGAGTTACTGGTACCTATGCTAGTGGGAGGTTGCAGGTACCCCATGGAATAATTATTTGTTCCCATTTTTAATTCCACCTTAAAGTCATGTTTCAAAATTAGATGTAAAAGTTTCTTCCTTTTGTTTTGTTCATGTTAGATGGATATAGCAGAACTCTTTCTAATTTTGTATGTGCTTGTATATGTGATACATACCGAATGTAATGACATATAATAGTTTCGAAGAAACCTTTGAGGCTTGATTTGTTTGGTCATATTATTTTGAGTGCCTTCGTATATACTTCTGTCTATTTGAAGTCGGAATATTTTGCTCCAAACCTTTTTCCTTTTGCCAATCCTGGCTTAGGAAAAGGCAGACCTGTGGTACTGGTTAAAACCAAAGTTGCCTTCTCTATGGCACTTAAGGTCACCAATAAGATCAGTCTTGTGTCAATGCTTTGGAATAATCTTCGAGCATCTATATATCAATCAGATTACTTTGATGCTTTGGCATGTGTACTGGTGGCCCTTGCAACACGATTGGTATTGCAACGCGATTGGTATTGTAACTGACTACTCTTAAGAGGAATTATGTAAATGTCTATGATGGTTACGAAACGTAGGATCTTGGTTTGTTTGAAAGACTTCCTTAACAAATATAGGTTTTAGAATTCTACTGCTGCTTCTCTTCATGTGATTTAACGGTAAGTGGGAGAATTTTTTGGATTTGGACATTTGTGTTAATTTTTTATTGAATTGATTTCAGGTTCGTTTTACTGTTCTTGAGGAGTGCTTACCGATAGCAGAGGAAACTTTCAGGCAAGCTATTAAGAAAAACTATTACACAAAGTCAAAGTTTCATTGCCAATTGTCCCCTGAACAGGTACTTGGGCATCTTATTTGCATTAATGGATATCCCAAGCATTTGCAAGCGTTGGCTCTTCAGTTTTCTTGTGATCGCGATACCTACAATTTGTTTGTATTTGTTTCAAATCGATAGGTGAAGGACCTATGTAAGCTTTTCACTACTGGAAGCAAAGGGTCCAGGTCCAAAGACACACAGCTCGCACCTGAGACCCGTGTGATATCCAAACGAGACAGAGCTAAGAGGCGTGGTCGGGATGAAAGAAGACGTCCTGATCGTGCTCCTCGACGATTTGAGCAGGTCGAAGAGCGTCGGTACCGTGAGCAGGTCGAAGATCGTCGGTACCGTGAGCAGGTCGAAGATCGTCGGTACCGTGAGCAGGTCGAAGATCGTCGGTACCGTGAGCAGGTTGAAGATCGTGGTTACCGTGAACATCCTCATTTTCATGAAAGGAGCTTAATTACATCTCCTTTGATACCATTAGCCCCACTTCAACCTTTACCACCACCTGCTCCTGTTCAATCTTATGCATATGATAGAACATTGGGAAGAGATCCTTATAGACGGGACACAGTGATACAGCATGATGATTCTTACAGGCAGAGCCGATTGGTGGAACTCCCTGATGCTTATAGACCGGACACAGTGATAGGCAATCCTGATGTTTACAGAAGACAGGCATTAGTAGAGCCACGTGATTACTACAGGCGGGAGGTAATCCCAGAGCATCGTGAATATCATCAGCCTCTGAATTTGGAAACTAGACTCCAGGATGATGGTGGAATCAGTGATCCCTATGTGTCATACCGTGAGCATTTATCATACCATGATCCTGTTAACTCTGTGCGCTCCCAGCCCGAGTATAATCCCCCTGCAGCCGGTTTGCGATCAGAATACCGTCGTGGTGGTATATCTACTGAGTATAGTTCTACTAGAAGCATGCTTCCTGAGTACCCTTCATCTGCAGCAAGCTCTCTGTACGAGTACCCTCCTCGCCAACCTCAATATCGATATTAGGTTACAATAAAGGTACCGTCACATGAGGCTCTGGTTATCATTCGCATCAGAATCATGCATCAGCTTAAAACTTTAGAGTATCTAAAATGTGCTCAGAACCATTGGGATTCCATTTTATGTTGTAGTTTGAGCTGTATTACATGTTCTCCCTCCATTCTTGCCGTTAGCAAGAGATTTATTAGATGGAATGACTTTGTGTTTTGTTCAAAACTGTTATTTCCTTGCAGAGGAGACATACCTTATGCCAGAGTTCTTTTTTATTTTTCGATTGTCGCTTATTATTTTGGTGGGTAGTAGTACTATCAGTATAGCCTTGAAGAGGTTTTCGCTCAAAAATTTGAAAAAATAGTCCAGTGTTTGCTACTTTTCTGCTTAATGTAGTTTTGCAGCTCTTGGTTGTTAACTTGTGTTTGATAGAAAAACAGCTTCTGGAATAATCCTTTTCCAAAATTTTTAGTTGAACGTCATTTTGCAGTCTTTTCATAGAGGCCTATCCTTTAGGGTGTGTTTGGTACGAAGGAAAAAATATTTTGGAAAATGTTTTTCAATTTTTTGGATGACTTAAATTTTTAGAATATGTTTTCTAAATAGACTTATTTTCCTCCAATTTAAAGAAAATTACTTCCATATAAAAAATAGGGAAAACATTTCCAAAACTCTCTTTCAATCGAGTACTAAATTTAGCACTCTATAGGATTACAGAACTAAAACGTGGGGTTGTTTTGCTCCATCTTAGTTATGTAGGGATCATAATACATGGATTATTTATAGAGGTGATTAATAAGAAATGAATTATTATGTAAGTGGTTGTATTTTACTTACTTTCAAAGAGCACTCTATCTGAATAGTTTTTTCCTGCATTATTAAATACATGTCCTATTTCAAAATTTATCACACGTCAAATAATACATAGATTTTTTCATAATTTGATGCAAATATTATTTATTATTGCCAACTAAGAATTATTTTAGACATTATTTATTACGGGGAATTTTTAAAAATATGCAGTCTAATACAATACTTTGCTTTGACGTAAGTCATATTTTTTCATGTTTATAACCGCATATTTGATAATTTTTCGTGCGACAATATCTGTGCATCCTTATGTATCATTATGTTATATAATACTCATCTATTTATATAAATAATTGTTACCTTGTATAAAAGTTATAGTGTATGAGAATTAAGAATGTATTTACTTTGTATAAAAGTGTATAACATGTTGGCTAGGAAAACAATTTTCTTTTTTGGATTTTCAATTGTACTTGTCCAAAATCAGTCTAGATCTCTAATAAATGACTTTGAATTTTGTAGAGAACCTTCTTGGACTATTTTTAAGGAGTCTAAACACCACCATCCCAAATTTCTCACAAAAATCATATTCAAACTATAAACTTACTTCAACTCTTTCCAATAATAGTGGTTACCTTTCTAATATGATTTCACGATCCAAAATTTTACAAAATTAGTAGTCACCACAATTTGAGCCCTAAACAAACAATATATCGAATTTGTTAAATAACAATTAAGAGCCGGTTGAGTTGAAGAAAAGAAATAGGAGTAATGACTTATCTTTCAAAGTATATACAATACATGCCAATCTGGGTAAGGACTGAAATACACGACCCATCTTGGTAATAAGCTTGAGATGGTTGACTGAAAGAGTATCATATTTTTTGAGTAAATGAGATCTCTTAGCCCTATTACAATTTGAATAGAATATTTTCAGGTAAAAAATGAGATCTCAAAGGTCATAAAACTACTAAACCACCACCTAGCGCACCCTATATCGCTCACAAGCTGGAACCTCGTTCTCTGTCAATGTGTATTTTTGGGTTATAACCCCACCATAAAAAGAAAGGGTCTCGCTGGAGGAACTGGATCGGAAAAAAGAGGGATACCTAATATTTCTCCAAATTCTTTAGCAATATTATATTTACCTTTGGGCCACTCATATTCAATTTGAGGAGCTTGCAAGCAACCCATTGGAATGAGGAAAAGGTTATCCTTTTGCAAGTCTGGGCTTGAGATTTATGGTCATGCTAAATTAGTGTCTTATTGTAAAATGTGGTTTTGTTGCAAAATTTCTGTTATAGAAGATGTTGGATTTATTGAACAAGTTAAATTTTTTTGAAAAAGCAAGTTAAATTACTGAATTGTGAATCTTTGATTAGAAAAATTGCATGTATATTTTGAATTTTCTCCAGTATCAAGTACGAGCCGGTGATCTTGTTCTCCGAAAATAAAAGAAGTTTTTAACCGAGCGGAGGTAAAAAAAATACTCGGCTCTACCTATCTATAAAATTTGCCCATTAAATAATTACACAGTAGAATTGTGTACGTGTATATAACGTCGGGGTATATAACTCACATGATTGTGTACCCGTACAATATATCATAGTTTGAATAGTTGAAGCACAATGTTATATGCTCTTAAGGTAGGTAACATGTGAATTGTATATCCCAAAGGTATACAACGTACACACCTACTGGATATTTTTGTAAATATGTTTTTAAAAAATAGGTATAAATTGTAATATTTTTTCAAAATGGATATTTTCAGATAATTATTTTTCATTGCATTGGGCATTTTTATTAATTTTCCAAATAAATAGAGTTTGCAAGACCCGAATTATTATTATTACTATTATTATTATTATTATTATTATTATTATTATTATTGTAGTTGTTGTATTAAAAGTGAATGAAAATGATTTCTGATGTGTCGAGAAATTACGGCACATTTGATACCAATTGCATGAATTATTGATGTCCTTAATGCATTCATAGTGTGTATTTCTTACGTTATTTTTATTTTTGTAGAATTTTTGCTTCGGAACACCAAAAATGAGGAAAAATGCTTAAACATGAACAAAAGTGTTGAAAAATGGAAGAAATGCAGAGAAGACGATTCTGCGGACCGCAGAATGATAAACCAAGTAGCAGAAACGAATAGTGATTAGAAGACTAAGGAGTCCCGAAGGGCAACCCACTCTACGGTCCGCACCTTCTTTCTGCAGACCGCATTTCGGTCTCCTAACCACTGCTCCTCCGCAATCCCAAGGCAGATTACGAAGCCTCATAGCACTTTTGTGGACCACGCTTCCAACCGTAGTTCGAGACAGTCCAACATTGAGGATACTCTACGAACCTAAGTACCTTATGCGGTCTGCAAATAAGTTGTGTGGTCCCATTATGTGATCGCAGAGTGGTCGGTGGTATTTTTATAATAATGTGTAGTCCGAAATTTGAGTCCCTATATATAATTTATCTAGGATTTTGTGATAGACACCTTACCATTGATTAAACTATTCATCATTCAAACATTTACTATTCATCTCTATTTGGGAGAATATTTCATTGTCAAGTCAAATACATTATTTTGTGTTCCATTTCAAGAAACAAGTGAATCTTTCCATAGTTTTAATACAAAAAGCTTTGTAAGCATTCTATGATCTTTTTTATGTTTTTCTTTATTATGTTGTATTACATTTATTAATATATAATGAGTGGCTAGAAATCTAGTTGGGCTTGTGACTATTAAAATGGAATGTGATTGTTGGGTTAGGTTTTAATTATGAAAAAGGTGTATTAAATATAGTGGTTAATTACTCCTCATTTGATGGTTGCAAACATCCCCTCTAAAGCCTTCCCGGTTAAACTTGAGAAAGGAGACTAGCATTTAGGAAATAGGTATGTTAATTAGGACTCGGGGCTTTAAATTCAATTTAATGATTCTCAACTTTAATTAGAAGGAAATCAACTAAGGATTAGAATGGGTAATCTCATATTCCACACTTTAGGCTTGAGAAAGCCTAAAGTGAAATTAAGTGGGTTAATATAGAAATCTCTGCTTAGAATATAGTTCCCATTGCCCCTACCATATTAAATACACATAGATTAAGTAACAACCCAACACTACTTCCATTGATCAAGTCACAACCCTAACCTTTAATCAATTTGGTAATTAATCATTAGATAAAATGTGAGTTAGTAGTTAATACAATCTTTAAACAAACAAAATTGGTTACCTTAGAGATAGAGAATTAGTAGAGAGTTAATACAAGACAAGTAGGATATAGTTTCACAAGAAATTTCTTGTGGGATTCGACCCCACTTAGTTGGGTTACTATATTTGATAACGATCGCATTATATCTAAATCTGATGTAATTTGAGCGAGATCAGTTCCTATCACCAATTGTAAAAATGGAACCAAAATTTCTCATATTCTTTGCTGATGACCTTACCCTTTTTGCCCGAGCTAACAAAAAAAACTGTAACACAATTGTCAATACTTTAAATAGGTTCTACAACAGATCTGGTTAGAAAATCAATTATGCCAAGTCTAAGGTCATTTTTTCCAGCAACTGTAACCCTCCGATAGGGACCTTTGCCAATACAGCAAACCTTGTCCTTCTTTTGAAAAATACACGGGCTTCCCAATTTTTCACAAAAGACCTACTAATGTTGACTTTCAATTCATCATTGACAATTTGAACACTAAGTTAGCAGGATGAAATACTAAATTCTTGAACATGGCTGGTAGAACCACTCTTGTCAAAGAATCCTTAAGTAGCATACCCAACCATGTCATGCAGTACATAAAGTTGTCCAACACTAACAAAACTCAAAGAAACTTCATCGAGAGACTACAAATGTTAAGAAGAAAATGCATTTAATAGGTTGGGATACCATAACTAAGCCTAAATCTAAGAGGGAATTGGGTATCCAAAAGGCTAAAGTAAAAAAGCAGAACCATGCACACCAGTCTGGCATGGAGACTCTTAAAAAACCTGATTCAACCACTAAGTCTAAAACATGAAAATGCATACTCAATGACTATGAAACTGTCAGAAATGCTACATATTGGGCTATCCATAAAGGAAATAGTGATACCTTGTGGTATGATAAAAGGATTCCTAAAATGAATACACTTAGGGTCTCTATCCAAGGTCCTCCCAATAAAGTGAAGATTTCTTAAAGCTTAGTAACAATTGGAATCAGGGATCCTGGGACTTCAATAACCTATCCTTAGATATTCCTCAAGAGATAAAGCATTACCATCTCTGATAATACCATGCAAGAAGACATCTTATATTGGGGCCTAGCGGTAATGGAACTTTCTCCTCTAAAGTTCTTATAACCTTATTGATTCCAAGAACACACATGCTAATAACCAAAATAAGGTTCCTTACAACTGAATTTGAAAACTTAAAACCCTTTCAAAAATCAAATTCCTCTTCTAGATCCTCAGCCATGGTAGACTTCCCACAAACTCTTTATCTTCATTTCATAGGCCTCAATGTTGAGCCTAAATGCAGATTTTGTAACCACCCTTTTGAAAACACTTCCCACATCCTACTCAATTGTAATGCTGCTCAGAATCTTTGGCATACTACTCTCAGCAAGTGCTCCATAAATTACTTCAATGATATAAACTCCCTCCTAGCGAATTCTTGGAATGAAACTTGGGTCAAGGTTAAGGGCAAGAGATATAACAATCTTTTCTACGGGATGAACTCAATCCTTTATACATATGGACAATTTGGACAACCAGAAACTCAAATCTTTTCAACTATGAACATGATCTTCCTTCCTTTGAGGAGGCTTATAACAGAGATGTAGAATTTAACCAAATGAATTCTCAACCAAATCCTCCTAGCAGAGTCATTATTAACTTCAAGTGGGAACACCCTAACAGAGGTATTTACAAACTGAACACAGATGGCTCTAGTTTGGGCAATTCAAGAATAAGAGGGATATGAGGGGTCATTAGAAATAGCTCGGGGACTGGGTGATTGGATTCATGCAAGGCATCCCAAGGTCTACAAATAATCTAACTGAATTGCTAGCTATTTTGCAGGGACTAAAAATAGCCTGGAAAAGAAGGCTACTACCTCTGGAAATTAATACCGACTCCAAAGAGGTAATTGATATGCTAAAAAATGTGTTAATATTGGGTTTGGTGTTGTGATATTTGACCAAACATATCTTCTGAAGTACTGATTTGAATGCATGAAAATGTTGGGACAAATGTCACAACATTCGGACCAACATTTTTTAACAGTTTTGCTTACTTCACGTTAAGCAGTAATATTTTACTGTGAGGTAAAAATGACTTAGGCGTGATGAATTGGAGCTGTGAAAACATGGGAGAAAGAGTCCAAGCTTGGGTAAGAAGTCGAGTAAGGAACAAGTCAAAGTTGTTGAGATTTTCACTCCTTAATCATCTACCACAAGCTGCCCACCTTTCCCTCAACTTCCACAACCGATCGATGAGACTTTCAAGGGAACTCTCTACTATAAATAGAGACGCCACAATGTGTATCGATATCCAGAACTAAAATGTAAAAATTCCAAGAGATCTCTCGGGATTTCTTCTCAGAAATCCGGATTTCAAGTGTTGCCTGAGTGTGTCGACAACATTCTGTCCAACATTACAATTGCTGTTTAGATTCTAGATTTGTTTTCTATGGAGCGATTGTAATGAGAGGTTGTCTATGTCTACTTAGTTAGATTTTTCAGGCTGAAGTCATCTGCGACTTCAACATTTAATTCTTTTCCATTTTATCTTGTAAATCTATAAAGAAAGGAATTTGTAATTTTGTATATAATATATATACAATACATTTGGTCATTGACCATCATAAGTTATATAATATATATAACTTATAAAATTTTTAAACCTTTGTGTTCTTTAAATTCCGTTGCATTTACTGTTTAAAGTTACTGTTTTGCTAAGTGTTATTACCGATGTCGGACGACATTATTGATGACATTCAGAAACAGAATTGGCATTCGATTTATTTAGTCTCTTGTCTTGTTTTTACTTTCCGTAGCATTTGACACCCCTTCAAGTGGTATTAGAGCCGATACTTAATACAATAAGTTTGTGGTCCTGTTGTCATAACCTATGGATCCGGCAAATCCGACTATTGGTAGACTTCATATTTTAGATGCATCAAATTATGCCTATTGGAAGATTCACCTACGTTCGCATATCAAATCAATTGATATTCGTGCATGTAGATCTATAACCAATGGGTATGTTGTTTCAATGTTGCCACCGGATAATGAATGTGACATTATTGCTAAACTTGAATCCAAATGGATTACAGAAGAAACCAATGGTGCTAGCTTTAATGAAAATGCCTTAAATGTAATTTTTGGATGGGTTAATCTCTACATGTTCAAACTCATTCAAATTTGCCCACGGCTAAAGACGCATGTGATACTTTACAAATTCACTGTGAAGGTAGCTCAAGTGTTCGTCGAACAAAGCTACGCATGCTCATGAGTAAATATGAATGTTTAAGGATGGAAGAAGCGGATGATATTAAATCTTATTTTGAAAAGTTGATTGACATTTCAAATGAATGTCAAGTGCTTGGTGAACCATTAACCAACACTCAACTTGTTGAAAAGGCTCTCTGTTCTTTTTCTAAAAAGTTCAATTTAAAGATTTGTGCTATTTAAGTACCTTGATGAGCATACTCAAAACTTATGAGATGAACATAGAGAATCAAAAGGAATTGTATAAAAGCAAGAATGTGGCACTTCAAATTCAACCCTTTGGAGAGTCAAATCAAAGAAGAGGATGAGAATCTTGAAGAAATTGGTGAAGGTGCAAATGTTGCCTTACTCACTCGAAAATACAATTCGATGGTGAGGAAGTTCAACAATGAGAGAAGTCAATCTAAATCTAAAGAAAACAAAAACCAAGCCTTTAATCAAAAGCCCACTAGATTCCTTCCAAATGTACAAAAAGGAAATCAACTAAGAAGAACCAACTTAGATCGTACCAAATTTGATCCCAAATAACTTGAGTCCGTGCAATGTCATGCATGCTCAGGTTGGGGTCATTATGCTAACGTATGTTCAAACACTGTTAGAAATTTTGGTAAGAACCTATGGGTTTCTCTTAGTGATGATAGAGGAAGGAGATCGTGAAATTGAAACACAAGCAATGCCCGCCACTATTTTCGAACAATCTCTATCGGAAGATGTCGTATATAGTGATTTCTTAGATGTCACGATATTTGCTCTAACATCGGCAATGACATCAACATCCTCAGCGACATCCGAAATGTATGAATTCTTTAACTATTCTGATGTTAATTGCTTTAGTGGTTCTATTTATGTTAGTAAGGTTGATTGTATCGATCAAGTTGAATACAACGATGATATGATTAATGAATTATAAAATCTTTGTAAAGCCTTAATCATAGAATCCAACCAATTTGACACAAAGGTAAAATATTTAATTCGTGAGAATGTAGATCTAAAAGGCACAATAACCCGACTAGAGGCTCCACTTACCAAAAAAGATATTGAATTTGGTAAGACCAGTGCAAAACTGGATTTAGCCAAAGCTATGTTTCATAATCTCAACATGGGGACTTCAAAATTGAATGAGATTCTCAAATTTAGTAAACCTTCACATGCAGGAATTGGTAAAAACACTCTTAAAACTGGTTGCTCTAAATTCTTTAATAATAATAAGAAAATATGTTTTGTAAAAGAAAAGGGGATGCATAAGAGTTTCTCATATACGTCAAAGAATAATCTGAAGTTTGTGTGCAGTTATTGTAACTCCCCTGGACACTTAAAACCATACTATTACAATCTTCAACATTCTAAGAGCAAAATGTTGCCTAAAATGTTGTCCAACATTTCGGATAACAATCGAAGCAACATTTCTGAGTCAAAAGGTAAAAAATGTTTTAAGAGAGTTTGGATTCCTAAAAAGATATAACTTGTAATGTCTGTATAACTGCATTAAGAACTAACATTTCAGGTTCTTGGTACTTCGATAGTGGATGATCTCGCCACATGACATGTACTAAAGTTTTTTGAAGAACTATGAGTCATTCAACGGAGGAAACGTGACTTATGGAGGTGACAGTAAAAGCAGAATAATTGGAAAAGGGATCTTGGATGTTCCTGTATTTTCAGCCTTAAGAAATGTATTGCACATTGAGGGCTTAATGGCTAATTTTCTTAGTATCAACCATCTGTGTGATGACGATCTAGAGGTAAAATTTAATAAGAATGCATGTAATGTTACGAATGAAGCCAATATATGTGTCATGACAGGTACAAGAACATGTGACAATTGCTATCTTGTTGTAAGGCAAGAAACATGCAATAATGCTAAGGTCGATGACACAACACTATGACATCAAAAGTTAGGGCATGTCAACTATCGTAATTTAGAGAAATTGGTCTCCTATGAAGCGGTAGGCTTACCCAAACTTAGCCATAAAGGTAAAACTGTCTGTAAAGATTGTCTGAAAGTGGAAAATGTGCATCGAAGCAACATCTGAACTTGAAACAGAGACCACATAGGCCATGGATGAGGAGTCAAATACTGAATTGCCAAATCAAGTTCGAAGGGACCCCTCATTAAGGATTATGAAGAATCATCCCATGGGCCAGGTGATAGGGGAGTTTTTTGAAGAAACTAAAACAAGAGGGAAAGAACCACTCAACTACATAGAAATGGTAAGGTGTGTGTGTATGTCTACCATATACCAAGAGGTTAGTCTTTCTTATTTTATATCTACTTTAGAATAAAAAAATGTTTTAGAAACATTTAAATATAATTTCTGAATACAAGCAATGCAAGAAAAGCTTGAATAATTTTCTTGAAATGAAGTCTGGGACTTGGTTCCACGTCCAAATAATACAAATATAATTGGAACTAAGTGGATTTTTAAAAATAAATCAAATGAATCAGGAACAGTTGTTAGAAACAAAGCACGTCCAGTTGAACAAGGTTATATTTAGGTTGAAGGAATTGATTATGACGAAACCTTTGCACCTGTGGCTAGAATTGAGTCAATTAGACTTTTACTTGCTATTGCTTGTTGTCTGAAAATTACTTTACTCCTAATGGATGTAAAAGGTGCATTCTTAAATGGTTATCTAGATAAGGAAGTCTATGTTGAACAACCAAAAGGATTTCAAGATCCTTACCATCCACACTATATGTACAAGCTCATAGTATGGTCGTGTAACTAAGTTCCTTCTTGAATTTGGTTTTAACCGTGGTGAATCTGATCGTACTTTATTCATTAAACATCACGGTGTAGATATTACTATTTCTCAAATCTACGTAGATGACATAGTCTTTGGTTCGACCTCACAGTCTTATCTAAAGTCATTTTTTGAATCTATGTCATCGACATTTGAAATGAGCATGATTGGGGAACTAACTTTTTTCTTAGGTTTGCAGATTAAGCAAAGTGGAGATGGAATTTTCATCTCACAAAGTAAATATGCTAAGAATCTAGTTAAGATATTGGTTTGGAGAACGCTAAACAGATGAAAACGCCAATGAGTTCATCGCAGAAGGTATGTAAGGATAATGTTGGTGAAAATATCGACCCAACATTATATCGATATATGATAGGTAGCCTTCTTTATCTTACTGCTAGTCGCCCAGATATTATATTTAGTGTTTGTGTTTGTGCACGTTTTCAAGCTTGTCCCAAAATGTCCCACTTAAATGCCGTGAAACACATTATTCGATATGTTGCTGGCACATGTGAGTTGGGAATTTGGTATTTCAAAAACACTAATCCTAACTTAATAGGATTTAGTGACTCGGATTGGGTTGGAGATGTGCATGATAGAAAAAGTACAAGTGAAGGATATTTTTATTTAGGCAATAACCTTGTTTCATGGTATAGTCGTAAATAAAACTGTGTCTCACTTTCAACTGCTGAATCTGAATATGTAGCAGCTGGAAGTTGTTGCTCTCAATTAATTTGGCTAATACACATATTAGACGACTACAGTTTGATTAGCAACACTTTACTTTTGTATTGTGATAATCTGAGTGCCATTAATATTTCCAAAAATCCAGTTCAGCACTCACGTACAAAACATATTGATATTAGATATCACTTTTAAGAGATTTAGTAAAAAAATAGCTAGTTCAAATTGAACATGTTGACACTTTTCATCAACTAGCTGATATTTTTACAAAAGCTTTGGACCATGAGAGATTTTCTAGTTTGAAGAAATCTCTTGATCTTTGTAATCTCTAAAAAGAAGACATTTTTGGTGATTGTCGGCTGAAACGTTATCTAACATTTTGGGTGATATTTACCTTGTCAAATCACTAACTGATTATTGTTGATGTATATTGCATAAATTTTGGTCACACAAGCATGACCCTTCAATAAGAGTGTGATTCCAACGTGATACCGTTCTTTGTGATGATATATAAATACATATATATCATAAAAATGGAGTATCAAAATAAGGTAAATCCTATACAAATATTTGGCAACTGTACAAAATGGGCAAAGCCCTTGAAAAGATACCGTTCCTATTCTATAGGAGTATCGAGTGCTTCAAAAGAATTTTGATAATAATAAATAAGTATTCTTATTTTTGACACGAAACTTTCTTTTGTATGTGTTATATGACTATATCAAGGACACGATGAGAAAATATTACATTGGTCCAGTGGTCAAACTCATAAAGTGCATATAAAACGTGTCTTGGTTTGTTGCCAAATCTGAAAATTCTTGTGGGATCAAAATACTTGTGTTGTCCAAAATGTTGTCAACATTGTTGTTGACATTTTTAGATTGTGATATATGTTGGGATGTTGTTCTTAACTGATTTCAGAAAAGTCATATTTTTCTCTCTATTTTTATATCCTATTTTAGTAGGAATTTCAAACTTTAAAATGATAAGATTAAATTAAATTCCTACCGTGATGTTTATCTTTTTATCCCAAAATTTTAGGTGTAAGTTATTAGATAAATCTGAAAATCCTAAAACTAAGGAATTTTGTTGCTATGAAAGGTTAGCCACGTATATAAATATTCTTCTCATTTGGTTTTTTTTTTTATCATTTCCGATTTTCCCTAAAATATTTAAAAAAAAAAGAGAAGGGAAAATCACATCACACCTCGGGTATAACCCTACCTACCCGATGGAACCATCACCATTCCAAACTCCATTCTCAATCTCAAACCCTAAATTCCCAAAACTTTCTCCACAATATTCACCAATGGAAACCTCTCCAATGTCAACACCAATGTCAGCCAACACTGCAACTAACACCCCAATGAGTACAAGCCATCCTCTAAACACTGAATCATCTGAGTATAATGAACGGTAGCAACCCTGCCAGTTTCCTTCTTCACCATCCATAGATGAATTGTCCAAAGCTATAGTATTTAAAGGGTTAGATGAACATTTAGACATTAGCTACCCAGGTGATGACAATAATCTAATAGATGTTGATGAAACATTTGATATTTCAGCATTGGGTAAAATACCAAGATCCTCTACCTTTCCTACTCACCGATTGAGTAGAATGTTTGTGAGAACAGTTCGTGAAGAGCCGAGCAACAAAAGGTACAGATTTGATACATCTATACCTACTTTCTCAAGCAGTGACAGTGACGAGACTGAATTTGTACTCTTAACTAAAGAGAGTGAATAAGAACCAACTGCTTCTGTACAGCAAGATGTGTCCCAATTAAACGAGGAAGTTCTTGATAAAACCCCACTGAAGCAATTTTTTTCCAAAGGGAATTCCCAAGAGTACTAGAATAAGGGATGATTCAAATGTTGCCACTGATGCCACAACATCTCATGCAACATTTCGCCCAGTATTAGAGGAGACACAAACACCAACATCCTCCAGCAAAATCGAATCTGATTCTGACCTTGAGGATCTGTCTACTCAGACAAATTCTATTCTAAAACTAATTCTGATAATTGAGACTGGTACAAGAATAGATTTATTAGGTCTGAAAAAAGTATTAGATATTGCCTCCTATTCAGAATATGGCTTGGTATAGTTCTTAAAAGAACGATAGCTCCTAGGATCTGTTATTGAAAAAGGACCATATATTGATAAAATAGTCAGGTTGTTTTATGTTAATTTGAGTTCTGATGTAGATTATACCTCCTCAAAGAAATTTGGGACGTTATATCTCTATAACAAAGTATATTTCTTCACACGTGCTGTTATAAACCAATGTATGATATTAAATGATGAGGAGAATGTTAGAGAAGCAGACCCTGCAGCGGACAATAAAGATAAAGTAATTGAGTACCTCACAATAGGTATAATGCATAAGTGGATCTATAGATGTCCAACCTCTAAATTAACAGCCATGTTTTCCACCCTTCACAAAATTGCTATACACAATTGGCTTCCTTCAATGAATGAGTCAATTGTAACTACAGAACAAGCCACTCTTCTGTATAAAATTGGGAAAGGTTTGAGAGTTGATCTGGGCAAAATGATCTTCCATCAAGTTGCCAACTTGGCACAAAAAGAATCAACCTCAATGGAATATTTCTTTTTATGGTTTGTATATAAATCTATATAAGTGGATGATATGTATATATGTGCTAACATGTTTCTTATTTTTAATCCTATGAATTGGTACACGCTTGATTACTTGAAAGCCATCGCAGGTTAAGGGGGAGCATATCATTGATATTATTGATCACAAATGTCGGACAACATTTGTCTCAATATCCTAAGTCAGTTTAGGTCTGTAATGAGTTTTGTGAAGAAAAGCAAAAAGGGGAGATTGTTAATGTTGGTTTTGATGTTGTGACATTCGACCCAATATATCTTCTGAAGTACTGATTTGAATGCATGAAAATGTTGGAACAAATGTCACAACATTCGGACCAACATTGTTTTTAATAGTTTTGCCTTACTTTACGTTAAGCAGTAATATTTTACTGTGAGGTAAAAATGATTTAGGCGTGGTGAATTGGAGCTGTGAAAAACGTGGGAGAAAGAGTCAAATCTTGGGGAAGAAGTCGAGTAAGGAACAAGTCAAAGTTGTTGAGATTTTCACTCCTTAATCATCTACCACAAGCTGCCCACCTTTCCCTCAACTTCCACAACCGATCGATGAGACTTTCAAGGGAACTCTCTACTATAAATAAAGACGCCACAACAGTGTATCGATATCCAGAACCAAAATGTAAAAATACCAAGAGAGCTCTCGGGATTTCTTCTCAGAAATCTGGATCACAAGTGTTGCCTGAGTGTGTCGACAACATTCTGTCCAACATTACAATTGATGTTTAGATTCTAGATTTGTTTTCTATGGAGCGATTGTAATGAGAGGTTGTCTATGTCTACTTAGTTAGATTTTTCAGGCAGAAGTCATCTGCGACTTCAACATTTAATTCTTTTCCATTTTATCTTGTAAATCTATAAAGAAAGGAATTTGTAATTTTGTATATAATATATATACAATACATTTGGTCATTGACCATCATAAGTTATATAATATATATAACTTATGAAAATTGTAAACCTTTGTATTCTTTAAATTCCGTTGCATTTACTCTTTAAAGTTACTGTTTTGCTAAGTGTTGTTACTGGTGTCGGATGACATTCGGAAACAGAATTGACATTCGATTTATTTCATCTCTTGTCTTGTTTTTACTTTCCGTAGCATTTGACACCCTTCAAAATGGACATACTCCTTACAGTGATTATATCTCTCAAGGTAGGTTGTTGTTGCAAAAGTTAGGAGACCCAGAACCAAAACACAGCCAAGAGAGCAAAACAAGGTAGTGGACCTCCTGGCTAAAGAAGGTGCGAAGAAGAAGCTTTTTGGAAACATCAAGATCTATGTAGTTCCTTCTATGTTTGTTAGTGAAGCTTTTTGGACAGACATGTTAGTAACTATTTTTGAACACTCTATTTTAATTTGTAATATCCCACATGATGGGGAAATATCTAGACAACTCGGGGATGTTTTTGCCCCCTCTATCTTGTAATATTTAATTTTATTTATAAAATTATCTATCAAGTTAATAATAACAAAAAGTGAATGAATATATGCAGATATTATTGAAAATGTCTTTCTTGATATGGTTGGTGAAGATTCGGATTTGGATCCATAATTCCTCAAGATCTTTTAAAATTTACTAAGAATCCTTTAAATTGAAGGTTGCTTTTCACATGCATGTCTGGGGTTACGTACATCCAATCCAACGCACCAAATCGGATATTCATTTTCTACACTCTTATGATACATTGAGTATGTTGTTTGAGTATGTTGTTGTTGTTACACTCTTGTGATAAAGAGGAACACAAAACATATATCTATTTAAGTTAATTACCTTAGGACAACACTTCATGATTATGGTGTAATATTTTTTACGTTATTATTGTCTTATAATCTGTTGTTGTATGTTGGCTTCTTTTTAGGTTATGTATTGTCCCATATTTTATGGACGGTTACTGTAACTATCATTTAGGTAACTTGATCGTGTGAATTGTTTTGTACTCTGTCAGTTAATAGAAGTTAACTCTACAAGTATAATTATGTGTCTTTTTGGTCAATGTCATAAATTTTCCAATTTCGTATTATCTGATACTTAAAGTTGGTACAGTCTTACTACTTTATACTCAATCAGAAAACACATTAAATCTTATTGGGGTAAGTCAACATTTCAATTATTTTAGAAACTATGAAGTTTTTATCTTTGAGGGGCCAAAATCATAATATGTACGTGAAGGTTAGTTAAGTTGGTAGCTGTGGTAGTTGGGTCCTAAAGTAGACTTAGTTATAATATGAATTTGCTTCAAGAAAAAGAGTTTCTAAATGTATGGTCCTAAAAGAAAATGTTACACAAAAGGTAGAAAAGACAGCATTGTATGGAATAACCATTTCTGTTTATTTACGAAATCCCAATGGTCCAAATGAGACATTTTATGGCCAACAATTATAACAATTTCATCATCAAAGTATATGATGGGATGGATGAGACCTTTTGATTTTAAATCAAAATTTCGAGGCTCAAACCCTCACGAATAGAGAACTCCTTGTAATTAATAAGCAGCGCTTTCTCCTTTAATGAAGTTCTACGTGATGCAAATATGAATTAATCGAGATAGTGGGTAGAAAATTACAATTCTTCCTTCGGAAAAAGAGCATAGATCCTTAATTGGTGAATTTAGAATTGCAAGTATGTGTATATATATCAATTCACTGAATTTCAATCTCAAATTAGTTTGGATTAATTATTTGACGTCTTTGGTAAAAAAATAATTAACCCCAAAAATAAATGTTCGTGCACAAATTCATATTATTCGGGCCCCTAAATAAGTATTGAACGCCGGATTGATCCCCCTCTCCAAAAAAAAAAAAGGAGAGGTGGTGCTAAAGTGGAAGTTTGTGTGTAGAGTGGAAAGGTCCATGATAGTTGGAGAGCATGCTCCATGCATGTACTAAAATGGTCCTCAATGAAACCAAACTAAAAAAGAAAGGGTTATTTGATATGAGCATGCCAATGATAATCTCATGCATGCCTATTTTTGTGTACGTCTATCACACAACATTTAAAACTCTGGGATAAAAAGTTTAAGTTCAGTGCATTGATGATGTATAATTTATTTGTATAATCCTATTTTTAAAATATAACTACCAGTAAAATATTTTATGATAATCATTAATTGGTTTCCTGCGAAAAATGCCATCAGTAATCTACTATCATATATTAAATTATGTTGATAGTATAAGCTTATATTACATTTTTCGTGTATATAACAGAGATCTTCTACAAAATGGATGTCACGTTACTGTTATAGTTAAAAGAAACGCTTTATATTATTATCTAAAAGAAATAAAATTTCGGGTGTACACACACTTTATCCCCTGTCTTAGGTGAGAGTCTCAATATCAATCCAAAATTCAACGAATTGTAAGTTTGTACTCCTACTTAAAATTTGTTGACAAACGAAAAATGATCCTTTAAGCTTACTCTTTCTATAACTCATAATTTTGTATCATAATTATGGCCTACTTTTACTATTTCATCATGAGCACTACACAATGTCTTTCTAGTTAACAACACAATCGAATAGCATAAAGACGTCAATTGAGATTAGGATTTACATACCATTCACATCCATGATGACAAATAGCTACTTCCACTTACATTTAAGTTTAAAATCAACTTTATTTCTTTTTATCTGACTAAACTTTTGGAGAAGAATTATTTGCTACCTACCTTAGTGAAATATAATAAATTTCTGATGAAATAGTAGTTAAATTATGCCCAAGCTAATCCAAACGTTATTGTTATAAGAAAGTACATATTCATAACCATTCAATCCGTTCAAAGTAAGACGTACCAAAGACGCAATTTAAGTTTGTGGGTGTCTCTACTTTCATTTCGTGATAGTAATAATTAATGCCATAGCACCAATTATTAGTAGAAGAATAATAATGGTGTATGAAGGGATGTTCCCTTTAATTTACTTTGCTTGTTTCGTTGGGTACCGGTAATGTTATCAATTATGTATTCACAGGAAATAGTCACTACAAAGACCCCCTTGTTATTGTTTTAAGGCCCTATATGTCTCACAATGTCACTTTCTATTTGTTCCAATTTTGAAAAGTTTGCTCTTTAAAATCTGTCAGTCAATATTGCAGGTGTTCTGTAACTGAAAAGATGAACATATGCACGGTCTCCATCCTGACCTATCAATTCCACAACCTGAAAATTTAGACGGACTTTTATTTTTGCTCAATTATTCGGTATCTAAAATTTATTGGATTTCACTAATTTGAATTAATATATGTATTAGCTTTGGTATTATATTAATTCCTTGTTTGGTAGTGTTTTTCAACCTAATATAACTAATAGATACACCTTATTCAATACTATTCTTATACATAACTAAAGGAATATGATCCTTGATTGTATTCATCAATAATGTACAATATATATAGTAGTACAAGAATATTTAAATAGATAACTAATGAACCTAATTACAATAGAAAATATAATTCTACCTAAAATAGAGGACCTAATTACAATAGGAATACAATTCACCTAAAATAAGAGATATACAATTAATGAAAGAATATTCGAGAAATATACTATTACACCCCCGCAGTCGAAGCGGGAGGTTCACGAACACTGAGAATGACTCGAAAATCATCAAATAGTATGCGCTGAAGTCCTTTGGTGAAGATATCGGCAATCTGATATCTGAAAGGATCATGAAGGACACGAACTTGACCACGAGCCACTTTTTCGCGAACGAAATGAATGTTCATCTCAATGTGTTTAGTGCGCTGATGTTGGACGAGATTGTCGGAAAGATATATCGCACTAATATTATCGCACTAGACCAGTGTTGCCTTTTGAATCGGGCAGTGAAGCTCAAGTAGAAGGTTACGGATCCAACAAGACTCAGAGACGACGTTGGCGACACCTCTGTACTCTGCTTGGGAACTGGATTGGATAGTGTAGGCTGCCTTTTGGAAGACCAAGACAATAGGTTATCTCCGAGAAAAATGCAGTAACCAGACGTGAAGCGTCGGGTGTCAGGACATTCACCATAGTCAGCATCAGAATAAGCAGTGAGACCAGTGAGCGAGGACCTGTATAGATGTAATCCGAAGTGAAGTGTACCTTGGACGTATTGTAAAATACGTTTGAGGGCATACATGTGTGCTTCTGTCAGATTGTGCATATGTAGAAAAATTTGTTGCACAACATAAGATATGTCAGGTCTCGTGAATATGAGGTACTGCAGGGCCCCAGCCAGGCTACGATAGTGAGTCGGGTCTGAGTGAGGGGCCAGAATTAGCGCTGAGCTTGGAATTGGTGTCTACTGGTGTGTGGGATGGTTTGCAAGATGACATGCCTGCACGGTCAAGGATCTCTTCAGCGTACTTTTTCTGACACATAAATAAGCCGCCATAATGTCGAGTGACAGAGATGCCTAAGAAATAACTCAGGGCCCCCAGATCCTTCATAACAAACTCAGAGAAAATGAGAGACATAATGGACCGGCGGAGAGCATCAGATGATGTGGTGAGGATGATGTCATCAACATATAATAATAGGTAAGCCATGTCTGTACCCTTGTTGTAGATGACAGAGAATGATCAGATCTGGTGTGTGAATAATTGATAGAGAAGACATAATCAGCGAACCGTTGGTACCATACTCGAGGAGCATATTTCAGTCCATAGAGTGATTTCCGCAACAGACATACATAATTCAGATGAATATGATCCCTGAAACCCATAGGCTGATGTATATATACTGTTTCATAAAGATCCCCATGTAAGAAGGCATTATTGACATCAAGCTGATGAATGGGCAAAGGCTTGGATAGAGCAATGCTGAGGACGGTCTAGATGGTTGCGAGCTTTACGATCGGGTTGAACATCGTGGCAATGCCGTCATAGGATTCAAGCCTGCAATAAGTTGCATGACCAATCGTTGATTAGTGACTGATGTGCCGACGATGGAGAGTTGGTTGACAAACATCTTGAGTTCTTGACAATATGCAGACACGTTTGGGAAATCGTCCTAATGAACGTCCTTGAACTGATTTTCAAGGTAAAATACTTTCCAAACATTCCCACATTTGGCGGGTAGTGGCATCAGTCTATTGTGTCGTATATCCACTGGAGGACGACTGCATCCAAACGAGACCAGAGTGCACCACCTGAAGTCGAAGCCAAGGGTAGGTATGTGGAATTCAGTGTAGGAGGGATGATGTGGTCGATAACTTCGTAAACATGACAATGGATCTTAAAAAGCTCCGCCCACAAGGAGTATTGACCCTTTTCCATCTCAAGGGTGATAGGGATGAAATTTTTGATGTCGTTTATTGCAAGTGCAGGATGAAATTTAGTTTGTTATCCATGGAAGATGAAATTTAGTAGGAGAAGGGAGAAAGAATGACTGGAAAAAAAACACTAGGGTTTCATGGGGGTGGCGGCCGAGAGCTATGGTCGACGGCGGCGGTATTTTTAGGCTACTGATATCATAAAGGAATATGTTCCTTGATTGTATTCATCAATAATGTACAATATATATAGTACTACAAGAATATTTAAACTAGGTAACTAATCAACCTAATTACAATAGGAAATATAATTCTACCTAAAATAGGAGACCTAATTACAATATGAATACAATTCTACCTAAAATAAGTGATATACAATTAATAAAAGAATATTCGAGAAATATTCTATTAATAACAAACCACGGTATGAGCGATACAAGGATTATTATATATGGATTAGAATGTTTAAAGACAGAACTGCCCTTAATACACAAAAATCAAACAGTGGATAAAAAATTATTCCAACATAACTAATCCTAGCATTATTGATATACTTAATTCAGTACTATTATCATATACCTACCAAACAACCCCTAAAGTTTTCCGGCTCACATTCAAGATCTCTAATTAAGATGAGTTTGGTTTCAATACAATACATTGTGAAGTAGTAAAAAAAAAATATTCGCTTGGGGTCTTCAGAGATTGGGCCTTCTGCATTTTAAGTGAGATGACTTTATGGTCGAAAAAAGTTAAACTATGATAACTGAACCTATCGTTTTAAATATTTACGGCTCATTCGACTCATTCACATCCAAATCATGAATGTTTGGAATCCATATTATGCAATGAGACATTGCTTTTGCTAATTCAAATTGAAGGGTGATATAAAATCGGTCTATTTCCGGCATCATATCCATAGTTAGCCCATTCATCATAGTCTCTTCTTACGTCGGACTTACTCTTCTTTTTTGGACTCTCTTTCTTCTTTTGATGTTTTGAGACTTTGTAGAAGTTGTTTTTACCGTATGAGATTTGTTAGAGGCTTCGATTTAGATTTGAGGACTCGGTTGAGTTTTGGACCACTTGAAACTCATGTGAACATACGCACATATGTGATTGCACCTATATTTGTCCTCACTCCTTATGCGTCAAAAACCAGATATCGTTTTCAAATATTGGGCGTTTTAAGCTATGTGATTGCGCTCTTTTTAAAGATGAATCATGAGGGAATTTTGTGGTAACAATCTTAAGACCTTCCTTAAGTTATTTATATAGATTTTTCAGATCAAAAGTATAGATTTCCAAGTGTTTTAAGAGGGATATTACGCCAAATTGTCAAATCGTAATTTAAGAAATTTAACATTGTAAACTAAGTCAAGATTGAATTTTGATTGTAAATTTAGCTTATGCGTAATCCATTGATGTAATTCATTTAGGGTTTTGACTCCATTAACCCATAATTGACCTTTTGAGTTGACTTTGACTATTGTCCAAACTTTGAAGATGGATCCAATAGATGTAATTTTCCCCTAGATTAATATATTTGAAAAATATTGAGAAAGTTTCATAAATAAGGAGCTAGGAAAAACAGTTGGATAGTTAGCTTACACAAGTATCATGTGTATTAACACTTCGACTTCTAAATGTGATTTTCTCAATACAAACATGTTAAAGAAGGTATGTATAGGGTTGGTTATGCATACAAAGGTGAGTTCATGCGTAGACAGTCAAATATTTTATCCGATATATTAAATAGCTAGTGTTATTATTATCACGTATGTATAATGTAAAATATACCATATTAGTGTTATGTAATTATAGTAGAATTAGGATTCCTATTGTATAAGGATTCCACATTGTACACCTATATATATTTTGTATTAATGAGAAAGGCTCTCCGAGGGAGATTAATACAATCTTACACGGTATCAGGAGCCAAAACCTAAACCCTAATCTCATTCCTCGGTGTCTGTGATTTTTTTTCGAGAAAACAATCCTATTTTCTGTCTCTACTGACAACTTTTTCTCTGCAAACCGACAAATTTCTTTGCCTTTGCCAACCATTGTGGTACACTGCCAACCTCTGCGCACTGCCACCCTCTGCGCCTCTGCAGTCTGTGTCTCTGTCCCCCCCCCCTGTTTTCACCTGCAATTCTCGATACCCGAGACTGCAATTTCTTTTACAATTTTTTATTTTCCTCTCGTTTTGTCCTCTAACCGAGAACCAATTAAATTCCTTCCTCGACTCCTCCCAATTCTCCCTCAGCTTCCGCTTCCTCCCAGTCGTCATCCAAACACCTCCCACACCGTTACCAACATCAAGAATTTTATTCCGTTAATTCTTGATCAGGAAGATGGCCAATATTGGTCAAGGGTAGAACTGTTTCGAATTCATACATGTGCATATCACGTGCTTGACCATATTGACGACTCCGTGCCTCGCCCTCCCGAAATAGATGACACAACATGGCGTCGTCTCGATGCCGTGGTCAAACAGTGGATCTATGGCACAATCTCTAAGGATTTACTCTACACAATTATGAAAATGGGTGTCTCGGCCCGTGAGTTGTGGACACGCTTAGAGGAAATTTTTCAAGACAACAAGAACACTCGTGTAGTGTATTTGGAAGAACAATTCAACAATACCTGTCTTGAAAACTTCTCTAACATGTCGAACTATTGCAAGCAGTTGAAACTAGTGGCGGACCAATTAGCCAACGCGGGAACACCTATTTCCGAAACAAAAATGATCCTATAATTGGTTGCGGGCCTACCAAAAGGTGAACATGACACTCTAGCCACGATGATACAACATGCTGATCTACCAAGCTTCAACAAGGCACACTCGCAATTACTGTTGGAAGAAACTCGACGTGCAAAGCAGGACGAACACAACCAAAAGGTGTTAGCAGTTGACTCGCCTCCATAAAATACCATTTCCGCCGGTCAGCCACCACTGCCGGAGGACAATCAGCAGTGGAACAACTGCGGCGGTAAAGGAGGAAGGGGCCGCTGCAGTGGATGAGACAACAAAGGCCGTGGGAAGGGCGGCCGCAACCAACAGCCAGTCAACCACCACATCAGCCCACTGCGTCTCCACAGTGGACTGGCCCGATAAACAATTTTCCACAGGGAAATTGGGCCAACTATCCAGCACCTGTTGCGGCCAATTCCTTCTTCAGCTACAGGGCGTACCGGGACCTGTCCCAAGATACCGGTCAACCCAAATTCCACACCATCATGCCCACGTCATGCAGGCCCACTACCAGTAGCCCTCCACTGGTCTGGCCCCCACTGATTTAGGCCAGGCCTTCAGCAATTTGAACCTACAGCAGCCCAATGAAAATTGGTACATGGATACGGGTGCTACTTCTCACCTCATCCGCTCTGCAGGTATTCTTCCCAAATTGTCTCATTTAAAATATCCTCAATATATTATCATTCGTAATGGCAACCGCATTCCAATTCAGGATTATGGTACCACTTACACTCAGCCGTCTCACCCATCATTTTCCTTTAATAACGTCCTATATGCTCCAAACATTATCAAAAATTTAATTTCTGTCCGCAAATTTACTCGTAATAATTCTGTATCTGTTGACTTTGACCTTTTTGGTTTTACTGTGAAGGATCTTCGTACGGGGACACCTCTTACGAGATGCAATAGCATGTGGGATCTCTATCCATTCCCATCCACCTCCGCTGCCAGCTCATGCTCTCTCATTTCTCTCGCTTCTATCTCTCCGTCAACTTGACATAATAGACTTAGCCATCCAGGAGCTCCTACTTTTAATTTTCTTAGAAGCAATAGTTTCATTCATTGTAATGGGAAACTAGCCCAAAATTGTGGTTTTTGTCAATTAGGCAAACATGTTGGTCTTCCGTTTAAGTCATCTCTCAGTATTACGTTTGCTCATTTTGATATTATTCATGCTGATTTTTGGACATCTCCCATTACTACCTCTCTTGGTCATAAATATTATCTCGTCTTATTATATTATTACTCTCACTTTATTTGGATTTATCCACTAAAGTTCAAATCAGAGGTTTTTGCAAAATTTCTTGAGTTTCGTATTTATGTCAAAACGCAATTTGAAAAAGCCATCAAATCTTTTCAATGTGATAATGATCGTGAATTTAATAATTCCACGTTTCACAAATTTTGCAAAAATGATGTCATGGTTTTTCGATTTTTGTGTCCCCACATCTCTCCTCATAATGGAAAAGCTGAATGAATCATCCGTACCATAAATAACATGGTCCGTACCTTCTTTTTTCATGCATCTCTTCCTCCATCCTATTGGGTTTATACAGTAAAAAATGTAGAATACGTCCTTAATATTTTACCCATTAGCACCCTTCACAATATGACCCCAACGAAATTTTATATCGTCTGACCCCCTCCTATGATAACCTACGGATTTTCGGTTGCCTTTGCTATCCAAACCTTGCCTCCATCGCCCCTCACAAATTAGAACCCTGAACCACTCCATGTGTCTTCGTAGGGTTTCCGCCTAATCATAGGGGCTATCCGTGCAATGATAGGTGCACCCGTCAAATTCACATCTCACGTCACGTTACGTTTGACAAAACCATATTCCCCTTTTCGAACATCCAAAAATACAAAAAAATGGACTACTCCTTTCTTGACGAGTCAGACATGTTCCCCGTCGTCCTCAGTCAGTTGCGTTAGCCAACCACCGCCAGTCCGCCACCGCTGTCACCTCCAACAAAGTCATTATACCACCGTCACCGTCTCTGCCACAGTCTCAATCGTCGCCAACTGCTGCTACCCCTGGCAGCTGGCGCTCCGACACTAACCACACCACCAGTCATCAGAACCCCCATCGCCAAACCGATATGTCTCCGCCATCGGACCACACTATAGCCTACCCTTCAGTCCGACACCCTTCCCCTGACTTATCTCCATTCACTAGCATCCTAAACCCATCAACAACCCAGTTCGGCCCCAACCCACCGCCATCGGACCACACCACCACAACCACTATCATGTCCACAAAATACACATCCGACACCCCACCCCTTCGTCAACACCAGTTCCTGCTCCCTACCCATTCCGTCAGTCAGATCCCTGAACCAGCAACTCTCACAAAATATCAAAAATACCCCTGCCCCCACCCACCGTATGGAAACCCGTGCTCAACATGGGATTTTCAAACCCAAAATCCAGTTTAACTTGTCCACCCAAACCGTTTCATCAATTCCCAAAAACCTAAAATTGGCCAAATTAGTCCCGAATTGGAATGCGGTCATGTGTAAGGAATTTAATGCTTTAACGAAACATCACACTTGAGATTTTGTTCCTAGGCCGGAGGGGGTGAATATGATTCGATGCATGTGACTTTTTTGTCACAAATACAGAGACAGTGGTGAGCTCGAGAGGTATAAGGCGAGACTTGTGTATAATGACACTAATCAACAGGAGGGCATTGATTGTGGTGAGACATTTAGTCCGGTTGTCAAACCGGTTACTATTCGCATAGTTCTGAGTACCGCTATGGGTAAGCATTGACCGATATCAACTTGATGTAAAAAAATGTTTTTCTATACGGGGATTTGAAATAAACTATTTACATGCACCAGCCGCTTGGTTTTGTCCATCCAGCAGCCCCACAATATGTATGCCGTCTTCGTAAGTCACTCTATGGTTTGAAACATGCCCTTCGAGCGTGGTATGGTCGCTTTGCATAGTACATTATTCAAAGTGGGTTCGTGTACAGCAAGTGTGATAACTCTCTATTTACTTTTCATCGAGGTAGTAGCATTGCTTATTTATTATTTTATGTGGATGACATTGTGCTTATTGCCTCCTTTGATGTGTTGAAACGTGAGATTATTTCACTACTTAAAATCGAATTTGCTATGAGTGACTTGGGGAAGTTGAGTTATTTTTTAGGGATATCAGTGACTCGTTCTGCAGATACTATGTTTTTATGTCAGTGCAAGTATGTAAATGAGATAGTGTAACGGGCTAAAATGGCAAACTACAAGATCATGTCCACTCTGATTGACTCTAAATCAAAAGTTAGTGTTGTTGATGGTAACCCAGTGTTCGATACCACTCTTTACCGGAGTCTTGCAGGTGCACTTTAGTATCTTACTTTCACCAGGCCTGACATTGCTTATGTTGTTCAGCATGTATTCTTATTTATACTTGCCCCAGGGAGCCTTATTTTACTGCTCTTAAACGTATCATTCGATATGTTAAGGACACGCTTGATTATGAATTACATCTATACCCCTCAGCACCGACCAAGTTGTTAGCATATACAGATGTTGATTGGGCATGCTGTCCAGACATGCGATGCTCAACCTCCGGCTACTGTGTGTTTTTAGGGGATAATCTCATTTGCTGGTCTGCTATGAAGCAAGCCACATTATCCCGTTCAAGTGCAGAAGCAGAGTATAGAGGAGTTGCAAACGTTGTTGCTGAGATTTGTTGGCTTCGAAACCTTTTTTTGGAGCTTCAGTGTCCCTTGCGTAAGGCGTCTATGGTTTACTGTGATTACATATCCGCCATATATTTATCTCATAATCCAGTTCAGCATCAGCGAAACAAGCATATTGAGATGGATATACACTTTGTTCATGAGAAGGTTGCTCTCGGTCATGTTAAGGTATTGCATGTACCTTCCACATATCAGTATGCAAATATATTCACAAAAGGCCTTCCTAGATAACTCTTTCTTGACTTCAGATCCAGTATTAGCGTTCGACCTCCTCTCGCTCACACTGAGGGGGTGTATTAGCACATGTGTATAATGTAAAATATACCATATTTAGTGTTATGTAATTATGGTAAAATTAAGATCCCTGTTGTATAAGGATTCCACATTATACACCTATATATATATTTTGTATTAATGAGAAAGGCTCCCCGAGGGAGATTAATACAATCTTACATATTATTTGTATGTATTATATTATACATGCTTATGTTATAAATTTATATACATTCTCGTATACTTTAGCTAGATATGATTTGATTAAATGATATGATAAAGGGCAGCCCGGTGCACTAAGCTCCCGCTATGCGCGGGGTCTGGAGAAGGGCCGGACCATAAGGGTCTATTTTACGCAGCCTTACATTACATTTCTGCAAGAGGTTGTTTACACGGATTAAATGATATGATACTTTCCCAAATTTACATGTTTTTCATGTATATGCTAGAGTACACAAATTCATATGATTTGATGGCTTAATTGTTCATTAAAGTGTAGGATATAGTTGAAGAGATATGATTAAGTCTTTTGAATCTCATATATTACGTGTTGTCCCATCACCTCATGAGTCACATATTTGTATTTGTTAAGCAAGGTCATAATCCCTTGATTATTTTCATTAATTGAAAGGCTATATATACAAGTTACATATTTCCATAATAGGAGAATCATATTCCTATTCTACTCCTAAAACCTTATTCTACTTGGATTCTAAATATACAATTATGGTAAGTGTACAAGACTAATTAAGGTAACCTTTACACTACAATATTACAACAATATACACAACCAATATACATTACGTGATGGGCCAACACGAGATGGGCTTTCTTCCTTCTATCGTGTTGGGCTTTACCCGAAAGTACCTGTGATATACACCATGTATACCAAGTGTATATCACGGGTATATACCTTGATTAACACACCCCCGTAGTCATAGCGGGCGATCGTCGAACACTGAGACTGTCCCTAAAATCTTTAAAAAGGACCGAGGGAAGACCCTTTGTAAAGATGTCTGCAATTTGGTATCTTGACGGGACATGACAGACGCGTACCTGACCACGAGCAACCTTTTCACAGACAAAGTGAATGTCCATATCGATATGCTTAGTGCGTTGGTGCTGAACCGGATTATCAGAAAGGTAGATGGCACTAATATTATCGCAATAAACTAAGGCTGCTTTCTGAATGGGACAATGAAGCTCCAAAAGCAAATTACGTAACCAACATGATTCCTAGACCATATTAGCTACCCCTCGATATTCGGCCTCGGCACTAGATCAGGACAATGTCGACTGACGTTTTGCCAACCATGAAACCAGGTTATTCCAAAGAAACATACAATAGCCAGACGTAGACCGTCTGGTGTCTGGACAGCCACCCCAATCAGCATCCGTATACGAGACAAGTGTGGACGTCGAGGAAGGATATAAAAGCAAACCAAAGTCAAGTGTACCCTGAATATACCGAATGATGCGTTTGAGTGCATTCATGTGCTCAATTCTGGGATCATGCATAAACAAACACACTTGCTGGACATCATATGTAATATCCGATCTCGTAAAGGTAAGATAATGAAGGGCCCTGCAACACTGCGATAGCGGGTCGGATCCTCATAGGGTATGCCAGCAGCGGCACTAAGCTTGGGCTTAGTATCAACTGGAGTGGAGGTGGACTTACAGGATGACATCCCAGCCCTCTCGATGATATCAGCTGCATACTACCGTTGAGATAAGAACAACCCATCTGAATGACGAGTGACACTAATCCCCAAAAATTAACTCAAAGGCCCCAAGTCTTTCATAGCAAACTCAGAGCTGAGCATGATCATGATAGACTGGCGTAAGGCATTGGAAGAGGCAGTCAAGATAATATTATCCACATATAGCAGAATGTAGGCCAATGATGAACCACGACAGTAGATGAACAAGGAATTATCCAACCTGCTGTGAGTGAACCTAATAGTCGAAATATAATTTGCAAACCTCGTATACCAGGCCCGGGGAGACTACTTAAGCCCATATAAGGACTTCTTCAACAAACAAACATGATGAGGATGTTTGGGATCCCTGAATCCCAAAGGCTGATGCATATAGACTGTTTCCTTGAGATCCCCATGTACGAAAACATTCTTTACATCTAACTGATGAATAGGTCATGCATTCGAAAGAGCCAATCTAAGTACAATGCGAACGGTAGCTGGCTTGACCACCGGAATAAACATCTCACCACAATCTACACCAATCTGCTGAGTTTTACCATTACCTACAAGAAGAGCCTTATGCCTCACAAAAGAACCGTTAGAATTGTCCTTATAAGCAAAAATCCATATAGACCGAATAATATTAACACCAGATGGACGGGGCACCAACTCCCACTTCTTATTATCAATAAGAGCATTATATACATCAGTCATAGCAATTTTCCAATTCGGGTCATTTAAGGCAGACACAGGATTACGTGGTAAATGGGGATTTAGGGACATTAGAATGTAAATTAAAATATCTTTTTGGTGTAAAAACACCTCGTTGACTATGAGTGACCGGTCTATGACTCGAGGAAGAATTGAACGGATTTCGGGAATTTGCTGGGCTCGGGATGGACTACGAGCACCAATGCACTAAGCATATCGAGATGGACATTCACTTTGTCCGCGAAAAGGTTACTCGTGGTCAGGTACGCGTCTGTCATGTCCCGTCAAGATACCAAATTGCAAACATCTTTACAAAGGGTCTTCCCTCGGTCCTTTTTGAAGATTTTAGGGACAGTCTCAGCATTCGATGACCGCCCACTATGACTGCGGGGGTGTGTTAAGCAAGGTATATACCCGTGATATACACTTGGTATACATGGTGTATATCACGGATACTTTCGGGTAAATCCCAACACGGTAGAAGGCAGAAAGCCCATCTCGGGTTGGCCTATCACGTAATGTATATTGGTTGTGTATATTGTTGTAATATTGTAGTGTAATTAATTAGTCTTGTACACTTACCATAATTGTATATTTAGAATCCAAGTAGAATAAGGTTTTAGGAGTAGAATAGGAATAGAATTCTCCTATTATGGAAATATGTAACTTGTATATATAGCCTTTCAATTAATGAAATTAATCAAGGAATTATATCTTTCAGTATTTCATCTTCAGTATTAGTGTACACGCCAAATGCCCATTAGCAAAGTTAGGGATGACAACAGATCGGATCTGGACCGGATCTTACTAGATCCAGATCCAGATCCATTTTTCATACCTGGATCCAGATCCATTGGGTCCATAAAATCATATCCAAATCCGGATCCATCGGGTCCACGGATCGGATCGGATCTGGATCTACATGTAAATTTTTTTGGCTTGAATAATATTTCCACATGTTGAAACTTTTATGACAAAATGAAACACAATCTGATTGAAAAAAATGATTGAGTTCATTCAATCAACCTACACAAACATGACACCATTCTTCCAAAATACTAAACAAAGTTTTAGCATCACAAGAAAATAAAGACAATTGACTTCATTAGTGATGTTGAACATGTTGCAACTTTGAGCTAATTTTTGGAGGCTTTAGTGATGTCCACTTGTAGTTCTACTGATTGACTTCATTAAACAACATAAAACAATGTCAGTCATATATCAAAAGTCCCAATTTTTTTTGTTGATCAAACAACCGAGAGAAGGATACTTAAAGCTTATAGCTAGTAGATTCAAGAAAGGGAAATTTAAAGAAGAGTGATAATTTTTTCTTTTTATAGAAATGAAAATATGGGAAACTGCAGAGAACATATAGGTAAAAGAAATGAAACTTCAAAGATAAATTACATGGCTGCGTGACTTGTGCCTTATCCTGGTTCAACCCTTTACCCAATACATAAATTATGAAAAAAAATAAGAAAATACTTATAAAATTACATTCTAGGTTATGAATATATTTAATAAAAAACGGATCCACGGATCAGATCTGGACCGGATACGGATCTCAAATACAAGATCCAGATCCATATCCGATCCGACAGAAATGGATCAGGGTCCGATCCGGATCCGTCGAGTCCAAATTTTGAAGATCCAAATCCTATAAAACGGATCTGGATCCACCAGATCCGGATCGGGTCCAAGATCCACTGGCATCTCTAAGCAAAGTAGTTAATGAGGTTTACTTGCATTAATTTGCTTACGTTATCTTTTTCAAGTGTATACAAATATTCTTATTCGTTTATATGTAAGACTTAATTTAATCATAAACCTTCTATTATTACTCAAATATTCATGATCCGGAATTTCAAATATTTAGAATTTTAGATCATTTTTAGTATGTAAATATCACCTTACCATTTAGGAACGGTAGATAATGCATACTAAGTACCTTTATACTCATATTTTCTTTCTTTTTCTATTTAAATACTCGTCCTTCTACTAATTCAGGAGGCTAGCCAACATCAGAGTTGAAAGCTTCAGACAACAGTAAGTCAAGCATATTCCTTATGTGGTGGCTCATTTATGTTTTCTATGAGTTTCTACATATTTTCTATTATGCGGGGGTTTGTCTTGTACATATTTTATAGATATTTTCATGACAGGTTATGTACCAATTCAAACCTAGCATCCACTTGGAGTTTTCGGATACTGATTATATATTAAGTTATAATATATCTGTCACCAGGATTTAAGAATTACGGTCATGACAAAAAATAGGCAAGCAAGTCTGATAATGGACAAAATTACTTCAGTATTTCAAATATTATAGTCTTTGTTCGCAAATGATATAATGATTTATTTACTCAAATTTTGAGTTTCAAGTGAGACTATAAGAATTTCTAGTGAAATATTGAAATCACTTAAATGACAGTATTAAGACGTACTTCAAGTAATACTTTTCAGTAATTTACGATATTTATTTGACCATTACTATTTTAATTTGTAAATATCGCATTTTTGCATTCCACATGTTAGTCCTCAATTTTAGTGATGATAATATGAAATAAATCTAGTTATAAATATTTTGAATTTGTAGGAAATCACTAAACACTGTCAAAAGAAAGATTGATAGCGTTTAGAGATATGTTGAGATCAATGACAGGGAAATGATAGACGAAGATGGACAAAAGAATGTCAAGAGAAACGTTCAAAGAACCTCTTCTATGCAGGGAGAGTGCAACAGATTAATTCTATTTTGAAACAAATAATTTCTTAATTATTTTCATTAATAAATGGGGTATATATACAAGTTACATTCTTCAAATATAGAAAATCCTATTCATACTATACTTCTAAATCCTAATCATACTTGTACAAGAATTCTACAACTATGGTAAATTTGTACACTAGTTTAATTACAATCCTAATTCTATTTGAGCACAGTACCGTGCTATATTCTATCACACCCCCGCAGTCATAGCGGGCGGTTGTCGTACGCTGAGACTGTTCCTAAAATCTTCAAATAGAACTGAGGGAAGGTCCTTCGTAAAGATGCCATCAATTTGGTATCTGGAGGGCACATGTAAAATGCGTACTTGTCCACGAGCTACCTTTTCGCGAACAAAGTGAATATTCATCTCGATATGTTTAGTGCGCTTATGTTGGACCGGATTTCCAGATAGATAGATCGCACTAACATTATCACAATAGACCAATGTAGCTTTCTGAATAAGAAAGTGTAATTCTAATAAAAGATTACGCATCCAACATGATTCAGATACCACATTAGCCAAGACTCGATACTCAACATCTGCACTAGATCACAATAATGTAGCCTGGAGTTTCGCAGACCACGAAACCAAGTTATCCCCAAGAAACATACAATAACCAGATGTCGAGCGTCTGGTATCAGGACATCCACCCCAATCAACATTTGTATATGACACAAGAGTAGAGATGGAATAAGGATATAAATGCAATCCATAATCAAGTGTGCCCTGGATGTATCGTATAATGTGTTTGAGCGCATGCATGTGCTCAATTCGTGGGTCATGCGTGAATAAACACATATGCTGAATTGCATAAGTAATATCAGGTCTCGTGAAAGTAAGTTACTGAAGTGCCCCTGCAAGACTGTGATAATGGGTGAGATCCTCGTATGGGGTGCCTGACGTAGTACTCAACTTCAGTTTGGTATCAACCGGAGTAGAAGTAGACTTACAAGATGACATACCAACTCTCTCAATAATATCTGCAACATACTTCCTTTGAGATAAAAATAGACCACCTGAATGACGCGTGACAGCAATGCCCAAGAAATAGCTCAAGGGTTCCCAGTCTTTCATTGCAAATTCAGAACTGAGAAGTGACATGATAGATTTGCGCAGATTATCAGATGAATCAGTCAATATAATATCACCTACGTACAATAAATTGTATGCCAGAGAAGTACCACGACGATATATAAATAGAGATTGATCAGACTGGCTGTGAGAAAACCCAATAGTAGATACATAATCTGCAAACCTCTTATACAAAGCTCGCGGGGACTGCTTAAGCTCATACGAGGACTTCTTCAGCAAACAGACATGATGAGGATGATTGGAATCTCGAAAACCCAAGGGCTGATGCATATAGACTGTCTCCTTAATATCATTATGTAAGAAAGCATTCTTTACAAGTTACAATCTCCAAATATGGAAAATCCTATTCATACTATATTTCTAAATTCTAATCATACTTGTACAAGAATTCTACAACTATGATAAGTTTGTACACTAAATTAATTACAATCCTAATCCTATTTGAGCATGATACCGTGCTATATTCTATCATATTTTGATGCATATACATTCATATTGGTCTTGAAGAGAATCATAGCTACATGTAGAATCATAGCTACATACAAGACTCCTCTTACAGCATGGGATTTGGTGTGCAGGCCAAATAATGTTGAAGAACTGAGAATTCTAGATTGTGTGATTTGGAATAAAGCAGCAATTGCTAAGTATGCTTGAAATCTCAAAAAACATATTAACTTATGGGTAAGATGGATTAAATCACATATATATAAAGCATACCAACTGGTGGGATTACTCTCTTCCAACTGATTGTTCCTGGTATTGAAAGAAAATACGCTTCATCAGAGACAAATTCAAAAATGGCTATGATGACAATGGATAGAGAACACAAGCTGGTAACTACACAATACACAATGGCTACTAGTAAAAGAAAGGAGAATTAGAAGCATGGCAATGAGAGAGATGAGTATGGAACAAGCTTAATATCCCAAATTATAACTTTATTTGCTGGCTGGTAGGACATAGTAGGATACTCAAAAGATCAAGATTATTCAAAATGGGGGTGTGCCAAGATAGTAATTGTGTCATATGTGATGAGTGTTGGAAATTTGCCTTTGGTGGGGAGGTGCGTCCACCCATATTTAATGAATTAAACACTAGGATTCCGCATGTTGGAGGCTTTGTTTCTTCTCACATGCATAATCTACTAAGTGAGTAGATGACCGTAGGGCCAAGAATCGTCAAATTTCATTGAGAAATGAAAGAGATATTGGACCACGAAGTAAGGTGTTTGAGGCATGGAAATATGGTGTGGGACAAATCTACCACATCGGTGGGAAAAGGAAGAATTGCTCTCTTTATAAGTCTCTAAATTGGCTAAGGGTTTGGGACCCCAAGGGGTATCCCATGTGTTTAAAGGAGGGAGGACCTAGATATGCTTAGGTTCAAGGCTAAGCCCACACACGCCGCGGTCGCCCGCCCGGGCTTCTTCTGATATTATCTCTTTGGACCCCAAATTATTTAATATTTATAGTTTGGTCCCTGGAGTTCTCGGAAAGATGAATTTGGCAACAACGGAAGGCAGAAAGTTTTTGCCTACCGTTTGAGCTTATTTTTGGAACATTAACCAGCCATTACTTGGTTGTTAACTCCTCCATAAACAACCCTCCTTTATTGGCCATAAACCTGTCATTAACAGCACTCACTAATGGCCATAAACCTGCCATTAACAACCCTCACTAATGTCCATTAATAGCCATGTCTTGGGCAGCCTCCCTTATGCTATATATTGATGCCTTTTGGCTCAATTGTGACAAAAAAAATACATAGAACATACAAAATATGACACAGAGACAAACAGAAGAGTTAAACACAGTCCAAAACGTGAGCAGTAACGTTGGGACGAAAACAAAAAACTCTTCCTTCCTTTTCCATTTCTTCATCAAGTCGATTCGTATTTGTTTTATTCATCAGAATCAACCTATTTGCTTTGTAGTGTTGATTAAAGTGTTGTTTTTATCTTTGGTGACTATTGTCCGTTAACGTAAAAGCATATATACGGGGCAATCTTGTCTTAAATACAGAGTGTCATCACTCGACTTAGCACACAGCTGTAACAATCTAGATTTAGTATTTCTTGATTTCAGGTTATCAAGATTCAAGACTCAACAAGTTTGCGGCAGTTCTGAACATTGGCCTACTTGTTTATCCTTCCGAACACTTGTAATATTTATTTACTTCCCGTACTGCTTTACATATCCAACAATGAGCAGAGGGAACAATGGAACACCTATTTTTCAATGCTCATTGTCACATGAATGCTTAATGTCAATAGTGCAATGATCGGAAATTGGCATAAGAAATGGTACTTTAAGGAATATGGAGGAGGTTGATAAGAAACATTATTGAAAGAACATGTAAGGAAAGACATTTGTGATGGCTGTCTTGACAGCTTTCGTGTACAACATTTGAAAAACAAGGAATAAAGCTATATGGAATCATACAGTCCTATATCCAAAAGCTATCAGAGATCAGATCAAGAAGGATTACAAAATCAAAATATACAACCAAATTGATAGGAACATAAATAGTGCAGGGAGGAATTGGATACAGGGATTGTACAACATAACATATACATAGATAACTAAATGATATGTAGAAGTTTTGGCCTGAGCTGTGGAATGCCAGATATCTTGGCATTTGTTCTTGGTTTGTACAAAAAGCCTATTTTGTTTTTGTGCTGGTGATAAATGAAGCTTTCGTTCACCAAGAATATTGTTTACCCCAAAAAGGTACAGTTGAATTTGTAAGTGGTTTTAAGGATACGTGAATCGATTTGTAAATAAGTGTAATAAACAAACTAGAACGTTAAATAAAAGAAATAGTCTGAATTAATAGTATCTTGATCGAAACTCTTTAAAGAGCTTGGTTCGGTCTTTAGCTAAATTACTTCGAGCCCAAGCTAATGTTGAGAGCTTGTTTAGTCTAAGTTTATAGTTAAATTGTGCAACTATGTGAAAATATAATGAAACTCTTCCAACATGAAGGTTGGACTCATTTTATAGCTATGAATACATGGCATTTATGCCCGAGAATCATTCTTTAAATTAAATGTAACTAAATTACAATAATGACCACATTATAACCAGAGAGTAACGGCTGACACCAAATTCGGAATGGGTCTGCATTAAACTCCTTCGATCGCCTACCCGGTGTCACTTGCTTCAGCCCTTGCCCGGTCCTACCCTTCAACCCGGACTCACCCCGAAGTATCTCACACTGGGCGCACAACATTGCTACTCCATTCGACCTCAAACTCAAACCATGCCACATGTCGTGTCAGTTTCTACCGTATACAAATAGTCCCCACACTTTCTGAATCAAAAGTTACCGAAGTGATTGGAAGTGGAAATGATTTCCTTGGTGCCTTCCCTAGTAAGCTTCCCTTCAATTACTCCTAAATAGATGAGAAAGTGAATCGTTTGAACTTCTCCACAATCTGACTCACGTCTCTTCACTCTGCCACTCCAGACACGTATCACCTTCTTATTGAACCGCTGTTTCGGTTCACGAACCAAAATGTTCTTTGCAATGATAAACTCGCCTCTATAAAAACTCCTCTTTTTCACTTCTTAATTTTTACCTTTGGGCAAATTTCCTCTAATCCTTCGAATTCCTTCTTATCTTCAGGTCTTCATATCTTCAAGTCTTCAAATCACCACACATTCAAACCTTCATATTTACATATCTTTATATCTTCAAATCAATGGAACAAATTACTCGATCTTCTTCAAGAAATTCTTCTCCGGCTCATCGCTGCCACCGACGACCGACGATACCACTGCGCTGGTGAGTCTTCTATTGCTCAAGTTATTGATGAACTAGCCTTCGATATACTCCCATTAACCTTCCACTTTGACACTCAATTCGCCGTTCAAACGACCTCTAAAAAATCAAATTGGGGGGAGGAAGCTAGAAACTAGTCATCCTCTATCAAAGTCTCCGACCTCAAGAGAGTCTGAGATGAGTGTGGCTAGAAAAATCTCTCTGGGATTGGCTTTCCCCGCCCGGATAATGACATCACCACCTTCAGGTCCTTGTACTCCAACGTATATACCTACCATTTTACATTGAAACTCGGCCTACTAATCGACCGCATGATTCTCGAGATGTGCAGGACTTACAATCTGTGTCTTGCATAAATTGGTCTGTCAGTCTGAAGGATCGTAACCTGCCTCTGTTATTTGGCCAACTTAGTCAATGAAAGCCTTACTCTGGATCATTTGATCCGCTTGTATGTGCCATGATTCTTTCATGGTGGAATAATATAGCTCTCAAAGCGAGGTAAATTCTCCATCATCTCCAGTGTCGATAAGAATTGAGATTGGGGGTGGATAGAACGTTTTGTTGCGTTTTCGACCGTTGAGATCATTCCGGAGAGGTACATGCCCTTCTCGGAGGAATGAACTATGCACCGTAAGTATTGAAGCCTTTTTTCCTCTTTCCTTTTCAATCTAGATGTCCTACCCTTAAATTTGTTTTATATATTTTCAGTCGTCCAATAGAATTTGGCCCACGTGGAAAACCTCCACCAATGGGTCAAGAAAATATTAGTACTTATCCGCACAAGCAGCGGACATGGAAGGTACTCTCCGATGAGCGCTGGGTACCCCAAAACCACAGTTAGATCATGTTTGACTTTTTTTACTTTGTTTTAACACCCTCGCACATTCTTTCTCACCTCTTCTATTTTTTGACATCCAGGTTTACCGAAGGACTCCATGACCCCGAGGTACAACCCCTCGACTGCTCTAGCTGTTCTGAACCCGGTGCTCGACCCGACGGTCTTAGTTCATTGTATCTCCAAGGCACCAAAGAAAAAGTCCACAAAAGCTAAATCCTCAAATCCCCCCAAGTGTCCTTCGGTCGCCAAAAAGAGCAAAAAAAGCTTAGAGGCGGGAGGTTCCTCCCGAGCTCAAGACTTCAACATCTCTCCATATGACGTCTAGGTAAGCAAAGTCTCCACCACCACCACTACCACTCCGGCAGAAAGTACTCCAGCCGTAGTGAGAGAAGAAAATGTTGCTACTGAAGCAGCTGAACCAATTTTGCCTCTAACCGAGGTGCCTACTCCTGCTCCTGCACCACCAATCGTAGAATTTGTCATCATCAAAGATGACGACGAAGCCACGAATGAGGAGCCGTTGGATAAGAAAATCAAGACTTCTACTTTAACTCATCATCCACCGTCACAACCGGCCTAAACCTTCGAGCAAGAAGATATGGACCAAAAGGCGGGTACTTCCACAGTTCGGGCTGAGCGGGCTCATACCGCTGGATTTTCCAAGATGGTCATACCACACAAAATGATCAAGTCCTCCAGGAAACCATGCTAGCTCCCAGTCCAAGCTAGTAAATATTTTCCCGGCCCCAAGTGCGGACTCGAGGAAAATGAGATCTGCCATCATTTCCTTTCATGATGATACAAACGTTTTGTCCCATCCAATCAGGGTTGCTAACTACATGAGGCAGTGCCTCTTCAATGAGGGTAAGCACGCCTCCAACCAAGTACGTATTCTTCTTGATTGCCTAAATTAGCACTTGCATTACTTCCCTTTTTCTAACTTTCCTTCAATTTTCAATTTTGCAGTCCTCCATTCTTATTGGTGAGGGCCTAATCTGGTGCTTGGATGAAAACGATCACCTTAAAGGGCAACTGGATGCCCAAGAGAAAGAAATCCAACACCTCAAAGGGCTTCTTCAACAAAAGGATGCCCAACTGCAGTAAGTCAGTGACTTGCCCACTATCCGGGCTGAGCTGGACTAGGTCAAGGGTGACTACCTCCATGCAATGAACAACCTCGAGCTTGTTAGTGTGGAAAATAAGATTTTTGAGGAAGAGAATGAAATACTCTTCCAAGATGTTGAAGTCCTTACTCAGCAGCTCAGGGAACAAGAGGAGGTTCAGCTCTACCAAGCTCAACAAGTGGAATTTCTAAGTGCCGAACTCGACCGCCTTACTATAGAGCTTACTACAATAGATGTCGATAGGGCCGCCAATGAAGTTACACTGAATATGGCCCATGACCAAGCCAACCAACAAGCCCAAACCAATGGTATGTTAAGAAATGAGCTTAAGGCCTCGAACCTGAGGAATGTTGAGATATCGTCCCAACTTTACCAAGCCTTGGGCGAAAGAAATCAGGCTTGTGCCGAAGAAGAAGATGAAGCAACTCAGACAGTGCTAAATAATGGACATATAAAGTGGAATGCCTGAAGATTTACTTTGGAACACGCTCAAGATGGGATCCCGGATATTGAGGCCAAGATTGCTGAAGCTGAAGAAGTCGAGCTTAGGGCCTACCACCAGCTGAACGGAGACAACTTCGAGGATGACCCAGAGGATTCCAGATCTGAGTCCGGTTAGGAACTAGGATTACATGCCCTTGTACCTTTTTTTGTTTCCTTCATGTATGTTTTGCTCTGGCCATTTACCGGCCTTGTATGAACGTCTCTTTTTGTTATGATTTTTCTACCATTCGGCATGTGTCATTTTCTTCTTGTTTTCAACACTTAGCCGAATAGAAACTCAAACCAATTTAGGCAAATTTCCTCCATCTTTGAAGTTTTAGTTAAACAAACCATCAATTAGTTTGTGTCGGACCGAATGAAACTTATTTTTGGTCTTCAAAATGACTTAAGTAAATTACTCAAAAATTACTTACGCAATTCGAACAAACTTTTTCTTTTAGTTTGCTCTACATTGGAAATTTTTTTCCAGTTTTGGATCATTCAATGACTAAATATAAGGACCTTACTTTTATGCTTGTGAATAAGATGCCTCCTATTCACTGCGGGCATGAATATTGAAACTTTAGTTATTTCCAATTTTTTAGACAACTTCAAGTGCCTTTAAAAATAGACTGGGTTCATTATGACTTGGTGCCTTCGGAGCTTTACTTATTTTTGTTCCAGGTGTCTTTACGATGACAGTCCCCAGTTAAGGACTTAAATAAATCCATTAGCTCGTAATACTAAAGGTTTTGTCAATTGCCTGGAAATAAAAGTATGCAAGCGAATAAATTTCGGACAAAACATTGTTTCATTTAAACTTTGCAACGGTCAAACAACAGGGTAAGATTCATTTGATCTTTTTGTCTTTACATGTTTTATCGTAACATTAAAACTATTTGGGCAAGATTCATTCGGTCTTTTAACCCTTACAATAGTCTAAAAAACTTTTAAAAAAACTTCAAACTCCGAATTCCTTCGAGAGTATGGCAGTCCCCTAGTGTTTATGTTTGAAGTATGAGAACTCAAACACTACTTGCTCTTCAATACCGGGCAGTCCTCAGTATTTGTCCGGTCTTCAACTATTTAGTAACACGCTTTACATTGTTGCCTCATTAAAAACCTTGCCGAAAAAACCCCTTTCGGGATAAAATCCGAGCTAAGGGAATAAGAGTGCAACACGTGTTTTCAGACCTAATTCTAACTCAGTTCGACCTTTGAGTGACTACTCCAAATTATTCCTGCATGGGTTATTCATAATGTAACAAATGAAATTGAAACGATTAACAAATACATATCTTAGCAATAATACCGCTTCAAGTGTGCAACGTTCCAGTTATTCAGCAACTTTTGACCATCTTCGGCTTCCAACTAGTACAAGCCTTTACCGGTGATTCCTGATACTTTGTAGGAACCTTCCCAGTCTGGGCCCAATTTCCCTTCATTTTGGTGTTGAGGTTCACTTTTCGTAAAACCAAGTCCCCTACTTGAAAGTGCCGAAGATTAGTCCTTCAGTTATAGTATATTCCCCTCCTTTGCTTTTGAGCCACTAAACGTAGCAGCGCTAACTCCCGATGTTTATCCATCAAATTGAGCTTTACGCCCATAACTTCATTATTTTAAAAGAAGCTTATTTTCAAACACACTTTGTTAAAAGAACTAACAAGGAATGAAGATGGTTAGAAAGTTAGTTAGTTAAGAAGTTAGTTAGTCAGTTAAAGAATTTAGTTAATTAGTTAAAGAGTTAGCTAAAGAATTAGTTAGTATAGTTAATATCTAACTAACTTAAGAAGAATACAAAGATGAAGTAATTCTATAAATAGATCTACATACTCATTATATAATTCAGATGTTCTAATGAGGAATAATAAGATTACACACTAAACTTCCATCTCATTTTTCTTCTTCCTCTTTCGACTGCTACTGCTATTGCTACTTTTACTACTACCTCTACATTGTATTCCTCTAGTTTCTATATGATGAATGATGAAGAAAATAAACATGGTATCAGAGCCATGATCCAAGGCTCAATGATTGTCTTTCTTCCGCCAGATAATTGGAGACAATCTACTGCTAGTTGGGTTAGATTTCTTCCACTGAAATTTTGTTCTTCTGTTAAGATTGCACTTTGGTTGATCATATCACTTGTTATTCAGTGCATTACTTCATATATTTCTGGAAATCAAACCTATCTTTAGTCTGGTAATCCTTTCTTGACATTTAGACTTGGTTTAAACCAGAACAACCAGAACTCTTCATACAGAAAATCTTCTAGTTTCACTGATTGTTAAAAATAGTTCAGAATTCATATATGTAATGTTCTTGAGTTTTTCTTATCTTTTTAATTCTGAATTGTAATTCTGAACATTTAAATCAGCCAGTCTCTAGGATTTTCTTAACATCTCAAGTCACCATCCCTTCTGATAATTCTGAAAACCAGAATCACTTCTTCTGAAATTTTTTGAGTTCTATTACTTTCTTGATACTTAAGTCTGGTTCTATAAATCTTCTTCTACTTTAGAGTCATATATTGAAAATTTGTATTACACAATGGACACTGATCCACATGTTGCTGAAAACCATCAAAATAACACAAATCCAACAACAAGAGTGAATACTGGAGTCACTGCAACAATAGATCAGTATCACCCACTATTTATACAATCTTCAGATATAAGTGGTGTTTCTCTTATATTATTTCAACTACTTGGTTCTGAAAGTTATGCACTATGGAGTAAGTCTATGAGAATAGCATTAAACTTGGTTTTGTTAATGAAAAATGTAAGAAAGAAGACTATGATAAAGAATGGTGGGATCAGTGGGATATAGTAAATGCAGTGGTCTAGGCCTGGTTGATGAATTCAGTTTCAAATGGATTACTGAGTGGTGTATTATATGCTGATACAATCTTTGAAGTACGGGAAGACTTAAGAGAAAGATTTGATAAGGTGGATGGCTCAAGAACGTATGATATTCATAAATAAATAGCTACTTTAACTCAAGGAAGTTCAAGTGTGGCTGAATATTTCTCTAAACTAAAGACATTGTGGGTAGAGTTTCAATCTTTAGTTCCACCCCCTAGTTTTGGATGCCTTAAATCTAAAGAGTTTGTAGAATATCTTCAAAGACAAAAGTCATACCAGTTTTTAATGGACTTAAATGAGAACTACATGTAAGCAAGAAGCCAAATCATGTTAGTGTCTCCACTGCCTACCGTGAATAAGGTATATTTTATTATTACTAGTGATGAGAATCAGAAATCTATCACTGGTAAGTCTGCTAGATTGTTAGGTGTTGGTCCTAGTGGATTTGTTCATAATGTTAGTCATGATCCTAATGTGTATGCAGATGGTCATGAGGATAGAAGTGAAAAAATATGTAAAACCAGTGGAATGAATGATAAATCTACTGCAGTTACCAACTCATAATAGTGGCAGATCATATGAGCACCTATGTTTTTTAGAGATCAATATGAACAAATTGTACAGTTGCTGAGGCACAATGGAAATGCACAATCCAACATGATTCAACCTACAACTACCCAGCCACAAGGATCAAATATCACTCAATCATCTTCAAATGTAGCATGTATGAATAGACATAAATCTTTTCTGGTAGCTGATATTCTCAGACAATGGATTATAGATACTGGAGCCACTAATCACATGGTTTCTAATATACAAATGTTAAATAAAGCTACTAGAGTTATAAACACAATTGACTCTAAGAATGTACATTTACCTAATGGAGAGAAAGTGAGTGTAACTCATACAAGGTCAAGTACTATATCTAACTGAAGTACTCTTAACAATGTATTCTATTTACCACAATTCAAATTCAACTTAATGTGTGTATCACAACTCACTAGAGAATAACAATGTGCAACCACCTTCTACCCTGATTTATGCTTATTTCAGGATCTCTACAATGGAAGGGTGAATGAGATTGGTAGGTTGCAAGATGGTTTATACATGTAAGTAAATCAAACACAAGAAAAAGATCTAAATGAACATCTTAAGCTAGGACTAAATGTGAGAAAGATTAAGGAACCTACTGCAATGACTGAGAAAGAAATAGAACTGTGGCACAAAAGATTTGGACATACCTCTAGTATTGTTTTAAGTAAAATGATTAGAGCACAATATGATGTTATAGTTAGTACAATAAAGAATTGTAATGTGTGTCCATGTGATAAACAGTGTAGACTTCTCTTTCCTATCAGTAATAATAAAAGTACTTCTAGATTTGATATTGTTCATATGGATGTTTGGGGACCCTACAAGGTACAAACTCATAATGGTGACAAATATTTCCTTACTATAGTAGATGATTTTACAAGAATGACTTGGATATACTTGTTCAAATTTAAGACAGATGTCTGTGTTGTAATCAAACAGTTTTAACCTTTATTTATACACAGTTCAATAAAACAGTGAAAATAATAAGGACTAACAATGGAACAGAATTTGCAAATGATGTATACAACAGTTTATTCTTAAATCTAGTTATTATACATCAAAGATCTTGTGTTTATACACCTCAGCAAAGTGGTGTGGCTGAAAGAAAACATAGACACATACTAGAAATAACAAGAGCAGTAAGGTATCAAGCTAACATTCCCTTAAAGTTTTGGGGTTTATGTGTACAAGATTATGTATACTTAATAAATAGATTACCCCCCTCTACTACTGGAATAACACCTTATGAGAAATTGTACAACAAAAAACCCGATATTAGTCATTTAAAAGTGTTAGGCTGTCTATGTTATGCAAAAGACCTGACAGTATCTGATAAACTACAATCTAGAGCAAAGACTTGTGTTATGATGGGATATTCTGAAATACAAAAAGGGTATAGTCTATATGATGTACAAAGCAAAATGTTTTTTTATGAATAGAGATGTGAGCTTTGTGAAAACTGAGTTTCCTTTCAAAGAAGAAAAACCAGAACAACATACTTTTCTGCATAACCAAAGTGGTGAGTTTGATGATGATTCCTTTACTTCAAATATATATATCTGCCTAGACCTATACATGGCTCTCAGGCTCATACATATGAAGAGTTAAATCAAATACATGATACACCAGAAAATCTTTAACATGAAGAGTTAGATAAAATACATTGGACACCAGAAAATGCTCAACGCATTTCCTTATCTGAAAATCCAACTTCAGACACAGGTCACAACAACACCATGAAGATACAACAACCTATAGTACATACAACACAGAATCAGCCATCTAACACAACATTTACCAGAAAATCTACCAGATATAAATAACCTCCAATATGGCTTAAAGACTTCATTACAAATAAACCAAATTCCACCACTTCATATTCTATAGCTAACTATATATCCTATGAAACAGTATCACCTAAATACAGAGCCTTCCTCACTTCTTTCTCAGAAGTAACTAATCCTAGAAACTATACTGAGGCATCCAGAGATCCAAGATAGATAGATGTCATGAAAGCTGAAATCACAGCACTACAGGACAACCATATATGTGATATTGTTTTTTTACCTAAAGGAAAGACACCAATCGAATGTAAATGGATATACAAGATCAAGTACAAGGAAATAATAGAAATTGAAAGGTTAAAAGCTAGACTGGTGGGAAAAGGATACTGGCAAAAGGAAGGAATAAATTATCAAGAAACATTCTCTCCAGTTGTGAAGATGGTAACTGTCAGATCTATCATATCCATTGCAGCATCTAGACACTGGCACATATATCAAATGGATGTATATAATGTCTTCCTACAAAGAGATCTACATTATGAAATATATATGGAACTTCCTCAAGGATTTATCAGCCAGAGGACAAACAAGTATGTAGATTGATTAAATCCTTATATGGACTGAAACATGCTCCAAGACAATGGAACTTCAAGATCACAGAAGCACTATTACAAATGAAGTTCAAACAGTCCAAATATGATCATTCCTTATTCATAAGAAAAACTGATAAAGGGATAGCTTTAGTATTGGTTTATGTGGATGACATGCTAATAACTAGAGATCATATGGAACAAATAGAAGAAACAAAACAAGCCTTACAACAAGCTTTCAAAATAAAAGATCTGGGAGAATTGAAATATTTTCTGGGAATAGAATTTGCAAGATCATAAAAGGGGATTCTTATGCACCAGAGGAAGTATGCTTTATAACTTATCCCTGAACTTGGTTTATCTGCTGCTAAACCTATCAACACACCTATTGATTGTAGTATAAAGCTAACTACAAAAGAATATGATGATCATATCCAAAAGAGTCAAGAAACAGGAAGAGACAAAACTAAGACAAAAGATTCACTACTAAAGGATATTATCTCATACCAAATACTGATATGAAAGCTTCTCTACCTCATAGTTACAAGACCAAATATTGCCTACAATGTTCAGACACTAAGTCAATTCTTACAACAACCAAAGAAGTCACACTTTTATGCCGCTCTCAGAATAGTCAGATACATCAAGAATCAGCATGTACAATGTATACTAATGTACAGTAATTCACAAGAGATAATAATATCATATTGTGATGCAGATTGGGCTGCCTATCCTCAAATAAGGAAGTCAGTTACTGGATACATTGTCAAGTATGGAGACTCACTTATCTCATGGAAATCTAAGAAACAATCTACAGTATCCAGAAGCTCAGCTGAATCAGAATACAGAAGCCTAGCAGGAACAGTTGCTGAATTGACATGGATACTTGGCATATTAGAGGAAATTGAGATCAAAATAAACTTACCAGTTACAATATTCACTGATAGCAAATCAGCCATTCAAATAGCTGCAAATCATGTGTTCCATGAAAGAACCAAACATATAGAAATAAACCTACATTTTATAAGAGAAAAAAATCAGAAAGGAATTGTGAAGCCAGAATATATCAACACAATCAATCAACATGCTGATCTATTTACCAAAGGGCTGAACAAACTTCAACACTAATATCTGTGTTCCAAGCTTGGATTACTGAACATCTTCACAGTATCCAGCTTGAGGGGGACTATTGAAAGAACTAACATGGAATGAAGATAGTTAGAAAGTTAGTTAGTTAGTTCGTTAAAGAGTTTAGTTAATTAGTTAAAGAGTTAGCTAAAGAAGTAGTTAGTATAGTTAATATCTAACTAACTTAAGAAGAATATAAAGATGAAGTAATCCTATAAATAGATCTACATACTCATTGTATAATTCAGATTTTCTAATGAGGAATAATAAGATTACACGCTAAACTTTTATCTCATTTTTCTTCTTCCTCTTTCGACTGCTACTACTACTACTACATCTACATTGTATTCCTCTAGTTTCTTTATGATGAATGATGAAGAAATCAACAAACTTTAATTTCAATTTTTCAACTTTAATTTTGAAAACTCTTTTCTAACTCCTATTCAATTATTTTTCTAACTTCTTATCAATTACGTAATGTCTAAGGGCAGATATACTCAAATCTATATATGTTATATCAGTCCATCAATTCTTGTTGAGCTATTTAATTTGCTGAGGGAAAAAGAAATCGGTTCATGTAGGAAATTCGGCAGTAAATGCAGCACATGGAAGGGAAATATCAATGGATAAGGAAATAATCTGATGTATGGGAGTAAAAAAACTATTTATCAATGAAAGCTAGTTGTGACGTTTCCTCTTTGGGTTCACATGGTTTGTGGGCATGTGTACAATTTCAAGGTTCACATGGTTTGTGGGCATGTGTACAATTTAAGGTTCACATGGTTTTCCATATAACGGTAGTCTTATCTTTCTTCTCAACCATTAATTTTCTTTGTCCAATCATTAATTTCCTATTTTTCATAGTCTTTAAGACATTCTATGTTTGGAAGTTACTGATCTCTAATTTATTCAAATTCGCATTAAGTAGAAGTTCACTAAGAAAAGCAAAATGCTACCTATTAAGAGGTTCTCCAGTTCTAAGACTCAAATTTTTAGTGGTAAAATTAAAATTTTCACTAAGAATATATGTTAAAGATTTAATATATATGTATAAAGGGTAGCCATGTGCACAAAGCATCTCGCGTTAGCAGGGTCCGAGGAAGGGCTGCACCCGAAGGAGTATAATGTAGACAACCTACCCTAATGCAAGCATTAATGACTACTTCCACGACTCGAACCCGTGACTTATAGATCATACGGAGACAACTAAGCTCCCCTTCATTTAATATATGTATAAAAAGTAAAATTTGACTTATATATACAATATAATTTTCCGAAAAATGATGTTCAAGCTTTAATAGATATGTATAAAAAATAATATCATTATATATTATATATACAGTATAATTTTCCGACGAGGTATTCTACTGATCAACTTAAGGCAGCTATAACCTGGGCTGCCGAAACCCTTGGTTAAGAGTGAAGGGGTCTAAACTTTTCTACAACACTTCTCGATGGTCCTGCTTTCTCTTTCCATTTATTGTCTCTTCGGTTTTCTAATAGTGATACATAAACATACAAGCAAAAGTTGGGAGGGGATGAATAGGATTCCTCTTTAATCAAAGGTCTCAGGTTTGAGTCCGAAATCTGATTTGGGATTCCCCTTAAATGTTCCTTACACGGCGCTAATATGAATTAATCGAAATTCAATGTGGTTACCAGATGCCAAGTGAAAAATTAAAAGAAAAAGTAATACATATACATAAATAAATAAATAAATAAAATAGAGATATGCAAACGAAGGAATCCCAGATTGATATGTGAAAAAGAGACAAGGATGTGGAAATGATGCAGTAAAGGAATTTGATTACGTCCTCTCATTGTATGTGAAATACCGTTGTTGTTGATAAGCGCCAATTTGGTCTAACCTAAATTCCAAGCAAAGCACTTCCGTACACAATGGACACATATACATATGAACATATGTGTTCCTTGGGCATAGCTGAATGGCAAAGGAGGGGAATTTAAAATTCAGTCGGAGGTCTGCAGCGTGGGTTCGAACCCTTGTGTGAGCAATTTGCTCTCTTCTGGGGTAGGACGTTGTAGGTGATATCAGTTGCTCTGTTCTCAAACCCTGATTATTCAGGCATATCCCGCGATTTACTGGTAGTAGTGCTAAGGGACCTTGACTACTATCTCCAGGAATAGTCTGACGTAAGCCGGGAAGCTTTATAAAAAAAAGGGGTCATTTGTTGACCACGTGCTTTATATATAATTTTCAAGGAGATGATGTGTGAAATATATATTGTAAGGTCTTGTCATAGTAGAATTTTTTTTTCATAATCATAGTGTCTGGACCAGCTTATATATATCTCGACCAATTTTACGAAATACCAATTACCTCGACAAACAAATTTAATAATGTAGCCGTAAGTTGGAGGCGAGTTCTTGAGTTATCATATCCTCGATTTAAAAATTACTTTATAAAAATATTTTGAATAAAACATTAGAGAATAACTTTCTCATTGACATTACATTTTCGGTAATCAAACACTATAAAATCACTTCTATGAAAAAATAGTTTTCTGGAATTGACTTTCGTTATATCAACACAAGGGTGGAGGTATAAGTTCATATAAGGATTCGGTCACCTCACTAACTTTAGCTCTAACAATAAAGTTTTTTGTTAAATAGTTCATTCAATATGTACACATATTAAAATTAAAATCTAGTTATTAACACTTGAAATTATTATTTTAAAATCCAACACTCATATAAGTGAAATTTTAGCTTCACCTCTGATCAAACACTGATTATTTTAGTAAAATCAAGACTTTTTATGGGGAGATACACTTGTAATCTTTTATGGGAGCAACCAATCGTCATCATATTTGAATATTTTTAAGTTAGATCTTAGTTTAATAGCTTAAATAAATTAAATACATATATTAAGATAAGTAGGGTTTCAACCAAGTCAAAACCACCCCTAACTATAATACAATGCGTAGATACTCCACCCACCCACAATATATTCCCGTTTCCGGCAACTAAGCCTCAAAATATGGCATGAGCACCGTCTTTCTTTCAAAATATGGCATGAGCACCGGCAACAATGCGTACATACTACACAACTCTCGATCTCAAGTCCAAAGAGAGGGCAATACTATTTGCATTGTGTAAATTATGAGTCAAATACCAAAATATCAACCATTAGGGGTCGTCTGCTAAGTGATTCGCAAATATTAATAATATAAAAATTAGTTAGGAGAGAATCGGGTGGTTCGTTAGAGTTGTGCAAGAATTAGTCAGGCAAGGTTTAGTTATCTATGTATTAGTTATTTCATCTTTGCATAAAATAATACATTGATATTTTCATAACTTATACATGTATTAGTTATGCGGATTTTTAAATTGCAAACCAAACATGGTATTAGTTATGCATAATTTAATATATGAATAACTTAGCTCATAAGCAACTACCAAACGACCCCGTAGTTCACGAGTTTAGTACTCCATCCAGTCCATAATTAAGAGATTTTAAAAGTTCTGACACACACATTAAAAGAAATCACGTAATAACATTGATTAAGAAGATTAATTGACTAAATTACCCTAATATAAAGGAATATATATAGGAAGACTTTCTAAAGATTTGTTAAGATCATTTACTAAACAACGGTAAAATATAAAATTTTAAAAATATACTTCTTAGTTTAATAAAATATCACTTATTTGGACAAAATTTAAATAGGTAGAAGATCACTTACTGTTGACCAGGGGAATACTTTATATTTTAGGCTTGGACTTTATATAACACTACACATACATTCCTGAAAATGATTTAATTTTTTTTTACCTATAATTAAGTGGTAGTATTAGTAAAGTCAAAAGTCAAATATTAGGTAAAGGTCATAACTCACAAGGAATGCTTTGATTCCACTCCAAACTCCAAGTCAACTCCACTTAACTTTTTTTGTTTTTTGTTTTTGTTTTTGAGTAATAACAAGGAATAAGATCACAATTCAAACTTGTGCAATTTGATTTTAATTGCGACATGTTAACAAATGAATTGTGCAAATGAGGATTAGTGAATTTTGCTCAATTAAAACTTAAAACATTGGATTTACTAGGTCGAACTAATCAAAGACAGGCTACCTTGTTGGTCATGTTATTCGACTAACTTCGAATTTCCTCATATTATATTAGTTTTAGGGCAAAGGCCTAAATATACATGTGAACGATACTATTAATTAGAACAAATTTGTCCTTCGTTAAAAAGGTGTCTCATGAGAACAAATTTGTCCTTCGCGAAAATTCAGATTATTCAAAACCGTAGTTAACTTATGTAATTTATTGGCTCTTACTGAACCGCCATGTCAACTGCGGGAAATTAAGATTTAGCAACGGTTTGGAGAAACTGCCGCAAAAGAACCTCTGCTAAGACCCCTTTTTTTAGTGTCAATTTTACCTTTATCGTTACTAAAATGGCTTAATTTTGTGCTTCCGGGCTTATGACAACAACATAAAGGATAACTTAAACCAGTTGTAAGTTTACGGGCAAATACGAATCATTCACGAAGTTCAAAGGCAATCTAAGCTTGCCTACGTTTTGTTCGATTATTTGCGTTAACAACTATTTGTACAATTCCTACAGTAGTTTTGATTAATCAAAAATAATATTTAGATTGAAAGATGGAATAATTTCCCTTGGGGATTCTTTTCATTATTCACAATATATATAGTTGTACAAGGTTGATTCCTAATATGGTACGAATCCTAACTTACCTTACAAAGGTTGATTCCTAATACAGTTAGAATCCTAAGTTACCTTAATTATACATCTACCATTATTACAAAATATACGGAGAATATTCTGAGAATATTCGCTAATACTCCCCTCAGACGGAGCGGGAGGAGGCCGAATGCTAAGGCTGGATCGGAAGTCGGTGAAGAGCTGTCGCGGTAGTCCCTTTGTGAAAATGTCTGCATACTGATAAGAGGAAGGCACGTGTAAAATTTTGACATGACCACGGGCAACCTTCTCTCGCACAAAGTGGATAATCATCTCAATATGCTTAGTCCGCTGATGTTGGACTGGATTATGTGACATATAGATAGCAGATATGTTGTCACAATAGACTATAGACGCCTTGCGCAATGGACACTGGAGCTCCAAAAGAAGATTTCGGAGCCAACAGATCTCAGCGACAACATTAGCAACTCCGCGATATTCTGCTTCAGCACTCGAACAGGATAGCGTGGCCTGCCGCTTGACGGACCATGAGATAAGATTATCCCCTAGAAATACACAGTACCCTGAGGTGGAGCGACGTGTGTCGGGGCATCCTGCCCAATATGCATCCGTGTAGGCTAGCAACTTGGTTGGGGCAGAGGTGTATAGATGTAAACCAAAGTCTAGTGTGCCCTTAACATATCTGATAATACGTTTGAGGGCGGCAAAATGGGACTCTCGGGGGTCGTGCATGAACAGACACACCTGCTGAACGGCATATGCAATATCAGGCCTAGTGAATGTAAGATACTTAAGAGCACCTGCTAGACTCCGATATAGAGTGGGATCAGAAACTGGCGCACCGTCATTAGCACTAAGCTTGGATTTTGAGTCCACCGGAGTTGGCATAATTTTACAATTTTCCATCTTGGCCATGTACACTATCTCTTCTGCATACTTACGCTGACATAGGAACATAGTGGCTGCAGATCTTGTCACCGATATACCCAAAAAATAACTTAGCTTGCCCAAGTCAGTCATAGCAAATTCAGTTTTGAGTAGAGCAATGATTTCATTCTTCAACCCGTCAGATGAGGCAGTAAGAACAATGTCATCGACATATAATAGCAAATATGCAGTGTTGCTATCTCAGTGAAGCGTGAAGAGAGATGTATCACACCTGCTACATACAAAACCAATGCGAGAAGATATCCGGCGAACCGATCATACCAAGCGCGGGGTGCTGTTTCAATCCATACAATGATTTCCGAGACGACACACAATCGCGGAGGCTGCTTGGGATGAACAAAGCCGGGAGGTCGATGCATGTACACAATCTCTTTCAAATCCCCATAAAGAAACGCATTCTTGACATCAAGCTGATGAATCGGCCAATGCATGCCCATAGCAATACTGAGAATAGTCCGAATAGTGGCCGGTTTAACAACCGGATGAATGTCTCACCACAATCAATACCCTCCCTGGCGATTAGTGCCATTGGCAACTAGTCTTGCCTTATACCTCTCTAAGTCACCACTTGTCTTTGAACTTGTGATGAAATAGCCACATACACCGGATAACATTCACACCAAATTTGGTCTAGGTACCAAATCTCAAGTGTTCGCTTGGTTAAAGCGTTAAATTCCTCGCACATGGCCGCATTCCAATTTGGGTCCAGTTTTGCTAGTTTTGGATTTTTTGGAATGGGTGATAAGGTTTGTGTGGAGAGATTGAATTGAATCTTGGGTTTGAAGATCCCATGTTGTGCACGAGTCTCCATGCGATGTGAGGGCGGTGGTGGTGGGTCGGGGCCGTGAGGTTCTTTGGTCCACCGGTTCGGGACCGGTGGGCGCGATGTCGGCCGGTGGCGGGTGACTCGACCGGGGGTTTGTAGGGGTGAGCAAGGAGCTGGTGGGGTGGTGCGGACGGTGGGACCGTCGGAACAGGTGGGCGTCTTTGTTGGTATAGATTTTGGATGACCGGGGACGAGACTTGGTTCATCAAGAAAGATGTAATCGGTGGTCCGAAATTTTGGAGATTTGAAAAAGGAAAGGTTGTCTCGTCAAAGGTGACGTGACGGGAGACGATGATTTTGCGAGTAGCAATGTCATAGCACAAGTAGCCCCGATGATTAGGAGATAGACCAAGGAAGACACATGGAAGAGTGCGAGGGGCAAGTTTGTGGGGTGCGGTGGAGGCTATGTTGGGGTAGCATAAGCATCCAAAAATACGTAGGTGATCATATGATGGCTGCCTACGGTATAAGATTTCGTAGGAGTTTTATTTTGGAGTGTGCTAGTTGGTAAAATATTTAGAAGGGATTCTACCATTTTGTCAGCATAGACCCAAAAAGGCGGTGGTAGGCGAGGCATGAAACGAAGTGTGCGGACCATGTTATTGATGGTACGTATAATTCTTTCAGCCTTTCCGTTTTGGGAAGAAGTATAGGGACAAGAAAAATGGAAAACCATGCCTTGTTTAGAACAGAAATTGTGAAATGCCGATTTATTAAATTCACGTCCATTATCACATTGGATTGATTTAATAGGTTTTTCAAATTGTGTCTTTATGAATTTTTGAAACTCGAGGAATTTTGCAAAAACTTCAGATTTGAATTTCGAGTGGGTAAATCCGGACAAAATGTGAAAAATCATCCAAGAATACTAGATAGAATTTATGACCCAAAGAGCTAGCAATCGGAGATGTCCACAAATCAGCATGAACAATATCAAATGGAGAAAAAGTAACACTGTTTGATGACATAAAGGGAAGACGAGTATGTTTGCCTAGTGGACAATAAAAACAGTGTTGGCAATTTTCCCATTATTACATTGAATACGCTTAGAAGTCTTAAGAAAAGTAAAAGCGGGTCTCGGGGTGTCCGAGTCTGTTGTGCCAAGTTGAGGGAGAGATCGCCGCAAGGGATAGAGGTGCTTGCGGTCTTTCGGCGGAAGATTGAGTGAATGGGTAGAGATCTCCCACACTATTTGCGGCGTGTAAGAATTTTCCCCGTATTGAGTTCCTTCACGAAAAGCCAAAAGGGTCAAATTCGACGGACACGTAATTATTGCTAGTGAATTTTCTAACGAGAGATTAAGTTTTTAATGATGTTAGGTGCGTATAGGACGTGGTTTAGGGAGAAAGGTGGGTGTGGATGTTTGGTGTGTGTGTTACCGTAACCTTCAATTGGAATGCGATGACCATTGCCGACGGTAATAAATTGAGGACACTTTAGCCGACGTAGTTGAGATATGTTACCCGACGACCGGGTGAGGTGAGATGTGGTTCCGGTGTCCATGTACCAATTTTCGTTGGGCATTGAAGGTTCACGGTGGTGTATGCCAGCGGCCCAAAATCGGGGCCGGGGGGGCTGTGCATCTGCTTATTCGCTTTGGATTGCGGCAGATGGGTCGCTTTGTAGCGCCTCTTTTGGGATCGCCATCAAGTGGGCTGTTATTGCTGCTGGCTTGGTGGGCCTACACGGTGGTGGGGCATGGCCCAAGAGGCCGATCGACCAAGGTCGCTGGAACCGGGCCCCTACGGTCGGGTACGGGCATGCATGCGAGGCCCGGTTCGCTGGTTGGGCCACCGCGCAGTCTTGCTGCAGTGTCTTCTTCTTGTTGTCCGATGGTTGGCCGTTGTCCGATCCACCGGGTGCGTTGGCCCTTTCCGCGGCCCTTGCCTTTGTTGTTGCGACCTCTGCCGCCACAACCTCCGCCACTCGCTTCTTCGCTTTGCTGGGCTGAACCGCTTCTTTGGTCGCAGGTGTTGCCATCCCGTCAACGGCTAACGCCTTTTGATTATGTTCCTCTTGTTTAGCACGTCTAGTTTCTTCCAACAATAGTTGTGAACGTGCCTTGTTGAAACTTGGGAGAGGGTCGGCTTGTTGAATCATTGTTGCGAGTGTGTCATATTCACCTTTTGGTAAACCCGCAACAAGTTGAAGCACCATCTTGGTTTCGAAACGAAGTCACGACGTTGGATAGTTGATCGGTTATGAGTTTCGAGTTGCTTACAATATTCGTACATGTTGTTAAAATTCTCGAGGCGGGTATTATTGAATTGCTCTTCCAAATATACGGCCCGAGTATTTTTATGTGTCTGAAAGATTTCTTCTAGCCGGACCCAAAGCTCACGTGCCGTAGCTTTTTGTTTTCATGATAGTGCACAACGGGTCTTTGGAGATGGTCTTGTAGATCCATTGTTTGACGATGGCGTCAAGACGACGCCGATTGAGTCCGTAACATCGGTGGGACGAGGAGCGATTCGTCAATATGATCGAGCACGTTGTATGCACATGCATGAATGTAGAATAGTTCCATCCACATGGAATATTGACAGTCTTCTTGGTCAAGAATTATAGGGATAAAATTCTTGATGTTGTTAACGGCGAATGCCGGATGAAAAGAAGATACTGAACGTTGAGAGGGGTTGTCAATTGTGCCAGTGGATGAACCGGAATTTGGGGGGAAGACATGGTTGCCGCTGCCGAGGGAAGGGAATTTTCTCGGTTTGGCCGAGAAAGAGAGGAAGAAAGCGGAAAATTTTTTTTTTTTTTTTTCTCGCGAAATCAGAAAAAAAAATTGCTAATTTCGGCCAAGAATAAGGAAGAGGAGGGATTTAGGTTTTAGGCTCTTGATACCATGAAAGATGGAATAATTTCCCTTGGGGATTCCTTTCATTATTCACAATATATATAGTTGTACAAGGTTGATTCCTAATATGGTACGAATCCTAACTTACCTTACAAAGGTTGATTCCTAATACAGTTAGAATCCTAAGTTACCTTAATTATACATCTACCATTATTACAAAATATACGGAGAATATTCTGAGAATATTCGCTAATATAGATAATTGCTTGAATAAATAAATAATATTAGTTTAATTTGGATGATATATAGTTAATGAGAAATCTCTATAAAATGATATTTAATCTCATTATTTTATTACTTATAGGCCAGATATATTTACATGTGTATTTGGAAACATCATGAGCAAGAGAGAGTGGACTCACAAATTAGTGAGATAGAATGGGAAGAGAAAAGGAGGCAAATAGGTTTTGAAAAAGACAAAGAATTAAATGATTAGAAGTTGGTGATTTTAGGTGGCTATAAAGCATGCCTTAATAATTATATTACATGAGGCAACATTTGTTATTTCGTTCTCACCCTTTATTTCCTCGTATGCATGTTAGTGTGCATGCGCCTCTAGATAGATAGATATATGTTTCCCATTATTAAGCTTTTAATCATGAGAATTGAGTAACCCTTTAACAATAAAATCGTTATTTTGTACCTTAAGGGGTGAGTTTGTTGACGGTTAAATTCCAAAATAAAATTTCACATAAGATAATATATAGTTGGTCATATAAAAGTAAAAAGATCATCGTGTAGCTACTGCAGTGTTTAATTGATGGTATTATACATACAGAAGGGGTCATTTGATAGTTTGTTAGAGTTAAGCAGATATTAATAATATAATAATTAGTTATGAGAGAATTTATGTATTATTTTATGCAGTGATTAGTTTAATCATGTATTAGTTATTCCGTCCTTTATCTTGCATAAAATAATACATAGATTCACTCATAACTTATACATATATTAGTTATGTGGATTTCTAAATTGCAAACCAAACACCGTACAAAGTAGGTGCGTTGACTTTAATACATACCAAAAAAATGATACAAGACATAGCATTACTTATGCAGAATTTATTACATGAATAATTTAGCTCCTAACCATTTACCAAATGACTCCTAAGTTATGTTGGAAATTTACTAATGTGGAATTAAGTTTATCCCATTATTTATGACTCGAACAATTGGGGCCCCACACGTCGGAAACGTCGTTTCCACACACGTGCAATTTTAGTGTCAAGTATCGTAAATTTCGTTAATGAAAGAGATATTGGTACGTAAGTGAAATGTTTGAGACATAGAATGATGGACGGTTATTGGCTAAAAAACAAGTCTTCCACGTTGGTAAACGAAGGAAGGATTGTGCGAAGTGTAAGATGGTACGGGTCGGAAAAGGGCCGCGGGGCCGAGAAGGGCCGCGGCGCCTCCCGAAGGACCGCGACGCTAATTGCCTGTTTGGAATTTTGGAGCCGCGGCGCTAAATGTTGCAGCGTCGCGACGCTTCCCATGCAGGATTTGCTCGACGGAATCCCAAAAGTTTGGCAGCTAAGGTGGTTCCAATGGCATTGAATCCATCTAATAATGGACATTACTTGGACCATTATGTTGCTGCATTACTTGGGGGTTAAATGTCATCCATTACATGGCAATTGAATGCCATTATGGGGCATTTGAAAGGTCATCTTGCACACCTATAAATTGAGGCATTTGGCTCAATTCTATAGATGCCCACAATATACATACAAGTATACAACACCACAAAGAAATCAGTTTTCCTGATAAGCAATCCTTTTCTTAGCAATCTTCATTGTTCGTGTTCTGCCTTTGCTCAATTCTATAGATGCCCACAATATGATAGGCTTTGCACATTTAATAGTTTGTTGTTTTATCTTGGGAGACTATTGTCCACACTTCCGTAAAGTCTATATACGGAAAATCTTGTCTTAAAGACAGAGAGTTATCTCTCGACTCAGATCTCTCGACTCAGCCGATGGTGTTGTGATTATCTAATTGGTTGCTAAGTGTTTCAGGTGTGAACTTGAATCTCAAATGACTCTAACCGTTCGGATTCTCAGCGGATCTACAAGCCACAAGTGTAGCAGTTCATGTTCTTGTATTTCCGAATACAAGATCTATATTTGAAGTTCAAATTCAAGATCAAGATATTGACAACTTGTTGTTGTAATCTTTATTGTTTATCTTTTCAATCACTGTAGTAGTTATTTACTATTCTCGTACGTGTTTTACATATCCAACAAGTTATGCGAAAATTTGTTTACTAGATTATGCGGAACAGAATGTGAAATAAGAATATGTGTACTAATAATGTAGGAATTAAACTATTTAAAACAATAATACCCTTCTAAAGTAACTATTTCATGCATAAAAATTGATTCATACTTAATTACCGCATAACAATCACATCATTATTTAGTTTTTATTTAAACAATCCTTATATAATCGCCGTAGTATGATTAATATGTGGATCAAACGACCTATGTAATGTTCAATTCGAAAAAGAAAAAAAAAACTAATCTTCAAGTATCATCAAACTATTTTCGTTTTTCTTTTTTTCTTTACGGCACCTTTTGTTAACTCAGAAAGAACTTTTTAAACCATATCTTTGTCAATGTGAAAAGAATAGGATCAAGAAACGAAATTACTGGCCATGTGATAGTAAATTTGAAATTTAAATAAAGCCAAGCCTGTTATTTTGGACTGACATTATCATTGTGTTTTCTTGTAAATTCTCCAAGGAACTTCTAGACAATGTTAACAATCTCACTCCACGTATAAAGTATAAACTGTTAAAAGTGGATTGCAGTATGTAAATTAGACACCAACAAAAAGTGACAACTAAACATCACTATTCAGGGAAAAGTAAAAACAATTTGGTCCTAAAGTAAGCATCAAAAGTCAATATTGTTTCTCCTGCTAATTTTGTGCGACACTTTTCTTGTATTGTATATTTTTTTTGTAATTATATATATAGAGATCACCGATTCGAGCTGTGAAAACAGTTATTAAAGTTTGCATTAGGTTAGTTTATCTACATCACGCTCTTTAGAGTAAACGCGAGATGCTTTGTACAACGGAATAAAAAAAAAATATATATGTATGAAATAAATATTTTATATTTATAGATTTGATGTAAACACAAAATACGTGAACTAGCAATGCACGCTATTCTTAACAAATGCAATGGCGTGCGTTGAGTGTGCAGCTCGAGATACGCGGGTCTCTAAACGGGCCCACTCCAAACTTTGTAGCCCACATAGTCATTGCAGTTGGCCCGTTAATCACGGAAATATTTTAGAATGGCCCACCAAGAGCGTTGGATGCTCTATTTCGATTAGTTTTAATGTTAATAATGTCATCTAGCTGGTGTCACGCTCTGCCTTTGCTTTTCTCACCATGTGTTATTTTGCTGGCAAAAGCAAGTACAAATGCCTTCTACTAAGGGTGTGTTTGATAGGAAGGAAATGTTTTACTGAAAAGAATTTATAAAAAAATAAATGAGCTTTTTTGTTTATTTTATATTTGATAAATAAGTGAAACAATTTTCCCTAAGGTATTTGTATATAATTCAGCCCGGTAAACATTATTGGGATGGGGCCTAGGGGTGTGTGGGGTGGGGTGGGGTGTGTTGGAGAGTCGATACTCAATATTAGCAAATTGTGTGTAATGTCACTTATGAAATTTATTTTGCCTATTTTTCTACTAGGAAAGCTATTTTTATTTAAAAAATATTTTCCAAAAATTTTAATCAACAAAACATGAGAAAATTGGAGTTTCATACCAAACACACCCTAATTTGAAAATTAAAAAGAATGTTTTTTGTATTCAAATTATGTGATATATAGTTCTACACAATATATTCTTGTGAAACTTATGATCTTAAATAAGTCATAATATTTAAGTCACATAAATTTCACAATTGTTTTATCCTTCTCATTTTATCCGTGAGAAGTTTAAAATTCAATATTTCCAAAAATATGTCATTTTAGTTGAAATTGCTAATAAAGAAATAAGGTCATATACAGTGGCTCATCAACTTGTGGAAGCAACCATGGTCGAAATGGAATGTCTGCTCACACAGACTACTTTTGGAACGAACCACCATCTTTTATTTCCTTTACTTTACGCAAAGATTCTTTAGATATCGCTTCTTTACTAAATCCTAATTACACTAAATCCAATTTCTTATATAAAACTCCTACTAAACAATAATGAAAATCTAATTATTTAGAGTAGATCATTTCTTCCTTGACTATAATTTAGTATGTTTAAATATCTTAAACAATAAACAATCATAATATACAATAATTTTATATAATCGGTATAGAAGCAATGCTGCAGAAAAAGAAGATTTGTTGCAATGTAGCTCTATAAGAACCATAAATAGAAACACGTGAAATATTAACAGAAATAGAGATTTTAGGCGTAATAGAAAGGAATGATGTAATCGGGGTGGGTGAACCCTCATTGATATCAGGTGCCCACATATATAGAGTCAAAAGATATATGGAGTCCGAAGGGTAGGGGGTTTTCTGGGATATCGGGATCGATTCCCCTCACCAGTAAGTTTTTCAGTTAGAGTTCGTCACACCAAACTTGCTTAGTGCGGTGTATATCTTCCGTGAAATTTGTGTGTTATTTCACAGTAAGCAGGTTATTCACTGCGCACCCAAAAGGTCTCAGGTTTTCCTAGGGGCTCCAAAAAGTTATTCTTTTTTAGATTAAGAGTAATCCTCAAATAATAGCCGCTTGACAACGGGCTAAAATTTGGATCACGCTATCTAGTTAGTTAAAGTAGATCAACCAACTTCTTCTACCTTTTTCTTGTTTTGATTCAGAAATTAAATTAACTTTATATATTTTCAAGATTAAACAACATATCCTTAAACTTCAATTTTTTAAAGTATTGTATCGTGCAATTTTAATTCGTGACTTAAAATTAAATTTCTGAATTCATGATTTGAATTAAAGGTAAAAATCAGATTGATGTTAAATTTATTGTGCTAGTGTGGTGTTAACACATGACAATCTCCAAATGTTACTCTCTGTCACTTTTTAATATTAGTTTCTTAAGTTTGTTAATTCATCTTTACTTCTATTTTTTGTGCTAGGGAAAAATCAAAACGTTGAACTTAGAATATTTGATTGGTTAATGACTAGAACAGTAAAAGTATGGTAATTTCACTATCCAATTTTTCTTAGGGAGACCTTGATATTCCTAGAGGCGGAGCTAGAGTGTTGGATACAAATATGGTAGAATTTAATAGTTTTGGCCAAAATTTTATATTTGTATTAAGAATCCTCAAAATATGTAAATAATTTATCTAGAACTCAATAAATTCTCTTTTTTATAATTCAAAACTCATAAACTCAAAATTTTGAATCTCGCTTTAAATACTCTCCGTGAAAGTCAAAGCATAGTTTATTATTAGAGATAAAATTAGGAAACAAGCTATCAAGAGTTTGCGAATTTTGAGTCAAATGGATATATTAATCAATTAAAGCTGGAACAATTAATTACTAGTTACTCAATAACAAAACAATAACCATTTTATGTTAAAAGTCAAGTGTTGTGTTAAATTTTCCTTACTGTTATTACTTATTAGAGTAATCTTTGAATTTGATTAGGTGTACATTGACTCTTTTTTTTAATTCAATAATGTTTACCTATGTAGTTGGCATGCCCCCCCCCCCCCCCCCCTTCTATTAGAAATATCCCATATACATTAATAAGAATTGTTTTATAGGGAAATTAACGGGACGCCCATGCAGCGAAAAAAATAGAAAAATATTTATTTTAAAATTATTACACTTATTAAAATATAAGGAAAATATTTATAAAATATCTAGCAAGCATGCACCTTATACACTTTTGGATTATATAATTCATAGCACATCTTAATAATATACAATAATGTGATTCAATTATCTTTACTGGTTGTATGCTATCAAATATATAATTATGTAAAACTAAATTGTATACTCGAGCGATATACAACATACAAAATTGTAATGTGTAACAATATACTAACTTTGCCTTGCATCGAGGCCATCTTATTGGTGTTGCCATGACAAGCAGGATTGTATTTAGGGGGTTTTCTGGGTTTACGTGAATTCATTCTCACTTTTCTAAATCATAATAATATTATATTTTTTAAAATAAGCTACTTAAATATAAGTTGTGCACTTAAGCTTAAAGTATCATATAATGTGATGATGAATGGGGGCACCATTTTAAGTCAGATTAGGAGTCTTTCTTTATCTAAAATTGTGTAACACCTCTCTAAGTGTTTATTGGTATGTACTCCTTTTCTTTTCTTTCTTTCTTTGATTTAATCTTTCAAAAATTTCAAGTGTGACACATTGAACTCCTTATTTTTCGTTTGTCGAATAAAATTTTATATAATTAAATCAAATATAGTAGTAGTGAATGATATAACACATTACCGGTGGGTTCAAATCCTAACATATTCGACACGCAATATAGCTATGTAATATATAAAAAATAATAATTAATCTTAAAAGTATAATTTTAAAAGCATAAAATTTTCAATGGCAAAAATCTAAAATTTGAATTGGTCAAATTTATATCCTGAATTCACTTTTTTGTAATAATACGCCCATCTTCTTAATAATTTGGATCCCCTTCGGTGAGCTCCATATTTAGTTCTTATTAGCGAATATTCACCGTATATTTTGTAATTATGATAGATGTATATTTAAGGTAACTTAGGATTCTTATTGTATTAGGAATCAACCATTTAAGGTAAGTTATGATTCGTATTGTATTAGGAATCAACTTCTGTACAACTATATATATATTGTGAATAATGAAAGGAATCACTAAGGGAAATTATTCTATCTTTCATGGTATACTCGACTGGAGGCAGCAGGGGTGTTGGTGGGGTGTTCGACCGAGAGTAGTGACGGGTTGGGTTGGTGCCGGACAGTGGCGAGGACGAGGCAGTATGCTCTGTCGGAACAGTGGGTTGTTGGTGGTATAGAGATTGGATAGCCGGGGACAGACTCGGTTCATCGAGAAAGATGTAATCGGAGGTCTGAAATTTTTGGAGATTTGAAAAGGGAAAGGTCGTCTCGTCAAAGGTGATGTGACGGGAGACGATGATTTTGCGAGTGGTAATGTCATAGCACAGGTAGCCCCGATGAGTAGAAGAGAGACCAACGAAGACACAGTCGCTATGTTTTTGTGTCAGCGTAAATATGCAGAAGAAATAGTCTATAGGGCTAAGATGGAAAATTGTAAAATTATGCCAACTCCGGTTGACTCGAAATCCAAGCTCAGTGCCAATGACGGTGCACCAGTTTCTGATCCCACTCTATATCGGAGCCTTGCAGGTGCCCTTCAGTATCTTACCTTCACTAGGCCTGATATTGCATATGTCGTTCAGCAGGTGTGTCTGTTCATGCACGACCCCCGAGAGTCCCATTTTGCGGCTCTCAAACGTATTAACAGATACGTTAAGGGCACACTGGACTTTAGATTACATCTCTACTCCTCTGCACCAACCAAGTTGCTCTCCTACACGGATGCAGATTGGGCAGGATGCCCAGACGCACGTCGCTCCACCTCAGGCTACCGTGTATTTCTTAGGGACAATCTTATCTCATGGTCCGCCAAGCGACAGGCCGCGCTATCCCATTCGAGTGTTGAAGCAGAGTATCGCGGAGCTGCTAATGTCATTGCTGAGATCTGTTGGCTCCGAAATCTTCTTTTGGAGCTCCAGTGTCCACTGCGTAAGGCGTCTATAGTCTATTGTGACAACATATCTGTCATCTACATGTCTCACAATCCGGTCCAACATCAGCGGATTAAACATATTGAGATGGATATCCACTTTGTACGAGAGAAGGTCGCCCTTGGTCAGGTCAAAATATTACACGTGTCTTCCTCCTATCAGTATGTAGATATTTTCACAAAGGGACTACCGAGACATCTCTTCACTGACTTCCGATCCAACCTTAGCGTTCGGCCTCCTCCCGCTCCGTCTGAGGGGGAGTATTAGCGAATATTCATCGTATATTTTGTAATTATGATAGATGTATATTTAAGGTAACTTAGGATTCTTATTGTATTAGGAATCAATCATTTAAGGTAAGTCAGGATTCGTATTGTATTAGGAATCAACCTCTGTACAACTATATATATATATATATATATATATATATATATTGTGAATAATGAAAGGAATCCGTAATGGAAATTATTCTATATTTCAGTTCTGTCCAAGTTTAGTGACACAAACCAAAATGCAATTTTATAAATTTATAGAGTTGAGCTTTTTATTTATTCCAATTTCTGGTTAAAACCTCATGACTGTTATGACCCCGCGTAACATGTTATTAATAAATTTATCCAATTATGAAGTATTATTATTGTTTATGAGAACAAAAAGGGAAAAAGCAGAAGCCGACAAACGAAATTTCCTTTATTAATTCCTCATTGTTCTTACTCCATTTGTGAAACGGTTCCAATTTTTACGTAAATTGTTGACTTTTTGCCCTCAGATCGTATGAAATGACTTTAGGTTAGACAAAAGTAACTGTAATTGAATAATTTAATGTCCTTTTTTAAAAAAAGAAAAATTCCAATTGTATTTTTAAGAAGAAAACGAAAAATTCTTTCGACAGAAGAGTGCAAGTTTCCCAGACTTAATTTTATCTGATGGACATGGACCCCATATAATCCGGTCAAAAGCAGCAATTTCATTGGAGCGTAAATTACACACTGGAAACAATAGATAATTATTTATTATTAAAAAAAATACTACTGATATTAACTTACATACCTTAATTAATAAAGTGTTTTTTCTATATCAAATTATGTGTTATAGCTTGCATTTCGGCCACATTAAAATTACCTTCTGGGGAGATCTGTTTGATATCCAAAAACTGCTAGGTAAAGCTTCTTTTGACCATAAATTCATCTACATAAAATATTTTAAGTTTTTCGAAACAAATTTACATGCATGAAAACTACTAAAAAATATTATAAGTTACAAAATTTAATAATAATATAAAATATTTAAAAGATATATAAAAAATTATCATAAAAAATCTTGATTTAGCTCTACATCGTCTCATAAATTGGGATGAAGGATGTAAATTTTTTCTGTCAATTATCATTATAGTCTTACCTGTGTAATATGTCACTTCTCATAATTTGCAGTTTAGTGAACAATGCGCGCTGTAGCACCCATAGAATTTAAGTTATATATAATGAGTAGTAGTTTTAAACCATCATAATAGGTTGTTACCCTATTTTCCGAATTCATATGCCAGGCTTATATTCAGTGTTAACTGTTATTATAAGTTTTTAAGTAACTGCAAATGAATAACTTGATAAATAGTACTATCTCTATACCAAAATAAGTATCGCTTTAACTTATTTCACATCCATTAAGAAATTTATAAATATAATGTACTATAATTTACTAAATTATCCATTTGGACTATTAAATATTTGTTGAGAATTGAACACTATTAAGAAAAAGTAGTTCTCCAATATAAAGATATAGTTGAAAATAATAGTACTAATTTTGTCTTAAATTTTTAAAACGACTATTATTTTGAAACAATTTCCTTTTTACTAAAACGACATCAATTTTGAAGTAATTAATAATCTGACAAAATTAGTAACTGACTATCACATGTCATAATGCAAAACAATTCTTACATACTGGGTGTATATAACTTAAATTCATAAAAGTTATTGTTAACAAATTTAAATTTCCATAATAGGATCATTAATAGTACTTAAATTACTTCAACTGCCACTGATACCTTCCTCTAGGTTCTCTTTATATAAGTAGTCCTCATTCCTTCCTCATCCCCATCTCTCTCTCTCTCTCTAATCATTCCTCATAAACTTTTCAACTTCTTTTATATTTCACTAAAAAATGGAGATTTTGAAGTTGTCTCTAATTATTTCACTAATATTAGTAGGAAGTGCAGAAGGTAGAATCCCAGGTGTTTATAGTGGTGGATCATGGCAAAGTGCTCATGCTACTTTCTATGGTGGTAGTGATGCTTCTGGTACTATGGGTATGTACACCTTTTTCTCCTCTGTTGGAATTTTAATGGAATTTAACTTACGGTATAAAGAATTTTTACACTATCTGTATATGTTAACCTGCAGTAGCAGGTAATATGAGGTATGAAAATTCTTTGACTATGGTTTAACTTATGTAAACTGATAGTGTAAAGAATTTTTACATTGTCGGATTGTAGCAGGTTATTTGAGGTGTAAATATTCTTTTACGTTGTTAGTGTAGAGAAGTTAAACTCTACACATAAACTTGTACATTTGGACTTCCTACTATAATGTACATTTGGACTTCCTACTATAATGTACTCTACTATAGTGTAGAGAAGTTAAAATCTTCTTTTATACTATAATGTACTTTACATATTATAGTAGGTGATGTGACTAATTTATCTTTAAATAAATGATTACTTGTAGTAATTTTTAGGTGATATGATAATATAATTTTTTTACGATGTTAAATAGTTTTCCTTTAGTTACTCTATGACTAAGAAATTTAGTAAATAATAGTTTAGGCTGTGCTAACGAGCTAGAAAATGAATGTATTACGGCACAATGGCTTTTGTGCAGCTACTATACACCTTTGGCTTTATTTTTATTATAAGAAACTAATCAAAATATAACACTTCTTTTTTGTCAAAATCAACTTTAATTTCAACCGAAATAAGTAGTGGCATAGCGTCATAAAGTGAAGTATGGTCAATTAAACATCTTTTATTGAAAAAAATTGAGTATAAAGGAAATTATATCATGTATATAGGTTAATCTTTTTATACATATATTAAATTTTAAATATTCTTAACAAAATTTCTGATTTCGCCATTAAAAATAAGGTGTGCTAATGCGACCTTCCTATCGAATTTGCAGGTGGTGCATGTGGATATGGAAATCTATATAGCCAAGGCTATGGAGTGAACAATGCAGCATTAAGCACAGCACTATTCAACAATGGCCTAAGTTGTGGAGCTTGTTTTGAGATCAAATGTGGCAATGAGCCACAATGGTGCCATCCTGGGAGTCCTTCCATTTTAATTACAGCAACTAATTTTTGTCCCCCAAATTACGCGTTGCCGAATGATAACGGTGGTTGGTGTAACCCTCCTCGCCCTCATTTCGACCTAGCCATGCCCATGTTCCTCAAGATTGCCGAGTACCGTGCTGGAATTGTCCCTGTCACTTACCGCCGGTAAGCATTTTTAAGTTTAACGGAAAAGAAAATCTGATAAGCGTTAATTGATAGCCTGGTAAAATAAGAGTTTATTTATTTTCGGTCCGTCGTCCGAAATATGCTACTAGCCAAAATATACTAAACATATATATTAATTATGTATATTTATGTATACAATGCGGATAATATATATATATTTATATACAAAATATATACATTTATCGGCAATTATTTTTTAGGACGGTCTAAAAAGGTAATTATCTCTAAAAGTAGGTTAAATTATACTAAATGCCTAAGAGAACTTTTGTAGTATAAGTACATATATACTTTAGTTTTATAGGTATTCAGTATTTGAAATTTAATGACGGACTAATTCGTATTCATGACGGGTAAGAGGCCGGCCATGAGTGGTAAAGTGCTCAAATAGCTTTTTTGAGCTTTTCTTGTTTCTTGGTTTTCATTTGTTTCTGTTTCTTTCGGTGGCCTTTCGGTTTTCTTGTTCTTTTTTTTTCCTCTTTTCTTGTGGGGTAATGTTGAGTTGGTTTTCTTGATTGGTTTTGGTTTATACTTATTTTGTGTCATAGGGCATTGTTATCACTTGGTTTTGTTTGATATAGTACTTATTTTGTGTCATAAGGCACTGTTATCACTTGTCAAAGTTGGGTGTGAACTACATTAATAGAGTACTAATATTTTAATGATTCTCAAGTAACTGAGGAGAAAAGGGACAACATTAAGCTCCCATTTAGCTATAGATTTTCAAAAATAATTTTAAAAATATTATTTGTTCTGAAATTTGATCAATTTTTGAAAATTTATCTTTAAAAAAAAATTATGTTTCAAAAATTAGCGCAGACCAGTTTTTGGGTAAAAATTTACTCACTCACAAAACTTCAAAAAAAAATCAAGCAAAATGCATGTCCAAACACAACTTCAAATTTCAAAAACTCATTTTTTTTTTCAAGTTTACAAAAACTCATTATTTTTTTCAAGTTTCAACTAAATCTATGATCAAACTCCAGCTAAACAATACTCCTTGTTTCAATTTATGTGTATTTATTTTCTATAGTCTATTTACAAAATAATATCACTATTTATATTTAATAGTTTTTTATTTCAACATCTACATAATATGTTAAAGATTACAAGATTGTTCAAAAGCAATTTTGGTATATGATGCACATTTTTTTGTTTAATACCATAAAATTCAAATATCTTTTTAGTTTTTAAACTAATTTGATAGGTCAAACTAAATAAAAAGATGTTTTCATAGGACATTATAGTTTGAATTGAAATTTTCTAGCTAGTGAGTTGTCATCTACTCCCTCCATTTACTTTTACTTATCCACTTTTGACTTTACACGCCCCTAAAATAATAAATGAAGTGCATATTTTATCATGATATTCATATTATTAATGTATAATTTTAATGGACTTGGAAAATAATTTGGAATGAGTAAATAATGTTAAGGATAAAAAAAAATTATTTTTGTCTTGATATGCTAAATTTGATAAGTAAAATTGGAAATTTATTTTAATATAGTAGACAATTAAAAATAAACGGAGGGACTAAAAATTTGAAACATTTTAGCTTTTGGAAGGTAGTCTTACATGCGCATTCTCCATAGTGAATGTCAAACTCCAAAACCCTAGGCGGTGGGGAATATATTTATTAATCAGTGTGAAAAGTCCCAGCCACACTGTTTTTATAATCCTTAATTAACGGTCCATGTTTCATGCTAACATAGGATTTACATTCAACAACAAAATGATGTTCACATTCTCTAGAATTTATTGCAACTGTTCTATCCTAAGACTTTTTTTTGTTTTCAAATTGACTTAAAAAGCTTGATTTTCGATAAACGAGATAGTATAAAAATACTTTTAAACGGTCATTGTATAGAAGCTAAATTCATTAATTTTTTTACGCAGGGTGCCATGTAGGAAGCAAGGTGGAATTAGGTTCACTATCAATGGTTTTAGTTACTTCAACTTGGTTTTGGTCACAAACGTCGCGGGTGCAGGTGATATCACGAAGGTTATGGTGAAGGGTACGAAAACTAATTGGATAACCTTAAGTCGTAACTGGGGTCAGAACCGGCAAACGAACTCCGTTTTGGTTGGTCAGTCATTGTCATTCAGGGTCACAGCTAGCGATAGGCGCAAATCAACCTCGTGGAATGTAGCCCCTTCCCATTGGCAATTTGGTCAAACTTTTGTTGGAAAGAACTTTAGAGTCTAAATAGGGTGATGACTAATGAGGTGATCGTAATACAGTATATAAGACTCGTGGTTCATGCACTTCAAGTTTTATTGTTTAGACTATTGAATTCGGGTTTTCTCTTTTGGCATTTTAACCTTTTTTTTCCTGGTGTAGAAGAGCTGAAGCGGCTGCAAAAACATGTAGCCCGCAGCTGTTCAAAGAACAATATAGTAGTATCAATGTAATGTTTTAGTAGTACATGATGTAAGGGCATTGTATTCTTACTGTATTTTCAGTAATTTACAGTGGTTTACTTTAATTGAAACATCTAAGTTCTTTTAATATGTTACTGTGAATGTTGGGTTTGATGTTGTGACATTTGACCCAACATATCTTCTGAAGTATTAATTTGAATGCATAAAAATGTTAGGACAAATGTCATAACATTCGAACCAACATCTCCGAAAAATAGTTTTGTCTTATTTCACAGTAAGCAGTAATATTTAGGCATGGTAAATTGGAGTTGTGTAAAACGTGGGAGAAAGAGTTAAAGCTTGGGGAAGAAGTCGAGTGAAGAACAAGTCAAAAGTTGTTGAAATTTCGACTCCATGATCTTCTCCAACAAACACACCGGTTGTCCACCTTTCCCTCAACCTCCTCAACTGATCGATGAGCTTTTCAAGGAAGACTCTCTACTATAAATAGAGAGGCCACAACAGTGAATCGATCATCTAGAATTAGATTGTAAAAATACCAAGAGAGCTCTCGGGATTGTAACTCCCCTAGACACTTAAAACCGTACTATTTCAAACTTCAAAATTTTGTGAGCAAAATGTTGCCTAAATTGTTGTCCAACATTTCGGATAACAAACAGAGCAACATGTCTGAGCCAAAAAGTAAAAAAATGTTTTAAGAGAGTTTGGGTTTCTAAAATGAATTTAACTTGTAATGTTGGCATAACTGCATTAAAAACTAACATTTCAGGTTCTTGGTACTTTGATAATAGATGTTCTCATCACATGACAGGTACAAAAGGTTTTCTAAAGAACTATGAGTCATCCAATTGCGGAAATGTGACTTATGGATGTGGCAATAAAAGCAAAATAATTGGAAAAAAGATCATGGATGTTCCTGGATTTCCAGCCTTAAGGAACGTCTTACATGTTGAGGGTTTAATGGCTAATTTAATTAGTATTAGTCAATTGTGTGATGACGACCTTGAGGTAAAATTTAATAAGAATGCTTGTAAAGTTATGAATGAAGCTAATGAATGTGTCATGACAGGTACTGGATCAGGTGACAATTATTGTCTTGTTGTAAGACAAGAAACGTGCAATAATGCTAAGATAGATGACACAACACTATGGCATCAAAAGTTGGGGCATGTCAACTATCGCAATTTAGAAAAATTGGTCTCATATGAAGCGGTTAGAGGCTTACCCAATCTTAGCCATAAAGGTAAAGCTGTATGTGAGCATTGTCTGAAAGGTAAGCAAACCCATGTCTCTCATAATATTGTCCAACACGAAGGACAACATTCGGGTACGACTCATTGTAATGTAGAAGTAGAAAGATGCTGAAAGCTGCTGCTGCTGTGTGATGAACAAGGAGGAAGCTGAAGGATGTTGCTAAGCTGAAGGATATTGCCAAATCTTAGCTATAAATGTTTGTTAAATGTTTTGATGGATTGATGTGGATATTTGTTTACAATAATTTATTTCTATTTTCGGTTTTGTTTATAGTGGATGATGTGTGTATATAAATGCTTATTTGTTTCTAATCCTATAGAATGGTATATGCACGTTTGCTTGTATGCCATCACAGGTTAAAAGAGAGCAGTTCTGTAATCATAGGTGTTTGACAACATCTGTAACAATGCACTAAGTTGTTTGTATAGTTTGTTTTGTGAAGAAAGGCAAAAATGGGAGATTGTTAATGTTGGGTTTGGTGTTGTGACATTTGACCCAACATATCTTCTGAAGTACTGATTTGAATGCATAAAAATGTTAGGACAAATGTCATAACATTCGGACCAACATCTTTGAAAAACAGTTTTGCCTTACTTCACGGTAAGCAGTAATATTTTACTGTGGGGGTAAAAATAACTTAGGCATAGTAAATTGGAGCTATGTAAAACGTGGGAGAAAGAGTCAAAGCTTGGGGAAGAAGTCGAGTGGAGAACAAGTCAAAAGTTGTTGTGATTTCGACTCCATGATCTTCTCCAACAAACACACCGGCTGTTCATCTTTCCCTCAACCTCCTCAATTGATCGATTAGCTCTTCAAGGAAGACTCTCTACTATAAATAGAGAGGCCAGAACAGTGAACCGATCATCCAGAATTAGATTGCAAAAATACCAAGAGAGCTCTCGGGGTTTCAACCCAGAAATCTGGATCACAAGTGTTGCCTGAGTGTGTCGACAACATTCTGTCCAACATTATAATTGTTTTTTAGATTCTAGATTAGTTTTGTATGGAGCAATTGTAATGAGAGGTTGTATATATCTACGTAGTTAGATTTTTCAGGCAGAAGTCATCTGCGACTTTAACTTTTAATTCCTTTCCATTTTATATTGTAAATCTGTAAAGAAAGGAATTTGTAATTTTATATATAATATATATATATATATATACAATACTTCTAGTCATTGACCATCATAAGTTATATCAACATATAACTTATGAAAATATAAACCTCTGTGTTTGATATTTTTTCCGTTGCATTTTACTCTGAAAGATCTTCCCTGTTATCGAGTGTTGTCACTTGTGTCAGACGACATTGTCGCTGACATTCGGAAATAGAATTGACATTCGATTTATTTCATATCTTGTTTTACTTTCAGTAGATTTTGATACCTTACCGTTACAATGCACAATTTGTTTCCCATTTAATGGCCTATTAAAGTATAATGTAGACAGTTTGATATTAATCAAGTGCACATTTGATTTGTTATTTCTATGAGAATATCCTGAGACAAAACATTGGATTCTCTAAAGTAGGGCTTTGGATGCCCTTTCTAGTCTTACTTTCACCCTTGAACTTTGCCGGGCAAGGACACTGCAATAAAAAACTTACTCGCACTTGGTGTTTAAACTAAACCAATGAATACAACAGTCATCACTTCGATGTATCGTTGAGATGGGAAGGACTAAAACAGAGACTAATGTATGGTATAATATTGTTAAATATACACACATTCCCGTGATATACACTTCCATAAATAAGTGTATGTCACGAGTTTGGCCTTATTAATTAGTGTAATATAATTGTAATAAATTGTATTGTACACTTACCATCATTATAGGATTCTTGTATTACTAGAATATAGTTTTGGGATTAGAATAGGAATAGGATTTTCCTATTATGGAAATATGTAAATTGTATACACACTCTTTCAATTAATGAAAATAATCAAGGAATTCAATTCCAATTCGTGGTTATGGTCATAAAACGTTGTCTCCCCCCATCCACCCCTTATCTTGAAAAATACTCTTAATGCCCCTAAATTGATTTAAAAATTGGTGTTTGTCCGTAAATTCACTACTGATAATTCTGTTTCTGTTGAATTTGATCCGTTTGGGTTTTATGTGAAGGATTTCAAGACGGGGAGTCCTCTCATGAGGTGTGATAGTAGGGGAGATCTTTATCCTATCACGCCATGTTCCGGTCTCTCGATTCAAGCCTTGCCGTAAACTTTTGCAGCCCTTGCTCCTTTTTTGTGGCATGCTCGTCTTAGTCATCCGGGGTCGTCTATTATGTCTTCCTTAGATAAAAATAATTTTATTTCGTGTAATGGTACGCGTAGTATTCCGAATTGTCAATCTTGTTCTTAGGAAAAATTGTTAGGTTGTCATTTGTAGAATCTAATTCTCATACTTTAATGTCATTTGATATTGTTCATAGAGATTTATGGACATCTCCTGTTCTCAGTTCTTTGGGTCATCATTATTATTTTCTATTTTTTTATGATTATTCAAAATTTTATGGACTTTTCCGATAGCAAAAAAATCTCAAATTTTTTCCACCTTAAACTTTAGAGAATTCATTATAACCCAATTCGAACGGAAAATAAAAAATATTCAATGTGATAATGAAAATGAATATGATAATGGGGTGTTTCAGGGGTTTTGTGCTAATAATGGGATCAATTTTCATTTTTCTTGCCCTCGTATGTCTTCACAAAATGGAAAAGACGAACGCAAAAATCGTATCATTAATAACATTATCCGAACATTATTGATTCATGCTTCTGTACCCCTTTTTTTTGTCATCATGCTCTACAAATAACTATATATTTTCTTAACATTCTTCCTTCCAAAGATTTGACATATTCGTCCCCCCTTCAAATTTTATTTAATAAGACTCATTCGTATTCACATCTTAGGGTCTTTGGGTTCTTGTATTATCCACTCTTTTCGTCCACCACAATTAACAAACTTCAAGCCCGGTCTACCCCTTGTGTGTTTTTGGGTTACCCACCAAATCATCGTGGTTACAAATGTTTTGATTTATCATCTAATAAACTCATCATTAGTCGCCATGTACTTTTTGATGAATCCAATTTTTCGTTTGCTAAGGTTAATAATCCCGTGCCTAGTTCGTATAATTTTTTGGATGATGGTATATCCCCGTATATTATTCACCATTTGTCGGATGTATCCCGCACCCCAAATCCGCCAGCGGGCCCACTGCCCGCTGGTTCTACAGTCCAGTCCCTGCATCCCGTCATGGGTCCAGAAACTGGGCCCCAGTTCTTGTACCAGTTTCAGCGATGGAAATAGTGGACCGTTATCGAGTTGGGCCAGCAGGCCCACTGCCTGCTCGCCAGTCCGTCACATGTACCGATATTTCCCAAAATTCCCCTAATTCTCCCCGGAGTCAAAGACCAGTCACTCGTAGTCAACGGGGTATTTTTAAACTGAAAAGACATTTTAATTTAAATTCTAATGTTCTTAAATCACCATTCCTTATCCCATAATCCTGTGTCTGCTTTAAACGCCTCGAATTGGAAAATTTCTATGACCGGCGAATATAATGCTCTTATTGATAATAAGATGTAGGAGTTGGTGTCTCGTCCATCTGGTGTTAATATTATTCGGTCTATGTGGAGTTTTGCTCATAAGGACAATTCTGACGGTTCATGAGGCATAAGGCTCGTTTTGTCGGTGATGGTAAGACTCAGCAGGTTGGTGTGGATTGTGGTGAGACATTTAGTCCGGTGGTCAAACCGGCTACCATTCTCTCTGTGTTCAGCTTGGCTCTGTCGAAAGCATGGCCCATTCATCAATTAGATGCGAAGAATATTTTCTTACATGGTGATCTCAAGGAGACAGTCTATATGCATCAGCCCTTGGGGTTTAGGGATCCCCAATACCCCCATCATGTCTGTTTGTTGAAGAAGTCCTTGTATGGGCTTAAGCAGTCTCCACGGGCTTGGTATAAGCGGTTTGCAGACTATGTTTCGACTTTTGGGTTCTCTCACAGCAGGTCTGATAATTCATTGTTCATTTATCGTCGTGGTTCTTCCTTGGCTTATATACTATTATATGTGGATGATATTATCTTGACTGCCTCTTCTGATGCATTACGCCAGCCTATCATGACAATGCTCAGGTCTGAGTTTGCTATGAAAGACTTGGGGCCCTTGAGTTACTTTTTGGGGATTGCCGTCACTCGTCATGCAGGTGGGTTGTTCTTATCCCAGAGGAAGAAAGCAGTTGAGATCATTGAGAGGACTGGATGTCATCATGTAAGTCCACTTCCACTCCGGTTGATACTAAACCCAAGTTGGGTGCTGCGGCTAGCTCACCTTATGAGGATCCGACCCACTATCGTAGTCTTGCAGGGGGCCTTCAGTATCTTACGTTCACGAGACCAGATATTACGTATGATTTACAACAAGTGTGTTTGTTTATGCATGATCCTAGGATTGAGCACATGAATGCACTCAAACACATTATTCGGTACATTCAAGGGACACTTGACTATGACTTACATCTATATCCTTCGTAGACGTCTACACTCGTCTCGTATACAGATGTTAATTGGGGTGGCTGTCCAGACACCAGACGGTCTACGTCTGGCTATTGTATATTTCTTGGTAATAACTTGGTCTCTTGGTCTGGAAAGCGTCAATCGACTTTATCACGCTCTAGTGCAGAGGTCGAGTATCGAGGGGTAGCCAATGTGGTCTCTGAATCCTGTTGGTTACGTAATCTTCTATTAGAGCTTCATTGTCCTATTCAGAAAGCTACCTTGGTTTATTGTGATAATGTTAGTGTCATCTACCTTTCTGTAATCCGGTTCAGCACCAGCACACTAAACACATCGAGATGGACATTCACTTTGTTCGCGAAAAGGTAGCTCGTGGACAAGTACGCGTCTGTCATGTCCCTTCCAGGTATCAGATTGCAGACATCTTTACCAAAGGTCTTCCGTCAGTACTCTTTGAAGATTTTAGGGACAGTCTCAGCGTGTGAAGACCGCCCGCTATGACTGCGGGGGTGTGTTAAATATACATATATTCCCGTAATATACACTTCCATAAATAAGTGTATGTCACAGGTTTGGCCTTATTAATTAGTGTAATATAATTGTAATAATTTGTATTGTACACTTACTATAATTATAGGATTCTTGTATTACTATAATAGGGTTTTGAGATTAGAATATGAATATGATGTTGGATACAAAGATGCAGGAAACGGAAATTACAAGTAACTGCTAAGTATTACAAGAACTGAAATTACAATTGAACAATAAACTGAAATTACAAAGAACTTGAAGAATAAACTGGAACATTTTTTGGTATGCTGAGTCGAGTGTCTGCACTTTGTCTTTAAGACAATATTGTCCCGTATGTATCCTTTCTACGTCCTGGACAATTGTCTCCCAAGATAAAATAGCAAATGAACAAATGAGCAAAGGAAACTCAAGTGCTACCGTGAAGAATTTTGAGTAATGAAATGATGCTGGAAGGTAGTAGGAAGACTGATTTCGTTTATGTTTTTGTGTGTCTGTTTGTGTAGCTCAGCAATGGTGCAAAGGGTCATTTATATAGTTGAAGGAGAGGCTTACCAACTGCCCACATAAGTGTCATTACCGGCCAAGTAATGGCAATTATGGAGGTAGTAATTCCATCAAAATAAATGGTGAAGATGTGCAACGGATTGACATTTAGGAAGATTAATTCAGCCAAAATAAATGGCTGAATTAAGTGTTGGTTGACGTTCCAGAAATCTGCCCAAACTGTACGTATTGAAACTTCAGGGACCAAACTGTACATATGAAAGAATTCTAGTCCAAAAAGATAATATCAAAAGAAACACAGCCCACAGCCGAGAACCCGAGTCCTCCCTCCTTTAAACACATGGGATACCCCTTGGAGTCCCAAACCCCAAGCCAACCTTGAGACTTATAAACAAAACAATTCTTTCTTCCTCCACCGATGAGGGAGAATTGATCTCAATACCACACTTTTCCATGCTTCAAACACCTCACTTCGTGGACCAATATCTCTTTCATTTCTCAACGAAATTTGACGATCCTTGGCCCTACGGTCATCTACTTACTTAGTAGATTATGCACGTGTGAAGAACCGGATTCTCCAACATGCGGAACACTAGTGTTTAAGCCGTTAAAGTTGGTCGGACGCAACTCCCGCCAAAGGAAAATTTCCAACATATGATTTTTCTATTATGAAAATATGTAAATGGTATTTATATATATATATACTTTCAATTAATGAAAATAATCTAGGGATTATTTCTTTGAAATATGTCATTCAAAAGACTAAACAGATTCCAGATGACATTCAATGTTTGAAGTATAAGATTACTTTGATACTACTCCTCAAGTGCACATTTGCTTTTGCTATTTCTTATACAACCTTGGATTCTCCAAAGCAGAGCTTTGGATTCCTTTGGCAGCACTATTACAAAGGAGGAGCCTACTTCAAATGGTTCAAATTTCTTTTGTCATAACATATACCACATAGAGAAAAGTTAAAAGATTAGCTGGTTGACCTTTACAACATATGCTTCTTTGTCTCAATATACTGGTTTTCTAAAACAGATTCTAAATTCTTGGAAAGGTGTAACATAAATCATCAAAGTTAACGCTTCTTCGCTTTACTGGTCTTCAACTTCTGGAGAATATATGTTATTCCTTCATTGAGGGTAGCTTTTTTCCCTAGTTTATAATTCCACAACTCTGTTGTTATGCATCAAAGCAGTAGTAACTAATTTAAGGGGATACCAATTGGGATCCCTAAGATGATGCTCCCAGATTGAGCACAATTGAACAGCTTTCAGGTCTACATCTTTTCCAAGGAATTTTCTCTTGGTTATCTCCTGAAATCTTTTATTATCAAGTTCTCCCATTCTCTTGACACCAATTAAAGCTCGAGAAGAGTACTTCTTCATTCCCTAAATGCCATGAAATCATGTTTCATTTGTCAAATTTTCACAATGTAAGAATGATGTTATGGAATGACTTTTCCATGACTTTGAAAAATGAAACATCAGGACAAGGAATTTCAATAGTTAGTGAGGTTCTTTTATGGACTGTTATGACTGCATAAATCTTCATGATTTGAGGCCTGTTTGTAAAAGTATATTTATGTCATAGAGACAATTTGTATTAGGACAAATGTATTTTATATACATTCATATTATTATTAATGGAGATTAGGATTTTGGCATTTGCGATTATTGAATTATTATTTGATTGTTTGTAATTATTCATTAATGTGCATCCCTTGAGCTTACATTGTCATTAATAGAGTGAGATATTGATGATAGAGCGTAACTCTTAAAATAGCCTCGACTAATGATCATCAAGAATGGGATATCGATGATATGTGATAAGTCGACATGTGGTCTGCATCACATCCTTAGAGGATGTAGTATGTCTCACCTTCTACGAGTAATGGCTACTCGTGATGGACACATGGATACTTTGGAAGTATTGGTATACCCTGTTGATAAACCGTTTGTTATACTTGTCTGAATTATGATCAGCGTGTGGAGATAGAAGTCCTTAGACTTGATGTTAATACGCGCCTTGTCTGCAAAGTAATGTACATTGATCCCGTCCTATGCTCAAATGTCTTATAATTTGAGATACGGCTTGTATTGGGTACATTACAATGTGGATTAAAGGTGGTAGTTGAGCCAAGATTAGGATTCATTCCTCGAATGTATATTCGAGAGAACACTCGGATTCTCAGTGATATTAAGTTGATTAAGTCATTGGCCAACGCAATAGACATATTTAGAATATGGTCTAGTTGTCAACTAATATAGATGAGATACAATGAGGTACCAACGGTTCGCTGATTATGTCTCCTCTATCGGTTTTTCACACAGCAGATCTGATCATTCCCTATTCATCTACAACAATGGTACATACATCGCTTACCTATTATTATATGTTGATGACATCATCCTCACCACCTCATCTGATGCTCTCCGCCGGTCCATTATGTCTCTCATTTTCTCTAAGTTTGATATGAATGATCTGAGGCCCTGAGTTATTTCTTGGGCATCTCTATCACTCGACATTCTGACGCCTTATTTCTGTGTCAGAAGAAGTACACCGAAGAGATCATTGACCGTGCAGACATAACATCTTGCAAACCATACCACACTCCAGTAGACACCAATTCCAAGCTGAGCGCTGATTTCGGCCCCCCATATTCAGACCCGGCTCACTATCGAAGCCTGGTTGGGGCCCTACAGTACCTCACATTCACAAGACCTGACATATCCTATGTTGTGTAAAAAATCTGCCTACACATGCACAATCCAATGGAAGCACACATGCATGCCCTCAAACATATTCTACGATACGTCCAAGGTACACTTCACTTCGGATTACATCTATACAGGTCCTTGCTCACTGGTCTCACTACTTATTCTGATGCTGACTGGGGTGGATGTCCTGACACCCGATGCTCCACGTCTGGTTACTGCATTTCCCTCGGAGATAACCTATTGTCTTGGTCTTCCAAAAGGCAACCTACACTATCCCGATCCTGTCGAAGCATAGTACAGAGGTGTGGCGAACGTCGTCTCTGAGTCTTGTTGGATCCGTAACCTTCTACTTGAACTTCACTGCCCGATTCAAAAGGCAACACTGGTCGACTGTGATAATATTAGTGCGATATATCTTTTCGGAAATCCCGTCCAACATCAGTGCACTAAACACATTAAGTGCACTAAACACATTAAGATGGACAATCATTTCGTTCACAAAAAAATGGCTCGTGGTCAAGTTCGTGTCCTTCATGTTCCTTCCAGATATCAGATTGCCGACATCTTCATCAAAGGACTTCCGCGCATACTATTTGATGATTTTCGAGTCATTCTCAGTGTTCTTGAACCTCCCGCTTCGACTGCGGGGTGTAATAGAATATTTTCCGAATATTCTTTCATTAATTGTATATCTCTTAATTTAGGTAGAATTGTATTCCTATTATAATTAGGTCTCCTATTTTAGGTAGAATTATATTTCCTATTGTAATTAGGTTGATTAGTTACCTAGTTTAGATATTCTTGTACTACTATATATTGTATATTATTGATGAATACAATCAATCAACATATTCCTTTACATACTTAACATTAAATCCACTTATATTATTTTGTGATAAATGATACAAACTTGTCATATAAATATAAATGTATATACATTTTCAGAAGTCTTCTAGTCTCAGCAATGTTAATGATAGGATCCTCATATATGCAGCTGTTGCTGGTAATCTATAGTGTTTGGTTGAGAATAAAATTCCGAAAATTTTAGTTTTGTGAGGCTCCTTGACCTATAAAAAACTACAAATTCCTTTCCTAATAGATAGTCTAAAACAGGTGATTAGTTTTTTTACTAATGATTGTCTCTGGTTACTTTTTTAGGAGGTCAACCTTATATCTTTATATAAGACACGCTCTGAAATTTACACTAAAATTTGAAATGTTTTTTAAAAAAAAATTGAGAAAATTATGTGATATGACGACTTAAGCTCACTATCTACTCATTTTAGCAATACTTTTAAATTATTACAAAATATAGCTAGATTATCATTTTATAGCAAATTTTTACTACATGTATGTATGTATGACGATCAATGTATGGATGGATGAAACATATATAATATATGCGGATGCGAATTTAAAATTTTTAAAACATGGGTGCACTACTGAAGAAAGGAGAAAAAATACATTAATTTTTAATTGATCTTTGTTCCCTCGAAAAATAACTAAGTTTTTAACCAAGTGCAGCATTAAGCCTTTTTATAACATGGGCGTCATCAAGTGAAAGATATTTTCAACTTTAGGTGTCTCCCAGTGGGTTCATCCTAGATCAATTCTAGAGAAAAAAAATGCATTGAGTAAAAGATGTTTTCAACTTTAGGTGTCTCCCGATGGGTTCAACCTAGATCATTTCTAGAAAATATACATTATAAAATATTTAATTTTACAGAAAGACCACGAGTTCACGTGCCCCAAATTGTATATATAAATTTGCCCCTGACTGTATGCCCACTAGTGTATGTGTGTATGTATGATATGTTTCGAAAAAAATAATTATTATGTGTTGAAAAAGGCCAAACGCATCGTCAGCCATCCGTGGTCGTCCATATTTATCACGTGAACACCTCAAGTAACGCTTGTTCCATCTAGACACTTTCAGGTGGACCTACGTTGTGCTATTTAAACCATTTTTACATAATCAACCAAATATATAAAATGTGTGTGACACACTCGCCGATGATGTGACAAAATGACAAATTAAATTAGAACATGTGGCGTTTGATTAAATAATAATATAAAAAATATATTTTGAGAAAAAAATTAATATTTCAAAAAAGAAAAGAAAGCACGGTATTCACCATCTTCATGTGTTCTTATTCTAACCACGATTTTAATCCAAATTTCAAGAGAAACTCTTCCAAATTTGTTATAACTTCAGCTAAAGATTCCCCACGAAGACCCAAAGATAACCCCAACCCAAAAGTAATTTCTCAAATTTTTCATCAAATCAAGTAACTCATTTTAAACCTTCAAGCTTTCTAAAGACCTCATTAATGATGTTTAGACCCAATTAAGACCCAAATAATTTGCAATAATCCAAAGAGACAAAATGAAGTTGCTAGATCTGATACCCATATAAAAAGAAAAAAACAGAAATCAGATCGAAAATAATAGAGTTTCGCACACCTTATTTCTGTGAAAATCACAAAAGCTGTCAAGACAGCGAAAAGTGTCTAAATGACACAGCGAAGGCCCACCTAAAGTGTTTACCTGAAACAAGCATTACTTGAGTTGTTCAAGTAACAAATCTGGACAACCACAGATGGCTGACAATGAGTTAGGCCATAATTTGTTATTAGGAGCATAAATAGTGCTATTTATGAAATTTTCCCAACATTATGTAGTTATGTACAGTTCTTTGTTTTTTCTGCCCAATAATGTGCAAGTCCGATAGGGTTCTTTGGATGAGCTGAGACGTTGGGCTGCATCCACGCCCAGTGTGGGTTTCACCTAGGGCTGGCCAGTGGGCCGGGACGACCCGACCCCGGCCCGACCCCGGCCCGGTCCCGACCCGACCCCGCTCTAAAAAAAAAAAAAAAAAAAATTAACGGGGGCGGGACTCGAACTCGGGACGGACGATGTCTCGTCCCGCCGGACCCGAGCCCGCCCCGGGCCCGCCGGACCGAGACCGCCCGAGCCCGTCCCGACCCCGACCCCGACCCCGACCTTACCTTTGCAAAAATAGCCGTTGCACCAACGGCCATTTTAGATTATGGCCGTTGGCCAACGGCCATTTTAGGCCCCCCCCCCTCCCCCAACCCCCCTACCCCTTAATATTTATTTTTAACCCATAAGTTATTATATTTACACTTTAACCCAATTTTTCAACTATAAATAACTCATTTTCTCTTCATCTTTCTCACAAATCTTCCTACAATCTCTCTAATTTCTCAATATATCTCTCTACATTGTTTGCTAAATATTCAATTTTATTAATTCATTTGGGAATTGGGAGTGAAGTTGGCAACTAGCTTGAGGATCTTCCATCGAGCAAAGTTTCAATTTTCAACCTCTCGATTACACGTCGGCGTTTGGTACATTCGTTCCTTCATTAAATTATTATTGTCTGTTTATTTTATTTAGCGCACTTAATTTCATTTACTTTAATTATTTGTTAGCATATAATTAAAATGGAAGGAATTAGAGGTATGTTTAAGGGTAAGGGTAAGACTTCTTCTAGTAGGGCCAATCAGGGCAAGGGTACTTCTTCTAGTCATCTTATTCCTACACAGGATGATTTTGTTGATACTCAACATTTTCCTACAATACCATTAGATTTAGACGAGGAGTTATTTTACGGAACTCAAGAAGACTTTAATTTAGACGATGATCTAGACGATACACCCACTAATATTGATGACAACACGCCCACTAGTGCACCTTCAACCGAAATACCTCCTATTCCCCCTAGTATGAGACGAGGTCCAAAGCAAAACGACCATTAAAATCAGATGCATGAACATTTTTTGATAGGGACGTAGAGAATCAAGTAGCCATATGTAAAATTTGTAAAAATGTTTTAAAATTTAAAAGCGGAAAAGGTCACGGTGGGACGGGGGTTTAATTAGACACGTAGTAAGTGCTCATCCAAGCTAGGTATGCCCAATACCAGGCTTCAAAACCGGGTGCGCAAACGGCCGCTCCATCGGGACAAGGTTCACATACCGATCTTGTCCCGGACCAAGTATGAGGTCAAATTAACCCTATGACGGGGGGAATTGTAGGCTCTAAATACAACAAACATAGAGATAGGGAAGCAATATCAAAATTAGTTCTTTGTGGAGGGTTTGCCTTTTTCATTTCCTTCATCTCCGGTTTTATTCATTACATTAGAGATATATATAATCCGCTTTTAACGGTTTTCCTAGGTCAACTGTTAAGAGAGATGTATTTAAATTTGCGCATGAATATCAACAATATTTACGTTTTTCATTATATCATTTTAATGGCAAAGTATCTATCACGTCGATATAGGTCGTAGTACTAACGGCCATGATTATTTAACTGTAACTTGTCATTGGATAGATTATAAATGGTCTATGCAAAAACGTATTTTAGCGTATAGATATATAGATGATAGGCACACTGGTACTTTTATTGCAGAAAATATTTATCAAGTGTGCGATTATTACGGAATTACCGATAAAATTATGACTATTACATTAGATAACGCTTCTAATAACAATTACGCAATTACAATGTTAAAAAATAGTTTAGCTCCATCTTTTCCGGACCATTTTCATATAAAATGCGCGTGCCACATATATAACTTAATTGTAAAGGATGGTCTATCACTTTTTGAAGACATTCTTAGTAAAATACAATTTGCTATAAACTTTATTTTTAAAAGTAATAAAGTACAACGTAGAAAAGAATATAAAAAAATTTGTCATGATTGTGGACTACCTTTTAGAAGAATTCCACAAGAAGTATCCACTAGGTGGAATTCTTTATACGAGCAACTCCTTGTTGCTTATGACTATAAATTACCTATAACTTTATTTTTTAACTCTCATAATAAAAAGCCAAATTTGATATGATTTTAGATAGTGATTGGGAAAAAATTTCCGAACTTATTGTATTTTTAGAGAAATTTTTTCAAGCAACAAAAGAATTTTCCGGTATATATTATCCTACTATTTCAACTATGTTATTTTATATAACTCTAATATTTTTATTACTTAGTGAATATATGGAAAAACCAAAGCTTATAAGGCAAACTATTAAAAAAATGTTTGTCAAAATAAAAAAATATTTTATTCCTATTCCTTCTATTTATATTATTGGTTTCTGTATTAAATCCTACTATTAAAATAGACGGTACTAAATCACTAATTGAAACTATTTACGATTGTATAGAAGTACTACCACCTCCAAGTCCCAAAAATCTAAATCACCCACCACCTATTGAACAAACTAAAGAAGAAGTGTTGAATAGCGTAGAACACCACCGCAAAAATATATATAGATTTTATCAACAAGAAAATGCTAGTAACGTACCGGCTACCATACCATCTTCTTCATCTTCAACACAACCTCACAAAAGACATCTTTGTTTCGCGGCTAGTATTGAAAGCCTCGAAATAGAATGTGCGGCCGTACCTCTACTAACCAAATTAGCGAGTTGGATATTTTTGTTTTGCAGGTGGTTCGTGCCGTATCAAGAAGTTATCAATGAAGATGGACAAGAAGACTTGCGAAATACATTGGAGGGGAATGAGAAGACCTTTCCGACACTTTCAATGATGGCTCGAGATGTTTTGAACATTCAAGCGTCGTCAGCTGCGTCGGAAAGCGCTTTTTCTCGAGCAGATATCAAATAGGAGACCACGTACACTCATTGGCCGGAGACGACTTGGAAATTGCGGTATTATTCGAGAGATTGGATACGAGCGGAGCGAGAAGGTGCGGTCAACCGGAGATCAACGAAGAAGATGATGAAAACTACAACGAAATCTTAACCGAAGGTAGTGGAAGCGACGTGGATCAATTTGACCAACAAATACCTATTCCAACCGAAGAACCACATGAAATCATCAAGCAATTAGAAAGATTTTTTTGAAAATGTAATTTTTTTAATTGCAATTTTATTATGTAATTTGCAACTTTTGGACAACACCATAAAGTTGCAATTTAGATTTTAGACAATTGTATTTGTATTACAAAAAAATCATATGTCTATTAAATAATATAAGAGGCACAAAAAAAAACCTTGGGATGTTTTTATTACACTATCTTGTTTTATTTATTGAGTTTTTTTTTATACATATGTTATTTAAAAAAAAAAAAAAAAGGAAAACCCGAGCTCGCCCGCCCCGACCCGAGCCCGACCCGAGCCCCGCCCGCCCGATACCGACGGGATCGGGATCGGGACGGACCGGAGCAGTCCCGCCCGGACCCGACCCCGCTAGGCCCGCTAGGCCCGATCCCGACCCCCGGATCGTCCCGCCCCGACCCCGACCCCGCCGGACCCGACCCGCCAGACCCGAGCCCGGCCCACTGGCCACCCTTAGTTTCACCACACCTCCTTCTAGTTTTTGTTTATTCTTTTTCCCCTTTTTTTCATTCTTCATCGTTTGCAATTTTGACTTTCTATGCCTTTGTTAGTTCACTTCTGCAAGTTGGGTTTAAGATGACGTTCTATATTCAATCTTGAAAATATATTCAGGAATTGAAGAAAGTGACTCACGGAGCGTCCATCTGTTTCAATCTTGATGATCATGTTTCTTTAATGTCTTTGTTTAATTTGTATTAGTAGGTTGTGGCGTATATATACTTCCTCCGTTTCAAAAAGATTGTATTACTTTTCTTTTTAGTCCGTTTAAAAAAAATGTTTCTTTCCTTTTTCGGCAATTCTTTCATTCCAACTTTCCACATGACATATTTAAAGACTACAAGATTAAAGGTCATTTTTGTACATTTAACACATCTTTAATTTAAGACCACGAGATTGAAAAGTCTTTTCTACTTTCTTAAACTTTGTGTCAAGTCAAAACCAAACAATCTTTTTAAAACGAATGGAATATTAGGTATTGATTCAATTGAATTCAATATTTTTTATATGGAGTATAGTTATATACATGTAGAATTACTAAAATTCCAATAATCTTAAATTCTGAATTCATAATTTTAAATGACAGTGATTTCAATACATAAAACCTTAGAATTAAACACATCAAATTTGAGTTCTGGATCTGTTCTATGACAATAGGCTATTTGATAAGTAATCGAGATTCATGGATATAATTCCGAATGTCTTTAATATCGAATAAATAATCAAATTTTATACTACTAGAATTGTCATAATTCCTCCAAATTATGAATATTTTTTACTTTTCGATTTGTATCTTCACTAATATATTAGAAAACATATTTTTTTTCACACAACGATCTTTATTTGAAATATGAGCCGCTAAATATTTTCCTTTTTAAATGTATTTTTCCTTATGAACTTGAATCAGTGGTTTACAGAAACAACCAAATCATCTGCTTTCTACTAATTTACTCTTCGACTCTTATCTTAAACATTTGAAGAAGTGAGCATCACATACATAGCATATTTGTTGTAATTAAAAAAGTTATCGTAGATCAGCCCTCTAACTTGATTCTCAAAGATGATGGCTTTGTCCAACAAGTAATGATCATAAAATAAACAAGTCTTATGGCTAACTCTTTCAACTCACGGAGGCTAAATCCCATTAGAAAGTTAACCTAATATGATAACGTATGTAGCTACTAAAGACCAATTCAAGATTAATTGAGAAGAATTCCGATTTCTCTTTGCACGAGTCAAATAAGTACTACACACATACGACTCCGGCGGCGAATTGGCTGTCAGTCTGTCACCACTTTAATAAATAAAAACATGAAGTGGAGAAGACTAAGATTTTGGATTTTCACTTGTAAATTTAGTATTTTGTCCTTCGTTTAAGACTTTTTTTTAAAAAAATAAAATACTCCCTCTGTTTTAATTTGTTTGGATTGATTCGGAGTATCATAATCAAATTAACTAATGTTTTGTGTGAATTTGGACATGAAATTTTAATTTTTTTTTGAAATAAAATTTACATATTTAATAACTATGTAAAAATACTATAAGTCACAATAGTTAATAATTCAAAATATTTAGATGACATTTGAAAAAATTATGATCAAAAAAATATGTTTTGACTGTCTAAATAGTAACTAAGAGAAACATTTTGAAAGATGAGGAGTAATCGAGTAGAACTAGCATATACAAGTGATCCAGAATTTTGATTAAGATACCGATATACGTGTTTTTTTTTAGAATCTTAATAATCTTAGTTAGTCGGCTAAAATATTTCACCCTTCTAGCTATAATAGATTGTAGTTGTCGATCGTTTATATTCGCTAAAATTTATAAGAAATGATTATTTTTTATTGTGGTATGTTGGATTGTTGTTTATGCAAATGTCTTTTTTTAGGCCATCATTTAGATTTTATCTATATTCTTAAAAGTGTGCAAATATTATCCTTGGAAAATTATCTCTTACGAATAACGTTAGATTTAGATGTAATGTTTGCTCATATATTACTCATTCTTATACAAAACATTAGAGTATCGTCTATGTAATTTTTATCATAAACTAAGGAAATAGTATCAACATTTTCTTTTAAAATAAACAACACCAAATCTTGAATCCGCTCGAAAAAGAGGATCAAATTGTCCCCCGGGCATAGTTGGATGGCAAATGAGGGGAACTTAAAATCCAGCGGGAGGTTTACAGCGTGGGTTCGAATATGGTGGGAGCAATTTGCTCTCTTCTGGGTAAGATCTTGTAGGTGATATCAATTGCTCTATTCTCAAACCCTGGTCATTCAAGCACATCCCGTGATTTACTGGTAATAGTGCTGAGGGACCGAAACTACTGTCTCCACGAATAGTCTGGCGTAATCTGCGAAGCTGGATATCAAAAAAAATAAAAAGAGGATCAAATTTGTTTAAGGTTAAAAATGATTAGGCAAATGTCACACGCTGAACGAGGAAATCAAAATTAATCGATTCATAGCTCTGATGAAGTCATCTTTTTCTTTGGACTGCACAGCAGCCAGCCTTTGTGCAACAACTCGCATTGACAGCATAATTTTTGAAAAATATAGAACAAGAAAAAGCAAAAAAAAAAAAAAAAAAAAAAAACACTCTAGTAGTATTTCATTTTGGTGGCTGAAAAATGGGACTCTATAATTTGCATGCTAGGTAAAAGTCCCTTTATGAAGCATAGGTTTAATTTGGGTCATCTTTTGTGGATTTCCCAATGCACAATAGCAAAATTTGGGGCAAAACACTCCCATGTTTGCAATTAACAATATGACCCTTATTTTATATTTTATTTTTAAATTTAACATAAATAAGAAAAAAAAATGAATATCCTAAGTGTATATATATTAATTGTGTAAAATCAGCATAGTATAATCGATTATTACTTTATTTTTCAAGTTAGCATATTAGATCCTCTGATGTATGAACCGAGATTTTGAAAACTTTTTTGCAGATCAAGATTAATTTTATAAGATGCGAGAAGCGAGGTTGAGATGGTTCGGGCATGTGCAGAGGAGAGGCATAAATGCCCCGGTGCGGAGGTGCGAGAGGTTGGCTATGGACGTGTTCAAGAGGGGTAGAGGTAGGCTGAAGAAGTATTAAGGATAGGTGATTAGACGGAATATGGCGCAGGTGCAACTTACTGAGGACATGACCTTAGATAAGGGGTTGTGGAGGACATGAATTAGGGTAGAAGGGTCGTAAGCAAATGAGCGTAGTCCTACTTACGCTTACATACTGGTAGTTGTAGTGTTATTATTGTAGCACTGCTCAGCGTATCATACTAGTAGGCGCAGTATTGTTTTATAGTCCTCTGTCATTTGATTTCTTCTGTTGTATGTTCTTTCGTGTACTGTGTTTATCTTATTTACCTGCGTTAGTTACTGCTTCTTTTTCAGAATGCTTTATCATGGTTTATTCGTTTTTGTTACTCTCATTGTCATATTGCTTTAAGTTTCTTGTCCGGGTCTGACCGTTTCTCTTGCTTTGCTTGTGCTTATGCTTTGTCTTGAGCCGAGGGTCTTTCGGAAACATCCTCTCTACTTATCAAGGTAGAGGTAATGTCTGCATACACTATACCCTCCCTAGACCCCACGTTGTGGGACTTCACTGGGTATGTTGTTGTTGTTGTAAGATTAATTTTATAATTTTGTCCATTATTTCAAATTTAATTTGAAATAGAAAATTTGAGTTTGAAAAACTTATTTAAAGAGTACTTAAGTGAAATAATAATTTTCACTTACAAATTTCATCCAAATATAGTCAAAACAAGCTTAATCTTGGTCAATCTTTAACTCGATACCCTAAAAACTATGTACGCTACCGATACACAAAATATAAATGAACTCTAAAAGTACATGGAAAAGAAACAAGTTGAACTTAAATCATGCATAATTGCATCAGTCATCTAACCACCAAAAATTGTGATAAGATGGTGTTCCCGTCCGAAATGTCTGCCGTCAATCGGCTGACGAAATCGGATGACAAATTGATTCATTAACTAAGCAATTTCGGCTGGAAGCGGAACTCTAACTTCCAGCAATGGGTTCCCTAACTACTCCAGAAAGCGTTAGGACGGTGATTGAGTAAACTAAGTGGTAAGAAACATAAATACAGCTAGAATGCAGTAAAAGCGATAAAGATAAAATGAAGATATGTAAAATCAGTTGTTTGATTGATTGTGCCTTATTCTGTACAAATGATCCTATATTTATAGTACAAGAAAAATAAAATGTGACCCCCCTATGTTAGCCATTAAATTACCCACTAAATCCACTAGCCAACTATGAAGAGGTGGTGCCGATTTTTACTCCTTATTTTTCTCTAGCACGATTAATGGCACTTCCTTCTAGCTGTTGCTGGTTGTTACCATTTCTTGGGGTTTAGAAGATTCTTTGATTTGGTCTTCGAGGCGTCCAAATATGTGTGGGTATCAGTTGTTCCTCGGAATTATGACTCGATCAGGCTACCGTAATAGCCGATGAAGCTTTTCTAATCGAGGGCTAGGACTAATGGATTCGGCTAAGAGTCAGTTCGGTTATCGACTTAAAATTTTATTGCCTGCTCATTTGGAGGTTTCGCCTTCGGCTGTCACTTGATTCGGTGAAACACTTAAAAGTATTTTTGAGTGTTAATGATTGCCTCCTACATTAACTCGAGTGCGGCTGTTGAGTTGATGTATTAAGAAATAACTGTCATTTCGTGTGGCAGATGCGGGTGTCATTTCAATCACTTTTTCCCTAAATGCATGCAATGATGATTTTCTCTGAAAAGTTTTTTCCTTTCAACTGAGGCGTCTCGGCTTCCACAACTGCATTTCGATGCATTTCAGCCGCATGTTTGAAAGAAAGTAGTCTCAATGCGTGTCAGCCACATCTCCAGAAAAAAGATATTTAAGGAAAGACACCCCCCAAGAGGTTTCTCACTTAATCTTCAGCCGTTCCCAAATTCCTTTCTTCTCCAAAGAACCCTATTTCCTTAATCAGAAAACCATGTCTTCATCTTCCTCTCCATCTCAGGGATCAGATAACGCCAATTTGGCTGCTGATGACCTAACCCTACCTTTGTCTGCATCGATGAACATCTGGTTCTTTCTCCCTACGGTACATCTGAACAAGGCGACCTCCTTCTTTCTCGGTATCTTTGCCCGACAAACTATGACCTTCCTATTATATGTGACTGGTTCACCGACGATCGCTGTCCGGCTAGCCTGGGTACCTGGTCGGCCAAGATTACCAACTACTCTGATTGGTTGGAATGAGTGAAGTCCGCCAGAGAGGCCGAATGGAGACGCATGGGTCTCTATGACGCCATTGCGCTGTCGAAGTTTGACCTCTCCTGTGACTTTGGTCTCATATACGCTTTCATTGGTTACTGGTCGACCACTGCCAACACCTTTGTTTTCCCCTCGGGAATGATGACCCCTATACTGCTCGACGTGATGGAAATACTTGGCTTTCCGATACTGGGAGTCGAAGAAACTGTCTTAAGTGATATAGATGTTGCCAACTTGGGCATCAAGGTTTCAAAGACTTCTTCCGGCTATGGCCACTTCATGACCAACAACAGTCGAATATCGCCTCTTCCAGTCGAAGATGCTAAGCATCATGCTTTCCTGCTCTTTTGGTTAGCCAATATTTTGTCTACACAGGATGTTGTACAGTCGTGAATGAGTTGAAAATTTATGCGGCGCTGGCCGTTTCGGCGGATGATATCAGTTAGGCATCTCTCTTCCTGACTTATCTTTATATGGCTCTTGGCGATGCCCAGACAAGGTTAAAGGACTCTAGAAATCTGGATACCTTAGCCGGTCCCCTGTGGTTCCTTTAGCTATGGATCACCTTGTATTTCCGGAGTTTATTCCTGATGATTTTAATGACCGCCATTTTTCATTAAACCCGTCGATGTTACCCGATACTCTTCGAAAAACACCCTTCGTGCCTCAGGATGCTTTCACTGCAGTCTCCACCCTACATGGTCTATCTCGAGACCATTACACAGATTGGCAATCGATCCTTGAAAGATGGGCCACCCCCGATTGGGTCTGTCAAGTGGCCGATGACAACCTTACATTCTCTCAGCGGAGAACTATGGCCCTCATATGAGGGCATACCATGGCCTCACCGCAATATTGTTTATTCAACCCAACGCTGCATTCTTGATGCAGAACAGGCAAGGGAAATAGCCTATCACAATCTTGATAGGCTCACCCTATTTGACTGGTAGTCGTTTCCCCCAAGAGCAAATACTACTGTTGCTTTTGACGATTGGTGGAATACGGCCAAGGAGAAGTTTTTCCACTCTCCTCTAGATATCTATTGTGATCGACTGGTCATGTCAAAGAAAAAAAAAGACCCAAGAAACCTCTAAATTGTGGACGAAAGAGGCCCCTCTGAAAGCTGTTCCCCTTAAATCGGCTAGACCTGTCGCCTCAAGGTCTTCCATCAAGTTGCGGCAAACGAAGAGAAAAGGTAAATTGCTTTCTACATATGTGTTTGCCAGATTATTCTTGTGAATTTTCAGCTAACATCTCTTATGCGTCTTTCAACAACTCAATCCCCCCCGCATTTATCGATCTGGAGACCACTTCTAACAACGAATCCCCGTCACCCAGAAAATTTGTTCCTAAGCAACCCAAGCGAAGCGGAGGGGTTGTCATTCGAGATCGTAGGTGCACCAATATAGTGCTCAAAGCGTCCCTAGTTGTGGTATCGGTTATAGTCACCCATTCGGTGTCTTCTACACACACATCACCTTCTAGGCTATCCAGCATAGAGCGGCCGGCCTAGAACTCACATGGAATCAGGCTGACCATTTCAATAGCTACTCAAATCTCATCGGCCGAATCATGCTTAAATAAATCAAGGGTTGAGTCTCCCACCTTGTCTAATTCGGTTGACAAGAAGTTAATATCTTCCATCTCATGGAGACATATAGGAACCGACTGAGGTTCTAATGCTTGGATCCTCTGCGCGATCTATGGAACCGACTCGGCTAGGGATTCCTTCAGGATAGTAGTCTCCCGTCGAGGTTCCTATGTTGGGTTGTCATCAGGCTGTATATTCAGCTTTGGTTGGTCCAAAGCTTCTTCTCCATGCATCACTGTCTCTGAAGAGATTGAGTCAAATGCTCGCTCGATAGCCTCAACTACATCAGACTCAGGAATTTTCTACTTATTGGTTGCCTTAGCGTTGTATATCATGTGCAACGTTTGCTTCATCTTGCGCAAAAATTTGGCACGATGCATCCTTCTTTTTCGAGTCTTGGATACGATACTTGGTGGTGCCTCTTTCTTTCCAGAAGCCTAATTGACGAACCACTTTCTTTCCTTAATATTGGCGGTTGGCTTAATCATCTTCCGGGGTTTCAGCTGACCTTCATCCCTCACTATGATACGCAAGGAAGAAATGCCTTCTTTTACGTTAAACTCAGCCACCCTTTGTTTAGCTATGGGGAGTGATTCCTCATCTATCTGGGGCACGCTCGACTTCTCATCGATTGGTAGCCATGCTTGCCCCATAGGCCTGCATTTGGGGTCTGCTGGGTCCCTTTTGAATTTTGGGTACTATTTGTGAGGTTCCCGAGCAATGTGCTCTGGTTTATAAGGGCGGCCACGAAAATTGCTTCCAGCTGGCTGCCTGTCCGTGTCCTCATAGGTGTCACGTAAGTTGCCTAGCCGATCAAACACAGTGGTCTTTGTGGGATTCTTTAGGATCCATATATTTTTCATCAGTTGATTCCCCTTGGCATCGTTTAATTGATCTGACTTAGCAAAGGACACCATAGATATCGGTACTACGGGAAAGGGGTCAGTATCAACAGACATTTCAGTTATGCTTTTATCAGCTAACTTGAACCTCCCCTCCCTGATGCCCTTTTGAATTGCCTTCCTGAAAACCACACAAGTAGAAGTAGCGTGGCTATATGAGTTGTGCCATTTATAGTACTTCTTATCCTTGAGCTCTTCGGCAGGTGGAATCTTATGACCATCAAGTAGCCGAATCTGTTTATCTTTAAGCAGATGATTAAAGATCTGATCTGCCTTTGTAATGTTAAACGAGTAACCGACTCTGTCATCAGTTGAACTCGTCTCCTTGCCTTCCGTAGCTTTCAAGGTTGGGCAAGAATAAACCTTACCCCTGACAATCTCGGCTACCATTGCGTCTGCCGTGTAATCGGCTGACTCTGAGTCAGACTCATCTGCCCCAATAATGGATACCAAATGGGAGCTTCGGTTTCGGTTAGCTCTTCTTTTCTCATTCTTCTGGATATACTGCTCTATTTGGCTAGCCTTCTCGGCAAAATGGCTCAAGTCAGAGCAGGATTGTTCCACTAATTTCTCTTTTAACTGAGGATGCATGTTGTTGATTATCATGTGGGCGCATTCTGATTCAGAGAAGTGTACAGTGCATTTCCCAACCTTCCTTCTGAATCTCTCGATATAATCGGTAGCCGACTCATCGACATGTTGCTTAAGATTCATCAAATCGGTTACAGTTACCTGAGGTTGGGGCCAATAGAATTTATCATGGAAATAACGCTTTATGTCAGCCAGCTCTGTACAGAGTCGGGGGTCAAGGATGAGTAGGGGCAAATATTGTTCCGGTTAGAGAAATGGGGAACAACTGCAACTTATGATACTCGTTCTGGCCAACCTCGCCATATTGAGCGATAAATCTATCGATGTGCTCAATGGTAGATTTACCGTCATCACCCGAGAAGGTGGTGAAATTAGGTGTTTTAAAGCCTCTTGGCAATGTTGCTATCCGATCTACCCAATCGGGGTAGGGCTTCCTGTAAACAGGCATGTCCAAGGATTTCAGTTGGATGCCAAAGTACCTCTTCATGGTATTCGTGATAGTTTCAGGGTTCATCAGCTGTGAAGTCCCCTACCGATTCTCAGCTGGAATCGGCTGGTAGGCGTTCTGAACTGGAGGCCTCTATTTTGTACCTTGTTGAGCAGGGTTTTGAAAGTTATAGGTATTCTGCGGCCATTACCAATAGGTGGGGTATATCCCCATTCGTTGTTGTTGGGCATAGCCACCAAAGCCTGCAACCTGAGCTCCTATAACAGCCGACGGAGCCTGAGGATAGTGAAACAGTGTTCCATGTCTGCTCTCCCCGGACATCAGCTGTTTTGGAAAGTTTGCCCTTTCTGGATGGTATGGATTGGGTACCGGGCTGTGACTGCTGGAATGGTATCCCGCTGTAGACAGCGTCACCAGATAGCCGAGCAGCGTCATAGCCAGGGGCCACCGACTGCCAATTCGGCTGGCCAACATTGGTCGCCTGTATCATAGGGCCGTTTGTAGGAGCGTACGACATAACGCGCGGCAACCCAAGGTGTCCGAATGTCTGAACTGGTCTCCGAGCAATATTGATCTGCCCATATTGCAGACTCGCTTAGTCGAGTGACACAGTTTGCCCCCCAGCGTTTGGTGGCAACCATACAGTAGACTAATTACCAAGTGACTGGGCTTGTACTCCTATGAGTGCTATCGGCTGTACCTGAGTAGGTACTGACTGATACACATTCGGTTGAGAACAATACATAGAGTCATAGTTGCATGTTGCACAACGCCACTCGTCAGAGGGATGACAGAACTAGCCGAACATTCTCCTGGATGCACTCGATTAGCTTCCGGTTCGTCGCTGCTAAACTTCATTATGCACCATTGGCTTGACAATGTCAGCCAACTGTTTGGAAACCTGGTACATAATGTCGTGGATGCCTAAGTCAATCTACTGTCTAATGAATGATGTGGTAATGACAGTTGGACCTTCGGGTTGGCTAACTTCACCCATAACGTGGGTTAATTGAGGAAGTGGAGGGGTATCAACCGATGTAGGCATACCCGAGGAAAATGATGGCTCGTTGTTCCTTCTGGGAGGATTCTGTTTAGGATGTGGACTAGACTCTCGGGTTCATTTTCTTACCAGACCTTAGGCGCATACGCCAAGCGTGATCCTGACCTGGAGAATCAAACTTCGTTATGGAGTCACCTATGGTCCCACTGGGCGTGCCAAATTTGTTTCCGTCTGAAATATCTATCGTCAATCGGCTGACGAAATCAGATGACAAATTGATTCCTTAACTAAGCGATTTCGACTGGAAGCGAACTCTAACTTCCAGCAATGGGTTTCTCAACTACTCGAGAAAGCGTTAGGACGGTGATTGTGTAAACTAAGTGGTAAGAAACATAAATACAACAAGAGTGCAATAAATGCGATAAAGATAAAATGAAGATATGTAAAATCAGTTGTTTGATTGATTGGGCCTTATTCTGTACAAATGATCCTATATTTATAGTACAAGAAAAATAAAATGTGATCCCCTATGTTAGCCATTAAATTACCCACTAAATCCACCAGCCAACTATGAGGAGGTGGTGCCGATTTTTACTCCTTGTTTTCCTCCTGTACGATTAATGGCACTTCCTTCTAGTTGTTGCTAGTTGTTATCGTTTCTTTGGGTCTAGAAGATTCTTTGACTTGGTCTTCGAGGAGTCCAAATATGTGTGGGTCTCAGTCGTTCATCAGAATTATGACTCGTCCAGGCTACCGTAATAGCCGATGAAGCTTTTCTAGCTGAGGGCTAAGACTAATGGATTCGACTATGAGTCAGTTCGGTTATCGACTTAGAATTCTGTTGCCTGCTCATTTTGTGGTTTTCACATTCGACTGTCACTTGATTCGGCTAAACACTTAAAAGTATTGTTGAGTGTTAACCAATGGAGATCCTTAATCAAAGGTTTGAATTTTGAGTTTTGGAAATTGAAAAAAAAAATAGAATGAATTTTTTTTCATTTAATGAATCTTACACGGTGCGAATATAAATACATCATCATCTTAAAATAGGTATGGGACATCAAGAGGGAAAAAGGATACCTTCATGTGTAGTCTAGAGAGGGGGTGGGGGTGGGGAGCTACTAAAATAACAGGGGGAAAAGGACAAAAGCAAAGATATCATAATGTTTAGATAAAATAGGCTTGTTGGTTAAGCCAATTATATAGGGTCTCCTCTGATAATAATGCGAAAGAGTTTGCTTGTGATATGCTTCACCTTCTAATACATTTTCCTTAAATACAAAATTTGTCCTCCTTTTCACCAACTACTAATGTTGTTTTTTAGCATGCTTGGGAAAACAATATATAAAAAGAAAGAATGCATATGTCCTGTAAACAATATCGAGTAGAAATCAGTATAAATAATTGTGGGGGGGGGGGGGAAGTAGTGAATATTGGAGAAACAAATTATTGTCATTCACATTTCAAAAGTATGAAATCAATAGTATTATAACGTATTGATAAATACTTACTCGCTCTAAGATATTTCTAGATTAATAATTTAGTTTTAACAGTTGAAAATTAAATTAGAGTATATAATCATGATTAAGTAATAAATTTATGTATAAATTAAAGGATAAATATCTTGCATTTATCGTATATACAAAACGCAATGCGAATAATTTTTTATCTATTTATGTCAGTAGGAGAAATAGAGGTTTTTTCCACTGACATTCAATGAAAAATTTGTGCTATAAAATATGATTTTTTTATTCCATTCCCACAGAACCAGCTCACTGAAAAATGCATAGTGAAACAGATTCCTAATGAAACGCTAAGAAATTTCTTAATTTTTCTGTGTGAAAACACTATCATTTATAATTTTTTTACTTACCTTTAGTGAAAAATAACCACTAAACATTTTTAGTGAAAAAATTAGTGAGAAAATAGAGATTTTTTTATAATGTGTACAACCTTATTAAATCTCTTCTGATATGATATTGAGATGGTTGTTGCTCTGAGAAGTGACAGATAACCTTACATTTTCGTAGTTGGACTTCATCTGGACAGGTTAAACATCATCAAATGTTTATCTTGGTTATCTGTTTAACCTTTTTAAGGTCATTTTCTAAATTATATATCTGTTATTGTATGGCCTTTTTAGGCCATTTTCTAAATTGTATCGCTGTTAATCCAGTATACTAAATTTCACTTATAAAAGTAGTTGGATGAATTTTCTTTTCTGTAGACAATTTTTGCCCCCTCAAATAGCTAGTCTTTAATTTTTGTTTTTGCTCCTCATTTAATAAAAACTTATGGGCCAAAATACTCTTATTCGTTGGTCTACAAAATCAGAGATCCTGAGTTCGATCCCCAGTAGAGTATAAAAGTAGTTGGATGAAAAAAAAAATCTGTAGACAATTTTTGCCCCCTCAAATAGCTAGTCTTTAATTTTTGTTTTTGCTCCTCATTTAATAAAATTTATGATCCAAAATATTCTTATTCATTGGTCTACAAAATCAGAGATCCTGGGTTCGATCCCCAGCAGAGTATAAAAAAATCGCAAGACAAGATTTCATAGAAACTATGTCTATTCGGGGAAAGATACATAGAAACTATGTCTTGTCCAGCATAATTATGTAGTAGTAATTAGCAAGGCAAAGTTTCATAGAAACTATATCTTGTCCGACAAAGTTACTTAAAAACTATGCTTTGTCCGACATAATTTCTTTCTACAGACCTATGCCGAAGGAAAAAAATTAGAAACCTGCAATTTATTGGCACTTATGTCCCCATTATGTGTTGATCTTTAATTTTTGCTCCTTACAGGACATAAGTATATATTTTCATATCATAATATCTCATAAGTTATGTTTGAGATTTTTATCTCATAAGTAATAATTATGTCCTCTTATGTATAAGTTTGATTGCTAAAGGACAAAACTTAATGACCGGCCATTTGAAGGACAAAATTAAAGACCAGTCCATTTGAAGGAAAAACGTGCAATTTCTTCGTGCAAATGTGCTGTGTTTTCCGGCAAATTTGCACAAATAAGACGATCTGAGGCCACTTTTTATATTTTATTTTTGTTTAAGAAAGTTTTACAAATATATCCTTGACGTTAAACAATAGTTTTGTTGGACGGTTAAAGTTTGTTAATAGTTAATTGGTCAGAAGTTTAGTCGGATAGGAAAAGCTAGCATGTGTTATTCAATTATTCACAAGTTTTACTAAACGGCACAATATTTTTAATTATCTTCATTCTAACTATCTTGTTAAATTGTTCAAAAAATTTCTTAAACCAAAAAATCTAGCGTCAATGAAATATAAGTTCGGACAACTATGTAATACATAATATTTACCTGGGTCAAGATGAACATATCAATTTAAGCTGAAAGAGTCTGCAACACAACCCACCCAACTTAATTTTTTTCCTTTTATTTGTTTTTTTCTTATGATTTGTTTATTTATCAAATCAGACTATTATATTAAAAAAATCAAATAAAAAAATATCTACTTTTCTATGCATCTCATAACTTTTAAATAGGTTATCTTAAATTGCACCCAAAATAACCCATTAATAAATTTATACTCAACTCAACCTGCTCAAATCAAAATATATTAAATTTATAATATTTTTATGGGCTAAATTTGTCACAATTTCCCATCTTCAAGGTATTAACTTAGATTTACGTTTGAGCTAATTTGAGACACGATTGCCTTCGTTGGAGCCTATGTTGCTGTCAATAAAAAAAATGACGAACAAAACTGCATAAATTGCACATGACATATAAATTAATTCACCCTATAAAAATATAAACCACCTTAAGCAATAATTTATAACACAAACCTCTGTTGAGGTTCTTTTTTCATAATATTGATCTTCCAATGTGATTTTAAAATAAATTTTGAGTAATCAAATTAAGTTTCTCTATGAATTATTCAACTCGTGCATATAAGCATACATTCTAAAAATCTCTAGAGTCCAAATTTTGAAACTTTCGCAGGCCATTAATGCTTAATTTTAAAATAATAAAATCAAATGTTTGTACTTCACGTGGGAATAATTTTCATAGATGTATTTTGTTATTTTCCTTTTGATAAAATACTTTTATTTAATGAGGAAATTGATAATGCCTTCCCAATTCCCATTAGGTAAAGTGTTACTGCTCCGAGAGTCAAAACAATTTTCTTTAAATTATGATTCTTATTTTTAAAAAATATTTTAAAAACTTACAATATTTTTATATCATTTTAAAATATAAATTTATTCAAAAAAATTATACTCATATTTATACCAAAAATTAAGTGTTTCGATCTCTTTGACACAAATTGGTACAAGGAAGTTTTGTCGCAATGAAGGTTGTGTTTTTGAAATATCAAACCTTATTTTACATTATATGAAAATAGTTGTAGAAAATCTTAATTTATTTGACTCCCGATCAATCTTCAAACAAATTGAGACGCGAAAGTATAGAGTCGGTTTGAATTGACATATTTTAAATATTTTTAAATTAAAATAATAATAATAAAAAAAATTATAAGCTAAAATTATTTAAGTTTTATATTATAGCATATAATATTAGTACCATAAAACATTTACCATTCCAACGCGATGTTTGTTGTTCACCCGCTCCTCAACTCGACTCAATGAATTCTTTCCTACAAATAAACCCCCATCTTCAAATCTTCAATTCCCTCATGTTTTCTTGAATTTTTTTTTCTGTTACTTACATTTATATAAAGAGAACTTGCAGAAGCCCTCTGAATCCGCCATTGTCATTGTTGTCTTCTCTGCAAAGAGCTCTTCTAACGTTGTTTTCACAATACCCAGAAGCAAAAAACGATGAAATGCTTCTATTTTACAAAGGAAAATGAAGAAGGAGGAACAACGTTAAGTTGGAGGGAATCAAAAGTTTCATGGGTTCGTTCATTGAGTGTGGCGTCGAGCAGCGCTGTTGATAATACACGGAAATCGAGGGATTTTACTGAGTGGATTGAGTTTTATGAGTATTTGACTCAGCGGAGAGGGAATGATGTGAGAGTATTTAGTTTTTATGAGCTGAAAATGGGGACGAAGGGTTTTAGTAGAGGGTTGATGATTGGTGAAGGTGGATTTGGGTGTGTTTATAGAGGGGTTGTTGGTTATGATGACAAAATGGAAGTTGCTGTTAAACGATTGAATCGCCATGGATTCCAGGCATGCTTTTCTCCTTAATAATTTCACTGCTAACAAAGATTATTTACACTATCAGTTTCATTTAACCCGTGATTAGTCAGTTAAGTTACCACCAAAGAGTATGGTGGAGTGGTCGGGTTCGAGCCCTGCCCTGGGTATGGAGTCGCCTTTTTCCCGGTGCGAATCTGGGTCAGTTTGGCCCCAAAGTGGGTTACTAGACACCGAATGGGAAATAAAAAAAATAATTTAGTTAGTACTATCATTTTTATAATATTGAAAGGATTTACACTATCAGTTTCATTAATTTAAGGGATAATTACCTTTATGGCCGCCCTAAGAATAATAGTGGATAAATGTGTATGTTTTGTATATTAAGTATAAAACATAATTTGAAGGGATCCTTGTAGTAACTGATAAATTTGATGCCATGTGATCTGGGTTCAAGACGTAGAAACAGCCTGCAGAAATGCAAGGTAAGGCTGCGTACAATAAACCCTTGTAGTCCGGCCCTTCCCCGAATCCCGCGCATAGCGGGAGCTTAATGCACCGGGCTGTCCCTTTAAATGTATATGTTTTGTATATTAAGTATAAATATACATATTCTATACATAATTTTAGTGTAGATGTTTTGTATATTTTGGTTAGCGTCCGTAATTAATTTCAGCCAATGGGCCAAAAATGAAAGCAGCCCTTCATTTAACCTGGGATAGTTAGTTTAGTTAGTATCACTTTTATAGAGTTTAAGTTCTATGCAGAATCAAGTCAGTTATAAGGTAATTAGTGGTCAATTTTTTTTATTATAATCGTTAATCGGTTACCTAGTAAAAATGGTCTAACATGGAGGTACTGGTTAAAATTCATTTCTTTACATTATCTATGCATACAACTTAAGTCCTTTTTTACCAATTTATCAATTAGTGGTTATCACAGAGATACAGATTAACTTGTGATTATTTTATGAGTTTATTATTTGTTGTAATTATATGTTTTGTTGATGTTGTTATTGCATATTAACTTGAACTATAGCTATATGCTTATGAATTAAAATTTGAAATTTCAAGTGCTTATTTCCATGAAGGTTGTTGGACTGATTTATTTTGTAGCAATTTGATATTTGAGGAGAAAAAGATAATAAATTTATGTAATGCTTATAGTGTGAATCATTGCAAGGGTTTTCTATTTTGTCATTTTGACATAAGGAATTTGCATATTGTATTTTTCATGTAATTTCTGAATATTTAAACGTTAAACATATGCAGTGTGATTTAGTCTTGACAATAAGCTCAAATTAATCATCAATATGCGAGAAGTGTTAATAAAATGATTACTATTGTTGGCAAAACTGGTGATAAAATGCAAGAACTAGGACCTCAAGATCATCCACTAGGATATGATATCTCTTATTTAACTACTTTAATGACATCCATGGCTTTTATCAGCAAGTGCCTGATAAAGAATGGACCTTTTTTAGACTTGTAATGTCACAAGATGCACCTTTCTTCAAACCATCAAAATGTCATAAGTACCCTTGGAAAAGATTTCTGTAGTAACTGGCCATTAAGATCAAAGGTAGCTTATGTGCTTCAGGGCTGTTCTAGTTGTTTGAGCATTAAATCTTCTTTATGTAGTCAAACCTCTCTATAACTACATCCTTTATTGTACATTTCACTATAACAACCGTATTTTCTGTTGAATCGATCTTTCATGTTATGTTATATTATATGTTCTCTATAACAACATTTCGCTGTAGCAGCCAAAACATATCGGGACAAACAATTTTGTTAAAGAGAAGTTTGACTGTATATTATTTCTTGGATTATTTTGTTTTTGGTTTTTCATATTATAACTTCTAGTTTGAGCTTTTTTTTTTATAACCGAGAAATCTCTGAGGGCCAGTGGCGCGAGGTTCAAACTTCTAGTTCTGCCCTTTAACTTAATTTTTTCACCTATCATTCTAGCTTAGTTCTCTGTTGTGTTTCACAAGTTAAAGCTGAGTTTTCCTACAAACATCTTATGTGTTTCATTTTTCTGTGGTCTAGTATTCAGGGGCATAAGGAGTGGATTAATGAAGTAAACTTTTTAGGTGTAGTGAAGCACCCAAATCTAGTGAAGTTAATCGGGTACTGTGCAGAGGATGATGAAAGAGGGATGCAACGGCTTTTAGTCTATGAACTGATGCGTAACAAAAGCTTGGAGGACCATCTGTTGGCACGATCATCAACTCCTCTCTCCTGGACTTTGAGATTAAAAATTGCCCAAGATGCTGCGCGTGGATTAGCCTATCTGCATGAAGAAATGGATTTTCAGGTTATTTAGACTTCTTTTGCTGTTGAGAATCCATCACATATTTTTGCAATTGATAGTTCATGTGTGATTTACTAAACTTTCTTGCAAGTGTACCTTATATATCATGTCTACAAATACTCCGAGTGAGGCATTAGTAGAGGTGTAATACATGGCTGTTGAAATGATCCCTTAAATATTTTTCTTTTTTCAAGGAAGAAATCCCCCATTTCTCGTCTTTTATTCCATGGTGATGATTAAATCTAATGACTAAATCCTTCGAATCCTGTTGGACAGGTAACTGAATTACAAATAGTTGCCTGATTTACCTTATCAAATTGAAAAAGTAAAAAAGATTAGGAATGTGCTTAGCTAATTTCTTAAAGATGCAAGACATATGTAAATTAATTCTTTATTGTAAAATGCATTAGATGAATAGAAGTAAAATATGACGAAAGGAACTTGGAAAACTAGCTGTGAGTTGCGTGGTTTTTGAACAAGTTACCAAGAGAATAAAGAGCCTCATTCAGAACATTTATCTTAAAGCATAAGGAGCATTGCACGCTCATTCTTTTCGTCGCACAGTCTTGAAATCTGAAGGCAATTGCTTTTGCACTTCTGCGTTTAATCAAAATTGTGCCTTCTAGAATTGAATCGATAACTTTAAATTTAAGTTTGTTGATTAGTGAACCCACTTAACATTTCTGTTTATATGTCTGTAAAGCCTAAAAAAACATGACTTTTGTTGTCTTTGTTTTGACTATCGATAGAGATAGCAGTATAGCTTTATATTGTCCACAGTACCTTCATATTATTCAGGATTGCAACTCTCTTGTCAGCACTTCCAATTTCAAACCTTTGACATTTCTGGTTCCAAACTTTTTCATTATGTTATTTAATCTTTGCTGTCTTCAGTTGATATTTCGAGATTTCAAGCCATCAAATATTCTTCTTGATGAAGACTTTAACGCAAAACTCTCAGACTTTGGACTTGCTCGGCAAGGTCCAGCTGCCGGACTAACCCATGTGTCAACATCAGTAAGTTTCTTTTTTCTTCCCCATTCTATTTTCTGACTCTCCCTATCTCTCAAGAGGATGGTGTTCCTTGGTGTCAGTTGGTCTCAATCTGGAACTATTTTTTTCTTACTCCCTCTGTCCCACAAAAGAATGACTTTTCTATATACAGAAACAAGTTAAGCTTAAATTTCTCATTTTACTCTTAGGGTGTGTTTGGTATGAAGGAAAATAGTTCACGGAAAATGTTTCCCTAGAATATGTTTTCTTGGAGAACAAGTGGGGTTCTTACTTATTTTCTAGTGTTTGGTAAGTAAGCAAAAAAATATTATCCCAAGAGCAATTGTATGTAATCTAGCAAATCACTATAGTGGTGGAATGTGATGGGGAGGGGAGGTTCGACGGTGGCGGAGAATGGGATGGTCAAGGGGTAGGAGTTGGGAGCGTTGGGTAGGTGGGAGCCTGGGATGAGACAATAAACTTGGAATGTCACTATGGAATTTTTTTTTCCTAGAGAAAATATTTTCTAAAACATTTTAACCAACCAAACATGAAAAGATTGAAAAATGTTTTCCTCCATACCAAACACAGCCTTAATGAACTGATTTATAGACACAATAATGTCTGTGACATGTTTTAGACAAAAAAGTTTCAAAAGACTTTCTTTCTTTTTAAACTTAAACTCAGTGCTCAGTCAATAAATTGCGGTGGAGGGAGTATAAAACTTCGAGCAGAAAGATCATGATAATATAAGAAATGCTTTTCATGTTTTTCATAATCTGTGGTAGGTATTGTCTCTTTGTGCATTGCCTGACATAGCAATTCCTCAGGTTGTAGGTACGGTAGGCTATGCAGCTCCCGAATATGTCCAGACGGGAAGACTCACTGCCAAAAGTGATGTTTGGAGCTTCGGAGTTGTTCTCTATGAGCTCATCACAGGAAGGAGAGTGTTGGAACGGAATCTTCCTCGAGCTGAGCAAAAACTATTGGAATGGGTGAGACCCTATGTTTCAGATACGAAGAAATTTCATTTTATTCTTGACCCTCGACTTGAAGGGCATGATTGTGTCAAGTCAGCTCAGCGACTTGCATCACTGGCCAACAAATGCCTCGCGAAAAACCCAAGATCTCGCCCTAAAATGAGTGAAATCGTTGATATGCTTGAGAATATCATAACTGATGCAGCAGCTCAAGCAGAAGATGTGAATGAAGAAGCTGCAAAAGAAGAAGTCGACACAAAAGAAGAAGGAAGGGAGGAAGTTGAATCAGGAAAACCGGAAAGCAATAACCAAAAGTGGGGTTTCGACTTCAAAGAAATGGTCAGCTTTAGGAACAAATCCATCGGTAAGTTAGATTGGAGGAATTGGACAGCAGGTTTAGTCAAAACATCGTAACAAACTGTCCCTCGTGTTCTGCTGACTCGGGCTAATGGATCATTTTTGTTTCTCTAGAATGAAGATATCGGCAGCTTTGCTATATATTTTCCGCAAAGAGGTGTAAATTTAGTAGGAACATCTTCTCTTGTTAGTTTACAATTGGAATGTGTTTCCACTTGTAGTTTGTATAGGGAACAATCCTTTTCTCTCTTAAAGTTCCTCTACTCTTCCACATAGGCAAATTTTAAGATCAGCAAATCCAGTCTCACCAGGTCACTGCAAGGGTTGAGAGCTAATTAGAGGGCAATATGGTATATGATATTAGTTTTGCTAGATTGTGTTCAATGCTCAAATTAATGAAAGAGGTCTTTTCTCTTTTTCCTGCACTTTTGCTCAAGCTGGCATCCGCGACAATTCAAATTATTGTGTCACGAGTTCGAATTTTAATAATCGTAATGGTCATTTGCAATAATTCAAATTATAGTCTCTTTGAGTTCGAATCCCAATAAGTCAATAACCATAGTGGTCATCGCGATAATTCAAATTATAGTGTCATGAGTTTGAATCTCACTAACCATAATAGTTATTACTGTCTAGTCAGATTTTCTTTACTTTTCAATTAATTATGTGTAAAAAAGGAATTAGTTGAATATGTGACTATTTCCTATCCAATCTTTGTTTGACTTTACATCTTGCTTTCTTCTTTTTTGTCATCATGCAATGTTGATAGAATGTAACGTTGGTAGAAATGGCCATACGAGTCACTCTTGTACTACTGTGGTCATGGCACACCACAATGGTCCTCCCTATACTCTTTTTTATTATGCTAATATAAACAGTTTTCTCTCGGAAAAAAAAAATCTTAGTTTGATTGTCTTAGACTTTGCAGAGATTTTCACAGGTTGTCCTATAAGGAATAACAGTTTAGTAAATAACCCTTCTTTTAATTTTCTTGCACCTTATGAACCTTTTAGATCAGTGTCTAAAGATTCTTTTAAGCAAACTAAAAATCTTATAAGAAACGTTAGACAACGGTATACAATTTTTCTATACCACAAATTGTAACATCCCGTACTTTCAGGCCATGGTTTGAATCGCTAAACGTATGTAAAGAGACCCGAGTGTTGGAGAATTTTTGTTCATGTTCACGTATGCGAATAAAGGAGCTTAGTATATAAAAGGATACTAGAGCTATATCACACGATTGTGATAATGAGTATATGAAGTGTGCTAAAAGTGATTTAATATTTAAGTGAATCGGGAGACAAAGTGATATAATTAAGGAATAAGTGGATTAGTGTAAAGACTATTCCGTCCACATGGCATCATGGGAACAACAACTAATGTGACTATTAAGTAGAGTTGGCCAAGGAGTGACATGTGTTAAGGCACGAGAAATTCTCCAACTTTGTTGTCATTTTATTGGAACTTCACGGAAGAATGAAACGCACTGTACTCCTTTTGCAAGATCAGCTCTTAGATGCGAAAAATCAAATGATGAAGGAAAGAGGCCAGCCTGTAAAGATGATAAGTCCATTAATATTCCATAGGTTTTCAATTCATTTCTTGTCTTTTAATTCATTACATTTTTATTTTCAATTTTAGAATCTTTTCCATTTTCAAACGTAACACAACATTCCAGCAACCATTTTGTACTTTGGGGAATTCATTCTTTTACTTTGGGAACTTCTTCGAACACCAAACACGTGCAACAACTCATGAAACAGTGTTGCGTTCCTTCTCAAATTCCGTAGTCGTGGAAAGGTTAAATCGAGATATGTTAAGGCAAATTATTTCTTCTTTTGGCATGTTCCATGTAACGAAATGCAAATGTAATATTGTTCCATAAATTATTCTACTCTTAGTAGTTAAGGATGTTCCTGTTATTGCTTCCTATGTTAAAAGCATGATTAAATGTGTTCCCAAATCCTTATTGAGGTATGTGGGAAAAATGTTAATATTCCCAATGTTAGCCGAAGGTGCAAGAATATTATGTCACTCAGATAAACTCAGAATATTTTATTGTCATTCATGCATTTTATTCATGTATTACCCTGGACCATATATTGGAGATGGAAAACGGGATACGTAGACCACCTGATCAGCTGGAATATGATGATGATTATGCCCACAGAGATCGATATGATATGATTCCCAAAGAGGCTGTTATGGGAAGGAAGATGCCTAGTGAGGCCAATATATATATGTATCCCGCATTGTGCATGACATTTAGGCATATTATGGCCCTCAGAGGCATTCACTACTGTCAGTTGTTACTATCGGTTGTTTCTGTCGGCTATTTCTGTCTTAGTTTATGTTTTTATCTCTATTATGCTATTATTTATGCCTGACATACTCAGTACATCAGTCGTATTGACATCCCTTTTGTCGGGAGATGCTGCGTTTCATGCCCGCAGCTTAGGTAGGCAGGGGGGCGATTCACACTAGTAGGTTGCTGCTTCAGCTGATATTGGAGCATTCTACTTGTTTAAGAGTTGCAGTCTGATCGTGGTATGATATTTTGCATATACATATGGGTGTGACGGGCCCCTAGCCCGACCTTATGGTGTCATGTACTATTTAGAGACTTTTAGACAATTGTCATATGTATAGTAGTCGTGTATGGCCATGTCGGCCTTGATGTGGGTGGCAGTAGGATATTTGGTGACGGTCCTTGTGGCCACGATTGATTACGGTTAGCTAGTAGATATGTAAAGAGTGGTGCTCGACAGGTAGGGCCCGGGTGCCCGTCATGGCCCTCCGGTTTAGGTCATGACAAACTTGGTATCAGAACAGGTCTGTCATAGGGAGTCTGCAAGCCGTGTCTAGTAGAGTCTTGTTTATGGGTGTGTTGTGCGCCACACTTATAAACAAGAGGTTGCAAGGGATTTAGGGATGGTTTTCATTCTTTCATATCATAGATCGTGCAGTAGAGCTGAGTCTTAAGAATTCGAATTTAACTCATGCTTGATATTGTTTCAGTAATGACGGTTACCAAAAAGACTTCGGTTGGTTCATACTCGCAGCCAGTAAATGAGTGACTTCTACTAGACGATTAATACGCCAGAAGGGCAGTATTATGTTCAAAATTTGAGATTTTAAGGAATTGTCTCACTCATATACAGAAGAGATAATGCCAGCCTGGAAAGCAAAATGTTTTGGATTCGGAAAAAAAAAAGTAAAGGAAGTACTAAGCACCGGAGCGTAGAAGATTGTAAGGATTCTCTCTGTAGACCTTGTCCCATTTATGATTATAGCAATGCCTTCTTCTAGTAGAATTATGATTAGCAGGGAGATTGAAGTTGGATTGAGTGTAAATACGAGTAGTATGCCCTCTATTGAGACAAATCCATCAGAGGATATGAGTAAGTTGCTTTCCCAGGCACGACTCCATCCTAGAACATTTGATAGAGATAGGACCTTGAGGGGTCAGGGAGCTCATAACCTAGGAAATTTATCAGTCATGGATCTCAGATATTTAAAGGGTTCAAAGATGCCAATATCTCAGGGTCAAAGTTGTAAATGCCGAGTGAGACCACCTCGACCATCTTGTAGTCAGTAGGGTCAAACGCATACCAGATTATGCCGCAAAGGTACATGGGATTGGTTTAAGGTAGCAACCATGGACACAATATTTTGAAGTGTCCCAAGTTGATGCGCAAAGGTAAGGATAAGATGATTATGAGTTGTACAGATGAAAAGCAGAATACATCATTGGAATGTTTAGTAGGTTGTGAAAATCTACATAGTTTGCAGTGACTCATGCTGATTAGAATGAAGGAATATGTTATGTACATGCGACCTAAATTGTAATGTATTACCTAGAATAGATTGGGAATTGTCCAGGGATATCATCAACGAGAATGGATTACTACAATCGAATCGTCTGAAGAGTGACCGTCAGTAATTTAAGAAGATCACGTAAGGTGACGTACCCAGAATGGTGTATAAGGACTGAGTTATCCACGGTAGTGGAAGGGGACATAAGCCTCTCGTCCGTACGTAAAGGGTCATACCGCGTAGTATTGAGAATTACATGTATCAATGTTAGTAAGCTAAGGCATACTATAGGTATTGGACTGGTAAGGTCTTCGACTTTATGGTGCAGCATATTACAATTCTAAATAACCTCTGAATAACAATATCTTGTTAGAGGCAATGGAGGACGAGAACTATGGTACAATCAAAGAATGGTTGTAAGAACAATGAAAACAGTTAATAAGTATGAATGGAATGGTATGATCAAGTATCAAGGAAGAAATATTTTCGTTTAATGACGAATAGAAGGAAGGATTACGACAAGAAGGATGAATGTGAATGAAATTATAGTTATGCAGGTTTCACAAAGGTACGATTACTCCAGAACAGCGTAAGGATCAATGGTAGAGGAGGGACAGTAAGAACTCTTCGGCCAAAGGTGACGAACCTCTGAGGTTCAGGAAGATAGTATGAGAAATACTTTGAGATAAGAGACCCACGAGGCAACTTGAGATGGAAATGTAAAGATAAGACGAATGAACACTCAGTTGATGAAAGATCTAATAATGATAAGACAAGAAAGTTTGACAAGTCATGGGATCAGGTAACACTGTAAATTGGATGTAAACATACGAAGCATCGATTTCACAACACATGCAGTCATACACTTCAGAAAGTATGTAAATGAAAGTAACAATAAGTAAAACTCGAGATTAGCACCTAAACAGGTGAAAAGGGGCTAATGACACCTATGGACACAAGGTAGACAGTAAAACTATGTGTCAAGAGATAATGACATTATAATGAAGATAAAATATCAGGCAAATACAGATGTCTATGAGCATTTATAAACTGGCCAAAGGTTCTACGAGATAGATAAAGTAATGGATTTACATCTTAACAAGATTGAGGGAATCTTTTCCAAAGCGCCATTGACAGAAAGTCTTAACCATGAGGCATGTGAGGGAGTTTGAATCTAAGTATAATGACCAGGTTTGGATATAGTAGGCCAATATCGATTGAGTAATGTAAATTCTTAGTAAACAAAACTAATCTCCCACGACTTGACTAATGTGAGGACGAAGGAGAACCGAGGGAACGCAGAGAGTGAAAATTCCCAATATAGCGACAAAAAGGAATGCTTATTTTTGAGACAAGATTATGACGGAGGTCCATTGTTCACAAAATTCCGTTCATCCTGGATCTACGAAGATGTGTTATGATCTTAAGGGTATGTATTGGTGGAACGATAAGAAGGGGAACATTGCGGAGTTTGTAGCTTAGTGTCTTAATTGTCAGCAAGTAAAAGTGGAGCACCAAAAGCCCGGCGGCTTGACTCAGAATATTGAGATCCCGATGTGGAAATGGAAAATAATTAATATGGACTTTGTTACGGGTTTACCTCGCTTTTATCATAAGTTTGATTCTATTTGGACGATTGTTGATAGACGGACCAAATCAGCTCAATTCCTCGCAGTTAAAACTACTTACACATCTGATGACTGTGAAAAATTATACGTTAAAGATATTTATGCCTATTTCTTTTATATCTGACCGAGATGCACAGTTCACAGCTAAATTCTGGAGATCATTTCAAAAAGGTTTGGACACTTTAATCTTAGCACAACTTTCCACTATCAGACAGACGGGCAAACTGAGCGTACGGTTCAAACGCTCGAGGACATGCTACGAGCGTATGTATTGGACTTCAAGGAAAGTTAGGATGATCATTTATCCCTTATTGAATTTGCGTACGATAATGGTGATCATGCTAGCAGTAAAATGGCTCCATATGAGGCTTTGTGTGGATGGAGATATAGATCTCCTATCAGATGGTTCGAGGTAGGCGAATCAGAATTATTTGGGCCTGACTTAGTACACCAAGCCATAGAGAAAGTGAGGCTTATCCAAGAACGGTTGTTAACCGCTCAGAGTCATCAGAGAGTCGTATTTAGATGTGCGATGGCGAGACTTAGAGTTCCACGTAAATGATTGGGTCTTCTTAAAAATCTCTCTGATGAAGGGTGTAATGAGATTTAGGAAAAAGGGGAAAGCTCAGCCCAAGGTATATTGAGCCATTTCGCATAATTCGAAGAATCGGTCAAGTAGCCTACGAGTTGGACTTACCTTCGAAGTTAGAGTTTGTTTATCCAATTTTCCATGTTTCCATGTTGAGACCGTGTGTTGGAGATCCTTCCCGGATTGTACCGATTGACGATGTGAAGGTTACATAAGACCTATTATATGAAGAGGTTCCTATTTCTATCTTAGATCGACAAGTCCGCAAGTTGATGACTAAAGAAGTAGCCTCCATGAGAATTCTATGGCGGAATAAGAATGTATAGGAAGTGACATGGGAGGTGGAAGAGGAGATGAAACACAAATGTCCATACCTATTACAGATTAACGCCGAGGTTCCGAGAGAAGTATAAGGTGAATTCTATTTTTTAATGTTAAGGACCATGGACAGACTGATGTAATGATGTATATTATATTATATGGCCCCGTGGAAAAAGTAGTTGTATTCTCTGATAACGTAACGAGGATGAGATATGTCACCCCAACATTCGAGGATGAATGTTTCTAAGAGGGGAAAATGTAACATCTTGTACTTTTGGGCCATGGTTTGAATCGCTAAACGTATGTAAATAGACCCGAGTGTTGGAGGATTTTTGGTCATGTTCACGTATGCAAATAAAGGAGCTTAGCATATAAAAGGATACGGTCCCGAAATAATTTAGGACTTAACAAGTGTGACCGCAATGATTTGAAATAATATTTTGTATGTCCCAAAAGAGGTTATGGACTAGAGCTTTTATTACACAATTGTAATAATTAGTATATGAAGTGTGCTAAAGGCGATTTAATATTTAAGTGAATTGAGAGATAAAATAATGTTATTAAGGAATAAGTGGATTAGTGTAAAGATTATCACGTCCACATGGCATCATGGGAACATCAACTAATGTGACTATTAAGTAGAGTTGGCCAAGGAGTGACATGTGTTAAGGCATGAGAAATTCTCCAACTTTGTTGTCATTTTATTGGAACTCCACGGAAGAATGAAAAAGAGGCCAACCTGTAAAGATGATAAGTCCATTAATATTCCATAGGTTTTCAATTCATTTCTTGGCTTTTAATTCATTACATTTTCATTTTCAATTTTAGAATCTTTTCTAAACGTAACACAACATTCCAGCAACCATTTTGTACCTTGGGGAATTCATTCTTTTACTTTGGGAACTTCTTTGAACACCAAACACGTGCAGCAACTCATGAAACAGTGTTGCGTTCCTTCTAAATTTCTGTAGTCGTGCAAAGGTTAAATCGAGGTATGTTAAGGCAAATTATTTCTTCTTTTGGAATGTTTCATGTAACGAAACGCAAACGTAATATTGTTATATAAACTATTCTACTCTTAGTAGTTAAGAATGTTCCTGTTATTGCTTCATATGTTAAAAACATGATTAAATATGTTCCCAAATCTTTATTGAGGTATGTGGGAAATATGTTAATATTCACAATGTTAGCCGAATGTGCAAGGATATTATGTCACTCAGATAAACTCGAAATGTTTTATTGTCATTCATGTATTACCCTGGACCATATATTGGAGATGAGAAACGGGATACGCAGACCACCTGAACAGCTGGATATGATGATGATTAAGCCCACAGAGGCAGATATGATATGATGCACACATAGGCTTCTATGGGATAGAAGATGCTCAGTGAGGCCAATATATATATATATGTATACCGCATTGTGCATGATATTTAGGCATATTATGGCCCTCAGAGGCATTCACTATTGTCAGTTGTTACTATCGGTTGTTTCTGTCGGCTATTTCTGTCCAGCTGTTTCTGTCTTAGTTTATGTTTATATCTCTATTATGTTATTCTTCACGCCTGACATACTCAGTACATCAATCGTACTGACGTTCCTTTTATCGGGGGACGCTGTGTTTCATGCCCGCAGGCTCAGGTAGACAGGGGGACAATTCGTACTAGTAGGTTGCTGGTTCAGCTGATATTGGAGCACTCTACTTATCTCAGAGTTGCAGTCTGATCGTGTTATGATTCTTTGCATATACATATGGGTATGGCGGGGACCTGTCTCGACCTTATGGTGTCATGTACTATTTAGAGGCTTGTAGACAATTGTCATGTGTATAATAGTCGTGTATGGCCATGTCGGCCTTGATGTGGGTGGCAGCAGGATATTTGGTGACGGTCCTTGTGGCCATGATTGATTACGGTTAGCTGGTAAATATGTGAAGAGTGGTGCTCGGTAGGTAGGGCCCGGGTGCCCGTCATGGCCCTCCGATTTGGTTCTAGACACAAATTTTGGATGAATGTCTAATATTTTATTTGTAAGTTTGAGAAATGTATGAACAAACATTAGACTCGAGTCTAATGATGTCTGAAAGGATGATTTCCTAACAATTATTTTTGCGCAACTTTTAAAAATATGGATAAAAATATAAATAGTGACCTAAAAAGGGATATTTGTGTAAGTCAACTTAGATTTTATTCCACCTATTTATTTATTTTTGGTATAACTAGGGCTGTCCAGTGGGCCGGGTCGTCCCAATCCTGACCCGACCCGTCCTGCTACCCGCCCCGCTATGATCCCACCTAAAAATAATTGTCGGTGTCGGGGTTCGAACTCGGGACGGGGCCTGGGATCGTCCCGCCCGTCACGATTCCGACCCCATCTCGCCCCGTCTTGTCCCGCCTCGCCAGCCCCTTCCCCCTTTGCAAAAATAACCGTTGCAACAACTGCCAAAATAACGGCTATAACGTCCATATTTGTCCCCCCTATCCCATAAACCCATACCCCATTAATATTTATTTTAACCCCTAATTTAATATATTTAAACTTTAACCCTATTTCTCAACTATAAATACCTTATTTTCCTCATATTTTTCTCACAAATCTTTCTACCATCTCTCTAATCTCTCAATTTATCTCTCTACAATTCTACATTGCCTATTAAATATTATAGGTTTTTTGCTCATTTATATCAAAGTTAAAAAATTGAGAGTGAAGTTGGCAACTAGCTTGAGGATCATCCATCGAGCAAAGTTTTAATTTTCAACTTCGATTACACGTCGACGTTACGTCGGCGTTTGATACCTTCGTTCCTTCTTGAAATTATTATTGTTAATTTATTTTAATTAACGCACTTAATTTCATTATCTTTAATTATTTATTTGCATAATTAAAATGGAAGGATTAAGAGGTATGTTTAAGGGTAAGGGTAAGGGTGCTTCTTCTAGTAAAGGTAACAAGGGCAGAGGTACTTCTTCTAGTAATCTTATTCCTAGTCCCGATGATTTCATTGATTTCACTCATATAGATGAAACTGATTTTTTTAATGATATACCATTAGATGATGCGGTAGATGAACCAAACTTTAATTTAGACAATAATCTAGATGACACACCCACTAGTGCACCTCAACCTCAATCTCAGCCTCAAACTGAAACTGGAATGCCTCATATTCCCCCTAGTATGAGTCGAGGCCCCACACATCGGAAATTAAAATCAGGTGCAAGGTATTTTTTGATAGGGACCAAGAGAATCAACTAGCTAGATGTAAAATTTATAAAAATGTTCAAAAATTTAAAATCGGAAAAGGTCAAGGTGGGACGTGAGGTTTATTGAGACATGTACAAAGAGAGCACACAACTAGGTGGAATGAATATCAGGCTAAAAAATCGGGTGTGCCAATGCCATCTGAGTCGGGACAAGGTTCACATAGTGTCCCTGACCAAGTACATGATCAAATTAACTTGACGACCGGGAGAATTTTTGGTCCTAATATGATAAAAATAATGATAAGGAAAATATGGAAAAATTAGTTGCGGTAGAGGGTTTGCCTTTTTCATTTCCTTCCTCTCCTGGTTTTATTCATTACATTCGAGAAACATATAATCTTGTTTTTAATGATTTTCCTAGATCAATTGTTAGAAGGGATGTTTTTAAATTTGCAAGTGAATATCAACAATATTTACGTTATGCATTGTATCATTTTAATGGCAAAATGACTATCACTTCTGACATTGGCCGTAGTACTAACGGTAATGATTATTTAACGGTAGAGCTAGCCAGTGGGCCGGCTCGGGACTGGCGGGTCGGGTTTGGCGGGTCGGGTCGGGTCGGGGCGGGACGGGTGAAGGGGATGGGGTCGGGGCTGGTGGGTCAGGCGGGGTCGGGTTTGGCGGGATTTGCCAAAGTCCCGTCCCGATCCCGGTCGGGTCGGGGGGGGATCGGGATCGGGATCGGGGCGGTTTTTCCTATTTTTTTTTAAAAACATATGTATAAAAACTCAATAATTAAACAAGACAAAATAGTATAAAAACTCAATAATTAAACAAGACAAAATAGTGTAATAAAAACATCTCAAGGTTGTTTTTGTGCCTCTTATATTATTTAATAGACATATGAACTTTTTGTAATACAAATACAATTGTCGAAATTGCAACTTTGTGGTGTTGTCCAAAAGTTGCAAATTACATAATAAAATTGCAATTAAAAAAATTACATTCTTAAAAAAACCTGTTCTAGTTTATTGATAACTTCATGTGGTTCTTCGGTTGAAATTGATATTTGTTGGTCAAATTGATCCACGTCGCTTCCACCACATTCGGATAAGATTTCGTTGTAGTTTTTGTCTTCTTCTTCTTTGATCTCTGGTTGACCGCACCTTCTCCGCTCCGCTCGTATCCAATCTCTGAATAATACTACAATCTGCAAGCTGTCTCTGGCTAATGAGTGTCTGTGGTCTCCTATTTGATATCAGCCGGCAGAAAAAGCGCTTTCAGACGCAGTTGATGACACTTGAATGTTCAAAACATCTCGGGCCATCATTGAAAGTGTCAGAAATATCTTCTCATTCCCCCTCTAGTATTTCAACAAGTCTTCACGTCCTTCTTCATTGAGAACTGCTTGGTACGGTACAGAACCATGCAAAACAAAAATATCAAACTCGCTAATTTAGTTAGTAGAGGTACGACCGCACATTCTATTTCTGAGGCTTTCAATACTAGCCGCAGAAACAGCATGTCTTTTGTGAGGTTGTGTTGAAGAAGAAGAAGATGGTATGGAAGCCGGTAGGTTTCTAGCACTTTCTTGTTGGTAAAACCTATATACTTTTTTGCATTGGTCTTCTACGCTAGACAACACTTCTTCTTTAGTTTGTTCAATAGGTGGTGGGTGATTTAGATTTTTTGGACTTGGAGGTGGTAGTACTTCTATACAATCGTAAATAGTTTCAATAAGTGATTTAGTACCGTCTATTTTAATAGTCGGATTTAATACAACACCAATAATATAAATAGTGGGAATAGGAATAAAATATTTTTTTATTTTGATAAACATTTTTTTTAATAGCTGTCATATAAGCTGGTCTTTTCATATATTCACTAAGTAATAAAAATATTAGAGTTATATAAAACAACATAGTTGAAATAGTAGGATAATATATACCGGAAAATTCTTTTGTTGCTTGAAAAAATTTCTATAAAAATACAATAAGTTCGGAAATTTTTACCCAATCACTATCTACAATCATATTAGTTGGATTTTGATTATGAGAGTTAAAAATAAAGTTATAGGTTTTCTATAGTCATAAGCAACAAGTAGTTGCTCGTATAAAGAATTCCACCTAGTGGATACTTCTTCTGGATAAGGTAGTCCACAATCGTGACAAGTTTTTTTATATTCTTTTCTTCGTTGTACTCTATTACTTTTAAAAATAAAGTTTATAGCAAATTGTATTTTACTAAGAATGTCTTCAAAAAGTGATAGACCATCCTTTACAATTAAGTTATATATATGGCACGCACATTTTATACGAAAATGATTTGAAAAAGATGGAGTTAAACTATTTTTTAAAATTATAATAGCGTAATTATTAGAAGAAGCGTTATCTAATGTAATAGTCATAATTTTATCGGTTATTCTATAATAATGGCACACTTGATAAATATTTTCTGCAATAAAAGTACTAGTGTGCCTATCATCTATATATCTATACGCTAAGATACGTTTTTGCATAGACCATTTATAATCTATCCAATGACAAGTTACCGTTAAATAATCATGGTTGTTAGTACTACGACCTATATCAGACGTGATAGATACTTTGCCATTAAAATGATATAATGAATAACGTAAATATTGTTGATATTCATATGCGAATTTAAATACATCTCTCTTAACAGTTGATCTAGGAAAATCGTTAAAAGCAGGAATATATATATCTCTAATGTAATGAATAAAATCGAGAGATGAAGGAAATGAAAAAGGCAAACCCTCCACAACAACTAATTTTGATAGTGCTTCCATATCTCTATGTTTATTGTATTTAGGACCTACAATTTCCCCCGTCGTGGGGTTAATTTGACCCTGTACTTGGTCCGGGACAATATGTGAACCTTGTTCCGATGGAGCGGACGTTTGCGCACCCGATTTTGAAGCCTGGTATTGGGCATACCTAGCTTGGATGAGCACTTACTACGTGTCTAATTAAACCCCCGTCCCACCGTGACCTTTTCCAGTTTTAAATTTTAAATCATTTTTACAAATTTTACATCTAGCTACTTGATTCTCTACGTCCCTATCAAAAAATATCCATGCATCTGATTTTAATGGTCGTTTTGCTGGACCTCGTCTCATACTAGGGAGAATAGGAGGCATTTCAGTTGAAGGTGCACTAGTGGGTGTGTTGTCATCAACCTTAGTGGGTGTATCATCTAGATCATCGTCTAAATTAAAGTCTTCTTGAGTTCCAGAAAATAGCTCCTCGTATAAATCTAATGGTATTGTAGGAAAATGTTGAGTATCAACAAAATCATCCTGTGTAGGAATAGGATGACTAGAAGAAGTACCCTTGCTCTGGTTGCCTCTACTAGAAGAAGCACCCTTACCCTTACTCTTAAACATACCTCTTAATCCTTCCATTTTAATTATGATAATAAATAATTAAAGATAATAAAATTAAGTGCGCTAAATAAAATAAACAGACAATAATAATTTAATGAGGAACGAATGTACCAAACGCCGACGTAACGTCGACGTGTAATCGAGAGGTTGAAAATTGAAACTTTGCTCGATGGAAGATCCTCAAGCTAGTTGCCAACTTCACTCCCAATTCCCAAATGAATAAATAAAATTGAATATTTAGTAAACAATGTAGACTTGTAGAGAGATATATTGAGAGATTGTAAGAAGATTTTGAGAAAGATGAAGAGAAAATGAGTTATTTATAGTTGGAAAAATTAGGTTAAAGTGTAAATATAATAACTTATGGGTTAAAAATAAATATTAAGGGGGGGGGGGGGGGGAGGGAGGAGGCCAAAAATGGCCGTTGCCCAACGGCCAAAATCTAAAATGGTCGTTGGTGCAACGGTTATATTTGCAAAGGGGAACTTTCGGGCGGCCTCGGGATTGGCGGGCTTGGGGCGGGCTCTGGACGGGTCGGGACGAGACGAGACATTGTCCCGTCCCGGTTCGAGTCCCGCTACCGATTTTTTTTGTTTTTTAAACTAATCGGGGTCGGGTCGAATTGGGTCGGGGTCGGGTCGGGTCGGGTCGGGGTCGGACCGTCCCGGCCCACTGGCCAGCCTTAGTACACACTACACTGTGAAGATCTGGGTATGGCATCTTAAGGAGTTATATATTTCAATTATAAATAGTTCAGCGTGGTTATAGGACCCACGAAATATAAGTTTGAGGGCACAAAATAATTTTTCGGCAAAAGAATGTCAGAATGTCACACTCTTCAGGCAAGGATAGCTTAGCTCATGTGGATACGGATATACACAGGGAATGACTTGGAGGCATGGGAAAACTTTTATATCCGCTCTTACATATATTCATAAGTAGATTAAGAAAGAATATTAACTGGGGTTTAATATCTAAATCAAATAACCTTAAGAATGAAAGTCGCTTCTCATAATTAAATTTGATAATTTTTCTCATTGTGATACGAGCTCAATGAATTGAAGCTCCGAACTGTAATTCTAAGAGCTAAAGTGAAAGAATTAGTTCTGAACAGATACACAGAGAAGATTAATCAAGAACAATAGAGAAAATATATTATTTCTGTATGCTCAAAACTGTAATCCTAAGAGCTAAAGTGAGAGAATTAGCTCTGAACAGATACACAGAGAAGATTAGCCAAGAACAAGAGAGAATAGATATTATTTATGTATATGAATATGAATGAATCATACAAAAGTTTGCACCAGCTATATGTAATACCAATGACCCTTAATCGACTGCTAACTGGCCTTAACAATCTTCTAACTAACTATTAAGTAAATTGACTCATATAGTCCTCTAGTATTTGAATTATACATATTGACCCCTCTAATATACAAATATCTAAAGGTTGTCTTCTCAATATCATTCTAACCTATTCTAATTTGACGGTAGCCATATCTTAGGTCAAGTTTTGAAAAATATTTAGATCCACCAAGCTCATCCAAAAGCTCTTCTATGATAGGGATGTTGTTGGGCCTGTGTTCAAAAAATCGGGAAAACAGAAACCAAACGGAAAGACAAAAACCAGAAAAACAGAAACTGGAAAAATAATGCAGAAGTAAGAAAATATCCGAGACCACGAATTCACCTTTGTGTGTCCTTAAGGAATTTAATCCCCTCACTTTGTACCGAGGTTATGGATTACTTTCTCCCGGGATAAAATGGATATAACTGTCGCAGGAGTAGCGGTACGTCAAACGCCTTCGACTTCGACGAACTCAAAGTTGGCAACGAAACACAGTAAGACTCGATAGTTTTATTTGTGGAAAAAGAATGCAGAATTTCAGATGCAGAAATTTTTGTTTCAGTGTATTAAAAATGAGGCATTGCCCCTATTTATATAGCCTCGAAGGTGCCTCTTCGGAATAGGTTGGTGACTGTTCGGAAAGGCCTTTGCCTTTTCTCCAGAAAAAGAAAAAAAATCATTTTCCCTCCATTTCTCATTCACACCAACTTAGCTAGCTTTATTCATTAACTAGCTTTAACAATCCCCCACATGAATGGGGAATGGTTATATGATGAAAAATATGCATGACAAAAAACTGTGTGATTCGTAAGCAAGGATTAATCGCATCTGGATAAGTAGATTTCTCTTTGAACTTTCCGTAGTGAACATATGTCGGATATACTCGGTCAATCGGTAGATTTGATATCCTTGAACCGTCGAGCTTTGGTGTATACCTAGACAACCACATGTCACACAATTAACCCTTTAACCGTCTTTGGTTCTCATTGTTTTGTTCGTTTAGGCCATGAACACCGCCCTGGTTCATAAGTGCGTAGAGAATTGGCCTGGCTGAAATTCTCCTTGAAGCGGCTTACACTTCACACTTACATAGGTGATTCCTAAATGTGTCATCCCGTAGATACACTATTTGATATACCCCGTACCAAACTTAGGAACCATTAAAAAGCCGCAATGCTTTATCCTGGTACTGAACATTGTCTCATCACGAGAATGGACCAAAGAGTTATTGTGACAATGTTGAACCGTCATTAATGACTTTGTTTGATCTCTTTGAACCTAGATCTTGGGATCTCAGTATTCTAGGTAGAGTTACCGTCACAATGACTTGTCCTCGGCCATTGTCCCATTCCCCTTGATGATCTTTCAACTACCTCTCTAGTTAGGCCTTTAGTTAGTGGATCCGACACATTATCTCTTGACTTAACATAGTCAATTGTGATAATTTCACTAGAGAGTAGTTGTCTAACGGTATTATGTCTTCGTCGTATGTGACGAGACTTTCCGTTGTACATAAGGCTCCCGCTCTTCCTATTCTTTGGTTGGCTATCGCAATGTATGCATATAGGAGCCAACGGTTTGGGCCAAAATGGAATATCTTCTAAGAAATTCCGGAGCCATTCGGCTTCTTCACCGGCTTTGTCTAAAGCTATGAACTCGATTCCATTGTAGAGCGGGCGATACATGTCCGTTTGGATGACCTCCAAGACTTCGCTCCTCCACCTATGGTAAAAACATATCCACTTGTGGATTTAGTTTCGATTGAACCGGTGATCCAATTTGCATCTTTGTATCCTTCAATAGCTGCAGGATACCGTTATAATGCAAAGCAAAGTTTTGAGTATGTTTTAAATACCCCAAAACTCGTTTCATTGCCAGCCAATGTTTTTGGTCGGGATTACTAGTGTAGCGACTTAGTTTACTTATAGCACACGCAATATCAGGTCGCGTACAGTTCATGATATACATCAAACTTCCCAACACTCTGGCATAATCCAATTGAGAATGACTTTCACCTTTATTCTTTGCAAGAGCAAGGTTCATATCAATTGGCGTCTTTGCAACTTTAAAGTCCAAATACTTGAACTTTTCAAGTACCTTTTCAATATAATGAGTTTGAGACAATGCTAGACCTTGAGGAGTCTTATGGATTTTAATTCCCAGAATTAAATCGGCAACTCCTAAGTTTTTCATATCAAACTTACTAGCAAGCATGCGCTTAGTAGCATTTATGTTAGCAATGTCGTTACTCATTATCAACATATCATCCATGTACAAACAAACAATGACTACGTGGTTCGGAGTGTTCTTAATGTAGACACATTTATCACACTCATTTATCTTGAATCCATTTGACAAGATTGTATGGTCAAATTTTGCATGCCATTGTTTGGGTGCTTGTTTTAGTCCGTAAAGAGACTTAACAAGTCGACACACCTTCTTCTCTTTCCCTGGAACTACAAACCCCTCAGGTTGTTCCATGTAAATTTCTTCCTCTAACTCTCCATTTAAGAAGGTTGTTTTCACATCCATTTGATGGATTACAAGACCGTACACGGCGGCTAACGCTACTAACACCCGAATGGATGCTATCTACAACCATATAAGCTGGATTTTGATTATGAGAGTTAAAAAATAAAGTTATAGGTTTTCTATAGTCATAAGCAACAAGTAGTTGCTCGTATAAAAATTCCACCTAGTTAGTACTTCTTCTGGAATTTTTCTATAAGGTAGTTGGCAATCGTGACAAGTTTTTTTATATTCTTTTCTTTGTTGTATTCTATTATTTTTAAAAATAAAGTTTATAGCAAATTGTATTTTACTAAAATGTCTTCAAAAAGTAATAGACCATCCTTTACAATTAAGTTATATATATGGCACGCACATTTTATATGAAAATGATCTGGAAAAGATGGAGTTAAACTATTTTTTAAAATTGTAATAGCGTAATTATTAGAAGAAGCGTTATCTAATGTAATAGTCATAATTTTATCGGTTATTCCGAAATAATCGCATACTTGATAAATATTTTTTGCAATAAAATTACCAGTGTACCTATCATCTATATATTTATACGCTAAGATATGTTTTTGCATAGACCATTTATAATCTATCCAATGACAAGTGACCGTTAAATAATCATGGTCATTAGTACTACGGCCTATATCAGAAGTGATAGCCACTTTGCCATTAAAATGATATAATGAATAACGTAAATACTGTTGATATTCATGTGCAAATTTAAATACATCTCTCTTAATAGTTGATCTAGAAAAATCGCTAAAAGCAGGATTGTACAAATCTATAAAGTAATGAATAAAACATGGAGATGAAGGAAATGAAAAAGGCAAACCCTCCACAACAACTAATTTTGCTATTGCTTCCCTATCTCTATGTTTATTGTATTTAGGGCCTACAATTCCCCCATCATAGGGTTAATTTGACCATGTACTTGGTCCGGGACAGTATCAGTATGTGAACCTTGTCCCGATGGAGCAGGCGTTTGCCCACCTGATTTTGAAGCCTCATATTGGGCATACCTAGCTGGATGAGCCCTTACTATGTGTCTCATTAAACCCACCGTCCCACCGTGACCTTTTCCAGTTTTAAATTTTAAAACATCTTTACAAATTTTACATCTAGCTACTTGATCCTCTACGTCCCTATAAAAAAATATCCATGCATCTGATTTTAATTGTCGTTTTGCTGGACCTCGTCTCATACTAGGGGGAATATGAGGCATTTCAGTTGAAGGTGCACTAGTGGGTGTGTTGTCATCAACATTAGTGGGTGTATCATCTAGATTATCGTCTAAATTAAAGTCTTCTTGAGTTCCAGAAAATAGCTCCTCGTCTAAATCTAATGGTATTGTAGGAAAATGTTCAGTATCAACAAAATCATCATATGTAGGAATAGGATGACTAGAAGAAGTACCCTTGCCCTTGTTTCCCCTACTAGTAGAAGCCTGACCCCTACCCGTAAGCATACGTTTAAATTCTTCCATTATAAATTTATAATTATACTAATAAATAATTAAAGTAAATGAAATTAAGTGCGCTAAATAAAATAAACAGACAATAAATATTTAATGAAGGAACGAATATACCAAACGCCGACGTGTAATTGAGAGGTTGAAAATTGAAACTTTGCTCGATGGAAGATCCTCAAGCTAGTTGCCAGCTTCACTCCCAAATCCCAAATGAATAAATAAAATTGAATAATTAGTGAACAATGTAGACTTGTAGAGAGATAGATTGAGAGATTAGAGAAATTGTAGGAAGATTTGTGAGAAAGATGAAGAGAAAATGATGTATTTATAGTTGGAAAATTGGGTTAAAGTGTAAATATAATAACTTATGGGTTAAAAATAAATATTAAGGGGGTAGGGGGTTGGGGGAGGGGAGAGGCCAAAAATGGTCGTTGTACAACGACCAAAATGTAAAATGGTCGTTGGTGCAACGACTATTTTTGCAAAAGGGGGAATTTCGGGTAGGTTTGGGTCGGGACCGGGGCGGGATCGGGATCGGGCCGGGACAAGCGGGACTGGGTCGGGACGAGACATTGTCGTGTCCCGATTCGAGTCCCGATATCGCAATTTTTTTTAACTACTCAGGTTCGGGGCGGGACTGGGGCGGTGTCGGCCGGAACCGGGCCGACCCGGCCCACTGGCCAGCCCTATTTAACGGTAACATATCATTGAATTGAATAGATCAAAATTGGTGTATGCAAAAATGTATTTTACCATATAGATATATTGATGATAGGCACACTGAAAGTTTTATTGCATAAAATATTAATGAAATTTGTGATTATTATTGAATAAATGATAAAATTATGACTATTACATTAGATAATGCTACTTCTAATGATTATGCTATAAGTCTTTTAAAAGTTCGATTAACTCCATGTTTTCTTAATCATTTTCATATAAGATGTGCGTGCCATATTTATAACTTAGTTATAAAGGATGACCTAAAACTTTTTGAAAGCATTCTTGATAAAATACAATTTGCTATAAATTTTATTTTTAAAGGTAATAAAATACAAAGACGCAAAGAATATAAAAAACTTGTCATGATTGTGGATTACCTTATAGAAAAATTCCAGAAGAAGTTTTGACTAGGTGGAATTCATTGTATGAACAACTACTTGTTGCTTACGATTATAGACAACCTATAACTTTATTATTTAACGCGCATAATAAAAATCCAAGGGATATGCTTGTTGATAATGATTGAGAATTTTTTTTAGAACTTAATGGATTTCTAGAGAAATTTTTTCAAGCTATTAAAGAATTTTCCGGTATTTATTAATCCTACTATTTCAAATATGTTATTTTATATAGCTCTAATATTTTTGTTACTTAATGAATATATGCAAAAACCAACTTATAAGGCATCTATTGAAGTAGACGGATGTAAAACACTAATAGAAATGATTTATGATTGTCTAGAAGTACTTCCAACATACCCAACTGAAGAATCAACTCACAAACCAACTAAAGAAGAAGTTACGTCTAGCATACACACTGAATGCAAACAAGTATATACGTATTACCAACAACAAAGTGCAAATAATCAACCGACTTCTATACCATCTTCTACTACTTCGCTGCAACCTTATAAAAAACATGCGATTTCTGCTGCTAGTATTCAAGGCCTTAGAAATAAAATGTTTAGTGGTTCAACTTCTTCACAAGTTAGCGAATTTGATGTTTATGTTTTGCAGGGTGTTGTACCGTACAAATTAATTGTCAATAATGAAGGACATGAAGACTTGCTGAAATACTGGAGGCAAAATGAGAATACATTTCTAACACTAGCAAAGATGTCCCGAGATGTGTTGAACATTCAAGCGTCATCAACAGTGTCTGAAAGCGCTTTTTCTGCTTAAAGATTTCAAATAGGAGAGCATAGACATTCATTGGCGGGAGACGCATTGGAGATTGCACTTCTATTCAGAGATTGGATTCGAAAGGAGCGTAGAAGGTGCGGTCAACCGGAGATCAATGAAGAAGAAGACAACAACTACAACGAAATCTTGTCCGAGGGAACAGGAAGCGACGTCGAACAATTTGACCAACAAATTCCAATTCCAACCGAAGATCCTCAAGACATTGTGAGGAAATTAGAAAAACTATGGTTAACTATGTAATTTTTTAATTATAATTTTATTATGTGATTTGCAACTTTTGAACAACACCATAAAGTTGCAATTTTGAAATTGTATTACAAAAAAATCATATCTTTATTAAATAATATAAAGGCACAAAAACAACCTTGGGATGTTTTTATTACACTATCTTGTTCAATTATTGAAGTGTTTAATATATGTTATTTTTTAAAATTAAGTGGCAAAAAAAACCTCAAATCCCGATCCCGACCCGACCCGTCCCCCCAAATCTCGGCCCCTCTTCGGGCGGGATGTGGGACGGGACGGGACCTCTTCCGGTCCCGCCGGAGCCCGCGTCCCGACCCTCCCCCGTCCGACCGGGACCCGCCCCTCCCCTCCCCGTTGGACAGCCCTAAAGTAGTTATAACTAATGTTGGTCCAATTGAATTGCATACAACAACTAACTTAACACAATTACTTGTATGTTGGAGGCTTCAAAATTGTTGTTGATTACCAAGAAAATTCAATGAAAAGCAAATATTTTTTGTAACTTTGAATAAAGGATATGGGTGGACCAACTTCAGGCCCATAAAAGTGGACCACGTTATCTGATTACTGAAGTAGTCCAAAAAATTGTGTGGATTCCCTTCATACGGGCTGGTCTTTAATTTTTTCCCCCTCAATTTATTGGTCTTTAATTTTTGCCCCTACTTCTCATTTAATGAAAATTTGTGGGCCAAAGACCGCATGTCCCCGCCCATTTTGTCTCGCCCTAAATGGAATGACTCTTAGTTACGTTGCGCCTCGATCTGAGTCCCCACGTATGCTTTTCTCTGCCCGCAACTCAATAAGTTGGCAAAGCCAACACAAGATTAGGATCGTTCCCTTCATTCGATGCTAACCCCGGTCCGGGCTGGCTTTTTGGGAAGCCCATTCCCACCATACTCACGGTCCGGCTGGCCTGCCAGCGTTAGTGGGAATTCTCCCGTTCCCTGATCAAAGACTTCGTTGGATGCAGGTTGTATGAACTTTCTACTTATGATCGTCACGAATTGCATTATAATCAACTCGCTTTGGGTCGCTTACCAATGTCAGTAATTGATGATTACACAATTCAAAAAATTTTGAATTTACCTCAAATAAAAAAACGAATAAACCCCCGTAGGGGAACAGATCACTCATTCTTCTATTGGGGACAGGTACACCAACGACAACTCCAAACGTCATACAACGGTCGCCTACCTACGATTAGAAATCATCTTTCTATCTTCATTCATGGATCCTTGATTCATACTTATTCAATTGAAAGTATTGATCCAATTTAAAAATTATGTTTCGCAATTTCATAATCCAATTTTTCAATGTCTAAGGGGCTCAAGTGATTCACCGAAGCGACTAGACCTGTGGAAGATGGTACACAAACTCAATGTGTAGATGTTGTTGTGGTAGAATCTGCCAAGGAGATGGAGACAGAAGTTGAGGTTGGTATGGAACTTGCAGTTGTAGATGAGGCACCACAACGAATTGACAAAGGTAAGGCTCCAATGTCCCATATCGAGCAACTCACAAGTGGACACTAACGAATGAATCAATCCAAAGAAAGGCACAATTGTATTCTTATGTTTCATCCAGGAGCATACAATTGCCAACTATAAACAATTATCTTTTATTCGCAGGTGTATTAAATTAGATATTCTGGATTCGAATCACCGCAGAGGCAAAAAAAGGAAAAAATCAAGACAAAATTTTCATAGAAATTATGCCTATTCGACCTAAGTTATATCGAGACTATGCCCTTTGGGGCATAGTTTCTACGTAACTAGCCGGACAATGCGTAATCTTAATTTTTCAACGAAATTTGCCTTCAGGCAATTATATAGAAACTATGTCCCTTAAGGCATAATCTCTACTCTATACAACATTGACCGAATAGGCATAATTTCTATGAATCTTGTGTTGCGATTTTTTTTCTTTTTGACTCTACTGGAATTCGAACCCACAACCTTAGAGGTATTTTCGGATGCATAATTACATAGAAATTATGTCCCTTAAAACATAATCTCTATATAACTTTGGCCGAATAGACATATTTTCTAATAAAATCTTGTCTTGCAAATTTTATTCTTTTTAACTCTGCTGAAATTCAAATCTATAACTTCAAGGATATTTTCAATTATTTTTATAGATAAAGAGCAAAAAAGACCATCAATTTAAGGAGCAAAAATTAAAGACTACCCTAAAATAGGGGAAATTGAGAATTGCCCGATGTAGTCTCCTCCACTGGCGGCCCTTTTACCAAATGCACTTCCAGATAACACACCTTTTTTGACCAACCAGCAACCGCACATGGTTCTAAAGTCATGAAAGAATAATTGTTTCACAAATGGCGTCCAAGTGTGGTTTATCGGCTAACGTGGTTTGCAGGCTATTGCGTCAGTCCGGGGTTTATCCTGTGCGCACTCGAGAGAGTAGCGGCTGCGGGTTCCTTCGTCAACAAAAAAAAAAATGAATGAACAATTGTTCCAATTTCATTAGAAGTTAAAAGGAGCCAAAATAATGTATGCATAGCTTAGTATATATTAAAGAAAATAATGTATACATAATTTTGTGTATTATTAATACTTTGTTTAATACACTTTTTCATTCTATGTATAACTAATGCAAGTAGTTATGCACCCTATTTGATATTATGTTATGCATAACTAATGCATGTCAAACTAATGATATTAGCAATGCAAAAGATTTTAATGCCTGCATAAATATGACTAAAGACACAATTGCCCTTGAAATCTCCCAAAATCTCTTTCCATAATTAAATTGGACCTACATTAAATTATCTAAATTCAAAATAAATATTTCTTCTTTTTTCTTTTCAGAATATTTTCTTATCCAAATATTTTTTTTCTTCTCTTTTCTATTTCTATTTTTTTTTTCGTAATGAAATTTTGCTCAATTAAAGCGGAATGACAGAAACGGAAGAAAAACTATACTACTTTGTTGTAAGAAGTATTAGTAGTAGGATCATTTGTAGTGTAAATCTATATAAGATTCATAGAAAATGTATATCTATATAAGTTTCATAAAATTATTGCAAGAATAATTCTGTTCTATTCGTGCTTTCTTATTGTATTAAATGAAAGTCTAATTTGTAGAAGTGATATTTGTAAATGGTGATCTGAATATAATTTTTGTAATCTAGACAAAGTGATGTGACACCTCTCATATCCAAGAAAATTAATTTATATTATTTTTTAGTGTTTTTTCCTTATTTTCTATCTAAAAAAATTGCACAAAATTGAAGCTATCCTATAATTAATAATTATAAGAGTGGAAATTGACTGAAAATGCGGCTCGTCGTAATAAGAACAAAATTTCAAGGCATCTAGGGTTGATTGTGAGGAAGAATGAGAAACTAGAAAAGCTCCTTGCTCTATTACATATGGCAATGTTTTTCCACATTTCAATCATAAGATGATTTTTTTATGGTAATCAAATATTTTCATTAGTTAAAATTTCTATCTCTGCAGTATACAACAACACATAATTGAAATGTTTTTATTTGTATAATAATAAGTAGTTATAAGATGAAATTTATGACATTTCAATTTACATTTTTATTATTAATACTCTTTGAATCCTTTACTACTTGTAGTCCTGCCCCATACTAAGAAAAAGTATAAAATAAACAAGTACGTTTCCATGTGATGGTACAAAAGTTACAAGCTTAATGGAAATACAACGATAGGGTGTCCATTCAACACCTTTAGGCTTGGTCTAACTTTGAAAAATATTTTATTGTGTTTAGGTCCCTATTAAATGGAATTCGTGAATTTTACAAATTATCTTTAAATAATTTCGAATAAACTATGATCCTCTTTAAATCGTTTAATAATATATCAATTGTTATAACAAGGAATGTCATCATAGCTCCTACGGAGATCCATTTCTGATCAATTATAAATGTTATTTTAGTTATATAATCTTTTTTTATGAAAGATAATAAAAATATATCGTAGAAGATCCGTAATTTAAATATAAAAAATACTTATGAAGTTATTTTTTTCTATTCAAATAGTACTAATTAATTATAGGAGATCATTTTCTCTTATTAACAGTCTAGCTCATCTTTTGTGAGATGTCATATGGCTTTTGTGTGGTTCAAACAAAATGCAGATTAAGATCAAACTTACCTTTCATGCCTTATTGGTATGCAGAAAGTGATGCAATTGGTCCAAAAAAAAGGGACCCAAATTGTCCTCACTTCAATGTCCACTTCCATACCCTAACTAGGCTATAGTAATTTAAGTTTGTGCTAGAAAAATAAGACAATCTCAAAAATGAAATGGCAGAGTAACGATATGATAAGGGGTGGTCTTGAAGTTTTGGCCTCATTTTTTCACTTTATTTTTTCATACGAAGAAAGACGTTATTGTCTTTGTTATACATGATGCATTTTTAGTTGAAAGTATTGCCTATTGGCAACAGTTATTTTAAATTGTAAAGATTGTCAGGTTCAATATTGAATATTGTCTAACATTTTTAGAAAGCACGACAGTTAATTCAAGAACCAAGACTATTATAATTAAATTAACAGGAACAAATTCAAATTTAAAGTAAAAAATGAAACTTTTCAAGAAAGAAGCACTCCACCTCTTCTTATAATGCCAATATATGTTCAATTTCACATATAAACTGTATGCAAGGCCAATCTAGTTTAGTCTCAAACTACTAGTTATATTACTGGACTTTTAGCCTGTTAAATTTAATTCTTAACCTTTTTTAGTATTGCACCAGAAACCACCCATTCCATTTCACAAATTGCTGTAAGTTGAAAGAAGAATCACCTGAATTTTGTAATGAAATAAAGCTACAACTGTATTATTGTCTCTAAAGGCAATGGTACAAAAAGAATTACATGACATACATACATTAAACGATATCCAATCTTAAACTCTGATTGATAAATCTACATGTATTAGCATATATTACTCCCAATGATCAGTGAGACACCAGTATTTTCACATGTACATCAACTGAAAAACTATTAACTTTTATATCTCCACAATGATCTTCCCCGTGGCATGTCCATCAAGGCTCTTGGCCCAAGCATCTTGAGCCTTGCTTAGAGGATGCTTAGAGTCAAACATAGTCTTTAACTTCCCTTCCTTCACCAACCTAACAAGCAAGTTTAATTCTTTATCTTCTTTAGGAATCAAAATCAATGGTAGCAACTGTTTTTGGAGAATGTTAGTTTCTTCAATACATAGGTGCACATTGAACTAGGCCCAGGAGTCAGATCAATGACTTTACCATTGTCACTTAAATTAGGCTCAAATGTTGACCAAGGAATGCCTCTAGCACAGTGAATCACTGCATCATATTTTTTTCCTAATGGACTCTTAAGAGAAGCTCCTTCTGGCGTCTTGTAGTCAAGAACCTCATCTGCTCCTAAGCTCTTCACAAATTCAATGTTACGAGCTCCACATGTCCCTGTAACGTGAGTATTACCCAACTTTGCCAATTGAACAGCATAATGTCCAACACCACCTGAGGCAGCCGTGACAAGAATGTTCATATGCGGTCCACTTCCATCTAATTTAATTCCAGCAACATCAACAGGCTTTATGTGCTATAAGAGCAGCAATTGGAAGGCCTGCACCTTCAGCAGCTGATACCTCATCTGTCCTTGGAACAGTCAAGCTCTCCTTTGCAACTGCATACTCCGCCAATCCACCTCCTATCTGTTATTAAGCACACGAATATCATCACAGTTATTATATTACAGAATTTATATTTTGAGCACTGACATTGTAGATAATCTTTTCACTGTCAAATTAAGTTGACCTACAACAACAAGTAACTATTCATATCAAGACTAATATGGTAACCTGAAAACTACAGCCATAACATGCCACACCCGGTTAAATTGCACTGCTAGCGTAACTACTCTTTACACTGAAGTATACTGAAAACAAGCCAAAACGGATGGGAATTGGACTTACAAGTGGATTAAGAAGAGCCACAACTTTGTCACCAGCCTTAAATTTTACAACACTTGATCCAACCTCTACAACCTCTCCTGCTACATCAGTACCTGCACCTCAAAAAGATATCATATTAAAAGTGCATAATTTTAATAAGACAATAAACGATCAGCAAGAAAGGATTAGCTAATTATTGACTGAAACAAAAAAATACACTTAATATTATGGTGCAATAATGCCCGCTTCGGGCCCAACCCATTTTTCCCAAAAGGTCTCACATCAATTAAGAGTATCCAACATATAAGTAAAGTACTTTTCTTTGCATCTACCAATGTAGAACCTTTTTCACACACACACACCCAATACTTATGTAATAAATTATTGAACTTACAAGGTATAACGGGAAATTTGCGAGGAACAAAAGGACGAGCCACGCCTTTCTGAAATCTCAAGTCTAATGTATTTAAGCTTGTAGCCTCCAACTTTAGCAAGACCTCATCCTTGTTCGGAGTAGGTACTGGAACTTCAACATGCTGCAACAAGCAATATTAAATTTTGGCTACATAAAGCAGCCTTATTCTATGTGATGACACATTGATAGAATCATGTCAGTTATAAGATACTGAAGAGGGTCAGATTTGCCTTGTACTCTCACAAATAAATTGTATTTTCCCTTCATTATACTTTTTTGATATATATATTCTTGTCATCCAACTTAAGAGTTATATTTGTCCATGTACTCTATTTTTCGGACTATATTTACCCTCCATCCGTTAAACTCCCTTGCTCCACATTTATTTTCTTACGTGGCGTCCACTTGGAATTCTAAAGTTCAGTTCTAGTTCTCATTGCACTAGCATGCTTTTCTTCTTTAATTTAAATTCTAATGTTCTTAAATCCCCTCTGCCCCGTAACACCGTGTCTGCTCCGAATTGGAAAATTGTCATGACCGACGAATATAATGTTCTTATTGATAATCAGACGCAGGAGTTGATGCCCCGTCTATCTGGTGTTAATATTATTAGGTCTATATGGATTTTTGCTCATAAGGACAATGCTGAAGGTTCTTTTGCAAGACATAAGGCTCATCTTGTAGGTGATGGTAAGACTCAGCAGGTGGGTATCGATTGTGGTGAGACATTTAGTCTGGTGGTCAAGTCGGCTACCATTCGCACTGTGCTCAGCTTGGCTCTTTCGAAAGCATGGCTCATTCATCAGTTAGATGTGAAGAATGATTTCTTACATGGTGATCTCAAGGATACAGTCTATATGCATCAACCTTTGGGGTTTAGGGATCCCAAATATCCTCATCATGTCTGTTTATTGAAGAAGTCCTTATATGGGCTTAAGCAGTCCCCACGGGCTTGGTATAAGAGGTTTGCAGACTATGTTTCAACTATTGGGTTCTCTCACAGCCGGTCTGATAATTCATTGTTCATATATCGTCGTGGTTCTTCCCTGACTTATATACTATTATATGTCGATGATATTATATTGATTGTCTCTTCTGATGCATTGTGTCAGTCTATCATGACAATGCTCGGTTCTGACTTTGTTATGAAAGACTTGGGGCCCTTGAGTTACTTTTTGGGGATTGCTGTCACTCGTCATGCATGTGGGTTGTTCTTATCACAGAGGAAGTATGCAGTTGAGATCATTGAGAGGGTTGTGATGTCATCTTGTAAGTCCACTTCCACTCCCGTTGATACTAAACCCAAGTTAGGTGTTGCGGATGGCTCCCCGTACGAGGATCCGACCCGCTATTGCAGTCCGGCAAGGGCACTTCAGTATCTTACCTTCACGCGATCGGATATTACTTATGCTGTACAACATGTGTGTTTATTTATGCATGATCCCAGGGTTGAGCACATGAATGCACTCAAACGTATTATTTGGTACATCCAGGGGACACTTGACTTTGGCTTACATTTATATCCCTCATCGACATCTACACTGATCTCGTATACAGATGTTGATTGGGGTGACTGTCCAAACACCAGACGTTCTACGTCTGGCTAATTATGTTCCTTGGTAATAACTTGGTCTCGTGGTCTGCAAAGCGTCAATCGACTTTATCACGCTCTAGTGTAGAGGCCGAGTATCGAGGGGTAGCCAATGTGGTATCTGAATCCTGTTGGTTACGTAATCTTCTTTTAGAGCTTCATTGTCCTATTCAGAAAGCTACCTTGGTTTATTGTGATAATGTTAGTGTCATCTACATTTCTGGTAATCCGGTTCAGCACCAGCACACTAAACACATCGATATGAACATTCACTTTATTCGCAAAAAGGTAACTCGGGGACAAGTATGCGTCTGTCATGTCCTTTCCAGGTATCAAATTGCAGACATCTTTACCAAAGGTCTTCCGTCAGTACTCTTTAAGAATTTTAGGGACAGTCTCAGCATACGAAGACCGCCCGCTATAACCGCGGGAGTGTGATAAATAGAGATATATTATCGTGATATACCCTTAATGAATATCACGGTTTGGTCCATAATGCAGTCCGTTATTCGTCCATAATTGTGTATAGTTTTAGATAATATTTTAGTGTAAATATTACATTAATTAGTCTTGTATACTTACCATAATTATAGGAGTCTTATACTATTAGAATAGGGTTTTGAGATTAGAATAGGAATATATTTTCTATTATGGAAAATTATAATTTGTATATATACTCTTTTTATTAATGAAAATAATCAAGAGATTATTTATTTCAGATTTCTTCTTGTTCATGGAGTACATACAATTTTTGAGAAGTCCTTCAAACTTTTTGAGCTTAAATTAGAGATGTATTCGACTGAAAAATCATAAATCTTCTTATTTCTTCACGGATCAATGCTTCCTCTTTGATTTTCATCAAATAAGGTCAGCGCAACATACGAAAATTCAATTTAACAAAACCAAGCCTAGAAAGCAAATTCTACAAAACTTACTTCAACGAAAATTAATATACAGCAGCTAAGTTATTTGGATTTACTTGGGAAAAAACAGCTCAAACTATTCGATTTACCACATATTTCACAAGCTATTTTTGCATCGAAATAGAAGCTCAAACAATTTTTAAAATTGGCAGAAAAGAAATTCCACATAGGCGCCATGTACGAAAATAAAGGTGGGGACAAGAGGATTTAACAGAGGAGGTTAAATATGGCCCGAAAATAGAGTAGAGGAGCAAATATACCCCTAAAATTGGATGATAAAAACAAATATATTAAAAAAATAAAAAAAAAGACAAATATAACTTATTTGTAAGAGTACAAAGACACATCTTATCCTTTTCTGAATAAGATAATTACAGGTAAAACGTTATCCTAAAGGAATGGAGAGAAAGTACTTTCAAGCCAGCAGCTCCGCCTCCGTAAGAGTCGTACAAGAACTGCGCGCATTAACTTCCCTGCCATACTGGCTATTGTTTTCACCAATTTCATTTCATCCTCCTATTGATTCAACATTTTAAACTTAGATTGGGGACGAATATTCAACGTTTGAATAGTTGAAATGTGGTGCTAGTCAGCATTTCCTCCTTTCCTACTACTTGTCAAGGTGAATAGTCCTCCTAATTGTATTGTCGTGGCGTAACCATTGACATTGTCATTTGTTACAAAACTAGTACGTACGACATTAAGTTAACATAACAACTTGATATGTTGGAGGCTTGAAAACTGTTGTTGATAACCAGGAATATTCAAGGAAAAGCGGTACTATATTCTTGTGGTTCTGTGAATAAGGATATGGGTGGACCAACTTCAGGCCTATAAGTTGCTATCATAGTTAAACTTCAACGATAATGTAAACCATTACGAAATGTTGTATTAATCTCCCTTGAGATTCTTTCTCATTAATACAAATATATATAGTGTGTACAGGAGGAATTTTAATTGAATGAGGATCTATATTTTACATAATTACACACTAATATTAATTACAGAATATACAACGAATATATTGCTATCACACCCCCTTAGTCGGAGCGGGAGGAGGCCGCTGAGACTGAATCTGAAGTCTAGGAATAGTTGTCTAGAAAGCCCTTTAGTGAAGATATCTGCATAATTATACGAAGAAGGCACATGCAACACCTTAACATGACCTATAGCAACCTTCTCACGAACAAATTGTATATCCATCTCAATGTGCTTAGTTCTCTGATGCTGAACCGGGTTATGAGATAAGTAGATCGCAGATATGTTATCACAGTAAACCATAGGCGCCTTACGTAAGTGACAATGAAGCTCCAAGAGGAGGTTTCGGAGCCAGCAGATCTCAGCAACATCGTTTGCAACGCCTCTATATTTTTTTCTGCACTCGATCGGGATAGTGTGGCTTGCCGCTTGGCAGACCAGGAAATGGGATTATCTCCTAAGAACACACAGTAGCCTGACGTGGAACGCCACGTGTCCGGATAGCCTGCCCAATCGACATCCGTATATGATATCAACCTAGACGGTGCAGAGGGATAGAGATGCAATCCATAATTAAGAAGCGCCCTTAGTGTATAGAATGATATGTTTAAGCGTTGTAAAGTGAGGCTCTATGGGGGCGTGCATAAGTAAACACACTGCTGAACATCATAAGCAATATCAGGCCTGGTGAATGTAAGATATTGGAGTGCACCTGTGAGACTCCTATAAAAGGTGGGATCGAACACTGGATCACCATCAACGACACTGAGTTTCGACTTCGAGTCGACCGAAGTAGGCATGATCTTGCAGTTCTCCATTTTAGCCTCGTACATAATTTCTTCGGCATACTTACGCTGACACATGAACATAGTATCTGCAGATCTAGTCACATAAATCCCCAAAAAGTAACTCAACTTCCCCAAGTCTGTCATAGCAAATTCGGATTTGAGCAGAACAATGATCTCATTTTTTAACACATCAGAAGAGGCAGTCAGAATAATATCATCCACATATAATAACAAGTATGCAATGTTACTACCTCGATGAAAGATAAATAGAGAATGATCACACTTGTTGCATACAAACCCAATCTGCATAATGTAAATAGAAAATCGCTCGTACCACGCTCTAGGGGCCTGTTTCAAACTATACAATGACTTACGAAGACGACAGACATACTGAGGAGCCTCCGGATGGACAAAACCCGGCGGCTGGTGCATGTAAACATTTTCTTGCAAATCCCCATGTAAGAACGCATTCTTCACATCAAGCTGGTGACTCGGCCAGTTCTTACACATAGCTATGCTTAGAACCGTGTCAATGGTGGTTGATTTAACCACCGGACTAAACGTCTCGTCACAATCAATACCCTATTGCTGACTAGTACCATTAGCCACAAGTCTCTCCTTATGGCGCTCAAAGTCACCACTGTCTCTGAGATTGTGACGAAATAGCCACATACACCGAATCACATTAACCCCATCCGGCTTCGGAATCAGATTCCAAGTGTGATGTTTCATTAAAGCATTAAATTTCTCACGCATTTGGGTCAAGTTTGGCTAATTTTGGGTTTTAGGTATTGGGGATATAGTTTGAGTGGATAGGTTAAAGTGAACTTTGGGTTTGAAAATCCCGTGTTGAGCACGGGTTTCCATTCGGTGCGTGGGGGCAGGGGTTGTTTGGGCAAAGGGGTGGGGTGCGGCCTGGTAGATTCTTGGGTCAAAGGTCGATGATCGGAGAGGGGTTAGCGGGTCAGTGGGATTGGAGGGTGGTTGTCGGGATAGATCGACGGGATTTGAGGGACTGGGGTTCCATTCCGATGGCTGTGATGGGTTGGGTGTGGGTAATTGTGATGAGATGAGTTAGTTGTGATGTGTTTGTAGGGTGGCAGTCGTTGGGCTGAGGTGGTCGAGGCTGGTTGGTGGGTGACGTTGACACTAGGTTTGTCGGAATGGTAGGCCAGTGGGTGGGGGAGACGATGGCTGGTTGGATCAACGATGTCAGAGGAATTTTCGACGGGACAGGGGTGGCAGCGGCAAGGTCGGGTGTTGCTGGAACAGTGGGGGCGGTGGTTCGATGGAGTAGGGCATAGACAATAAGAGAGGCTTCGGACTCATCGAGAAAGTTATAATCCATTTTTCAAAATTTTTGGATGTTTGGAAATGGGAAGAGTGATTCATCAAATGTGACATGGCGAGATACGAGGATCTTAAGTGTGGATAAGTCATAGAACAAATATCCCCTATGATTGGATGGAAAGCCTAAGAAGACACATGGAGTAGTGCGAGTTTATGAGGGGTTGTGGAGGTAAGATTTGGGTAGCAAAGGCAACCGAAAGTCAGAAGGTGATCATAAGAGGGGATCCAACATAATAGAATTTCGGTAGGGGTTTTATTATGAAGCGTACGGATAGGTAAAATATTAAGAATGTATTCTACTATTTCGACTGCATAGACCCAAAAAGAAGTGGGAGAGAGGCATGAAAGAGGATTTTACAAACCATGTTATTGATATTGCGGATGATTCATTCGGCTTTACCATTTTTGGGGGGAGGTGTGGGGACATGAAAAGCGAAAAACTATGCCGTTATTTGTGCAAAATTTGTGAAACGTGGAATTGGTAAACTCACGACCATTATCACATTGAAATGATTTGATGGCTCTTTCAAATTGTGTTTTGATATATATACGAAATTCAAGAAACTTGGCAAAAACTTCAGACTTGAATTTAAGTGGGTAGATCCAAATAAAGTGAGAAAAATCATCTAATAAAACTAGATACTATTTATGACCCAATAAACTAGTAATGGGAGATGTCCATAAGTCTGCATAAATAATGTCAAAAGGAGAAAAAGTAACACTTAAAGATGACGTAAAAGGAAGGCGAACATGCTTGCCTAAAGGGCAAGAATAACAATTTTGGGCAAGGTTTCCATTATTACATCGAATGAAATTATTGCTTCTAAGAAAATTAAAAACATGAGTGACTGGGTGTCCAAGTCTATTGTGCCAAGTTGATGGAGAGATTGCAGCGAGAGAGGTATGTGATCGGGGTCTGACAGCGGAAGTGGATGAGAAAGGATAGAGGTCCCCCACACTATTGCATCTCGTAAGAGGTGTCCCCGTACGTAGATCCTTCACAGAAAAACCAAAGGGGTCAAACTCAACAGATACGGAATTGTTACGAGTAAATTTCCTAACAGATATTAAGTTTTAAATGATGTTAGGGGCACAGAGGACTTATTAAGGGAGAAGAGTGGGTGAGGTGGTTTTATGTGGGTTGTACCGTAACCTCAAATTGGAATGCGATGACCATTATCGACCATAATAAATTAAGGATACTTTAAACAAAACAGTTGGGAGAGATTACCTGGAGAGCGGATGAGATGAGAAGTGGCTCCCGTATCCATGTACTAATTTTCGTCAGGCTGTTGTAGATTTAATGAGTTGAAGGCCTGGAGCAAATTAGTGGGGCTAGGCCATATGCAGGTTGTTGTTGCTGGACCGTAAAAATGTATGCCTGTTGGGCCGAGGGATGCGGTTGGCGTAGGCCTGGTGCCGAACCCAAGATACCGGGCTGCCAATTTAGCTGGAACTGGACTGCTACTGTAGGAAACAGGCAGGGGGGCGAGGCCTAGTTTCCTGGGTTGGACCAATGACCTGGGTCGGCCCACTAAAAATTTTAGTTGGCCTGGGTCTGCTGGCCAGACCGTCCCCCACGTCTGCAGCCTCTGCCGTCTCTACCATTGTCGTGGCCTTTGCCGCCTCTGCCACTTCGCGGCTGCCCCGTGGTTGTTGGTTGTCCGGTGGTGGTGGCTGGCCGGAGGGGTGGCATTTGTCGCCGGAGTTTAAACTGCTAACGTCTTTTGATTGTGTTCGTCCTATTTTGCACGTCGGGTTTCTTCCAATAATAATTGTGAACGGGCCTTGTTGAAGCTGGGTAGTGGATTGGCTTGTTGTATCATGGTCGCTAGAGTATCGTAATCACCATTCGGTAAGCCAGCAACTAGTTGGAGAACCATCTTCGTTTCGGAAATTGGTGTCCCCACATTGGATAATTGGTCTCCAACTAGCTTCAATTGTTTACGATATTCTGACATGTTAGCAAAATTTTCAAGACGTGTATTATTGAATTGTTCCTCCAAGTATACGACACGTGTGTGCTTGTTGTCCTGAAAAATCTCCTACAACCGGATCCATAACTCACCAGCCGAGCCACCGGTTGTCATAATCGTATGAAGCAGGTCCTTAGAGATGGTGCCATAAATCCATTGCTTGATGATGGCGACAAGACGGCGTCATGCCATTTCATCAACCTCGATATGGCGAGGGAAAAAGTCGTCAATATGATCAAGCACGTTATAGGAACATACATGAATGCAAAAAGTTCAACCCACAAAGAATATTGACCATCTTCTTGATCAAGAACTAAAGGAATGAAGTTCTTGATGTTGGTGACGGCAAACGCTGGATGGAAAGAAGGAGTGGAGGAGGTAGTGGATGGGGTGTGGGTGACGACTGGGGAGGAAGATGAAGCTGTGGGAGAGGTGGGAGTAGCCATGGAAGCCATTAGAGGGGCTGAATTTTGGGTAGAAGAGAAAGAAAATTTAGGATTTATGGGGGGGGGGGGGGGGGTAGTCATTGCTTTGATTAAAGGAAGTTAATTCTCTTAACTTCCTTTCAATCCCTTCCTCTATTCTTCCTTTCTCTATCTTTTTTAATCTATTGTTCTCTTTCTTCAATTCATCTACTAATCTCTGTATTATTTAATCATTGTCGCTTCATGTTGCGTGATTCCGTTTTGATGTTTTTGTTAAATATACACGGTTTGGGCAATCAATTTGGTATTGTTTGTTGTAATATTTTAGTATAAATATTACCTTATAGAATTGTACACTTACCATAATTGTATAGTTAGTGTCAAGTAAAATAAGGTTTTAGGAGTAGAATATGAATAAAATTTTCCAATTATGAAAATTGTAAATTGTATATATACTCTTTCATTAATGAGAATAATTAAGAGATTATTTATTTCATGGTATCAAGAGTCTAGGTTTATTTTTCTCTCCCAAAATTTCCATCCAAACAGCTTAGGAATCCGACCTCCCTTCCTCGGGTTCTATGCTCGGAAATTATTTTTCTTCTCAAATTTCTTCTTCTGAATCCCTACATCACGTCTTGCGTTGCTATTATGGCTAAGAACACGTTTCACCCTGCCTTTGTTGTTTCTAATATCAAGAATCACATTCCTATCGTTCTTGAGATAGAAAATGTCCATTATGAGACATGGGCCGAATTGTTCAAAGTTCATGGACGCTCGCATCAAGTTTTGCATCATATTATCCTCGCGGCTCCTACGGATACGAAGGTGCCCAGACCCGAGGATGATCCTAAGTTATGGAAGACACTTGATGCTACTGTTCTTCAGTGGATTTACTCCGCTATTTCTACCGACCTCTTGCAGACGATTATCGAACCAGACGCCACGGCGATGGCGGCTTGGAATAGAGTACATGATATATTTCAAGATAATCAAAATTCTCGTGTTGTTACCTTGGAGCATGAGTTCTCTCACGTCAACATGGAAGATTTCCCCAACGTTTCAGCATATTGTAAAAGGTTGAAGGAGTAGGCAGACCAACTCCGCAACGTTGGTGCTCCAGTCACCATCAACCGTCTTGTCCTTCAGATGGTTGTAGGTCGTTCAGAGGCATATAATGGTGTTGGCATGCTTCTTCGTCAGATCAGCCCTCTTCTGCAATTTTATCAAGCTCGTTCTATGCTTACACTCGAAAAAGCCGGCTTGGCCAAAAAAGCGGCTACCAGTGCTAGTCCCGTAGTCATGATGATCGAGCCCAATTTTCCTTCATCATGTTCCAACAACTCGGGTCAAAACCACAACAACGGTGGCGGCAAAAAGTGTCAGAATCGGAAAAATAATGGAAAAAATTACGGCGGCAACACAGGTGGTAGCCGGAACAATGGCAGTGGCGGTGGTGCCCCTCGGGTCAGTCAGCAGCAGCAGTTTTGGGCCTCGCAGTGGGCCAGCCAGTTTTGGCCTAACAGTGGCGGGTCCAGTCTCGGATTTCAGGCCATCTTATGGGCCGGGGCAGCTGGCCAACGTGCTTGGGCCTCCGCCCCCGCAGGCCCATCATGCAGTGGGCCCCACACCAACCGAAATTGAAGTCGCCATGCACACACTTGGATTAAATCCACCAGACCCAAACCGTGTATATTTAACAGTTTTATTCGAGTCCGTCTTAGAATTACTCCTACACAATTAACAGCGCAGACGTACAACATGAACACAAGTTCTTACCAAGATTCTGAAAAGTAAATTTGTGGAGAATATACATCACCTATGGTGTTCTTCATCGAGCACAATAGACATAACTTTCATGGAGTTCATATTTTGATGCAGGCTGCATTTCATCCATGCATCTTCTCTCAAATGCAAGTTCGATGATAAGAGCAATCTTGAACTTATGCACAAAGAGTATGTTGGGCGTCGTTCGGAGTGAGATTGTCCGGCAAGTTTCATGAAGTTTTAACATTGAATTGTGTGAATGGATGATCATGAGATAAATCGGAGAAGCAGATATATTAATAAGATGATTGATATACTAGATGGAGACATTGGTATGAAGGAATCAAACAAGTAAAAGGGAGGGATTACTGTAAGATAGAATAATTTCCCTTAGGGATTCCTTTTATTATTCATAATATATATAGTTGTACAAAGGTTGATTCCTAATACAGTACGAATCCTAACTTACCTTAAGTGGTTGATTCCTAATACAATAAGAATCCTAAGTTACCTTAAAATACATCTATCATAATTACAAAATATACGATGAATATTCGCTAATACTCCCCCTCAGACGGAGCGGGAGGAGGCCGAACGCTAAGGCTGGATCGGAAGTCGGTGAAGAGTTGTCTTGGTAGTCCCTTCGTGAAAATGTCTGCATACTGATAAGAGGAAGGCACGTGTAATATTTTGACCTGACCACGAACAACCTTCTCTCGCACAAAGTGGATATCCATCTTAATATGCTTAGTCCGCTGATGTTGGACCGAATTATGAGACATATAAATGGCAGATATGTTGTCACAATAGACTATAGACGCCTTTCGTAGTGGACACTGGAGTTCCAAAAGAAGATTTCGAAGCCAACAGATCTCAGCAATGACATTAGCAACTCTGCGATATTCTGCTTCAGCATTTGAACGGGATAGCGTGGCTTGCCGCTTGGCGGACCATGAGATAAGATTATCCCGAAGAAATACACAGTACCCTGAGGTGGAGTGACGTGTGTCGGGGCATCCTGCCCAATCTACATTCGTGTAGGCGAGTAACTTGGTTGGGGTGGAGGGGTAGAGATGTAATCAAAAGTCTAGTGTGTCCTTAACGTATCTGATAATACGTTTGAGGGCGGCAAAATGGGACTCTCGGGGGTCGTGCATAAATAGACACACCTGTTGAACGACATATGCAATATCAGGCCTAGTGAATGTAAGATACTGAATGGCACCTGCAAGGCTCTGATATAGAGTGAGATCAGAAACTGGCGCACCGTTATTTGCACTAAGCTTGGATTTTGAGTCCACCGGAGTTGGCATAATTTTACAATTTGCCATCTTAGCCCTGTACACTATCTCTTCTGCATACTTACGCTGACACAGGAACATAGTGGCTGCATATCTGATCACTGATATACCCAAAAAATAACTCAGCTTGCCCAAGTCAGTCATATCAAATTCAGTTTTGAGTAGAGTAATGATTTCATTCTTCAACCCGTCAGATGAGGCAGTAAGAACAATATCATCAACATATAATAGTAAATAAGCAGTGCTGCTACCTCGATGAAAAGTGAAGAGAAAGTTATCACACCTGCTACATATAAAGCCAATCTGCAGAAGCTACCTGGCAAAGAGATCATACCAAGCGCGGGGTGCCTGTTTCAAGCCATACAATGACTTCCTAAGATGACATACAAACTGCAAAACTGTCGGATGAACAAAGCCAGGGAATGATTCAGGTTCATGAGAAGATTGAACTGAGATGAGGTAAGCTCGATCTTTTGGGGAAAATGATTCATAAGCCTTCAATAGGATAAGAAACTTGAGAAGATCGACGAAGCTGAGAGAGGGATCCAGAATTTGAGAACAATGTATTACTATCGGCCCTACCAGGCAACATCTACCTACACAAGCTCGATCAGGAGATAGGGGGGATCCGACAGAAGTACGAAATTCCGATTGTTCAAAGAATAAGATCGGTTCTATTAAGAACAGGTCATATTGATGACCAAGAAAAGTCTTCCGAAGAAGCAAGCTTCAACGCTCCCCAAGACAACAGAGTTATCATTATGGGGAGGTTAAAGAGCATCCAACGCGAAGCGGCCTTTCATTCCTTTGTTTCGTCGTGGCACACCCCCCCACCCCACAAGCACCCCCCGACTCAGGGGGGACCAGAAAAGGCCTTTCACAGTTCACTCACGTTGATCAATCAAGAGGGTTGCTGAGCTCGCTTACACTAAGTATACCATCAGTGGGAAATTTGCTTTCCGGTTGGGAAGTGTCTCTGTCCTTTTCACTTCTTATTACTCCTTTCGTTCACTTTTTCTAACATTCCTTCAGCTGGGTGAGCCTTCGCCTTTTGGATCGTCTTCTGCCCAATGCGGTACCCCCCATTTTTTGGTTCCCATTGGGTTTACCTTGTTCACAGGTCGACCCCATGGCATCAAGAAAAGGCGATCTTGTGCTATACTCCGGTGATCTTTTTCCTACCGAGACACGCAAACTCCCATCGTGTCCCAGATCACATTTCGTGAATCGAAAGGGGAAGCCTGGGGCTGATGCATGTACACAGTTTCTTTTAAATCCCCATGAAGAAATGCATTCTTAACATCAAGCTGATGAATCGGCCAATGCATGCCCATAGCAATACTGAGAACAATCTGAATGGTGGCCGGTTTAACAACCGGACTGAATGTCTCACCATAATCAATATCCTCCTGCTGAATGGTGCCATTTGCAACTAGCCTTGCCTTAAACCGCTTCAAGTCACCATTGTCTCTGAACTTGTGATGAAATAACCACATACACCAGATTATATTCATACCGTCTGGTCTAGGTACTAAATCCCAAGTGTTCTGCTTGGTTAAAGCGTTAAACTACTCGCACATGTCCGCATTCCAATTAGGGTCCAGTTTTGGATTTTTTGGAATGGGTGATAAGGTTTGTGTGGAGAGGTTGAAGTAAACCTTGGGTTTGAAGATCCCGTGTTGTGCACGAGTCTCCATGCGATGGGTAGGCAACAGTGGGAGTTTCGGACTGGAGGGTTGCAGGGCTGCTATTTCAAGATTGGGAGGCAGCAGTGCTGCCGGACTTGGAGGCTGTAGGCTCACAGTTTCTGGGCTGGTAGGCAGCAGTGCCGCCGGACTGGGAGGTTGCAGGTTTACGGGTGCTGGACTGTGGGGCAGCAATGATGCTGGGGGAGCTGGAGACACGGCAGTAGGCAGCAATGGTATTGGTGAGGTGCCGAACAGTGGCGGGGACATGACATGATGTTCTGTCGGAACAGTAGGCTGCTGTTGGTACATAGAATGTATAGCCGGGGACAGACTCGGTTCATCGAGGAAGGTGTAATCAGTGGTCTAAAATTTTTGGAGGTTTGAAAATGGAAAGGTGGTCTCGTCAAATGTGATGTGACGGGAGACGATGATTTTGCGAGTGGCAATGTCATAGCACAGGTAGCTCCGGTGAGCCAGAGAGAGACCAATGAAGACACAAGGCTTAGTGCGAGGAGCAACTTTGTGAGGTGCAGTGGAGGCTATGTTGGGGTAGCATAGGCAACCAAAAATACGGAGATGGTCATGGGATGGGAACCTACGGTATAAGATCTCGGTATGGGTCTTGTTTTGGGAAGTGCTAGTTGGTAAAATATTAAGAAGGGATTCTACCATTTTAACAGCATAGACCCTAAAAGGTGGTAGAAGACAGGCATGAAATAGTAGGGTGCGAACCTTGTTATTGATGGTACGTATAATTCATTCAGCCTTTCCTTTTGGGAGGAAGTATGTGGACAGGAAAAACGGAAAACCATGCCTTATTTAGAGCAAAAATTGTGAAATATTGAGTTATTAAATTCACGACCATTATCACATTGGAAAGATTTGATAGATTTTTCAAACTGTGTTTTAATAAATTTTTGAAATTCAAGGAATTTGGCAAACACTTCAGATTTTGAATTTAAGTGGATAAATTTAGACAAAATGTGAAAAATCATCTAAAAATACTAAATAAAACTTGTGACCCAAAGAGCTAGTAATCGGGGATGTCCACAAATCAGCATGAACAATATCAAAAGGAGAAAAAGTAACACTATTGGATGACATAAATGGAAGACGAGTATGTTTGCCTAGTGGGCAAGAAAAATAGTGTTGGGCAAGTTTCTCATTATTACATTGAATACGCTTAGTAGTCCTAAGAATAGGAAAACAGGGTCTCCGGGGTGTCCGAGTCTGTTGTGCCAATTTGAGGGAGAGATAGCCGCAAGGGATATAGGTGCTTGCGATCTGACAACGGAAGATTGAGTGAAGGGGTAGAGGTCTCCCACTATTGCAGCGTGTAAGAATTTTCCCCGTATTGAGTTCCTTCATAGAAAAATCAAAAGGGTCAAATTCGACAGACACAGAATTATTGCGAGTGAATTTTCTAACAGAGATTAAGCTTTTAATGATGTTAGGGGTGTATAGGACGTGGTTTAGGGAGAAAGGTGGATGGGGATGTTTGGTGTTTGTGTTACCGTAACCTTCAATTGGAATGCGATAACCATTGCCGACAATAATAAATTGAGGAAACTTTAACCGAAGTAGTTGAGATAAGTTACCTGACGACCGGGTGAGGTGAGATGTGGCGCCGGTGTCCATGTACCAATTTTCGTCGGGCTGTTGAAGGTTCACGGTGTTGTAAGCCATGGCCCACATCAGTGGGGGTCAGGCTGCCTGGTTGCGGTTGCTGCTGGACAGTGAACATGTGGGCCTGCTGCGGCTGTGCCGGTGGGCTACTCGCTCGTTGGCTGGGGAAGAGCCCAACAGGCCAGGCGACCAAGGCTGCTGGAACTGGGCCCCTGCAGTTGGGTATGCAGGCGAGGCCCAGTTCTGTTGATTGGGCCATATTGGCTGCTGTCCAGCCCACGGTAAATAGGCAGTGGTTGGGCCTGGCTGCTGGTTGCGGTTGCCTTTGCCGCGGCCCTTCCTTTTGTTGTTGTTACCGTGGCCTCTGCCGCCATACCCTCCGCCGCGGGACTGCTGGTGGTGGTCTTGCGGTGGTGGCTGGGTGGTGGTGGTCGCCAGTAGAGTTATGCCGTCAACGGCTAGTGCCTTGTGATTGTGCTTGTCTTGTTTAGCACGGCGTGTTTCTTCTAGCAAAAGTTGGGAACGTGCTTTGTTGAAACTTGGGAGAGGGTCGGCTTGTTGAATCATCGTTGTGAGTGTGTCATATTCACCTTTCGATAAACTAGCAACAAGTTGAAGCATCATCTTGGTTTCTGAAACAGAAGTCCCTACATTGGACAGTTGGTCGGTTATGAGTTTCAGTTGCTTACAATATTCGGACATGTTGTTAAAATTCTCAAGACGTGTATTGTTGAACTGCTCTTCCAAATACACGGCCCGAGTATTTTTATTGTCCTGAAAAAATTCTTCTAGCCGGACCCAAAGTTCACGTGCCGTAGCACCTGTTTTCATGATAGTTCACCACAAATCTTTGGAGATGGTGTCGTAGATCCATTGTTTGATTACCCTAATCTAGAAAAAATCCTCCCCATGTTGCCCCCCCCCCCCCCCCCGTCTCTCTTGGCCGACGACAACACTGTTTTTTTTCTTTCTTCCAAAATTTCCACCATTCTAATGGAAAATTTAGCTACTCTCACCTCTTTCGATGCTTCCGCTTCTAACTCAGTCGTCATTCAACCACCCACTACCCTCTCCTCACCGTTTTTCCATCCGATTCTCGCCGTTACCAAAATCAAGAATCTTATCCCTATAATTCTTGATCAGGAAGATGGACAATATTGGTCATGGGTGGAACTATTTCGTATCCATACATGTGTATATCATGTGCTTCATCATATAGACGATTTTTCCCCTCGTCCTCCTGATATGAACGACATCACATGGCGTCGCCTCTATGTCGTAGTCAAACAGTGGATATATGTCACTATATCCAAGGATTTACTATACACAATCATGAAAACGGGTGCCTCTGCCCATGATCTATGGACACGTTTAGAAAAAATATTTCAAGACAATAAGAACACTCGCACGGTGTACTTGGAAGAACAGTTCAACAACACCCGTCTTGAAAACTTATCTACTATGTCAAAATATTGCAAGCAGTTGAAACTGGTGGCAGACCAACTGTCCAATGTTGGTACGCCCGTGTTCGAAACAAAGATGGTGTTACAATTAGTTGCAGGCCTCCATAAGGGTGAATATGACACCCTAGCCACAATGATACAACAGGCTGACCTTCTACCAAGCTTTAACAAAGCACGTTCGCAATTGTTATTGGATGAGACTCGACGTGCGAAGCAGGACGAGCATAACCAGAAGGCATTAGCAGTTGAAACGCCCGCACAACATCAGGCCACCGCTGGCCAACAACCTCCGCTGAAAAACACCCAACCGTGGTAAAACCGTGGCGGTAGGGGTGGCAAGGGCCACGGCAGTGGGCGAGGCAGCAAGGGCCGTGGGAAAGGTCGAGGAAAACAGCCAGAGCAGTTCAGGAACAACGCTTCATGGGCCGGCCCAGTCTCTGGCTACCAAAATCAGAATTGGGCCATAATTTTAGGCTATCATCCAGCCCAGTACCCTTTTCAGCAATAAAGGTTACTGGGCCATGCTCCAGGTCCGCGCCTACCAGTGTTCCAGCAACAACAGGCCCATGTCGTGCAGGCCTAGTTCCCACAACAGCCCTTAAATCAAATCCCCACTGACTTAGGTAAGACATTCAGCAGTATGAGTTTGTAGCAGCCCGACGAAAATTGGTATATGGACTTCGGAGCCTCCTCTAACCTCACTCGGTCCACAGGTAATCTTTCGCAATTGTTTCATTTAAAGTCTCCACAATTTATTACAGTTGACAATGGTCATCGCATTTCAATTCAGGGTTATTGTCACACTCACACTCCGAAACCTCACCCACCCTTCTCCCTAAATAACGTCCTGCATGCCCCCCACATCATAAAAATTTAATATCATTTAGGAAATTTACTCGTAACAATTTTGTGTCTGTTAATTTTGATCTCTTTGGTTTTACTGTGAATGATAAACGTACGGGGACACCTCTTACGAGATGTAATAGCACAGGGGACCTCTATCCATTCACGTCCTCATCCACTGCCGGTTCCCGCCCACACACTACCCTAGCTGCTCTGTCTCTGTCAATTTGGCACAATAGGCTCGGACACCCAGGAGCTCCTATTTTTCATTTTCTTAGAAGTAATAATTTTATTCAATGTAATGGGAAACTTGCCAGACGTGCATTTCATGTCAATTAGGCAAACATGTTCGTCTTCCGTTTAATTCCTCAGTTAGCATTACGTTTGCTCCTTTTGATATCATTTATGCTGATTTGTGGACTTCCCCCGTTACTAGCTCCCTAGGTCATAAATATTATCTCGTGTTATTCGATGACTACTCTCACTTTCTTTGGATCTACCCATTAAAATTCAAGTCTAAAATTTTTGCCAAATTCCTCGAATTTTGCACATTTATCAAAACGTAATTCGAACGCGCCATTAAATCTTTCCAATATGACAATGGTCGTGAATTTAACAACTCCGCGTTTCAAAAATTCTGCAACAATAATAGCATGGTCTTTCGATTTTCGTGTCCTCACACGTCCCCTCAAAATGGCAAAGCCAAGCGTCTCATCCATATAATAAATAACATGGTCCGCACTTTTTTGTTTCATGTCTCCCTCCCTCCATCCTTTTAGGTTTATGCGGTCAAAATGGTAGAATACGTCTTTAATATTTTACCCACTAGTACCCTTCATAACATGACTCCAACCGAAATCTTACAGCGTAAGGTTCCCTCATATGATCACCTGCGGATATTTGGTTGCCTATGTTTCCCTAATCTCTCTTCCACAACCTCTCACAAATTAGCTCCCCGCACCACTCCGTATGTCTTCTTAGATTTCCCATCAAACCATAGGGGCTATCTGTGTTATGACTTATCCACTCGTCAAATTCACGTCTCGCGTCACATCACTTTTGACGAGACGCAATTCCCCTTTTCCAACATCCAAAAATTTCAAAACTGGATTATGAATTTTTAGATGAATCAACTCTCTCTCCTGTCCACCTTCGTGGACTGTGCCCGATTGACACCACTGCACTTCCTCCATCTGCCACCGTACATCACCTGCCGTCGGCATCTCTGCCACCGGTGTCCCCCCCCCTCCGTCGCCGCATTTTTCCACCTCTAGCACCACTCTGCCTCCAGGTTCCACCGACTCATCGGTCACCGTCCCTTTCCATTGTGCCATCCCAACAGTCTCACCACCATGTCAACCACAGTCCGCCCCTCAACCACCACCCAGCAAACCCAGATACCATAACTAATACGCCACCGACATCGTACCCTACCCTACAAACCTCTTTCATTTCTGGCATATCGAGAATCCCCATAAATCCCTACCACAGTTCACCAGCAACCACCGACCAAACCCTACTCGACTCTAACCCCAAACACCGTCACTGTTCCGTACCACCTGACAACCACCCTAAACTGAAACCCAGTCCCGACAACACAAAATGCACCACACCCGAATCTGCCATCACCCAGTTGACCGACACCCTTACCCAGCCAGCGCCCACACACCGGATGGAAACTCGTGCCCAACACGGGATTTTCTAACCCAAAGTCCAATTTAACATGTCCACCCAAATAATTTCACCTATTTCAAAAGGCCCTAAATTAGCCAAACTAGACCCGAATTGGAATACGGCCATGTGTGAGGAGTTCAATGCTTTAACGAAACAACATACTTGGGACTTGGTTCCTACACCAGATGGGGTGAATGTGATCCGTTGCATGTGGCTTTTTCGTCACAAGTTCAGATATAGTGGTGACTTAGAAAGATACAAGGCAAGACTAGTGGCAAATGGTACTAACCAGCAGGAGGGCATTGATTGCAGTGAGACATTCAGTCCGATTGTTAAACCGGCCACCATTTGCACAGTTCTAAGCATTGCTATGGGAAAACATTGGCTGATTCATCAGCTAGATGTGCAGAATGCATTTTTCATGGGGATTTAAGAGAAACTGTCTACATGCACCAGCCACCTGGTTTTGTCCACCCAGCAGCCCCACATTATGTGTGTTATCTCCGTAAGTCACTCTATGGCTTAAAACAGGCCCTTAGAGCATGGTATGATCGTTTTGCACAATTCATTATACGTCTTAGGTTTACATGCAGCAGATGTGATAACTCTCTCTTTACTTTACATCGAGGCCATGATACTGTTTATTTGTTGTTATATGTGGATGACATTGTTCTTAGTGTCTCTACTGTTGTGTTGAAAGATGAGATTATTGCACGACTCAAGTCTGAATTTGTCATAACTGATTTGGGAAAGTTGAGCTATTTTTTGGGGATCTCAGTCACTAGATCCGCAGATTGTATATTTATTTGCCAGCGTAAATATGCAGAGGATATCGTGCACAGGGCTAAGATGGACAATTGCAAAATCATGGTCACTCCAGTTGATTCTAAATCCAAACTTAGTGCAATGGTCAGTACTCCAGTGACTGATCCTACTATGTATCGGAGTCTTGCAGGTGCACTTCAGTATCTCACCTTCACCAGACCTGACATTGCCTATGTTGTCCACCAAGTATGCTTGTTTATGCATGCCTTCAGGGAACCTCATTTTACTGCCCTCATACGTATCATTCGATATGTTAAAGGCACACTGGATTATGGACTACACTTATACTCCTCCGCACCGAACTCGCTATTATCCTACACATATGCAGATTTGGCAGGCTGTCCATACACTCGCCGCTCTACATCCGGCTACCGTGTGTTTTTGGGTGATAATCACATCTCTTGGTCTGCCAAACGGCAAGCCACATTATCCCGTTCGAGTGCAGAAGCTGAGTATAGATGAGTTGCTAATGTTGTTTTGAGATCTGTTGGCTCCGAAATCTTCTCTTGGAGCTTCAGTGTCCTTTAAGTAAAGCGTCTTTGGTCTAATGTGATAACATATCCGCCATTTACCTGTCTCACAATCCGGTTCAGCATCAGCGAACCAAGCATCTTGAGATGGACATCCACTTTGTTCGCGAGAAGGTTGCTCTCAGGCATATTAAGGTATTGCACGTGCCTTCCTCATATCAATACGCGAATATTTTCACGAAGGGCCTCCCAAGACAGCTGTTCCTTGATTTCAGATCCAGTCTTAGCGTTCGGCCTCCTCTCGCTCCGACTGAGGGGGTGTGTAAACGTGTACAATTATAACACTACAATCCCTACCCATAATTAGAATATATCCCATATATTGTAAATATATTTAGTGATAGATAATTATGGTAAACTAGGATTCCTCTTGTATTGTGACTAGGATTCCTCTTGTATTAGGATTATTTATTGTACACTATATATATTGATATTAATGAGAAAGACTCCCTAAGGGAAATTAATATCATCTTACCACGTGACCTTAGGCCTTGATATGGCTTCCATCTTGAAGCACTTCGAGCCTTGTGCTGGACAGAAACATGATTTATGTTGAGAGAGATCAATTATAATTAATAGGTCATTAATCCGTTGTAATAGATCGTGGTTGAAAAATGAAGAAATATGTAATTAGTAATTCTTTTATCAAAATTATGACATAAATTAATATGTCATAGTCTATTGTTTTATAACCGTACGAAGCGCGGGTAAATTTACTAGTTACATATAAATGCAAGCTCAAACGGATGAATAATGACATTATTCGGCCTATATTTATTATCATTTGTAAAGGATTCTCATATTACATAATTGCTATCGAATGAATTTGAAAAGTAAAGTTCGACCAACTTCAATTATGTAATTCTTATAATATATCAAGTATTTAACTTGGACAATATTTTTTTATTTTATATGTCAACATATAATTAGATGTGAGTTTGAGGAACATCGACTATGGTTACATTTTATGTCTTAAAAATTTTGCTTTTTAAAAAAAAATTATAGTCTCCTCCTTTTTATAACCGCGTACATATCAAGAAGTTGTTGTCGAATGAAAATGGTATTTTGCAGAGTGGTACACAAATTGGATCAATGTATGCCTTCTTTAGGATGAGTAGTAGATCATTGTCAATTTCATGTCGTACGCCTACACAAGAATTATAATTATTTGAGATAGAGATAATATAGTTGTTGAAATGTTTAATTGATGTATATACAACATAATTACATGTATATTATATGTACCCTTTGTCTGGTTCAGAATCATGAGTGCTTTCATATGGAAATTTAACAAAATAAATATTAATTAAATTATATAAATATAATTAGTAAATATAAGTTAAATTATATAAAGATAATTAATAATTATTAGCTAAATTAAATAAATATAATTGTATTATTAAAATTAGTGTGTCCATGAAAGGATTCAAAATAGTGATATACAATCTTCAGACAGTTTAAAGAGAAATCACAAATCATAATAAAATTGACGCACAAAAAATATACAAACAAAAGAATCTTTTAATATAATAAAAAACTAATAAAATTTCACATAAAACTTGCAAATGCAAAGGTGGGCAATAAAAATGAGATTTTTTCCTCCGTGCCTCAACATCCATCACCTGGTACTCAAAATCACGTATTTTTGCACCAACTTTTAGAGTATTAATAAAAGGAGGACTTTTATTTTCTTTCATTTCATTGAATTAAGAAAATGAAGATATGGCAGAAAGTTAATATGAAACATTAACCCACATAAGAAACAAATCATGAAACATGAATCAGAGACATCAACAAATGGAGATTACATGCAGAAGAGTACAAAAGAAGAATCGAGAAAAAGCAAGAAGAGTTTACCTGTGATATAGCAAATTGACATGTAATACAATGTGGAGAATTTGACGTTCTGCAAAAATATTTTTACCATCGTGTAAGATGAACTAAATTTATATGTGCTTTTAAATACCCCATAATTATGAAAAATTAAAGTTGAGGTAAACAATTGATCTTGGGCCTAACTCTAGGGGTGGGCGTATATCGGTTTTGTATTCGGAAAATATGAACCGAATAAAAATCGATTTTTTTTTAAAAAAAAACTAATCCAACTTTTTTTTAAAAAAAAAAAACCCGATATGTTCGGTTTATATCGCCGAACGTATCGGATTATATTGGTTTTTTCTAGTGGGCCGGGTCGGGTCGGGTCGGGATTTTTTTATTTTTTTAAAAAAAAATCCAAAACTGAAATTGGCATTCACCCCTACATTACCACGAAATTTCGACGTTGAAATGTATTATACATCGTGAGATCTTGACTAAAGAAAAAGAAAATTAGAAATCGATTTGGGGATAAACACAAATTGATTGGGAAAATGAACATTTTCCTAAAAATTGGCGGCGCCAAACCGCTTTACGGCCACGTCTCGAAAAAATATGCAAAATAAAAAAAATCAGGTAAAACGGACATCCGAGCGCAGAGTTATGACCATTTAAAGTTTCACCAATTTACAACTATTTTTTCTCCCTACATTTTATGTCAATGTTCCGTGATATGTTAATCAAGTTCATGCCGAATTCGACCTCCATAAAAGCTCTATAGATTGACTTCAATGGCTATGATTCAAGAGATAGTAGTAGCCTAAAATAAAAAATAAGAAAAATTATATATTTAATTCAATTTTTGCGGTTCGATTCGTATCCAAAATTAAAAAACCGAACCGAATCACTAAATCCTGATTCGGTTCATTTTTTCAAAAAATTGGTTTTTTAAAATAAAAAAAATGAATAAAAACCGAACCGAATTTCGATTCTCCGGATTTTTTGCCCACCCCTACCTAACTCAACCCCAAGAGCTAGCTTGTAGGGTGAGGATTGTTCAAATCCATATACCGATGTGGGACTCTTAACACTCCCCGCACGTCCAGACCTCGTTAACTGGAGCGTGGATAATATAATTTGGGGCCCAACATCGGTCAATAAAGAATTGAAATGTATCGGCTCTAATACCATATAAAGAATGAATCTTGGGTCTAACTCAACCCCAAAAGCTAGCTTGTAGGGTGAGGATTGTCCAAGTCCATATAAGAAATTCATGTTCCCATTCCATTTCCGATGTGGGACTCTTAACAGTTGAGATTCATTTTTCTTTTTGGGAAATAGAATTGTGGGATCCGCTCAATACTAAATGAAATGAATCTATACAGTATAACCTCGATAAATGAATAACCTCGCAAAATGAATAATTTTCTCCGATCCCGACTTGGGCAAAGGGGCTAAATGAATAACCTCGCTAAATGCATTAACGAATACAAAAATTTGAGTCCTTAAAGGCCCCATGTAAACATAAATGAATAATCACTAAATTCTATAAAAAAATATATATGTATATATAATAAACAAAAATATTTCATCTAATCAACAATGTTCATATAAGAAGTCATTTTTTCTCAAAAAATGCATCTAAAGTTGTTAGTTTGTTCCTTCCACCAAAATGTATCCCACCCTTAATTTTTTGTAATGCATGCACAACTTCTGAAATATTTTCCTCGTGTTGTAGCAAGTAATTTTGTATGGTGACTACTGTTTGAAAGGTCTCTTTTGATGACACATTTGGTATGACGTTACTATCATCTGGTTCAGGATCATTCTCATCATTTAGTACGGACTCAATAATTTCTTCGTATGTAGGCAATTCCATAACTGCATCATTCTCATTAGGATAGTTCAAAAGATGTTCGACGTCCATCACATTTCTATAGCGTAAATTAGAAATGACATTAGTTAATCCTTGGATATCTTCTTCTAATTGACCAACTTCTACTTCAGGAACATCAATTTCTTCAGACCGAATCTTACAATGCCGAAAACAATTTGCAATTGTTTTTGCCGTCACATCAAATCTCGAAGCCATGATAGAAAAATTAATAGCATCCAAAATGTTAATCTTTTCAAGATTTGGTGAGCCAACTTCAAGGCTCTGCAAGATGCTAGAATAAAAACGACACCGACAATGAACTTTGAATGCTCGAATAATCCCAGCATCACATGGTTGAATTTTAGACATTGTATTAGGGGAAAAGAAAAATAACTCTACATTTATCAAGCCTTCAACAACCTTTGGATGAGCTGGGCAATTGTCTACTAACAAGAGAACCTTTATGTCATTCATTCTTTTGTCAAACCAACGACATAATTCTTGAAAAAGCAAACCAGTCATCCAAGCTTTCTTGTTGAATCGATACTCGCAACTAAGATTGTTCATGTTCACATTTTTAAAGCATCTAGGTTTTGCATACTTACCAATAACCCAAAGGGTACTTTGATCCATCACAATTACAGCAAACAACAACAGTGATTCTCTATTTGACTTTCTTCCGTCCTTCAAGCTGCTTCGTGGCAAGTGAATGATCAGCTTCCAACCGGTAAAATAATCCAGTTTCATCCATATTGTAAATATCTTTCAACTGAAATTGGTCTAATTTTGACCGTATTCCAGGTAAAGCATTCAATGTCCTCCATGTTAATAGAACCACTTTCACCGAATCGTCGGTAAGACTTGATTGAATATCTTGTCTTGAAATGTTCTAACCATCCACTAGAAAAGCTGAATTCTGGATTTGTTTCACCATACATTTTCTGCAAAAACTCTTTTGGTTTACTTTGGACCATTTCTCCTGACATATTCACTTTCTCTTGTCTTTGAAGAAATCATTCATATAAAGTTTTCTCTAAATCGGGGTACTTAGCTGACTTGTGCCTCTTAACATCGCTATTTTTCATCTCCTCCGACAAATATTCAGCTTATCTTTTGAGAGTATTTGATAATTTGATTTGGCTAGTAACCAAATCAAACTTTTGTTTTACCCATGCTTGCATATCTTTTTGGCTAATACTTGGATGTTCCTTCTTATGCTCACATATGGTCCTCTTTATCTGGTCGGTTAAAGATGTTTTTGTTATTGATTTTGACTGATGATTGAAAGTCATTAAATTGAAGATTAAGAAAGATACAGTAGTATGGATTCTTTATCAAACTAAGATTTTAGAACTATATATAGTTTGTAGTGTAGGTTAAGTATATTTTCTTAGACTCTAAGTATTCTATACATACAATCTTATTAGTACATGAATATTAGTACATTGTACTTAGTCCACACGTATAGTGCATGTATTCCTAATCTAGAGTCTAAAGAAAATGAATGTAATTAAGTTTTTCATAAGAATTTTGACCATTACCCTCTAGGTACATTTGTACATTGAATGTAAAAATACTAGTCATAAGAAAAAAAATTAAAAAAATGTAAAAATACTATCTAAATGAATAATATATTCATTTATCGATAAATAAATAACCTCGCTAAACGAATATTTTTTCTAGTCCTGAAGATATTCATTTATCGAGGTTATACTGTATTTTGTAATTTTATAACAAAACACAGAGAAATTTGAAACTAATAAATGTTACTAAATGATAAGTAAATTTTAATGGGGACTAATTTTAGTTTCAACTCTTGGTTTCTCACGCTGAATTTTGTAAAGCTATACAGTTTTCTTAATTATTTTTGTCATAAATGAGAGTATTTAGGGATCATTAGTGGGGAATAGTAATATAAATCATGATTATGTGCTTTAATAACTATTATATGAAACGGTGGAGATCAGTTCATATTCAGTGATAATGTTCGGCAGTGTAAAAGCTATTAGAAGTTCCAAAGAATGACTTTATGATTTCTAAAATAAATAATTACTATGTATTAGGTTTAGTGTAATAAATAATTTAATTAAACATTTTAATAGAATGGGATTTTTATTTTTGGTGAAGGATAAAACTTTTAATTGGTAATTTCGTAATTCAACTTTTAATTTAAGATATTCCCACTTTTAAATTTAATATAGTATGATGATATTACCCAATTTATATAGTAATATAATTTTAACGAATGAGATTCAATTAAACCCCTTACACCCCTCCGTTTTAGCCCCTAGTCCTCCCCCACCCTAAGAAAAAAGTACAAAATAAACAAGTACGTCTCCATGTGATGGGTACAAAAGTTACAAGCTCCTACAAAGGAGATCCATTTCTGATCAATTATAAATGTTATTTTAGTTATATAATTCTTTTTATGAAAGATAATAAAAATATACCGTAGAAGATTCGTAATTTAAATGTAAAAAATACTTATGAAGTTATTTTTTTCTATTCAAATGGTACTAATTAATTATAGGAGATCATTTTCTCTTATTAACAGTCGAGCTCATCTTTTGTGAGATATCATATGGCTTTTGTGTGGTTCAAACAAAATGCAGATTAAGATCAAACTTACCTTTCATGCCTTATTGGTATGCAGAAAGTGATGCAATTGGTCCAAAATAAAAGGACCCAAATTGTCCTCACTTCCATATCCTAACTAGGCTTAATATTTCCTCATTATTTTGTCTTTTAAGTCATAAATTTTCTCAAAGTTTTAATAAATGTCAAATTTTCTCAATGTTTAATAAATGTTAGTTGGTGTATCTTTTTGTTAATATGACATGTGTTGATCATCCAAAAATACTTATCTAAATAGTTAACTACAATATGGTGTATCTATTAAACTAGTTGTTACAAGTTTTAGCCTATAAATACACACGTTTGTACCTATGTAAAAACACTGAAAATCATCTTTGTTTCAGCTTCACATCTGGATTATAATTTTGGTTGTCTCTGCTATTATTTATAATTGATAGAGCTTATCATTGTTGGAGAAATATCCTTGAGGACATCCTTAACATTATCTTAAACTTCACCACTTTTTGTAATTCTCCACCAAGTTGATGCTCAAATGATTACTAGATATGACCACTTTTAGAAGAGAGCACTAATGATATTATTGGGGACCTCCAAATCTGGTAACGTTGGAAAGAAGAAAAAGTGATGCAACTTTCTGCATTTTCTTATGACTAACTTTTCTTTACATTACATCTCTGATGGATTACATAAAAAATTCCACTCATATTGCCCTTTTAACTTTTTAAAACCTGCCCCTCTTTCTATTGTTTAGATTTTAGACTGGATAAAATGTGCACCATTTATCCCACATTCTAAAAAAGGCGATGCAAGAAAGACAAGTGGAAACAAATACTTACTTTGAAAGGTAAGAACTTTTCATAGGGCGAAAAGGTTGCCAATATCAATTATGCAAATAGCTTAGCACCACTTGGGAAACCATGAATTTCGTAAAGGATATTCAAGATTTAATATATATATCTATATATATGCAGTATGATTTTCTATATACACATTATAATTTTCCTACAAAGGGTGTTCACTATGTGGCTCCGCCACTGTATTAGCATTCCTTTACAGTGTTGTGAGCAATCCTCCAGTTACAAACACATTCAGGATCAATAGAAAGTATTGATTCAATACATTAGAGTAAAACAACTGTACATTCAGTCAGCTAATTCTGCAAATGTGCAGGTTCTTCAGCAACCTCAACTACTTTTCAAGCATGAAAAACATAAAGGCAAAACAAACAAAAAAGGCATCTTTAAATCATTTGTTTAATTATTTAGCATAAAGGGGAGAAGCAGACGGTCTCGGATAAGAAACTGAAGCATTTTTACCACTAGCAACATCACCAGCACTCCGTCTACGTGGTCTAGGCCGGTTGTGACTACCGTGGCTGTAAGTATTTCCTGCCTCTTTAGATTGCTGATAAAGCTGCTCCAGTTCTTTAACAATGTCACTCATGCTTGGTCTAAACCGAGGATCTTTGGATAGGCATCGCAAGGCAAGGTTAGCTACTTTACTCGCCACGTCCATTGAGTACTGGCCTTCAAGACGGGTATCCAAAACGCGGAAGACCTTACGTTTGTTGCCCAAGTAAGGTTTCGCCCACTCCACAAGGTTGTGTTCTCCGGATGGTCTATTCTTGTCGATCGCCCTACGACCAGACAACATTTCGAGGAGGACAACTCCGAAACTATACACATCACTCTTGCTAGTTAAATGACCTGTATCAAACAGATAAATCAAAGGGAGATAATTAGGATAACAGTTGAACGCAACATGGAAAGTAAATCAACGACTACGAGGTTGCTCATCTCATTCTAACATCAAGAAATCATAGTTCGTTCAGCACCCGAAAGAGCACTGAGGAGCGCAGTGCAAATGCGTCATACATGAATAAGGTTATTATAATAAAAGGAATATACCAACACAAGATCTCCTAAATCTTGAGATGGAATTTATTCAACATTCTCTTCTCTTTGATTACTTGTTCTATTCTAAATCACTAAGAAAAATAATGCAAAGATGCCCTGATCAGTATCTAACATCCTAAATTGCCATACTCTATGGCCGAGGGGGCTTGGGGGAGTAGTGAGGATGCGACTGGTATGTGGGACAAGATGGCCAGTTGTATTCGGGAGGTAGCTAGAGAAGTGTTAGGGGTCTCGCGGGGTAGACGTGGTAGGCATCGAGGGGACTGGTGGTGGAATGGTGAAGTTCAAGAGAAGGTAAAAGTGGAAAAAAGCGGTGTATGCAAAATTGATAGAAAGTAATGATGAGGTGGAGAAGTGGACGAATAGGGAATTGTATAAGATGGCGAGGAAGGAGGTAAAGCTAGAAGTTACGGCGGCGAAAACGGCGTCTTTTAATGCCTGTATGTGGAATTAGAGAAAAAAAGCGGGAATAAAAAGTTGTACAAACTAACCAAGGCGAAGGAGAGGAGGGCCCGTGAATTGGATCATGTGAGATGCATCAAGGACGAGACGGCAAAGTACGGGTAGAGGATGCGCATATTAGGCGGAGGTGGTAATCTTACTTCCATAAACTCTTCGAACGAAGGAGACATGACATTGTGCTAGAAAGATCTGGAGCAAGCTGGTAGGTAACGAGATTTTGGATATTGTAGAAAAATTAAGGTTGAGGAGGTTAAGGGTGTTGTGCGCATGATTATGCAAGGAACGAGCGACCGGGCCCAATGAGATCACAGTTGAATTTTGAAAGAACGCATGCAGGGTAGGTTTGGAGTGACTGATTGAGTTGTTTAACGTCATTTTTAATACGAAGAGAATGTCCGAAGAATGGAGGTGGAGTACAATGATTCCTTTGTACAAGAACAAAGATGATATCCAGAGTTGCAACAACTATAGGGGTATTAAGCTATTAAGCCACACTATTAAAGTTTGGGAGATGGTTGTGGAGATGAGGGTGAGAAGAGACGTGTTTATTTCGTGAACCAGTTTGAATTCATGTTGGAGCGTTTGACCACATAAGCAATTCATCTTATTAGGAGGTTAGATGAAGCAGTATAGGGAGAGGAAGAGAGACTTACATATGATTTTCATCAACCTCGAAAAGGCATACAACAAAGTTTCTATGGAGGTTCTATTGAGATGTTTGGAGGTTAGAGGTATACCTATGGCGTACACTAGGGTGATCAAGGATATATATAATGGAGCCAAGACCAGGGATACGAACAATAGGAAGGGATTCAGAGCTCTTCCCAGTGACGGTGGGTTTGCACCAGGGATCAAATCTTAGTCCATTTTTATTTGTCTTAGTGATGGATGGCCTGACGCGACAGATCCAAAGGGAGGTGCCATGGTGTATGTTATTTGCAGACGACAGTCTTTATTAATGAAACTCGGAACGAAGTGAATGCTAAACTGGAGGTTTGGAGACAAGACTCTAGAGTCTAAAGGGTTCAGGTTGAGTAGGACCAAGACAAAATACTTGGAGTGCAAGTTCAGTAACGGTAGAGACCTTGAGACCGGCGTGAAGGTGAGACTTGGTACTCAGGTCATTCCGAAGAAAGTAAGCTTCAAGTACCTTGGATCTATTATCCAAGGGAATGAAGAGATTGATGACAATGTCATTCATCGTATTGGGCAGGGTGGATGAAATGGAGGCTTGCATCTGGAGTCTTGTGCGATAAAAAAGTGTCACCAAAACTTAAAGATAAGCTCTATAGAGTGGTGGTTAGACCGACTATGTTGTATGGGGCAGAGTATTGGCCAGTCAAGACTTCGCACATCCAAAAGATAAAAGTCGCGGAGATGAGATTGCTAAAATGGATGTGTGGGCATACAAGGAAAGATAAAATTAGAAATAATAATATCCGGGACAGAGAGGGAGTGGCCTCGGTGGAGGATAAGATGTGGGAAGCGAGGTTGAGATGATTCAAGCATGTGCAGAGGAGAGACAAATGCCCCAGTGCGGAGATGTGAGAGGTTGGCTATGGACGGGTTCAGGAGGGGTAGAGGTAGGCTGAAGAAGTATTGGGAGAGGTGATTAGACGGGATATGACACAGGTGCAACTTACCGAGGACATGACCTTAGATAGAGGGTTGTGGAGGACACGAATTATGATAGAAGGGGTAGTACGTAGTCGAACGTAGCCCTACTTACGCTTACAAATTGATAATTGTAGTGTTATTATTGTAGGCCCACTTAGACTATCATACTAGTAGGCGCAGTAGTACTTTATAGTAGCGTTCGATTTCTACTGCTATGTGTTCTTTAATGTACTTTATTTATCTTATGTACCTGCATTAGTTACTGCTTCTTTTTCAGAATGCACTAGCATGACTTATTTTCTTGCTTTGCTTGTGCTTTGTCTTGAGTCAAGGGTCTCTCGAAAACATCGCTCTACCTATCAAGGTAGAGGTAAGGTCTGCGTACACTCTACCTTGGGACTCCATTGGGTATGTTGTTGTTGTATGGAAGGCGGGGGGGGGGGGGCACATGGGACCAGGAGAGGAAACTAACACACGAGAAAGGAAAAGAAACCATACCAGTGGCCATGTACTCTGGAGCTGCATATCCATAGGTCCCCATAACCCTTGTAGAGACATGGCTTTTATCACCCGTTGGCCCATCCTTGGCTAATCCAAAGTCCGAGAGTTTGGCAGTGTAGTTCTACAATGTAATAAGAGAAACAGTACCAAATAAGTACAGGTTTGCTGGTTCCGTAATACACAATTGCCCAAAAAACTAATTCACTGTGGACATACTGAATCAAGCAAAATATTCGAGGTTTTGAAGTCTCGATATATCACTTTTGTCTCAGCACTGTGGAGAAAAGCAAGCCCCTTTGCAGCTCCTAGAGCAACCTTCAACCGCAGTTTCCAAGATAGAGGCTGGAAATAAGAACCTCCTGTTAAAGAAGAAACGTACAACTTTTACTCCAAAGGTGTCGATGATCATAGATTAGAGTTGAAATTACCAATGGCAGGGCAAAGAACTCACTCCTAAACAAATGGTTTTCCAAGCTGCCCCGAGGCATGAATTCATAAACCAAAAGGCGGTGTTCGTCCTCCAAGCAATAGCCGATCAACTTTACAAGATGAGGGTGAGAAAACTGTCCCAAATAGTTTACTTCTGCCTAAAAACATAGAAACATAATACAAATTAGAATGTGGACAACCTTTACAACCTTGTGACACTCAAAATAAGAAAGTATTAGCACTTTAACGGCGGCAGTTCATGGGATAATCAGTGCACTTAAGCTGGGCTTTTTTCATTTTTGGTCCGTCGGCCAAAATCATTTACAGGCGATACCCAAAATAAGATTATGTATATAATATGCATGTTTATGTATACAATATGTATATTATATGTATATTTATACTTCATAAGCAAAACCTATACATTTGCTGGCTATTAATTTTTTTAGCAGTCCAAAATTGGAAATTACCCTAAGTTTAAACCGAGTCGAACAACTCCATATAGAACATAAGGTACTCACCAGCCATTCCCTGTGACCTTGAAAACCTTCTTGATTTAGTCTTTTCACCGCGATGATCACGCCAGTCCCGGGCTTGGTAGCTGCAAACGTGTTCTCATCAATCCACCCTTTGAAAACCGAGCCAAATCCACCTTCTCCCAGCACGCTATCGGGACGAAAGTTCCTAGTGGCAGTTTTGAGATCAGAAAAACTGAAGCTCTTCAAATTGGGAGACTGCAATATCTCTCCTTCGCTCCTGGTAGGCGGTGGGACCCTGGAGCTTGGATTGCTATCATATCCATCTGTGCTAACAGATCTTGAATTTAGCCCTGTAACAATTCTCTTAATATATTAGATAACTTGATTAGCAATAATTAACCTCATTAGACCCCAAAAAGCTACTTAAACCAGATATAGCAACAAGCTATGTTCATCAGATAACTATTATTACCAAATAGAGGGTGCTAAAGTTACAAGGTAAAGATTAGCAAAAACTCCAACTAGCCACTTTGCTGAATTATTTACTTTTCCTGGAATAATTTTTCACTTTATTTCAAGATCAATGTTTGATTATAAAATTTCCAAATCCAACTTGGAGTTGGATTCTAAATTTGGAAAAGTGCTCCAAACCTGTTTTCTAACTCCATCCTCATAAATTCCAAATAAAATGTTCTTTTCTCTCCTTCACAAAAAAGTATAACCAAACACAACTCCATCTTTAACTCAAACTTCATAATTTTCAAATAAAGTGAAAAATATTTGGAACCTTCCGCCAGACGCCTACTAACGATTAGGAAAAAAACTCCAAGTAGCCACTATGCTGAAAGCCAAACTTATATGACTCTTATGATGAAATTGATTGTATTTCAGTTACATAAACAAAGAATTGATCATCCTTAACTGAATAAAAATTGGGGAAAAAAACACAAACAAACAAGACTATTTTGCAGAAACAAACTACAAAAGATTTGAATTTGCAAATTGTGCAAGTAGTATTATACAAGAAGAAGAGTGCATAGTCTCATAAATACATTTAAGCTATCAACAATACCTGTATGAAATGGGCTTTCAGCTTTAATTCTAGCACTCAAACATATCCCCATTAAACAGAAAAAATCACCCCTTTAGCTCTCTTTGCTTCTGTAGATCACACAACACGCAACCACTTGTAAAATATATATATATATAGCAGATCCAAGTTGCTCAAAGCTGAAATATATGAAGATAAAAGAGAATTAAGTCTTAAATCAAACTTGCTTTTCAAGAACCAAGATTATTAATCAAAATTTAAAGTAAAAAATGAATCTTTTCAAGAAAAGAAGCAACCCCACCTCTTCTTCTTTTGTTTTTTTCAAGAAAAATCAACAGGATTGGAAAGATAAGAGAGATGATAGCTGCTTGTATGTGTATTTGCAGAGGCAAAAAGCACAAATTTATGTTCTTTAGCAACGGTTTGAAAATTTAAAGACTAATCTTTTGGACCCCAAAAAGAAAAGAAAAAAACAGCTCCCACCAAATGACACGAGTTTTTCCAAAAACCAAGAATATTAATTAGTAAATCAACAGAAACAAAATCAAAATTTCACCCAACCTCCTGTTATTTTCAAGAAAAGTCAGCAGGGTTGGAAAGATGATGGCTGCTAATTTGCAGAGGAAAAACAAAGTGCTAAATCTTGACTTATCTTGTGTTAGCACTGGGTTTATATTATAATCAATATTATAGAAATGTGACTTAGGAGAGAGAGAGGGAGGGGGAAGTAGGTAGAAGGGGATATTAATGGCGGGGGATGGTACTGCTACTACTACATATTTTTAAGCTGTCTCTCTTTCTTTGGACTGCTGGTCTTTAAGGGGTTTGCTTTGAATATGTGATCATAAATTTAGTACACCGACTTTCTTTTATGTTAATGCATTTATATTCTAGATAGGCAATATTTGTAAATCATATAGCCACAATAGATATACTTTAAATTTGAACTCCACCATTAGTTAAATATCTTAATTTACAAAATAATTATTTAAACACCTCAATTTAGTTTTATTGTATTAATTATACGCTCTTGACTTATAAAATAATCATCTAAATTCTAAATGACTCCAAAATTTATGTATCACGTGACTATCGAATATCCACGAGACATAATGGGAATGAATTGAAATATCTAAATGTGCATTTTTAATATTAAAGTGATTGATTATCAGTTGAGGTCTAAATAAGATAACATCTATATATTATACCAAGCATATAAGCTACAATCTTAACCAAATTGAAATTAGTTATATAAATTTTCTGAGATTAAATAACGAAAATATCTCCTTTTTTTTTTTTGGATAAGTTTAAGCAATTTCTTAAATATATTTTTGAGTAATTTTGGTCATTTAAATTTGTTGAAAAGTGAATACGTTTGATTTTTATCAATATATTTAACAAATTATGTGTTTTAAATTTAATGAAACTCATACTTGAAGGTGCAATTTTTATTTCTTGTGGGGTTTGGTATAATTTTCTGAGGTGCAGTTTTGTTATTTGTGGGGTTTGGTGTAAATTTTGCTAAGGTGCAGTTTTTGTTATTTGTTGGATTAGTGTAATTTTTTAGTGGTGCAACTTTTCCTATTTTTATTCATTTCTCGTGCTTGGTACTATTTTCGAAATTTGATAGGATTTTCATTGTATTTTTTTTATTAAATATTTCTTTGTAGACGTTATTAAATTTAACGATCATAATTTGTTAAATATCTCACGATGGACAAAAATGCTCACTTTTATCATATTTAAAGGACTAAAACTATACATGAGTATATTTAAGAGACTATATTATATCTACTCCTAAACATAATGGGCTAGTTTTGTCATTTTCATATAGTTTCAATTAAACTCATTTCGCTCTAATATATTAAAATTTTAAAAGAAAGTTCTTTATTTTGTGTAATAACATGTAAGAAGTCAGCCATAATACATTGGGAAGAAGTCCAAACAAACAAATGTTTATGGTGCATCCGTTAAACTCCTCCGGCCTCACCATGTCTTTTTTTCTTCATGCTACATTTTTGTCGATAACTAAAGAATTAGTACAATATTTCTCTTAAATTTAGTAAGTTGTGAAGGATTTGATATGATAAGAAGCAAAATTAAAATTCGTCTGTAATTAAAGAACTAACACGACAACTTTTTGCTAAGTTGTGTAAGTCAACACATGATAAGGCAAAAAGAAAATTCAATAATGGAAATGAGAATTAGTTGATCCACCGAGGCCACCACGGATGATGTAGTTGGACGGATGAGATTCACCCATACTTAATTCACAGGATTCTATGTAAAAGTTGCTAACTCGAATTTCTAATAGACTTATTAGTTCCGCAGCTCGGAGAGAAAGTTCCATAAGCTTTTAGAATAGAATTCTTATTTTTTTGTAAAAATTATTTTACCTCCTTAGTAAATGTACTTGACGATCATCAACAGCTATAATAAAATGGGATATAATTTTTTTTACGTTTAATTAGAGATTTCAGATTTGAATCTTATAAATAAAAAATTCTAGTATTAAGTGTTTTTTCCTTTAATAAATTTTACGCTACAAAAATCAGAATCAATCGAACACCAAAGCATATACTAAATTATTTGAGGATAATTTACATTAATCAAGTTAGTGAATTGCTCATAAAGTCATACCCAATGATTTTGTTTTTTGAAAGAAAAATTGTTGCTCCACTTCGTAAATATGAACACAAGAAAAATAGTCAAAGTCTCATAGAAGTTCACGGCAAAACATATGAGAAGTCTCACTTTTTATGGATGCCACCCATTCATCACTTTTTTTGGGTGGTTCACCACATGCTAACACCCGTACTACATACCAAAAGACAAGTACTACCATTCATAATTAAAGCAAAATTGCACTTTTAAATCCACCGACTAATGGATAGGAATTAATATTACCCCAAATTGTTATTTTAAAAGAAACTATAGAAGAATGTGGTGTAGCACCGGACAAGAAATTTTTGATTTGAGTTCTGAATATAGAAAAATATTTGATAGGGAGTGTTTTTTTTAATGGGTTCTATGTAGTGTGAATCTGAATATAATGGAGTTTCAATACGAATGTCGAACACTCAATGCAAATGAAGAAAAAAAAAGAATGCGTAGCAACTTAGCAAAGAGTTTTAACTTTTAAGTCAAAAGGAAGCAATAATCTCCCGTTTTCTTGGATTGTAATCATATATGGAAACCAATTAATTAACATGTGATTCTCACCCAACCAGCATTTTCTGATTTTCACATATTTGGCTACTTATGCTATCCGATAAATAACTTTTGAGCTTTAAGTTTTATACATTGAGGAGGGATCGGTAGCTGTTAGAGTTATGCATGTATTAAAAATCTAGAAATTTGTTATGCATAGATTAGTTATATTATATTTATTTATGTAGAGATTAGTTATGCAGAATTTAGTTATTTCATCTTATGGCCTGCATAAAATAATAAATAAATTAACTTATACATGTTGTATTTATGTAAAATTGTAAAATGACAACCAAACACTATACTTGATGTAATGAATTTTCAACAAAACAACTAATAAAATTACCAAACATGGTATTAGCTATGCTAATTTTAATGCATGAATAACTCCCTTCCTAATCAGCAACCAAACTACACATGAGGATGAGTTTAGTACAAATGAAAAAAAAAAACTGGAAAATAAGTATTTTTTATTTATTTTCTGATGTTTGATAAGTAGAGAATATTATCTCTAGATATTTATATATAATTTATACAAATATTATGGGGATGGAGTGGGGGCAGAAGCGAGGTGGGGTATTGAGGGTGGAGAAAACAATTTGTAAGAAGTGTCATTTATGAAATTTGTTTTTCTTATTCTTACAAAAAGAAAAACTTATTTTTCTAGATAAAATATCTTTTATCAATAAAACATAATAAAAATATAAAAATATCTGGAAATATTCTCCTCTGCACTAAACACACCCGGAGTATAAAACTATTAACACATTATATCACTTCAAAGGTTATTGCGTAATTTTATTTTAAAAATAGTGATTAATAACCTAATATAAGTAGTAAGCAACTTGATATAACAAATCAGTTACACTAATAGTAGAAAAAAATTACAGTACCCCAAGTATATAGTAATTTAAATTCCTTAACTTTTTAAATTTTATTACAGCTAGCCCTACAGGCTACAATCTTCTAGTCATTTCTCTCACCCACTCTTTATATGTTTGATCAACCATTCATGTGTTGTGACCTACTTTGTAGTAATATAACAAGACAATATTTAAGAGGGGTTGACATCCACAAAAATCAACTTATTTCCATTTAATATATCATATACTAATTCGAAAAGCAGCTTGTGAAATTATTTGCACGGATACAGTTTTGACTAAATTCAGTAATGTTGGTTCAAATTATGTATTTATATTAGAGAGTTTATTTAATATAATTAGTTAATTTAAAATACAATAATTAAAAAAAGCTAGAATCGGGAACCTCTAAATATCAATTATGAATCTGTCTTTAAATTTCATGTACGGCTATTGCATTTTACCTGCTTATTCTATCCAATGAATAATATCCATGCGTGAAATTGCTTAAAAATATAAGTTCATGAGTTGCTTTAATATCATAAATATTGATAAGCATACTATTATATATAGTGAGTAAAATTTAATAATCATACCTGATATTAATCCGAATATTTCCTCATGTGATTTTAGCTTGTACATATGAAGATCTAACACCCTCGTGTGTTTTAAATGTAAGCATTATTATATGAACTATAAGTGGTCAAGTAGAAAAGAGTTAAATATAAATTTAACTAAGTATTGTATTCCTGTCAATAACAGCAACGTAAAGATAATAATAGAAAATATTGTTAATTCAGAAAAACTTCACATCAAAATTGGTATTCCGCCCTTTGTGGCAGTCTAAACGTCTTACTTTTCTTTTTAATTTATCCTAAAATAATGTCTATTTTTATATTTAGTAAATATTTCAATTTCAACATTCTACATGATGAGTTTAAAATCAAGAACTACACACATCTTTAATTTAAGATTCAAAAGTCTCTATTTACTTTTTAGACTTCGTAATCAATTAAATTAAGACATTTAAATTGGAACGGATAGAATAAAATTCTGAATAGATCAAGTAACTATTGCTCTAAAGTATAAAATACTGCTATTAGTGGACTATTATCAAATCAGTCCGTGAGATACGGATTGCCGAGCCTAATATTTTCGAAACCGACATCTCATATTTAAAATTAAATTTAAATCATGAATTCGTTTTTGTATTAATAATAATTTTAAAACCTTCAAAATGAAAAGATAGTCATATAAGTTAAGATAAAGAAAATAATAAATTACGGAGTAGAAAAATACTAGGTTGCTTAAAGAGTGGAATACGACTGAAAACTTCATTACTCCTAATAAAATATAGGGCCATTCTAATAAGTAAATACTTTTGGTTCAGATATACGTGAGCGTTAGGATATGATCCATTTTAATTAAGATTTTAAATGATGATAAGAAATAATCATTAAAATAAATATAATATTATAATGGATTCTGAAATTTCGCAAGCAAAAGTACGTACGACAGATTGAGGAGGCAATAGTCAAAGGGTGGGCACTATTTGTAACCTTTTGAACGAGATTGACGCCCAACCAATCACCATATTCCATTTGTTATTATTATAAATAAAGTAATTACTCTATCTATCTCAATTTATATGACACAATTTTCTTTTATTTATTTAAAAAAGAATGTCACATTTTTATATTTAAAAATAATTTAACTTTATGATATGAATTACAACCATATATTTATATAAGACTTATTTGGATTACACATTTCAAAAATCTTCATTTTTTTCTTAACTTATATATCAAGTCAAATGGTGCCATATAAATTGAGACGGGGAGAGTAATACACTAATAATCTTTCATTATTGTTTCCTTTTTTCTCTTAACGAAAGAAACACAGCAGATTGGATTTCAGCCATACCAATAAATAATACTAATGATAGTAACAACCCTAAAACATATGCTAACGTTAATATGCTTTGTATAGTTTGTATGGGCCGGTGACGTACGATGAGTTTTTCTAGTAGTATTAGTATTTACACCTATTATCAGAACTCATTAAATATGGATAAGGGAATGACTTATGAGTAGTTTTGTTTTTCTAATTTTGAATTGATATTTATTTTATATTATTTTCAAGAAATATATATTTTATGAAATTATTTTCGTTGTATACGGTGAAATCCAACATGACACGTAGCAAGGTTGGAATGTGGAGTTCGAGGTGGACGGTTGAGTTCTGGGCCGGATATGAGTGGCACCGGAGTGAGGCGGAAGTTGAAGCGAGTACGGGTACGACCAAGTCAGGTGACACCAGATGAAGTATCGGAGGCATCCAACGTATACCCATTCTGGATATGGCGCCAACTGTTACTCATTTGTCATTAAGAAGGCTTTATTAGCTTTAATTATATTTAATGTGAGAGGGAATCTCGGTCATTAACGTTTTATTTTATAGCTATAAAAGGAGTTCAACCTTCATGTTTGGAAGGGCATCCAATTCTCATTATTAGTACTTGTACAATCAATCTTATAAGAAATATACTCAATAGCTCTCACTTTGGCTCATAACCGAAGCAATTTAGCTAAGGCCCATACCAATCTTGCTGAGAAGATTCATGCAAGTTTACAACATTTCATGCTAATTTTCTTAGTTGTTTCTTTCATTTTCTTACTTATTATTAATTGATTATCATCTTATATTGCAAGTCAATCCACGTACCCTTAAAACCACTTACAAATTCAACTGTACCTTTTTGGGTAAACAATTTGAGGTCCACGGTGGGCCTAAGGATAATTGCGGTGATTTGTTCAAACTTCACTTGTTTCTTTTGAGATTTTGTGAATAGGTTTCTACCTTATGTTAGCAAAATGTCTGACGAAAGTCAAGTTGGCGCTAATAACAACAATAACAACCTCAATGTCAACGACGATATCAACAACAACAATGATGATGATATCAACAACAATGCCCGGTCATTGACCCAATAACCGGCGAGCCACTGATTTTGCCACTCATAGTTTCACCCTAGGGATCTAGGAGAACTAGTGAAAGAACACCAAATGGTGATGATGAAGCGAACAATGGAGTGCGGATAGCCGGGGCAGATTTGGCTCGAATTTTTACCATGCTGGAGAAACAGTATGAGGCGATCACTCAGTTACAGAAAAAGAGCAGTGGAGCAAGCACAACAGATGAAACTCGCCCAGTCCGTGAGGAAGATCAAGTCCGAGGTGAAGATATAGTCAAAGGAAATGGAAATGGTTCGGGGGCAAATGAGCCCTCGGAAGTCTTGAAAATGCTTCAGGCTTTGAATAAGCGTATGGAGACTAATGAAAAGAAGTTTGAGATTTTCAATTCTCGGATAAATCAGATCCTGAGGGCACCTCCAATCTTGAAGGGGCCACACTTAAAGAAATACATCCAGCTGTCGTTTTCACCAAGTGCGACTCCAAAATTAATACCAAAAAGGTTTAAGATGCTAGATCTTCCAAAATATGATGGCACCACGATCCACATGAGCACGTGACATCATACACTTGCGCGGTGAAAGGCAATGACATGCAACCGGATGAGATAGAGTCAGTGTTGCTCAAGAAGTCAGCGAAACACTGACCAATGGGGCAATGACCTGGTATTTTTTATTACCCTAACATTCCATTACTTTGTTTGAAATGCTTGGAGATGCATTTATAAAGTGTCCAAGCAAGAAAAGCAGACATATTCAAAATAGCTCAGAATGATACAAAACCGTTCCGTAAGTTTGTGATAAGATTTCAAATGGAATAGATGCTCCTTCCTGCGGTACCAGATGAATGGGCAACCGAAGCTTTCACTAAAGGACTAAACCCAAGAGTTCCAGCGCCTCTTTAAAGTTGAAGAAAAACTTGTTGGAATTTCCAGCAGTCACTTAGGCGGACGTACATAACAGGTATGAGTCAAAGATCGAGTAGAAGATGATAAGTTCGAACTTCCATTGGGATCAACGGGACTGGACAAAAGCAATGATAAGTCAAAATGGGTCGCTGATTCGGGATAAGGTCTCTAAATGATAGATATCAACTCTACGGACAACCCGAGAGATCAAACTACAGATCGGATCGAGGCCGCAATAATCGCAACTTTTCATCAGATATAGGAAGTAGAGATAGACGCAATGATCGAGGGACTACCAGTAGGGGCTTGCAACTTAAAATGACATCGGTGGTGCGTCTTCTAACAATGTCGAAAGACCAATGCTATCCGAATACAATTCCAACATGATACAGCCGAATTTGTGTCAACTATTGGACACATCAAAGAGGCAAGATGGCCAAGGCCACTTTAGACGATCCAGCTCAGAGAGATCCAAATTTTCTATGTGATTATCACGGAATACATGGTCACCGAATGGAGGATTGTCGATATTTGAGGGATCAAGTGGCCCGGTTGCTAAAGAATGGCCATCTGCGTGAATTTTTTAGCAATCGAGCAAAGGGTAACTTCAAAAATAGAGAACCAAATAAACAAGTGGATCCAATTGAACCCCAACATATCATAAATATGATTATCGGAGGGATGGATATTCCGAAAGGGTCCGTCATGACTGCGAAAAACAAAAGTGTTAATACTCGAGAAAAAAGGTCCAGGAATTTCTTGCCGGATGAAGCAATTTCTTTCAGCGATGAAGACGCGGAGGGCATCATTCAACCCCACAATGATGCGTTGGTAATCTCTGTTTCTATTAATCATTTTCAAATTAAGCGGATTTTAATTGATCCAGGTAGCTCTGCCAATATCATCCGGTGAAAGATGGTAGAACAAATGGGATTGCTAGATCAAATTGTTCCGGCGGCCCATGTTCTTAACGGGTTCAATATGGCTAGTGAGACTACAAAGGGGAAGTTATTCTTCTAGTCAACGCAGCCAGGACAATTCGACAAATAAAGTTTTATGTTATCAAATGAGAAATGAGGTACAATACGCTGTTCGGAAGGCCATGGAACATGATATGAAGGTCGTGCCTTCGACATTACACATGATGATAAAATTTCCGACTCCAAAGGGAATTAAGAAAATTCGAAGAGAGCAACCGGCAGCAAGGGAAATGTTTGCGGTGGAAGAGTAGGTGGAAACTCAAAAAGAAGTGAAGGATGAAAAGAAGGGTAAGAAAGTCAAATAGCAATCAAATGATTCGGGCACGTCGTATCAGAAGAAAGAGGAAGGTGAAAAAGAAAACTATGAGGAGGAAGAGGATTACTATCGCGTTTCGAGGTCGTTTGTGTTGTCGGACGATTCAGACTCTACTAATTCAACTGTACCTTTTTTGGGGTAAACATTCGTGTTATTTAATGACACTCCTTGTGGAGAAGTGTCTTCACCATATGAAGCTAGCATTTGACTATAGATTTTGGATAAGATTTTGAAGATTTATCTTCAAATATCTGTTTGACCATATATTTTAGATCAACTTTTGAAAATATTTTGTCTTCAAAAAATTTTCATGTTCCAAAAACTGGCGCAGAGGTCTGGAGTTTTGGGATCTTTACTCACAGAACTTATAATTTTGTCATGTAAAATGCATGTCCAAACACAACTTCAAATTTTAAAAATCACAACTTTAAAAACTCAAATTATCAAGTTTCAACTTCAAAATCTATTGCCAAGCGGGAGCGAAATATTTTTCATTAGACACATTGGTAGAAAATATTTTACATTAAAAAGTGCTCATTAAATTATGTTTTGATGTTTGAGTCAGCTTCGATCAATAATTTATGCTAATAATAGAATGTCGAGAAATTGCAGGTTGGTAATATATAGTTACTATGACTTATGAGTATTAACGACTGAAAATAACTTTTAATACTAAGTAGGAAGCAAAATGAGATAGTTTTAGTGGCATATGATCTTCCTATTTGGTGTAAATGATGATTTTCCATTCGGACAACAGTTCCAACTATGTTAAGCTAATCAAACAGTAGAATTTTTCCAATATAATCAACGAAATTATTTGTAGAACATTTTTACGACTTTCCAAACTCATCCTTGTATAGTTTTTTGTCCGTTCTAGTTGTGCCCTTTATCTTCGTTTTATTGAATACAAGAAAGGGTCAAAATGGTCACATGTTGAACAGGCTATGGGGATCTTTTAATATAGCCTTGCGATTGCGGTCGTCGAGTCGGCTGGCATGTATGTACTTATCTATGTCATTCGCTACACTTGTCTGCGCCTATCGGTTGATTCTATTGCCTGCCGGTTAGTGAAACTTTTTCGTTTAACATATTATAAATGACTCAAAAATACTCTTCTTAGATCCACTGGATCAAATTAATATGCCTCTTCCTTTTACTTATTGGATCAAAAATACATTTCTTTCACCTATTAGATCAAATTTGCTTCGGACGTTATTTTCAAATTTAAAAATTACTTCTCCATACACAATCATATGACATTTAATTCAATACGTGATCAATAAATTAGAGGTATACACGTGTGCTTCAAAGACTTTAAGATACAATTAGGACCTTCGAGAAAGAAATTAAAGTAGTACTTGGTGCCTATCTATTTTGAAGATTAATTTAATAAACTTATATTGGAATATATGACAGTGAGTTAGTTTCATAAAGCTTGTCTTTTTGAAGAACAAGAAACATTATGAAATTTCTTGTAAAATAACAAAAGGGTTCACGTGCACACTTTTTTTCATTGTTTGCAATTCTTTTTTATAATAAGTTTAACCAAAATTTGGACCTCAAAAGTTTTTCAAAAGAATATTGCCGCCTTAGAATGTTACAAAACCAGACGGGACCATTCTGCTCGTCAACTTTGACGAACTTCAAGTTCCCTCATGGTCCATTCAAGGCTTCAACTTGGATGGATGCCTAATATATTCAACTCCAAGAATTAGAAAATTGAATGGTTATAAATCAGATAGAGAGACAATAGCTCATATATCTAACTTAACCAATGTAAGGTTATGGCATCTGTTGGAAATTGGATATGGATCACCGATATGGTCAACCCGGATCCATAACCAAATAAGTATTATATATATATATATATATATTTATTGTTATTAATAATAAAGAAAAAGGAGAAATGACTCAACTATTGGAAAAAAAAATTGAACCGTTATACCTATTAAGGAAACATAAAAGAAGCTCCGCAGGAAAGAACTTCTCACTTTTGAAGAAAAAAAAAGAATGTTTTCTTCATTCATTCCAAATAGAAAAATACTCTTCTTCTCTGTGAAGAACTTCGAAGGTAGATTCATGATTGTTCATTGACGCATTTTTCTTCTCTGTAATTCAGGTATGACTTACACTGTAAACTTTACAATATAGTTTGTGTTTATACATGTGATTATACTGTCGACTAATAAAATAAATATATGGATCTTGGGAGAACTATGTGTTTTTAGATTATTGTATTTTCCTACAGCATCCTCTTTTTTTTATTTCTCGCCCGATGTTCGATATGCGCATTGAAGCTCGACTAAATTCGAATTCTGCCGGAAAGTCTCACATTGGGAGGCAAAATACTCCCTAACAAAGACGACTCCCTTCCAAATTATGGCATCCTCATATGAATTGAGTTGGAAATGTCTAATAGGAATATATTATCATGTGTTCGGGTGCTCGATTGAAACATGTCGAAATTCGAGTGTCTAAATGACATTTACTGATAAATTTAAGAGGTTATCGATGTATCCGCCTATTCATTTGGATCCTCTCTAGCTTGAACTCACTCATACTCTAAAAGAAAAGGGAAAAAAGAAGTAATATTAAAGACCAAAGTCTAACAAAAAAATAGCATTAGCAAGATATTTTAATTATTTTGATTGCTTAGCACTTAGTGTTAGAATTGTATAAATCTCACTTGGGGAGCCTTTCTCATTAATACAAAATATATATAGGTGTACAATGTGGAATCTCTATACAACAGGGATACTAGTTCTACCATAATTACATAACCCTAAATATGGTAAATACAATAGTGGTACACACGTGCTAATACACCCCCTCAGTCGGAGCGGGAGAAGACCGAATGCTAAGACTGGATCTGAAGTCGAGGAATAGATGTCTAGGAAGTCCCTTGGTGAATATATCTGCATACTGATATGAAGAAGGCACATGCAATACCCTGACATGACCGAGAGAAACCTTCTCACAAACAAAGTCGGTGTCCATCTCAATGTGCTTGATTCGTTGATGTTGAACCGGATTATGAGACAGATATATGGCGGATATATTATCACAATAAACCAAAGAAGCCTTACATAATGGACAATGAAGCTCCAAAAGAATGTTTCGGAGCCAATAGATCTCAGCAACAACATTAGCAACGCCTCTGTATTCTGCTTCTGCACTCGAACGGGATAATGTGGGTTGCCTCTTGGTGAAACCAAGAAATAAGATTATCTCCTAAGAACACACAGTAGGCTGAGGTGGAGTGTCGCGTGTCCGGACAACCTGCCCAATCAGGATCTGTATATGATAACAACATGTTCGGTGCGGAGGTGTATAGATGCAAACCATAATCAAGTGTCCCCTTAACATATCAAATGATACGTTTGAGGGTAGTAAAGTGAGGCTCTCTGGGGGAATGCATAAATAAGCATACCTGCTGAACAACATAAGCAATATCAGGCCTGGTAAAAGTGAGGTACTGTAGGGCACCTGCAAGACTCCGGTAGAGAGTGAGATCTGACACTGGATCACCATCCAAAACACTAAGCTTTGATTTAGAGTCAACTGGAGTAGACATGATCTTGCAATTTGCCATTTTAGCCCTGTAAGTAATCTCCACTGCATACTTACATTGACAAAGAAACATAGTGTTTGCAGATCTAGTCACTGAGATCCCCAAAAATAGCTCAACTTCTCCAAGTCAGTTATAGCAAATTCTGTTTTGAGCAGTGCAATGATCTCATTTTTCAACAACTCAGATGAGGCAGTGAGCACAATACATTCACATACAATAACAAATATGCAATGCTACTACCTCTATGAAAAATAAACAGAGAATTATTGCACTTGTTGCATACAAACTCAATATGCAAAATATATTGTGCAAGACGATCATACCACGCTTGAGGGGCCTCTTTCAAGCCATAACATTTCTTATCCCGAAGATGACATACATACTGAGGGATGCAGGATGGACAAAACCAGGCGGCTGGTGCATGTAAACAATTTTTTTAAATCCCCATGTAGAAAGACATTATTTACATCAAGTTGATGAATCGGCCAGTGCTTACCCATAGCAATACTCAGAACTGTGCGAATCGTGGCCGGTTTAACAACCGGACTGAAAGTCTCACCACAATCAATACCCTCTTGCCGTTTGGTGTCATTAGCCACAAGTCTTGCCTTATGTCTCTCAAGATCACCATTGTCTCTATATTTGTGGCGAAAAAGCCACATGTAACAGATCACATTCACCCCCTCTGGTCTAGGAACCAAATCCCACGTGTGCTGTTTCGTTAAAGCATTAAATTCCTCACATATGGCCGCATTCCAATTAGGGTCAATTTTGGCTAGGTTTTGGTTTTTGATAATTGGGGAAATTGTTTGTTGATAAGTTAAACTGGACTTTGGGCGTGAAACTCCCGTGTTGGGCACGGGTTTCCATTGGGTGAGTGGGTACCGTGGGTGGATGGGTATTTAGTTGGGTTTGTGGTTTCGGATCACCGGTTTGGTGGTTGGTGTCAGAACGGTGACATGTGTTGTCGATGGGACAAGGCATTGGGTGAGACAATAGGTTGGGTATTGGGTATGGTGTCGGTGGTGGGTTGGGACTGTACCGGTGGTGTGTTAGTGTGGTGTTGGTGTTGCGGGTACTGGAGTAGTTGTGGTCGTGGTTCCGATGAGTGGTAGGGTTCCGGTGGAGGGGTGATTGACCGAGTTAGTGGCTACGGTGGTTTCTAGAGGCTGCGACACAGTAGGTGGTGGTAGTTAGTTCCGGTTGGTGGTATGGATGATTACCGGTGGTGATCCAGAGATATTTTGCCGATTATCGAAGGTGGTGGCAATCGACGACTGGTGTGACAGAGATAGAGGCGGTGACAGGGGTGCAGAGACGTTATCGGTGGTGACAGCAGCAAGTGGCAGTGACGGGGTTACGGTGTTGGACTGATGCAAATGGCTAGGGACGACGGGAGAGAAGCCGGAGGTGGCAGTACCCCGATCGGGGTTTGACTGAGCAGTGGTGGTGGCAGATGGGACTGGAGGGGATGGGGAGTTGACGACCGGACTGGAGGTGGTGGCAGTTTGTGCGCCTGCTGCCGCTGGAACAGTGACAGTCTGACGGAATGTTTGTTGGATAAGCGATGATGGGTCCGAATCTTCGAGGAATTGATAATCAGTGACTCGAAATTTTTTAATGTTGTCAAACGGAAAAACATACTCAATAAAAGTGACGTGGCGAGAAATTATGATTTTGTCGGTGGAGAGCTCATAGCACAGGTATCTCCTATGGTTTGACGGAAAACCGAGGAAGGCACATAGAGTTGATTTGGGTGCCAATTTGTGGGGGGCAGTGAATGTCAGATTAGGGTAATACAGACAACCAAAGATTCTAATATGGTCATAGGTAGGGATCCGACGGTAGAGAATTTCGGTGGGTGTCTTATTTTGAATCGCAGGGGTAGGTAGAATGTTGAGAATGTGTTCTACCGTTTTTAGTGCATATACCCAAAAAATAGGAGGGAGAGACGCATGAAAAAGGAGGTACGAATCACATTATTAATACTTCGGAGAATTCTTTCGGCTTTACCATTTTGAGGGGAGGTATATGGGCATGAGAAACGAAAAACCATGCCGTTAGCCACACAAAATTTATGAAATAGAGAATTATTAAACTCTCGGCCATTATCACATTGAAACGATTTTATGTCTTTTTCAAATTGCGTTTTAACCAGTTTACGAAACTCAACAAATTTGGAGAACACTTGAGATTTGAGTTTGAGTGGATAGACCCAAAGAAAGTGAGAGAAATCATCCAAAAATACCAGATAATATTTGTGGCCTAAGTTGTTAGTTATTGGAGATGTCCATAAATCAGCGTGAATAATATCAAATGGGGAGAAGTAGTACTCATAGAAGCCGTAAATGGTAGTCTAACGTGTTTCCCTAACTGACACGAGGAGTATGAGAAAGATTCCCTTTGTTACATTGAATTAAATTTCGGTTTCTAAGAGAATAAAAAATGTGAGAACCCGGATAACCAAGTCTACTATGCCACGTAGATGGAAATATGATTGTTAAAACGGCTGATTTTAGAATTGTATGGTTGCAAAAGGCTGTGGTTTTCTTGGACAGTGAGCCGCAAAGAACAGAGGCAAAAAGAAGGGTTTAAGTTTCGGCTTCTGATACCATGTTAGAATTGTATAAATCTCACTTGGGAGCCTTTCTCATTAATACAAAATATATATAAGTGTACAATGTAAAATCCCTATACAACAGGAATCCTAGTTCTATCATAATTATATAACCCTAAATATGATAAATACAATAGTGGTACACACGTTCTAATACTTAGATCTACCTATGGACTGGACAATCTCCATAAAATTCCGGTGACAGTTTTGTATTAGCCAATCAGAACAAAATAATCGTTTTCTGAAAAGAAAAAAAAAAGTCACATTCAATGTTTACCTCAAATCACTTTACTAAAATGGGTGGAAATACGCTAACTAGTTATGGTCAAATAATAAGTGTATGTAGAAGTGCAGTCATATTATCATTGATTTTGTATAAACACCAAGGCATGTAAATTTTTTAGTCTTTTTCACTAACAACTAATACAAAATTAAGCATGTTAAACATGTATTATTAAAATATCCCATTCTTGCCTTCTACACAAGTAAACCTCTTTAGCTAAAGTGACATCATATGCATGACATATCATTGGCTCTTAAGGCCTGAATTTCGTACCAAAACACAATAGTTAATCACATTTAGAAGGAAAAAAAAAAGAAAAAAAATATATGAATGGTTAACACTATTATATTACAACTTGGACATGTTAAGTCTAAATCCAAAAAAGTCCAAAAGATCATGTTTTTTTATTTGATATTTTCCCAATTAAGATGCTTCTGGCAAGTTGCTGGATACTTTTACATGATTTTACTCAGCGTTTTGCCTGTCCATCTATGCCAACGTATAGAACAAAATACTAGTATATGGACATAGTCCTTTCTTCATTTTTTTTTTTTTTAAAATATAATGGTTGGTTCTCATCATAATACAGTTTTCTGAACATTTTCCTTTGCGTTAATAAGAGGGGAATCGTTTTCTCATTTTAGAGTTAATGTTCAAAATACATCTATCACTTTTTCACGAGTTTCACATTCCAACTATCAGTTGTTCTTTTTTTTTTTTTTACTTGAATTATCACCATCTGAGTATTAAACATATCTAATTGAGTAGATGGTAACTCCAACTATCAGTTATTATTTTTTCCTCCTTGAACTATGACCACCTAAGTATTAAAACACATCTAATTGAATAGATGACGATAGTTCTGTTGAAAATTTACTAATGTGGAATTAAGTATATCCCGTTATTTATGACTCAAACAATTGGAGGCCCGCACGTTAGAAACGTCGTTTCCACACACGTGCAAACGTAGTGCCAAGTATCGCAAATTTCATTAGTGAAAGAGATATTAGTATGTATGTAATGCGTTTGAGATAGATAATGATGGACGATTATTATGGACGATTATTGGCCAAATGACAAAGTATTCCACGTTGGTAAACGAAGGAAGAAGTGTAAGATGAAACGAGTCGGAAGTCGCCGCGACGCAGCCCCATCGGAGCCGAGGCTCCCAGGGAGCGTCGCGGCGCTAATTGGATCTTCAGCCACTGGTGTCGCGGCGCTAATTCGCAGAGCCGCGGCGCTTCGGAGGCAAAATGTTGCGACGGAAGTTGGAAAGTTCTGACCTTTGGGCTGGTTTTGGAGCATTGAATCTCCATTACTTAGCACATGAATTCAGCCATTATTTGGCTGAATGTAACCCCTCCATCAAGTGCCATTACATGGCTATTGAAGGCCATTAGTTGGCTAATTGAAGGGTCATCTCATTACACTATAAATTGAGGCATTTGGCTCAATTATTGACAACACTTAGAAAATACTACAGAATTTCTGAATTCATCTTCTTCCTCTCTAGCAAGTTTACTATACTCAAAGTTCTTCAAGAGTAACACTTAAGTTTCCTTTGCTCAATTGTTAAGTTGTTGTTGTATCTTGGGAGACTATTTTCCGACAACGTAAAAGGAGATATACGGGGCAATATTATCTTAAAGACATAGTGCCATCACCCGACTCAGCAAATCACACAAGGAGTTTGTTCCATTCTTGATTTCCAGTTTTATTGTAATCTTTAGTTTATCCTTTCTAGCAATTGTAATATTTACTTACTTTCCGTTCTCTGCAACTGTTGTATCCCACAATTTTAAGACAAGATTGTTGTAAGTACTTAAGAAAGATAACTGGAAGAGAACAACTCACTTCTGATTCTGCTGCTGCCGCTACTCAAGGCACACCCAATGCCTTTCCGATTGCTTAAGGCTCAACCAATGCCTTTTCTGCTGCTCAAGGGAATGATCCAGTTCCTCCACCTGCTGGATTCCATCATGAACGTCCAGAAAAGTTCATGGGCTCTAATTTCAAGAGATGGCAACAAAAGATGCTTTTTATATGACTGTTATGGGAATTACCCATTTCCTAAAAGAAGATCCTCCATAAGCTGGAGATGAAATGGACCCTTCGCCTATTGAAACGGCTGAAGGGGGCCAAGGTATCCATGTTATTAATGGCATGAAGATGGTTCTTGATGCATGGAGTCATAGTGATTTCATGTGTAAGAACTATATTTTGAACTACTTGTCAGACCTCTCTACACGGTGTATTGCACCGTTGGCACCGCCAAAGAGTTATGGGAGAAGCTGCAAAAGAAGTACAACGCACAAGATGCATGTACTAAAAAATTCATCGTTGGGAAATTTCTGAAATTTCAAATGGTGGATAGTAAAACAGTGATGCCCCAAGTCCAGGAATTCCAAATTATTCCACATCACCGGATTTGAAAGGTATGAAACCAAATTAGCAGTTTTTGGTTGCATCACTGATTGAAAAGTTACCTCATTCGTGGAATGAGTTACTTAAAACTCAAGACAAATGAGATGACATTTGAAGAACTTATTATCAAACTCCAAATTCAGGAAGATAATAAGAAGGCCTTGCCTAGGGGTAAACAACCTGCTGAGGCAAAGGCAAATCTGGCTGAGGCCAAAGGGAACCCAAGAAAGAAGCGCAAGTTCCAGAAAGACGGCAAGACCCAAGCAACGGAGATGTTCAAAGGAAACTGTCACCACTGTGGGAAACCTGGTCACATGATCAAGGATTGCCTCAAGCTCAAGACTGAGCAACAAGAGAAGGCCAAGGCTAAGGGCAAGGCACATGTTAACGTCGTCAAAGGCAGGCTTCTGGACGACATGATTGAGGAGTTCTCAGCGGTGGTGCTTGAAGCAAACCTTGTTGAGGATCACATGCAATGGTGGATGGACACGGGTTCTACCAGACACATCTGTTCCAATAGAGATGCCTTCTCCATTTATACACCAGTTACTAACAAGAAGTTGTTCATGGGTAACAACGCTTCCTCTGACATGCTGGGGGGTAGAAAAGGTAGTCCTGAAGATGACTTCTGAAAAGGAGCTCACTCTGAAGGAGGTGATGCATGTTCCTGAGTTTAGGAGAAATTTAATTTCAGGCCATTTATTGGTTAATGCTGGTTTTAGGCTAGTATTTGAGTCCAATAAGTTTGTATTCACCAAGAATGGAACTTTTATGGGAAGAGGCTTCGTCTGTGAAAGCCTCTTCAAAGTTAACGCCATGTCTGTAATATGTGCAAGCAATAATATTGAAGTTTCTTCTTACTTGCTTGAGTCATCTAATTTATGACATCATAGATTAGGACATGTTAACTACAAGTCCATCTAAAGGTTGGTTAAGTTGGAGTTGTTGCCATCTATCGACGTAAACCCTCAACATAAGTGTGAGGTGTGCATAGAGACAAAACTCACAAAGCTTCATTTTTTATCCGTCGAAAGAAATACCGCTCCTCTAGAACTTATTCACACAGATATATGTGATTTGAAGTTTGCACAAACTAGAGGGGGGAACAAGTACTTTGTGACATTCATTGATGATAGCACAAGATATTGTTACCTTTACTTGTTAAAAAGTAAAGATGAAGCCTTTGAAGCGTTCCGACGTAGAAGTTGAGAACCAACTAAGCATGCGGATTAAATCCATTCGTAGCGATAGAGGGGGAGAATACGTAGCGCTATTTGAGAAATATTGTACCCAATCAGGCATTGTTCATCAAACGACGGCTCCATACTCACCTCAGTCGAATGGTATGGCGGAACGTATGAACCGCATATTGAAGGAAATGATGAATGCCTTGCTCATCAATTCCGGTCTTCCCCAATACATGTGGGGAGAAGCCGTCCTTACCGCTAATACGATTCTTAACAGAGTCCCACATAAGGGTAAGGACAAAACTCTATATGAATCATGGAAGGGAAAGAAACCCACCTATAAATATTTAAATGTGTGGGGTTGTTTGGCAAAGGTTGAAGTACCCAAGCAAAAATAGCTCAAGATTGTGCCTAAGACTGTAGATTGCATTTTCATCGGATATGCAAATAACAGTAGTGCTTATCGCTTCTTAGTGCATAAGTCAGATATTCCAAATATCCACGGGGGTACAATCATGGAATCAAGGAATGCTCAATTCTTTGAAGATACCTTTTCTAGAAAGGAAAAAGACATAACCTCTCGCAAACGAAGTTATGAACAAAGCTCTCAGGAATCGGGAGTCGTTGACTGCCCAGATCTAAATGGTTCAGATCTAGTGGACTTCGAAGTGGTTGAATATCTGGAATCTAGTGTTCCAGATTCTCAGAACTTAGAGACTCCAGAGATGGAACTAAGGCGAAGTAAAAGGGCTAGGAAGGATAAATCCTTCGGTCCTAACTTTGTAGCTTATATGGTTGATAAAGAACCAATGACAATTGTTGAAGCGTTGTCAACTCCAAAGGCACCGCTCTGGAAAGAAGCTATTGAGAGTGAAATAGACCCCATTCTGCATAACCATACTTGGGAGTTGTTTGATCTTCCTCTGGGAAATAAACTGTTGGGTTGTAAATGGATCCTCAAACGGAAGTATAAAGCAGATGAGTCTATAGATAAGTACAAGGCCAGGTTGGTAGTCAAGGGCTATCGACAGAAAGAAGGCCTTGACTATTTTGACACGTACTCCCCAGTGTCTAAGATGACGTCCATACGAGTATTCATTGCGATCGCAGCGTTGCGTGACCTTGAGATACATCAAATGGTTGTCAAGATAGCCTTCCTAAATGGTAATTTGGAAAAAGAAATTTATATGGAACAACCCGAGGGGTATGTGGTTCCAAGGCAAGAGAAGAAAGTATGTTGGCTTGTCAAATCTCTGTATGGGCGGAAACAAGCCCCGAAGCAATGACACAAAAAATTTGATAGTACTCTACTATCGAAGGGTTTCGCCATTAATGAGTGTGACAAATGTGTCCGCATGAAAGGTAACTCTGACTCGTTCGTCATAATATGCTTATACGAAGATGACATGTTGATCACAGGAAGCAGTCCTAGATTGATTCTAGAGACTAAGAACATGTTGAAACAATGCTTCGACATGAAGGATATGGGTATCACAAATGTCATCTTAGGGATAAAAATCTCTAAGACGTCTGACGGACCGGTCTTATCTCAATCTGACTACATCGAGGATGTGTTGAGGAAGTTCGAGATGTTTGACAGTTCGCCTATGAAGTCACCAATGGATAGAAATCAAAAGCTTGATAAAAATCGTGGTGCACCCGTATGCCAGGAGCAATATGCACAGGTGATTGGTAGTTTGATGTACATAACAAACTGCACCTGACCTGATATTGCTTATACAATCAACAAGTTGGCTAGGTTTACCCGTAATCCAAGTAATGATCATTGGAAGGCGTTCAATCGGGTACTACGATACCTGAAATACACGCTAACTTACAGGTTGCATTATTCGAGATATCCAGCTGTACTAGAGGGGTACAGTGATGCAAACTGGATATCTGATATAGAGAACACCAAGTCCACCAGTGGGTATGTATTTACAATTGGTGGTGGGGCTGTGTTTTGGAAATCCTCTAAGTAAACTTGCATCGCCCGATCCATGATGGAATCAGAGTTTATCACTTTAGACAAAGCAGGAGAAGAAGTTGAGTGACCTCAAGACTTCTTAGAGGATGTTCCTTATTGGGACAAACCCGTACCTTCTGTAATGATCCACTACGACAGTCAGTCGGCTCTAGGAAGGGCACAAAGTTCTATGTACAACGGCAAGTCTCGTCATATTCGACGAAGATATAAGACCGTTAGGCAGCTGATCACCACGGGTATAATATCCATTGATTACATAAAATCAAAGGATAACATAGCGGACCCACTGACAACGGGCTTACCCAAAGATCAGATGTTCTGCCTGTCTAGGGGAATGGGCGTAAAACCCGAAGTATAAGGATCAATATGGTGGTAACCCAACCTTACTGAATGGAGATCCCATGAATTAGGTTAAATGGGAAAACTAAGCTGTAAAGGTTCAGTTGAGCGCTTCGGTGGAAGCGTGAGCACTTCGGATAGTGATTTCTGTAAAGAAACACCAAATCCAAAGTCGTTCCCGCGATAGACGTTAAGTGCTATCTGCAGTTTGGGTAAAGGTTAAGTTTCCAAAACCATTAATGATTCTCACCGGTTGAGGTTAGGTTTGGGGAAACTTTTAATGGTTCCTAACACTTGTAAAGTGGGGTATAGCAGGATACCTTGTAGGAGTCCACCTATTTAAGTGCGAGAACAGGCCGCCTCAAATGAACGTACTTAAGAATCCAAAAAGTGTCCACGGTCATAACGGAAAAAACATTATGAAGAACAGAGTAAGGGAAGTTGTTGTGTTGGTATCATTGACTTGTCTTACACTAAACACTGACGGTTCAAGACATCACATTCACCGAGTGGTAAGTAAGTCCGATGGTATTCAACTATGGAAGGTTCAAAGCGGAAGCTACCTATCTAGAGGCAACATCAGTCCGTTGAAAGATTACTGGAAAAAGCACCATGTGAGTGCGCCAAAATCTCTTTCAAGAGGGGATTGTTGGAAATTTACTAATGTGGAATTAAGTATATCCCATTATTTATGACTCAAACAATTAGGGCCCCGCACATCGAAAACGTTGTTTCCACACACGTGCACACGTAGTGCCATTTCTCGCAAATTTCATTAGTGAAAGAGATATTGATACGTATGTAATACATTTGAGACATAGAATGATAGACGGTTATTTGCTAAATGACAAATTATTCCACATTGGTAAATGAATGAAGAAGTGTATGAAGTGTAAGATGAAATGAGTCAGAATTTGCCGCAGAGCCGAAGGGCCGTGGTGCAGCCCCGTCGGAGCCGAGGCGCCGGAGCGCTGCGACGCTAATTGGGTCTTCAGCCACTAGAGCCGCGGCGCTTCGAAGGCAGAATGCTGCGACGGGAAGTTGGAAAGTTCTGACCTTTGGGCTGGTTTTGGAGCATTGAATCTCCATTACTTAGCACATGAATTCAGACATTATTTGGCTGAATGTAACCCCTCCATAAAGTGCCATTACATGGCTATTGAAGGCCATTAGTTGGCTAGTTGAAGGGTCATCTCATTACACTATAAATTTAGGCCTTTGGCTCAATTGTTGACAACACTTAGAAAATATTACAAAATTTCTGAATTCATCTTCTTCATCTCTAGCAAGTTTACTATACTCAAAGTTCTTCAAGAGTAACACTTGAGTTTCCTTTGCTCAATTGGTAAGTTGTTGTTGTATCTTGGGAGACTATTTTTCGATAACGTAAAAGGAGATATACGGGGCAATCTTGTCTCAAAGACAGAGTGTCATCACTTGACTCAGCAAATCACACAAGGAGATTGTTCCATTCTTGATTTCCAGTTTTATTGTAATCTTTAGTTTATTCTTTCTAACAATTGTAATATTTACTTACTTCCCGTTCCCTGCAACTGTTGTATCCCATAAGTTCATATAGGAAAAGGGAACAACCGATAGTGGCCTAGTCAGCTTCAAAGTATTTTAATATATAGATGGTAATAGTTCAGGCGGGAAAATGGATAGATGTTGATAGTTCAGGTAGGTTAAGGGATAGATGGTGATAATTCAGGTAGGAAAAGAGAACGACTGGCAGTTTGGGTGTAAAATTCGCGAAATAGTGATATTTCTGTGTTTTGATCATTGACTCTCCATTTATATTAGGACTTACTTGTAAGGTTTAAAAATCAATTATAAAACAATTCTTTGAAAAGTTAAAATCCGAAACTTATTGTTAGTGGTTACTAGGGATTGAGAAGCGAAGAGTGTTTTAACTTTTTTTTATTGCTTGAATTACGATTTGTTTTTCTTACTAGATTCTTAATAGATTAGTTATACATACTAATTGTGCTTTTAACATAAATATAAATTTTAATTTAAATTATTGAGTTCTACCAAACTCATAATTACAATGCTTGACTCCGCCTCCGGAGCGGACAACAATATTGTGGGGCATAAATTTAGTAAGTTGCTAATTTATACCAACACTTATTCCAGCTAAATTTGATCAATTTTATCTGTATTTTTCTATCACTTTGACTTTTGTAAAAAAAAAAAAAAAATTAATTTATACCAACATAACTTGTTAGTCAATAAAGGCCTTTAGTTTCTCCATCCACAAGATAGTAGCAATAATAGATCAAAATGATCATTTTCCATCTAGAAGCATTATTTTGAAATATTAAGAGGGGAATTGTTTTTATTTTTATATTAGGAATTACTTATAATGTTTTAAAATTATTGGAACACATCGCACCTCGTCAACTCCCGACTCGACTACAACTCCTAATTTACCTAGTAATCCTAATGACAAGGGATATCTTGTTTAGTGTAATTAGATCTCCTAGTTAGAATACAATTTGTATTAATATATATATATGTGTGTGTGGTGGTAGTATGTACACAAAGCAACACATAAATAACAAAGGCAACAGACGATTGCAAAGCTTCAGTTCTTTATTTTATCTCTATGTTCTGTTTCTTGATTTAATATGGCATTAGAGCCTATAAAGGACTCATCGTCCACCTCTCAGACGACCATGGCTCAAGCGGGCAACTCGTCTCCCTCCCCTCTCAACAATGTTCATCACTTTATCTCGATAAAACTAACCTCTACAAACTACCTCTTTTGGAAAACGCAAATTTCTCCATTTCTCCGAGGACAGGATCTCTTCGGCTATGTCGATGGCAGTACAGTTTGTCCAACATCTCACATCATAGGAAAAGATGGTGAACAAGGCGTTGTTAATCCAGAATATATTCGATGGATCAAACAAGATCAATTAATTATGAGCCTCATAATCTCGTCTCTCTTGGAAAGAAACGATTCCAATAATTATTGGGCTTGAAGAATATTTGATAGAATAATTGTGATTTGTACATAATCTTTCAGTATATTTTGTATATGGTAGATGTATATTTAGTCATTTACTACCTTAATTCTAGTCTAGGATGATGCTTGTATTATGGATATATTTACTACCCTTTGGAATGAAATAATCAATGAAGATAATTCTTACATGGTATCAGATTCTAGGGAAAGTTTCAAATCAAAAATAAAATCGCAAAACCCTAAAAACTTCCTCCTTGTCGTCGCCGGCTCCTCCTGTCGTCGTCCTCTTCCTTCCTCATTTTTTCCCTTTAGTCATGTTTGAGTCGAAATCAAATTTTCACCCAGCCCTAGTTGTTTCAAACATTAAGTCACATATCTTCATCACTCTTGAGATAGAGAATGTCCATTATGCGACATGGGGAGAGCTCTTCAAAATTCATTGTCGGTCACACCAGTTATTCATCACATAATTCCACCGGAAAAGTCAAGGAGAAGGTGCCGAAAATAGATGATGAAAGTGAATTATGGTTGACCCTCGATGCAACGGTTCTTCAGTGGATTTATGCCACAATTTCAAGTGATTTGTTGCATACGATTCTTGAACCTGAATCCACGACAATGGAGGCTTGTGATCGATTACGTGACATATTCCAGGATAATAAAAATTCTCTAGCCGTCACACTTGAGCTAGAACTCTCCATCACTGACATGTCGGATTTTCACAATGTATCCGCATATTATTAACAACTCAAGGTTTTATCGGGCCAACACAAGAACGTCGGGGCACCGATTACTAACAACCAGATCATTTTACAAATGGTTGCCAGTCTCACTTACGCGTATAGTGGCGTTGGTACACTCATCCGCCAAAAAAACCTCTTCTGCTATTTTACTAAGCCCGTTCAATGCTAATACTAGAAGAAGCAGATTTTTCCAAAAAGACAGCCACTGTATCGAATTCTGCCATGGTTGCCGCCACGTCCAATGATAGCTCTTCACAATTTGAAAATTTGCCGCCAATCCGTGGTCAAAAGGGATGAAATAACAATCATAGAGGTAAAAATCGCAGCAGTGGGCGCAGTGCTGGAAAGGGTGATGGCTATCGGAGTGGGGGAGGTGGCGGTAGGGGCGGCGGCTAGCAGCAAAACATGTGGACTAGGCGTGGCAGCCGCGGGCTCAGTAAGGTAGTGGACCGCCACATTGGGCCTGGAAGTGGCCTTGAGTTGTCCCGCCCTGCCCTTTTCCTTCGGGAACTTGGGGACAGGCCCAGTCTGAGGCAACTGGCCAGCCACAGCCCAGTGTCCAACAACCCAGCGTATTTGGGCCACAATCGAACCAGTGGCAGCAGGCCCACTCGGCTGTAGCCATTCCAACCGACATCAAGGCCGCGATGCACACTCTTGGGCTCAATCCTCCTAATGCAAACTAGTACATGGACATCGGAACAACGTCTCATATGACGTCCTCACAAGGAAATCTCTCGTCCTATTTTAATTTGAGCAATAATCATGGTATAATTAACGAAAATGATCATTCAATTCCAATTCATGGTTATGGTAATACAACATATCCCCCCCATAACCCACCGTTAGCTTTAAAGAATATCCTTCATGTTTCTCAATTGATTAAAAACTTGATTTCAATTAGAAAATTTACCACTGACAATTCAGTTTCTGTTAAATTTGATCATTTTGGGTTTTTCGTGAAGGATTTTCAGATGGGAATGCATCTAATGAGATGTGATAGTCGGGGCGAGCTATATCCAATCACTATTACCACACATCAAGCCATGTTACCATCCACTTTTGTAGATTTAGCTCTTTCTTTGTGGCATGAACGTTTGGGTCATCTAGGAGCACCTGTTTTTGACTCCCTTAAACAAAATAAATTTATTGAGTGTACTAGAACTCGTAATTCTCATGTTTGTCGCTCATGTTCTCTTGGAAAACATGTTAAACTACTTTTTGTTGCTTCTAATTCATACATTGTTATGCCTTTTGATATTATCCATAGTGATATTTGGACATCTCCCGTTTTGAGCTCTTTGGGCCATCAATTATCTTTATTTGTTAGATGATTACTCTAATGTTTGTGGATATTTCCTTTGTCTAAGAAGTCACAAGTTTTTTTCACATTTCTCTCCTTTAGAGCATTCATCCGCATTCAATTTGAACGAGACATTAAAAATATTCAATGTGATAATGGTAGTGATTTTGATAATGGGCCATTTTGAGATTATTGAAAAGCTAATGGTTTATCTTTTCGTATCTCTTGTCCACATACCTCATCTCAAAATGGAAAGCGAAAAGAAAAAATTGAACCAATTAATAACATTATTAGAACCTTACTTGCACATGCCTCTCTACCACCATCATTTTGGTATCATTCATTACAAATGACAACATATCTCCTCAACATCCTTCAAAGTAAACAATTAGCATATCAATCCCCTCTAAAAAATTTATACCTAAGGGACCCATCTTACTCTCATCTACGGGTATTCGGGTTCTTATTCTATCCTCTTTTTCCTTCTACTACCATTAATAAACATCAACCCGTTCTACTTCGTGTATTTTTTTTGGGATATCCATCAAACCAACGTGGTTACAAATGCTACGACTTATCCTTTAATAAAATCATCGTGAGTCTCCACGTAGTGTTTGATGAATCAAATTTTCCCTTTGTCAAATGCATTGTTCTGTGCCTCCTACCTACGAATTTCTTGACGATAGCATACCCCGTATTTGGTCCACCAGTTGGCCTTGCAAACAGGCCCAACAATTTTGGCCAGCACAAATAATTCTGGCAGCTCGACCCAAATAAATTCTGACCAAACCCAACCAACTGAGCCTGCTTACCCGAGCTCAGCGGCCCCTCTCTCTGACAGCCCACTACCGAGAGGCCCAATGCCTGGCAGCTCAGTCTCACGCAGTGGCAGCCCAGCAATTGCAAGCCCACTCCCGGGCAGTCCATTCCTACACACTCAGCCTCTGGACCCATCATACATCAACCCAATATCACTTTCCCTATCCAACCAACTCCAATTCCGGCCCAACGGCCAGTCACTCGTAGTCAACATGGGATTTTCAAACCAAACAAAAAATACGGTATTGACACTCATGTTACCAAATCACCATTACCTCATAATCTTATGTCTTCCCTTAATGACCAGAATTGGAAAATGGCTATGGATGATGAAGATAATGCTCTTATTAATAATAGGACTTGAGATTTGGTGCCTCTTCCTCCTGATGTTAATGTGATTCGGTCTATGTGGATATTTAGTCATAAAGAAAAATTTGATAGTACATTTGAGAGGCATAAGGCCCGTCTTGTAGGTGATAGAAAGACTCAACAGGTTGGTGTGGACTGCTGAGAGTCTGGTGGTCAAACCAGCAACTATCTGCACGGTACTAAGTTTGGCTCTTTCTAAGGCATGGCCTCTACATCAACTTGATGTAAAAAATGCATTCTTGCATGAAGAACTCAACGATACGGTGTACATGTATTAGCCCATGGGGTACAGAGACCCCACTTATCCTAATCATGTATGCTTACTAAAGAAATCCTTGTATGGGATCAAACAAGCTCACCGGGCCTGGTACAAGAGGTTTGCAAATTATGTTTCTACTATTGAGTTTTCTAACATCAGGTCTAATCATTCTCTCTTCATATACCTTCAGGGTAATGATATGGTTTACATCCTTCTGTATGTGGATGATATTATATTAAATGATTCATATGATGCTCTTCGCAAGTCTATCATGTCTCCTCTTAGCTAAGAATTTTCTATGAAAGATCTAAGGCCATTGAGTTATTTCTTGGGGATAGATGTAAAACGTCATGCAGATGGTTTATTTTGTCTCAAAATAAGTATGCAGATGAGATACTAAATCAAAGTTGAGTTCTACTTCCAGCACGTCATATGCTGATCCATCACATTACCGCAACCTTGCAGGAGCCCTGCAATAACTTACTTTCACAACGCCCGCCATATCTTATGTTGTGCAACAGATTTGTCTATTCATGCATAACCCGATGGAGGATCACACGCATGCTCTCAAGCGCATTGTGCGTTATATTCAGGGCACTCTCGATCATGGCTTGCATCTATATCCGTCTTCGACAACCACTGTCATTTCTTACACGGATGTAAATTGGGGTGGATGTCTGGATACTAGACGTTTCACGTCTGGATACCAGACGCTTCACGTCTGGTTATTGTGTCTTTCTTGGTGATAATTTGATATTTTGGTCCTCTAAACGGCAAGCTACCTTGTCTAGATTCAGTGCCGAAGCAGAATACCGGAGAGTTTCCAATGTGGTTTCTGAATTTTGTTGGCTATGAAACCTTCTTCTGGAGCTCTATTGTCCTGTTCCGAAGGCGAAATTGGTTTATTGTGATAATGTTAGTACGATTTATCTCTTAGGGAATTCGGTTCAACATCAACACACTAAACATACTGAGCTGGATATTCACTTTGTTCGCAAAATGGTTGATCATGGACAAGTACGTGTCTTACATGTCCCGTCACGTTATCAGATCGCCGATATTTTTACAAAAGGTATTCTGTTGGTTCTATTTGAAGATTTTTGGGACAGTCTCAACATATGCCAACCTCCCGCTTCGACTGCGGGGGTGTGATAGAATAATTATGATTTATACATAATCTTTCAGTATATTATGTTTATGGTATATGTATATTTAGTCATTTACTACCTTAATTATAATCTAGGATGATGCTTGTATTATGGGTATATATACTATTCATTTGGAATAAAATAATCAAGGAATATAATCCTTATAGGGCTATCCACGTCAAAGGATGTTTGGGATGTTCTTGCAGCTGCCTTCTCATCGCCATCAAACACTAGAATCCTCAACCTTCATATTCAGCTTCAAAATTTAAAATAAGATGATCTGAGCGTCACTCAATATCTTCATAAAGCTAAACTCCTTAACGATGAATTAGCTGATGTTGGCCGTCCAATTTGCCTCCCTGATCAGAATATTTACATGTTGAAAGGCCTACGAAGTGAATTCACAAACATCATAACCACTCTTTCGGCTCGTCAAGAACCCGTCACTTTCGGTGAATTGCACAACCTTCTGTTGAGCCATGAATTTATTCATGGTCGGGCCTTATCATTTCTCTCAATTTCACCCTCGCCTATGTCAGACTCAATTGGAAATCCCTCTGCAAATCTCAGCCAGTGCTCCTCTCAAAATGAGTGTCAATACAACCACAATAATTATAGAGGACGAGGTCATAATAACAATATGATCGAGGGGGAAATTGCGGTGGAAGACAGAGATACCGAGGAGGCTCATATACTAGAAATATGTGGCCCTCACCCGACTCTCGCTCGCGATGTCAAATATGCAATGGAGTAAATCATCTCGCACCAAATTATTTCCAGTGATACAATCACATTATCAACCTGACTGCCTCAGCTTATTTGACTTATCAGTCTCCCTCTATAACCCATTATAACTGGTATCCAAACAACGTCTCAATACATCACATTACCCCCGACCTTTCCAACTTGCATCATGTGGAAGATTATAAAGGTATGGATCAAGTTCACATTGGAAACGGATAAGGGCTTCCCATTCATCACACTGGTAATTCTACATTTTCTTTCCCTTCCAAATCACTTTCTCTCAATAATATTCTCCATGTCCCTTCAATTACAAAACATTTACCGTTCGTTCAAAAATTTGCTCCCGATAATGATGTCTTTTTTGAATTTCATCCATATCATTTTCTTGTTAAGGATCGAGCATCCAGGACGCCTCTTTTTTCAGGTCGGAGTAATAACGGTCTCTACTCACTCTATCTCCAATCATCCTATACGAAATAGCCCTCCAAGTCATCGTCATCTTTTATTTCTACTAAGACATTCTCTGCATGCTGGCATCTTTGCCTAGGCCATCCCCATAAATGAGTGCTCCATCAAGTTCTACAGAAGCATAGTTTGCCTTGTTCTAATTTTAATTTAATCATATTTATAGTTCTTGCCAACTCGTGAAGTCACAAAAGTTACATCTTCCAATTTCAAAAAATAAAAGTTCATCCATTTTATAACTCTTATTTGCCAATGTTTAGGGTCCTACCCCTCAGTTATCTTTTGAGCGTCAAAAATATTTTCTCGTCTTTGTAGATAATTTCTCAAACTTTATCTGGGGATATCCAATGAAATTAAAATCAGAAGTTGCTAGTCAATTCAATCGGATTGGGGCGGTGAATTTCGTGCTCTATCTCCCATCCTCTCTCGATTCGGTATCTCTCACAAAGTTTCTTGTCCTCACACACACGAACAACAAGGCAAAGTTGAACGCAAACATCGTCATATAGTTGAAACGTGCTTAAGTCTCTTAGCTCATAGTTCCACTCCTTCTCGTTACTGGCAATTCGCATTTGATACAGCCGTATATCTAATCAATCATCTTTTTTCACCCTCGAATAATGTCAAATCCCCGTTTGAACTTGCATTTCATAGATCACCCGACTACACTCTCCCAAAAGCCTTTGGGTGCCTTTGCTTTCCTTACCTTTGCCCCTATAACAAACATAAATTTGACTTTTGCAGTGTGCCATGCATTTTCCTTGGGTACAACTCTAAACACTATAGATATCGCTGCCTTGATAGAGCCTCTGGCCGCATCTATATAGCTCGACATGTTAGCTTTGATGAGACAACATTCCCATTTGCTTCGATGTCGATCCTAGATACTCATCCATCAAATCTATCCAACTCGATATCTTGGGCATCTTCCCCAATTTTCTTACCAAATATCTGCCTACTACTGGTCCAGATTTGCCACTGGTTACATCAAATCAGCCAGCCACATCCTATCCCGAGTCTTCATCATCCATTTTCCAAGTCCAGCAACTAGATCCTCATCCGATAACCCGAGTCCTTCCTCATCATCGCCATCAATTCCTCTAGTTGTCAATCTCACTGGCTACCCATTATTACCCCAGCCCCTCATCCCGCTCTACAAGCTCACTATCAAACCATGGAACCACCTCAACGCACTCATCATATGTGACTTTGTTATATGCCTCCGTCATTTAATTTATCCACTGTCCTAACTTCAAACTCATCAGGTCCCCCTTTTGTTGAACCTACCTGCTTCACTGAAGCAAATAAACATAAGGCTTGGTGGGATGCTATGTCCTCTGAGATGAATTCCCTGTTACGCAATGGTACTTGGACCATTGTTCCTTATAACTCATCCATGAACGTGCTAGGCAACTAGTGGGTTTTTCGAATTAAGAAAAATTCTTTAGGTAACATCGAGCGTTACAAAGATCATTTAGTCGCCAAAGGATTTTATCAGATGGAGGGTCAAGACTATTTTGAAACATTTAGCCCGGTTGTCAAGCCTGCTACTATCTGAGTTGTTCTCACAATTGCTGTTTCTCAAGGATGGAAACTACACCAGTTAGACGTCCATAATGCATTTTTACATGGTCACCTTCAGGAACGTGTGTTCATGGCTCAACCTGCTGATTTTGTTCACCCATAATTTCCCAATCATGTTTGTCAACTGCGAAAATCACTCTATGATCTTAATCATGCGCCGAGAGCACGGTATATGCGCCTTCACCAATTTCTCACAGATGTTGGTTTTCATCCATCCAAAATAGAAACACAGAAAAATCTCTATTTGCTTATCGAGATCATGGAGTCATGATATATCTGTTTGTTTATGTCGACGTGATTATAATCACCAGCAACCACCCCTCCTCTCTCGAATCTATTATTATAAAGTTAGGAGCTGAATTTTCTATCCGTGATTTGGGATGCTTGAGCTTCTTTCTAGGTGTTGAAGATGAAGCACACTGCCAATGGACTCTACCTTTCTCAACAATGATACATTGCAAACTTGCTAGATAGAGGTATCTGAAAGATAGAATAATTTCCTTTAGGGATTCCTTTCATTATTCACAATATATATAGCTGTACAAAAGTTGATTCCTAATATGGTACGAATCCTAACTTACCTTACAAAGGTTGATTCCTAATATAATTAGAATCCTAAGTTACCTTAAATATACATCTATTATAATTACAAAATATACAGAGAATATTCGATAATACTCCCCCTCAGACGGAGCGGGAGGAGGCCGAACGCTAAGGCTGGATCGGAAGTCGGTGAAGAGTTGTCGCGGTAGTCCCTTTGTGAAGATGTCTGCATACTGATAAGAGGAAGGCACGTGTAATATTTTGACCTGACCACGGGCAACCTTCTCTCGCACAAAGTGGATATCCATCTCAATATGTTTAGTCCGCTGATGTTGGACCGGATTATGAGACATATAGATGGCAAGATATGTTGTCACAATAGACTATAGACGCCTTGTGGAGTGGACACTGGAGTTCCAAAAGAAGATTTCGGAGACAACAGATCTCAGCAACTACGTTAGCAACATCGCGATATTCTGCTTCAGCACTCGAACGGGAAAGTGTGGCCTGCCGCTTGGCGGACCATGAGATAAGATTATCCCCAAGAAATACACAAGACTCGAGGTGGAGCGACGTGTGTCGGGGCATCCTGCCCAATCTGCATCCGTGTAGGCAAGTAGCTTGGTTGGGGCAGAGGGGTATAGATGTAATCCGAAGTCTAGTGTGCCCTTAACGTATCTGATAATACGCTTGAGGGCGGCAAAATGTGACTCTCGGGGGTCGTGCATGAACAAACACACTTTCTGAACGACATATGCAATATCAGGCTTAGTGAATGTAAGATATTGAAAAGCACCTGCTAGACTCCGATATAGAGTGGGATTAGAAACTGGCGCACTGTCATTGGCACTAAGCTTGGATTTTGAGTCCACCGGAGTTGGTATAATTTTACAATTTGCCATCTTGGCCCTGTATACTATCTCTTCTGCATACTTACGCTGACACAGGAACATAGTGGCTACAGATCTGGTCACCGATATATACCCAAAAAATAACTCAGCTTGCCCAAGTCAGTCATAGCAAATTCAGAGTTGAGTAGAGCAATGATTTCATTCTTTAACCCATCAGATGAGGCAGTAAGAATAATGTCATCAACATATAATAGCAAATATGCAGTGCTGCTACCTCGATGAAAAGTGAAGAGAGATGTATCACACCTGCTACATACAAAACCAATCTACAGAAGATACCTGGCGAACCGATCATACCAAGCGCGGGGTGCCTGTTTCAATCCATACAATGACTTCCTGAGACGACACACAAACTGCGGAGCTGCCGGATGAACAAAGCCAGGAGGCTGATGTATGTACACAATCTCTTTCAAATCCCCATGAAGAAACGCATTCTTGACATCAAGCTGATGAATCGGCCAATGCATGCCCATAGAAATACTGAGAACAGTCCGAATAGTGGCCGGTTTAACAACCGGACTGAATGTCTCACCACAATCAATACCCTCCTGCTGATTAGTGCCATTGGCAACTAGTCTTGCCTTATACCTCTCTAAGTCACCACTGTCTCTGAACTTGTGACGAAATAGCCACATACACCGGATAACATTCACACCAGCTGGTTTAGGTACCAAATCCCAAGTGTTCTTCTTGGTTAAAGCGTTAAATTCCTCGCACATGGCCACATTCCAATTTGGGTCCAGTTTTGCTAGTTTTGGATTTTTTGGAATGGGTGATAATGTTTGTGTGGAAAGATTGAAGTGAACCTTGGGTTTGAAGATCCCGTGTTGTGCACGAGTCTCCATGCGATGAGAAGGCAGTGGTGGTGGGTCGGGACTATGAGGTTGCTGGTCCACTGGTTCTGGACTAGTGGGCAGTAGTTCACTGGTTGCTTTGGGACCGTGGGACCGGGAGGTCGCGGGATGGCTTCGTTGCAGCAGTGGAGAAACCGCGGGGGTGTAGTAGGTTGATGGCGAGGAACCGGAGGCAAAGATCTTGTTGGGGACAGGGCGTGTCCACCGCCGGAACGGATGGCGGCAGATGCGTTGTCCTTTCCGGAGACACATCGACTGGAGTAGAGGAGACATAGGAGACTCTCCGAATATTCTCTATATATTTTGTAATTATGATAGATGTATATTTAAGGTAACTTAGGATTCTAATTATATTAGGAATCAACCCTTGTAAGGTAAGTTAGGATTCGTACCATATTAGGAATCAACCTTTGTACAACTATATATATTGTGAATAATGAAAGGAATCCTAAGTTACCTTAAATATACATCTATCATAATTAAAAATATACAGAGAATATTCGGAGAATATTCGCTAATAGTATCAAAATTGTAAACATGTACGTATACCTATGGCACAAAATACTAAGCTCTATGTCGGTGATAGCTCTCTCGTTGATGATCCTACATTTTATCGTACTATTGTTGGTGCTTTACAATATGTCACATTGACACGGCCTGATCTTGCGTTTGTTATCAACAAAGTTTGCCAATTTATGCACTCTCCAAGTCAAAATCAGTGAGATGCAGTTAAACGTATTCTTCAGCATCTCAAACTCACGATGAACCATCAATTTGTAATTCCTCGATCTCCCAACTTGGTGCTACAAGCTTTTACTAATTTGGATAGGGCAGACTCTTTGGATACCTGAAAATCCATTGGTGGTTATGCTATTTTTTTTTGAAAATGCGCTAATCTCTTGTCCTTCTAAGAAGCAACATAATGTTGCTCGATCATCCATCGAATCTGAATATAAAGGGCTTGCCGATGCAACCGCTAAACTCAATTGGTTGCAATCACTATTATTTGAGCTTCGTGTACCTCTCCGCACTTCTCTTGTGCTTTGGTGTGACAATATTGGTGCTGCCTATCTATCCATTAATCCTATCTTTCATGCTTGCACCAAGCACGGGGAAATCGATTATCACCTCGTCCGCGACAAAGTTGCTCGCAAGGATCTCTTTGTCAATTTTTATCCACCAAAGATCAATTTGTTGATGTTCTCATCAAGCTTCTTGCTTCAGCCAGATTTGAATTTCTCTGCTCCAAGATGAATGTCGTTCCACCACCTTCATCTTGCAATGGGGAGTATTGGAACACATCGCACCTCGTCGACTCCCGACTCGACTACAACTCCTAATTTATTTAGTAATCCTATCGACAAGGGATAGCTTGTTTAGTGTATTTATATCTCCTAATTAGAATACAATTTATATATATATATATATATATCAACACCTAGATCTACTTAATAAGTGGACTATTCCAAAAATCAACCCAGGTTAATATACCAAATGGGTACTTTTGAAAAATTAGGATTAAAACAAGTAGTCAAAACTACTGAAGAGACTATCACTGTAGATAGCGACCATGCTACCTTTAAATTATTAAATGACAGTGATATTGCACCTTATAGGAATACCCATCGTTTTATGCATATTGGCCTTATACAGGTTGCTTTTAAGCCACTTACTTTAAAAAGCTTGCCTGAAAGCTTTATAGCTGTCTTAAGGGACGGCAGAAACCAGAACTGGAAGAAATCCCTTATAGGGACAGTACAGACTAGTCTGGCTTATGGTCCAGTTTATTTTAATGCTTATCCTAACCTACAGGTATCTATGCAGGATGAGAATTCTATAAATGCTTTAAATCTAAGCATTAAGCTTCATGACTATGATTATATGCTAGGAACTGAAGTTATATGTATTTGTTATAGGATTTATTTTAAACCTTTATATACCATGAATCCTATGTGCAAAATTATGGATTTCAAAAATGAAACTATTTTAATAGAAACGAATTTTGGAAAATCCAAGATTACAACCAGAAGACCTACTAAATGGGATGAAATTGATTTTCCCACCAAATGGGTCATAGAGGGAGCTGCACCTCCCCAGAATAGTTGTAATACTGATATTACGCATATTGATCAAACTCCTGATGGAACTGTCAAGTTAACATTTTCTGAACCTGTTTACTTGAAAAATGATTTGGGTTCCAGATCTAATAGATCAGATGTTTATAACCGCTCTTATATATATCCTGTTGATTATACTGTAGAAACTCCATCAAGGTCTCGAGCTTCTACTTCCCGTATTCCGGATTTTATAAATCCACTTGTGACTGAAAATAATAGAGTCGACAAAATTATAATTGGAGATGATAATATTGCCAGAGCTGTTAGTGAAGACCCAGAAATAACTGAGTCAGATATGGATTATCCTAGTGTTTAAATGGATAATACTAAAAAGATTGATTTTAGTCGGGGATCGCCCACAAGAAAATTGATAAGTGATGATTTTAATAAACCCAGATGGGAACTTTTCAGAAACTGGTTTTTAGAAACTTTTGATAACAGTAAGCGTACTGCTTTACAAGAGGAATTTTATAAAGATATTTCTCACGCAAACAAAATTATATCTTTTGTCCCTTGGTTCATGACCAAATATGTAGGAGATTATATCTCTGTCCTTGAGAGAGAATACAAACTCTCCAATGGAGGAATTGCTCATGGTATTTTCCCTCCCCAGCAACCTTTTCAAATTGAAAAAGATGAAAAAACTCTTGACTTTGCTGCTTTTTCAAAACTAGTAGAAAGTAATTCTACTTTTGTCACTACAGGGCTTATTAATACCATGCTCAAACAAAATAATTATACCAATGTTTATATGAATGTTTTAGGGGAACAGGTTACCCTTTTACATAGTAGAATTGATAAATTAACTTCTGAGGTCATGAAGGCCATTCCTGCTATTACGGTTTCCTCGCAGCAGCTTAATAGTGCTACTCCGAGTGTTCAGCCTCCCCCCGAGATAAAAGATTTTAAGCTAAGAGCTTTCTCGGAACTGGAAAAATTGTTAGATGATAAGTTTAAAGGTCTTAAAATTAGTCCTCTGACTAAGGATTATGAGTTGGACCTTTCCGAACAAGATTATAAAGACAAGATGACTGATGAAGTTAATAGACTTGAAAAATGGGCCAGAAAACCAGTACAAATAATGTACTATTACCCAAGGCCCACTCCCCAAGATGTCCTGTTTGAGGAACAGGATATTGTTGACAACAACAGTTATAGTGGGAAAAATATTTACGAGTGGAATATTGATGGTTATACTGAAAGACAGATTTATACAACTGTCCATAGAATGCTTATGTACAGTACCATTTGCAAAGCCAATCATAATACAGATAAGACTGTGGCTGAAATGATTATATCAGGTTTTATGGGTCAACTGAAAGGTTGGTGGGACCATTATCTCACACCCCAGCAGCGTAATAATATTATCGGGGCTGTTAAGATAGAACCAGGAGTTATAGACCCGGTCCCAAATGTTGTTTATACTTTAGGGATAAATATCATAGAACACTTCACAGGTAGATGGTCTGATGATTCTGAAAATATCAGGACCTTACTCCAAAACCTGAGATGTAAGACCCTCACCTCTTTCAGATGGTATAAGGATGTGTTCCTTAGCAGGGTAATGGAACTACCCGAATGTAATAGCTCGCACTGGAAATCCAAGTTTATAGAGGGATTGCCTGCTTTATTTGCAGAAAAGGTTAGGAAAACCCTGAGAAAAGGAGGTCTCACAATTAATTATGAGATCTGTACTTACGGTAACCTTATAGGTACCTGTATCCAAGAAGGGTTAGCTTTATGTAATGAAATTAAGCTGAACCAACAGATTAAGAGCCAGAACCTCAATGAAAGGCAACAGCTAGGAGAGTTCTGCGGGCAGTTTGGAATGGATATACCTAAAGACAAAAGTTCTGTGTCTCATAAACGCAGAGCAAAAAACTAGGAAAGCTTTAAAAATTGGAAAGCTAAGCGTCTTGAAAAGCGCCTGGAAAAAAGGGGAAGACGGAAAAAAGAATTCAAAAACCGTAGGGATTTCATAAAATCCAAGAACCCCAAAGCCTGTTGGAAATGTGGCAGAACCGGCCATTATTATAAAGATTGCAAGGTTAAGGAAAAAATTAAAGCCCTTAACATTGGAGATGATCTCAAGGAATCATTGTCCAAATAATTGCTCAACTCAGAGCCCGAAGACTCAGAATATGAGACTGAGCAAGCCAGGGACTCTTCAGAAGAAGAAATTAGAGTTCTTGATCAAGAAGATTATATTCTCTCTGAAAATGAATGACAGCCTTGTCAAATAGGACAACCCTGTTCCAGTAAAGGGAAGGAGGACGATGAGTTTTATAACATTTTCTCCCAATTCCAGGACATGAATATTAATGTTCTGAAAAATGATAACCTTATAGAACTACTGAGAATGATAAAAGATCCAGTAATCAGGTCCCAAATCATAGACCAAGTCCAGCAGACGCCTGAGCCTTCACAGGGAAGAAAGGCCATAGATAAATCTAGTGCCTATTCTATGTCAGAACTCAAAAAATAGATGAAGGAAAAGCAGGGCATAACCAGCACTCCAAAAGATTTGGAGAAAGAGATTAATAATCTCAAGCAAGAAATTCTGGAACTTAAAAGGAATAATATTATTCTTGATACCAGAATTGCTAATATCGAAGGAAAAGGAAAAGATAAGATCATAGAAGTAGCAGCCTCAGTGGATGATATTCCAGAGTTTGACAATTTATTGATCACAGGAGCCACTGATGAATCAGGGAACTTTCTCCAGACTCTGGAGCTTATTACTTCCCAAAAATTTTATGTTAATATCAGTCTTTTAATTGATTATAATTTCAAAAAGATTTTATTGCTCTTGTTGATAGCGGAGCAGATGTTAATTGTATACAGGAAGGATTAATTCCTTCTACATATTTTCATAAAACTACCCATAGTGTCCGGTCTGCTAACGGCCAAAAACTTCAGATTACTTATAAATTACCAAAACCTTATATTTGTCATAATAGTACTTGTATAGCGGAAAGCTTTATTTTGGTAAAAGATATTTCCAGCCAAATTATTTTAGGCACTCCTTTTATACAAAAATTATTTCCTATTACAAAGATAGACAAAAAGGGTATAGTAGGTACTTTCAATAATAAACCTATTATATTCCAGTTTATAGAAGAACCTTTTTCTCGAATTTTAAATGAGATTAAAGATCGTCTAGTTCATAAACACCAGCAAATAAGTTTTCTGAAAAAAGAAATTTATATTTCAAATATTGAGGAGCTCCTTACAAATCCTAAGCTCCGTCAAAAAATTGATCTTATACAAAACCAGTTTTTCCTACAGGTTTGCAGTGATCTCCCAAATGCTTTCTGGGATAGAAAAAAACATATGGTTTCTCTTCCATATGAAGATGATTTTAAAGAGGGTAATATCCCTACCAAGGCCAGACCATGCCAAATGAATTCTGAATATTTAGAATTATGTAAAAAAGAAATTACTTCTTTACTACAAAAAGGTTTAATCAAACCCTCAAAATCCCCTTGGTCTTGTACAACATTTTATGTCAATAAGCATGATGAACAAGAAAGAGGAATTCCTAGGCTTGTTATAAATTATAAACCTCTTAACAAAGCTTTGAAATGGATTCGGTATCCGATTCCAAACATAAAAGATTTATTAGATAGGCTTAATAGTGCCATCATATTTTCGAAATTCGATTTAAAATCTGGTTATTGGCCGATTCAAATTAAAGAGGAAGAAAGGTACAAAACTGTTTTTAATGTACCTATGAGACAATACGAATGGAATGTTATGCCATTTGGATTAAAAAATGCCCCCTCTGAATTTCAAAACATTATGAATGATATTTTCATACCATATAGTAATTTTACTATTGTCTATATAGACGATATTCTGGTATTTTCAAATGATATTGAAACTCATTTTAAACATTTGGAGTTATTTAAGAAAATCATTATTCAGAATGGGTTAGTTATATCAAAACCCAAAATGATACTTTTTCAAACTATAGTTCGATTTTTGGGTCATAATATCGAAAAGGGGAAGATAATCCCGATCAATAGAAGCATTGAATTTGCTTCAAAATTTCCAGATATTATAACAGACAAAACTCAGCTCCAAAGATTTTTGGGCAGTTTGAATTATATTAGTCCTTTTATAAAGGATCTTGCAAAAGATACATCCATATTATATGAAAGGCTGAAAAAAGTTCCTACTCCTTGGACAGACGATTATACACAGGCTGTCAAAAGGATTAAAGGAAAGGTTAATAACCTCCCATGTCTTACTTTGGCCAATTCTACATGGCCTAAAATTATAGAAACAGATGCCTCGGATATTGGCTACGGAGGCATACTGAAGCAATACTCTCCAGTTAATAAACAGGAGTATTTGATACAATTTTATTCAGGCAAATGGAATACTAGCCAGAAAAACTATTCTACAGTTGCAAAAGAAATTCTAGCAATTGTAAAAAGCGTCTTGAAATTTCAAGGCAATTTATATAATCAAAAGTTTACTATTAATATTGATTGCCAGTCTGCAAAATTTATGTTTAATAAAGATTGCAAGCATGATGTTTCTAAACAAATGTTTACTAGATGGCAAGCTCTACTAGCACCCTTCGATTTTGAAATTTGTTATAAAAAAGGAGCAGATAATAGTCTGCGATTTCTAACTAGGGAATATTTGAATTCTTAAGTCCTAATGAATTTCTTATACAGGACGATGAGGCCCAACTGGCCAGGTGACTCTAATTATAGGGGTCGCGCGGCAGAGGAAGAGGAGCTGGAAGAGGTAATACAATCCTCCAGCAAGGAAACAAAAAATTGGTGAATCAACCAGGGACTTCGTCAGTTGATAAAGACAGTCCTTTATACCAACAATTTATGGATTTCATAAAATCCAGAGGAGAAGGTAATAACCCACAACCTTCAGTTCAGCCATCATATGCTGAAATAGCTCATGACGAGCAGGATGATAGTGAGGGATATGAAAAACTTAATAAGAGAGATGTTATACTGATTCTGGATAATAAAGATCTAGAAAGAAGAGATGAACCATGGAAACTCATGGAAAGATATTTGGAAGCTGGGTCATATCCCATCTTGACTTATAAATCAAGAATGCATTATGAGACTATTCTCATGACAACAGGGTCGGCTGATATTCAACACTATTTCCCTATGTGGAAAGTTTTTATAAAACCTTCCTATATGAAAACCCGAATAGGAAACATTCCTGGTTTATAAAAATATGTTCCCATGTGTATAAACAGGACATACCAAATTGGTTTTGGCATTGGTGGATTACATATGGTCCATCAGTTAATATTATGCCACAGATTTTTAAAGGTTTATACACCAATTGGGTTGATGTTTCTCCAAAAATCATAAAAATAGGAGAACAAAAGACTGTTATAGATGGAATTGCTCATATGCACTTTTTCATAGAATTCTCTATCCCATGGATCATGAAATGGTCAGTGGAAGTGGGTTAAACCCCAGAACAAATCCCTTGTTTACACAGGACTTATTATATCAGGTTCTGGAAAAAATTGTTACAAAAAACAGCTGACGGAAACTTGAATGGCCAAGAACTTATAGAACAAATTACCGCAGCAGTGGAAAATTATACCCAGACAAGAGATGAACAGCCAAAGACTGAAACTAATAGTCCTTTCCAGCACATTGCTAGAAAAATTCAACTGAAAAAAGGAGTCATATCTAAAGCTGAAATAATATCCTCTTACATGGCTGAAGTAAAAAAAGATTTAATAAAAAATCTGGAAGAAGAATTTCCTTCCGACACTTCTATGGCATCCGTTCATACCGAAGAAGAAGATGTCCAGGATTCTCAGGACCCTTATGATGCGGATTTTGACATCCAAGAATACCTGGCAAAATTCCAGGATAACGTGGAGGCATCCTCCAGTTCAGGAAAAAACAAGGAGAAAGAATAATAAAAATCTCCTAGAAGAATGGTGGACCCCCCTCATAAAGATGCCGCCAGACAGCAAGAATCTACTTTTATAAAAGTAGCTAAATTATTAAAGTTAGTAGGGCCATGATGTTTGGACCGTATTATTTACTTTTGTAATTGTCGGCCACTTGGCCACTGTTTACTTTTGTAATTGTCGGCCACTTGGCCACTATATATACTCAAAAGCAACACAGAAATAACAAAGGCAACAGACGATTGCAAAGCTTCAGTTCTTGATTGCAAAGATTCAGTTCCTTATTTTATCTCCATGTTCTGTTTCTTGATTTAATAAAAATCAACAATAAAACAATTCTTTGACAAGTTAATATCTGGAACTTATTGTTAGTTGTAGTTATTAGTGATTGAGAAGCGAAGAGTGTTAAACATCTTTTGTATTACTTCAAATTGATAAAATATTTGGGGAAAATATTTGGCTTTGTAAATCCTGAAGAATGTTATAGAGACGATAACAATATTAAAGCCATAAATTCCATAAGGATAGTGATTTTTATCAAATCCACCCAAAGTTGCAAATTTTACCAACACTTATTCCAGCTAATTTTTATCAAAATTTCCTTCATTTTTCTATAACTTTGACTTTTATAAAAATAAGAAAATGGATTTTAATTTAATTAATACCAACATAACATATAAGTCAATAGAGAAAGACTTTCCCCATCTACTAATAGTAATAACATATCAAAAGACCATTTTCCATCAAGAAGTATTATTTTATGAGTATACGTTGATTATATATTTAATATACAGTAATTATACATAAATTATACAACAATGATACATTTTTATGCATAAACTAAAGAGATACTTATTCTATATAACAATGATACAATTTCTATACATATACGTTATTAATACAGATTCTATAAAAAAATGATACAATTTCTATACACACTGTAGGGATACATATTCTATACATCAATGATACATTTTCTATATGTATGATACAGTTTCTATACATATGTAGTGATACATATTCTATACAATGATATAATTTTTATACACATACTGTAGGGATACATAGGTTGTAACAGATCGGAGCTTCTGGTAGATCCGATTCAATTCTCTATTTCTTTTTTTGTCGTCTGATCTCGGTTCAGTTACAGATCCGAATACCCATTTGCTTGAATAGATTTCGTGGTGCTATTTGGAGATTGTTGTAAACCTCTCTTCTCTCTTGTCCTTTATTTTTTTTTGTACTTTTTCTCCTCGGTCTATACATGTATTCAACTGGAGTTGGTACCTCCGGTTGCCCGTATCCATTCTTTGTCCTTATCCTTGTTGTTAAATTTTGCCTTTTCATTGTATTGATTCTTGACTTTACGTTCTTGCATTTACCCTTCTTGTCTTTAGTTATAGCATTCTTGGCATAGGGGTTTTACTTTCCTCTAGATTATTGTTAACTTGTGCTTTCACTTTGATCCCTTCCTGCTTTAGGATAAACGTTTGATTAGTTTATTATTTTATATTTGCTTTAGTGGCTTTGGTAACTGGTGGTAGACTAGGATCATGTTCTCGATCGGGGATATGGGCGAAAGTTAGGGGGTAAGTGGAGAAAGTGAGATAATAGGCTGAGAATAGGGTCTTGGAACATTGAGACTTTAATGGGAAAGTCCATAGAGCTAGTTAAGATTCTGGAGAAGTGGAGGATTAATATAGCCTGTATCCAGGAGACCAAATGGGTAGGACCTAAGGCTAAGGATGTGGATAGTATAAGTTATTGTTCTCGGGTAGGTCAAGGTATAGGAATGGGGTAGGCATTTTAGTAGACAGTGAGCTAAGGTATGTGGTAGAAGTTAGGAGGGTCAATGACATGATGATGACGATTAAGTTGGTAGTTGGAGGGTTCACTATGAACATTATTAATGCTTACGCGTCGTATGCGGGTTTGGACGAAGAGGAGAAGAGGCATTTTTGAGAGTATTTGGATGAGGTGGTGGGTGGTATACCACCCACTGAGAAGTTATTTGTAAGAGGGGATTTCAATGGACATATTGGGTCACTTCCGGGGGTTATGACGACGTGCATGGAGGCTTTGGCCTCGGGGACAGGAATGGGGCGTCTCACTTCTGGAGTTCGCTAGAGCTTTTGGGATTGTGATAGCCAATTCGAGGTTCATGAAGAAGGAGGAGCACTTGGTGACTTTCCATAGTTTGGTGGCTAAGACTCATATAGACTTTTTGCTCCTTAGGAAGGTTGACAACGGTCTTTGTAAAGACTACAAGGTTATTTCGAGGGAGTATCTTACAACCCGACATAATCTTTTGGGGATGGATTTAGAGATCAAGATGGAGAATAAGAGGAGGGTTGTGGATTACATGTTAAGAATCAAATGGGGAAGTTTGACCATGGCTAATGTAGAGGAGATGGGGGAGAAGTTGATGGCCAAGGGGGCTTGGGGAGTAGTGGGGATGCGACCGGTATGTGGGACAGGACGGCCAGTTGCATTTGAGAGGTATCTAGAGAAGTGCTTGGGGTCTCGAGGCCTACGATATTATTGAGTCGTCCCTAATTTTATCGGCCAGTTATATATAGGCCTGTTATAGACATTTCACTTTAGGCCTATGATATTATTGAGCTGTCCCTAATTTTAATTCTAACTAGAAATATTTCACTCCTACACACCCGTTAAGAACTATAATTAGAATATTCATGCAGTGGGCTCTTTTCCTGAGACAGGAAGTCACATATATGATACAACTTTTTTACGAGACAAAAATGATTAATTTCCCAACTTGCAGTAGGGCGGATTTAGTATTTAAGATTCGAGATAAACTCATTAATTTTAATTTTAATTTTGTATTTTTTTTTAAAATATTTAATATATCTAAATTATTAATTTAGATACTACAAGAAGAAAGATATTTGTCAACAATATTTTTTGTTGTCATATGTTTGATGTTGTTACCAAAAGTACTTTTCACAACAACAAAAATTGTTGCATGCCGTTGCAATAACCTACGATGCAAAAAGTTTCGCAACAACAACATATTAAATTTGTTGTCATTTACGTTTTTTAGCCCACATACATCAATATATTTGTTGTTACTAAAGTTTTGTTGCTAATTTAATACGTTCTTGAAGTGAGAACTCAATAATGTAAAAGAGTTAAAAATCTCGAACTCAAAGTCCTTATACTCTATATGCCTAGCATTGAACATATATTCACCTTATCAAGATCCCAAATTAATACCTGAGTCTGTTTGACACCTCCTAAATGGGCGGCCAAATTGTGCCGACTCTTTTATTAGATTAATCTTCAAATTCTGACTCAGACTCTCCACGAGTATCAACTATGTTGGAGCTAAACTGTAGAAAATAGAGAGATGTTTTTTTCCCTTTTGGCTTTCTATCCGTCGAAGACTTTGTTAAGTGGCCCATGAGTCATGTCATGTGGAGTGACATTATTATTATGATTGTCTTGAAAGTATATTTATATCCTAGAGACAATCTGTATTAGGACAAATGTACTTTATACTCATTCATATTATTATTAATGGAGATTAATATTTTGGCATTTGTATTTATTGAATTGTTATTTGATTGTTTGTAATTATTCATTAATATGCATCCCTTGAGCTTACGTTGTCATTAATAGAGTGAGATATTCATGATAGAGCGTAACTCTTAAAATAGTCTCGACTAATGATCATCGAGAATGAGATATCGATGATATGTGATAAGTCGACATGTGGTCTGCATCACACCCTAAGAGGATGTAGTATGTCTCACCTGCTACGAGTAATGGCTACTCGTGATGGACACATGAATACTTTGGAAGTATTGGTATACCCTGTTGATATATTATTTGTTATACTTGTCCAAATTATGATCAGCGTGTGGAAGATAGAAGTCCTTAGACTTGAGGTCAATACGCGCCTTGTCTACAAAGTAATGTACTTTGATCTCGTCCTAAGCTCAAATGCCTTATAAGTTGAGATACGTCTTGCATTGGGTACATTACGATGTGGATTGAAGGTGGTAGTTGAGCCAAGATTAGGATTCATTCCTCGAATGTATATTCGAGAGAACACTCGGATTCTCAGTGATATTAGGTTGACTAAGTCGTTGGTCAACGCAATAGACATATTTAGAATATGGTCTAGTTGTCAACTAATATAGATGAGATAAAATGATTAAACCATTTGGATAGACACTTGACAAATCCTAAGCTTGATCGGGTGTGTCGTGAATGAAAGGATTTTATCTTACCACATAAATGTTAAGTTTACTGGATTCGCGTAAACGTATTTCACATATTGAGTTCGTCTTCTCGCGCCGTCTAGGAGTTTCGTGTATACCTTAATTTGATTAATGTCGATATGAGAAGACATGTAGGGTCACACTATGTTGATTGTCCATTTCAATCTAAGGATGTATTGAGAGAGAAATTAAATGTTCGATTTGGAATCGAGATATTTAAATGAATAATGATTATTTTAATTAAGTTAAAATTGGATTTTGGATTTAATTAAGAATGCACAAAAAATAAATTGAGACAGTGCAGGAGCACGTCGAGCGCCGCGACGCCCATACCCTAGGGCCGCGGTGCCTCTGCCTCGAATTTTGTGCTAGGCCCAATGTCAAACCCTAATCCAGTTTTGACTTATTTTTCAACTATAAATAGAGGCATTCACCTCATAATTTATACACCAATTTCTGAAAATCATTCTAAGCCTTAGAGACTTAGAATCAAATACTCTCTCGAACCTCTACCGGATTTCCTAACTTTCCGAAGGAGAAATACATTGAAGCTTGGAGCTTGCAATTGGAAGGGCAACCGCGTGTGCACCTTATAGTAGACAAAGATTCCAGATAATTCTAACTTGTAAGTGTATGCCTTATGTTTACAAGTTTAATTGTTGTATAACCATACCAGAAATGTTATTGGGGTAAGTAAGAAACAAAACTTTTGAACTTCCATTGTGCCTTACTTATATGCTTTGTACCCAACAAATTCTTCAGTGGTATCAGAACTCCGGCTGGTTAAATGGTTATACAACAATTGAATAGAATAATAAAATGGGTTAAACATAAAATTAGATTAAAACAAGTTTTCTTGAAATCCTAAATGTCTTAAACAAATGTTGACATTTTGATTTCACCCTAAATTATCTCCTACGCTAACTCGAGGAAGTCATTCCGCTCTAACTCGAACTAAGCCAAAGTGCGTTGTCCGGCTCATTGCACGATGCACGGCTAAGAACGAGTAAAAACGGATGATAGTCGATATGGGCGTTATTGATAATGGTGGGTGATGATAAAGGACCTGTGGTTTGATCCCTAAATTGGATTTAGGGATTGAACGATTCTGAGAATCAACACAGAAACGTTTGTTAGGACATGAGCGTCGCGCGCTTGCTAGGGTTTCAAGGTGGCACTGCGGCTCCATAGTGGAGCGCCGTGGCGCTAATGCCTCATTTCAAAAACATGAACTCACTGGACAACAGGTGTTGCAACTCCATTTTGAAGCGTCGCGGCGCTAATGCATTTGCAGAAGCAGAAATGTTTCTACCTCTGCAGCGCAGCGGCTCCATGGTGGAGCACCGCGATGCTAATGCCTTTTCAGAAGCCTAAAGGCTACTGCTACAGTGGTGTCGCTGCTCCAATGAATAGCGTCGCAGCCTCACCTGTCCAGAAACAAAAAAAAATCGAGTTCAGAATGTTTAACTCAAGATTATTATTATACATTATATTATTTGATAAGTATAATGTTTATGTGCTAAATGTCAAAATGTTTGTTATTTACATTTCTAGAATAGTGTCCGCTATAACTGTCTGGGCAGGCGGCACCCAATGTTTGATTAAACCATCTTCTATCATGCATATTGGGTTGACGGTTCCCAAGCTATATGTGTTATTAGTTTTGCATGATGTTAAGATATCATATTGGATATGGCATAAAAGTGTTAATTTTGGTTAAAACCCCGAATTAAAATGTTCCCCAAAAACTTTAAATACAAGTCAATATTAAAACGCGTCATCCATTATAATTGTTAGAGTTTAAATTCCTTTTCGGCGATACTAGTATTTATGCCAAAGCATTTGCTCTCAGTCTACGAGGACACAGACTCTTTCATAGATGTGTTTTAATGTAAAGGTAAATGATAAACTTTTGTGAGTATTTACACCAAAGTGTTTGCTCACAAAGGCTAAATTTGCTTAGATACATAAACACAGTCGTGTAATAGGGTTGACTTGCTTAGACAAATTGTGGCGCCAAAGTGTCGGACTAATCTAAGGACGCAAGATTAAATGTAATAATTTGATCAACCAAGAGTTGCGAATAAGTTTTGCAATTGGTTTAGAACCTACAAAGATATGTTGTTGAAGTTATCAGCCAAAGCAAATGCGGAGATAGAATAGGCTTGGATCTTGGCCCATTATGACCTCAATTAATATAGGTATGTATTCTACCATGGGGACGTAGATGTATGTTAAAATAGTGGGAGCTAATTAAACAAAATGCCTTGTTGATTAGCCTAAATGAATGTGTATAATAGGAAATAGATTTTGAATTTGATTTTCGGTCTATCTAATTCTTCAGATTATAAAAGATGTCGAGCTTGTCGTTGAAAATGTTGATTGAGATGAATAAACTTACTAGACCGAACTACCTTGACTGGCTAAGGAATTTGCAAATAGTATTGAGACAAGAGAAAATAGAATACGTGTTGGACACGGTGTTCCCAACAGTCCCTGCGACATATACTGATGAATATGCCTCTTTTGATAAAGATGCATACCAGAAATATCTAGATGATGCCACTTCGGTGCAATGCATAATGTTTTCTTCCGTGTCTATGGAACTTCAGAGACAACATGAGAACATGGGGCCAAATGAGATGCTAGAACACTTGAAGAGTCTCTATGACTCTCAATCCCAGACAATGGAATATGAGTTGCTAATAGAACTCTTCAAGTGTAAGCTCAATGAAGGAGGCTCGGTCTCACAACACGTGTTGAAGAAGATAGGGCTGATAGAGAGGCTTGCTTCGATTGGAACGAAGCTTGAAAAGAATTACGCTACCACCCTCATCCTGAACTCTCTCCCTCGTTCCTTTGAGAACTTCATAGTGAATTTCAACATGAATGGAATGAAGGCGACTTTACCGGAGCTGCACAACATGCTTAAGACCTTTGAGTCCTCCACTTCCAAAGGAAAAGTTGTGCTCATGGTGAGCTCTTCTAGCCGACCTACGCCGAAAGTCAAGAAATGGCAGAAGAAGAAGGGCAAGGCAATCGCTGCGCCCTCAGCTATGAAGCCCAAGGGAGGTGTGAAGAAGAAGGTGAGCGCAGCTAAGGATGAATGTCTCAACTGCCATAGGAAGGGGCATTGGAAAAAGGCTTCACGGCACCAGGAGGAGGGAAAGCACCAGGTGCTCCTGCCTTTGGTGGACAAGGTATGTACGTCATTGAAATAAATAGTCTATAAATAACTCTCATTCCTGGGTATTGGATACCGCTTGTGGCTCACATATTTGTACAAATGTGCAGGGGCTAACTGATAGCAGGAAGGTTGGACCGAGAGAGGTAGACCTACGCATTGGAAATGGAGCACGAGTGGATGCTGAGCGCATAGGGACTTATAGATTAAATTTACCTTCCGACTATTGTTTAGTGTTGAATGATTGTTTTTATGTTCCCTCGTTAACGAGGAATATTATTTCTATCACAATGTTGGACATGAAGGGCTTTTCCTCGTATATTTATAATGCCAGTCGTGTATTGTCTTTTAATAATGTTATATATGGAAATGCTCCTCTTGTGGATGGATTATATACACTGAACTGTAGTCAAGAGATATTCAATGTACAAAATAAATGAGCCAAGACAAGTAATAGAAACTCTACCTACCTATGGCACTGCAGACTTGGTAATATCAACGAATCAAGGATAGCAAGATTGAGGAAGTTAGACTACCTCGAACCATTTGACTTGGAGTTTATAGTAACTGCGAATCTTGCTTGAGAGGAAAGATGACCAATAATCCACTTTCTGGGAAAGGTGTGTGAGCCAAGGAGGTGCTTGAGTTTGTCCATACTGATGTATGTGGGCCATTCTCGACTCAAACTAAAGGAGGTTTCCCATACTTCATCACTTTTACTGACACTTCACAAGGTATGGGTATGTGTATCTTATGAGACACAAATCCGAGGCTTTTGAGAAGTTCAAGGAGTACAAGTCGGAAGTAGAGAAGCAACTTGCAACAAGTATCAAGACCCTTCGATTGGATCGAGGAGGTGAGTACTTGAGCAAGGATTTTCTAGATTACTTAAAGCTGCATGGAGTCCAATCTGAATGGACACCTCCAGGAACGCCACAGATGAATGGTGTTGCCGAAAGGAGAAATCGAACATTATTAGATATGGTTCGATCCATGATGAGCTCCTCAGCTCTACCAACATACCTTTAGGGATATGTTATACAAACCTTTATATATATTCTGAACAGGGTTCCCTCCAAGTTAGTAGAAACGACGCCCTATCAAATATGGTGTGGCAAGAAGACAACTCTTAAAGTTGCTCACTGACAAGTTGGAATCTAAAAGTGAGAAATGTTATTTTGTGGGGTATCCAAAGAAAACTAAGGGATACTACTTCTATCTTTCTGGAGAACATAAGGTCATTATATCCAGGAACACAACTTTCCTTGAAGAAGAATATGTCTACAAGGAACATAACTGCACAAAGATAAAACTTGAAGAAATTCAAGAACCACAAGATAACACAGAAAATGAACCCTTGTCGAAAGACCTAAACAAGGATTCAGTGGGAGTATCTGGTGAAGATTGGGTACTTAGAGTACACCCTTCCGCCAGTGGGAGTGATGTGAGAGATAGTGCAGAAGTGCAAGACTCTCATACACAACTAATGGAAGATGATACAATAGTTGTACATCATCCCATTCATGAAATACATGAAAATGACATTCCTGAAAGATCTCAAGGTGATGGATTTTCCAACACACAAAGACCTTCTCACAATCAGAATGCAATAAACACTGAAACGCAGAATACTCAACTCCGTAGGACCACTAGGACTCATCGTCCGCCTGAAAGACTTTATCTCCTTATTGAAATACACAATGAGATAGATATTCCTGATGACGATGAACCTACAACCTACAGTGAAGCTATGTTAGACATTGATTTGCAGAGATGGTAAGAAGCCATAAAATCTGAGATGGACTCGATGTACATAAATCAAGTTTGGACTTGGTTGATTTGCCAACAGGGGTTAGACCCATAGTATGCAAATGGGTCTTCAAGAAGAAGATTGATGCATATGTCAAGGTACATACTTATAAAGCAAGATTGGTGGCTAAAGGTTATAATCAACGGCCAGGGGTCGATTATGATAAAACCTTTTCACCTGTTGCTAAGATTAAGTCAATTCGGATATTGCTTGCAGTAGCTGCATATTATGACTATGACATTTGGCAGATGGACGTCAAGACTGCTTTTCTCAATGGTAATCTAGTTGAGGAGGTGTATATGAAACAACCTGAGAGTTTTTCAATTGAGTCCAAACCAAATGTTGTATGCAAGCTACAAAAGTCCATTTATGGGCTTAAGCAAGCCTCGGGGAGTTGGAACATTTGCTTTGACAAGGCTATCAAGTCATTTGATTTCATCATAAGCAAAGAGGATCCATGTGTTTATAGTAAATGCAAGGATGGGAGTATTGCCTTCATTATCATATATGTAGATGACATATTAATAATGAGAGACAATAAGACTCTCCTATAGTCAGTCAAAGAGTGGTTATCCTGTACCTTCATGATGAAGGATTTATGTGAAGCCTGCTACATTCTGGGGATTAGGATATATAGAGATAGACCTAACAGATTGTTGGGGTTGTCACAGTCAGTCTACATAGACAAAGTGCTTAGACATTTTTCTATGGAAAATTCCAAGAAAAGCGGTCTACCTATAGGACAAGGCATCAAGTTATCTAAGAAGGATAGTCCTTCTAATACTATGGAACTTGAACGCATGAAAATGATCCCATATGCTTCGGCTATAGGATCGATCATGTATGACATGACCTGTACTAGGCCAGATGTGGCCTTTGCACTTAGTATGACTTGCAAGTTCCAGCAGAATCCTGGGGAAGAACACTGAAAAGCAGTCAAGAGTATTCTTAAGTATCTTAGACTAACTAAAGAATATTGCTTAGTCTATAGTGGACAAGAGAAACTGGTATGTACTGGGTACACTAATGCTAGCTTCCAGACAGATGTTGATGACTACAAATCTCAATCAGGTTACACATTCATTTTCAATGGTGGAGCAGCAGTGAGCTGGAAAAGTTCCAAACAAGCTACAACTGCTGATTCGACAATAGAAGCTGAGTACATTGCTAGATCGGAAGCTGGTAAAGAAGTTGTCGCAATAACTGAGTTCCTGAAGAAACTGGGGGTTGTTCCAAGTGCCACTTGTCCAATAACGATTTATTGTGACAACACTAGTGCGATTGCGCAAGTTAAGGAACCAAGATCAACCAACAGAAAAAAGTATGTACCAAAGAAGTACCACATACTCAAGGAGAGGTGGAGACTAAAGAGATTAGATTAGACTATGTTCCCACAGACGATAATCTAGCTAACCCATTCACTAAACCATTAAGCTTAGTCAAACATAATGGTCATTTTGAAAATATGGGCATTAGATATGTTGGAGATTGGCTCTAGGCCAAGTGGGAGATTGAAAGTATATTTATGTCCTAGAGACAATCTGTATTAGGACAAATGTACTTTATACACATTCATATTATTATTAATGAAGATTAATATTTTGGCATTTGCAATTATGGAATTATTATTTGATTGTTTGTAATTATTCATTAATGTGCATCCCTTGAGCTTACGTTGTCATTAATAGAGTGAGATATTCATGATAGAGCGTAACTCTTAAAATAGCCTCGACTAATGATCATCGAGAATGGGATATCGATGATATGTGATAAGTCGACATGTGGTCGGCATCACACCCTAAGAGGATGTAGTATGTCTCACCTGCTACGAGTAATGGCTATTCGTGATGGACACATGAATACTTTGGAAGTATTGGTATACCCTGTTGATATATTGTTTGTTATACTTGTCTAAAGTATGATCAGCGTGTGGGAGATAGAAGTCCTTAGACTTGAGGTCAATACGCGCCTTGTCTACAAAGTAATGTACTTTGATCCTGTCCTAAGCTCAAATGCCTCATAGGTTGAGATACGTCTTGCATTGGGTACATTACGATGTCGATTGAAGGTGGTAGTTGAGCCAAGATTAGGATTCATTCCTCGAATATATATTCGAGAGAACACTCGGATTCTCAGTGATATTAGGTTGACTAAGTCGTTGGCCAATGCAATAGACATATTTAGAATATGGTCTAGTTGTCAACTAATATAGATGAGATACAATGATTAAGCCATTTGGATAGACACTTGACAAATCCTAAGCTTGATCGGGTGTGTCGTGAATGAAAGGATTTTATCACCACATAAATGTTAAGTTTACTGGATTCGCGTAAACGTACTTCACATATTGAGTTCGTCTTCCGGCGCCGTCTAGGAGTTCCGTGTAGACCTTAATTTGATTAATGTTGATATAAGAAGGCATGTAGGGTCATACTATGTCGATTGTCCGTTTCGATCTAAGAATGTATTGAGAGAGAAATTAAATGTTCGATTTGGAATCGAGATATTTAAATGAATAATGATTATTTTAATTAAGTCAAAATTGGATTTTGGATTTAATTAAGAATGCACGAAAAATTAACCGAGACAGTGCAGGAGCACGTCGAGCGTCGTGACACCTCTGCCTCAAATTTTGAGCTAGGCCCAAGGTCAAATCCTAATCCGATTTTGACCTATTTTTCAACTATAAATAGAGGCATTCACCTATACATAATTTAGGGTAAAGCTAGTAATTAGTGCTAGTAATTAAATTCTAAATTTAATTTTATATATATTTAATAGATTTCTTACCACGTATACATAATTTAGGGTAAAGCTACTGAGCTTTTGAAGACTACCTTCCCCTATATTTATAATTTTATATAAATGGTAGCAATTTATAATTACAATTAAACTTGTGTATTGATTTTAAATCTAGGGGTTTGTGGAGGTTTTAAAACGTTACTTCTTATTTCACATTGGTATTTATCATGTATTATTTTTAAACGGTATCAAGTCTATTATATAGACATATAGTTTTCAAAATAAAATAACAGGTATCCAATAATATTATTAAGTGAAGCGGTATCCGATGAAAAAATGGATTATATACTTTGATCGAGTTAAAAAATCAGATCTATTCTCTTTTAAAATCTTGAATATGACAATAAACAATTAATTGTACTAATTCATATGTCTCTCTCCCACCCATCCAAATGACATTCCTTGTAAAAGGGTGCCACCATTATTTTTATTTCAATGCCATGTGTTAGAAACATTTGTCGTGATCACACAGGTAATTGATAATAGATCGTTGATGGATATTTTGCCAGCTTTACAAGCATAATTCTAAAATATCAAATGTAAAAAGGTGATGGTTAAGGTTACTACTTGTCACTGGATCAGGTGTGCATAATGTTTAGATAAGAATATTTTCCTCAATTATAATAATTCAAAAGTGTTGTAATTATACCATAAATATAACATCATCTAAGACTATAGATAAGTTGAGATTAAGATAGGATTAGATATGATTGACTATCTTATCTACATACCATATTCACATGATCCTAACATCAATTACATTTATTATTAAATAATTACAATAAATATTTTATTAATTATAATTATTCTATCACACCCCGCAGTCGAAGCGGGATGCAGACGTATGCTGAGATTGTCCCAAAAATATTCAAATAAAATCAGCGAAAGACCTATAGTAAAGATATCTGCAATCTGATAGCGTGACGGGACATGTAAGACACGCATTTGTCCACGAGCGACCTTTTCACGAACAAAGTGAATATCCAACTCAATATATTTAGTGTGTTGATGTTTTATCGGATTTTCAGAGAGATAAATAGCACTAACATTATCATAGTACACCAATGTTGCCTTCGGAATCGGACTGTTGAGCTTTAGAAGAAGATTCCGAAGCCAACAAGATTCAGACACTACATTGGCAACACCTCGGTATTTTGCTTCGGCACTACATCTGGACAACGTCGCTTGCCATTTGGAGGACCAAGATACCAAGTTATCACCAAGGAATATACCATAACCAGACGTGGAGCGTCTGGTGTCCGAACATCCTCCCCAATCGACATATGTGTAGGAAACAATGGTGGATGTCGACGATGGATATAAATGTAAGTCATACTCTAGAGTACCATGAATATAACGCACAATGCGTTTGAGAGCATGCATGTGGTTATCCATCGGGTTATGCATGAATAGACAGATCTGTTGTATATCATAAGAAATGTTTGGCCTTGTGAAGGTGAGTTATTGTAGGGCCCGTACAAAGCTGCGGTAATATTTCGGGTCGGCATATGGCTTGCCGGAGGAGGCGCTCAACTTGGGTTTAGTATCAACCGGAGTTGCCGACGGCTTATAGGATGACATGTCATCCCGTTCAACAATCTCTGTTGCGTACTTCTTTTGGGATAAAAATAAACAACTTGCATGACGTGTTACAACTATCCCTAAGAAGTAGCTTAGTGGCCCTAGATCTTTCATAGCAAACTCAGAGCCAAGCAGTGACATGATGGACTTGCGAAGAGCATCGGATGAGGCAGTCAAGATAATATCATCCATATATAAAAGAAGGTAAGAAATATTATTACCCTGACGGTAGATGAACAAAGAATGATCCGAACGACTGCTAGAAAACCCAATATGTGAAACATAATCCGTAAACCTCTTGTCCAAGCCTGGAGGCCTGTTTGAGCCCATATAATGATTTCTTTAGCAGGCACACATGATTTGGATAAGTGGAGTCTCGGTATCTCAAAGGCTGGTACATGTATACTATTTCATTTAACTCACCATGGTGGAAGGCATTTTTGACATCTAGCTGATGAAGCGGGCATGCTTTCGAAAAAGCCAAACTAAGAACCGTTCTTCTAGTTGTTGGTTTAATCACCGGACTGAACATCTCCCCGCAATCCACACCAACTTGTTGTGTCTTCCCATCACCTACAAGATGGAATTTATGACCGAATTACATTAGCATCGGGGGACGGGGGACCAACTCCCACGCCCTATTTTTAATAAGAACATTAAATTCATCATCCATAGCCATTTTTCAATTCGGGTCATTAAGAGCAGACACATGATTACGATGTAATGGTAATTTTATAACTCGGGTGTGAAGGCTATATTTTGTGTTGGGTTTGATAATGTCGTGTTGACTACGAGTGACTGACCGATGGCCGGAATTGGAATTGGGCCAACGGTAGTAACGGAACTGCCTGGCAGTGGGTAGTGAATTGTGTCATGACCCACTCTACCAAGTGTTGGGCCGTGACCCAAGCAACTGCCAGGCAGTGGGCTGCTTGGCATTGGGCTGCCAAACAGAGGCCCATTATTCCTGGTAGTGGCCGAGCTTAGGCATAGAGGCCCGACCGCGCAGTGTTGGGGTACGATTGGGCCATTGTTTCTGGGACCTCTCCCAAAATTTCTGGGTTGGCCGAAGCAGTGGGTTTGGGATGGGTAAAAAAATGTTGGGTCAAATACGAGGGTTTGCCATCATCTAGAAAATTGTAGGTAGGAGGTCTGGACCCATGCATTTTGGTAAATGTAAAATTTGTTTCATAAAAAATTACGTGACGACTCAGAATGATTTTATTGGAGGATAGGTCATACATTTGTAACCTCAATGATTGGAAGGATAACCCAAAAACATGTAAGGAGTAGACCGGGGTTGAAGTTTATTGATTGTGGTGGATGGAAAAAGAGGATATCATAAGCACCCGAATACTCGTAGATGAGAATAAGACGGGTACCTTAGGTATAAGATTTTTAGAGGGACTTGGTAGTACAAGTGTTTGTTGGGAAGTATGTTCAGTATATAGGTTGTCATTTGTAGTGCGTGATGCCAAAATGATGGTGGTAGAGCGGAATGTGTAAGGGATGTTCTAATAATATTATTGATGGTTTGGATTTTTCTTTCCGCCTTTCCATTTTGAGAGGAGGTATGAGGGCATGAAAGATGAAAGGTTAAACCATTAACATTGCAAAAATCCAAAAAAGACCCATTATCAAACTCTCTACCATTATCACATTGAATATTTTTAATATCCCATTCAAATTGATTTCGGATGAATGCTCTAAAAGTGAGAAATGTGGAGAAAACTTGTGATTTTTTAGACAATGGAAATGTCCACAAAAAATTAGAGTAATCATCTACAAAGAGCAAATAATATTTATAGCCCGAAGAGCTCAAAACAAGAGATGTCCAAATATCACAATGGATAATATCAAAAGGCATAAGTATGCATGAATTAGAGTAAACAAATGATAATTAAACATGTTTTCGAAGTGGAAATGATCGACATATATTTGAATTACGTGTTTGAGTACATGAAATAAAATTATTTTGTTTAAGAGAGGCTAAAACAGGTGCTCCCAGATGACCCAAACGTTCATGCCACAATGAAGGCGCTAAAGCTGCAAAGGTGGATGGTAACTTGGCTCGATGATTGGGTGTGGTGATTGGATAGAGCTCGTCATGACTATCACATCTCATTAGACGCATCCCCGTCTAAAAATCCTTCATATAAAATTCAAAAGGTCAAAATCAATAGAAACTCAATTATCAGTAGTAAACTTTCTAACCGAAACCAAGTTATTAATCAATTGTGGGGCATAAAGGACATTCTTTAAAGTTAACGGTGGATTTGGTGGAGATAATTTGGTAGAACCATAACAACGAATTGGAATAGAATGACCATTTCGATAATTATAACATTATTTTTGCTCAAATTAAAATTGGATGAGAGATTACCTTGGGAGGACATCATATGAGACGTCGCTCCGGTGTCCATATATTAATTTGCGTCGGGTAAATTAAGTCCGAGAGTGTGCTTGGCGGACTCAATATCGATTGGGCTAGCCACTACCGAATGGGCCTCATGCCACTGGTTCAGCAATGGCCCAAATGCTGACTATCCACATATGTTGGCGTTGGGCCCAAATCCAGTGGGCTACTGGCTGGCAGTGTCCTGGCCAGTTTACCTTGGACTGGGCCTGACCCAATTTCCTGTGGGAAACGGGCATGGTGACACAGCCCAAAGCCACTGTCAGGCCCATTGTGATGGTCCACTACCCCCACTGGGCTCGGGGCTTCCAATGCTGGCCGAAATTTGGATGCTGGCCGCCGCCTCTGCCGCCAGTTCCGCCGCCGCCAGAATTCCGGTGGCTTCCACCTTTGCCACCACCGCGACCACCACCACGATTTTACCACCATTTCGTCCTTTTTTTCCCAGCTTGGTGGCAAAGTGTCAAAATGTGTGGAGGCTTCATTTAACAAGGAGGCAACCATGGTAGAATTCGATACGGTTGCAGTCTTTTTGGCGAAAACCGTCTCTTCAAGAATAAGCATATAGCGGGCTTGGTAAAAAAGTGGTAGGGATTGCTTTGGCGGATGAGCGTACCTACGCCACTATACGCGTCGGTAAGGCCGACAACCAATTGTAAAACCAATCGTTGTTTGTAACCGGCGACCCAACGTTCTTGAGTTGGTCCGATAAGACTTTGAGGCATTGACAATAAGCGGATGCATTCGGAAAGTCTGGCATGTCAGTGGTGGAGAATTCTTGCTCCAGGATGACGGCTCGGGAATTCTTGTTATCTTGGAAAATATCCCATAAGTGATTCCAAGCCTCAATCGCCGTGGAGTCGGGTTACATAATTGTATGCAACAAATCGCTTGAAATGGTTGCATAAATGCATGAAAGAACCGTCGCATCAAGTGTGATCCACTGTTCTTTTTCATCATCGGTGTTCAACACCTTTTCTTTGCCTTTTTTCGGTGGGATTATGTGATGAATAACCCGGTGAGAGCGGCAACATATTTTAAATAGCTTTGCCCAAGTTGCGTAATGAACATTTTCCATCTCAGGGTGATGAAAATATGAGTTTTGATATTGGAAATGGTAAGAGCGGGATGAAATGTGGATTTAGAGTCATACATTCGGAGAAAAAAAAAAAAACTATGGTGGTCGGCCGGTTGAGGGGGGGTGGCCGACGGTGGAGGGTGTATTTTCTAGGCTAGGATTTCTTTCCTAAACTCTTGATATCACGTAAAGAATGAATTTTTGGCCTAACTCAACCCCAAAAATTAAAGAATATTCTATTAATTATAATTATTCTATCAGTTTAAATTATTGTCAAGACAATAGCACGTTCTTGTGACAGAGATCTTATTAGATTCAGCATCCATATAAACAAAATTTGGGTAAAAACATGCAGCATACGTGAATGAGTATTCACATATGAGAATCGCACCTTAGTTGTTTTTCTTATTAGGGAAAATTAAAGGGCCAAAAAGGTACTCCTTTGCAATATAAAATTTTTTTAATTTTATTCTTCGGTATGCTTTTGGATAATTAAAGGGCCAAAAAGATACTCCTTTGCAATATCAAATATTTTTAATTTTATCCTTTACTCTTGGATCGTTCATACCATTATCGTTACCAAAATATCTCTTATTTGATCTTGACTCTAACATAGCTCCAACCTGAAGTATAACATAGTGTAACTTCAAACCATATAAAAAAAATAGAGAGGTAAATTGAACATTCTTCCGCATGGTATTTTAACATGTAGAATTCACTTAAATCATCATTGGCGATCCATTAAAGTTAATGCAAATACAGACCAATTTTCTAATTGCGATTGTATGAATAGCCTCAAAGTATCACGAATAATAACACTAAAATATTTTGTCTATTAAATAAGTAAATTTGAATTATTAGTTTTTGTCGAAGCATATCTTATCTTCTTTTCAAGGTGGCGCATAATAAAAGATGATATGGCATTTTAATTTCTTTAACCTGTTAATTGTCCTATATATAGTGCAGATTGTCTTGAAAAGTCGTCATGAAGCAGTGAAGGCAAAGGGTGGTTAGATTATACGGTAATGTGCAAATATTCCCAAATAATTTAGTTTTAATTTGCCAGCTTTGTAGTAGTAGTACTAGTAGTCATGCTTTATGAATTAAAAAAGAATATATAGTAGACTTGACGAGCAAAGTATTTGACAAATGTTGGTTCGGATTTCAATTATGCAGCTCAATAGTTTGACTAATCTTTTGTTTGGATATCAATTATAAAGGGTACAATCATGAACAATACTGCCTAACTTTCAGGTCTACCATTATTATTATTATTCTTTTTGATATTCATCTTCTCGACTTACGTCGGATTATTTCTGAAGATAGTAATTTCGATCCCTCAGCACTACTATCAGTAAATCACGAGATATGCATTAATGACTAGGGTTTGAGAACAGAATACCATTATTAGATGGGTAAAAGAAAGGGTGATAATAAGACATAGATAGAGGACTTCTTTAAGTGTGTTAACAATTACAATGTGTCAACTAACCCCAAAGGAATGAAAATAAAGTTCGAGACGGAGTATTTGAAGTAAAAAAACGAAGGAAAATGTTTTTTTACGGAAGAAAAGCTTTTGGCAAATATTTTCAATTAAGTGATTTGTTTATTTATTTTTTGGTATTTAGTAGCAAAAAATATTATCTCAAAAATATTTGTATGTAGTATAGAGAAACAACTATAGGAGGGAGGGGTTTGGGGTGGGATAGGATATCGGAGGTTGGGAGCAGAAAATCAACAAGTAATTCTTTATGACACTTATTTTCTAGTACTCGTAATAAGAAAGTCATTTTTCTAATTTAAAAAATATATTTTTTCTAAAAAATATTTTCAGAATATTTCGATTAACCAAACATGAAAATTTTAAAAAATACTTTTATCCATATCAAATACATCTCTAATATCAATATATAAATAATTCAATGACAATAAAAAATTATAATCTGAATAATAAGTGATATCTGTAGCTCGAATCTCATAATTCACTGATATTGAGTTCAATTAAATCTAACTGTCCCTATTGGAAAAAGAATAATGACGTAATAACAGGCATACGATACCAGACATTACTGATTATTGGGTGGATAACATCACTAAGGTGACGACATGGCATGGTTCTCAATAGGGCTAGGATGGACACACAACGACCTGCTCATGTTGACTCTGTTCTTCTATTGGTTGACTCGAGTAGCACCGGAACAAAAAGTATTTATTCGCGCTCAATATTTATATCAAATTATATTATTTTTTTATAATTAAGTTATAAAGCAAAGTTGAAGTATATTAATTGATCATAGTTAAGTTATAAAAACTTTTGTGAGTGTAAAGGCATATCATTTATTTATTAATTTGGTAAAAACATACTAATGCATATACCTGGATACTTATTCCAGAAGATTTATTAGATTTAATTTAAAGAAATGTCGAAGAAATCTATTGATTAGACATCTTCTTCTTGATCCTTTTGCACCGGTCAAAACCTGGAAGTAAGAGATTTGAAGAACTTCATCAATGAGCTAGGATATACATGGTAAAATAAAGGAAATCCTAGCTTCTCAAATGTAAAATCACTAGGATTCCCTTTATTTACCATGTACACTGAGGTCCCGAATGTGTTACTAAACCACCACACCTTTTTTCCTTTGAATCAAAAGTCAACCAAAATCAAGTAGAGCAATACGTTCAATTTTTTTTATGTGTGTTTATAGCAAAAAAGTAATTAATGTATCGAAATCAAAGTAAATAAGATAATACTAATGTTTTCTTTGGTGATAGAAGATTTAATTGTAAAAAGAATCAGAATAGATATGATTTTAGCAAGAAGCTGATTTCACGAAATGCGGAATTGAAAAACCATGTCTCTTTTCTTGAAAAAGCATCATCATCAACTCTCTATCTTTTGAACCCATCTCTTTTTTTCTCCCAAGGAATAGCATTATGTGGTATTCAGTAGATTGATTTACGACTATCAAATGTTCTTTAACCATATAGAAGTGTGTGACCATCTGATCTAAAAACTTAAGCTGTTAGATAGAACACACTTTTAATATTTGATTATATTCTAAACAAACCAGTTATAATTCATACTTATTACAATAGATTATCTTTACTTGTATATTTGATGCATGCACTGGCCGCTGGCAATTTGCAGAAGCCAGCCAAAGAGTCACATGCTGCTTTGCCTTAGGCATATCCCTCCCATACCACAAACACATTCATATATTTGTTTTGTTGCTCCCACTTGATGGGTGTGCCTCGTTTTACCTTAGTTTTTGAGCTTACGAAACATAACCAGCAATTTGCTTGCAAGAAGAAAATCGAAGATAAATTTTATTGGAACGCAAGTCAAGAGAAGTGTGGACTTCTTGTCTCTTTCTGGCCTAAACATCACTAGACTTCAAAGAATGACAAAGACTTGTAGCTATGGTTAGGGATATGTCTGGTCATAAGAGGTCCCAAGGGCTTTAATTCATAGAGTGAATTATGGTCCCAATCATGAGTATGACTTAACATGTCTTCTTTTTAACCGAAAAGTCTCCGAAGATTAATTTGGTGAAAAGCTAGGAAGTCAATAGATGATGGGTTTGTCCTTCTACCTTCTCCACTTGAAAGCTAGAAGTTTAGTCCGTCGCATGGTTTGACTTACAAAGTGCAGTCGACTCATGTCATACGTTGTAATCTTATCACCAGATTAATGAAGTTGAGTCGTCTTATAACCTAACATGTCTTCTTCTTCTTTTCTTTTTTTTTACGTTCGTCTACCTTTCTCCACTTAAATGTCAGAAGTTTGTCCATCACATGCTTTGACTCACAAAGTGCACTTAGCCTGGGTCATACACTGCACTGTTATCACTTTCTAGTACTGGTTTTCTCATTGACAATGATCTCTCTAATCGTGATAAGAGTGCAGTGCATGATGTGAGTTAAGTGCACTTTGTGAGTCAAACCATGAAATGGACTAAACTTCTAAATATTTAGGTGGTGAAGGATAGAGGGACGAACCCACCTCCTATTGACTTTCGAGTCTCGCATAATTAATCTCCTGGACTTTTCGGTTAAAAAGAAAAAGATATGTTAGGTTCGGAGCCATTGGATTTGTAAATTCGTTCGACACAAAGTTACTGCAACCTCGAAGATTACCATTTGACAACCTTACCAAAACATAGATTTTACAGAAGACCAAGAGGAGTTAGTGCTAGACAATTTGGAAGATTACAAAACAGTAAGTCTCCAAGAAGCAGCATATCTTGACCAAGAGATATTCTCCAATGCAGCTTCTACTCGATATATATTTCATGATTGAGACCATACATTCACTCTATATTCTAGGAATGCTTTTTCACTGACAATGATTTCTCCAAAGAAAGATTTAGGATCCTTGCATCTTCAGTGTTATTTCAAGATTTATCATATGAGTAGTATATAGATACAACAAACAGTGAATAGTCGGCCCACAAAAAGTCATGTATATAACCTTTCCAGTAAGGTAAAGTAAAACAGTTGGATAAATAACCAAAGAAACAAAGATTGAACATCAAGCAAATTAAAGCAGGCATGTTGCAAAGATCACCTCCTTTATTTAAATAAAATCCTCGTGCCTATTTAACATGTATTCCTGAACCTGATTACCATAAACATACAAAGCATTCTGAGAAAAGATGGCTCCATGTAACAACACTTATTCCAACTAAGCAGTTGTTTTCACTGTCGCGGACTTGATGATGTCAATAAATTCAGGCTGTGATATAACAGAGATTTCAAGATCAGACACCACACAAGTCTACACCAAAATCGATGACACAAAAAATGCTGAAACAAACCTTTAGTGAAGCACCACCAACCAAAAAACCATCCACATCAGGTTGTGCTGCCAACTCTTTGCAGTTAGCTCCATTTACAGAACCTGCATATCGTTTTAGTAAAAGCGGCTGGACACACATCATTTGCAAATATTGAAATATTATTTGCAAATATCAGGTTTTACAATTTTAAATCATTATTTCAACTGAACCTGAAATAGAAAATTATAGCTTTGTGATCATTTTCAGGAGCAAAACAGCGACAATTCACATCCGAAGGTGATAAAAGTTCCCAAAAACAGTCACAAATAGTTGCCCTATGGTAATTTGACTTTGGACAAATCCAGTAAGCTGAAAAAGACGAAAACAAATACCACTACCTCCTTTTTTTCAAAAGGCCTGACTGAAGTTTCAGTCAATGGGGTGTTATATAGATAAAGCAAATACAAAAAGTTGTTCCATAACTTCTTGAGTAGAGCTATTGGAAAATACCACTACCTCCTTTCTGACACTTTGAGGAGCAAATGCCACCTCTTTTTTCAGAATATTTCTCTGACGAAATTGTGTGCAGAGTATCTCTCCACTGATTACAAACTGTTATTATAAACAATCCTACTTTACTTCTACTATTAACATGACAATAAACAAAGATAATGCCGTCCTACTTCCCATTCTGCGTTATATTGAGGGAACAGGTATGATTCTGTGTACCTCCGTAGATGATTCTAGTTGAAGCAGCAACTGCTGCACCAGCATTAACATGAAGCCATTTCCTTAATTCAAAATGAACCTGTCAGAGATATGAAACTTCTTTTGTAGTTAAATGTGTTGGCATAGAATTGAAAGACCAATTAACTTAAGAATGCATCAAAGCTTCTAAAATAGATTGCCAAACCTATGGAAACAAGGGAAGTAATTTGGAGGCAAATATCAAATATGTTGTGCGTTCATGTCACATAGGTGTCTAAGTAACAAAAAAAAAGGCAGTCCGGTGCACTAAATATAATATTCCCGCTATGCGTTTTAAGCTTTTAGGGGATGGTCACACACTTCGGGGAAGGTCCGGGATCGAACCTCACCGCCACCCATTCTCAAAAGAATTTCCACGTGACCATGAGGGTCTTTTATACATAGGTGTCTTAGTATTCTTGAAAATACATACTGAAGTAGTACAATCTGTTTTTAGAAGTTGAAAATATGAAGAAATATATTTGTACTGTAAATGCGGAGATGTTCCGCTAAACACATGTCATCTTTACTTTAACCACAATGACAAATACACAAAAACATACATCATCAGTAATTGAATAGCTAAGAGAGATTCAACGTACTTCCTGAGCCTGAGCTGGAGTAGCAACCTTTCTTGTTCCAATGGCCCACACTGGCTCGTAAGCCAAAACAATATTGGACCAGTGTGTGATTTGTTCTGCAAAAAGATGGTCCATCATCATTCATATAGATGCAATAAAGATAAAATCAAGAGGACCCCCCCCCCCCCCACCCCCAACCCCTATATTGTCTAAACTCGCCTCCTCCATGTAAGGACATAGGTTAATAACCCTCTTCCTTTTTGGCAACTACACAAATTTCCCCTACAAGAGATACACCCTTCAATTACCATTGAGCTAAACTGTGAGGATAAACCGTGAGTTTTCTGTTATGTTGACAGTAAGAAAGAATTAACTGTCTTTGTATACTTGTGATTCACGCAATATCATCAAGCTTTCACACGCAACTTAACATCAAGGGGATTTGCTGGTTTTCAAGATCAAAGAAGGGACATCAACGATAATCAACATAGATACAGTTTGCTGAAAGGGGACAGAGCCATACTACCAAAGAAAAATGGAGGGCTTGCAGGAAAAAAGTTGGCACTCCACAATAGAAGTCTATTTTGAAATGGCTGTGGAGATACAATAACAATAATGGGAACAGGTTTTAGTTAATAAATATAGTGAAGGAAGCCATCGGTGCACAAAGGTAACATCATCCTCTTGATACAGCTCCCTGGAAACACATAGCTAGTTGTGGGAGGAGTTTAGTACCAGTGTTTACTTTGAGGTAGGTGATGGCGAACGAATCACCTCTCTGAAGGAGGAATTTCTAGAACTTTTCTCCTTATGAAGTATCATTTTTAGAAGAAACAGCCAAGATAGAGAATTAAACAGCATGGTGGAACTGCTAGGCAAGCTGGAGCAATGATCAATCAACCAACAGAAAAAAGGGCAGCCTGATGCACTAAGCTCCCTTTATGTATGGGGTCCGGGGAAGGACCGGACCACAAGGGTCTATTGTACGCAGTCTTACCTTGCATTTCTGCACGGCTTGAACCTGTGACCTCCTGGTCACATGGCATCAATTTTACCAGTTACTCCAAGGCTCCCGTTCCAATCAACCAACAGAAGAAAGACAAAATGAAACATAGGGTAGGAATAGAAAGGGATGTTCTCTATCAAAGCCTGCTATAACCCACAGCAGAGTCAGTAGATTCATTGAAAATTGACGCTGGAAACTCATTTGGAAAACCAAAGTTCTACAAGGGTATCCTACTAGAAGCCCGACTAACACAACACAATCTCAGCAGAAGAGGTCTAATGTTGTGCAACAAATGTTGCATGTGCAAAGAAGAAGCAGGGGAAGTTTGTCAACCATTCCTGCACCATTTATTTGCAAGGGACATTTGGAACATATTCTGGAACCTGTTTGATCTACCTTTGTTGATGCTATAAACCATAAAGGATGCACTCATACACTGGAGACATCGGGAAGTAGAAGGGTCCATCAGAAAGACTTGGCAAATGATTCCTTCTCCCACATTATGGTGTCTATGGAGATAAAGGAACCTACGGTGCTTTCATGGTGTATCAACTTCTTCATCTTCCCTCAAACCTAAGTGTTTGGTTAATCCTTCTCGGTGATATTAGGTCGACCAAGTCATTGGCCAATACAAGAGACATATATAGAATATGATCTAGTTGTCGACTAATATAGATGAGATAAAGTGATCAAGCCATTTGGATAGACACATGGCAAATCCCAAGCTTGATCGAGTGTGTCGCGAATGAAAGGAATTTATCATCTCACATAAAGTTTATGTTTGCTGGATTCATCTAAACGTACTTCATATATTGAGTTCGTCATACGACGCAGTCTAGGAGTTTCGTATGGACCTTAATTGGATTAGTGCCGATATATGAAGGCCTATAGTATCACACTATGTCACTTGTTTCTTCGATCTAAGGGTGTATTGAGAAAGTATTAAATATTCGATTTGAAATCGAGATATTTAAATTGATAATAACTATGAGATAATTTTTATTAGATGAAAATTATTTAATTAAATCAAAATTGGATTTTGAATTTAATGTGCTGAATATATATATATATATATTAAATGAAAATAGGAAACATAATTTTATGTAGGGCGTCGCGGCGCCTGCTAGGCTGAGTCGTGCCGTCGATCTGGTAGTGGGCCCAGTCAGACTGGCCCACTACACCTCAATTTTTGGGTCAGGCTTAGAGGCCAACCCTAATTCATTTCTAACCTAATTGTAACTATAAATCGCGCTAAACCATTGTTGTTATATACCAATTCTCATAAACAATTCTATACTTAGAGTCTAGGATAAAACTCTCTCAAACCTCCGCCAAGATTTCCTGGCTTTCTTGACAGAGGAATACACCGTAGCATTGTGCTTGCGGTCGAAAACGAAATCGCGTGTCCACCCTTTAGTAAAGACTCCAGATAATACAACCTGTAAGTGTTCATGTTTTATGTTACAGGTTTTGATTATCATATAACCATACTAGAAGAAATTGTTGGGTAAGTAAGAATAAAATTTTAAACTTCTGATGTGCCTTACTTATGTGTTTTGAACCCAACAAAATTTCTACAGTGCTATCAGAGCCCAGGCTGGTTCAGTGATTATATAACAATTGAATAACATAATATTATGGGTTAAACATAAAATTGGATTAAAACAAGGCTTCTTGAAATCCTACATATCTTAACCAAATGGTTAACCTTTTGATATCACCCTAAATTATCACCTACACTAAATCGAGGAAGTCATTCCGTTATAACTCGGACTAAGCCAAGTGCAGATAAGCGGTTCATTACGAACATGGTGCACGACGAAGAACGAGTATGAATGGATGATGGTCGATATGTGCGTTATTGATAATAGTGGGTGAGGATAAAGGATCTGTGATTTGATCCCTAAATTGGATTTAGGACTCGCACGATTTTAGAAAAAAAATCAACATAGAAACGTTTTGTTAGGACGTCGACGTCGCGGCCCTATGGTAAGGCACTGCGGCGCTTGCTAAGATTTCAAGACGGCGTCACGACTCCATGGTGGAGAGTCGCGGCCCTAATGCTTCATTTTAAAATTCCAGACTTACTGGACAGTAGGCGTCGCGGCTTCATGGTGGAACCTCGCGGCCCTAATGAACTACAGAAGCCGAAAGGTTTCTGCCTTGCCAGCGCTGCGGCTCCATGGTGGAGCACCGCGACGCTAATGCATTACAGACGCAGAATTTCGGCTTCTGCCTCACTGGCGCCGCGGCTCTAATGATTAGCGTCGCGGCCCCATCGGTCCGGAAAAAAATTCAAAATATTTAACTCACGATTATTATTATAAAGTATATTATTTGATAAGTATATTATTTATGTGCTAAATGTCAAATTATTTGTCATTTAAATTACTATAATAACGTCCGCAAATAACTGTCTGGGTAGGCGGCACCCAGTATGTGTTTAAACAGCTTAATATCATGATTGGGCAGGCGGTACCCAATAAGTGCTTAATAACTTTGCATGATAATTAAGATGTTATATTTGATATAGCATACTAGAGTTGATCTTGGTTAAAATCCTGAATTAAAATATTCCCTAAAATTTTAATACAAGTCTCATTTGAAATGAACGCGTCGTCTGTTATAATTGATTGTAGTGCAAAATCCTTTTCGTCGAGATGAGTATTTATGCCACATCATTTGTTCTAAGTCTACGAGGACTCAGACTCTTTCATAGATGCATGTTAAATGTAGAAGTAAGTGATAAACCTTCATGAGTATTTACACCACATTGTTTGCTCTATAAGGCAAAACTCACTTAGATACATAATTTCAGTCGCATAACGGGGTTGACTTGCTAGGCTGTCTTGGCGCCACAGTGTCGGACAAGCCGAGGAACGCAGATCGATTGTTTAGAACATTCGGTCAAACAAGAGTTACAAATTATTTTTTATTGGTTTGGAGATCTACCGGGTTATGCTATTGAAGTTATCAGCCACAGCAAATGCGGAGATAACATGAACCTGGATCATGGCCCATTATGACCATATTTGATATGAGTGTGTATTCTTCCATGGGGTCGAAGAGTATGTTAAAATAGTGGGTGCTAATTAAACTAAAGGCCATGTTAATTAATTAACGAATGTGTTCAATAGAAATTATATTAGAGTTTAATTTCAAGTCTATCTATATCTTCAGTTTATACAAAATGTCAAATCTATCACTGAAAATGTTGGTCAAGACAAACAAGTTGACTGGAGCAAATTACCCTGACTGGTTAAGAAATCTGTGATTGGTGTTAAGACAAGAAAGAATTGAGTATGTGTTAGACACAGTGTTCCCCACAGTCTCTCCTGAAAATTCTGCTGAGTATGCCCTGTTTGACAAGGTGGGTTATCAGAAACATCTAGACGATGCTACCTCGGCACAATGTGTAATATTGTCCTCCATGACTGTGGAGTTACAGAGGCAACATGAAAACATGGGCCCCAACGAAATGCTAGAACACTTGAAGAGTCTCTATGACTCACAGTCTCAGACAATAGAGTATAAACTATTGAGGGACCTTTTCAAGTGTAAGCTGAACTATAGGGGTCAAGTGTCAGCACATGTTCTGAAGATGATTGAGCTGATAGAAAGGTTGGCTTCGATTGGAACGAAGTTGCCTATACATGTTGTCGCGCCCGTTTTTAACCCGGTCAAAGCAGTGTACTGGTGATTCCTAGATTGAATTAAGGACTCGCCACCTAATTATTTTACGGTGAATTAGGACACCTAAATATTAAATAAATGCTGCAAAATAACTCTAATTTTATGGTCTGCGAAACTAATGAGATTCTGGATAAGGGTTCTTTATTATCCTAAAGGGAAGGGGTAAGGCATCCTCTAAGATCCGCTAACTTGCGGTTATCCGGTAAAACTCAGGTTAATTATTATGTTAAGAAAAATACATGTTTACAAGTATAAAGTTAAAATAATTACTGAAAGGGATGCATTGTGTACAAGTATGCATTTGTATGGTTTTAAAGAAAAATACATGTAAAGTTAAAAAAAAGTATGCATTTATGATAATTAATAGTAAGGAGAAAAGCAAATTATTTATAATGTCAAAGAAGTAATTTTTTGGAAATCATTTTGAGTTGCAAATTATAAAAAGATAAACTTATTTGTACAATTAATAAAGTGAATAAAAGATGATCAAAGTTGTTTTGAAAATTTTGAATATGCATGACGAACCTAAAAATAAATAAGCTAACGGTGGGTTTCCAGTTTTAGACTACCCTATTAGTTAATTCTAAGTCTACATGTCGTGTTATGCATGATCAACCACCCAACAATGCTCATGTTGCTCAGACTGACACTACAGGAAATTTGAGGCTTTTATCTGAAGGAGAATACAATGAGTACCTTCAGTATCGAGCAAGTAAGCAGACATCTCCACAAGTAGCCACAAATTCTCAACCTAATACTTTTGTTGTTGGTAATTCCTTCGCTTGTGTTTCACAGTCTAGTATCCGTCCATCGTGGGTCGTTGACTCAGGTACTTTTGATCATATTTCTGGTAACAAGTCACTTTTATCAAATATTATTTATTCACTGTCCCTTCCTCCGGTTACTTTAGCCAATGGGATCCAAACAAAACCAAAAGGGGTTGGACAAGCTAATCCCCTATCTTCTGTCACTCTAAACTCCGTTCTTTATGTCCATGGTTGTCCTTTTAATCTTGCATCTCTCAGTCCTTTGACACGTGCCCTAAATTGTGTCGTAATATTTCTTGATGATTCTTTTGTTATTCAGCACCGCAGTACGGGACAGATGATTGGTGCAGGATATGAATAACAAGGTCTTTACTATTTTCCTCTCCTAATTCCTCCTCAACATGCTCCATTACAGATCCTCCCAGCTTAATCCATAAACGATGACATCCGAGTCTGTTCAAGCTACAAAAGATGGTGCCTAGTTTGTTTAGTCTGTTCAAATTAGATTGTGAGTCGTGTCAACTTGGGAAACACACTCGCACTACCGTTCCATGTAGTGTTGAGGGTCGTGCAGAATCTATTTTTCAATAGTTCATTCTGATATTTGGGGCCCTAGTAAAGTCAGTTCACCTTTAGGATTTTGTTATTTAGTTAGTTTTACTGATGATTTTTCCAGATGTACTTGGCTTTTCTTAATGAAAGATCACTCTGAGTTATACTCTATGTTCAAGAGTTTTTGTGCTGAAATACAAAATCAATTTAGTATTTATATTCGTACATTTCGTAGTGATAATGCCTTAGAATACAAATCTTCCCAGTTTCATCAGTTTATGACTCACAAAGGAATTATTCATAAAACATCTTCTCTGTACACCCCTCAGCAGAAAGGGATAGCAAAACGGAGGAATAAGAATCTCATTGAGACTGCTCGCACTCTTCTCATTGAATCCCATGTTCCGCTACGCTTTTGGGGTGATGCAATCCTCACAACTTCATTTAATTAATCGAATGCCCTCATCATCTATTCAGAATCAGATTCCATACTATATCCTCAGTCAGATGTATACTCTCTTCCTCCTCGTATTTTTGGAAGCACATGTTTTGTGCATAACCTAGCTCCGGGGATAGATAAATTAGCCTCTCACTCTCTTTAATGTATCTTTCTTGGTTATTCTCGAGTTCAAAAGGGGTATCATTTCTACTCACCTGATCTCCGTCGATATCTTCTTTTTGTTGATGTCACATTTTTTTAGTCTCAACCTTACTTTAGGTCTCCTTCTGATCATCATGATATTTCTGAGGTCTTATCTATACCTCAGGTTTTACCTACACCGGCCTTTGAGGAATTTACAATTACTTCTACATCTCCAGTCATAGTGCCACTACTTTTAACTTATCATCGTCGACCGCTTCCAATATCAGACCCCATGTCAGGCCCAGATGATTCATGTCATGCGTCAGACCCTGCCCTTACTACGGATATGTCTCTTCCTGATTAGTCGATTGCACTTCGGAAAGGTAAAAGGTCCACTCGTAATACTAACCCATATTATACCCTTTTAAGTTATTATCGGCTATCATCATCCCATTATGCCTTTGTATCATTGTTGTCCTCTGTCCCCATTCCTAAGTCTACAGATGAAGACATTTCTCATCCCGGATGGCGACATGCTGTGATTAACGAGATGTCTGCTTTACACACGAGTGGTACTTGGGAGCTTGTTCCTCTTCCTTCAGGTAAATCTACTATTGGTTGTTATTGGGTTTATGCAGTCAAAGTTAGTTCGGACGGTCAAGTTGATCGGTTTAAGGCTCGTCTTGTTGTGAAGGGGTACAAAGATATTTGGGCTTGATTGCAGTGATACTTTATCTCCCGTGGCTAAAATAGCATTTTTTCGTCTTTTTCTATCCATGATTGTTGTTCTCCATTGGCCTCTTTATCAGTTGGACATTAAGAATGCTTTTCTACATGGTTATCTTGAGGAGGAAGTTTATATGGAGCAATCACCCAATTTTATTGCTCAAGGGTAGTCTAATCTGGTGTGTCGATTGCGTCGATCACTTTATGGTTTGAAACAGTCTCCTCGAGCTTGGTTTGGTAAATTCAGCACAGTAATTCAGGAGTTTGGTATGACCCGCAGTGAAGCAGATCATTCTGTGTTTTATCGACATTCTGCTCCAGATATGAGTATTTATTTGGTGGTTTATGTTGACGATATCTTTAAAGCTGGAAATGATTAAAATGGTATCATTAATTTAAAGCAACATCTCTTTCAGCAATTCCAGACTAAGGATCTCGGCAGATTGAAGTATTTTCTAGGTATTAAGGTTGCCCAATCCACGTCGGGTATTGTTATTTCGCAACGTAAGTATACTTTAGACATTTTTGAGGAGACAATAATAATGGGTTGTAAATCCATTAACACTTCTATGGATCGGAATGCTAAACTAATGTTAAGACAAGTGGAGCTACTTAGTGATCCTAGAAGATATAAGTGGATTGGTTGGTAAGTTGAATTATCTCACAGTAACTAGACTTGACATTTCGTTTCCTGTGAGTGTTGTAATTCAATTTATGAATTCTCCATGTGATAGTCATTGGGATGCAGTTATCCGCATTCTGCTATATATTAAGTTAGCCCCATGTAAAGCACTATTTTTCAAAAATCGAGGTCGAGACCATGAGTAGATCGTTGGATATACAAACGTTGATTATGCAAGATCACCCTCTGATAGACGTTTTTACATACAAACTCAATTTGCATAATGTAATGGGAAAAATTGTCATACCATGGTTTGGGGGCCTGTTTCAAACCATATAATGACTTACATAGACGACATACATAATGAGGAGCCTCCGGATGGACAAAGCATGGCGGCTGATGCATGTAAATAGTTTCTTTTAAGTCCCTATGTAAAAATGCATTCTTCATATCAAGCTAGTGAATCGACCAATTCTTACCCATAGCAATGCTCAGAACTATGCGAATGGTAGCCGATTTAACAACCGGACTAAACGTCTTACCACATAGTCAATACCCTCATGCTGATTAGTACCATTAGCCACAATTCTCGCCTTATATCGCTCAAGGTCACCAATGTCTTTGAATTTATGACAAAATAGCCACATGTATCAAATCACATTCACCTCATCCGGTCTATGAACCAAATCTCAAGTGTGTTATTTCGTTAAATATTAAATTCCTCATGCATGGCCGCATTCCAATTCGGGACAAGTTTGGCTAATTTTGGGATTTTGGGAATTGGGGATATGGTTTGTGTGGAAATGTTAAAATGAACTTTGGGAAAAAATCTCGTGTTGTGCACGTGTTTCCATATGGTGTGTGGGGGCAGGGGCAGTTTGGGTAGTTTGGATGGGTGTCGGTCAGTGGTATTTGGGGCAGTGACGGTGGTGGTTGGTTGTTGGAGAAGGTCGATGGAGTTTGGTGAGTATGACGGGGAGGTGTCGGACTCGTCTAGAAAGGTATAGTCGTGTTTCGGAATTTTTGAATGTTGGCAAAAAAAAATTGTCTCGTCAAACGTGACGTGATGAGAGACATGAATTTGACGAGTGGACAAGTCATAACATAGGTAGCCTCTATGATTAGACGGGAAGCCTACGAAGACATATGAAGTGGTGCGAGGTACTAATTTATGAAAGGCAGTGGAGACAAGATTTGGGTAGCAAAGGCAACCGAAGATCCGAAAGTGATCATAAGAGGGGATCCGATGATATAGAATTTCGGTGGGGGTCATGTTATGAAGGGTACTAGTAGGTAAAATATTAAGGATGTATTCTACCATTTTGACCGCATAAACCTAAAAGGAAGGGGGGAGAGAGGCATGAAAGAGGATAGTACGAACCATGTTATTGATAGTGCGGATATTCGTTTAGCTTTGCCATTTTGGGGGGTGGTGTAGGGACACGAAAACCGAAAAACCATGTCATTATTTTTGAAAATTTTGTGAAACGTGGAATTATTAAACTCACGATCATTATCACATTGGAAAGATTTGATGGCTGTTTCAAATTGTGTTTTAATAAAAATACGAAACTCAAGAAACTTGGCAAAAACTTTAGACTTGAATTTTAGTGGGTAAATCCAAATAAAGTGAGAGAAATCATCTAATAAGAGTAGATAATATTTATGACCCAGTGAGCTAGTAATGGGAGATGTCCATAAATCAACATGAACAATATCAAATGGAGAAAATGTAACACTTGAAGATGATTGAAAAGGAAGGCGAACATGTTTTCCTAAAGAGCAAGAAAAATAATGTCGGGCAAGTTTTCCATTATTACATCGAATAAAATTATTGCTTCTAAGAAAATTAAAAAACAGGAGCTCCTCGGTGTCCAAGTCTATTATGCCAAATTGACGGAGAGATGGCAGCGAGAGAGGTGTGTGAGCGGGATCTCGCAGCGGAGGTGGATGAGAATGGATAGAGGTCCCCTGTACTATTGCATCTCGTAAGGGATGTCCCCGTAAGAAGAACATAAAAGCCAAATGAGTCAAACTCAATAGACACAAAATTGTTATGAGTGAATTTTCTAACATATATTAAATTTTTAATGATGGTGGAAGCATAAAAGACATTATTTAAGAAAATGGTGGGTGAGGTGGTTGGGTGTAGGTGGTATCGTAATCCGGAATGCGATGATCATTACCAACCGTGATAAATTGAGGATACTTTATAAACGAGACAGATTTGAGAGATTACATGAGGATCGGGTGAGGTAAGATGTGGCGCCCGTGTCCATGTACCAATTTTAATCGGGTTGCTGCATATTTAAAGAGCTGAAGGCTTGGCCCAAATCGGTTGGGGCCAAATTATTGAAGTGGTGTTGTTGTTGGGCCTGCATTAAGTGGGCCTGATGGGGTTGGTTGGTGACGGGTCAATAACCTGAGCTTGAGCCTAACAGACCCGGCTGCCATGGGTCGTTGAACTAGTCTAGTGACTGCTGGAACGGGTAAGGAGCCCAGCCGGGATTGTTGGGCCAGTGGCATGGGTTGGCCCAGTTGTTGGGTTGGGCTGTGTGGCTGCTAGCCTGATCTAACGCCCATTCCGCGGCCTCTGTCGCCCTTGCCGCCCTACCGCCTCGGTTGCCCCACAGTTGTTGGTTTTTGGCGATGGCGTCTGGGCGGTGGTGTTGTCATTCATCACCGGATTTTCAACTGCTAACACCTTATGATTGTGTTCATCCTGTTTGGCACGTCGAGTTTCCTCCAAAAGTAATTGTGAACGAGCCTTATTGAAGCTCGGTAGTGGGTCGACTTGTTGAATCATGGTTGCTAGAGTATCGTATTCGCCCTTTGGTAAGACAGAAACTAGTTGGAGGACCATTTTCGTTTATGAAATAGGTGTCCCCATATCGGATAATTGGTCTGCAACAAGTTTCAATTTTTTGCAATACTCGACTTGTTGGCAAAATTCTCGAGATGTGTATTGTTGAACTATTCCTCAAATACATGGAACGAGTATGCTTGTTATCTTGAAATATCTCCTCCAAACGTATCCATAATTCACGAGTCGAGACATCGATTTTCATAATCGTATGAAGCAAGTCTTTAGAGATGGTGTCATAGATCCACTATTTTACTATAGCGTCGAGACGATGCCAAGTTGAATCTGCAACATCGATATGGCGAGGAAAAGAGTCGTCAATATGGTCAAGCACGTTATACGCACATGCGTGAATATGAAAAAGTTCAACCCACGAAGAATATTGACCATTTTCTTGATCAAGAACTAAGGGAATGAAATTCTTGATATTAGTAACGGCGAACGTCGGATGGAAGGAAGAAGTGGTGGAGGAGGGAGGGGGGGTTGTCTATGACGATTGTGGAGGAGGAGGAAGCCTTAGGAGAGGTGTGAGTAGACATGGTAGTCACAAAATTGGACAAAGAAAGACGGAAAAATATGTTCGTCGTTGGCCAAAGAGGGGGGTCGGCGGCGGCTGCAAAGAAAAAAAAGAGGGATTTAGGTGTTTTTAGGGTTTGGCTCCTGATACCATGTAAGATTGTATTAATCTCCCTTGCGAAGTCTTTCTCATTAATACAAATATATATAGTGTGTACAATATTGAATCTCAATACAATAAGGACCAGGCGGGTAAAACTCACATAAGCAGAGGGGGAGACACATTCATGAAAAGCGAGAAGCCGGGGACTGACCAACTATGAATAGATCTTACTTATGCGGAGGGTAGGAATATATATTAGTCCGTATCGTGGGTCTATTTGTTACAAAAGCGAACATTCCCTTTCCAAAACATTAACATTGGTCCTCAGGCAGACATTGAAAAGGGGGCGAAAAGAGTCTATTTACCTTTACATACAATATTTCAGAATGTATCATGGCTCTATCTATTCAAACAAAAAAGAAAAAAGAGTTCTGCATCTCGGGTGAACAAATAGGCGTGGGGAAGAGTGAGAGGGGGGGCTACGAGCCCTCTCTCGTTGTTGTTCCCGGACCACCCATCTCTTCCTTCCCCTTCGCCCGGCCCGGTGAGATCAGATTTCTAGAACGAAGTGAAGTGATAGGAAGAGAAGAATGCTGGCGGGAAATCCCTATTCATGAAAGCCCCTTGTTAAGGTTAAGGGGAAAACGATAACTGGTACACCAGAGGTGCGTCCTTCCCGTTCCTCTCGTACTAGGGAAAGGTCCTCTCAATGCTCTTATATCTACTATAATTATACACTACTAATAATTATAAAATATATGGTAAATATATTCTAATATTCACTAATAAAAAGAATAAGTGCTTCCTTTAGGAGATTTCACTCTCCGAATTAAAATGCGAGACCTCTCTAACGGTTAGCTATCATAGAAGATCCACAAAGAGCAATGACACAGGAAATGAGGAGGAAACGGATTAAACAAACCTATTAGTCTTTTTCATTACAGCATAAAAAAAAAGAATAATCAAATAAGACAAATATGAGTTTGAATTTCGTAACATAAACTTAAATTTTTAAAGCAACTCGCGAATCTAATTCCTAATGTCATTGTTCGCTTTTTTTCCTAAGCAGGGACATCTGATAGGCTGATAGCAACTTATTCGCTTTGAAGGAAAATATTTTTCAAGTATTATCATTTTCCAATATATGACTAGGTATAAAGTGACATATTGTAATTGTACGAGGTGTAAAATATTGTATTAGAATAATGTTTTGGTGATATCTTTTCTTATATTTTATAATTAAAAAAAATATCCAAGCGCTGATTTTCAGTTTTCTTGTGATAATTGATCATTATTTTTATTATTCCCAAGCCTGTATTCGGGAATTTAAAATCTATGATAAACTTTCATATAAAAGTATGAATACGACAGCCAGATTTGATAAACATAAGATATAATCTAAACTAATGTTGATACTTGATAGTCATATTGGGCTCTTGCACAATCAGATTTTAGGTGAGCTTTCATGAAACTAAATCAAGGTTCTCGCGCGTCACCAAAAGATGTGAGATGAATAAAATTTCTTTATTTTTAAATAGAAATTTCGTGTTCGAGTCTTAGGAATGATAAAGTTCGTAATAGAAGACACTTTTCCCTCAAATGGTCAACTCCCGTTCTCTTCTCCTTCCTTACTCTTCCAAGGATGGTTCAGAGGAGCCCTACGTTACGTAAATTTGAATTAGTCAAACCAGTAAATACGAAATATAACTAAATCCTTAAAAAATCACTTATGGTTCTCAACCTGACTAATTCCTTGAAATTGGACAACTCTTTCCATGCCTGCTATTTGGCCACCACAACTAGGACATTTAAGTAAAGGTCAAAAGATAACAGGAGAAATATCTTCAGATGAACTTTTAATTACAACAACCATATTGGATCTGATAATGATACACCAAATCTCGCAATTAATATTGTTCAGCATCAAGAATGGAATAAAAGAAGAAAGAAGGTAATTAACAAAATTCTACTTCCTCCGGTTCAAAAAGAGTGTTCACTTAGTCTTTTGCACACCCCTTAAGAAAATATTAATTTCTAAGTAAAAATAGACAATTTGACTAAAATTACCCTAATTAAATAGGTTTTGGGATTTGGTCACCTAACAATAAGGACAAATCTGAAAAAGTAAGGTTAATTCTTTCTTGGTTTAGTAAGTGGACACTCTTTTTTAACAAAAAAATTAAATGCTAAGTGGACAATCTTTTTTAACATGGGGGAGTAGTGTATATCTACTTCTACGAGCTAATATGGAGTGCTGATTAAATGAAAACCCAACATAATGATGTCATTAGGCTAAATACACTAATAACCCTTAAACATGTCAGTGAATTTCATTTAAACACTCAAATCATGACTTAATTCGATTGAACACGTGATAAAGTATTCCTATTAGACGATTCCGACTAAAATTTTATGTGTCCTCAAACGCCGATTACTCCAGGCATATTTTAATGAGAAAGGCATTATCTATGGCCAAAAGGTGCTACTTCCGGCCAGAAGGTCGCTGCTTGGAAAAAATGCAGCATAATGAAATGTTGGGTTATGAAACAAAGAAAGTTATAAATTCTACTACAATCAGGACCTCAAGTACTCTCTTATTCTATGCTCTCTAAGCAGGCACCCCCTATTAGATTAACCATATGGCGTGATCCATCCATCGGGCTTATTATTTATGACTGGACGAAACCAAGAAATAACCCCACATTAAGAAGCAAAAGAATCAACCTAAACTATGGGTGGCCAGTGGGCCGGGCTCGGGTCTGGCGGGCCGGGTCTGGCGGGGTCGGGGTCGGGGCGGGACGATCCGGGGGGTCGGGATCGGGACTAGCGGGCCTAACGGGGTCGGGTGCGGGCGGGACTGCTCCGGTCCGTCCGATCCCGATCCGTCGGTATCGGGCGGGCTCGGGGCGGGGCGGGGCGGGCTCGGGTTTTTTTTTTTTTTTTTTTTAAATAACATATGTATAAAAAAAACTCAATAAACAAAACAAGATAGTGTAATAAAAACATCCCAAGGTTTGTTTTTGTGCCTCTTATATTATTTAATAGACATATGATTTTTTTGTAATACAAATACAATTGTCTAAAATCTAAATTGCAACTTTATGGTGTTATCCAAAAGTTGCAAATTACATAATAAAATTGCAATTAAAAAAATTACATTTTCAAAAAAATCTGTTCTAATTGCTTGATGATTTCATGTGGTTCTTCGGTTGGAATAGGTATTTGTTGGTCAAATTGATCCACGTCGCTTCCACTACCTTCGGTTAAGATTTCGTTGTAGTTTTCATCATCTTCTTCGTTGATCTCCGGTTGACCGCACCTTCTCCGCTCCGCTCGTATCCAATCTCCGAATAATACGCAATTTCCAAGTGTCTCCGGCCAATGAGTGTACGTGGTCTCCTATTTGATATCTCGCTGCGAGAAAAAGCGCTTTCCGACGCAGTTGATGACGCTTGAATGTTCAAAACATCTCGAGCCATCAATGAAAGTGTCGGAAAGGTCTTCTCATTCCCCTCAAAGTATTTCAAACAAGTCTTCTTGTCCATCTTCATTGATAACTTCTTGATACGGATGAGAACCACGCAAAACAAAAATATCCAACTCGCTAATTTGGTTAGTAGAGGTACGGCCGCACATTCTATTTACGAGGCTTTCAATACTAGCCGCGAAAAAGACATGTCTTTTGTGAGGTTGTGTTGAAGATGAAGAAGATGGTATGGTAGCCGGTACGTTACTAGCATTTTCTTGTTGATAAAATCTATATATATTTTTGCGGTGGTGTTCTACGCTATTCAACACTTCTTCTTTAGTTTGTTCAATAGGTGGTGGGTGATTTAGATTTTTGGGACTTGGAGGTGGTAGTACTTCTATACAATCGTAAATAGTTTCAATTAGTGATTTAGTACCGTCTATTTTAATAGTAGGATTTAATACTGAGAACCAATAATATAAATAGAAGGAATAGGAATAAAATATTTTTTTATTTTGAGAAACATTTTTTTAATAATTTGCCTTATAATTTGGTTTTTCCATATATTCACTAAGTAATAAAAATATTAGAGTTATATAAAATAACATAGTTGAAATAGTAGGATAATATATACCGGAAAATTCTTTTGTTGCTTGAAAAAATTTCTCTAAAAATACAATAAGTTCGGAAATTTTTTTCCAATCACTATCTAAAATCATATCAGCTGGCTTTTTATTATGAGAGTTAAAAAATAAAGTTATAGGTAATTTATAGTCATAAGCAACAAGTAGTTGCTCGTATAAAGAATTCCACCTAGTGGATACTTCTTGTGGAATTTTTCTAAAAGGTAGTCCACAATCATGACAAATTTTTTTATATTCTTTTCTACGTTGTACTTTATTACTTTTAAAAATAAAGTTTATAGCAAATTGTATTTTACTAAGAATGTCTTCAAAAAGTGATAGACCATCCTTTACAATTAAGTTATATATATGGCACGCGCATTTTATATGAAAATGGTCCGGAAAAGATGGAGCTAAACTATTTTTTAACATTGTAATTGCGTAATTGTTATTAGAAGCGTTATCTAATGTAATAGTCATAATTTTATCGGTAATTCCATAATAATCGCACACTTGATAAATATTTTCTGCAATAAAAGTACCAAAGTGTGCCTATCATCTATATATCTATACGCTAAAATACGTTTTTGCATAGACCATTTATAATCTATCCAATGACAAGTTACGGTTAAATAATCATGGCCGTTAGTACTACGACCTATATCGGACGTGATAGATACTTTGCCATTAAAATGATATAATGAAAAACGTAAATATTGTTGATATTCATGCGCAAATTTAAATACATCTCTCTTAACGAGTTGACCTAGGAAAACCGTTAAAAGCGAGGATTATATATATCTCTAATGTAATGAATAAAATCGGGAGATGAAGGAAATGAAAAAGGCAAACCCTCCACAACAACTAATTTTGATATTGCTTCCCTATCTCTATGTTTGTTGTATTTAGAGCCTACAATTCCCCCGTCATAGGGTTAATTTGACCTGTACTTGGTCGGGACGATATCGTATGTGAACCTTGTCCCGATGGAGCGGCCGTTTGCGCACCCGGTTTTGAAGCCTGGTATTGGGCATACCTAGTTTGGATGAGCACTTACTACGTGTCTAATTAAACCCCCGTCCCACCGTGACCTTTTCCGAGTTTTAAATTTTAAAACATTTTTACAAATTTTACATATGGCTACTTGATTCGCTACGTCCCTATCAAAAAATGTCCATGCATCGATTTTAATGGTCGTTTTCTTGGACCTCGTCTCATACTAGGGGGAATAGGAGGTATTTCGGTTGAAGGTGCACTAGTGGACGTGTTGTCATCAATATTAATGGGTGTATCGTCTAGATCATCGTCTAAATTAAAGTCTTCTTGAGTTCCGAGAAAATAACTCCTCGTCTAAATCTAATGGTATTGTAGGAAAATGTTGAGTATCAACAAAATCATCCGTGTAGGAATAAGATGACTAGAAGAAGTACCCTTGCCCTGGTTGCCTCTACTAGAAGAAGCACCCTTACCCTTACCCTTAAACATACCTTTTAATCCTTCCATTTTAATTATGATAATAAATAATTAAAGACAATAAAATTAAGTGCGCTAAATAAAATAAACGAGACAATAATAATTTAATGAAGGAACGAATGTACCAAACGCCGACGTAACGTCGACGTGTAATCGAGAGGTTGAAAATTGAAACTTTGCTCGATGGAAGATCCTCAAGCACCTTAACCTAAACTAAAGGAGGGGGCACCGCTAAAGATTCACCTTGTCCATCCCAGATATCTTGAAATCTAATAATTGAGAACAACTAGTACTCAATGCCAAACAAGTGGAAATCGGCTATATATGAATGAATCCTCTCTGTCCATGTCACTCCATTTAAACCCGTCTCAAAATCCAATATTTAAACCAAATGATTGAGAAAGATGGCTCAATTGTAGATTGACTTACACTAGTCAAAAGTGTCTTAAGGTCAATCTGTCACAAGCGTGTACTTTTGAATGGATACAATTAGAGAGAAATAGAGCAAATACTAAAAGCAATGTTTTTAGTTCTTTGTTCAACTCATGTGAGATAATTAAGGAACTCTGCAGCAGTAGCAACAGCACCTCCAGTAATGGCATCCATCACAATCTTGTCTCTGTTGTTGTTGCTTGCAGCAGATACGAGAGCCCCAGTTAATGCACCCCCAATCATTGCATTCTTCTGCAAACAGAGTGAAGGAAATGAATCAAAAAAAAATATCGACTTCTGCTCAAGAGAAGAGATTCAAAATTTCAATCCACTTTCAGTAGGACAGTTGAATAGAACACTCCAAGAAATTCAGAATTTCAATCCACTTCCAGTAGAACTGTTGAATGGAACACTCAAACAACAACTAATAACTATGCCTCAATCCCAAATGACTGCGTGAGTTTGCTTACATTACATTGCAATAACGTAAGCAATGTAAAGGCTAGCAACCAGCGTAAAAATTGTTAATTCATACTGAATGGAACACTCGTCAAAATTAAATTACATAACATGTTTCAAAAACCATCATTTTCAATAAAAGAAAAGAGTAAATTAATCAGTCAGATAATCAGATTAATGGATTTCATCCTATAAATACTTCGAATCATATGATGGTCAGAACTCGTGAGAAATTAAGGCTTAAGACATATGTGGCAGTTTAATATATATAACTAACGCCAGAGGCAGATATAGGATTTAAGCTCTATGGTTTCAACCTTTAAGATTCTTAGCCTAGCACCCATTATATTTTTAAAGTTATGGGTTCATATCTACTATTTATGGCAATTTGAATGGATTTTTACAAATATATTTATGCTCCGCATGGAAAGTACTGGGTTCAGATGAATCTGGTACCTCAAAGCTCCATCCACCCCTGACTAATGCCCCTCTCTGTGCCAGGTACCTTGCTGTTACGAAACAGCAGAGGGGACTTTGATGATAAGAAAAAAGAAGATACAAAGAGAAGATGAACAAGTTTAATTTGCCAACACTATGGCAAACAATTTGTTACCAGCGTCACCATTATAACCATCTGAGAACAATTTCCAACATTATCCCCTAATACTACAGTCAGTCGCTAGTATCATCCTTTAAACATCATTATAAGTTCAATCTTCCTTCCGTCCCATTTTATGTAAGGTGTTAGTATTTGGAGAGACAAACAATGTTTTGTTTGATTACGTTTTTCTCCAACTCTTTTTAAATATTTTGAATTATTAACTATGTCGACTTATAGTACTTTTTGTAAAGAATGGATCTTGGGCCTAACTCAACCCAAAAGTTAACTTGTAGGATGAAGATTGTCCAAGTCCATATAAGGAGTTCATGTTCCCATTCCATATCCGATGTGAGACTCTTAACACTCCCCGCACGCCCAGACCTTGTTAACTGGAGCGTGGATAGTATAATTTGGGGGCCCAACATCGGTGAACAAAGAATTGGAATGGGTCTCGCTCTGATACCATGTAAAGAATGGATCTTGGGCCTAACTCAACCCCAAAAGCTAGCTTGTAGGGTGAGGATTGTCTAAGTCCATATAAGGAGTTCATGTTCTCATTCCATATCCGATGTGAGACTCTTAACACTCCCCCGCACGCCCAGACCTTGTTAATTGGAACGTGAATAATATAATTTGGGGGCCCAACATCGGTGAACAAAGAATTGAAATGAGTCTGGCTCTGATACCATGTAAAGAATGGATCTTGGTCCTAACTCAACCCCAAAAGCTAGCTTGTAGGGTGAGGATTGTCCAAGTCCATATAAGGAGTCGATGTTCCCATTCCATATCCGATGGGACTCTTAACACTTTTATATAATTTCCAAATATGTAAATTTTATTTCAAAAAAAAAAACTTGAAGAATATATGCTCGAACTCACACAAAAATTAGGTGCTTTGACCCTCATACTCGGAAACCATTAATATAAATTGGGATAGACGGATTACTATCTTCATCAACATTGCTGCAACATTGAAGAATGCATAATCACATTGCATTGGGAGGTTGAATAGGTCGCATACCACAAAGAAGCTTATCTTTTTCCTTCTTCATATTCTCCCATATATATCTTATCAGTTTAACAGCAAAGTCTTACTATTATCACAAATAGGACACGAAGCTGGATAACCAACAATAAATTTCATTTAGGCCTTTAAATTGGTTACCAGTTACCACCACCACCATTCTACTATCAGAATTGCAATCTCTTTACCTATGTTTAATTAGTTACTGAATCATGATTATCATATCAAAGATCTTGCTGCTGTATTTATCACTCATAATTAGAGTAGTGGCCACCACGAAGAATTTTGATAGAACAGAATCTGAACGCAAGCACGGTTAAAAGTAAGGGTGGAAATATTAGTCCATGAAAACATGACCCGCCCAACCCGCTCAAGTTTGGGTTGGTCATTGGCCCGCCCATTTTAACCCAACCGATTTCAGCCCATCTAAAAATTGGGTTGATATGTAGCCCAAATTGATCCATATAAACCTTGTAAAAATATTTTTTTATTTGATATGTTATATACATCCATAATAAAAAATAAAAATAGTGTTGTTAGGTGCTTAAAAAATAATAAAAGAACATATAAAGAAATTAAAACTTAGGAAGAATTGGGCGGTTGGGTTATGACCCGCTTTTTAGCGGATTTCAGCACAAGTAATGACTCGTCCATTTATTATCTTAGCCCATTTTGACACGTCCAAATCCATCCCAACCCGCCCATTTGACGCCCAGTTAAAAGCAAAGACAATGTAGAGCGGATGCAATAGTTGGGGTTGAGCAATTAGGAAACTGGACGAATGATGGAGATAATAGGTTGTAACACGGTACAGGCAATCAACTTCAAGTGGTTGAACAAATTCATATAAAAATACAGTAAAAATTACCCAATCTCTGGTTCCACGAATTCTCTCCGCTCCATACTCCATTCCAGCATATACCCCAGCAACAGTCCCTGAATAAAGAGGCAAGATTTGTTAGATAATCCACTCGAGGATTCAAGAAATTAAGAAATTCTTTTCTAACCGTCCATTTTGAAATTTATACACGGGTGGAACTCGTGCAGATTACTCACCCCAATAAGCACCTTCTTTACACATTTTCTTCAACTGCAATCAAAGGTAATTTCAGTTAAAACGCAACAAGCATGTTGGTCAATCCCTTTTTTAAGTCAACATAATTAAGTCCTCCAGAATAGCCACTTACGTTCTGTTGGTGAATTATTAAAACATTTGTTTGAGCAGAGCATAAGAGAAATGCTGCTCTTAACACGAAATTTTACTAAAGCACATTTTCAGGCTTGCGAAGCTGTCTTTGAGATAAACAGGACAATTTGATTTTACCAAGCTAGCCTATAGTTTGCTACATTCTAGTTGGTAAAAATATTTGACTACAACATTTGCTTACTCTGCAACAACACAACACATCAACATACCTACTGTGATCCAACAACAATGGGGTCTGGGTGTACGCAAACCTTAACTCTACCTTTCGTGAGGTAGAAAGGTTGTTTCCGATAGACCCTCGGCTCAAGAAAAGCATTTTCAAAAACAGGTTCACAATACAAGAGTAAAAGCTATGGTGAATATACTATAGAAAGGAAAGTACCGACAACAAAAATAGTAAAGAAAACTCAAGTAAAAGAAATGACAGTAGTAATACAATTGAAGAGTAAGATAATAATAATAATACAATAATAAAATACTTATAAGTAGAAGAGGGAGCACACAAGGTGCTCTAAAGCTAGAATCATGCTCTCCCTCAAGGAAGAGAGAAATTGCTCGATTACCTACTAACCCTCTGCCCTAATCCTCGATAAAGCAACATTTCATGGGCATCACATACAATGGGTAAAATTCTTTAGTCTCAGGTAGAGGAAAACTAGTCGAGATGCGGTTGGATATGGAGGATGTACGTAGGATCCAGTAATGGGTAAAATAATCAACAGGAGTAAGGGTACGATTTGCATAGCTAAAATATCTTGTTTACCTCCCTCACCAGTCATGTACTTATCAGCAGACATATTGAAACGTTAAGAAGCCTACACTAGTCAACGGAGATGCATATGATAAACACATTAGAAAAAGGGATAATTACATTTTCGGACCGCTCAAAAAAATAATAGCCAACAAATTTATAGGTTTTGTATATTAAGCATAAATGTAGATATAATATACATAATCAGTGTATATGTTCTGTATATTTTGGCTAGTGCACATAATTAATTTCAGCCGACAGGCCAAAAATGAAAAAAGCACATAGAAAAATGTTCTCCCTATTTGCAGGAGCAGTCAAGACACAATAAAGAGCAAAAAATAATGGTTCTTTGTGTCTGTTTATAAGTAGGATGAAAAGAACGATAGATGTTTGGGACTTCAATTAATAAAAGTTGGCAAATTCATGATAAAGAACACACAATGCAAAGAGGACTTAGAGCAATATTTGTTCCAACTGAGCTTTTTCAACTTCAATAAACACAAGGAAAACCTTCTTCACAAATCACACCTTGCAAGTGCCAAACAAATATACAAGAGGATGATCACATCATTAAGCCAAATTTTATTAAGGAACATCTCCCTTGAATAAAACTGAATAAACACCTTTAAAACAATCAACTAGAATTTTGCACAAATATATAAACTGATGTCCATTGTTTAAGGCATGCTCACCGATTTCTCAAAGTTGTGACTCGAAACACTGCCTGCAAAAACCATGTTTATTGCAAAATAGTGAGCTGATGAATAGTCTGGATATTTCTTTATATAAAAGCTTGTAACTTAAAAACTTAGGAATTTACACTTTACCATAATACGAGAAAGAAGAAAATTGGAAATCCTGACATTACATATCACACGGAAAGGAATCAAAGAACAAAAACAGAATACTGGGTTTTTACCTCAATTATTAATAGGGATGATGCTTACTGTGATCATTGGATCAAAACAGTAAAATAATTCAGGATTACCAACTAAATCAGCCACTATTACTTTTCGAGAAATGACATCAAGCATCAGCTATGTCATAGATTAACCCGTTTAACCACCCGTGTTTTACCGGCATGAAACGCGGACAGTTGGTACCCGTACTTGCTTGGCCCATTTTCAACCCACACAATTCTAATCCAACCCACCCATTTGCCACCACTAGTCTTAACGTACCATTCTCACTGTGTCAAATGGGTGGTTTGAACTGGATTTGGGCGGGTCATTACTTGTCACTAGTATGATATGGGTGTGAGAAATTCATCTGTATTAGCCGAAATACGCTAAAAAATACCCAAAATAAACAGGGAAAACAGTATGGGATATTTATAGTTGTATATGCATCCCTAACAAATCCATGTAACATAGGTCATTACTGGGTAATTGAGAATTCTAGTCACTCCAATAAAAAATACTGATTAAAGATCAACGTTTTACTCCCTCCGTCCCATTTTACCTGTCGCTTTAACTCAAAATAATTGTCACTTTAGAAGTTCAAAACTAAAATATGCAATTGTTTCCAACTATACCCTTAACATAAAAGAAGAGAGTAGTTCTTTTTAATATACTCTATTCTAAAAAAACATCTAATAAATAGGGGTAACTTAGTACACTATACCTCATATTTATTGTTTTTCTTAATGAGCGTGAAAAGATCTAAAGCGACAGTTAAAAACGGGATTGGAGGGAGTAATATACTTGCTAATTTGCTATTGAAATTGATTTTGCACATGAAAGCCAATAATTTGGGCAATTGGGTATTCAAGAAATGGAAACAGAAAACTAAAAATCCAAAAAAAAAAAAGAAGCAAAACCTCTTTTGACGATTTCATAACTTTCTTCTGCAACAACTTTGGTGGCAGCAACCTAAAATAAGTAAAACCATGGTAAAAATTAAGCAAAGCATGTTCAGAAACATCCAAGAAATCCAGCAAAACAAATTTGAGGTAATACTTAGGGAGAGGAGATTATTTACAGTGCCGATCTTCAAGAAAGCATCAACGGTGTGATTGAGAAAAGGGTTTCCCATATCAATGACAACATCCAATTTCGGAGAAACTAATGATCCTGAAAATCGGCTCCGAGGCATCTTTTTTTCTTCTTCTTTGTTGTTCAAAATACACTCTCGCAGGTAGTCCACTCACTCTTTGGGGTAAGGGTCTAATTTTTGCTTTTTTATCGTTGTTGTTCCTATCCTATGAATGCAACTTCCGATGATGCCAGCAACCAGCTATTTTTTTCTCCTTCATTCTTTTTTCTTTTTTCTTTTTTCTTTTCCTTAAAAGGAATATTAAAACAAACGTATATAAAAATTTAGTCTCCCTTATTTCACTTTTACTTGTCTACCGTTCTAAAAATAGATTTTTTCTTTTACTTCTCAATTTTAACATATTAAGAGAAATTTTTTTTAAAAAAAATTTTTTTATCCTTAGTATTAATTATTCATTCCAATTTATTTTTAAGTCTATTAAAAGTATACACTGATTAATATGGATATCATGATAAAATATGCACTTCATCTATATACAACATGTATATTATATGTATTCAAATTGTAGAATAATGTAAATCTCCTGCATGGAGTTCTATTATTAATGTAATATATATAGAGTATACAATTGTATCCTAATAGAATTAGGATCTCTATTTTACCTTAATTATATTAATTATACTAAATAATAATTACATAATATATTGTGAATATATATGGAATATATTCACTATCACACCCCCTCAGTCGGGGCGGGAGGAGGCCGAACGCTGAGACTGAATCTGAAGTCAAGGAACAATTGTCGAGAAAGCCCATTTGTGAAGATACATGCGTACTGATATGAAGAAGGAACATGCAACACCATAACGTGACTCATTGCAACCTTCTCAAGAACAAAGTGTTATCCATCTCAATATGCTTAGTTCGCTGATGCTGACCGGGTTATGAGACAAGTAGACATCAGATATGTTATCGCAGTAAACTCAACACGCCTTACGTATGGGACAATGAAGCTCAAGAAGGAGATTTCGGAGCCAACATAGCTTCGCAACAACGTTCGCAATGCCTTGATATTCTGCTTCTGCACTCTAACGAGAAAGTGTGGCTTGCCGTCTGGCAGACCATGATATGATATTATCCCTCAAAAACACACAATAGCCGAACGTAGAGCGACGTGTCTCCGGACAGCCTGCCCAATCTGCATTTGTGTAGGAGAGCAATCTAGTAGGTGCTGATGGATATAAATGAAGTCCATAGTCAAGAGTACCCTTAACGTACCGAATGATACACTTAAGCGCTGTAAAATGAGGCTCCCTAGGGGCGTGCATGAACAAGCACACATGCTGAACTGCATATGCAATATCAGGCCGAGTGAAGGTGAGATACTCAAGAGCACCTGCGAGACTCCTATAAAGAGATGGATCACTGATCGGATCCCCATCATCTGCACTGAGTATGGACTTGGAGTCGACGGGAGTGGGCATGATCTTACAATTTGCCATTTTAGCCCTATAGACGATTTCCTTTGCATATTTACGCTGACACAAGAGCATGGCATAGGCGAATCTGGTCACTGATATCCCCAAAAAATAACTCAACTTATCCAAGTCAGTTATAGCAAATTCAAACCTGAGTAGATCAATGATCTCGTGCTTCAAGCCATCTGAAGAAGATGTCAGAACAATATCATCCACATATAACAAAAGGTAAGTTGTGTGAGTACCTCGATGAAAAATGAATAATGAATGATCACTATTGCTGCACACGAATCTGATCTGTATGATGTATGTAGAAAACCGCTCATACTAAGCCTTGAGGGTTGATGCATATAGACGATTTCTTTAAAATCCACATGTAAGAAAACATTATTTACATCAAGCTGGTGAACAGGCCAATGCTTCCTCATAGCAATGCTCAAAATCGTGCGGATGTTAGCTGGCTTAACCACTGGGCTAAAAGTCTCACCACAATCAACACCTTCCTACTGCCTTGTGCCATTTGCCTCAAGTCTGGCCTTGTAACGTTCAAGGGCACCATTATCTCTGAACTTATGATGGAATAGCCACATACAATGAATTACATTCACCCCATCAGGTCGCGGAACAAGATCACAAGTGCGCTGTGAAGTGAGCACATTAAACTCATCTCGCATGGCCGCATTCCAATTCGGGTCAAGTTTGGCTAAGGTTGGGGTTTTAGGAATGTGTGAGATGGTTTGAGTTGATAGGTTAAAGTGAACTTTTGGTTTGAAAATCCCGTGTTGTGCATGGGTTTTCATGTGGTGAATGGGGACGGTCACGGGTGGGATAGGGGGGCTGAGTGGTGACGGGTAGGACTGGGCAGCGGGATCGGGACTGGGCAGTGGTGACGGGCAGTGGGGATGGGCCGGGGTTAGGCAGGGTAGCGGGTTGGGTTTGGCGGACAGCGGTTGGGGTGTAGTTTTGGGCAGTAACGGGGACGGTACTGGGCAGTGAGGTGGGGTCGATGAGACGGATGGTTGGACGGTCAAAGGTTGCGGATTTTGTAGTGCATTTTAGAGTAGTGGGAGGTGTCCGATTCATCAAGGAAACCGTAATCAGTGACTCAAATTTTTTGTATATTGTCAAATGGGAAGACGTACTCAGCAAACGTGACATGGCGTGAGATTAAGATTTTATCTGTGGATATCTTATAGCACAAGTACCCCCTATGGTTTGATGGGAAACCGAGGAAGACGCACAGAGTGGAGCGATGTGCTAATTTGTGAGGGACTGTGAAGGCCAGATTTGGATAACAAAGACAATCGAAAATTCGAAGGTGATCATAGGAAGGGATCCGACAGAAAAGAATTATGGTGGTTGTCCGATTTTGAATCGTACGGGTAGGTAAGATGTTAAGAATGTGTTCTACTATTTGTAATACATAAACCCAAAAGGTAGGGGGAGAAACGCATGAAAAAAGAAGGGTACGAATCATGTTGTTAATGGTGCGGAGAATTATTTCAGCTTTACCATTTTGAGGGAAAGTATGGGGGCAGGAGAAACGGAAAAACCATGCCATTAGCCGCAAAAAAATATGAAAGTGGGAGTTATTGAACTCACGACCATTATCATATTGAAATATTTTGATGTCTTTTTCAAATTGTGTTTTAACCAATGTACGAAATTCAAGAAATCTGGAGTAGACTTGAGACTTAAGTTTAAGAGGATAGACCCAAAGAAAGTGAGAGAAGTCATCCAAAATACCAAATGATATTTATGACCTAGGTTGCTGGTTATAGGAGATGTCCATAAATCCGCATGAATAATATCAAAGAGAGAGAAAGTAATACTCGAAGAAGACGTTAATGGAAGTCTAACATGTTTACCTAGATAACAAGAGGAGCAACTATGGGCAAGGTTCCCTTTATTACATTGTATTAACTTGTGGTTTCTAAGAAAATAAAAAATATGGGCTCCGAGAGGACTAAGTCTACTATGTCATGTTGAGGAAAAGATGGCAACTAGAGATGTGGGAGGATTGACACTGGCAGTGGACGTGGATAGGAAAGGATAGAGATCCCCCTCACTATTGCATCTTGTAAGAAGTTTCCCCGTACGTAGGTCCATTATAGAAAAGCCAAATTAGTCAAAATTAATGGATACAGAATTATCGGTGGAAAATTTTCTGACAGAGATTAGGTTCTTGATAATGTTAGGGGCATACATGACGTTTTTAAGGGAGAAGTGGGAATGCGGTGGTGGGGTTAGTGTGTGGCCAAACCCTTGTATTGAAATGCGATGACCATTTTCGACCATAATAGATTGAGGAGTATTTAAATCGTGTAGTTAAGGAAGATTACCAGAATTGTTCGTGAGGTGAGACGTGGCTTTCGTATCCATAACCACGTATTATCGTGCTGCTCCGGAGACGCTGTGTAGTGGGCCTGGTGGTTGGACAGTGGCCCGGTGGTGCTGGGTTGATTGGCAATGTGCTAGGCCAGTGGGTAGTGGGCCTCGCAATGGCCACTGTTGCTGTTGGGCTGTTGTGTAGTGGGCCTGGTGGCTGGCTAGTGGTTTAATTGTACTGAGTCAATGGGCAGTGGGCATCGGTAGTGCCCACTATTATTGTTGGACCTAACCTGGAACGGGACTGGGTGACTAGGCCCAGTGCCGAAGTTGTTGTTGAGGACGTGGATTGGCCCACTGAGTTGGGTATTGGGCATGCGTTTGATAATTTGTGATGCTGGGTGTTGAGGAAGCGGAAGCGGGGAAGTTGTGTGGGCCGCGGGTGACGCCATTAAGGCTGCTGGAAAATAGAGTAGAAGGAGAGGGGATTCGAGATATATAGATATGAGGTGTATACGGGCAGTATCAGTCATATACGAATGTATATTGGCTTGGAAAGTATGTAGAAGGTTGTATACGAGGTGTATATGGGCAGTGACAGTCGTATACTGAGTGTATATCGATGTAAGAGGGCGGTATATAGAGTGTATATCGTGGCAGACAAGTTAAAGCAGTCATATACATGGTGTATATCGGCTATGTATAATGATGTATATGAGCTGTATATGGGCAGGAAGGGATATCAATAGTATACATGGTGTATATCATATGTGTATAGGCCTGTATACGTGTAGTATATAGGGGCAGAGAGGGTATATCAGCCGTATACGGGGGGGGGGTGTATATCGATTATTTCCGGTAGATATGGCGTCGGAAAAATTAGGAGTAGGGGCGGCCGAAATAGGGTTTAGGAATTTTTGGCTTCTGATACCATGTAGAATAGTGTAAATCTCCTTCCTAGAGTTCTATTATTAATGTAATATATATATAGTTTACAATTGTATCCTAATAGAAGTAGGATCTCTATTTTATCTTAATTACATTAATTACACTAAATAACAATTATATAATATATTGTGAATATATATGGAATATATTCACTATCACAAATAGTAATATAGCTAGTTGTTTAAAGCATTACATTTTATTCTAAATTGATACTTATTTATTTTGCATGTAATATTTCCAAATACCACTAATGTATTCTTATCATAACATATTATTTTTAAAATCTATTACATATATAAGAACGTTTTTCGGTGAAAATGATTCTAACAAAAAATACAGTTAGAGATTTGTATTCAAGGGTTTAAAGACAAGTAGGTTGTATCCGATTCAGATATCCCCTTAAACGAGTCCGAAGTTGTTGGCTAAGTTACAGGTATGCGAGATTAACGTGTAAGTAAAATGTGATAATAAGCAAGTAAAATGAATAGATCTAAAAATGAGCTATGAATCAAACAAGAGCCGAAGCTGAGAATGATGTATTAGCTTGAGAGAGATGTGGGGTACAAGTGTGATCTTAGAGAAAATACAATGTGTCTTCCTTCTCTTCTAAGTCTTGCATATATAGGACAAAACTTAAGCTATTGTGCCCCTCTAAGGTTATGACGACGTAAGCACCCTGACGTCATTGTGCCCACACGCGCCGCGACGCTCTGATCTAGGAAGACTGATGTGACGGGAGTTGTTGAAAGTGGAGGACAGTTGTAGAGATCCTTTGGGACCGTTGGGACTTCCGGAACTGCCAAGCTTCTTGTGTATGACAACGCTTCCAGAAGCATTTCTACCCAATACAGATAATCCCCCACTCTTCGAGACCCTTGAGCTCAGGGGATTGGGAAGTAGAAGAGTCTATGCCCTTTTTCAAAAAATCTTTTCATATAGACGGGAACCGAAATGTCACATCCTTTCCTTCTATCAGACATTTCGTCATGTGATCATTAAATGCTCTCAGTCACTTATTCGATTGCGCTCCTTCTAAAAACACCGATTGACATTCACTGACAAGGCACGCCTCTTCGAGTTCCAAGAGTAATGATCACTCTCTCAACTATATAAACTAGCAACCCTGATCACTTTTCCTCACTTTCATCTTCACATTTCCTTTTTTTAGCAATTTCAGTTATCTATCCTCTCATTTTCTATTCCCTAAAATATTTACTTCATCTTCGTCTTCTTCTGGTACTTCTAACGATCTGACCCTCACCATTGATCTGGGTTCTTCAGCTTCCGAAATCATCCCCTCTAATTTCAACTTTGAGAGGGACTTTTATGTAAACCTCTGTTATGAGTCTGTGGAGGATATGACTTTGCTGATTGATGACTCTGTTATCCCCCAAGTCTGCATCGACTATCGATGGGACTCAGATGTATATGGTTTTCCTCCTCCATTTAATGCAAATATTACTCAGCACATCCCGGGGATATCGCTTATTTACACCTCCCATTTTACCATCGGATTCAGCCTCCCGATCCATCGGGCAATTGAGTCTTTTTGCCGTAGATATGGAATATGTCTGGGGGGAAATTGCCCCGCAAACATGGAGAATACGCTGCTTGCAGCATCTGGTGAATCTTGCCTACCTCCATTCACTTTGGATCATCTGATCCATCTCTATTCCATCCGGGTGCTCCGTGGGGGAATAATCAATTTAGCTTTCTAGGGATCTAGGGCCCTTATTATAAATGTTGAGGATGATCACGACCGGTTATGGTGTGATTGGTTTGTGATGATTCCTACCCACCACCTCAGGGCACTAATTTTGTCCTCTGCCGGAGCATTAGAATAACGCTCGTAAGTAATCTTCTTTTCCTTCTCTTATATTTTTTCTGATTCCTTCCTGATTGTTTATCCTTCGTTCTTGCAGCGGCCCCTGTGGTCCCCAAACCTCTACCTGACATCTTCGGCTGGGTAATAGGTTTTCTCCAGGCCTCTTATGGCACCGAGCGGATGTGGAGAGCCATTTATGCCGACAAGTGGAAGGGAAAAAGTCATGGTGAGTCCTTTTTCTCTAATCCTGTATTTCTATTAATTGTGAGTTGGTGTGCCGTCCTCACTTCTATCTATGTTCTTGAAGGTCTCTCAGCCTGAGGGGGTTCCGCCGGGAAGGTGCCATTCCAGGACGAGGCTTGGGAACGCATTGCTAAGGTTTCCACAGAGGTTAGGGAAAGCATGAAGCGAGGGCTTTCGGGTGATACCGGGGCATCTACCTCTGGGATTGGCTCACGTGTGAGGACACACTGTCGCTTTAATGAGCCTGAGAAAGAGGGTGTGCATAAGGTGGTCCTCATGGAAGATGATATAGAAGGAACCGCAACATCCAGGGATGCGGGGGTCCCCTCAACCTAGGCCATTACTGAGCCAGGAGTCAGCGAAGGACAACCCCGGAGCGCGGGAGGCAGAGATTCAGGCACAGGCCCTTCGGTTCCTCCCCCACCTACTGCTGGCTCTGACATTGGACTGGAAGTTTCCTTGGCCCACCTTTTAGACATCTTCCTTCAGGTAACTTGAGTCACTTCTATCACACCCTTTACTTCCAGCGTGAGTGCATAAACTGAGTTCATTCCCTCTAACTTTCTCTCAAGGGCATGCTGTCGTTTCCTCTACCATTGATTTTTTTAAGAACATGTCTTCATCCTCCCATAGTGTAGAGAGCTTGGAAGAGGAGAGTCGGCATCTCCGGGAAGAGGTTTCCCAGCTTCGAGCTGAACACAGAGATCTTCTAGAATAGAGGACCACCCTAGAGGAAGGTTGGATGAGGCCAAGCAGGCGTTGGCAGATAGAGATGAGACTTTACGAACCATGACTCAAGCTCGCCAATTAATCGGGGAGAGGATGGTCCGGGTTGATTTTGATCGTGATGTTACTCATGCACGGATCCATGCGATTGTAGCTTCTCGTTCCCGCCTTCGAGCCCGAAACCAATGGCTGACACTTCATCAAGCAACTGAGCGGCAGAGGGACACCTTACCTCTGGACTATGTTGTCCTCTTGACCTAGTTCATGGTCCTACAAGGGGTGGATATGGGAGCGATTGATGTTACCTCGGCCCTCGTGGATGCAAAAGTGGACCTGGGGGCAACTGAGGCCGATATGGATGACCTACGTGAAGAAATGCCCCATTCCTCTGATGCGTCTGTCGTATCTTCTGGGGGCGAGGATGCTCCCCCCGGCTTAGCTTTTTATGTCTTCAGCCTCTTCTCATTAGTTCGGAGGCCTTCTGTGGCGATGATCAGCAACAATGTCGGTGGTTTGTGCTAGTTTTTTCTAGGCCTGGCCAGTGGGCCGGGCTCGGGTCTGGCGGGCCGGGTCTGGCGGGGTTGGATCGGGTTTGGCGGGACTTGCTCTAGTCCCGTCCCGATCCCGATCCCGTCGGAATCGGGGCGGGGCGGGGTCGGGATCGGGGCGGGTTCTGGCGGGTTTTACTTTTTTTTTTTTAATAACATATGTATAAAAAAAACTCAATAAACAAGACAAGATAGTGTAATAAAAACATCCCAAAGGCTGTTTTTGTGCCTCTTATATTATTTAATAGACATATGATTTTTTTGTAATACAAATACAATTGTCTAAAATCTAAATTGCAACTTTGTGGTGTTATCCAAAAGTTGCAAATTACATAATAAAATTGCAATTAAAAAAATTACATTCTCAAAAAAAACCTGCTTTAATTGCTTGATAATTTCCTGTGGTTCTTCGGTTGGAATTGGTATTTATTGGTCAAATTGATTCATGTCGCTTCCACCACCTTCGGATAAGATTTTGTTGTAGTTTTCGTCTTCTTCTTCGTTGATCTCCTGTTGACCGCACCTTCTCCGCTCCGCTCGTATCCAATCTCTGAATAATACTGCAATTTCCAAGTTGTCTCCGGCTAATGAGTGTCTGTGGTATCCTATTTGATATCTGCCGGCAGAAAAAGCGCTTTCAAACGCAGTTGATGACGCTTGAATGTTCAAAACATCTCAGGCCATCATTGAAAGTGTCGGAAAGGTCTTCTCATTCCCCCTCTAGTATTTCAGCAAGTCTTCATGTCCATCTTCATTGATAACTTCTTGGTACAGTACAGAACCTTGCAAAACAAAAATATCCAACTCGCTAATTTGCTTAGTAGCGGTACGGCCGCACATTCTATTTCTGAGGCTTTCAATACTAGCCACAGAAACAGCATGTCTTTTGTGAGGTTGTGTTGAAGATGAAGAAGATGGTATGGAAGCCGGTAAGTTACTAGCATTTTCTTGTTGATTAAACCTATATATTTTTTTGCATTGGTCTTCTACGCTAGACAACACTTCTTCTTTAGTTTGTTCAATAGGTGGTGGGTGATTTAGATTTTTGGGACTTGGAGGTGGTAGTACTTCTATACAATTGTAAATAGTTTCAATTAGTGATTTAGTACCGTCTATTTTAATAGTCGGATTTAATACAACACCAATAATATAAATAGTGGGAATAGGAATAAAATATTTTTTTATTTTGATAAACATTTTTTAATAGCTGCCATATAAACTGGTTTTTCCATATATTCACTAAGTAATAAAAATATTAGAGTTATATAAAACAACATAGTTGAAATAGTAGGATAATATATACCGGAAAATTCTTTTGTTGCTTGAAAAAATTTCTCTAAAAATACAATAAGTTCGGAAATTTTTACCCAATCATTATCTACAACCATATCAGCTGGATTTTGATTATGAGAGTTAAAAAATAAAGTTATAGGTTTTCTATACTCATAAGCAACAAGTAGTTGCTCGTATAAAGAATTTCACCTAGTGGATACTTCTTCTGAAATTTTTCTATAAGGTAGTCCACAATCGTGACATATTTTTTTATATTCTTTTCTTCGTTGTACTCTATTACTTTTAAAAATAAAGTTTATAGCAAATTGTATTTTACTAAGAATGTCTTGAAAAAGTGATAGACCATCCTTTACAATTAAGTTATATATATGGCATGCACATTTTATATGAAAATGATCTAGAAAAGATGGAGTTAAACTATTTTTTAAAATTGTAATAGCGTAATAGTTAGAAGAAGCGTTATCTAATGTAATAGTCATAATTTTATCGGTTATTCCATAATAATGGCACACTTGATAAATATTATCTGTAATAAAAGTACCAGTGTGCCTATCATCTATATATCTATACGCTAAGATACGTTTTTGCATAGACCATTTATAATCTATCCAATGACAAGTTACAGTTAAATAATCATGGTCGTTAGTACTACGACCTATATCAGACGTGATAGATACTTTGCCATTAAAATGATACAATGAATAACGTAAATATTATTGATATTCATGTGCGAATTTAAATACATCTCTCTTAACAGTTGATCTAGGAAAACCTTTAAAAGCAGGATTATATATATCTCTAATGTAATGAATAAAACCGAGAGATGAAGGAAATGAAAAAGGCAAACCCTCCACAGTAACTAATTTTGATTTTGCTTCCCTATCTCTATGTTTATTGTATTTAGGGCCTACAATTCCCCCCATCATAGGGTTAATTTGACCCTGTACTTGGTCCGGGACAGTATCAGTATGTGAACCTTGTCCCGATGGAGCGGACGTTTGCGCACCCGGTTTTGAAGCATGGTATTAGGCATACCTAGCTGGATGAGCACTTACTACTTGTCTAATTAAACCACCCGTCCCACCGTGACCTTTTCCAGTTTTAAATTTTAAAACATTTTTACAAATTTTACATATAGCTACTTGATTCTCTATGTCCCTATCAAAAAATATCCATGCATCTGATTTTAATGGTCGTTTTGCTGGACCTCGTCTCATACTAGGGGGAATAGGAGACATTTCAGTTGAAGGTGCACTAGTGGGTGTGTTGTCATCAACATTAGTGTGTGTATCATCTAGATCATCGTCTAAATTAAACTCTTCTTGAGTTCCAAAAAATAGCTCCTCGTCTAAATCTAATGGTATTGTAGGAAAATGTTGAGTATCAACAAAATCATCCTGTGTAGGAATAAGATGACTAAAAGAAGTACCATTGCCCTGGTTGCCGCCCCTACTAGAAGAAGCACCCTTACCCTTAAACATACCTCTTAATCCTTTCATTTTAATTATGATAATAAATAATTAAAGACAATAAAATTAAGTGCGCTAAATAAAATAAACAGACAATAATAATTTAATGAAGGAACGAATGTACCAAACGCCGACGTAACGTCGACGTGTAATCGAGAGGTTGAAAATTGAAACTTTGCTCGATGAAAGATCCTCAAGCTAGTTGCCAACTTCACTCCCAATTCCCAAATGAATAAATAAAATTGAATATTTAGTAAACAATGTAGAGAGATATATTGAGAGATTAGAGAGATTGTAGAAAGATTTGTGAGAAAGATGAAGAGAAAATGAGTTATTTATAGTTGGAAAATTGGGTTAAAGTGTAAATATAATAACTTATGGGTTAAAAATAAATATTAAGGGGTAGGGAGGAGGCAAAAAATGTCCGTTGTCCAACGGCCAAAATCTAAAATGGTCGTTGGTGCAACGGTTATATTTGCAAAGGGAGGCTTTGGGGTGGGCTCGAGGCGGGCTCGGGTTTGGCGGGATGAGACATTGTCCGTCCCGAGTTCGAGTCCCGCTACCATTTTTTTTTTACTCGGGGTCGGGTCGGGCTCGGGCTGTCCCGGCCCACTGGCCAGCCTTAGTTTTTTCAGCTCATGTGAATCCGTAGGGGCCTAAGTGCCCTTTTTTAATGACGGTATTTTTTGAAGTGGGCATGCGTGCCCTATGATAAATATTTTTTTTTAGTTGTGTTGGACTAGTGTCATCTGATGGATAATCCCAAGCCCTTGTGCCCTTTGTTGATTCTTATAATTAAGTCTTCCTCTGGTTTGCTGGATCTTCGAGGCCTGTATGCCCCTCTTAATGTTTTTTATGAGCGTTCGACGCTCTTTTTGTGTAAATGACAATTATTTTCTTGCCTTTTATTTTTCCTTTCTTTACTCTTTGACATGCGATTTGTTTTTTGCAACAATTATGATCACATAATGACCTATTGGCTTTTAATTTGTACTTAATCGTTAAGGCATGACCGTTGCGCCTGTCTACCAGAACTATGCTAATATTCGAGTGTTTGTTGTTTAAATTAAGTTTTGACGATCGATGCACGCTTATGTAATTTTTGCATTTTTTGTTTGAGGTCATCTTGCCTTAACCCAATCCGGGAATGTCACATCCGAAAACGCTTGCGCGAAACTGGGATTTAAGACATCAAATTTGAAATAAAGATGTTGCCTCTATTTTTAGTGCTAATGAGGAGGACATCTCAACCCCATGTAAATGTTCAAAGAACCTGCATGCGCCGGAGGCTTTATGGCCGTATCGTGTTGTTTGAAATGGTTTTACGGGACCGTATGGCTTCTGAGTTTGGTTTTTCCCCGAATGTTTTTTCAATACATAACTCAAATGAAGAATGAGTGAAGGCTTCTTTATTTCGTTAGTTATAGGGGACGACTCATCCTATAAGTACATGATCCTTTTTTGAGGTATTTACAAGATTTATAAAAAAAAGCGATCGAGCAAGTTTAGTGACTGCCAACAGTCCCAGTTTGAGTGAGCCCATCTTGAAAGAGGTCCTCTTGTGGTTATATTGTTCCTCCCTCTCCCTCCGAGACTCTAATACAATGTCACGAGGGATTGAGTTTTCGTGATGTGATATGCTAAGCTTGAAGTGCTTTTTGAGTTGTTGCCTCGTTAAAAACCTTGCTAGGAAAACATGATCGGGACAAAACCTCGGCCAAAGAAAAGAGTGCAATGGGGGTTTGTCTCCTCTAATGAGGGCTTCTGGTTTTGTAAGTAGTCCCTGTCAAGGAAAGGTATAATTAACCGAAAATGAATATTCTTGTAAAGACAAAACATACCTGTCTTTTTTCAAAGGTAGAATCTCTTCAGGTGGCTGACATTCCAGCTATTCTTTAGTTCCTTTTCAGACTCGTCCTCAATCCGATACGCTCATTTCCCGGTATTCATATGATTCGGTATGGTCCTTCCCAATTTTCATGTAGCTTACCCGCGTTCGGGTCCCTTTGTCGCAAGAGTGACTTTTCGGAGGACGTAGTCCCCGACTTTAAAATGCCTCAAATTCGCCTTTCTGTTAAAGTACTTTTCTGCTCTCCATTTTTGTGCTGCCAAACGTATGAAATCCAACTCCATGTGTTCCTCCAATAACTCCAGCCCTATAGCTATGGCTTCTTTGTTGGATTCCTGGGTGGGTGTAACGGAAGCTGAATTCTCCCACTTCAACGGGTATCAGGGCCTCGACTTCGTATACGAGAGAAAAAGGGGTTTCCCCCGTGCTTGTCTTGGTCGTAGTTCTGTAAGCCCATAACACGCCTGGTAGTTCTTTCGACCACTTGCCCTTTGATCTTTCTAACCACTTCTTGATGATTTCGATGATTATTTTGTTAGTTGACTCTGCTTGTCCATTTTCACATGGGTAATATGGCGACGAGGTGACCCTTTTGATGTTCAATCCCTTTAAGAACTTAGTGACCTTCTTTCCCACGAACTGCCGGCCATTGTTACAAGCAGTTTCTTTCGGTATCCCAAACTAACAGATGGTATCCTAGATAAAGTATTTGACCTGCCTTAAATGAATCTTTTTATACGCTTTGGCTTCCATCCATATTGAGAAATAATCAGTTAAGATCAGCAGGAACCTTACATCCCTCACAGCTCCCGGCAATGGGCCTACGATGTCCATCCCCCATTTTATGAACGGTCATGGAACCACTACCGAGTGGAGTGGTTCAGCAGGTTGATGTATCGAGGAATGCTGCTGGCATTTCTCGCATTTCCAAACATAAGTCTTTACATCTTCTTTTATCCGAGTCCAGTAATAACCAACTCTTATTACCTTTTTTACTAATGAATCATACCTGATGTGATTCCCGCAATTGCCCTCGTGTATCTTCTACATCATGTACTCGGCCTCTGTTGGCCCTAAGCATTTAGCTAAGGGCCCGAGGTAGGATCTTTTGTACATCTCTCCCTCATGCATGCAATACCAAGACGCTTTGGTCTTCAACGCCCAAGTCTCCTTACCATATTTCGGGAGAGTCATTAGCTGCAGATAATTGATAATATCATTCCGCCAGTCCCAAGTGAGGCTGGAAGAATTTACCTCGTGCAAGCCAGAGTCTAGGATGGAGAATAGTAGATGGACTCTGACTCTCCCTTAGTTGCCCCGGATGACGAGCCTATGTTGGCCAAGGCGTCAACTTCGAAGTTCATCTCTCGCGGGATTTGCACCAACTTTTACTTTTGAAATTAAGCCAATAGAGCAGTGGCCCTACTCAAGTATTCCTACATTTGGTTGTATTTGGCCTCATATTTGCCTAATATTTGAATAACAATTAGCTGTGAGTCATTTTTTAGCTAAATATTTTCGTCTTCGAGTCCCTGAGCCAATTCCAAACCTGCAATTGTGGCCTCATACTCGACCTCATTATTGTCAAAGAAACACATTTAATGGCTTTCCTAATTGTGGCCCCCAAGGGGGAGACAAAGACAATCCCCAGCCAGGTGCCTTTCATGCTCGTGGCCCCGTCCGTATACAAGACTCATTCCCGAGATACGGCTTCGATTTCCTAAACTACTTCCGTATGAACCTGAGGAGTCATGCCTGGACTATAATTGGCCATGAAGTCGGCTAAGGCTTGAGACTTAATAGTGGTCCAGGGTCGATAGGTGATATCGTATCTGTAGATTTCGATTGGGTTTGTGCAATATATTCCTTAAAGGGAAAGTGGTGACCACACATATAGGATGACATCTAAAACACGGTCTCAGTTTACGAGATGCAACTACTAGGGCCAAATCCAGCTTCTCAAGGTGAGGATATAGGGCTTCGGCCTCTGTTAAGGCCTTTGCTGGTATAATAAATAGGAGATTACGTACCTTTTTCTTCCCGAACGAGCATAACACTTACAACAATTTCGAATACTTCAAGATAAATCAACAACGGTTCCCCTTCATCCAATTTTGTAAGCATGTGAAGGTTTGTCAGGTATTTTGTCAATTCCTGTAGTGCTTATCGGCATTCCAGGGTCCACTGAAAGTCTTTCTTTTTCTTCAACAGGCCGAAGAATTTCTGACATCGCTTGGATGACATGGATATGAACCTTCCCAAGGGTGTTATTCTCCCGGTCAATGCATCTCACGAGCACTGTTGAGCACCTCTGGTATTTGCTCTATTCACCAGATATGATCTAGATTGGATTCAATTCCCTTGTTGGACACCACAAAGACCAAAACCTTTCCAGAGCCTACTCTGAAAGTGCACTTTTTGGGATTCAGCTTGAGGTTGTACTCCTGGATGATCTTAAACACTTCCTGCAAATGTCTAACATATTCCTCTATTCCCAGGGACTTAACGATTATGTCATCTAAGTAAATCTCCACACTCTGACCCAACTAATGGCGGAACATCCCCTGGGTCAGTTGGTGGAAAGTGGTTCCTGCATTTTTCAAGCCGAATGGCATGGCAATATAACAATAAGTTCTGTGCTCCGTTATGAATGAACTTTTTTCCTGGTCCGATGGGTCCAGCCGTATCTGGTCAAACCCTGTGGATACATCCAGGAAGCTAAGCAGCTCATGCCCAGCCACCGCATTGACAACAAGATCTAGGCGAGGCATAGGGTATGAGCTCATTAGATAGGCTTTGTTTAAGTCCTTTAAATCTAAAAACATTTGAAAGATTTCAGGTATCTTAGGAAGTATCATTGTGTTTGTCTGTCAGTCTGGGTATTTTACCTCTTGGACCGCTCCTAACTGGATGAGTTAGGCTACTTCTTTTTTGATGAATTGACTTCGTTCTGCTGACATTGGATATTTTTTTTGCTTAATCGGATGACAGTCCGGGTCCATGTTTAACTTGTGCTGTGGGAACACCTGAGATGTCCAATATCGACCAATTGAAGCTACTAATATTATTATTCAAAAATGCAATCAATTTTTTCCTGAACACGGGATTTAGGCATGAGCTAGTATACCTGCTCCCCGAACCTGTTTGGTCGATATGAGGTAAGCTCGAGATCTTCTGTTGTGAATCTTCCCGTATTCGATTCTTCTGGTTCCACGAAGCCCCGAGGTATCTGATCCTCTAGGCAAAAGGCTCCCACTGGTTCCTGCTTCTGTTTGATTCTAGGGTTGCCCTCAGAATCAAGCTTCTATAATTGCTAGCTGTCGTTTTCGATTGAGTCATATTGCCTGTCAACCAGAATGATTTCTGTCGGGTTGGCTTCAATGTCTCCATGTACCGAAGCCACTCCCTAGGGCGTCAGGAATTTCATAACCTAATAGAAGATAGATGGGACTGCCCTCATGGCGCGCAAACATGGCCTCCCAATTACTTGATTATAAGGCATTCCTCCTTCAAGGACATTGAACAAAGTTTTCATCGACACTCCATGCACTTGTGTTTCCATCTCGATCTGCACATGGGTTGTTTCTCTAGAAAAGTTAAAATCGGTCAACACATTCACTACGGGAGTCATTTTCCTGGTTAGCTACATATTCTCGATCACGCAAAGTTGCACAACATTTACGGTGCTACCTCGGTCAACAAGTGCATGCTTATTAAATTGAAATATTTGGATAGAAAGTACCAAAGCATCGACGTACAAGCTCTCGATGCTTTCTCTTTATACTTTGCTAAAGACGATAGGGTCTTTAGGTTCATCCCTCGTCCTTTTTTGGATGATGATGGCCTATCGTGTTGTTGCATCTGAGATATTGCTCCTACCATTATTCCTTCGGCGATTATGTTGATCAATCTCTGTTGAGTTAGGTGTTCCCGCAAAGTCCCATTCCTTTTTCCCCTAAAGTACTTAGATCGGTTACTAAAGAACTCCTTCAAATGCCCTCTTCTCATCAAGTCTGCTACTTCATATCTTAAGTGTTTGCAATCTTCCGTTGAATGACTCGGGATCCCATGGAATTCACACCAAAGCTTTATGTCTACCGAACTGCTATCGAAAAACTGGACTTTTTTCATATTTTTCATAGCCATACCAGATCCACTACCTCTACATTCAAGTTGTAGTAGGCCACGCTCGACGGCCCTGAGTCATTCACAGACTTCTTCTGTGGCGCTTCCCTTTCTCTTTTGGGTTGACCTTGATCATACCTTGGTTTATTCGATCAACCTTCGTGTATGTGATGGTCAAGTTGAATAAGGTTCGTACCATCCTCTCGGGTCCCTTTGCCTGTATGGGTAGATGTTACGAGATCTTTCATATTGTCCTCATTCGATTCTGACCCCATGATCAGCCTCTATCCTAATTTTGGCGGTGTATATGTTGTTTATTTAGTTCCAGGACTTAGCCGGAAACTCATTCAAGCCTTTTTTTAATTTTCTCGGTGCGTCCAAACTATCGATGTTCAGGCCGTCAGTAAATACTGCAGCAACCCAATCTTTAAAGATCGCAGGCTGAAGCATCCTCTCCCGTTTGAAGTTCTCCACAAAGTTGTAGAGTAATTCATCCTTCATTTATTCTACGGTGAAGATATCCTCCTTATGGGTTTGACCCTCCGGGCCCCAACATGTGCCTTAGTGAATGCATCTGCAAGAGCAACAAAAGAATTAATAGAATTTTCATATAAGAGAGTATACCAAGAGAGTGCTCCCTTTGTGAGCGTTTGGCTGAACTTTTTCAGCATAACAGATTCGATTTGGTGTTGTTGCAGGTCATGCCCAGTGATCACAACCTCAAAAGTCATGATGTGTTCATTCGGGTCTGTCGTACCGTCATACTTGGGTATGTCGGGCATTCTGAACTTCTTCAAAATGGGCTCCGGAGTCGCTTCCTTCTTGTAGGGTATCTTCCCGTACTTCTTTTCCCCAACCCTCTTTAGTACTGGGGCCCCTGGTATCTGGCTCATCCGCTCATGGAGCTCATTTTCTAGCGCTGCGAGTCTCGCTAGGTCCATCTCTGGCACTACCGGCTTTGAACCTGCGTTTGCTGCGGATGCATCAGGCGTTCCCGTGTCTTCCGCGTTATCTACCGGGTGACTATCCGGCGTTGCCCTGAATAGGGAGTTCAAAAACTTTTCCATGCATTCCATTATGGTGTTGTTTGCTTCCAAAGCTACGGTTTCGATGGAGTGCCCTCTTCTCTGAACATCCCTTCCACTTTGAAGTGTGGGCGTATTTTTATTTTCTTGGGGTGTCTTTCCTTGGGTTGCTCCTCATGATTTTCCCTGAATGAACGTCTTCATCTATAGATTTATTCGCTTTCAAGGGGTTGTTATTTCCTCCGATTTCGTTCGTGGTGTTTTGGCCTAGTCTGTCAGGTCCTGATGCTCGGTGGGCACCTGTTTCTCTCCAAGGTCCTTCGATCTGTGAGCCATGCTCTCTTCACCTGACATGTTCTAAGTGCAACATTTTTTGTTTAGGGTTTTTTCAAGAAGATCAGCTACAGATCGAGACAACTCCACAACTGTCTATCCCCACAAACGTTGCCAAACTATTTTTCGGTGAAAATGATTCTAACCAAGAATATAATTAGAGATTTGTATTTAAGGGTCTAAAGACAAGTAGTTTGTATCCGATCCGAAGACTTTCTTAAATGAGTCCGGAGTTCCTGGCTAAGTTACGGGTATGCGAGATTAATGTGTAAGTAAAATGCGATAATAAGCAAGTAAAATGAATAAAATAAGTTAGATCTAAAAATGAGTTATGAATCAAACAAGATCAAAAGCTGAGAATGGTGTATTAGCTTGAGAGAGATTTGGGTTACAAGTGTGAGCTTAGAGAAAATACAATGTGTCTTCCTTCTCTTTTATATCTTCCATATATCTCTTAGGCTATTGTGCCCCTCTAAGGTTATGACGACGTGAGCACCCTGACGTCACTGTGCCCACGCGCGCCGCGACACTTTGATCTAGGAGGGCTAATGTGAAATGAGTTGTTGGGAGTAAAGGACAGATGTAGAGATCCTATGGGGCCGTTGGGGTTTTCGGAACTGCCAAGCTTCTTGTGTACGCCAACGCTTCCTGAAGCATTTCTACCCAATACAAAGAAAATTGTTAAATAGTCTCAGATTGTGCCTGAGGACATGCACCATCATTGGTTAAGTTGAAAGCATGCGGAGTTGTGGGGATTTAGAGAAAGGAGAAAGTTCATTGAAAGGGGTGTCTAATAATGTAACTATAGTACCAAATTTACTTCCTATACACCGTTGGTGTCAATTGTCACCTATTTATGATAGCAACATATGCTCGTTGTCGTTGCATGACGAAAATATTTAATAAAAACACATGACAAATAATTATGCACATTATTGAAAATGCCCCAGCCGTTCATGTACAAACAAATCACGTGTATCCAACTTCTTATAGAACATCAACATGGTTTGTTCAATTCTAAGGAATCAAACTAAACGATTTAACTATAGAAAATGTGACTTACATAGTAAACTTAGTTTTAAATTTTAAGGAAATGTTAGTACTATATAACATTTAAAATATCAACGTTCAAATTCAAAAGCAAAAACATGGATAAAATATCGATTTTGAACTCTAATCTTCACCATTGTTTTGGAAAAATCAACGTTGGACTCCATAAAATTCTCTCCAAGAATCTATTAGACGAGAATGTTAAAAGGGTTCTCCCATTATGCTAAAATTATACTAGGTAGTCACTTTTAGGATCGTTTGTCGATATAATTGGGTTTATAAAATGATTAAAGAATAGTCAACTCTTCATTATGAATAATCGTAAAGAACTTTACTATCATCTGGTCCCGAACTCCAGGATACTATCTTAGAATTTTACTTGTTATGTTACAACTCGAGAACATTATCCTGAAGTTTATAAAGCTACTTATTTGACGAAGAGGTAATTAACTAGAGTCGTTAAGCCGGCCCAAACAAGATGCATCGCCTTCATTTGTTGATATACTTCTATGCAAAGACTCTTTAGGCATCACATCGTTAAGACCAATTCCCGTTTCATAAAAAACTATTCACAATTTCCTTTACCGCTTTAATTAAAAATTCTTTGGTTCAGCAAAAAAAACGTTGCCCTCCCACATTAACAACCAGCTTATTCTCTATAAGTTTGTGTATCGAGAATTCACATTAGGCGTTCTAGAGATAGAATTTTGTACATATCTAATTTTGTTACTGAACATCAATAATTAATTCGTTTGTTGCTATGATAAAGAAAATAAACTAAAAGCAGTGTAATTACATTGCGAATATATGACCTTAATTCTTTGTTTGATAATTAAATTTATCTTATTAATCACCAGGTTGAAGACATTAAAAGACATAACTAAACTATCACAGCTAGCTATCAAAATTACAATTCAACTATAATCAGCACCATCTAAAAAAAGAATCTACTCCTAAAATATAAGTTGTTCCACTAATTCCTAATTCAAGTTGGTGTTCTAAATTACAAGTATATGCTATCTCTTCCGTTCAAAAGTTCTCTGATTTCTCTCTATCCATATGGAATAAAGGAAATTGTGAGTAATTTTTATGAAATGTGGATTGATTTTGACGATGCAATACTTAAAGAGTCTTTTGCGTAAAAGTAAAGTAACGACTAAAGGTTATGCATTTTTTGGGCTTAACGACTCTAGTTAATTACCTCTTCATCAAATCGATAACTTCACGAACTAAAATAGCTTAAGTGCATGTTTGGTTTCGATTCTGAAAACCCAAAAGTGCTTCTAGGTTGCTACTTTCGTGAAAATGAGCAAAATCTGGGTGTTTGGATTTCCTCTCCAAAATCAATTCTCCTCTTCAAAATTGATTCTGGAAGAAGCTACAATTTCTAGCTTCTAAGGTGAGTAGAATCAATTCTACATTTATTTCAATTTGGATTTTTACCTTTTCCTTCATTACCCTCTTTAATTTTCATTCATCATGATGATTATCATAGATAATCTAACTTGGATCAATCACATATTTTCAATGTAGCTTCTTCATCAGAGATGGATCACGTTCGAGACTTAGTGCGCAATCAAATTATAGAGTACAAGCAAAATTAGTATTGTAATAACATTTAACTACTATATTGCACTTTAAATTAGTATTGTAATAATATTGTACTAATATTTAAGTACTATATTGCACTTTAAATTCTATTCTCTATTTGTAATGTTTATTTACATACTTCATAGTTCACTATTATTTTAGTAATTTTTATTTATATGTATTTGACTATGTCCATTTTGGTAATTCTACATTCAAAAGCAATTTTGATCAAAACTATCCAAACATCATGAATTGATAACAATCACTTTTACATTGTTGCATCCAAACATAAAACAATTATTGTCAAACTCAATTCTATCAAAATCAATTATGTCAAAATCAATTCTTTCAAAATCAATTATGTCCACCGCAGAACCAAACACACACTAGTGATTATAGTTATTTAGTTTTCTTATTCTACCCAAATTACCAAATTCATGATTGTGCAAGACAAATTTTCTATGCAAAATAAATTTGACGCTAGGTTATATGCATTCTTCTAGTCTGTTTGGTCAACAAGCTTCTAAAATCTGTTGTTTGGTTAAGCTTTTAAAATCTGATTATTTTGAAAAGTATTTTTTTCAAATGCATTTTTCAAAAAAGTATTGCTAGTGAGAAACAGTTTGGGTTTGGCCAAGCGTTTGTACTCTTTTTTAAAAAATAGTTTTTGAACAAAAGCTGTTTTTTTTTAGCTTCTGAAATATTGCTTCTGTTACACCTCAAAAATGCTTATTTTTCTCTCAAAAATTTAGTCAAACACCTCAAATTTTTAAAATAAGCATTTTTGGGGGAAAATAAACTTAGTCAAACATGATAGAAATATACCTTAAACGTGGATGTAACATAGGTGTTAATATTTGAATTTTTTAATGAACTAAAGATCTAGCAGAATGTACTGTAATTGTAGTTCCCTTAACGTTCAAAAGCAAAGCAAAGCAAAGTTTGTTGCACTGGTTTTAAGGAGAACATTAATTTTGCTTCAACTATGTCATGCAAATCTTACAAACAGAATAAAGAATTGCAATCTTATTTAGAATTTAAGCAAACTTTGACGAACAACTAAACTAGCAAAAGTAGTTAATCAAACAATTAACATTTTTATAATCTATATGACATGCTTAAGCACAAATAATAGCAGATCGATTTAAGCAAAGCGGGAGTTTCGAGAAAGGGAAAATTGCACTACACTGTTGACTGAATTAGGGTTGTGTTTATAAAGGTACTGGAGAGTTGAGGGTTGGGCCGGCCCAAATATGTGAGGTGGGTCGAAAGTGGTTGTCTTATGAGGGAAAATTCACAAATAGCTATCTTTCAGCCTTTGTAATTGAATTTCAATTTTACAATAATGGTTATTTTTAAACAATAAAGGCGGTTAATGGATGCTTTTAACAATTTAGCATGAGTTATGATGGGTAAACGAAGATTAATGTTGTCGTTTGAGTTGCAATTTTTCATGGGATTATAACAGATTTAGTCGCTCGGCCAAAAATAATTACAACCGCTAGTCAATATACAAAAAATATATATTACTCATGTATAAGATATGTATAATTTTTGTGTGTTATAATTAATATACAAGTAATATACATTTGTTGGCTCTTATTTTAGTGAACAGCTATACAGTGTAAAAATCTTTGTTTTCATTTCATCCCTTAGATGTAGGATTCGAGTATTAGTAAGCTAGTTATAAGAATTATTTTGACAAATAACCACTTTTATAGCTATAAATTGAAAAATAATCATTGTTTCAAAACTAGTTAATACTGTTTAATAAGTAAATAATATTCGAATAATAATACTCATTCATATATCAGTTGCACACAAACATTTCTTCTCCACACAAAAATGTTTCTCCTCTCTACTCCTTCTCCTTCTCTAACTTCAGAGCACTTTCCTAGAGTCTTGTAGAAGTTCGAACTCTACGAAATTATTCTACGCTTTAAATTGTATAAGCTCGAACTTTAAGATATATATATAGTCCTAATTTTACTATATAAGTTCGAACTTCTATAACCTTGTTCCCCGATGAATTGAATTCAAACGCTTGACTTACAACTATCTATCAACATTAATTATTATCACCATTCCGAAGATAAATAGTTCTGACGATAAACATCGACACCATAAAAAATAAATATTGAGGACATAATTTACATCAACAAACAAGAAGAAGTTCATGTATTATCAGCTTGAAATTCACATAGTCAAAATAGTTGCTTAAACAACTCAAGAATAGTAACCAATGGAACAGTGGTTACTGCTCAATTATCAATGGTGCCTAAATCAAAAAGGCCAACGGGCTTACTTCTGTAACTGACAAGAAAATGTATCTTGTCAAAAAATGAATTTTTTTGGACTAATCAGTCAATTTTTAGAATAGAGATAATTCTTTGAAGAGATGGAGATTGATTGAATATAGTTTTTGAAAGTATATTTATGTCCTAGATACAATCTGTATTAGGACAAATGTACTTTATACACATTCGTATTATTATTAATGGAGATTAATATTTTGGCATTTGCAATTATTGAATTATTATTTGATTGTTTGTAATTATTCATTAATGTGCATCCCCTGAGCTTACGTTGTCATTAATTGAGTGAGATATTCATGATAGAGCGTAACTCTTAAAATAGCCTCGACTAATGATCATCGAGAATGGGATATCGATGATATGTGATAAGTCGACATGTGGTCTGCATCACATCCTTAGATGATGTAGTATGTCTGACCTGCTACGAGTAATGACTACTCGTGATGGACACATAGATACTTTGAAAGTATTGGTATACCCTGCTAATATATTGTTTGTTATACTTGTCTAAAGTATGATCAGCGTGTGGGAGATAGAAGTCCTTAGACTTGAGGTCAATACGCGCCTTGTCTACAAAGTAATGTACTTTGATCCCGTCCTAAGCTCAAATGCCTTATAGGTTGAGATACGGCTTGTATTGGGTACATTACGATGTGGATTGAAGGTGGTAGTTGAGCCAAGATTAGGATTCATTCCTCGAATGTATATTTGAGAGAACACACGGATTCTCAGTGATATTAGGTTGACTAAGTCGTTGGCCAACGCAATAGACATATTTAGAATATGGTCTAGTCGTCAACTAATATAGATGAGATACAATGATTAAGCCATTTGGATAGACACTTGACAAATACTAAGCTTGATCGGGTGTGTCGTGGATGAAATGATTTTATCTTACCACATAAAGGTTAAGTTTATTGGATTCGCGTAAACGTACTTCACATATTGAGTTCGTCTTCCGGCGCCGTCTAGGAGTTCCGTGTAGACCTTAATTTGATCAATGTCGATATGAGAAGGCATGTAGGGTCACAATATGTCGATTGTCCGTTTCGATCTAAGGATGTATTGAGAGAGTAATTAAATGTTCGATTTGGAATCGAGATATTTAAATGAATAATGATTATTTTAATTAAGTCAAAATTAGAATTTGGATTTATTTAAGAATGCACGAAAAATAAATCGAGACAGTGCAGGAGCACGTCGAGCGCCGCGACACCCATACCATAGGGCCGCGGCGCAGTGCAGGCGCATGTCGAGCGGCGCGGCGCCTTTGCCTCGAATTTTGGGTCAGGCCCAAGGTCAAACCCTAATCCGGTTTTGACCTATTTTTTCAACTATAAATAGAGGCATTCACCTCATCATTCATACACCAATTTTCAGAATATCATTCTAAGCCTTAGAGACTTAGAATCAAATACTCTTTCGAACCTCTGCCGGATTTCCTAGCTTTCCGAAAGAGAAATACATTGAATATTGGAGCTTGCAATCGGAAGGGCAATTGTGTGTGCACCTCACAGTTGATAAAGATTTCAGATAATTCTAACTTGTAAGTTTATGCTTTATGTTACAAGTTTAATTGTTGTATAACTATACCAGAAATGTTGTTGGGGTAAGTAAGAAACAAAACTTTTAAACTTTTGTTGTGCCTTACTTATGTGCTTTGTACCCAACAAAACCCTTCAGTCGTATCAAGAGCTCAGGCTGGTTCAATGGTTATATAACAATTGAATAGAAAAATAATATGGGTTAAACATAAAATTGGATTAAAACGAGGTTTCTTGAAATCCTAAATGTCTTGAACGAATGTTGACCTTTTGATTTCACCCTAAATTATCTCCTACGCTAACTCGAGGAAGTCATTCCGCTCTAACTCGAACTAAGCCAAAGTGCGTTGTCCGGCTCATTTCATGTTGCACGGTACACGGCTAAGAACGAGTAATAACGGATGATGGTCGATATGGGTGTTATTGATAATGGTGGGTGATGATAAAGGACCTGTGATTTGATCCCTAAATTGGATTTAGGGGTCGAATGATTCTGAGAATCAACACAGAAATATTTGTCAGGACATGAGTGTCGCGGCCCATGGTAGGGCGTCGCGGCGCTTGCTAGGGTTTTAAGGTGGCGCCGCGGCTCCATAGTGGAGCGTCGCGGCGCTAATGCTTCGTTTCAAAACATGAACTCACTGGACAACAGGCGCCGCGGCGCTAATGCATTTTTCATAAACTGAAAGGCTACTGCCTCAGTGGTGCCGCGACGCTAATGATTAGCGCCGCGACCCCCCATCTGTCCAGTAACAATTTTTTTTTTTTTAGAGTTCAGAATGTTTAACCCGAGATTATTATTATACAGTATATTATTTGATAAGTATATTGTTTATGTGCTAAATGTCAAAAATGTTTGTCATTTACATTTCTAGAATAGTGTCCGCTATAACTGTCTGGGCAGGGGCGCCAAGTGTTTGATTAAACCATCTTATATCATGCATATTAGGTTGACGGTTCCCAAACTATATGTGTCATTAGTTTTGCATGATGTTAAGATGTCATATTGGATATGGCGTAAAAGAGTTGATCTTGGTTAAAACCCTGAATTAAAATGTTCCCTAAAATTTTAATACAAGTCTCATTTAAAATGAACGCGTCGTTTGTAATAATTAATTATAGTGCAAAATCCTTTTCGGCGAGATGAGTATTTATGCCACAACATTTGCTCTAAGTTTACGAGGACTCGGACTCTTTTATAGATGCATGTTAAATGTAGAAGTGGGTGATAAACCTCATGAGTATTTACACCACAGTGTTTGCTCTATAAGGCAAAACTCACTTAGATACATAATTCCAGTCGCATAACGAGGTTGACTTGCTAGGCTGTCTTGGCCCCATAGTGTCGGACAAGCCGAGGAACGCAGATTGATTGTTTAGAACATTCGGTCAAACCTGAGTTACGAATTATTTGTAATTGGTTTAGAGACTACCAGGTTGTGCTGTTGAAGTTATCATCCACAGCAACCGCGGAGATAGCATGAACCTGGATCATGGCCCATTATGACCATATTTGATATAAGTCTGTATTCTTCCATAGGGTCGAAGAGTATGTTAAAATAGTGGGAGCTAATTAAACTAAAGGTCATGTTAATTAGTTTACGAATGTGTTAAATAAAAATTATATTAGAGTTTAATTTCAAGTCTATTTGTTTCTTCAGTCGTATAAAATGTCGAATCTATCACTGAAAATGTTGGTCGAGACAAACAAGTTGACTGGATCAAATTACCCTGACTGGTTAAGAAATCTGTGATTGGTGTTAAGACTAGAAAGAATTGAGTATGTGTTAGACACAGTATTCCCCACAGTCCCTACTGAAAACTCTGATGAGTATGCTCTGTTTGACAAGGTGGCTTATCAGAAACGTTTGAACGATGTTGCCTTGACAAAATATATAATGTTTACTTCCATGACTATGAAGTTACAGAGGCAACATGAATACATGGGCCCCAACGAAATGCTAGAACACTTGAAGAGTCTCTATGAAAAACAGTCTCAAACAATGGAGTATGAACTGTTAAGAGACCCTTTCAAATGTAAGCTGAACGAAAGGGGACAAGTGTCAGCGCATGTTCTAAAGAAGGACTACACAACTCCAAGAGGAGGTAAAACACTAGGTGTTTCTACCTCTACTGGACAAAGTATGTTTGTAATTGAAATAAATATGTCTACAAGTAACTCCCACTGCTGGGTATTGGATACCGCTTGTGGCTCGCACATTTGTGGTAATGTGCAGGGCCTAATTAACAACAGAAAGGTTGGACCTTGGGAGGTTGACCTGCGTGTTGGAAATGGAGCACGAGTAAATGCTGAACGCGTGGGAACTTATAGACTAGATTTACCTTCAGCCTTTTGTTTAGAACTAAATACTTGTTCTTTTGTTCCCTCATTAACGAGGAATACCATTTCTATCCCAATATTAGACATTGAGGGGTTTTCCTCATTCATTGCCAATGGCAGTTATGTACTGTCTTTTAATGGTTTTGTTTGTGGAAATGCTCCGCTTGTGGATGTATTGTATATTTTAAACTGTAGTCGTGAAATTTTCAATGTGCAAAATAAACGAGCTAAGATAAGTAATCCTAGAAACTCTACCTACCTATGGCACTGCAGACTTGGTCGTATCAACGAATCAAGGATAACAAGATTGATGAAGTTAGACTACCTCGAACCATTTGACTTGGAGTCTTATGGTAACTACGAATCTTGCTTGAGAGGAAAGATGACCAACAAACCACTTTCTGGGAAATGGGTACGAGCCAAAGAGGTACTTGAGTTGGTCCATACTGATGTATATGGGCCATTTTCAACTCAAGCTAAGGGAGGCTTCCCTTACTTCATCACTTTTACAGACGATTTCACAAGGTTTGGGCATGTGTATCTTATGAAACATAAGTCCGAAGCCTTTGAGAAATTCAAGGAGTACAAGTCAGAAGTAGAGAAGCAACTTGAAACAAGTATCAAGATACTTCGATCGGATCGAGGAGGTGAATACTTAAGTGAAGAATTTCTGGATTATTTGAAGCTTCATGGAGTCCAATCACAATGGACACCTCCTGGAACGCCACAGATGAATGGTGTTGTTGAAAGGAGAAATCGAACCCTATTAGATATGGTTAGATCCATGATGAGTTTCTCAGCTCTACCAACATACCTTTGGGGCTATGCATTGCAAAGCTCAATTTATATTCTGAACGAGTTCCTTCAAAGTCAGTAGAGAAAACTCCATATGAGATATGTAACGGCAAGAAGCCATCACTTAAACATATGCGACCCTGGGGGTGCCCTGCATGTGTAAAGAAGATGCTTACTGACAAGTTGAAATCTAAAAGTGAGAAATATTATTTTGTGGGATATCCAAAGGAAACTAAGGGATACTACTTCTATCTTCCTAGAGAACATAAGGTCATTGTTTCCAGGAATGCAACTTTCCTTGAAGAAGAATACGTCTACAAGGAACATAGCTGCACAGAGATAGAACTTGAAGAAATTCAAGAACCACAAGATAACACAGAAAATGAACCTTTGTCGAATGATCTAAACAAGGATTCAGTGGGAGTATCTGGTGAAGATTGGGTACTTAGAGTACGCCCTTCAGCCAGTGGGAGTGTTATGAAAGATAGTGCAGAAATGCAAGACTCTCATACACAACCAATGAAAGATGATACAATAGTTATACATCATCCCATTCAGGAAATACATGAAAATGACATTCCTGAAAGCTCTCAAGGTGATGGATTGTCCAACACACAAAGACATTCTCATAATCAGAATGCAACAAACACTGAAACGCAGAATATTCAACTCTGTAGGACCACTAGTACTCATCGTCCGCCTGAAAGACTTAATTTCCTTATTGAAACACACAATAGGATAGATATTCCTGATGATGATGAACCTACAACCTACAGCGAAGCTATATTAGACATTGATTCGCAGAGATGGCAAGAAGCCATGAAATCTGAGATGGACTCGATGTACATCAATCAAGTTTGGAACTTGGTTAATTTGTCAACAGGGGTTAGACACATATGATGCAAATGGGTCTTCAAGAAGAAGATTGATGCATATGGAAAGGTACAGACTTATAAGGCAAGATTGGTGGCTAAAAGTTATAATCAACGGCTTGGGGTCGATTATGATGAAACTTTTTCACCTATTGCGAAGATTAAGTCCATTCGGATTTTTCTTGCAATAGCTGCATATTATGACTATGACATTTGGCAGATGGACGTCAAAACTGCTTTCCTCAATGGTAAATTGGTAATCTAGTTGAGGAGGTGTATATGAAACAACCTGAGGGTTTTTCACTTGAGTCCAAACCAAATGTTGTATGCAAGCTACAAAAGTCCATTTATGGGCTTAAGCAAGCTTCAAGGAGTTGAAATATTTGCTTTGATAAAGCAGTCAAATTGTTTGACTTTGTTAGAAGCAAAGAAAATCCCTGCATTTATAGTAAGCGCAAGGAAGGGAGTATTATCTTCATTGTTATTTATGTAGATGACATATTGATAATGGGAGATAATAAGACTCTCATGCAATCAGTCAAGGAATGGTTATCCAACACCTTCATGATGAAGGACTTGGGTGAAACCTGCTACATTCTTGGAATTAGGATCTATAGAGATAGACCTAATAGATTGTTAGGGTTGTCACAGTCCACATACATAGACAAAGTGCTAAGACGATTCTCTATGGAAAACTCCAAGAAGGGAAATCTTTCTATAGGTCAAGGGATCAAGTTATCAAAGAAGGATAGTCCTTCTACTGTTGAAGAACTTGAACGCATGAAAAGAATCCCATATGCTTCAGCTATAGGATCTATCATGTATGCCACGACCTGTACGAGGCCAGATATGGCCCATGCACTTAGTATGACTTGCAAATTCCAGCAGAATCCTGGGGAAGAACACTGGAAAGCAGTCAAGAGTATTCTTAAGTATCTTAGACGAACTAAAGAATAGTTCTTAGTCTATGGTGGACAAGAGAAGCTGGTATGTACTGGGTACACTGATGATACAGATCTTGATGATTTCAAATCTCAGTCTGGATATGCCTTCATTTTCAATGGCGGAATAGTGAGTTGGAAAAGTTTCAAGCAAGCTACAACTGCTGATTCGACAACAAAAGCTGAGTACATTGCTGGATCGGAAGGCGGGAAGGAAGTTGTCGCGATATCTGAGTTCCTGAAGGAACTAGGGGTTGTTCCAAGTGGCACTTGTCCAATAACGGTTTATTGTGACAGCACTAGTGCGATTGCGCAAGTTAAGGAACCAAGATCAACCAACAGAAACAAGCATGTACCAAGGAAGTACCACATACTCATGGAGATGGTGGAGACTGATGAGATTAGATTAGACTATGTTGCCACAGATGATAATCTAGCTGATCCGTTTACTAAATCATTAAGCTTAGTTAAGCATAATGGTCATTTTGAAAACATGGGTATTAGATACATCGGAGATTGGCTCTAGGCCAAGTGGGAGATTGAAAGTATATTTATGTCCTAGAGACAATTTGTATTAGGATAAATGTACTTTATACACATTCGTATTATTATTAATGGAGATTAATATTTTGGCATTTGCATTTATTGAATTATTATTTGATTATTTGTAATTATTCATTAATGTGCATCCTTTGAGCTTACGTTGTCATTAATTGAGTGAGATATTTATGATAGAGCGTAACTCTTAAAATAGCCTCGACTAATGATCATCGAGAATGGGATATCGATGATATGTGATAAGTCGACATGTGGTCTGCATCACATCCTTAGAGGATGTAGTATGTCTCACCTGCTACGAGTAATGGCTACTCGTGATGGACATATGGATACTTTGGAAGTATTGGTATACCCTGCTGATATACTGTTTGTTATACTTGTCTAAAGTATGATCCTCGTGTGGGAGATAGAAGTCCTTAGACTTGAGGTCAATACGCGTCTTGTCTACAAAGTAATGTACTTTGATCCCGTCCTAAGCTCAAATGCCTTATAGGTTGAGATACGGCTTGTATTGGGTACATTACGATGTGGATTGAAGGTGGTAGTTGAGCCAAGATTAGGATTCATTCCTCGAATGTATATTCGAGAGAACACTCAGATTCTCAGTGATATTAGGTTGACTAAGTCGTTGGCAAACACAATAGACATATTTAGAATATGGTTTAGTCGTCAACTAATATAGACGAGATACAATGATTAAGCCATTTGGATAAACACTTGACAAATCCTAAGCTTGATCGAGTGTGTCATGAATGAAAGGATTTTATCTTACCACATAAAGGTTAAGTTTACTGGATTCGCGTAAACGTACTTCACATATTGAGTTCGTCTTCCGGCGCCGTCTAGGAGTTCCGTGTAGACCTTAATTTGATCAATGTCGATATGAGAAGGCATGTAGGGTCACAATATGTTTATTGTCCGTTTCGATCTAAGGATGTATTGAGAGAGTAATTAAATGTTCGATTTGGAATCGAGATATTTAAATGAATAATGATTATTTTAATTAAGTCACAAATGGATTTTGGATTTAATTAATAGTGCACGAAAAATAAATCGAGACAGTGCAGGAGCACGTCGAGCGTCGCGACGCACATACCCTAAGGTCGCGGCGCAGTGCAGGCGCATGTCGAGCGCCGCGGCGCCCATACCCTAGGGCCGCGGCGCCTCTGCCTCGAATTTTGGGCCAGGCCCAAGGTTAAACCCTAATCCAGATTTGACCTTTTTTCAACTATAAATAGAGGCATTCACCTCATCATTCATACACCAATTTTCAGAATATCATTCTAAGCCTTAGAGACTTAGTATCAAATACTCTCTCGAACCTCTGCCGGATTTCCTAGTTTTCCAAAAGAAAAATACATTGAAGCTTGGAGCTTGCAATCGGAAGGGCAATTGTGTGTGCACCTCACAGTTGATAAAGATTCCAGATAATTCTAACTTGTAAGTATATGCTTTATGTTACAAGTTTAATTGTTGTATAACCATACCAGAAATGTTGTTGGGGTAAATAAGAAACAAAACTTTTAAACTTCCGATGTGCCTTACTTATGTGCTTTGTACCCAACAAAATTCTTGAGTTTTAGATACGATAACAACATGATGTAAGATAATCTTATCAACCATGTTACTAAAGTCATATTCAATAATCTCATATTGACACGTCCGAGCACTTATCTCTTCAAAAATTGTCTATCTAGCACTAAGATAGTTGGATGCATGGTTCAAAAATGTCTTCACTTTTTTGACAATACATTTATGTTTTTTGCCTGTTCTCAAATGGACATATTCTTAAATATTTCATCGAGAATATTGATGTTGGTGACAACTCTGCATCCATAAACTTTGTAGTGCTGGGATATCCTTCGATACTACCTTTTTATATGCCACCAATGCTTGGGTATTGATATTATTATATTCAAATTACTACTTCAGCTTCAAATCAATCTGATATAAAATCATGGTCAAACGGATCCTAAAATGGCCAAGGGATGGAGTTTCTTGGCAAATGCAATTACGTAATTCACTAACTCCAGCTTAATAAAATAAATCTAGTACCCAAATAATTCTCTATCTTTTGGCTTTTCAAGTTAGTATGGGAATCAAGTCCCCGGGGCATATTGCTGGATGGCAAATTCATTCGGCACAGACTCATCATTTTGCACTTTGGTCTTATGCCAAGAGTACAACTTTAGCATGTTGGATTATTCATTTAAGTTTACCTGCTGAAATTGACAAATTTAAATATTGTGCAAGTTATTTTTTTCCTTCATATTTCTACTTCTTATAAGAACAAATACAGGCACCCCTCTATCAACATGATTGCCGATAGAATAGAGTATTTTAGGCATTGCATAATTTTCGTGATTTAAACAGTAGAGGTGTCAAATGGGCGAATTGAACTGAATTTAAATGGATTAAAATGAGCTAAGTTACTAAATAGGCGGGTCAAATATATATTTCAAAAAGTCAAACCACTTAATGCTAATAAAACAAAGATCTATTAATTTTATTTGAATATTAAAAAGAAACTACTTTGATAATTCACTCATTCATTTATTCTTCATTAGTCTATAATTGTTGAAGTTAGATCAGTAGAATCCTAAAAGCATATAGTTAATGCATTCCAATCAAGGGTTTGTGGTTGGTCTGTGAACCTATCATGTGAAGGCGTCCCTGTGGTGATCTCGTATATCATACATGGTTAAGTTGATGGAGTTAGTCCATGATTTTTTTTCTTTTGTGACATGTTGCTAAAAGGGTTGAGGGATTCATAATGTATATGTACATAATTATAGTGAATTCCCTTTTGTGAATTTTTTTTCATACTTCTTTTAAATGTTTTACTAAGATTAGTGTCTATCGAAAATAATATTTTTATCTCTTATCCCTCCCTGTTCCCTCCTATTCACTTTTTGGCCTTTTCTCATCCTTAACATAAGGAACTAGAGCGAGCTGGCTGAGCCGCATCTTCTGCTTTCTTTGTATTTGACATTTGTCCTTAAAAACCCTTATTGCAGAGAGCTAGATTATTAGTTCTAACCTTTAGATTCATGTCCGATAATGCTAAATATAATAGCTTATTCTTCATGAAAATATATGTATCTTCTTTCTGCGGATTCGTGAAAAGATTCCAAATAGACTACACTATAAGTGTTGGCGTCTAAAGACCTGCCAGATTGCTAATCTCACTTAATCACACTTGAGGTAGGGGTAAGATCTACGTACATTCTACCCTTCTCAATCCCCACATATGAAATTACACTGAATATATTATTGTTGTATGTACATAATTGTGACAAAAGTCACCATTTATTAAATTCATTTTTATCTCAAATCTTACTACTTTAGTTTTATCGAAGACATAATATGTTAACATTATTTTTTTAGCCTATACTTATTGATATTTTTTTACGGTTATGTCCTATGCCAGTGGATAAATTAGTATATATATTCAACAATAAAAATTTGAACATACCCTTATACAATTGAATGGTCCAAATATACCATAGGAAACTAAAAAGGTTTAAACATACTAATTACATTGCTTTTGCCAATAGTGGGGGGCATTTTTTACCCTTTTTAATAATTAAAGAATATATTTGAAGATAACAGTGATGGTTATTTTTAAATCTACTAGGTGAATAGATGATATTTTTAGCTCCAACCCAATAAATCAGGGGGCAGTTTTGACCTTTCTCCCTTCCAACAAACGCTATCCATTAAATTTGAGTGTGATAATGAATAGCAAAATTTACACCTCAAAAAGCTGCACGAAACTAGAACATAGATTAAAAATAGTAAAAACTACACCTTCAAATGTGAATACTAGCTAAAAAAGAATTTCACAATACCCGTCAAATCTAATATTAAATATTTGACTAAAATGAAAATTTGACGAACTTCAAAGGACCAAGCTGCTCAGGAATATATATTTCAAGTACAACTATGAATCTAACGCCAAAGATAAGATACATTATAAATCAATCTAAATAACAGTTAGGATAATTGATTCCAAGCAGTAGGCTGGATTTTACTCCCCGGTGCAAAACTTGCATACCTATATAGGAGTACTTTCTTATTGAAGAGAGTTGTCTCCAGTCACCAAACATTGGCATAAAAAGGTAGGGATGGATAAATAACAGGCAATATATCTTGATCCATCAATAGCAAAGCCACCGAGGGAATCGAGTGAATGAACGTTAGCCTGACGACTCAAAGCATCAAAATAAATCAATCTAAATGACAATAACACCCGAATTACTATATGTATCCACTTCCTAATAACACAAGTATACTTCCAAACTTCTGGCCTATAAGTAAAGAAAGACACATGAGCTGCTGATTAATAGCATGTAGTATATGTCAATAAGAAAGAAATTGTAAGAGACTCGTAACTCTCAAGTTTGTCATTATGAAAGAATAGAACTTACACCCCTTCATAAAAATGGATATTGGGGGTGATTACTCAAAGTGTCAAAAAGAGAGTATCAGGAAAGAATCAAATTGAATACGATCTTTAGACCGAGAAGGTACAAAAAATTGGGGGAAACCTGTTCAGTGGCAAAATTTGAACAATATATTCTACATTATGGTAGCGAGATGCTAAAACAAAACCAGATGCAACTCTAACAGTAGACAACCAAAACTGCAAAACCTTGATCGTGGTAGCACATGAACAAGATACTCCCAGGTCGTATTATTATGATACAAAATACTAAAGCCGCAGTATTTATACCTCATCTTCAAGCTTGTGTAATTTGTTGGATGCCGAAAATGGAAGTGGAAATGAAGAGATAACAAAAACCTTAAAAAAATTGGTGTCGAACAAAATTGTGTTTTCTGTCCAATGCAAGATCATGGAATCACTGGGGAAGAATGACATCTCTCAATCTTTAACCCCTGCCTCTTTCTACAGTTCACAGATACCAAGAATCCTTTGGCTTTGATTTCAGATCTAATACAGGATTTTATCCTCCTCAACAGCTCAGTACAATGCCGATGAGAGGAATTAGAGCGGCTGACGCTACTTTGGACCTGAATATTGACTACTTTTTGACTGGATGATTCCCACTTGGCTTCTAGATAGGCAAGGGATCGCCATGGAGGAAGAGGCATCGAATTCTGTTTAAGCGAACATTTCGCTGCTTCTACCATAGCCTGAAGATACAGCTTAAGTTTTGTTACTGTGCCAACATAAACTGGTGGAAGACAACTCAAGACCACATCGTAGGATTTGACAGCTCTTGCAATTTCAAAGTGGCTCCGGAAGTCGATGTCAATGATATACCTTTCGGAGCATCCATCATTTCCATGGGAGATCACCTCAATGTACTCATGTTCACCTACATAACAGATAGGAAAAGTAGCATAATGTCAACCGGCACTCTAGCTCTCAAATTTACATGGGTGGATGCTTGAGTAGTAAAAAAAAAAAGGCAGCCCCGTGCATAAAGCATCCCGTGTTAGCTGGGTCCGGGGAAGGCCCGCACCATAAAGGGTGTGATGTAGACAGCCTAACCTAATGCAAAATTAGTGGCTACTTCCACGGCTTGAGAGTGCAAAATTAAATATTTTAATCACAAGATACAGTGCCATGAACACATTAGCTTGTTGAATCTACTAGTAATACATATGGCACACAACGCCACAATGTTCTGCAACATTATCTCCAGAACAAAGTTGAAAGGCTTTCCTATTTTAGCTGAAGAATGTTCATAGTTAGACCTCTTGATATATCAAACAAGCAAGAATTGAATTCAGAAGAAAGCATACCTCCAGGAATTTTTCCACAACCCTGCCACTTGGTTGCACACATAACTGCACTATAACCGCCAGACTGGAGGGGCTTCACTAGATAAGATCTGACGCAGCTTGCATTGCAAGTTTCGGGCCTGCCAATATGGCAAGATTCGGTCATTGAAAGAATAAGGGAATGAACCACCATTGTTAAGTCACTTTCATACTGATCCACTGAGTTCTTGTACAGCTGCAAAATGATACAATTTGCCAAGAAGTTGCATTATTAAGATTATTCTCTTTTTGACAAGTGGAGTTGCACTGTTTAAGATTTAGCAAGGAGCAATAGATCAGCATGTGAAAGCTAGGACTTCAGTTGTCTTTTGCTCGAAACTCTGTCAATTAAAAATTCGTTTCACTGACTAATCTTCTCTTTCATAAGCAGCAACAGTAATTGAAAGATGATTTGGCAAAATTGAGGAAATTACATAAAACACATCGCACAAGTTGCTTCAGTGTGGTAAGCAGAAAGGAGCGAAGAAATAGCTTTACCTTTTTATAAAATTTCTAGGGTATATATTTCTATGATCATTGTTTTTCTTTGATCAGTTGCTGTCAATAGCTATTTCAACAGCTAAAAGTATTCATTTCCAGTCAACATATTGCCCTGGTTACAGGAAAAGGAAAGCAATCCCCATTGGAGCGTAATACTGACAGTGATGCCTTATATACTTGGGAATGTGACAGCGGGGTAAGTCCATATGTCCAAAAAAGAAAGGGGAGTGTTGTAGCTCACCCCTGAATTTGGTGCAGGATAGTAGTTTTTTTATTGCAGTGGGTTATCTCATTTTGCACTTTCTAGTATACAACAACAACATACCCAGTGAAATCCCACAATGTGGGGTCTGGGGAGGCAGGAAGAAACAGTAGCTAACTTAGATAAATAATATCAACAAAGTACACTAGGGAACACATAGCAGCAGAAATCAAACTACAAGGGACTATAAAGCAATATTGCGCCTATAAGTGTGATAGGCTAATCGGGCCTACATTTTGTAAGCGTAAGTAGGACTACGCTCGAGTACCTACTATCCTTCTACCCTAATCCGTGTCATCCACAACCCCCTATTTAAGGTCATGGCCTCAATAAGTTGCACGTAGTAAAATCTCGTCTAATCACTTCTCCTCAATACTTCTTCGGCCTACCTCTACCCCTTCTGAACCCGTCCATAGCCAACCTCTCACACCTCCGCAATGGGGCATTTGTGCGTCTCCTCTACACATGCCCGAACCATCTCAACCTCGCTTCCCGCATCTTATCCTCCACCGAGGTCACTCCCACTTTGTCTCTGATATCTTCATTTCTAATCTTATCTCTCCTTGTATGCACACACATCCATCTCAGCATCCTCATCTCCGCAACTTTCATCTTTTGTATGTGCGAAGTCTTGACTGGCCAACTTTTGGTGACACCTTCTTGTCGCACAAAACTCCAAATGCAAGCCTCCATTTCATCCACACTGCCCCAATGCGATGTGTGACATTGTCATCAATTTCTCCATTCCCTTGGATAATAGACCCTAGGTACTTGAAGCTTCCTTTCTTTGGAATGACCTGAGTACCAAGTCTCACCTCCACGCCTATCTCAGGGTCGCTCCCGTTGCTGAACTTACACTCCAAATATTCTGTTTTGGTCCTACTCAACCTGAACCCTTTAGACTCCATATCCAAACCTCCAGCTTGGCGTTCACTTCGCTTCGAGTCTCATCAATCATGACTATTGTCGTCTGCAAATAACATATACCATGGTACCTCCCCTGGATTTATCGCGTCAGTCCGTCCATCACCAAGGCAAATAGGAATGGGCTAAGAGTTGATCCCGGGTGCAGGCCCATCATCACTGGAAAGTGCTCTGAGTCTCCTCCTACTGTCCGTACCCTAGTCTTAGCTCCATCATACATATCCTTGATCGCCCTAGTGTATGCCACAGGTACATCTCTAGCCTCCAAACATCTCCATAAAACATCCCTAGAGACTTTGTCGTATGCCTTCTCGAGGTCGATGAAAACCATATGTAAGTCTCTCTTAGCCCTATACTGCTCCACCAACCTCCTAATAAGATGAATGGCTTCAATAGTCGAACGCCCCGGCATGAATCCAAACTGATTCTCGAAAATAGACACGCCTCTCCTCACCCTCATCTCCACGACCCTTTTCCAAACTTTGCATAGTGTGGTTTAGCAGCTTGATACCCCTATAATTGTTGCAACTCTAGATATCACCTTTGTTTTTGTAGATGAGAATCATTGTATTCCACCTCCATTCTTCAAACATTCTTGCCGTCTTAAAAATGACGACTCCAAATTTGTCTTGCCTGCGCTCTTCCAAAATTCAACTGGGATTTTATCAGGTTCGGTCGCTCGTCCCCGGCGCAACTTGCGAACAGCACCCTTAACCTCAACCTTAATGCTTCTATAATACCCAAAATCTCGGTACCTACCATAATGTTCCAGATCTCCTAGCACAATGTCTCCATCTCTTTTTTCGTTCAAGAGTTTATGAAAGTAAGACTGCCACCTCCGCCTAATATGCGCTTCCTCCACCAGTACTTTGACGTGCTCGTCCTTGACTGCAATTTCAAACTCTTTATCAATCAAAAACCTTGTCTAATTGGAACAATTCCCAAAACGTAATTGAAGTAAATGCAGGTAATTGAGATTTAACCACAGAACACCATTTCATGCTTCTATATTGACTACCCTTTTGTAACACACTATTATCAAAATTAATTGCTACTGTGAAGCACAATTGCATTTTTTTTCCTCAAACCTCTTGCATGCAATTCCATTATTTATTGTGTCCCTTTTTGTACTTGTTTATAGTTAGTGCAAGTATTCAACCTCTTAAACTTCGGTGCTGTTTCAGCTTATTCCTTCTCTATTACGTATTCCTATTCTCAATCCATTATCTTTGTCCTCACTATCTCCAATTTTTACTCCAAAAAACGCACCACAAGCTCTGGAATGTTGTCATTGTAAATCTATAATTATGCATGGATCGAGAGAGAATTTCACTGTCCACATAGCTACTGTAATAGATCTTAATCCTAACATACATAGCTTGTTGGTAGGCAATTTTATACTGGATATTCAGACAAATCACTTTTTCCTGGCCTGTAAAGGCTCAAAGCACTTATGACTCATATTTCCTATTTATCAAAGACACCAATCTCATCTTCAGATAAGTTTCATTGATACATCAGACTACCTCGAATCATGCACACACAGGTATTGAAAATACTCTAATTATTCCATTTCAAATTTTAATCCTCTAGAGACACATCATATGTGCTATACTATTATTTTTAAAATTTGTTGATATGGGCATTGTCCAGCCTAGTTTATGTACGCCTTCGCTATTACACAGTCTCACTTCGTATACTCCTACACAGAAATACTTGAACAATTTCATTGTTAACACCATGCAAAACTAAAATCCAATGAGCACAAACAAGTATACATAAAAACAAGGATTACCATGTTTCAAGCTTTACTGTTCCTGGATAAAATCATTGTCTGTGCTATTCAAGCTCGCTACATATACACAGAGACTGAAACACTAGAACAAATTTCATGCCTAACACCTCTATACAACATGCAAAACTAAACTCCGATGAGGATAAACATGTGCATACACAGAGATAAGGATAATTCCATTTCAAACATTAATCTCTCTGCAGAAAATCGTTCTGTCCCGTTCAAGCCCATTCATATGCACCTAAAGTGACAAGCATAAACATGTCTCCGCTGGAATGAGGATTGCTCCAATTCAAACATTAATTGCTCCAGATTAAATCTTTATCTGTGCTGTTCAAGCATAGTGTGTAGTGTGTACACACCTGAGGTCCTACACAAGTTACTTAAACACAGTACAAGGTAAAGAAAAAGAAGTCTGCTTCACTGTGGTAAGCATAAAGGACTGAAGAAATAGCTACAGGTCCTACTTCGTTAACCAGTTGTTATATATAGCTATTCCAACAGCTAAAATTATCCATTCCCAGTCATTACAATCCCCCAGTTACTGGAAAGGAAAACAATCTCCACTGCATCCTAATACTGATAGCCATGCCTTATATACCTAGAAAGGCATCAGCAGGGTTAGTCCATGTGTCCAAAAAGGAAAGGCGAGTGTTATTGCTCACCCCTGAATTTGGTGCAGGATAGTAATGTTGCTTATGGCAGTGGTTATCCCATTTTTGCACTTACAGAAGCTTGTACTAACATAGAGTAATTAAATTGTGTATCTACCTACAGAATGCAATGTCAAACTCTTACCAATCAAAAAACCTGGTCAAATTAGAATAATCACCAAAACTGAGTAGATGTAAATGCAGGCAATTGAGCAAGAACATCACAATCATGCTTCTACAATTGACTACCCTTTTGTAACACGCTATTACCAAAATTGACCTCTGCTATGAAGCACAATTGCAATATTTTTTCTTTCACAGCTCTTGCGTAATTGCATTACTACCCTGTCTGTATTTGTACTTATAGTTAGTGCAAGTTTTAACCTCTTAAGCTCCTGAGGTGGTTTGTCTTTTCTCTACTCTATGGAATCCTATTCTCAATCCACTAGCTTTCTCCTCATTATCTCCAAATTTTACTCCAACTCCCCCACAAGCTCCGAAAAATGCTATTATTCAAAATCTATACTTATGCATCAATTGAGAGAGAATGTCATCATCACATAGCCACCGCAATACACATCCATCCAACCATCCATAGCTTTGTTGATCGGCAATCAAATACTGGATATTTGGACAAATCATTTCTCCCTAGATCAAATGCAAAGGCTCATATCACTTATGACACCTATTTCCTATACATCAAAGACATCAATCTCATTTTCAAAAGGTTTCACTGATTCATCAGATTGACTTGTATTATGCACAGGTGAATGAAGAGACGCTAATTATTCCACTTCAAATTTTAATTCTCTAGAGAAATCGTCTTATGTGTTGTGCTACTATTTCTGTATTTGAAAATTGCATTTGTATTTTGGTGTGTTTGATGCATAGCATCACTTCTGTTCAGGCTCTACTTCTCAATTCCTTTCCTCCGAGAACACTTTCTGGCCTTCCTAACTTCTTGTTTCCTCTTTACATCCCCGCTGAATCTTTTGCTCATCAAATCTTTCTTTTTCTCTCCATTCTGGTGATTTCATCATCATATTTCATGTCCTTTTTTCGTACTTGTTTTTCCATTAGCTCTACTCTTCACTATTTTTCTTGATCCTGTGTTAACTAAGCACCTTTTCACTAAGTAACTTAAGCCTAGGTTACGGCAACGAGAAAGGTGAAGGGTGATAAAGTTAACTTAACATCATGGGTAGAGTTTGCTTTTTCTCAGCAGGAAAAAAATCTTTTGAAGTGATGGAATTGAACAGCAGCTGGTACGAAGTGGTAGAAAGAGGACGAAACTACATGAACAGGATCACTCTTGATAGACTCAACATTTTGGCCTTATGCAAAAGCATGGATTTGGCATCAGAAGGACAAGGTAACATCTGCAGGAGTTGGAGATATAAAAGTCAACTTTATTCCTACCAGATTGTCCAGAACTTTAACAGAATGAGAAGATTTATCAGAGTGGTGGCCATCAAAGGTAGCAGCAAAGCGTCAATCATCATCCCTGAGATTGACGAGAATGTTGGGTGGAGGGCTTTTGCTGAAAAAATTAAAAGATTTGTATCAGATGGAGAATACCAGAGTTTCAAAGCAACTACAAATAACAGGAATCAGAACTATGCCCAGGTAGCTCAGATTAAGGAATGGCCAAAAGATGATGTCAAGTTGCTGAAAGATGATTTGCTTGATCCTAATCAATTTCGGATTGACACGAGCTCACTTAGAAGCAGAGTGGAGTACTATCATAAATGTTTATTGGGTTCCTTCAGGAAAATGATGTTGAAACCTCCCAGCAGCAGTGAAATTCAACAGTGGGTTAATAGAACTTGGAAAATCCCGGCAGGTGTGAGAGTGAAGGAGATGAATGATGAATTTTTTCTGTTCGAATTCCCATCGAGGTTGGAAGCAGAAAGAATAAAAATGGGAAAATGGATCTTCAATGATAATGAGATATTTCTAGAATGGTGGTCCACTGTCGCTACTTGTTGTCAGAAAAGTTGTAAATCCAAACAAGTGTGGATCAAATTAATGGGTTTTCCCTCACTTGTGGTCGGAAAATATTTTCCGGTGGGTAGGAGATCGATTTAGTGGTTTTTTGGATATGGATGATGATACGAGAAGTAGGCACCATTTACGATGGGCTAGAATTTGTGTTAAAAGCTCTGATGTTCACTTTCCGGCGAAGGTGGAGCTCTTTGTCGATGATCTTATCTTGAAGGTGCCTTTATGGGTGGAATCTGCTTCTTGGGTGACACAATTTGATCGGAATCAAGAGGAGAATTTCCGGCCGGAGTCTCACCGAAATACGCATCAAAAATTGAATAGTCGCATTGATGGAGGTATTGCGACGCCTTCGAGTTCCAAGGAGAGAGAGATTCAGGGATTGGGGAAGTGTGACATACGCATGAAAAGTAACAATCACAATTTGTTAGCTAATTCATTAAATGGCCGCGTGTCTTTGAAAGGGAAGGAACCAACTTCTAATTTTAAAAATAGTGGGCCATCTATTTATCCAGGGAGAAATAAGGTTATTAGGCCAGGAGGAAAGTCAATTGTTAACTATTTTAAATGGGGTGGAAATAATAAAGGTCAGAGAAAGGCTGCTAAAATGGGCCAAAAAGTTATTTTTAGGCCAAAACTAATGACCCATGTTCAGACACCCAACATACTCAAGTTACAGGGGCTTTGAAATTCTCTAATTCTTTTGACCCTCTAAGCATCGAAATAGAAGAAAATAAGATGATAAATAACCCTATGACAGAGAGGACAATGGATGACGACCAAAATCAGAGCATGATAAGGGGAGATTCATGTGCTATTGATAATGCATGTGCTCCGGAGGATGGAATAGGGGAGAATCTGGAGAGCTTTCCATTGGATGAAGACCATGGAGATATATATATATATGGAAAACATGGGGGTACTGTCAGGCGTATATTTGAATAGCGAGCTGGAAGAGGAAGTCTCATATTGCAATCATGAATTTCAGAATATTGTAGATACAGCCCAGGATATCTTAATGCTTCCATGGTACGGGGGAAAAATTCTAAATTTACAGGAAAAAATGAATCAAATCGAAGCTTCGAATTGGTTAAGGAACATGATAAAGATTAGCAAGCAGTTGAGGGTTAACTCGACGGATGCCGAAGATATGCTAATGGAACTTCTCTTGCGAAATGAAAATGCCAGACCTAAAAATTTGCTCCTCCTTTGGGGAAGGCATTGCCGAATAAGAAATTAGAAAGGGAGAGGAAGCTTTTGGAGTTTGGTGTTAGTTTTGGGGGTGAGTCCAGCAATGGAGGTAGGAACAGGGGTGGGAGAGCTTTATCAAATGGCCAACGAAGATGAAAACTATATGTTGGAATGTTAGGGGGATAAATGACAAAGATAAGAGAGATATGGTGAATCTTCTACTACGAAAGTGGGATGCAGATATTGTTTGTTTGACAGAAACCATAATGAAAAGGGTTGATCATACTTGTGTCAATCAGATTGGTGGTTCAAGGTGGTCCAAATGGGTTGAGGTGGAAGCACAAGGAAATAGTGGAGGAATTTTAATTTTTTGGGACAAAAGAAGATGGAATTGTTTGGACAAATTTTCGAGGCAGCATTCAGCTACTATTTTAATGGAAGATTGTAATTCTGGTTTTCAGTATGCTTTTACAGGAGTTTATGGGCCTTGTGATAGGAAAATCATGAAAAATCTATGGCGGGAACTTGCTGCAATTAATGACATTGTGGCGCAACCATGGACAGTGGCAGGAGACTTCAACGTGATAAGATTTACAGAAGAGAAGATGGGAAGGGCTAGAAACGCAAGAGCAATAAGAGAATTTTCAAAGCTCATTCATGATCTCTCTTTGATTGATCTTCCACTTCATGGAGGTGCTTTCACTTGGTTTAGAAGCAGAAACAACCAATGTGCTTCCAGAATAGATAGATTCCTAATATCAGAAGGGTGGAATGAACACTTTAAATTTGTCAAACAGAAGGTCCTCCCTAGAACAACTTCAGATCATTTTCCAATCTTACTTGCGTGTGGAGAATGGAAAAAAGGAAAGGGGTATTTCAAGTTTGAAGATATGTGGTTGGAACATGAGGGCTTCAAGGAAATGATAGATAACTGGTGGAAATCCTATGATATACAAGGGGAACCAGATGTTATCCTTGCTAAGAAACTAATTCAGCTGAAAAGTGATTTGGAAAAATGGAATAAGGAAGTTTTTGGAGCTTGGAGGAGAGAAAACAAAGCTTTGGCTAGACTGGAAGAAATTGATCATGGGAACATAATGAACCGCAGTTAGAGACAGAAAGAAATTCAATAAATAAGGAGTTAGAGGAGGTGGCAAAAGCTGAAGAGATCTCATAGAGGCAAAAATCCAGGTGTTCATGGATTGAACAAGGTGATAAAAACACTAAGTTCTTTCATAAAGAGGCAAATGCACATAAAAGGTTCAATTGTATTGATAAACTGATGATTGAAGGGGAGCTAGTGGATGATGAGAAGAGTATAAAGGAACACATTCAGGACTTTTACCAAAAGCTATTCAGTGAGAATGAAGAATGGAGACCAAATTGGGAGGATGAAGACCTGAAAAGGCTTCCTGAAGAAGACCAAGAGTGGCTGCAAAGACCTTTTACTATGGAAGAACGGAAAGTTATCAAATCTTTTAAAGGCGATAAGGCTCCAAGGCCCTGATGGATTTAATCTACACTTCTTCCAAAAATGTTGGAGCACAATAAAGGATAATGTTTGGAGGACAGTGGAAACTTTCTATCAAAAGGGTTCTTTTGTTAAAAGTATAAATGCCACTTTTATTGCCTTGATACCAAAAAAGAAGGGGGTTGTTGAGGTGAAAGATTTCAAGCCTATCAGCTTACTTGGAGTGTATTTATAAAATTATTGCTAAACTACTGGTTGAAAGGCTCAAATTGGTGATTAATAAGTTAGTTTCTGAACATCAGAATGCATTTATTAAAGGGAGGCAAATAGTGGATGCAGCTCTGATTGCCAATGAAAGTGATGGGCAACTAATGAGGTCAAATAAGAGAGTTGTTGCCTGTAAACTTGATCTTGAAAAGGTTTACGACCATGTTAACTAGTTATGCCTACTAAATATTCTGAGACAAATGGATTGAATGGATCAGTTACTGCATATCCACGGTAAAATTTTCTATATTGATAAATCGGAGCCCACGTGATTTTTTTGGATCTCAAAGAGGCTTGAGGCAAGGGGATCCACTCTCCCCCTATCTGTTTACGCTTGTCATGAAAGTCTTTAGTATGACGGTGAAGCGAGCTGAAAAATTGGGTTGGATGAAAGACATGAGCTTTGGAAGAAATTGTGTTGATAAGATTACTATAACCCACATTCTATATGCTGATGACACCCTTCTTTTGATGGAAGCAGATAAGGAACAAATACTTCCGGCGAAGAGCAGTATCTTCAGCATTAATGCAGATGATTGCATAGAGGAATTAGCTGACATCCTCGGATGTAAGGTGGAAAAGTTCCCCATTGTTTATTTGGGGCTTCCACTAGGGGCTAGAAGGAATGATCAGCGTATCTGGCAAGGTGTACTGGATAGATGTGCTAGTAAACTTTCTTCATGGAAGAAACAATATCTATCCTTTGGGGGTAGATTTACACTAGTCAATAGTGTATTGGATGGTATGCCAACCTCTATCTAATCTCTCTATTTTCAATGCCAGTTGCTGTGGAGAAAAGAAAAAAATGAACTCTTTGAGAAGTCAATTCTTATGGGAAGGTAATGCAGACAAGATAATATATCATTTGGTGAAATGGCAGGTTGTTTCGAGAGACACGAAGGGGGTGGCTAGGGTGTAAGAAATCTGAAGCTACATAATAAAAGTCTTCTACTCAAATGATTGTGGAGGTATAGCATAGAAGGTAGGAGTTCTGAAAAAAGCTTATTAATGCCATACATGGGAAGAAGGATAGATGGAGAACTGTTAATGGGATGGTATGGACGAACATTAGCATACTCTGGGAAGACTTTAGTCATTTTACTAGACTGGAGGTAGAAAATGGAGAAAAAAATAGATTCTGGACAGATTTGTGGGTTGGTGATGAATGTTTAAAAGATAAATTTCCTACTCTTTTTAACTGCTCTACAAATAAGTATGGTAACATTGCTGAATTTCATTCTAACACTGGTTGGCAGCCAAGTTTCCGGAGAAATTTGAATGATTGGGAGATAGAAGACTTTTGTTAGTTGCTTCAACAATTGAGATCAGTTTATATTGATCAGAATAAGGTGGATACCCTGATTTGGCTGGCAAGTAAGGACAAAAAAAATTCAATTAAGAATTGATATAGTATGTTGTTAAAGCAGCCAGGTCAATGGGATAATTCTTGGCCTTGAAAGATGATATGAAAGACAAAAGCTCCTACTAAAGTAGCATGTTTTGGATGGGTTGCAACTTGGGGGCATGCTCAACTCAAAATAACTTGCAGAAAAGAGGTTTTAATCTATGTAGAAGATGTTTCCTATATCAGGAAGATCGGAAAACAGTTGAGCATCTTTTTCTCCATTGCAAATTTTCTAGAGAATGTTGGGTGTTATTCTGAAATCTTTGTGGTATTAATTGGGTGATGCCTCATAATGTGAAAGGTTTGCTGGAAGGTTGGCAGCAACTGCAATACAAAAAGAGATAAAGCAACTATGGAGAACCATTCCATTGAGAGTCTTATGGACAATATGGCTGGAAAGGAATAAAGCTTGCTTTGAAGGGCAGAGAACTAATATTTCGAGAGTTAAGGATAGATGTTTACAAAATTTGTACTTTTGGTGTAAAAGTATCTTGATGGGTAGTTGGAACCAGTATATGATTTTCTTGGATATGCTAGGAAGAAGAGTGTAGTAGGGTGTTTCTTGTTTTTTTTTTCTTTTTTCTGCCGTTTTTGTTTCTTTTCCTGTACCATCTTGGTACCATTTAATAAAATCTCTACCTTATCAAAAAAAATTGTATTTATTCATACCGGAAGTCTCTAGACCAAATTGTGTACACCTCCACTATTTTACAAGTTAGCTTTGCATACACCTACACAGTAATTACTTTAATAGTTCCATGGCATGCAAAACTGAAATCCAATGAACACAAACATGTACAAAAATAAACAAGGATTACTCCATTTCAAACTTTAATTGCTCCTGGATTCGATCCTTAACTGTGCTATTCAAGCTCGCTACATATACACCTAGACCGAAACACTGGAACAAATTTCACACCTAACACCTCTATACAACACACAAAACTAATAAACATGTGTATACACAGAAACAAGGATAACTCCATTTCAAACATAACTCGCTCTACAGAAAATCGCTATTTGTTCTATTCAAGCTTAGCTCATATGCACCTAGAACAACGAGGATTACTCCAATTTCAACCATCAATTGCTCCGGATTAAAACTTTGTCTGTGCTGGTCAAGCTTACTGTGTACACACTAGACCAAATAACTTAACAACTTCATAGCCAAAACCTCCAAATTCTACACAACAAGCAAAATTAAAAGTCGATATGCACAACATGTGTATCTAGAACAAATTCCACACGTAACACCTCTATACAGCATGCAAAACTAAAATCCGATGAGGATAAACATGTGTATACACAGAAAAGAATAACTCCATTTCAAACATTCATCGCTCTGCAGAAAATCATTATCTTTTCTATTCAAGCTTAGCTCATATGCACCTAACATACACATTTTATTCTCAGAAATGAGGATTACTCCAATTCAAACATTAATTGCACGTTTATTTACAAAAATCATTATATGTTCTATTCAAGCTTAGCACATATGCACCTAGAACAATGAGCATAAACAGTTCATTCACAGAAATGAGGATTACTCTAATTCAAACATTAACTGCTCCGGATTAAATTATCTGTGCTGTTCAAGCTTACTGTGTACACACCTAGACCAAATAACTCAACAATTTCATAGCCAAAACCTCCAAACTACACAAAAAAAATAAAAGCAAAATAAAACTTCAATAAGCACAAAATCAACACGAAAAACTAAAATCCGATGAGGATACCATGTGCATACACAGAGACAGTGATAACTCCATTTCAAACATTAATAGCTCTACAGAAACACGTTATCTATTCTATTCAAGCTTAGCTCATATGCACCTAGAACAATGAGCATAAACATGTTTATTCACAGAAATGAGGATTACTCCAATTCAAACATTAATTGCTCGTTTATTCACTGAAATGTGAAATCATTATCTGTTCTATTCAAGCTTAGCTCATATGCACCTAGAACAACGAGCATAAACATGTTTATTCGAAGAAATGAGGATTACTCCAATTCAAACATTAACTGCTCCGGATTAAATTATCTATACTGTTCAAAATTTGCACACACTAACAATTCATAGTCAACACCTCCAAATTCTACACAAAAAGCAAAATAAATATCCGATAAGCACAATATGTGTGTCTAACAGAAAATCGCTCTGTAGAAAATCATTATCTGTTCTATTCAAGCTTAGCTCATATGCACCTAAAACGACGAGCATAAACATGTTTATTCACAGAAATGATCATTACTCTAATTCAAACATTAATTGCTCCGGTTAAAACTTTATCTGTGCTGTTCGACCTTACTGTATAAATAACTTAACAATTTCATAGCCAAAACCTCCATATTCTACACAAAGAGCAAAATCAAAAGCCGATAAATACTCACGGAAATCCTATCAGCTAGAAGAGCGAGATCGGAGTAACCGGAATCATTATCACTGCTATACCTCGAGTCAGCACCACCACCGGCACTACTACTTTCCAGAAAGTCACTCACCATAGCAGCCAAGTCAGGTTCACTCTCATAACTATAACATCCTCCTCCGCCGCTACCGACAACACCATCAGCTCTGTTGAGCCAATTTACGGCGGCGGCGCTTCCGACGGCCACCGGAGCTCGACGTTCGTGACTACTCCTCATCTCCGGCGAATATAATTTTTGAAGGCGTCAATTGTCAATAAAGGCAAGCGGGAAATGAGAAGTCCTTACCCTTTATTTTCTCTTTTGTCCGTTCAACTTTCTATTATGCTCTCGATTGTTCTTAAAGAGGAGAGGAAGAAAAAATACAATTTTGATACAGCGAATATTATTAATAGTAAACCGTTGAAAAAAGAAAATGAGTATTATTCAATTGAGTAGCCAACAAGTTACAAATAATATTCGGGTGGTTCCGAAAAGAACGTTACTATTATTATTTGAAAATTGAAATACTAGTAGCCGTTTGACTATGAAAATAAAATATTTTTTATTTTATTTGAAATTTTAAAATTAGAATTGTGTTTGGTTTTAATTTTTATAAATAATATTTGATTTTAGATATACTAAAAGTAAAAATATTTTTAAAAAAGTGTAAATAATATTTTAGATATTTTTTAAATTTCAAATATAATTTGTATTTGAAATTGTCACGGCCAAACACATATTTTCAAATAAACTGAAAAGAAATTTTTCAAAAACAGTGAAAAACTCTTATGGTAAAATGGGTCCTTAATTTTTCTTTCTCGTTTTGAATAGTCAAAAGATATATTTAACATGTATTTTAGATACTTTTAACTATAAAAATGATAATTTATATAGTGCCCCCTCCATTTCAATTTGTTGTCAAATTTTGACTTGGTACAAAATTTAAAAAATAAAGAAGATTTTTTAATTTTGTGAACGCTAAGCTGGAGGTTTGGAAACAGACTCTAGAGTCTAAAGGGTTCAGACTGAGTAGGACCAAGACAGAATACTTGGAGTGCAAGTTCAGTAACATGAGCGACCATGAGACATGTGTGGAGGTGAGACTTGGTACTCAGGTCATTCTAAAGAAATGAAGTTTCAAATATCTCGGGTCTATTACCCAAGTGAATGGAGAGATTGATGACGATGTCACATATCGTATTGGTGCAGGGCGGATGAAATGGAGGCTCGCATCTGGAGTCTTGTGCGATAAAAAGTGCCACCAAAACTTAAATGCAAGTTTTATAGGGTGGTAGTTAGACCGACTATGTTGTATGGGGTGGAGTGTTGGCCAATCAAGATTTTGCACATCCAAAAGATAAAAATTGCGGAGATGAGTATGTTGAGATAGATGTGTGGGCATACAATGAGGGATAGGATTAAAAATGATGATATACGGGACATAGTGGGAGTGGCCTCAGTGGAGGATAAGATGCGGGAAGCGAGGTTGAGATGGTTTGGGCATGTGTAGAGGAGAGGCACAAATGCTTGAGGTGTGAGAGGTTGGCTATGGACGGATTCATGAGGGTTAGAGTTAGGCCGAAGAAGTACTGAGGAGAGGTGATTAGACGAGATATGGCGCATGTGCAACTTAGATAGAGGTTATGGAGGATACAAATTAGGGTAGTAGGTAGTTGAGCGTAGTCCTACTTACGCTTACATATTGGTAGTGGTAGTTATAGTGTTATTATTATAGCCTTTCTAAGCCCATCATACTCCTAGGCGCAATATTATTTTATAGTCCCATATCCTTCAATTTCTGATGTTGTATGTTCCTTCGTGTATTTTGTTTATCTTATTTACATGCGTTAGTTACTGCTTCTTTTTTCAGAATGTTTTATCATGGCTTATTCGCTTTTGTTACTCTCATTTTTATACTGCTTTAAATTTCTTGTTCGGATCTGACTGTTTCTCTTGCTTTGCTGGTGCTTTTGCTTTTTCTTGAGTCGAAGGTCTTTCGAAAATCGTCTCTCTACTTATCAAGATAGAGTTAAGGTCTGACGCAGTATGTCATCATTCTTGTTAATGTATTGTGGTCTTAAACATATCACACAGAAAGTTGAAATTAAAAATTGCCAAAAAAAGTGATTTTTTTAAACGGAATATAAAAGAAAGTAAAACAAATAAATTAAATGAAATAGAATATTAAATTTAAAAATTTAATCGAAAAGTAAATGCATTCATCCTGATGCAGTATGTCATCATTCTTTCAAGGATAGATAAGAATATTTTAATAGTAATTGCATTATTGTTATATTATTACAAATCGAGCAATTGACAAATCAAAAAGATTATTTAATGATAACACATCAATAATTGGACAAGCAACCATTAATTATTAGAGAAAATCCAAAATATTTCAAAAAGAATACGTGTATGGCTTTATTATAAACTTTATCCCAAACCTAACTTTAGCCTGCGGTGGCTGTCACTTTCATACGTTATGGACATGCAAACCCCTTTATTACGCTATACGTTTTAATTTATGTAATTTTTTTTAATAGATTCAGCTTCCCGTCTGAGCAATTGATATCACCTATAAAGTCTTATTTAGAACAGAGCAAATTGCTCCACCAGGGTTCGAACCCTCGCGGCAGGCCTCCAGCTGGATTTTAAGTTCCCCTCCTTTGTCATCCAGCTATGCCCCGAAAGATTTAATTTATGTATTTTTACTTTATTTGAACCTGATATTTCAAGAAAATAAGAAAAAAATATTAATAAATTAAAAATGTAATTAATGTGCTAAATGCCCCTTAAATTTTATGACTAAATATTATTGTATAAAATATTAAATTAAAAAATTACAAAATAACGTTTCTTAAACTATATTTAAAAAAAAAAGTAAACACATACAATGAAATAGAGAAAATAAAATAGTTTAACTACAAATCCCATAACAATTATTATGCCTTTATGATAATAAGCAGTGTTGTATAGATGCATTCTTCTTTTGTTTTGCTTTAAATATTAATTAGTATCTCAAAACATTAATCTTCTTAATCTAGACCCACAGAGAAATTTAGTTTTAAGATTTGAATTCAAAAACTCCAATTAAGGGAAGAGAAATTATTACAGTCCTCCCATACGCTTTGATATTATCAACGCTTGGCGTTTTAAAGTTGCTCATCAGCAGGGACGAATCTATGTGTAAAGAATGGGTCACGAAATTCATGGTGATTTGATTAAATTCGATATATTATGTGTATAATTTTAATATACTAGTATTATCTAAAGGAACCATGGTCAAAAGAGACCCGACAGGACAATCGGTTATATGACGTACCTTGCAATCAAGTTATTGCTATCTTACGAGCCGTACCACCAAGAAGAAGATCAAGGGAATCTCTACCATCAAGCTTCCAATCTGAGGTTGAGGTCAAGCCTTTCTTTTCAGTGGAAGCTGAGCTCGTCGGATCTGTTGCCTGTGACGTGAGTGATCCTTAACCCTGCCCCTTCTTATTGCTATTTGTGACATCGAGTGCTTAAGTGAGATTTGTTTGAATAGGTAAAGCAACAACGGGAATAGTAAATAACTATTACAGTGATCAAAAGGATAAACAACAATGAAGATAACAACAGGTTGTCAATATCTTGATCTTGAATGAAACTTCAAATATAGAACTTGTATTCGGAAATACAAGAACATGAACTGCTACACTTGTGGCTTGTAGATCTACTGAGAATACGAATGGTTAGAGCCCTTCGTCTGTTAAGTTAACACCTGAAACACTTGGCAACCAATTAGATAAACACAACACCACCAGTTGAGTCGAGAGATGGTTCTATGTCTTTAAGACAAGATTGCCCATGTATATAGGCTTTACGGAAGTGTGGACAATAGTCTCCCAAGATGAAACAACAAACTATCAAGTGTGCAAAGCCTACACAAATGACCTCAGCGAAGAACACGAACAATGAAGATTGCTAAGAGAAGGATTGTGTATCAGGAAAATCTGATCTCTTTGTGGTGTTGTATACTTGTATGTATATTGTTTTTCTTCTTCTATAGAATTGAGACAAAGGCCTCAATTTATAGGTGTGAAAGATGACCTCTTCAATTGCCCATGTAATGGTCATTTAAATGCCATGTAATGACCCTTTAAACCACAAACTAATGCAGCCAAATAATGGCTGAGTTATGGAGTAAAACTGCCAAGATAATGCTCCAAAACCTCTCCATAATCAGCCAAATTTTTGAACTTCCGTCGAGCACTCACTGTGGGGCCCAATCGTTCGAGTCATAAATAACGGGATAAACTTAATTCCACATTAGTAAATTTCCAAAAATCCCCTCTTGAAAGAGATTTTGGCGCACACACAAGGTGCCTACTTTTAGCAATCTTTCAGCGAAAAGATATTATATCAAGAGAGGTAACTTCCGCTTTGAACTTTCCCTAGTTGAATACCATCAGACTTACTTACTGCACGGTGAACGTGATGTCTTGAACCGCCAGTGTTTAATGTAAGCCAAGACAACGGAACCAACACAATACATCCCCTTTATTCATTTCTTCTTATTGTTCTGTCCGTTGTGGCCGTGGACACACTTGGATTCTTAAGTGCGTTCATTTGAGGCGGCCTATCCTCACACTTAAATAGGTGATCTCCTACAAGGTATCATGTTATACCCCATTTCACAAGTGTTAGGAATCATTAAAAGGTTTCCCAATATTTACCTCAATCGTTTAAGGATTGTTAAAGATTTGGAAGCTTAACCTTTACCCACCATGTATGTAGCACTTTAATGTCTATCGCGGGAACGACTTTGGATTCATGTTTCTTTACGAAATCATAATCTGAAGTGCTCTTGCTCCCACCAAAGCGCTCAACTGAACCTTTTGCAGCTTAGTTTTCCCATTGAACCATATTCTTGGGATCTCCAGTCAGTATGGTTGGGTTACCACCGCAAAGGTTTGTATCGTTTGGGTTTTTAAGCCCATTCCCCTAGACAGACAGAACTCTTGATCTTTGGGTAGTCCCTTAGTTAAAGGGTAAGCTATATCATTTGATTAGTAATCAAGGAAGTGACACCCGTGATCAACTGTCATACGGTCTTATGTCTTCAACAGATCCAACAGATATGTCCGGACGCCGTCATCCGTACCCTTCCTGAAGTCGATCGGCTAGCCACAGTGTATAACTGCCGAAGGCACGGGTTTCTCCCAATAAGGGACGTCCTTTAAGGAGTCGTGAAGTTACTCAACTTCTTTCATGCTTTGTTTAAAGCGATAAACTCTGATTCCATCATGAATTGGCCGATGCAAGTTTGCTTATAGGATTTTCCAAGACCTACCATACATATTTACTTGTGGCTTTGGTGTTCTTCATATATTATTCCAGTTTGCATCACCGTGTTCTCCCAGAACCGCTGGACATCCAGAATACCATAATCCGTAGATAAGCGAATATTTTAGATATCATCATATCCGACTTAACGCCTTCTATCGATCATTTCCAGAATCACGAGTGAACCTTAGTTCAACTGATCTATTTTGTAGGTCGATACCAGGTCGGTTGTAGTGTGTACAATACATTGAACTACATGTGACCTGCATATATCGCTCTTTGTATATGGGTTCACCATGATTCCAATCAATTTCTATGATTCATATCCATTGGTGGCTTCAACGAGACTGTCAACTATCTCACAACTGAGTTTGGAGTTAGACCAGTCCGTTAGATGTCTTAGAAATCTCAATTCCTAAGATGTCATCTGTGATACCCATATCTTTTAAATCGAGACTTTTGTTTCAATATGACTTCCACTTTCAGACTGTTGGTTTTTCAACTGTTGGCTTTCTAACTTCAAAGTCAATATTTCTGTTGTCAGATTCATTATTTCTGTTTTATCTGAAACTTCCAAGACCAAAATGTAAACATTTCAGGGACCAAAGTGAAAGTTCATGAAGAAGCCCAGCAGTCCAACAAACCAACTCTGATCCTCCCCTTCCAACTCTCTGGTTAGGAAGGTTGTTTCAACGTCCATGTCATGTAAGACTGCAGTGGCCCTGGATGTTAAGCTATTCACAGGGGAGCACATGTATAAGTAGCCGAGGCCTTATACTCGTCAGTAGATCCATCTACTTTGTACTCACTTTTGAGTATCCACTTTTACAACCCAAAGGTTCTTTTCCGGAGGAAGGTCAACTATTACACAAGTATAGTTCTATATGATGGAATCTATTTCTCTCTCTATAACTTCTTTCCAAAGCAGCGCTTCTAGAGATGACAATTCTCTGTTAATTCTCCATGGTTCATTCTCAACCATACAATATGGAAGGCTCAGAACAAGTCTTTGTCCCCCCTTTGCTCTTTCCCAATTCAACATCTAGAATCTTTGAGTTCTGTAGATCTGGAATATTAAGTTCCGGATAGTCAGCAACTTCTGAGTTCTGTAGATACGGAACGTCTAGTTCCGGAAAATCAGGCCCTCGTGGGTTCTTGTTAACATAAAGCAATTACTTCTTTTTCATTCTCAAGGAAAGTTATCCTCAAAGAATTCAGCATTCTTTGACACCAAGAGACGATAGGCACTACTGTTATTTGCAGATCCAGTGGATATGCAATCTACAGTCTTAGGTCCAACTTGGCCTGTTTCGGTATTCCAACCTCTACCAAGTCACCCCACAACCCAACATGGAGGGTTATCCTTATCCTTATGCGTAGTTCTGTTGAGAATCGCATTAGCGGTAAGGATCGCCTTGCCCCACATAATCTGGGCGTAAGGCTTTGCGCTTGGCTAACATCGTTAGACTGAGGTGAGTAATGAGTAGTCATTTGAGGAACGATGCTTCGCATTCTCCCCCTCTATCACTACGAACTCCTCAATCCATAGGCTTAGTTTATTTTCAACTTCTGCTTTGTAGCGCTTATCCGCTTCAACATCTTCATATTTGCTTTTCAACAAACAAAGGATGCAATACGTTGTACCATCATCAATGAAGGTCACAAAGTAATTGTCTCCCCCCTCTATTTTGTATAAACTTCAAATCACCCATGTAGGTGTGACTGAGTTCTAGAGGAGAGGTGCTTCTTTCGCTATTCCTTTGACGGAACTTGGAAAGGTGATTTTGCCTCTTCGCCTACCTCACATTCATTTTGAGGGTTTATGTCGACAAAAGGCAACAATCTCAACTTCGTTAGCTTTTGAATGACTTTCTATTTAACGTGTCTTAATCTATGATGGCATAGATGCACAAATTACATAATATATGATTCATTTAGCTATAGACATACTGTACCATTCTTAGTTATTACAGACCTGCTGGATTAGTCTCAAACCAGCTTGACCAACAGCTTCCCTTAAACCAAGTTTGGGACATGTATCACCTCCTTTTTGAGTGATCACATTCCATGAAGTCCTATTGATGACAACCTTTCCAACCCCTTCTACTTTAGAGGTGGCGTTGTTTCACATGAACAACATCTTGCCCGTGGTTAGGGCGTAACCGGATCACATGTGATCTGGATACTCTGGCCCACTCCAGTTGCTTTAGCAGATTGAGTGTCCAATTTCTTTTCTGCCTTTCTTTTGGCCTTCAGATCATTTAAGACCTGGAAAATTTTGTCCACATCACTAGGTGTCCATTACTTTTCTGCCTTTCTTTTTGGCCTTCAGATCATTTAAGACCTAGAAATTCTGGCCCACCTCACTAGGTGTCCAATATCATCCTATTAACTAAATTTTGGCCCACTTCAATCGCCTATAGGCTTTGTACGACTGAGTGTCCAATATCATCCTATCAAATGAATGATCTTCTGTCAGATAGTGTGACAGGTTCAACGTCTTAAGATAAGCCATTATTTTTTAGTCTTCTTCCCTTGTGATTGGTGCCCAGGGAAATCTCTGGCGCTTACTTAAGAGTGGTAACAGTTTTCGCACAGTCAGTGGATCTCTCTCATTCGTATGTGCAAACATACTTTACACACTTTTAATAATTACACCCAAAAGAATGAATCTTTTAAGTTTTGTTTACCATAGTCCAATCTTTAACCGGGAAGGAAGGAGATTCAATATCCGATTTTAGAGTGTAGGGGATATAAGTTTTTAATGAAAACACTTTCATATTCTCAGCTTTGATTTACAAACTTTTAATCAGATATTAACTAAACTTTTTATTGATAAGGAAGGATTAACTTAGACCTTTTGGATTCTGGCCCACTTCAGTTAGACTGAGTGTCCATATCCTCTTTACCATAATTCGGATCCTTTGTCTGGGACAGATATAGGCCTTTGGCTACATGATAGAACATCATCTTCAACCTTCTCTTCTTATCCCAGTTGACATCCTCAGCCTCTCATGGGCGCTTGTTTCCACCACCCTCGGGAGCGTTGACACAAACTCGTCCTTGATCTTTAGTCGTACTAACATGACTATCAGCAGTATCTTGAAGCTCAACATCAGATCCAGAGATCCCACCTTTGACGGAAACAGATTTGTAACTGTCGTCAAAGATAGAACCATAACTAGGACCAGATTTGAAACCACGGTTGTTGACAGAGACATTGTTTGAACTATTAGCAGAACTGTCAACCGAACTATTTTCAAGAAGAAAACCATAGCCAGATTTGGTCACACACTTGTCGACCAACATCTTTCGAACACTAATACAATCTTGTATTAAGATTGTTGGAATATGTAAAGCAACAACGGAAATAGTAAATAACTATTACAGTGATCGAAAGGATAAACAACAACGAGGACAACAACAAATTGTCAATATCTTGATCTTGAATGAAACTTCAAATATAGAACTTGTATTCGAAAATACAAGAACATGAACTGCTACACTTGTGGCTTGTAGATCCACTGAGAATACGAACGGTTAGAGTCCTTCGTCTGTTAAGTTAACACCTGAACACCTAGCAACCAATTAGATAAACACAACACCACCGGCTAAGTCGAGAGATGGCTCTGTCTTTAAGACAAGATTTTCCCCGTATATAGGTTTTATGGAAGTGTGGACAATAGTCTTCCAAGATGAAACAACAAATTATCAAGTGTGCAAAGCCTACACAAATGACATCAGCGAAGAACACGAACAATGAAGATTGCTAAGAGAAGGATTGCTTATCAGGAAAATCTGATCTCTTTGTGGTGTTGTATACTTGTATGTATATTGTTTTTCTTCTTCTATAGAATTGAGCCAAAAGCCTCAATTTATAGGTGTGAAAGATGACCTCTTCAATTGCCCATGTAATGGTCATTTAAATGCCATGTAATGACCCTTTAAACCACAAACTAATGTAGCCAAATAATGGCTGAGTTATGAAGGAAAACTGCCAAGATAATGCTCCAAAACCTCTCCATAATCAGCCAAACTTTTGGACTTCCGTCGAACACTCACTGCCTGGGAAGCGTCGTGGCTCTGCAACATTAGAGTTGTGGCTCCAGTGGCTAACAATTGGAATTAGCGCTGCGGCCCAGTTCGTGAGGCGTCACGGCCCTTCTCGGCTCCGCGACCTTTCCGACCCGTTCCATCTTACACCTCGCACAATCCTTCCTTTGTTTACCAACGTGGAACACTTGTTATTCATCTAATAACCATCCATCATTCTATGTCTCAAACATTTCACTTATATATCAATATCTCTTTCATTAACGAAATTTCCGATACTTGGCACTAAGATTGCACGTGTGTGAAAATGATATTTTCGATGTGCGAGGCCCAATTATTCGAGTCATAAATAGCGAGATAAACTTAATTCCACATTAGTAAATTTCCAATCAGATCCGTACTGAGTGGTGCACTTGTTTAACGGTGGATCCTAACACTTAAGGTTGAGAAACCGAATCCCTTTTGCTGCATCTATTTTTGTTCATTTCTTTTCTTTTCTTTTATTTCTTCATTTCCTTTCTTTCATCTCAACTTATACATTTTTCTGCTTTTTTTTTTTTTAATTCTATTTCTAAACTTAAATTTCACTTTCAAGCTTTAACCAAATTTTTATCTCTAAACTTAAATTTTTCTTTTTCCTCTTCTAACACAAAAATAAAAATGTAGTACTTGAAATTTGAATTTAAAACTTCAAAGTAAATTTTAAACTCATTAAGTCAATCTCTAGTCTTGTGTTTAGGGGATTCAAAATTTATATATGTTGATAAAAATAAAAATATTATCTTATATATAGTGTAATTTTTTATCGAGGGGGTTCGGATGAACACCCTCCTGCCTCCGTAAATCTGTCCTGATGATGCACCCATCCTATTAAAATCCTGAATTCGCCTATGTTCATCAATATATATTGTTCGAATAAAAATGATGAACATACTACCTTGACAACGTTACTTTTGGAGGTCATTTGACAGACAGTATTGGAATAACAATCCTAATATAGAACATATCATAAGATTAAATAGTAGTATTTGGTTTTCGATTAAAAAGAACAATCGCTCGCCATATATAACCAATGCATCATTTCGTAGTTAGCACAATTACAAAAGGAGGAATTAACGAGAGATAAATTATATAGTTAACGAGTAAAATTCATTGCTAATTTTACTTAGCAATGTATTATCAAAAAGTTATATTAACTACGAGCGATTTTGTGACGAAATTCATCGCTAATTTCAATTTCTTTTTTGTAGTATAATATTAAATAATATATATAATTTAATGAAAATTTATATTTTACAACAACATATTCAGTGCAATCTCACAAGTGGAGAAGAAACATCAGAAGTAAAAGCAATGTGAAAATTTATATTGTATTTTATGAAAAACAAAACGTGAAATAAGAATGTATGTACCAATGAATACGAAGATTAAGCTATTTAAAAATGAAGATACCTTCTTAAAGTAAGTCAACAAATACGAAGATTAAGCTATTTAAAAATGAAGATATATACCTTCTTAAAGTTGGTAATTTTTCATTTTATGTATAATTGAACAATCTTTGCATTGACGTCTCTAGAAGGACCAAATTGTAATGAAGACTTGGTCTTTATTTGCGTTCTTGGCGTGTAGAACAACTAACGCGTGTTCGTGAGTCACGAGAAGCTACCTGCCTCTTCCTTCAGAACTTTCAAACACAGTAAATTGAATTTAATTGAAGCTCATTTAATATTTTGGAATATTTACTACTCTATCAGTCTCAAATTGTTTATCATTTTTAATTTACACGTTCCTTAAAAAATATTAATTAAAAGGATTATTTAACCTACTTTATTTTATTTATGTCTAAGTTATAATATTTTTTCATTAAATATTTATTATATTTATGTGTCATCTTCATTAATGACAAAAGGTAAAATAAAACAAATTAATTAATTATATTTTAATTTTTTAAAATAATAAATAATTTGAGATAACTATTTTTAATATCTACATTAAATAATTTGAGACGTAAAAAATATGTGTCAGACTAATAAATTTTATTAAACTCGTAGAAGTTCGTATGTGAAAAAAAGACATTGTCAGATTACCTTGATTGAATAATTTTGTACTTTAATATTAATCAGTAAGACAGTGTATAAATTCTCGAGAATTTTATTTAATATTTTTCCATTAAAAGTTTTTGGAGAAAAATTACTTTTTCAACTTCTGAAAAAATAATTTTTTATTACTATTCAAAAACACTTATATTTTTTTAAAAGCTCAATGAAACATCTAAACTATCTAAAATAAGCACTTTAAAAACTACTTTATTTTTTCATTATTAGTTTGACCAAACAGGATATAAGTTGAAGATAAAATGCTAATAATTTTGCGGGCGTTTAAGTACTCCTTATTCTTGACGATATTGTATTAAATATTTCTTTAAGAGGTGACATGACAAAGAAAGTGCACTAACCTTCTTAAAAGCAAGTGAGAATTTCTTCTTTTTTTAAAAAAACTGACAAATTCATACACATGTCATTTTTTTAATGGCCAACATATAATTAATAATCTTAGTATTACAAATGAAATTTGTGGGTCCTGTTAAGAGTCCCACATCGGATATGGAATGAGAACATGAACTCGACTTGAACAATCCTCACCCTACAAGTTAACTTTTGGGGTTGAGTTAGACCCAAGATCAATTCTTTACATGTTATCAGAGCCAGACCCATTTCAATTCTTTATTCACCGATGTTGGGCCCCCAAATTATATTATACATGTTCCAGTTAACAAGGTCTGGACGTACAAGAGTGTTAAGAATCTCACATCGAATATAAATGATAACATAGACTCCTTATATCGATATGTTTAGTGTGATGATGTTGTACATGATTCCCCGAAAGATATATCGCATTAGACCAATGTAGCTTTCTGAATAGGACAATGAAGCTCTAAGAGGAGGTTATGCAACCAACAGGACTCAGACACCACATTGGCGACCCTTCGATATTCGGCCTCCGCGCTAGAGCGTGACAACATAGCATGCCATTTAGCCGACCAAGAGACCAAGTTATCACCACGAAACACACAATTACCAAATGTCGAATGCCTGGTATCTGGACATCCACCCTAATCAACATCTGTATACGAAATGAGAGTAGATACCGATGAAAGATATAGGTGTAAGCCATGATCAAGAGTACCCTGAATGTAGCGCACAATGCGTTTGAGAGCGTGCATGTGTTCTTCCTCGAATCATGCATGAATAAACACACCTGCTGCACTGCAAATTAATATCGATCCTCATAAATATGAGATATTGAAGAGCCCCCGCAAGACTACGATAGTGGGATGGATCCTCATATGGTGTGCTAGAAGTAGCACTCAACTTTGTTTTAGTGTTAACCGGAGTAGGACATAACTTACAGTCTGACATGTCAGCCCGTTCAATGATCTCTGTTGCATACTTCCTCTGAGATAGAAATATACCACCTGCATAACGAGTGACAACTATACCTAGAAAATAACTCAATAGTCCCAAGTCTTTCATAGCAAACTCTGAGCTGAGAAGAGATATGATAGACTTGCAAAGTGCATTAGAGGAAGCAATCAATATAATATCATCCACATATAACAGAATGTAGGCTATAGAAGTACCATGACGGTATATGAATAGAGAATGATCAGACTTGCTATGAGAAAACCCAAGAGTAAACACATAATCTGCAAATCTTTTGTACCAGGCCCGAGGAACCTGCTTTAGCCCATACAAAGATTTCTTCAGCAAGCACACATGATTAGGATGAGCGGGGTACCTGAAACCCAAGGGTTGATACATGTATATTGTTTCCTTGAGTTCCCGTGTAAGAACGCATTTTTCACGTTCAGTTGATGAATGGGTCATGCTTTTAAGAGAGCTAGACTGAGAACAGTACGAATAGTTGCCGATTTGACCATCGGAATAAATGTCTCTCCGCAATTCACGCCAACATATTGAGTTTTGCCATCACCTACAAGACGAGCCTTATACCTCTCAAAACAACTATCCGATTTTTCATTATGAGTAAAAATCCACATAGAACGAATCACATTAACACCTTGTGGACGGGGCACCAACTCTCACGTCTTATTTTTAATAAGAGATATTCATAATCCATAGCCATTTTCCAATTCGGGTCACGAAGGCCAGATACGAGGTTACGGGGTAGAGGAGATTTAGTACCATTAGAGTTGAGATTAAATTGTCGCTTTGGTCTAAAAATACCCCGTTGGCTGCGAGTAACGGGCCCTGGTCCCAGAATCGAAATGGGCTGGATTGTATCGGTTTTGGGTTGGAGAGGCAGTGTGGGTCTAGGGTCTGGGTTCGCTGGGTGTTGGCCGGAAGGCGTTGGGCCAGTAGGCAGTGGGCTTGCTGGCAGATGATTTGGACTGGAAGAATTTAGGCCAGCAGGCAGTGGGCCTACTGGTAGAAGTTGCGGGCAAGGAGCATTTGGGCCAGCATGCAATGGGCCTGCTGGCAGAAGCTGTGGACCGGGTAGTTTGGGCTAGCAAGCAGTGGGTCTGACTGTGTCATATGGTGGACCATATACGGTGGGAGCTCATCATCCAAAAAATTATATGAATGGGACGTGGAATATGCAACTTGGTAAATGAAAATTGGGTTTCATCGAAAATGACATGGCGACTAATGATGATCTTATTAGAGGATAAATCATAACATTTGTAACAACGATTATTAGATGGGTAACCCAAAAAAAAACACAAGCGGTAGAACGGTCTTGAAACTTATTTATGGTAGTAGAGGGGAATAGATGATAACATAAACACTCAAATACCCTAAGATGAGAATACGTAGGGTCTTTTTGATACAAAATTTTAAGTGGAGATTGGTAGGCTAATCCTTTACTAGAGAGTATGTTAAGAAGGTAAGTTTCCATTTGTAATGCATGATGCCAAAATGAAGGTGGTAATGATGCATGAGCTAGTAGTGTACGAACAATATTATTAATGGTGCAAATTTTTCTCTTGGTTTTCCCATTTTGTGATGACTTATGTGGACATGAAAACCGAAAAGATATATCGTTAACCTTATAAAATTCCCTAAATGACCCATTATCACATTGAATGTTCTTAACCTCCCATTCAAATTGAGTACGGATGAATGCTCTAAAATGATAGGAATGTGGAATAAACCTGAGAAGGACAAACACTAGCACTACGAATATTATTACACTCAATAAATTTATTATTTTTAAGTGAGTCAAAAACAGACACTCCCGGATGACCCAAACGTGCATGCCATAAGGAAGGTGCTAAAGTTGCAAACGTTGATGATATGACTTGTTTTGTGGTGATGGGATAGAGCTTGCCCCGACTATTACATCTCGTTAGATGTATCCCTGTCCAGAAATCCTTCACAAAAAATCCAAATTGATCAAATTCAACAGAAATCGAGTCATCCGTTGTAAATTTCTGAATAGACACCAAAATTTTAATTAATTGAGGAGCATGAAGAACATTTTTCAAAGCTAAATGCAGGTTTGGGGGAGACAAATTTGTGTGACCATAACCACGAATTGGAATTGAATGACCATTACCAACAATTATGCCATGATTTTTGCTCAAATTGAAATAAAATGAGAGATTAACTTGCGCGGATATCATATGAGAAGTAGCACCGGTATTCATGTACCAATTTGTATCCAGAGGATTTAGCCCAAGTGTATGCATCGCGGCCTTGATATCCGTGTGGGTCGGGGAGGCAGTTGGGCCCGCAGCAACGAAATCCTATTGTGGCCGAGGCCCAAGCAGGACAAGCTGCTACCATGCCGAATGTTGTCGAGGCCCATTAGGGGATGTCTGCTGATGTTGCCTTCCACTGGGCCTGTCACATTTTTGTGTAGGGTAAAGGCAGGGGGCCATGGGCTACTGCCCACTGGTCCAAGGCAGGCCCCATGGCCACTACCCACTGGCCTAAGCATGATGCCAGGGGTGTTGTGGCCCGGACCCTTGCTGGCCCCCACCACGTCCGCCATTGTCGCCACCGCGGCCACCACCATTGCCACCGTCACGGCCGCCGCCGCGGTTTTTTCCACCGTTGTTGCAGTTTTGAACCTTTTTGCCACCACCGTTGTTACGGTTTTGACTATATTTTGAAGAGAATGATTGAGTCATCGGTGTATCGGGACGTGGCCACCATCATGGTGGAATCTGCTCTGCTACAACCTTTTTAGCCAACCCCGTTTCTTCTAGGGTGAGCATGGAACGTGTTTGGTAGAACAGTGGGATAGGATTGCTTTGGCGAAGAAGAGTTCCAACCCTATTATATGCTTCAGTGAGGTCTGCAACCATTTGAAAAATAAGACGATCATTTGTGATCGGCGCTCCGACGTTCTTGAGTTGATCTGACAATTTCCTTTGACAATATGCAGAGGCATTTGGAAAATCCTCCATAGTTGTGTGAAAAAATTATTGCTCAAGGGTTACGGCACAATAATTTTTGTTATCTTGAAATATATCATGCAACTTATTCCAATCTTCCATTGCCATAACATCGGGTTCGATAATTGTATGCAAGAGGTCCGTAGAGATGGTGGAATAAATCCGTTGGAGGACCGTAGTATCAAGAGTTGCTCATAACTCTATTTCATCATCGGTGTAAGGCACATTTTCCTTGCCTTTTTCCGATTTGATGATGTGATGGAGGACTCTATGAGACCTTGCATAAATTTTAAAAAGTTCCGCCTACGTCGCATATTGGATGTTCTCCATTTCAAGGATGATAGGGATGTTGTGCTTGATGTTAGAGAATGCAAGAGCCGGATGGAAGGTGTTCTTTGTGTTAGATATGATTGAGGAAGAGAGGAAAATCTTGGGCGGCAAAAGGGATTGCCGAGGAAGTCGGCGACGGAAGTGGTAGAGTTGCCGAGGAGGTCGGCGACGGAAGAGGTAGGGTTTAGGAAAAGTTTGCCATAGACTTTTGATACCATGAAATAGAATAATCCTTTGATGATTTCATTAATTTAATTAGCTTATATACATAATATACCATAGTCATCCTAGACTATAATTATGGAAATCAAATATTTACCTAACTAATACAAAATATTGCTACAATAATTACAGATATACAAAATATCTAATTATATCAAAAGAATATATTTGCATATATTCTATCAGTTTGCACTTAATAAAAATATGAATTTAAATGATTTTAATTTTAAATCATTAAAATTTTAATCGTTAAGATTTTGAACAAAGTCTTAATATTATTAAGAGAATTTTTTGTTTGTAAAATTTTCACTATCACTATGTCGACAACCATCATCACCACGCTAACCACCTTTGTCATCATAACCACCACCATCACCGTCATCAACCACTAGCCACCACCACAAATCACATATGTCATCACAATCACCATTAAATCACTATCGCAGTCAACCACTATTGTTAGTCGCTACCACACCTACCACCTCAATCATTTATAATTATATCCATTGCAATCACCACCAACATAATCACCACCACTATCATCACTATGACCAATCCCTACTGTCAATCACCTCCATCATCATAACTAGCACACCGCCAATTACCACTAACACCATCGTCAACCACTACACATTATTACCACCAACACCATCGTCAACCACTACACATTATTACCACCAACACCATCGTCAACCACTACACATTATTTAGAAATCACCACGAACTCCGCATACTACTAACATCAACCTACTCCACCATCACAACCACCACCACCATTATCAACTATCATCATTATGTCAATCACTATAAGACAAATCACCTCCACCATCACGGCTATCACCACCGCCACCAGTACAAACCATCTCCACCATCATTAGTGAACATAAATGTTTTTTTTTTTTATCAAATAATTATTTTATTTTATTAAAACAATTATAATATTTAATTACTTTTTATTTGAATTATATATTTTTATGTTTAAAATAAAATAAAATTATGCACATTCATTTATTGAAGACAAATAGTTTAATCATTTAGTTTTTAGATATAGAGTCAACATCTTAATAATGCAGATGTGTTTTCAGAATCAGATGTCTTAATGTTGATAATTATACCATAAATTATAATAAATAAATATTTAGGCTGAAGCGCGCATATCTCGCTCTCTTTAAAGAGATTCAAGTGTACTATAACATAATATTAACTGGTCCATCAATATAACTCTCGACTTGTTGTCACGACCCAAATCGAAGGGCCGTGACGGGCACCCGGACCCAACCCACCGGGTACCGCCAATCGTACATCCAACACCTAATCGTAATTAAATACGGACTAAGCCGAAAAACATTATAGAAAATTTCAATCAAAAATCTAATTTTCATATATACATACCCATACTAAGGCCGACAAGGACATACAAGACCACTAACCACAGGACACCTGTCTACAAGTCTCTAAAGAATACATGACATCACAAGGACGGGACATGACCCTGCCATACCCATACGCGGATGCAAAAATACTGTACCACGACCAAATGCAACTCCGAAACAATTAGAGTGCTTCAACATCAGCTAAACCAGCAACCTACTAGCGTGAACCGTCACCTTCTTTAACTGAACTTGCGGGCATGAAACGCAGCGTCCCCCGATAAAAGGGACGTCAGTACGACTGATGTACTGAGTATGTCAGGCATGAACAATAGTATAACAGGAATATAACAACAACTGAAACAGAAACAACTGGCCAATAGTAAATGCCTCTATGGGCCCTACCACATATGCCTAAATGTTATGCATAATGCAATATACTTATACATCGACCTCATCGGGCATATTCCTTACCATAACAACCTCTGTGGGCACCATACCATGTAATGATTAATGAATGTATGCATAATGCAAATGCGGTATACTAATGTCCATACAGGAATCCTCCCATAACCGCCTATGTGGGCATCAGGTTATATCACCACACAAGGGCATCACATCATCACATCATATTGTCCCCTTCAGGATATAACATTACGACAACGTCGTGTGATGACTCAAACAACTCCGTACTAATTGAAGTGTCCAAAACTCTACCAATAGGAACACCTTCCTTTAACATAAATTACTCTCTTTTGCAGTAACTGATGACGTCTACATTCACTCCTGAGAAATCATACAATCGTAATAGTATAATTAACCCAATTATAGGTAGGGGTTGGTTCTCACATTGAACAATATCTAGGGGAATTAGGTTAGTTAGAAATGTTTACTAATTAAGTTAAGCCAAACACTTTTTAATAATTAACTTTTTATTTAAAATCTAACAAAGATAAAAACTAATTAGGGCGGGTAAAGTGATCAATGGCCTTCACAAACAGTGAAAATCAAGGGATATATAGGGAATCAACTAACATCAAGAGCAGTTCATTGTATGTAATTATCGACTAATTAATCACGTGTCAAGTAATTTGGTTTGAAATTTTAACAACCCACTAGTGTTTCTCGACTACTTAGCGGATTTATTAGAGCTAGTTCTCTCGAATCGAACTACGAGGAATTAATCGCGTTTTAATTTGGGCTACAATAAGGTTATTCCTATCTCTAGGTTAAACTATTAAATGAGGTTTAACCTACAATAGATAGCAAATTTAAATCATATCATATTATATTTTATATTAAGGGGTTGTTTCGTACGTGGATTAAATTATTACGGTATTATAATAGTGGGATTATAGTTTCTGGACTAAGTTTCCATTTGGGAGGTGGGACAATAATTCCAAATTTAATGAGATAAGATGGAATATCTCATAATTAAGTTTGGACTTTATTTTATACTTTATTTTGTAGAAAGTATAAAATTATTCATAAAATTAATTTCAAACATATCTCACTTTATCTCGCATATCAAACGATCCCTAAAAGTGAAATGACCCTAAGTATAAAGTTGAATTAGGAGTATCAAAATGCCCACTAAAATGGCCTTTTATCCTTCATTTAGAAAATACTCCTATGATGATTTTCTACAAGAAAGGTTACTTTACCTTCCGATCTATTTCTATCTATATCCACGTGTTATACAATGTATAATAGTGGTAGCCAGTGGGTCGGGCTCGAGTCTGGCGGGCCGGGTCTGGCGGGGTCGGGGTCGGGTCTGGCGGGACTTGCTCCAGTCCCGTCCCGATCTCGATCCCGTCGGAATCGGGTCGGGGCGGGTTCCGGCAGGTTTTTCTTTTGTTTTTTTTTAAAATAACATATGTATAAAAAAAACTCAATAAACAAGACAAGATAGTGTAATAAAAAACATCCCAAGGTTGTTTTTGTGCCTCTTATATTATTTAATAGACATATGATTTTTTTGTAATACAAATACAATTGTCGAAATTGCAACTTTGTGGTGTTGTCCAAAAGTTACAAATTACATAATAAAATTGCAATTAAAAAAATTACATTCTCAAAAAACCCTGTTCTAATTGCTTGATAATTTCCTGTGGTTCTTCGGTTGGAATTGGTATTTGTTGGTCAAATTGATCCACGTCGCTTCCACCACCTTCGGATAAGATTTCGTTGTAGTTTTCATCTTCTTCTTCGTTGATCTCCGGTTGACCGCACCTTCTCCGCTCCGCTCGTATCCAATCTCTGAATAATACTGTAATTTCCAAGCTGTCTCCAGCTAATGAGTGTCTGTGGTCTCCTATTTGATATATGCCGGCAGAAAAAGCGCTTTCAGACGCAGTTGATGACGCTTGAATGTTCAAAACATCTCGAGCCATCAATGAAAGTGTCGGAAAGGTCTTCTCATTCCCCCTCCAGTAGTTTAGCAAGTCTTCATGTCCATCTTCATTGATAACTTTTTGGTACGGTACAGAACCCTGCAAAACAAAAATATCCAACTCGCTAATTTGGTTAGTAGTAGAGGTACGACCGCACATTCTATTTCTGAGGCTTTCAATACTAGCCGCAGAAACATCATGTCTTTTGTGAGGTTGTGTTGAAGATGAAGAAGATGGTATGGAAGCCGGTAAGTTACTAGCATTTTCTTGTTGATAAAACCTATATTTTTTTTTGCATTGGTGTTCTACGCTAGACAACACTTCTTCTTTAGTTTGTTCAATAGGTGGTGGGTGATTTAGATTTTTGGGACTTGGAGGTGGTAGTACTTCTATACAATCATAAATAGTTTCAATTAGTTATTTAGTACCGTCTATTTTAATAGTCGGATTTAATACAGAACCAATAATATAAATAGTGGGAATAGGAATAAAATATTTTTTTATTTTGATAAACATTTTTTTAATAGCTGCCATATAAGCTGGTTTTTTCATATATTCATTAAGTAATAAAAATATTAGAGTTATATAAAATAACATAGTTGAAATAGTAGGATAATATATACCGGAAAATTCTTTTGTTGCTTGAAAAAATTTCTCTAAAAATACAATAAGTTCGGAAATTTTTACCCAATCACTATCTACAATCATATCAGCTGGATTTTGATTATGAGAGTTAAAAAATAAAGTTATAGGTTTTCTATAGTCATAAGCAACAAGTAGTTGCTCGTATAAAGAATTCCACCTAGTGGATACTTCTTGTGGAATTTTTCTAAAAGGTAGTCCACAATCGTGACAAGTTTTTTATATTCTATTCTTCATTGTACTTTATTACTTTTAAAAATAAAGTTTATAGCAAATTGTATTTTACTAAGAATGTCTTCAAAAAGTGATAGACCATCCTTTACAATTAAGTTATATATATGGCACGCGCATTTTATATGAAAATGATCTGGAAAAGATGGAGTTAAACTATTTTTTAAAATTGTAATTGCGTAATTGTTAGAAGAAGCGTTATCTAATGTAATAGTCATAATTTTATCGGTTATTCCGTAATAATGGCACACTTGATAAATATTATCTGCAATAAAAGTAGAGTGTGCCTATCATCTATATATCTATACGCTATGATACGTTTTTGCATAGACCATTTATAATCTATCCATTGACAAGTTACAGTTAAATAATCATGGCCGTTAGTACTACGACCTATATCAGACGTGATAGATACTTTGCCATTAAAATGATATAATGAATAACGTAAATATTGTTGATATTCATGCGTGAATTTAAATACATCTCTCTTAACAGTTGATCTAGGAAAATCGTTAAAAGCAGGATTATATATATCTCTAATGTAATGAATAAAACCGGGAGATGACGGAAATGAAAAAGGCAAACCCTCCACAACAACTAATTTTGATATTGCTTCCCTATCTCTATGTTTATTGTATTTAGGGCTTACAATTCCCCTCGTCATAGGGTTAATTTGACCCTGTACTTGGTCCGGGACAGTATCAGTATGTGAACCTTGTCCCGATGGAGCGGGCGTTTGCGCACCCGGTTTTGAAGTCTGGTATTGGGCATACTTAGCTGGATGAGCACTTACTACGTGTCTAATTAAACCCCCCGTCACCGTGACCTTTTCCAGTTTTAAATTTTAAAATATTTTTACAAATTTTACATATAGCTACTTGATTCTCTACGTCCCTATCAAAAAATGTCCATGCATCTGATTTTAATGGTCGTTTTGTTGGACCTCGTCTCATACTAGGGGGAATATGAGGTATTTCAGTTGAATGTGCACTAGTGGGTGTGTTGTCATCAACATTAGTGGGTGTATCATCTAGATCATCGTCTAAATTAAAGTATTTTTGAGTGCCAGAAAATAGCTCCTCGCCTAAATCTAATGGTATTGTAGGAAAATGTTGAGTATCAACAAAACCATCCTGTGTAGGAATGAGATGACTAGAAGAAGTACCCTTGCCCTGGTTGCCCCTACTAGAAGAAGCACCCTTGCACTGGTTGCCCCTACTAGAAGAAGCACCCTTACCCTTACCCTTAAACATACATCTTAATCCTTCTATATTAATTATGATAATAAATAATTAAAGATAATAAAATTAAGTGCGCTAAATAAAATAAACAGACAATAATAATTTAATGAAGGAACGAATGTTCCAAACGCCGACGTAACGTCGACGTGTAATCGAGAGGTTGAAAATTGAAACTTTGCTCGATGGAAGATCCTCAAGCTAGTTGCCAACTTCACTCCCAATTCCCAAATGAATAAATAAAATTGAATATTTAGTAAACAATGTAGACTTGTAGAGAGATATATTGAGAGATTAGAGAGATTGTAGGAAGATTTGAGAGAAAGATGAAGAGAAAATGAGTTATTTATAGTTGGAAAATTGGGTTAAAGTGTAAATATAATAACTTATGGGTTAAAAATAAATATTAAGGGGGAGGCCAAAAATGGCCGTTGCCCAACAACCAAAATCTAAAATGGTCGTTGGTGCAACAGTTATATTTGCAAAGGGGGCTCTCGGGCGGGATCGGGGGCGGGCTCGGGACGGGCTCGGGGCGGGCGGGCCTGGGGCGGGCTCGGGTCTGGCGGGACGAGACAATGTCTCGTCCCGCTACCGTTATTTTTTTTTTAACTCGGGGTCGAGGCGGGATCGGGGCGGGCTCGGGTCGGGGTCGGGTCGGGGTCGTCGTCCCGGCCCACTGGCCACCCTACTATAATCTAACTGATTTGATGTCGTGGTGCTTTTTAAGCTTCCAACCAAAGTCAAAGAATACTTGTGTTGGTACTAGGGGTGGGCATATATCGGGTTTGTATCCAAAAAATATGAACCGAATAAAAATCATTTTTTTAAAAAAAAAAACAGAATCCAACTTTTTTAAAAAAAAACCGATATATTCGGTTTATATCGCCGAACGTATCGGATTTTATCAATTTTTTCTAGTGGGCCGGGGCGGGTCATGGAATTTTTTTTATTTTTTTTTTAAAAATTGAATTTCCAAAACTGAAATTGACATTCACACCTACAGTATCATGAAATTTCGACGTTGAAATCTATTGTGTATCGTGAGATGTTTACTAAAGAAAAAGGAAAATTAGAAATCGATTTGGGGGAAAACACAAATTGATTGGGAAAATGGAAGTTTTTTCTAAAAATTGGCTGCGCCCGCCCCGTCTCGAAAAAATACCCAAAATAAAAAAATAAATCGGGTAAAACGGACATCCGAGCGCAGAGTTATGACCATTTAAAAGTTTTACCAATTTACAACTACTTTCTCTCTCTACATTTTATGTCAATGCTTACGTGATATGTTAATCAAGTTCATGCCGTATTCGACTTCCATAAAAGTTTCATAAATTGGTTTCAATGGCTATGATTCAAGAGATAGTAGTAGCCTAAAATAAAAAATAAGATTACTTACATATTTAATTCGATTTTTTGATTCGGTTCGTATCCAAAATTTAAAAACCGAACCGAATCACTAAATCCTGATTCGGTTCGGTTTTTCAAAAAATTGATTTTTTTTTAGAAAAAACTGAACCAAATTTCAGTACAATTCGGTTTTTTCGGGTCTCCGAATTTTTTTGCCTGCCCCTAGTTGGTACATTATTAATTACCGGATACAATGACTAAGAAAAGCTATCGATTCTATCTCCAACTTAAAGTACATATATAACTAGCATTTACAAGTTCTTTTTAATTGTCAAATGCCTTTAAAAGTTGGTGTATCTAGTGCACACTACTGATTTTGGAACAAAGAGTGATATTTTAAGAAGTGGAAGTTTAACGTAGAGCACACTTTCATTATTTATAATAGTTTCCCTTCAACTAAATTGATGAACTACAATAATAATAACATACCAATGTAATTCTACGGGGAATATAGAGTCTATGTGGACCTTATCCCTATTTTAAGAGGTAGAGAGGTTGTTTTCGATAGACTTTCAGCTCAGGATAAAGCAATAACAAAATATGTCAAATAGAAAAAAAATACAGTAATTACAACAAACAGTATGCTAATCGAAGAAAAAGAAACTACAAAATAATAACAGACTTCGAAAGACAAGAAACTACCGAAGAAATATTATGACTACTAATAAGAAAGGAAATTGGTGAACTCTCTTATTTTAATATTAAAATGAATGAGAGATTGTTGGAATAATATTTTAATATTACAATATGTTCATTTTTTATATTTGTTAGTGGTATAAAAGCTAAAAAATGGTCATTACTCCATAAGTATGTAACATCCCGTATTTTCAGGTTATAGTTTAAATTGATAGGTGTGTGCAAGAAGATTCGAACTTTGGAATTTATGTTATTTATGTATGCTAATACTGAGATTAGTATATAAAAGAGTTAGACTCCGAAATAAATTTGGACACAACAAGTGTGACGACGGAAGTCGAAAATAATTTGGTATGTGCATGAAGAGGTTATCGACTAGTGTCATATTAGGAAATTATGATATTGAGTATACGAAGGTCTTATGAGTTTTTAGAATTTAAATAAAATAAGATCTAGAATTAATTATATGTGTGATTGAAAATTTTGCGGAGTCATGGTCACTTAATTAATTAAGTGACCATGCAGGGCAAGGTGGCACCGAATTGGGGCTCCCCACCGCCAACAAATTTGGCTTAAGGGGGACACAATGATTATCCATCATTGCCTCTTCACGTGAGAGACTTTTATTTTAAGGCTTTGGAAGCCTTTTTAAACTTTCATCAACTTGTTATATTTCAAGTTAAGCTCAGCAATTCATTTCCTTTCCTTTTTTGTTAGCAAAAAGGGGCCTTTAGCACTTATGTCCAATTTGTTTCGTTCCAGTGGAAAAAAAAAGAGAAAAAGATGATTTCTTTCTAATTGTTTGGGATTAATAATTTTGCACCAAAGTGATTAGCTATTAAGTAAAATTGAGGTATGTTAAGACAAATTATTTATTTATTTTGACATGTTCTATGTAACGAAACGTAACTGTGATATTGCTCCATAATTTATTCTACTCCTAGTAGTTAAGAATATTCATGTTATTGATTCATATGTTAAAAACATGTCTAAATATGTTTGTAAGTCCTTATTGAGGCATACGGAAAAAATGTTGATATTTACAGTGTTAGCCGAAGGGACAAGGATATTGTGTCACCCAGGATGTGCTATTGTTATTCATGCATTTCCATTTGCATTGCATTCATGTTTTACCCAAGACTGTATATTGGGGACGGAAAACGGGAAACGCAGACCACCTGATCAGCTGGGATATGATAATGATAAAGCCTGCGTTGCTAGCCTGTGTGGCTAATGAAGGAAGATGCCTGATTAAGGGCCAATATATATATATATATATATATATATATATATGATCTGGGGAGGAAGATGCCCTTGTGTGGCCAATATATATGTATTTATCGCATTATGCATAACATTTAGACATATTATGCCCACAGAGGCTGACATGAAATGATACCCACAGAGGCTGTTATGGTAAGGAAGATGCCCGGTGAGGCCGATGTATAAGTATATTGCATTGTGCATAACATGTAGGCAAGTGTATTAGGGCCCTCAGAGGCAGTTCCTGTTGGTCAGTTGTTTCTGTTTCAGTGGTTGTTATATCCATGTTATTCTATTTTTCATGCCTGACATACTCAATACATCAGTCTTACTGATGTCTCTTTTATTGGGGGACGCTGCGTTTCATGCCCGCAAGTTCAGTTAAGAAAGGTGACGATTCACGTTAGTTGATTTCGGGTGCAGCGGATTTTTAGAGAACTTCCCTTGTTTGGAGTGTTGGTCTAATTTTGGTACGGTACTTTTGCTTGTATATATGGGTATGGCGGGGCCCTGTCCCGACCTTTGATGTTGCTACTCCTAGAGACTTATAGACAGATGTCCTGTGGTTAGTTGTCATGTGTGGCCTTGTCGGCCTTGGTATGGGTATGTATATATGAAAATTGAATTTCTGATTAAGATTTTCTATAATGTTTTTTTTGGCTTAGTCCGTATTTATTTACGATTAGGTGTTGGATGTACGATTAGCGGTACCCGGCGGGTGGGGTCCGGGTGTCCATCGTGGCCCTCCGGTTTGGGTCGTGACAAACTTGGTATCAGAGCATGTCTGTCCTAGGGAGTTTACAAGCCGTGTCTAGTAGAGTCTTGGTTATGGGTATGTTGTGTACCATACTTATAAACAGGAGGCTGGCTGGCATTTAGGGATGGTTTCTATTCTTTCATCTCGTAAATCGTGCAGTAGAGCTGAGTTTTAAGAATTCAAGTTTAACTCGTGTTTGTTACAGTTTTGGTAACGCCGATTACCAAAAAGTTTTCAGTTAGTTTATACTTGTAGCCAGTAAATGAGCGATTTATATCAAGACGGTTGATACGCAAGAAGGGGCCGTATTATTGTTAAAATTTGATATTATGAGAAGTTGTCTCACTCATATACGGAAGATGGAAGAAATAATGCAAGCCTGAAAGGCGAAATGTTTAGTTAGGTAAAGGAAGTACTAAGCATCGGAATGCGGAAGATTGTAAGGGTTCGCTCCATAGACCTTATCGTATCTACGATTACAATGAGAAGGATAAAGGTGAAGGAGGTTACCATTATGCGGGTCTCACAAATGTATGATTATTCTAAATCGGCGTAAGGATCAATGGTGGAGGAGGGATAGAAGAAACTCTTCGGCCAAAGGTGGCGATTATTTGGTGTTTAGGAAGGGAGTATGAGAGGTACTTGGAGATAATAGATTTTCCCCCAAGGTAATTGGAAATGGAAATGTAAAGGTAAGACGAATGAGCACTCGATCAGTGAGAGATATAATAATAATAAGACAAGGAAATCTTGACAAGTCATGGGATCATGTAACACCGTGGATGGATTTAAACGTACGAAGCATCGGTTCCACAACATATGCAGTCGTACCTTCCAGGAAATATGTAAACAAAAGTAGCTTCTATGAAAGTTCTGTGACGGAATAAGCATGAAGAAGAAGTGACATGGGAAGCGGAAGAGGAAATGATGCGCAAATATCCATACTTGTTACAGACCAACGCCGAGATTCCAGAATGAGCATAAGGTGAGTTCTATCTCATGGTATCATAATTAATGCTTGAAGGTCATGAGAGGTCTGGTGTAGTGATGTATGAAGGTACTTGTATTCTTAGGCTACATAACGGGGATTAGATATGTCACCTCAACATTCGAGGACGAATGTTTCTAAGGGGGGAAGGATTTAACATCCCGTATTTTCAGGTTACAGTTTAAATTGCTAGGCGTGTGCAAGAAGACCCGAACTTTGGAATTTATGTTAATTATGTATGCTAATAATGAGATTAGTATATAAAAGAGTTAGACCCCGAAATAATTTTGGACACAACAAATGTGACGACGGAAGCCGAAAATAATTTGATATGTGCATGAAGAGGTTATGTACTAGTGTCATATTAGGAAATTATGACATTGAGTATACGAAGGTCTTATGAGTTTTTAGGACTTAAATAAAGTGAGATCTAGTATTAATTATGTGTGTGATTGATAAATTTTACGGAGGCAGGTCACTTAATTAAATTAAATGACCATGCATGTAAGGGCAAGGTGGCATCGAATTGGGGCTCCCCATCGCCAACAAATTGGGCATAAGTGCTAAAGACCCCTTTTTGCTAATAAAAAAGGAAAGGAAAGGAATTGGTGAGCTTAACTTGAAATATAACAAGTCGATGAAAGTTTAAAAAGGCTTCCAAAGCCTTAAAATAAAAGTCCCTCGCGTGAAGAGGCAATGATGGGTAACTACCCTGGACCACTTGTGCCATGCACATTACTATATGGTAAATATTATATATAAAAATGTAGGGGATATGGGAAAAGAGGGAAATGCGTTATATATGCACACCATCTGCAGCTGATACAGACTATCACGAAAGAGCCCGAAGAGGCCAAAATGATGTGATGCCCTTGTGTGGCGATATAACCTGATGCCCACAGAGGCGGTTATGGGAGAATTCCTGTGTGTACATTAGTATACCGCATTTGCATTATGCATGACATTTAAACATATTATGCCCACAGAGGCCGACGTGAAATGATGCCCACAGAGGTTGTTATGGTAAGGAAGATGCCCAATGGGGCCGATGTATATGTATATCGCATTGTGCATGACATTTAGGCATATGTATTTGGACCCTTAGAGATATGTACTATTGGTCAGTTGTTTCTATTTCAGTTGTTGTTATATCCCTGTTATTCTATTGTTCATGCCTGACATACTCAGTAAATCAGTCGTACTGACGTCCCTTTTGTCGGGGGACGCTGCATTTCATGCCCGCATGTTCGGTTAAGGAAGGTGACGGTTCACGCTAGTTGATAGCGAATTTAGCGGATTTTCGGAGCACTCCCCTTGTTCAGAAGTGTTGGTCTAATTTTGGTACGGTAAAATTTTACTTATATATATGGGTATGGCGGGGCCTTGTCCCGACCTTGGATGTTGCTACTCTTAGAGGCTTGTAGACAGGTGTCCTATGGATAGTTGTTATGTATGGCCTTGTCGGCCTGAGTATGGGTATGTGTATATATAAGACTGTTACCTGATTTTCATAATTTTCTTTTGGCTTAGTCCGTAATTAATTACGATTAGATGTTAAATGTACGATTAGCGGTACTCGGCGGGTGGGGTCCGGGTGCCCGTCGCGGCCTTCCGATTTGGATCGTGACAATAAGTCCACTACTCCATAATGTAGAAGGTGACTATTACTCTTATTTAATCACTATTTTATGTTCTTCCTCACTTAATATCCCACTAATTTACTCTATAGATGAATTATACCACTATATATAGAGGTGTTTATTCCCTAAGTTGTGTAATGAGAAATATTATATTGGGTATGAAAAATATGAGAAGTATGAAAAAATATTATAGTGTGCATGAAAAAAGTGAAGTTGGAGTAGTAAAAGAGAGAGTTCAGATAAAGATAAATATTTTAAATTTTCAGCTTAGTTAATGTTAAGGGTGGCAAAATTAGCCCAAAGTCAAATGACCCGCCCAAGGTTTGATGGGTTTATGCAAGAGTGATTTTGATGATGGATTGGTTTGGGCTAGCCCAAGCTGACCCATCATAAATCAACAGTCCAAATGAACCCATGATGATGTCAAAACTTGACCCACAAAAATACTCAATCTTAACCATTAGAGCTAGATTAAGATTTTTTATTTATAAATAATTATTTAAAAATTTCATTTATTATTTTGAAATAACAAAAATACACAAACACACCCTAACCACCCACCACACTATCCATCCACCCTACCCCACACCCACCCCAGCACTGAACCACCCTCACATCCCTTCCCCTACCTTGCCTACTCCACCCTACCCCCTACCTACCCCACCTCCCTCCCTACCCCCAACCTACCACCCCACTCCTACCTACCCCATCTCTCGCCCTACCCCCAACCTACCACCCCACCCCACTTACCCTATCCCATCATCAAAATTCTATTTCATATTTTTTTTTACTTTTATTAAAAAAATATGAAATTTTTCTTACTCCCCCCTGCTGTCTCCACCCCCTACTCCATGCTAAAAATTTCTATTTCATATTTTTTTTTACTTTTATAAGAAAATTATTAAAAATATGAAATTTTTTCTCCCCTACCCCTGCCCTACCCCCCCTCCAATTTTTAACTTTATATAGTTATTTTACTTATATAAAAAATGGAAAAAATTTCTTACCCCACCACCCAATCCCTCCCCCATCGTCCCTTGCCCTCCCACACCACCCCAAAAGTTTTTACTTTATATATTTATTTTATTTATATAATTTTTATAAAAATGAGAAAATTTTCTTACCCCATCACCCCTCCCACCCACCCCAAATTTTCTATTTTATATATTTATTTTATTTTAATCAAATTTTATAAAAAAATGAAAAAAATTTACTTACCCCAACACCCCCTCCCACCCCAACACCCCCGAAGTTTTTACTTTATATATTTATTTTAATTATATAAAATTCTTACAAAAAATGAGAAACTTTTCTTACCCCACCACCCAGCCCCCCAATCCTACTACCCCTGCCCTCGCACCCACAATTTTATATATTTATTTTGCTTTTATAAAAATTGAGAATTAAAAAAAAATACTATTCTTATTTTAAAAATAAAAATATGTGAATAAAAAATCATACAAAATAAAACATCATAAAATGTAACTTTGAAATTTGTAAAAGTAATGAATTAAGTTGGACTATGATCCATCATTTAGCCCATCTTGACTCGCCCATCTTAGGCTAAATAAGGTTTGGGACGTGTTGGGCATTGACCCATCTTGACCCACCCAACTTCAGCCCAAACCGCTCAATCTGCCACCCCTAGTCATCACATACAATGCTAAGTAGGTATTCGTTCACTTCAATGTTAGTATCCTACAAAGTTACAATACATCTACAATATTTCCTGCTGGATTGATGGCAAACTGTAAGGCTTTTTCCTTATGATCCATGGCGTGGATCCTGCAGAGTGCAGAACCAGCTACTTTCCAAGCAAAACCACATTTTCCGATGCTGTATGTTATCCTCGCATTATCATATGTTACATGATATATTGCAAGGGCCTCATTAAAACGTCTTCGGTCTTACACTTCGTTCAAACTCCAAAGCGCCATGGAGCAACTACATTGCAAGAAATCAACTTCATTTGTCAATGACAATCTCTCTGCGACTGAAAGCTGACAACAACAATAACAACATACACAGTGTATTCCCACAAGTGGGTCTGGGGAGGGTAGAGTGTAGCGACTGAAAGTTGACATGAAGGAAAAACTAACCTCCTTGTACTTCTTTATAACTTCATTGCAAGAGGAGATTGTCAGTTCACAACCAGAGTTCATGGCCCTTGTCATATCCTTTTTGTACTCTTCATTTCTTCCACTCCACAATGCCATGCATGTATGAGGGATTTCAACCTCAAAGCAAAGCAGTTTAGAGATCTCTACACACAATAAAGAAGTAACACAGTGATGGCTGAACTGCTATAATTTTCAATTGAATTGTCACTGTGCTTCACTTGTTATTTCTTATCAAACATTAAATAATAAACAAAAGATGTCTGACTATACAAGACAGCACAAAAATTATATAACCTCATCCATCAATTTATTAGTTAGCTTGTGTTGCATGAAGCACAAAGAGAACATAAACTATAAAGTCTCATGGAAAACATTATGCAACAAGCCCAAATATTATGCATGCAACAGAGGAGCTTTAACCTGTTACACACGAATCTTCATCTGGATATGAGTCGACATGATCATAAATCTGACCCAGAATAGAAGTCGAATGATAGCTGAAGGCGTTCCCTTTTTCCATATAGTGCGGGAACTTGTTTGCCTTCAGATCATGAGGGATGCTAACCTGTCTTGCCAGAATAGCATGCAATGTGTTAGAAACAAACATAAGCATTTTGAGGTATCATAATAGAAGAGTTAAAGAAATAGATAGATAAATACAGCCACCAAATCAAGGGCAGAATATAAGTTAAACTAACCTTCTTCCCGCTTTTAGGTGCATCTAATGTATCATAGTAGATTTCAATCAGGTGAAGCATATTTCCTTTCAAGCTATGCATCTCGTGTTGGAATTTTGCCTTTGGCGGGGAGGTACGTCCACCCATGTTTAATGAATTAAACACTAGTGTTCCGCATGTTGGAGGCTTTGTCTCTTCACACATGCATAATCTACTAAGTGAGTAGATGACCGTAGGGCCAAGAATCGTCAAATTTTGTTGAGAAATGAAAGAGATATTGGTCCACGAGTTAAGGTGTTTGAGGCATGAAAATATGGTGTGGAACAAATCTACCACATCGGTGGGAAAAGGAAGAATTGCTCTCTTTATAAGTCTCATAATTGACAAAGGGTTTGGGACCCCAAGGGTATCCCATATGTTTAAAGGAGGGAGGACCTAGATGTGCTTGGGTTCAAGGCTAAGCCCACACGCACGCCGCCCGTCCGGTCCGGGCTCGGGTCACGGACTGTGGGGACTTTCTGATATTATCTTTTTGGACCCCAAATTACTTAATATTTACAGTTTGGTCCCTAGAGTTTCTGGAAAGTTGATTTTGGGAATGACGGAAGGCAGAAACTTTCTGCCTACCGTTTGGACTATTTTTTGGAGCATTAACCAGCCATTACTTGACTGTTAACTACTCCATAAACAACCCTCCTTCAATGACTATAATCAGCCTCTCTAATGGCCATTAATAGCCCTCACTAATGGCTATTAACAGCCTTGTTTGTGGCAGTTGAGGAGTCCCTCCTCCATGCTATATATTGAGCTGTTTGGCTCAATTATGATAGGGACATACACACGAAAAATACACAAAACAGAAGTAAACACCCAAACAGCCAGCAAAAACGAGACAACATTTATATACACAGAGACAAACAGAAGAGAAGCTGAAATTCAGTCCAAAAAGTTGGGACTAAAACAGAAACTCTTCATTCTTTTTCCATTTCTTCAGCAAGTCGATTCGTATTTGTTTTCTTCGTCAGACTCAACTTATTTGATTTGTAGTGTTGAGATTAAAGTGTTGTTTTATCTTGGGAGACTATTGCCCGCTAACGTAAAAGCATATATACGGGGCAATCTTGTCTTAAGGACAGAGTGCAATCTCTTGACTCAACACACAGTTGTAACCATCCAGATTTAGTGTTTCTTGATTTCAGGTCATCAAGATTCAAGACTCAACAACTTTGTGGCAGCTTTGAAGATTGGCTATTTGTTTATCCTTTCGAACACTTGTAATATTTATTTACTTTCGATACTGCTTTACAATAGTACCCAACAATTTAAGACAAGATTGTATTAGTGTTCGAAAGATGTCGGTCGAAAGTTGTGTGACCAAATCTGGATATGGTTGTGGTTTTCTGGTAGAAGATAGTGATGATTATGTTGTTGAGGGTCAAGATGTTCATGGTGTCACCACTCCTGAGAGTGGTGGGAACAAGAGCCCACGAGAGGCTGAGGATGTCAACTGGGACAAGAGGAGAAGACTGAAGATGTGGTTCTATTTTGCAGCAGAAGGCCTATATCTGTCCCAGACAAAGTATCCGAATTATGGTAAGGAGGAAATGGACACCCAGTCCGATGAAGTGACTGAAGTGGGCCAGAATCAGAAATTGGGATAAGTTATTTTCTTCCATGTCAAGAATAAAGATTAAATGATGTCTGATTAAAAATGGCTTAAAAGTAAGGAGGAATATGAAAATGTTTTACGAAATAATTTATATTCCTTACGCTTTAAAATCAGAAGTTTAATCTCTTCTTCTTTCCTGTTTAAAGATTGGATTTTGTAAACGACTTAAAAAGATCCGTTCTTTTAAGTGTAATTATTAAAGTGTGTAAAGTATGTTCGCACATACGAGGAAGAAATATTCACTGACTGTGCGAGAACTGTTACCACTCTTAAGCGCCAAGAATTGTTTTGGGCACCAATCACAACAGAAGAAGTCTAAAAGCTAAAGACGTTGAGCATGTCACACTATTTGGCAGAAGATCCTTCATAGGATGATATTGGACAATCAGTCATACAAAGCCTCCGGGCGACTGGAGTGGGCCAAAATTCCTTTGATAGGATGATATTGGACACTCAGTCATACAAAGCCTCCGGGCGACTGGAGTGGGCCAAAATTCCTTTGATATGATGATATTGGACACTCAGTCATACAAAGCCTACGGACGACTGGAGTGGTGCTAGAATTCACTTCATAGGAAAAGTAATGGACACCTAGTGTGGTGGGCCAGAGTTTCCAGGTCTTAAATGATCTGAAGGCCTAACGAAAGGCAGAAAAGAAATTGGACACTCAGTTTGCCAAAAACAACTGGAGTGGGCCAGAGTGTCCAGATCAAATATGATCCGATTACGCCCTAACCACGGGCAAGAGGTTGCTCATGTGAAGCAACGCCACCTCTAAAATCTAAGGGGTTGGAGAGGTTGTCCTCAATAGGACTTCAGGGAATGGGATCACTCTCAGATGAGGTGATACATGTCCAAAACTTGGTTTAAGGAACGCTATTGGTCAACCTGGTTTGAGACTAGTCCAACAGGTTTGTAATAACTAAGAATGGTACAGTATGTATGTAGCAAAATGAATGATATATTTGTAATCCGTGCATCTATGCCATCATAGATTAAGACACGTTAAATAGAAAGTCATTCAAAAGCTAACGAATTTGAGATTGTTGCCTTCTGTAGACATAAACCCTCAAAATAAATGTGAGGTAGGCGAAGAGGCAAAATCACATTTTCAAATTCCGTCAAGGGAATAGCGAAAGAAGCACCGCTCCTCTAGAACTTAGTCACACCTACTTGGGTGATTTTAAGTTTATACAAAATAGAGGGGGGAGACAAGTACTTTGTGACCTTAATTGATGATGGTACAACATATTGCATCCTTTATTTTTTGAAAAATAAAGATGAAGTTGTTGAAGAGAATAAGCGCTACAATGCAGAAGTTGAAAACCAACTAAGCCTACGGATTGAGGAATTCATAGTAATAGAGGGGGAGAATGTGAAGCATCGTTGATCAAATGATTACTCATTACTTACCTCAGTCTAACGATGTTAGCCAAACGCAAAGCCGTACACCCAAAATATGTGGGGCAAGACGATCCTTACCGCTAATGCAATTCTCAACAGAAATGCGCATAAGGATAAGGATAACCCTCCGTGTGAAACATGGAAATGATCTCACATACAAAAGTTGTGATGTGGGGTGGTTTGGTAGAAGTTGGAATACCAAAACAGGTCAAGTTCGACCTAAGACTGTAGATTGCATATCCACTGGATCTGCAAATAACAGTAGTGCTTATCACCTCTTGGCGTCAAAGAATGCTGAATTCTTTGAAGATAACTTTCCTTGAAAAGGAAAACAAAGGAGTAATTGCTCGAGGTTAACAAGAACCCGCGAGGGCCTGACTGTCTGGAACTAGATGTTCCATATCTATAGGACTCGAAAGTTGCTAGCTATCCGGAACTTAATAATCCAGATCTGCAGAACTCAGGGATTCTAGATGTTGAACCGAGACGGAGCAAAGAAGGGGACAAAGACTTGTTCCAGTCCTTCTAGCTTGTATGGTTGAGAATGAACCATGGACAATTGACAAATAATTGTCATCTCCAGAAGTGCTGCTTTGGAAAGAAGCTACAAAGAGAGAAATAAATTCTATCATATAGAACCATACTTGTGTAATGGTTGATCTTCCTCCGGGAAAAGAACCTTTGGGTTGTGAAAAAGGATACTCAAATGTGAGTACGAAGTAGATGGATCTAGTGACGAGTAAAAGGCCTCGGCTACTTGTACATGTGCTGCCCTGTGAGTAGCTTAACATCCAAGGCCATTGCAGTCTTGCGTGGCACGATTGTTGAAACAACCTTCCTAACCGGAGAGTTGGAAGAAGAGGATCAGAGTTGGTTTGCTGGACTGTTGGGCTTCTTCCTGAACTTTCATTTTGGTCCCTGAAATGTTTACATTTTGGTCTTGAAAGTTTCTGTAAAACAGAAATAATGAATCTGACCACAGAAACATTGACTCTGAAGTTAGAAAGCCAACTGTTGGAAAACCAACAGTCTGAGAGTGGAAATTATATTGAAACAAAAGATATGAGTATCACAGATGACATCTTAGGAATTGGATTTCTAAGACATCTAACGAACTTGTCTAACTCCAAACTCAGTTGTGAGATAGTAGACAGTCTCGTTGAAGCTACCAATGGATATAAATCATATAACTGATTGAAATCATGGTGCACCCATAGACAAGGAGCGATATGCACAGGTCACGTGTAGTTTAATGTATTGTACACACTACAACCGACCTGGTATCGGCCTACAAACAGATCAGTTGAACTAAGGTTCACTGATGATCTTAATAAATGATTAGTAGAAGGCGTTAAGTCGGATATGGCGATATCTGAATTATTCACTTATCTACGGATTATAGTATTCTGGATGTCCATCGGTTCTGGGAGAACACAATGATGCAAACTGGACATCAGATATGAAGAACACCAAAGCCACAAGTAAATGTGTATGGTGGGTCTTGGAAAATCCTCTAAGCAAACTTGCATCGACCGATTCATGATGGGATCAGAGTTTATCGCTTTATACAAAACATGAAAGAAGTTGAGTAACTTCATGACTCCTTAGAGGACGTCCCTTATTGGGAGAAACCCGTGCCTTCAGCAGTTATACACTGTGGCTAGCCGATCGGCTTCAGGAAGGACACGGATGATGGCATCTGGACATATATGTCGTAGACATAAGACCGTATGGCAGTTGATCATCACGGGTGTAACTTTCTTGGTTACTAACTAAGGGACTACCCGGAGATCAAGTGTTCTGCTTGTCTAGGGGAATGGGCTTAAAACCCAAACAATACGAACCATTGCGGTGGTAACCCAACCATACTAATTGGAGATCCCAAGAATTCGGTTCAATGGAAAAACTAAGCTGCAAAAGGTTCAGTTGAGAAACATGAATCCAAAACCGTTCCCGCGATAGACATTAAAGTGCTACCTGCATGGTGGGTAAAGGTTAAGCTTCCAAACCTTTAACGATCCTCAAACGATTGAGGTAAAGTTTGGGAAAACTTTTAATGATTCCTAACACTTGTGAAATGGGGTATAGCAGGATACCTTGTAGGAGATCACCTATTTAAGTGCGAGGACAGGCTGCCTCAAATTAACGCATTTAAGAATCCAAGTGTGGCCACGGCCACAATGGACAGAACAAAAGAAGAAACGAATAAAGGTGAGGTATTGTGTTGGTACCGTTGTCTTGGCTTATATTAAACATTGACGGTTCAAGACATCACGTTCACCGCGCCGTAAGTAAGTCTGGTGGTATTCAACTAGGGAAGGTTCAAAGCGGAAGCTACCTCTCCTGATGCAATATCTTTTCGCTGAAAGATTGCTGAAATTAGGCACCTTGTGTGTGCGCCAAAATCTCTCTTTCATAGAGGGGATTGTTGGAAATTTGCCTTTGGCGGAGAGGTGCGTCCACCCATGTTTAATGAATTAAACACTAGTGTTCCGCATGTTGGAGGCTTTGTATCTTCACACATGCATAATCTACTAAGTGAGTATATGACCGTAGGGCCAAGAATTATCAAATTTCGTTGAGAAATGAAAGAGATATTGATCAACGAAGTAAGGTGTTTGAGGCATGGAAATATGGTGTGAGACAAATCTACCACATCGGTGGAAAAAGGAAGAATTGCTCTCTTTATAAGTTTTATAATTGGAAAAAGGTTTGGGACCCCAAGGGGTATCCCGTGTGTTTAAAGGAGGGATGATCTAGATGTGCTTGAGTTCAAGGCTAAGCCCACACGCGCGCTGCCGCCGCCCGCCCATCCCGTCCGATCCGGGCTCGGGCTCGGGTCTCAGGTCTCGGGTCACGGGTCGTGGGCTGTGGGGACTTTATGATATTATCTTTTTGGACCCTAAATTGCTTAATATTTACAGTTTGGTCCCTAGAATTTCTGGAAAGTTGATTTTGGGAATGACGGAAGGCAGAAACTTTCTGCCTACCGTTTGGACTATTTTTTTGGAGCATTAACCAGCCATTACTTGGGCTGTTAACTCCTCCATAAACAACCCTCCTTCAATGACCATAATCAGTATCTCTAATGGCCATTAACAGTACTCTCTAATGACCATTAACAACCCTCACTAATGGCTATTAACAACCTTGTTTGTGGCAGTTGAGGAGTCCCTCATCCATGCTATATATTGAGCTGTTTGGCTCAATTGTGATAGGGACATACATACAAAAAATACACAAAACAGATGTAAACACCCAAACAGCCAGCAAAAACGAGACAACATTTATATACACAGAGACAAACAGAAGAGAAGCTGAAATTCAGTCCAAAACGTTGGGACCAAAACATAAACTCTTCCTTCTTTTTCCATTTCTTCAGCAAGTCGATTTGTATTTGTTTTCTTCGTCAGACTCAACCTATTTGCTTTGTAGTGTTGAGATTAAAGTGTTGTTTTATCTTGGGAGACTATTTTCCGCTAACGTAAAAGCATATATATGGGGCAATCTTGTCTTAAGGACAAAGTGCAATCACTCGTCCCAACACACTGTTGTAACCATCCAGATTTAGTATTTCTTGATTTCAGGTCATCAAGATTCAAGACTCAACAACTTTGCGACAACTTTGAAGATTGGCTATTTGTTTATCCTTTCGAACACTTGTAATATTTATTTACTTCCCGTACTGCTTTACAATAGTATCCAACATCTCGTCCACATCATCATCTCGCAACATCAGAAGACGATCCATAAATGCCAGCCAACTATCAACTGCCATAGACATATTGGCACTAAACAACAGAAAGAGACTACATCAGGAACAAGGACGATGAAAGGCTATAAACAATTTTGAACAAGTAATAAATGAACGTGTTAGCTATCTAGAAGTATCACTAAACAAGATTGTAAAAATATTCAAATTCGATAATGAATTTTGTGTTAAAAGGATGAGCAATTGCGAATAAAGCGTTGCATATTCAACATGTCATTTAGTAGTATTATTGGTCTTGTACTTCTCTCAGTTCCCATTAGCGACCACCTAGATAGTCTCTCCAATCCCAAGGAAGATAACTAGAAAGCATGTAAGCTAGCTGGATGTCAAAAATCATTCCCTTGCCTGTTAAAGTATCCATCTGAAGCGGATGACATGTCAAAAGCTCTCCGGCAACAAATAAAGGTTTAGATTGCTAAATTTTTGAATTAAACACCAGAATAAAATAGGTAGACTTGTAAGCATACACTTTAGCCTTTATTAACGTGTACCAATGGGAATAGAATCCCAATTCAGTCCCATCACCATAATTAGAATATATCTCATATATTTTGTATATATAATTATGGTAAGTAGATAATTCATTATTGTACTAGGATTCTACACATTGTACACTATATACATTTGTATTAATGAGAAAGTCTCCCCAAGGGAATTGATACAGTCTTACATGGTATCAAGAGCCAAAATCCTAAAAACTTAATTTTTTTTTCTTCCTCTTCTCTGCATTACCGCCCCCCCAACTTAATTTTTTCCGACGGTAAAAGCCCCCCACCACTTCTTTCAGTTTTTAATAGATCCCTCTTCCCCCGATGCTTCCGCTTTCTCCAGCGTCGCCACTCAACCACCACCCATGACCCCCTCCTCACCGTATTTCCATCCGGCTCTCGCAGTTACCAATATCAAGAATTTTATTCCTATAATTCTTGACCATGAAGATGGCCAATATTGGTCATGGGTGGAACTATTTCGAATTCATGCATGTGTATATCACGTGCTTGACCATATTGATGACTCCATCCCTCGCCCCTCTGAAACTGATGACACAACTTGGCATCGTCTTGATGCTGTCGTCAAACAATGGATCTATGGCACAATCTCTAAGGACTTACTTCACACCATTATGAAAACCGGTGCCTCTGCTCATGAGTTATGGACACGCTTGGAAGAAATTTTTCAAGACAATAATCACACTCGTGCAGTGTATTTGGAAGAATAATTCAACAACACACGTCTTGAAAATTTTTTGAACATGTTTGAATATTGCAAACAGTTGAAACTGGTCGCAGATCAATTATCCAACGTTGGAAAGCCCGTCTCTGAAACAAAGATGGTCTTACAATTGGTTGCAGGCCTCCCGAAGGGTGAATATGACACCCTCGCCACTATGATACAGCAAGCCGATCCCTTACCCAGTTTTAACAAAGCTCGTTCGCAACTTTTGTTGGAAGAAACCCGGCGTGCAAAGCAAGATGAGCACACCCAAGAAGCACCTGCAGTTGAAACGCCTGTCCAAAATAACACCACCGCTACCCAACCACTTCCACAAAAAATACTCAACCCCGCAACAACCGCGGCGGCAGAGGTGGCAGGGGCCGCGATGGAAAAGGAAGGGGGAAAGGCCACCGCGAGCAGGGACAACAATTCCAGTAGCAGATGGGCCAGCCCACCAACACTCCCAATTGGCAAGGCCCAGCTGGTACATTTCAGCATGCAAACTGGGCTCCTTATCCGGCTACTATTTCGGCCGAGTCCCTCTACCCTCAATAGGGGGTGCTGGGCCCTGCTCCTGGCTACCGATCGGCCCATCAGTAGCAACCACAGGCCCACTTCATGCAGTCCTCCTATCCGCAGCAATCAAATGGCATGGTCCCCACAGATTTGGGCCAAGCTTTAAGCAGTCTAAACCCACAGCAGCCCGATGAAAATTGGTACATAGATTCGAGAGCCACTTCTCATCTCACCAAATCCGCAGGTAATCTCTCAAAACTGTTTCGTTTAAAGTCTCCACAATTTATTACAGTTGGCAATGATCACCGCATTCTAATTTAGGGCCAAGGTAACGCCCACACCAAGCCACCCCACCCACCTTTCTCCCCGAACAATGTCCTATATGCCCCAAATATCATCAGAAACTTAATCTCTATTCGCACGTTTACTCGTCATAATTCTGTGTTGGTTGATTTTGACCCATTTAATTTTACTGTGAAGGATCTGCGTACGGGGATACCTCTTACGAGATGCAATAGCACAGGGGATCTATATCCATTTACACCATCCTCCGCTGTCAGTTCCAGCCTTCACACATCTCTGACTGTTCTCTCTCCGTCAACCAGGCACAATAGGCTTGGATATCCAGGGGCTCCTGTTTTTCATTTTCTTCGCAGTAATAATTTTATAAGTTGTAACAGAAAACTTGCTCCAAATTGCGAATCTTGTCAATTAGGCAAACATATTCATCTTCCGTTTAATTCATCTACTAGTGTTACGCTTGCCCCTTTTGATATTGTTCATGCTGATTTGTGGACATCTTCCATTCCTAGTCCGCTGGGTCATAAATTCTATCTGGTCTTGTTAGATGATTATTCTCACTATATCTGGATTTATCCACTCAAATTCAAATCGGAAGTCTTTGCCAAATTTCTTGAATTTTGCAAATTTATCAAAACACAATTTGAAAGACCCATAAAATCTTTTCAATGTGATAACGGACGTGAATTCAATAATTCTGCATTTCACAAATTCTGCAAAAATAATGGCATGGTCTTCCGTTTTTCGGGTCCTCACACATCTCCTCAAAATGGTAAAACATAACGTATTATTCACACCATCAATAACATGGTTAGAACTTTCCTGTTTCATGCCTCGTTACCTTCTTCCTTTTGGGTATATGCAATCAAAATGGTGGAATACGTCCTTAATATTCTACCCACTAGCACACTCCATAATATGACCCTACCGAAATCCTATACCGGCGGATCTCCTTCGGATATTCGGTTGTCTGTGCTATCCTAATTTGTCCTCTACCGCCCCACATAAATTAGCACCCCGAACCACTCCATGTATCTTCTTAGGCTTTCCGCCTAATCATAGGGGCTATTTATGTTATGACTTGTCCACCCGCCAACTTCACATCTCTCGTCACGTCACCTTCGACGAGATGACATTTCCGTTTTCAAACATTCAAAATTTTTGACAAACGGACTACAATTTTCTTGACGAAACTGACCCATCTCCCGTTATTATTCATGAACTGTGTCAGCCCACCACCGTCAACCAAGGTCCACCACCCACTGCCGCCTCCCCTAACCACCCTAGGGTCTCTCTATCTCCCGTTGCCTCACCATATTTCCCGATGCCTACTACCACTGTCTCCGGTGATCGACCATCGTCACCAGTCCCTTCTCCGGTCACTATCCTCGTGTCTGTGTCGCCACCGTCATTCCAGCAACCACCCACTATCCGAAGCCCACCCAACACCGCAATTGCTGCCTCACCAAACCAGCTTACCAATAACCCACCACCATCACCACCGACACCATACCCCACCTCATCGATCTCCCCAACCCTACAACTACCCAGATCGATGACCACCTACAACAATCCCCCAGTCACCAACACCATCCCCAACAGACCAATTTCACACCCTGTTCCCGCTGGTAACCCTAATCTCGATGGATACACTGTTCCCGAAAGAAACCCCACCCCGTTCCAAATTCCCGACACCAACAGTTCCCTAGACCAGCCAACAACATCTCACCGTATGGAAACCTGTGCTCAACACGGGATTTTCAAACCCAAAGTCCATTTTAACCTATCCACAGAAATCATATCCCCAATTTCTAAAAATCCCAAATTAGCCAAACAGGACCCAAATTGGAATGCGGCCATGAGTGAGGAATTCAATGCTTTAATGAAACATCACACTTGGGATTTGGCTCCTCGACCGGAAAGGGGGAATGTGATTCGATGCATGTGGCTCTTTCATCACAAATTCAAGGATAGTAGTGAGTTAGAAAGGTACAAGGCAAGACTAGTGTCCAATAACACTAATCAACATGAGGGTATTGATTGTGGTGAGACATTTAGTCCGGTCGTTAAACCGGATACTATCCGCACAGTTCTGAGCATTGCTATGGGTAAGTGTTGGCCGATTCACCAACTTGATGTGAAGAATGCATTTCTTCATGGAGATCTGAAAGAAACTGTCTATATGCATCAGCCGTCTGACTTTGTCCATCCAGTAGCCCCAAATTATATCTGTCGTCTCCGTAAGTCACTTTATGGTCTGAAACAGGCTCCACGTGCATGTTATGATCAATTTGCTCAGTATCTTATGTAGCTTGGGTTCGTATGTAACAAGAATGATACTTCTCTATTTATTTTTCACCGCGGTAGTAGCACTGTATATTTATTGTTATATGTGGATGACATTGTGCTCACTGCCTCCTCTGATGTGTTGAAGAATGAGATTATTACACTGCTCAAATCCGAATTCGCCATGACTGACTTGGGAAAGTTGAGCTATTTTTGGGTATATCAGTGACTCGGCCTGCGAATACTATATTTCTATGTCAGCGTAAGTATGCGGAGGAAATAGTGTACATGGCTAAAATGGCGAATTGTAAAATCATGTCCACCCCGGTTGACTCCAAATCAAAGCTTAGTGCTGTTGATAGTGATCCAGTATCTGATCCCACCATTTACAGAAGCCTGGCAGGTGCACTACAGGATCTTACATTCACCAGACCTGACATTGCATATGATGTTCAGCAGGTATGCTTATTTATGCATGCTCCAGGGAGCCTCATTACACTGCCCTTAAACGCATCATTCGATATGTTAAGGGCACATTTGATTATGGAATACATCTATACCCCTCAGCACCGATCAAATTGTTAGCCTACATGGATGCTGATTGGGCAGGCTGTCCGGACACACGACGCTCCACCTCAAGCTACTGCTTATTTTTGGGGGATAATCTCATTTCATGGTCTGCCAAGAGGCAAGCCACATTGTCCCGTTCGAGTGCAGAAATAGAGTATAGAGGAGTTGCAAATGTTGTTGCTGAAATCTGTTGGCTCCGGAACCTTCTTTTGGAGATTCACTGTCTCTTGCATAAGTCGTCTGTTGTATATTGTGATAATATTCCGCTATTTATTTATCTCATAATCCGGTTTAACATCAGCGGACCAAGCATATTGAGATAGATAACACTTTGTTCGTGAGAAGGTTGCTCTCGGTCATGTTAAAGTGTTGCATGTGCCTTCCTTATATCAATACGTAGATATCTTCACGAAGGGCCTTCCTCAACAGCTGTTCCTCGACTTCAGATCCAGTCTCAGCGTCCGGCCTCCTCCCACTTTGACTGAGGGGGTGTATTAACGTGTACCAATGGGAATAGAATCCCACCACCATAATTAGAATATATTCCATATATTTTGTATATAGAATTATGGTAAGTAGAGAATTCATTATTGTACTAGGATTCTACACTATATATATTTGTATTAATGAGAAAGCCTCCCCAAGGGAATTGATACAGTCTTACACTTTGCTTCCAGAAATTGCCTAAAAAGCTCATATTCCAATTCATCAGTTGAAAATTCACTTGGCTTTTTGCTAACTGCCTTAGCAGTTGAATGCATGCGAGTCCACGATTTACTTGTTGTATAAGAATCTACTAGCTGAAACGTAAAAACCAAATGTTGTTCATGTGAGAAATTATGGAGAAAATATTATTATTGAATTGTGTTTCTACATGATTACACTGAGCCCTATTTATACACACTCCATTACAATCATTTTCCTAGTAGGATACTATATATGAAATCATATTCCTATTCTACATTCCAATCATTTTCCTAGTAGGATATTATATATGAAATCGTATTCCTATTCTAACACTCCCCTTCAAGCAGGTGCATACAAGTCATATGTACCGAGCTTATTACAGATGTAATTAATACGAGAACCAGTGAGGGACTTGGTGAAAATATTTGCAAGTTAATCACTCGACTTCACAAATTTTGTAACAATATCACAGGAGAGTATCTTTTCTTTGACAAAGTGACAGTCAATCTCAACGTGTTTAATCCTTTCATGAAATACCGAATTTGATGCGATATGAAGGGTCGCTTTGTTATCACACACAAGTTCTATTTGATTGATTTCTCCAAATTTTAGTTCTCTGAGCAACTGGGGGATTGCCCAAGTCATATAAGGAGACCAAGGAACACATATCCTACCGATGTGGGAGAACTCAACCCCCTTCTCCGCACGTCCAGGACTAGACATCTGGAGCGTGGGCAATATAAGACGGAGGCCCAACATCGAAAACAATGAATTAGGACGGGCCTGACTATGATACCATGTGAGAAATTATGAGAGAAAAATATTATTATTGAATTGTGTTTCTACATGATTACACTGAGCTCTATTTATAAACTCCATTACAATAATTTTTCTAGTAGGATACTATATATGAAATCTTATTCCTATTCTAACAGTTCAACCGTATTCCTTCCTCCAAGACAAATAGTCAGAAATTCTAGTAAACAACCAATATCCAGCATGAAACAGAAAGTGCTACGAAATGGACCTTAGGCCTAACTCAACCCCAAAAGCTAGCTCATGAGGGGAGGATCGCCCAAGACCATATAAGGAGAACCATTTTTAAATCTCCAACCGATATAATCTAACTACCTCTGGCACACCCAGGACTGGACATCTAGAGCATGAAGATATAACATGGGGACACAACATTGGATAAACCAAGAAATTGAGATGAACCTTGGTTCCGATACCATAATAAAAAAATGGATCTTGAGCCTAACTCAAACTCAAACTCAAACTCAAAACTAGCTCATGCAATGAAGATTGCCTAGGATCATACAAAGAGACTAAATTGCACCTCCACACCAATGTGGGACTCAACACATTCCCACCCCCACGCCCGGTACTGGACATATGGAGCGTAGACAATACAATATGGAGGGCCAACATTAGGTAAACCAGGAACTTAGATGGGCCTGATTTTGATATCATCATAAGAAATGGACATTGAACATAACCTAACTGAAAAGCTACCTCATGATCGCCCAAGACCATATAAGGAGACCCATTTTTAAATCCCAACGGATGTGGGATCTAACAATAAGTACTCTCCCTTCCTTCCAGAAAGTAGCTCTCGAGAAAGCAAACAGAAAACCAACCTTACGGTTTATGGAAACCCAATACATATCACCATCAAAGTCACCATTGGCAATCTCAGTAGCAGATGACCTTGGACCTTTAGTGGAAAAAAATATACCATAATTGGCATCACCAACGATATATTCAAGCTATTTCACATATCGCGCTTTCATCACATGTACATCTCCAAAGTGAAGACCAGGATTTCTATAGACCAAAACACGCCCAGATACTTGGCCATTATCTCTGCATTTGCGGTGCACAATTGGAAAAGGGATCAGTAGCTGAGATATTCCTCATAAAATGAGAATATTAAAATAATACATCAGAAGCTAAACTAATTATCATGTTTCAAAGCTTAAATTCTCTTTGGAAGAAAACCTTAGCTTAATGTAAGTTCAAAACACTGGTAAATGCCATTTTCAGCATCTCTCTCCAGTTATCATAGTTAAACTTAACAAAAATAGAGAATTTAAGTTGCTACACGTTATGGCAGAAAAATAGTGTAAAAAATGGAGGCAGACAGGAAAAAGTCGTGGATGGAACCAATAAAACAAAAAAACATTGGTGAACTAGGAATTTATTTGCTCATAACCATCATAATTTCCTCAGAGCCCTATTTATTGTCAAGGAACAGTTGAGCCACCTCTAGAATGAAAAAAGGCAATGCATCCCATTGAAAATATAGATTCTCAAAAAAAAATTCCTTAAATTTCTACATGCCCGGGGGGGGGGGGGGGGATAGCAGACCAAAAAACCAGCCTCACTCTGTGTCCATACAAGTCTGTAAAACCAAAGGCCATGGCTTCAACTCCAAACAACCACCTCCTTAAATTGTAAACATCCTTACAGTTGCCATTGGCTTCCTTATCTCTCAAGCACAGAATATAAAAAACATATAAAAGCTCCAAACCCTTGTAAACATAAAGATTTTCAGTCTACTTACAGAATAACAGACTTCATTGCTTTACAGTACACCTGTGGGATCAGCTGTTCCCATAAGATAAAAACTGTCACTTATAGGAAGCTTTCCTCCTCTAAGCTTACTTCTTTCAATCTTTGCAAGCCTAGACAAGCGAGCGTGGAGATGAGGTTCATTGAGAGGTATCCCAGACGATATCATCCTTGCTGCTAAACAATCATCATCCGTTTCTCTATAGTTGACAGCAACTATTTGAAGAGTTGAGGAAATGACTCAGCAAAAAATTCTGACAGGTTTCACATATTAAATGACAGATAGTAACAGAAAGAGTTGGACACTTATTGCTCCCCACCTTCCTATGACTAAGAGAATAACCATCATACGACAAAAGAACACTGAATAATATAAGTTTTCAGTATGGGTGATTCCACGGACTCTCTCTTTATATTTGATCGAGGTTAGTAATATTGCATACTTATTATTATATATGGATGATATTGTTCTCACTGCCTCGTCTGATGTTTTGAAAAATGAGATCATTGCAATGCTGAAATCTGAATTTGCTATGAGTGACTTGGGGAAGCTGAGCTATTTCTTGGAGATATCGGTGACTAAATTTGCATATACTATGTGTCAGCGTAAGTATGCAGAAGAAATTGTGTATAGGGCACTGCAAGATAATCCCTACTCCGGTTGACTCAAAATCGAAGCTCAGGACTGTTGACGGTCATCCAATATCCGATCTCACTCTTTATAGGAGCCTTGCAGGTGCACTTCAGTATCTTACTTTCACCGGCCTGATATTGCTTATGCTATTCAGCAGGTGTGTTTGTTTATGCATGCCCCCAGGGAGCCTCATTTTACAGTTCTTAAACGTATCATCCGATACATTAAGGGCACACTTGATTATGAATTGCATCTTTACCCCCTGCACCGTCCAAGTTGTTATCATATACGAACGCTAATTAGGCAGGTTGTCCGGACACGCGACGCTCCACCTTCAACTACTGTGTGTTCTTAGGAGATAATCTCATTTCGTGGTCTGCCAATAGGCAAGCCACCCTATCCTGATCGAGTGCAGAAGCAGAGTATAGAGGCGTTGCAAATGTTGTTGCTGAGATCTGCTGGCTCCGAAATCTTCTTTTGGAGCTTCAATGTACATTGCGTAAGACGTCTATGGTGTACTGCGATAACATATCCGCGATATACTTATCTCATAATCCGATTCAGCATCAGCGAACCAAGCACATTGAGATGGATATACATTTTGTTCGTGAGAAGGTTGCTATATGTCATGTTAAGGTGTTGCATGTGCCTTCTTCGTATCAGTATGCGGATATCTTCACCAAAGGACTTCCTAGACAACTATTCCTCGACTTCAGATCCAGTCTCAGCGTCCGGCCTCCTCCCGTTCAAAATTATAAGGGTTTGCAAATGACTGTCTAGGCTTTACAACTTGAAACCTCAAAAATAATTAAAGCTAAAAAATGAATATCTTGATTCTCGACTAACTTGTGAATTGTATTTGCACTGTTGTAGATTATAGATGCTACCATATTTTATAAATAAAACTCAATAATTCAAAGATTTAAAAAAATTAGAATCATAGACATACAAGAAGAAATATTATTTTAACATCTCCTGCCTCTAGAGTCAGGAGATTCTTCTCTCGCATTCTTGTTTGGGTGTTTGAAGCATGGAAAGTGTGGTATTGTGTGTAATTCTCCCTCACCTCGGTAGAGGAAGAAAGAATTGTTGTGTATATAAGATTCGAAATTGGTTTGGGGTTTGGGACCCCAAGGGGTATCCCATGTGTTTAAAGGAGGGAGGACCTAGATATGCTTCGGTTCGAGGAAAGACCACACGCGCGCCGCCGCCGCCCGCCCGTCCCGTCGGTCGGTTCGGTTCGGGTTCCGGTTCGGTTCCGGCCCGGTTCGGTTCTCGGGTCACGGTCGTGGGTCGTGGTCGTGGCCGTCGGGCCGTGGCCGGGCCGTGGGCCGTGGGTCGCGGGCCGTGGGTCCGTGGGCCGTGGGTCGGGGTCATTTGTGGGCCGTGGGTCCGTGGGCCGTGGGCGTCATTTGGCCATTCGTCATTGTCATTGTCATTGTATTATCATTGTAAATTTGTCATTGTGTGTGGGCTTTCGATATTATCTTTTTGGGCCGAAAACTTTGCCGGAAGTACGGTTTGATCCCGAAGTTTCGGATGTGCGATTTGGACCGAATTCTTTCGGATGTACGGTTTGGTCCCACGAAGTTTCAAGATGTACGATTTGGTCCCCGAAGTTTCAAGACGTACGATTTGGTCCCCCGAAGTTTTCGAAAGTTGGAATTTCGACGATCAAAGCGAAACGTCCAAGCTCTCAATTCACCCATTTATTTTGGTGAATTACTCCTCCTATAATGGCCAAAACGGTTGGTCTTTCACCATTTATGTTGGTGACTTTACTACCTCCATAATGGCCATTATTTGGCTATTATGGAGGCAGTTTTCAGCCCCTCCCTCACCTATATAAACACACCCTTACACCATTGTTGAGCACAACAAAGAGCAGAAAAATAACAGTTCATAAAGCTCACGAAAATACACAACCGAAATAGTTTTCTTCCTACAACTTCCTAGCATCATTTCGTTACTCAATATTCTTCACGGTAGCTCTTGAGTTTCCTTGGCTCAAGGGTTCCATTGCTGTTTTATCTTGGGAGACAAATTGTCCAGGACGTATAAAGGATACATACGGGGCAATATTGTCTTAAGGACAGAGTGCTACACTCGACTCAGCATAAACCAGTTTCCATTTTTTCAGTCTTCAACAAAATCGTAATTTCAGTTTTGTTGTTATATTGTAATTTTCAGATTTCTAGTTGAATTATTGAAATCTTTATTTATCCTTTCGAATACTTGTAATAGTTAAATACTTCCCGTACTGCTTTATAAAGTACCTTAGAGCAAAATCTCCCAACAACTTAAGACAATATTTGTATTGTATTACTATTAGTATTCGAAAGATGTCGGTCAAAAATTGTGTGACCAAATCTAGATATGGAAATGGTTTTCTGGTAGAAGAGAGTGACGATGATGAACGTGTTCATGGTGTCACCGCTACCAAGATCGGTGGGAACAAGCGCTCTCGAGAGCCCGAGGATGTCAACTCGGGACAAGAGGAGAAGAGTGAAGATGTTATTCTATCTTGTAGCGAAGAAGGCCTATCTCGTCCCGGACAAAGGATCCGAATAATGGTGAGAAGGAAATGGACACTCGGTCGATGAAGTGACCGAAGTGAGCCGTAATCCGAAATTGGGATAAGTAGTTTTTCTTACTTGTCAAGAATAAAGATTAAATGATGTCCGATTAAAAATGGATTAAAGTAAGGAGGAATATGAAAATAATTTATATTCCTTATGCTTTAACAAATCGAAGTTTAATCTCATCTTCTTTTCCGTTTAAAGATTGGATTTTGTAAACGACTTAAGAAGATCCGTTCTTTTAAGTGTAATTACTAAAGTGTGTAAAGTATGGTCGCACATACTATGGAGAAAGATCCACTAGCGTGCGAAAACTTTTACCACTCTTAAGTAAGCGCCAAGAATTATCTCGGGCACCAATCATAACGGAAGAAGTCTAAAAATTGATGACGTTGAGCTCTGTCATATTATTTGGCGAAGATCCTTCATAGGATGATATTGGACACTCGGTCATACAAAGCCTCCGGGCGACCGGAGTGGGCCAAAATTCCTTTGATATGATTATATTGGACACTCGATCATACAAAGCCTCCGGGCGCGGAGTAGGGCCAAAATTCATTTCATAGGAAAAATAATGGACACCTAGTAAGGTGGGCCACGGTTTCCGTGTCTTAAATGATGCGAAGGCCTAAAGAAAAGGCGAGAAAAGAAATTGGACACTCGGTCGCAAAGAAACCGGAGTGGGCCGAATATCCGGATCACATATGATCCGGTTACGCCTAACCACGGGTAAGAGGTTGTTCATGTGAAGCAACACCACCTCTAAAGTAGAAGGGGTTGGAGAGGTTGTCCTCATAGGACTTCGGGGAATGAGATCACTCTAAGATGATGTGATACATATCCCTAACTTGGTTTAAGGGACGGCATTTGTTGGTCAAATTTGGTTTGAGACTAGTCCAACATGTACGTAATAACTAAGAATGGTACAGTATGTCTGTAGCCAAATGAATGATATATTTGTAAGCCGTGCATCTATGCCATCATAGATTAAGACACGTTAAATAGCAAGTCATTCAAAAGCTAACGATGTAGAGATTGTTGCCTTCTTCGACATAAATCCTCAAATAAATGCGAGGTAGATGAAGAGGCAAAATCACCTTTCCAAATTCCGTCAAGGGAATAGCGAAAGAAGCACTGCTCCTCTAGAACTTAGTCACACCTAATTGGGTGATTTGAAGTTTATACAAAATAGAGGGGGGAGACAAGTACGTTATGACCTTTATTGATAATGGTACAACGTATCGTATCCTTTGTTTATTGAAAAGCAAAGATGAAGTTGTTGAAGCGGATAAGCGCTACAAAACAGAAGTTGAAAATCAACTAAGCCTATGGATTGAGAAATTCGTAGTGATAGAGGGGGAGAAAGTGAAGCATCGTTTATTAAACGACTGCTCATTTCTCACCTCAGTCTAACGGTGTTAGCCAAGCGCGAAGTCGTACGCCCAAATTATGAGGGGTAGCTTGGTAAAAGATGGGCTACCGAAACAGGTCAAGTTCGACCTAAGATCGTAGATTGCATATCCACCGGATCCGCAAATAACGATAGTGTTGATCGCCTCTTGGCGTCAAAGAATCTTTGAATTCTTTGGAGATAACTTTCCTTGGAAAAGGAAAAAGGAGTAATTGCTCAAGGTTAACAAGAACCCGCGAGGGCCTGACTATTCGGAACTAGACGTTCCGTATCTACAGGACTCGAAAGTTGCTGGCCATCCGGAACTTAATTCCAGATCTGCAGAACTCAGGGATTCTAGATGTTGAACCGAGACGGAGCAAAGAAGGGGACAAAGACTTGTTCCGGTCCTTCTAGCGTGTATGGTTGAGAATGAACCATGGACAATTAACAAATAATTGTCATCTCCAAAAGCGCCGCTTTGGAAAGAAGCTACAAAGAGAGAAATAGATTTCCTCATAAAGAATCATACTTGAGTAATGGTTGATCTTCCTCCGGAAAAGAACCTTTGGGTTGTGAAAAAGGATACTCAAAAGTGAGTACAAAGTAGATGGATCTACCGACGAGTTCAAAGCCTCGGCTACTTGTACAAGTGCTCCCCCGTGAGTAGCTTAACATCTTGGGCCATTGCGGTCTTGCGTGGCATGGATGTTGAAATGCCTTCCCAACCGGAGAGTTGGAAGAAGAGGATCGTAATTGGTTTGCCGAAGCTGTTGGGCTTCTTCCCGAACTTTCATTTTGGTCCCCGAAATGTTTACATTTTAGTCCCGAAAGTCTCGGATAAAACGAAACAATGAATCGACCACGAAACATTGGCTCGAAGTTAGAAAGCCAACGGTTGGAAAACCAACGGTCTCGAGAGTGAAAATCATATTGAAACAAAGTCTCGATATGAAAGATATGAGTATCACGAGATGACATCTTAGGAATTGGATTTCTAAGACATCTAACGGATCGGTCGATAGTTGACAGTCTCGTTGAAGCCACCAATGGATATGAATCATAGAACCGATTGGAATCATGGTGCACCCATAGACAAGGAGTGATATGCACGGAGTCACGTGTAGTTCAATGTATTGTACACACTACAACCGACCTCGGTATCGTCCTACAAACATATTAGTTGAACTAAGGTTCACGCGATGATCTTAATACATGATCAATAGAAGGCGTTAAGTCGGATATGACGATATCCGAATTATTCGCTTATCTACGGATTATTGTATTCGGATGTCCAGCGGTTCGGGAGAACACGGTGATGCAACCGGACATCGGATACGAAGAACACCAAAGTCACAAGTAAATGTGTATGGTGGGTCTTGGAAAATCTTCTAAGCAAACTTGCATCGACCGATTCATGATGGTATCGGAGTTTATCGCTTTATACAAAGCATGAAAGAAGTTGAGTAACTTCACGACTCATTAGAGGACGTCCCTTATTGGGAGAAACCCGTGCCTTCAGCAGTTCTACATCGTGGCTAGCCGGTCGGCTTTAGGAAGGACACGGATGACGGCTGTCGGACATATCTGTCACGATCCGTCGGAGACATAAGACCGTATGGCGGTTGATCATCACGGGTGTCACTTCCTTATTTACTAACTAAGGGACTACCCGAGAGATCAAGTGTTCTCGCCTGTCTAGGGAATGGGCTTAAAACCCAAAATATACGAACCAATACGGTGGAAACCCAACCTTACGAGCGGAGATCCCGGTAATTTGGTTCAATGGGAAAACTAAGTTGTAAAGGTTCGGTTGATCGCTTCGGTCGAAGCATGAGCACTTCGGATAGTGATTTACGAAAAGAAACACCAAATCCAAAGCCGTTCCGCGATAGACGTTAAGTGCTATCTCAGTATGGGTAAAGGTTAAGTTTTCAAAACCGTAATGATCCTCAACGAGTTGAGGTTAGGTCTTTGGGAAACTTTTAATGGTTCCTAACACTTGTGAAGTGGGGTATAGCAGGATACCTTGTAGGAGACCACCTATTTAAGTGCGAGGACGGGCCGCCTCAAATTGAACGCACTTAAGAATCCAAGACGTTGTCCATGGCCAAAACGGACAAAACATTACGAAGAAGAGAGTAAGGGAATTTGTTGTGTTGGTACCGTTGTCTTGGCTTACACTAAACACCGACGGTTCAAGACATCACGTTCACCGTGCGGTAAGTAAGTCCGATGGTATTCAACTATGGAAGGTTCAAAGCCGAGGCTACCTCTCCTTATGCAACATCGGTCCATTTGAAATATTGCTTTGGAAATGAAAAGACACCATGTGAGTGCGCCAAAATCTCTTTCAAGAGGGGATTGTTGGAAATTTGCCTTTGGCGGGAGTTGCGACCGACCAACTTTAACGGCTTAAACACTAGTGTAACGTATGTTGGAGAATCCGGTTCTTCACACATGCATGATCTACTAAGTACGTAGATAACCGTAGGGCCAAGAATCGTCAAATTTCATTGAGAAATGAAAGAGATATTGGTTCACGAAGTAAGGTGTTTGAAGCATGGAAAGTGTGGTATTGTGTGTAATTCTCCCTCATCGGTAGAGGAAGAAAGAATTGTTGTGTATATAAGATTCGAAATTGGTTTGGGGTTTGGGACCCCAGGGGTATCCCATGTGTTTAAAGGAGGAGGACCTAGATATGCTTCGGTTCGAGGAAAGACCACACGCGCGCCGCGCCGCCCGCCCGTCCCGTCCGGTCGGTTCCGGTTCGGTTCGGGTTCGGGTTCCGGGTTCCGGTTCGGGTTCTCGGGTCACGGGTCACGGGTCGTGGGTCGTGGGTCGTGGGTCGGGGCCGTGGGGGCCGGGGCCGTGGGCCGTGGTAAATTTAAGTGGGCCGTGGGCCGTGGGCCTTCGATATTATCTTTTTGGGCCGAAAACTTTGCCGAAGTACGGTTTGATCCCGAAGTTTCGGATGTGCGAGTTTGGACCAGAATTCTTTCGGATGTACGGTTTGGTCCACGAAGTTTCAAGATGTACGTTTGGTCCCCGAAGTTTCAAGACGTACGGTTTGGTTTGAACATAAGAAATCCAGCTAACTTTCTTGTTTTCTTTGCTTCAGTGCTGCCACATCACCTGCATGAAGGAAATGATCTTTGTTGCCCACTTTCAATAGTTATACACAGATCTCGTATTATTTTTACAAATCTCCCGTGCTTCTTTTATTGATCTCATGTGGAAAAGATTTTCTAACTAAAATAATATTTGTAAGACTATAAAACCAAATTCTTTTCGACTAGTTGCTAAGTGAAGCGTCTAATAGACAATAAACAACGCTCAATCGCTCATTATGAATCCACCGAGTCTAAATTTTGGATTAGCCAACATCAAAACGGAATACTTCTATAAAGTACGAATGATAAATTATGGCATGAAAGAACAGAAGGATTTAAGACACCATGAATGAAGGAGACATCTTATATATTGCACACATTAATAAGGTTTGTGTTATAGCTAAGATAAGCAGCCTCCTTCAGACAAACATCAAATTGAACAACCAAACAGAAAAGCCATGAGAGTAAACATCCCACACTATATTATACAAAGGTTTTATTACACAATATTACACAACACATTTTTTTTATGTTCATAGTGGAAGCACTATAGTAGAGAACTTCATCAACAGTTGCAAGGGTCACACTGGCAGCTTGATCCACATTTTCACCCATGTCCTCCTTCTGTTGCTTTCTCAGCTGATCCTTCAGCCATTACTTTGCTGCAAATTTAGTCATGTAGAAGGATTTAAGTTTGTATACTGACAGCGTAAAGATCTTTTATATTATTAGTGTAGTTTTAACTTATGACTGCAGGTTTGCTCCCAATTTTATCAGCTTATTAAATTGTACTCCTTCCTTCCCAATTGGTGCACCTGTCCTTTTCTTTTTTCTTATTAGTTTAACTTATAGGACCGTTATTGTAAAAAAAACCAACTCTATCCAATCAGTTGAAAGACAACTATAATCAATCGTTTATAAAAAGTGAAACTAGTGTTGGATATGTAAAGCACGTACAGAAATAGAAAAATAACTATTACAGTGATCGAAAGGATAAACAACAAAGATTACAACAACAAGTTGTCAATCTCTTGATCTTTAATTGGAACTTCAAATACGGATCTTGTATTCGGAAATACAAGAACATGAACTGCTACACTTGTGGCTTGTAGATCCGCTGAGAATCCGAACGGTTAGAGTTCTTTTGAGATTCAATTTCACACCTGAAACACTTAGCAAACAATTAGATAATCACAACACCTCCGGTTGAGTCGAGAGATGACTCTCTGTCTTTAAGACAAGATTGCCCCCGTATATAGGTTTTACGGAAGTGTGGATAATAGTCTCCCAAGATGAAACATCAAACTATAAAGTGTGCAAAGCCTACACAAATGATCCCAGCGAAGAACACGAACAATGAAGATTGCTAAGAGAAGGATTGCTTATCAGGAAAACTGATCTCTTTGTGGTGTTGTATACTTGTATGTAAATTGTGTGCTTGTTCATTTCTGTTCATCCATAAAATTGAGCCAAATGCCTCAATTTATAGGTGTGAAAGATGGCCCTTCAAATGCCCCATAATGACATTCAACTGCCATGTAATGAATGACATTTAACCCCTAAGTAATGCAACAACATAATGGTCTAAGTAATGACCATTATTGGGTGGATTCAATGCCATTGAAATCACCTCAACAACCAAACCTTTGGGATTACGTCGAGCAAAATACTGCTTGGGAAGCGCCATGACTCCAGAATACAAAACAGGGAATTAGCGCTGCGACTCAGCTTGGGGGCCACAGCGGCGCTCCGGCGCCGCGGCCCAGTCCGGGAGGCGCTACGGCCCTTTTCGGCTCCGAGGCCCTTTTCCGACCCGTACCATCTTACACTTAGCACAATCCTTCCTTCATTTACCGACGTGGAACACTTGTTATTTAGCCAATAACCGTCCATCATTCTATGTCTCAGACATTTCACTTACGTACCAATATCTCTTTCATTAACGAAATTTACGATACTTGGCACTAAGATTGTACGTGTGTGGAAATGACATTTCCGACGTGTGGGGCCCCAATTGTTCGAGTCATAAATAATGGGATAAACTTAATTCCACATTAGTAAATTTCCAACAATCCCTTCTTGAAAGAGATTTTGGCGCACACACAAGGTGCCTACTTTCAGCAATCGTTCAGCGAAAAGATATTGCATCGGGTGAGGTAGCTTTCGCTTTGAACCTTCCCTAGTTGAATACCATCAGACTTACTGCGCGGTGAATGTGATGTATTGAACCGTCAGTGTTTAATGTAATCCAAGACAACGGTACCAACACAATACCTCCCCTTTATTCATTTCTTCTTATTGTTCTGTCCGTTGTGGCCGTGGACACACTTGGATTCTTAAGTGCGTTCATTTGAGGCGGTCTGTCCTCGCACTTAAATAGGTAATCTCCTACAAGGTATCCTTCTATACCCCACTTCACAAGTGTTAGGAATAATTAAAAGTTTTCCCAACCTTAACCTCAACCGTTTTAGGATCGTTAAAGGTTTGAAAGCTTAACCTTTACCCCCCATGCAAGTAGCACTTTAATGTCTATCGCCGGAACGACTTTGGATTCATGTTTCTTTATAGAAATCATCATCCGAAGTGCTCTTGCTTCCACCGAAGCGCTCAACTGAACCTTTTGCAGCTTAGTTTTCCCATTGAACCAAATTCTTGGGATCTCCAGTCAGTATGGTTGGGTTACCACCACAAAGGTTCGTATGTTTGGGTTTTAATCCCATTCCCATAGACAGGCAGAACTCTTGATCTTCGGGTAGTCCCTTAGTTAAAAGGTCCGTTATATCCTTTGATTAGTAATAAAGGAAGTGACACCTATGGTGATCAATTGCCATACGGTCTTATGTCTCCGACAGATCCGATAAATATGTCCAGACGCCGTCATCCGTGCCCTTCATGAAGCCGACCAGCTTGCCACAGTGTATAACTGCTGAAGGCACGAGTTTCTCCTAATAAGGGACGTCCTCTAAGGAGTCGTGAAGTTATCAACTTCTTTCATGCTTTGTATAAAGCGATAAACTCTGATTTCATCATGAATTGGTCGATGCAAGTTTGCTTAGAGGATTTTCCAAGACTGACCATACATATTTACTTGTGGTATTGGTGTTCTTCAGGTTTGGTGTCCAGTTTGCATCATTGTGTTCTCCCAGAACCGCTGGACATCCAGAATACCGTAATCTGTAGATAAGAGAACATTTCAGACATCGTCATATCCGATTTAACGCCTTCTATCTATCATTTCCAGAATCATGAGTGAACCTTAGTTCAACATCTACTTTGTAGGCCGATACCAGGTTGGTTGTAGTGTGTACAATACATTAAACTACCCGTGAGCTGCACATATCCCTCATTGTATATGGGTGCACCATGATTCCAATCAGTTCTATGATTCATATCCATTGGTGGCTTCAACGAGACTGTCAACTATCTCACAACTGAGTTTGGAGTTAGACCAGTCCGTTAGATATCTTAGAAATCCCAATTCCTAATATGTCATCTGTGATACCCATATCTTTCATATCGACTCTTTTGTTTCAATATGACTTCCACTTTCAGACTGTTGGCTTTCTAACTTTAGAGTTAATATTTCTGTTGTCAGATTCATTATTTCTGTTTTAACTGAAACTTCCAGGACCAAAATGTAAACATTTCAGGGACCAAAGAGAAAGTTCAGGAAGAAGCCCAACAATCCAACAAACTAACACTGATCCTCCCCTTCCAACTCTCTAGTTAGGAAGTCGTTTCAACAGCCATATCACGCAAGACTGCAATGGCCCTGGATGTTAAGCTATTCACAGGGGAGCACATGTCCAAGTAGCCGAGGCCTTATACTCGACAGTAGATCCATCTATTTTGTACTCATTTTGAGTATCCACTTTTACAACCTAAATGTTCTTTTCCCGGAGAAAGGTCAACCATTACACAGGTATGGTTCTATATGATGGAATCTATTTCTCTCTCTGTAGCTTTTTCTAAAGTAGAGCTTCTGGAGATGACAATTCTTTGTTAATTGTCCATGGTTCATTCTCAACTATACAAGCTAGAAAGCCTGGAACAAGTCTTTGTCCCCTCTTTGCTCTGTCTCGATTCAACATCTAGAATCCCTGAGTTTTGTTGATCTGGAACATTAAGTTCCAGATAGTCAGCAACTTCCGAGTCCTGTAGCTCTGGAACGTCTAGTTCCGGAAAATCAGACACTCGCGGGTTCTTGTTAACCTTGAGCAATTACTTCTTTTTCCTTCTCAAGGAAAGTTATCCTAAAAAAATTCAGCATTATTTGACACTAAGAGACGATAAGCACTACTGTTATTTGCAGATCCAGTGGATATGCAATCTACAGTCTTAGGTCCAACTTGACCTATTTCAGTATTCCAACTTCAACCAAGCCATCCTACATCACAACATTTGTAGGTGAGATCTTTTCCATGTTTCACATGGAGGGTTATCCTTATCCTTATGCGTAGTTCTGTTGAGAATCGCATTAGCGGTAAGGATCGCCTTGCCCCACATAATTTGGGCGTAAGGCTTTGCGCTTGGCTAACATTGTTAGACTGAGGTGAGTAATGAGCAGTCATTTGAGGAACGATGCTTCGCATTCTCCCCCTCTATCACTACGAACTCCTCAATCCATAGGCTTAGTTGATTTTCAACTTCTGCTTTGTAGCGCTTATCCGCTTCAACATCTTCATATTTGCTTTTCAACAAACAAAGGATGCAATACGTTGTACCATCATCAATGAAGGTCACAAAGTAATTGTCTCCCCCCTCTATTTTGTATAAACTTCAAATCACCCATGTAGGTGTGACTGAGTTCTAGAGGAGCGGTGCTTCTTTCGCTATTCCTTTGACGGAACTTGGAAAGGTGATTTTGCCTCTTCGCCTACCTCACATTCATTTTGAGGGTTTATGTCGACAAAAGGCAACAATATCAACTTCGTTAGCTTTTGAATGACTTTCTATTTAACGTGTCTTAATCTATGATGGCATAGATGCACAAATTACATAATATATGATTCATTTAGCTATAGACATACTGTACCATTCTTAGTTATTACAGACCTGCTGGATTAGTCTCAAACCAGCTTGACCAACAACTTCCCTTAAACTAAGTTTGGGACATGTATCACCTCATTTTAAAGTGATCTCATTTCCTGAAGTCCTATTGAGGACAACCTCTCAAACCCCTTCTACTTTAGAGTTGGCGTTGCTTCACATGAATAACCTCTTGCCCGCGGTTAGGGCGTAACCGGATCATATGTGATCTGGATACTCTGGCCCACTCTAGTTGCTTTGGCAGACTCAGTGTCCAATTTCTTCTCTGCCTTTCTTTTGTCCTTCAGATCATTTAAGACCTGGAACTCTGGGCCACCTCATTAGGTGTCCATTACTTTTCTGCCTTTCTTCTGGCCTTCAGATCATTTAAGACATGGAAACTCTGGCCCACCTCACTAGGTGTCCATTACTTTTCTGCCTTTCTTTTGGCCTTCAGATCATTTAAGACTTGGAAATTCTGGCCCACTCTAGTCAACCATAGGCTTTATACGACTGAGTATCCAAAATCATCCTATCAAATGAAGGATCTTCTGTCAGATAGTGTGACGTGTTCAACATCTTAAGATAAGCCATTATCTTTTAGTCTTCTTCCCTTGAGATTGGTGCCCAGACAATTCCTGGCGCTTGCTTATGAGTGGTAACAATTTTCACACAGTCAGTGGATCTCTATCATTCGTATGTGCGAACATACTTTACACACTTTTAATAATTACACCCATAAGAACGGATCTTTTAAGTTTTTGTTTACAATAATCCAATCTTTAACCGGGAAGGAAGGAGATTCAATATCTGATTTTAGAGTGTAGGAAATATAAGTTTTTAATGAAAACACTTTCATATTCCTAGCCTTGCTTTACACACTTTTATTCATATATTAACTAAATACATTATAGATAAGGAAGGATAATTAACTTAGACCTTTTGGATTCTGGCCCACTTCAGTTAGACTGAGTGTCCATATCCTCCTTCCTATAATTCAGATCCTTTGTCTGGGACAAATATAGGTCTTTTGCTACATAATAGAACATCATCTTCAGCCTTCTCTTCTTGTCCCAGTTGACTTCCTCAGCCTCTCGTGGGCGCTTGTTTCCACCACCCTCGGGAGCGGTGACACTAACTCGTCCTTTATCGTTAGCCGTAATAGCATGACTATCAGCAGTATCTTGAAGCTCAGTATCAGATCCACAGATCCCACCTTTGACGAAAACAGATTTGTAACTGTCGTCAAAGAGAGAACCAAAACTAGGACTAGATTTGAAAGCACGATTGTTGACAGAGATAGTTTTTGAACTGTTAACATAATTGTCAACAAAACTGTTTTCAAGAAGAAACCCACATCCAGATTTGGTCACACACTTGTCGACCAACATCTTTCGAACACTAATACAATCTTGTCTTAAACTTGTTGGATATGTAAAACACATACGGGAATAGTAAATAAATATTACAATGATTAAAAGGATAAACAACAAAGATTACAACAACAAGTTGTAATCTCTTAATATTTAATTGGAACTTCAAATATGGATCTTGTATTCGGAAATACAAGAACATGAACTGCTACACTTGTGGTTTGTAGATCCGCTGAGAATCCGAACGGTTAGAGTCCTTTTGAGATTCAATTTCACACCTGAAACACTTAGCAATCAATTAGATAATCACAACACCACCGACTGAGTCGAGAGATGACTCTATGTCTTTAAGACAGGATTGCCCCCGTATATAGGCTTCACAGAAGTGTGGACAATAGTCTCCGAAGATGAAACAACAAACTATCAAGTGTGCAAAGCCTACACAAATGATCCCAGCAAGAATACGAACAATGAAGATTGCTAAGAGAAGGATTGTTTATCAGGAAAACTGATCTCTTTGTGGTGTTGTATACTTGTATGTATATTGTGTGCTTGTTCATTTCTGTTCATCCATAGAATTGAGCCAAATTCCTCAATTTATAGGTGTGCAAGATGGCCCTTCAAATGTCCCATAATGACATTCAATTGCCATGTAATAGATGACATTTAACACCCAAGTAATGCAGCAACATAATGGTCCAAGTAATGGCCATTATTGGGTGGATTCAATGCCATTGAAATCACCTTAACAACCAAACCTTTGGGACTTTATCGAGCAAACACTGTCTGGGAAGCGCCGCGGCGCTGCTGCATTTAGCGCCGCGGCCCAGTCCGGGAGGCGCCGCGACCCTTTTTCAACCCGTACCATCTTACACTTAGCACAATCCTTCCTTCGTTTACCGACGTGGAACACTTGTTATTTAACCAATAACCGTCCATCATTCTATGTCTCAAACATTTCACTTACGTACTAATATCTCTTTCATTAACGAAATTTACGATACTTGACACTAAGATTGCATGTGTGTGGAAATGACATTTCCGACGTGCGGGGCCCTAATTATTCGAGTCATAAATAACGGGATAAACTTAATTCCACATTAGTAAATTTCCAACAACTAGTAACCTAGAAAGTAACATTAATTACAAGCTACAATAAGTTAATATACGCAGCTATTGTAGATTTTTCACACTATCAACACACATAAGTTGAATTCTTAATTATATAAATATTTTTTACACCATCAATACATAAAATTTTAACACATACTCCAAGGTAAAGGGATGGCAAAGGGAAGGTACAATTTCACTTACTTCTTCATAGGGCACAACTCCCTCGATGATGGTAAGGGTAGTAGACTTCTCCAAGTCAAGGTACATGCCACACCTCCACATGGAAAAAACTACCACTCTTTCAATTGACGTCTAACCATCTTCTTCTCACTAGGGTCGGGGTTGGTCTTGAAATGAAGGGAATATTAAATATAGAGTAAATATAAAAAGATATATTTGATATTCCCTTAATTATATGTACTCTCAAATAACTATTGGAGGTAGTGCATAATATTGGTTGAAATTGAAAAAAGATATGTTTGACATGGAAGTTAAACAAAAAAATTTAAATTTTAAAGTTGTGTTTGGAGATGTTTTTTTTTTAAAAGAGGTAAATATTCGAGACCAAAATATATTATTTAATTTTAAATACTTTTTAAAAAATTTATCAATATTTTGTATTCCTGATAAAAATGACGACTCCTTAAAAAAAACTTATTCATATCCTTTTTCCTAAGAAGTTCCGTTCTGATCACCCGACGAGTCATCTACTTAAAAGACCCTCCCCACAATCTACCCTTCCTTAAATTAATCGATCATGCAATATTTATTTAAAAACAGAAGTTAAGTATACTTGCAATTAATACTGATAGACAAACTAATATTTGCAAATACAGAGCTTTGTATTTGTAATTTGTAAATACTAAAATATTTTATGGCTTACCCTCCATCATTGCCGCAACTGCAGCAAGAACCACAACCAAAGTTTCCTCCGCAGTAAGACATTTTTATTTTGAATTTGAAAATGAGAGTATTTCAGAAATTGAGCAAGTGATTGATGTTTTGGTGAAAGAAGAAAGGCTCGGCATTTTATAGGAGAAGGGAAGAGAGAATTCGTCATTGAATGTTTGACACGTGGACAAATAGGGGGTATTTGAATGGTCTAGTGAATAACATCGGAAATATATGTTTTCGCTATCTTAATTTATGTGATACATTTTGAATTTAGAAATATCTCTTTTAAATATTTTAAATTATTAATTATTGTAATTTATTATATTTTTTATTTAGTTTTTAAATATATAATTAAAAATCTTACATCTGAATTTATAATAAAAAATTAAAAATTTAACTCTCAAAATTTAAAATACCCAAAAAAACATCGTTTTTGGATAAGAAGTCATTAAGCTTGTTTCTATAAAGAATGACTAAGCATATAATAATTTTACAACCGAAATATGTCGGTCCACAGAGAAACTTATGTCTTAGTCCGCCCGTCTCATATAATTATGTGACGGTATGTGACACAATACAAAGTTTAGGATTTTAAAATAGCAATTAAAAAGAAATAAATTTCATCATAAATTTTAAGTTCCCCGATACAGGCTTGGGAATAATAAAATTAATGGTCAATTATCACAAGGAAGATAGTAAGATTGTCGTGTCATTCGGTGTAGAGGATGTATTTGGAAACTGAAAATCAACGCCTTTAGATATTATTTTTTATTATAAAAATATATAAAAAGATGTCATCAAAACATTGTTCTATTGCAATATTTTACACATCGTACAATTACAAAATGTCACTTTATACCTAGTCGTGTATATCGGAAAATGATCTACTCGAAAAACATTTCCCTTCAAGGCGAAGAAGGTGCTATCAACCTCTGGTGATGACAACGACGACGTTCGAGTCTTGAGAATAATGCAACATCTGATAGAAAGTGCTTTTTTTAATGAGCTCTATGAGACGTGTTCACCCATAAAATGATACAATTGAATTTGCATATATGATTTATGAACATGTGGATTATATTGACCAAATTGATTATAAGATAAAGAACAAGATATATCAATAACAAAAATAAAAGAGATTGATTAATTGAAGAGCAAGGAAAGCCTTAACCTTGGTATAGCTTGTGAGCTGTAGCCATCGGAGAGGACTTCCTGATTGAGCTTGACAATACGATGAAGAAAAATGAACGTAACGAAATTGTCAAGTAGTCGTAGTATGCTTTGTGTGTGCTCAAATCTGAATGTGTTACAATTAAAATATGACACACGATCCACTAATTTCACCTCTCCTTAATGACTAATGAATGCTCATTATAATAACTGAATAACACCTGGAGAGGATTCCAGGATCTTCCGTAACGGCTGCCTTATGGGCTTCGTTCCATCCGACTGGTGACCCGTACTCAAATATGCTTCACCAGGTCCACACCTTCGAAGACTGTGAGCTTAGCGAGTCCCCGATCGGCCACATGAATTCTCTTGGTGTCACCTGACTGTTGACTCATACCTGACCAGTCACTATTGCCATGTGTCTGTGTCTGATACGACCACCTGACAATTCCAATTTTTAGCCAATATAGATAGTCCCACCACTTACCGGTCGACGAGATGTGATCGGAAAGTGGAAAAGTCCTGTTGTTTCTTGGCGGGAAAGTATCTGAACGGTCTCTAACACTTGATAAGATGCACGTCTCCTCACACTAAATGCTCCAGACACATGTCACTCTGTGATTAATAGAAGGTTCGCTAGTTACCGAAGTAATGATGACCTCGGTGCTGAAAACCTCTTTATAAACGCTCTCCCGGATTTATTATAATTTTACCACTTTGCTCACTTTCGAAATCTTTCAAAACTCTCGGCAATTTCTTCTTTCCTTCTACTAATACTCCGATTACCGAAAAACTTTTCCGATTACACCGAAGAAGTTTCCTTCGTGCAGAGTAGGGACATTGAAAGAAGAGATAATCAACTTATTCCTCAGCAAAACCACAAAGAGGACAGGACATTTGTTGCAATAAATAGTGTCATATTACTTTACGGCTCGAACTATATTTAAAAATGTTAGAATATTATCATTATTGATATTATTATTAATGTAGTATCATTGTATATATGGTAAGAAGATTATTAGGGATTAGTGATTAGGAAGATTAGCAGGGATTGTTATCAATTAGGAAGATTAGAGGCTTGATTTCCTCTAATCATTAATTGTATATTGTGTATATAATTTGCCCTATATGGAAGAATAGATTGGGGAAAATATTTCTTCTATTATGGTATCAAGAGCCTAAGAAAAAGATCAATTTTTTTTTCTTTCTTATCAATTTTCGTCTAGAACCCTTCTTGACCGGAAATTTTTGAATTTTTTTTTTACTCTCCATTATTATTCTTCATTTTTGTTCCATCAAACCAACAATGTCTGAATCCAAATCCCTTTATCATCCAGCTTTAGACGTTTCAAACATAAAAACATATATTTCCATCACTCTTGAGATGAAAAATGTTGACTATGCAACATGGGCAGAACTATTCAAAATATGTTGCCGCTCTCACCGGGTTAGTCATCATAATTCCACCGGCAAATCACAAAGGGAAGGAATCATTGATAGGTGATGACTTGGAACTGTGGGAAACTCTTGATGCCACAGTTCTTTGATGGATTTACGCAACAATCTCTTCAAATTTGTTGCACACAATAATGGAATCAGATTCCACTGCAAAGGTGGCTTGGGATCGCTTGCGGGACATTTTTCAAGATAATAAAAATTCTCGCGCCGTGACATTGGAAAAAGAATTCTCCACCATAGATATGGCGGATTTCCAAAATGCATTGGCATATTGTCAACGCCTGATGATTTTGTCAGACCAACTTAAAAATGTTGGTTCGCTAGTCACCAACAACCGATTAGTCCTACAATTGGTTGCGGGGCTTACCGATGCCTATAGTGGTGTGGGAACGCTCATTCGCCAAAGTAATCCACTACCCTATTCTATCAAGCACGTTCCATGTTAATTCTTGAAGAAGCGGGGTTCGCGAAAAAGGCAGCCACAGTTCCAAATTCGAGTTTTGTTGCCACCAATAATAATTCCATGAATTTTGAACAACAAAACCGAGGAAAATAAGGACGAAATGGTAATAAAAACTGGAATGGTAATAACCGAAATAACAAAAATGGTGGAAATAAAAATTCCGGCGGCGGCGGTGGTGGTGGACAAGGCGGCAGAACCAACTCCAGGGGACAACATGGGCAGCACGGTGGCGAGACATGCCCCGGGCCGGCAGCGATGGTCGTGGGCTGCACCGCCCGGTCCATTCCCAACCGGAAACCGGGCTAGGCCAAGCCTACAGCCCACCGGCCGGCCCGGTGGCTACGCCCCTACTTTCGGCGTTCGGGCCACCGGGATTTGGGCCACGGCAGAATGCAAATTCCAGCAGCTGTTTAGTGGCAAATGGGCCACTGCCGGCCCAGTGGTAGGAGGCCCACTCGGTTGTGGCCCACCCAACAGATATAGAGTCCGTAATGCACAATCTCGGACTTAATCCACCGGATTCAAATTGGTATATGGACGCCGGAGCGACGTCCCATATGACGTCCTCCCAAGGTAATCTCTCATCCTATTTTAATTTGAGCAATGATAATGGAATAATTGTCGGAAATGACCATTCAATTCCAATAAAAGGGTATGGTTCTAGTAAATTGTCACCACCAAACCCACCACTTGTTTTAAAGAATGTCCTTCATGCTCCTAAATTAATCAAAAACTTGGTCTCTGTTAGAAAGTTTACTACGGATAATTGGGTATCTGTTAGTTTTAACCCTTTTGTATTTTCCGTACATAATTTTCAGACGGGGAAGCTTCTCATGAGATGTGATAGCAAGGGGGAGCTCTATCCAATAAATCCACCAAATCAACAATCCAAGTTTCATTCCATTTTTGCAGCCTTGGCACCATTTTTATGGCACCAACGTTTGGGACATCCGGGAGAGTCTGTTTTGGCCTCTCTTAAACAAAATAAATTTATTTCTTGTACCCAAACACATACTCTAAATAAGTGTCATGTTTGTGCGCTTGGTAAACATATTAAATTGTCATTTATTTCTTCTACTTCATGCACTCTTATGCCATTTGACATTTTACATTGTGATCTTTGGACATCACATATTTTGAGTTCTTCGGGTCATAAATATTTTTTACTCGTACTAGATGACTACTCTAATTACTTGTGGACATTCCCTTTGTCGAAAAAATCACAAGTGTTTTCCACTTTCTAACATTTAGAGCATTCGTCCGAACTCAATTTGAACGTGATATAAAAAATATTCAATGTGACAATGGGAGGGAGTTTGACAATAAATAGTTTTGGTTTTTTTTCAAAACAAATGGTATAAATTTTCGTCTGTCTTTTCCTCACACTTCATCACAAAATGGGAAGGCGGAACGCAAAATTAGAACCATAAACAATATTGTTAGAACATCTCTTGCTCATGCTTCACTTCTCCCAGTATTTTGGCATCATGCACTCCAAATGGCCACTTACATGTTGAATATCCTTCCTTACAAAAAACATGTCTTACCAAGCTCATCTAAAAATGCTTTATTTACGAGAGCCCTCATATCATCATTTAAGAGTGTTTGGTTGTCTTTGCTACCCCTCTTTCTATCTACCACAATCACAAAACTCCAAGCTCGGTCTATTCCAAGTATTTTCTTGGGATATCCTACTAATCATCGCGGTTACAAATGTTACGACATTTCTTACAAAAGAATAATTATAAGTTGTCACGTAATTTTTGATGAAACGAGTTTTCCATTTGCTAAGATACATGAAACCGAGACTCATACCTATGATTTTTTTGGTGATGATAAGATTTCGTATCTAACACATTTTTTCCACAGCTCGGTACCCACGGGGAGTGCCAGAAATTCGAGTTGTTTGGGCCCACTGGACCAAAGAACACAGGCCCAGCCGCGTAAAAATTCATCACAGCAGACTAGGCCTTCAGTTCTGAGGCCCAGTAATCCTTTCCACACACAGCCACAACCTACTGATCAATTGGGCCAATTCAAGGCTCCAAGCCCACTCCAGAACACACGACAGTGGCATCCTGCCCACTTCCTCGATCTCGGCCAGTGGCGTCCAGTCCACTGGCCATGCCACTCGTCCGGTCACCGTATTCAATATGGAATTGTCAAACCCAATACCAAATATAGCCTACACACCCATGTCTCAAAATCACCTTTGCCTCGTAACCCAGTGCCTGCTCTAAAAGACCCTAATTGGAAAATGGCCATGGATGATGAATATCACGCTCTAATTAAAAATAGGACGTGGAATTTTGTACCTCGTCCATCTAATGCTAATATAATTTGGTCTATGTGAATTTTCAGTCATAAAGAAAATTCTGATGGAACTTTTGAGCGGCATAAGACCCGTCTTGTAGGTGATAGGAAGACAGAGCAGATTGGTGTAGATTATGGGGAGATGTTCAGTCCAGTGGTCAAACCGGCAACTATCAGAATAGTTTTAAGCCTGTCTCTTTCAAAAGGATGACATCTTCATCAATTGGATGTCAAAAATACCTTTCTCCGTGGACACCTCAATGAAACTGTCTACATGCACCAACTGTTGGGATACAGAGATCCTAAATATCTCAATCATGTGTGCTTACTCAACAAATCATTACATGGCCTGAAGCAGGTCCCCAAGGCGTGGTATAAGCGGTTCGCAGACTTTGTGTCACACATGGGTTTTTCGCACAACCGATCCAATAATTCTCTGTTTATTTATCGTCAGGGTAATTGTATTGCTTAACTTCTTTTATATGTGGATGACATTATCCTAAAAGCATCTTCCGACTCTCTTCGCAAGTGTATCATGTCACAGCTTAGTTCCGAATTTGCTATGAAAGATCTTGGTCCACTACACTACTTTCTAGGAATTGCTGTGACACGACATGTATGTGGATTATTCCTCTCCCAGAAGAAGTATGCATCTGAGATTGTGTAACGAGCTGGAATGTGTTTTTGCAAACCTTCGGCAACGCCGGTAGACACAAAGTCTAAATTGAGTGCCACTTCAAGCAAACCATTTGTTGATCCAACATTATACCGCAGCCTAGCAGGAGCATTGCAGTATCTCACATTCACCAGGCCTGATTACTTATGCAGTGCAACAAGTGTGTCTATTCATGCATAATCTAATGGAGGAACATATGCATGTTCTAAAACGCATTGTGTGATATATTCAAGGCACTTTCGAGTATGGATTACATCAATACCCGTCCTCAATTTCCAAACTTGTCACTTACACGGATGCAGACTGTGCAGGTTGTCCGGACAACAGACGCTCCACCTTTGGTTATTGTGTCTTCCTCGGTGACAATTTAATCTCATGGTCCTAAAAAAGACAAACCACAGTATCATGCTCAAGTGCTGAAGCAGAATACCGTGTTGTTGCCAACGTTGTTTCTGAATCATGTTGGATTAGAAATCTGTTACTTGAGCTTCATTGCCCTATTCCAACAGCCACACTAGTATACTGTGATAATGTTAGTGCTATCTATATCTCAGGGAACCCAATCAATCATCAACGCACTAAACATATTGAGTTAGATATTCATTTTGTTCGTGAGAAAGTGGCTCGTGGACAAGTGCGAGTGTTACATGTCCCAACACGTCATCAAATCGCAGATATTTTCACAAAAGGACTTCCGCTGGTATTATTTGAAGATTTTCGGGAGAGTCTCAGCATTCGCCGCCCTCCAGCTTCGACTTCGGGGGAGTGTTAGAATATTATCATTATTGATATTATTAATGTAGTATCATTGTATATATGGTAAGAAGTAAGAAGATTATTAGGGATTAGTGATTAGGAAGATTAGTAGGGATTGTTATCAATTAGGAAGATTAGAGGCTTGATTTCCTCTAATCATTAATTGTATATTGTGTATATAATTTCCCTATATGGAAGAATAGATCGGGGGAAATATTTCTTCTATTAAAAAAATAATATATATATATATATATATATATATATATATATATATATATATATATATAATAATAATAATAATAATAATAATAATAAAGGATGCTTACGTCACTTTCGTGTACCCATAAGACGACAACCCTTTTTGGAGTTCCTTAGGAACCGATTCACTCTTTGTAGATTGACTGAACGCATAAAATCTTCTATTGACAGGTGTGTTGGGTCCGGGGCTACGGATAAGCAAGAATATGTAAGAATAAAATCGTAATGACTAGAACAATTCAAACGGTTTACGGATGTTGCCTTCAATGTTGTGTCAACATACGAGGCAACATTGTGATAAAACAGATTATAAACCTTTATAGAGTAAATGCGCTGAAAAGTAAAGAGACACAAGGTTTATATTTTCAAGGGTATATATTAATATATCCCTTGATGGTCAATGACCAAAGAATTGTATAAATTATATACAATTAAAAATAAATTTCTTTATGTAAGGTTGAACAATAAATGCGAAAAAGAAATTACAAACAAAAGTGAAGTCGCAGATGACTTCAGCCAAAGTTAAAAGATCTAACAAGACAAATACAACATCTCCATTACTATTGCTTGAAATATAAGCTTGATCTAGAATCTGGGCAGCAATAGTAACGTGGGACTAGATGTTGTTATACTACTTTAGGCCAAGTGTGTTGATCCAGTTTCTAAGGTGACTATGCGAGAGCTCTCTTGATAATTCTTCTCGTTTTCAATATGGATATCGATACTCTAAAGCTCCCCTCTATTTATAGTGTGGAACTTCCCTTGAAATCCTCACTGGTTGGTTGCGGAGGCTGAGTAAAAGAAGGCTTCAGCTTGGACCGATTCTTGCTCCTTCAAAAGCTCAACGTTCTGGACTTGGTCTTCACGCTGCTTCCTCTCCAAGCTTTGATTGTTTCTTTTACCACGTTTTAAACACAACATCATTGTTAGCTTGCCTAGGTCATTTTTTACTCACAGTAACACAACCTGTTTTGGTCGGAAGAATAGGCAAAATCGTTACAGAAATGTTGTCACAAATCGCAGGCAACATTCTTATTTTCATACGATGTTGTCCCGGCATTTCCAGATGTTGTCACAACATCCATCCAACATCAACAAGGTGATTGTATTTTTCACAGGATTTTTCATTACTCAAGTCAACATTCTCATTTATGATATCTCTAGGTCTTGTAAAAAAAAAGAGGATCCATCGGCTCCAAATCCCGAATTAGCCGACATCAAAAATACAATATATACTTTTAAAAGGAACAAATGACTAATTATGTTAGAAAGAAATAACAGGGGGATTTAAGACACAATGAATGAAGGAGATAACTTATATATTTCACACATTAATAAGGTTTATGTTACAGCTCAGATAAGCAGCCTCCTTCCGACAAACATCAATAAGCAGCCTCCTTCCGACAAACATTAAATTTAACAACCAAACAGAAAAGCCATGAGAGTGAAGTAACATCCCACACTATCAGATGAAAATTATTTTTAGTAATCATAACAAATAATTTGAGACGGAAGGAGTACAACATAACATTACATAACACACATAATACAGAAACACAATTTATTTGATTCATGTTCATACTGGAAGCACTAGCTAGTAGAACTTCATCAACAGTTGCAAGGGTCACACTGGCAGCTTGATCCACACTTGCAGCCATGCCCTCCTTCTCTTGCTTTCTCAGTTGATCCCTCAACTATTGCTTTGCTGCAAATTTAGTCATATAGGATTAATCATTAACCACCAATAGGTCTCTTGGGAAACTACTTGTTTGACTAATCCAAAATAAAAGAAGGATTTAAGTTCATATATATATGCTAATACTATAAAGATCTTATATACTATCAGTGTAGTTTAACTTGTGGCAAATTGTTGATATTTTTGTTAGCTTATTCAATAGTACTTCTTCCGCCCCAATTTATTTCACATTTTCCCCTTTTTAGCCAATAACAAAAAAATGAAATCTTTTTATATTTAGAAACAGTTTAATTTTGAAATATCAATTTTACCCTTAATGGGTGGTTTATAGCCACAAATATATATGATTTATTTTAGACCACAAGTTTTAAAAGTTTTACTTTCTTTCTTAAACATTGTGCTCAGTCACACACTATCAGATAAATTGAGACGGAAAAAGTAATACTTATCGTAAAGATTACAAGTAATTACTATGAGCTTAACTTTTATGATAGTGTAAAAGATTTTTTACGCTATCAAATAAATTGAAAGATAACTATAAATAATCATTCATAAAAAAGTGAAACTAGTAACCTAATAAGTAACACTATTTAAAATAACTTAATTATATAAATTGTTTTTATACCGTCGATACATAAAATAATGTAAACTCATAACAAGGTAAAGGGATATATAGGAGGTACAATTTCACTTACTTCTTCATAGACGCAACTCCCTCGATGATGGTAAGGGTAGTGGACTTCTCCAAATCAGGGTACATGCTGCACCTTTAATTGAAATAAAAGGAGTATTAAATACAAAAATAAATATAGAAGATATATTTGATATTCCCTTAATTTATATGTACTCACAAATAACTATTTGGTGTAGTGATATTATGCACTGCACCTAGTGATTAAATTGGTTGAAATTGAGAAAAAAATATGTTTCACATGGAAGTTAAGCAAAAAAAAAAATTAATGTTTAAAATTGTGTTTGGAGATGAATTTCATTTTAAAAAAAGTAAATATTCATGGTATAAAATTATTAGTATTTCATTTGAAATATTCTTCAAACTAGATTTTTAATATTTCACCTATATTTTAAGATACTGAACTTTAGTATATTTACAACCATACTAATAGCCAAAGGGATAATGCACAAATACCCCTGAATTATACCTGAAGTTTTAGGAACACACATTTTCTTTACGACGTCTTATAATCTTCATTAAACTATTTTAAAGTGTAATAAACACCATCCTAAGTGATGATGTGGCATAGATAACCAGATGAGTGTATTGCACACACCTCACATACTATTTTGCCACCTCAGCACCGAAGGGTGTATTTATTAAACTTTAAAATAGTTAAGGAGGGTAATAAAACCCCGTAAAGATAAAGTGTGTCAGTGGAACTTCATGTATAGTTCGGGGGGGGGGGGGTACTTGTGCCTTTTCCCAATAGCCAAACTAATATTTGTAAATACAGAACGATCTATTATTTATAAATACTCGAGTTAATGGTCCAAAACAAATTATAACTATCACTTTTTTGTGAGTTTCATACTCCAATTATCAGTTGTTTCCTTTTCTACCCGAACAATCACTATTTATGTATTAAACAAATCTCAAAGTAGATTAGATCGACTATCAATTATTTATTTTTCCTATTTGAACTATTACTATCTACTCAATCAGGTTTGTTTTAATACATAGATGAAATAGTTCAGATAGAAAAAGGAAATAAATGATTATAGTTCAAATAGAATCTGAAAACAACTGATAGTTGGAATGTGAAATTTGAAAAAAGGTGATAATTCAAATGTTTTTTTATTATAATCTCTAAATACTAACATAAATATTATTTATGGCTTACCCTCCACCGTTGCCGCAACTGCAGCCAGAACCACAACCACAGTTTCCTCCGTTGCAAGACATTCTTGTTTGAATTTGAAAGACTTAGTAGTAACAAGAGAAATTGAGTTATTACTATATTAAAGCAAGTAATTGTTGTTTTATTGAAAGAAGAAAGGCTGGGCTTTTTATAGGAGAAGGAAGAGAGAATCGGTCACTATGTTTTTTTTAAAAATACTTTCTGAGCAGGTGTTTGGTATTTATTAGTCTTTAACTTTTTTGTCCCTATATACGTGGTCTTTAATTTATGCTCTTACTATTTATTTAATGAAAATATTCATACTTGTTTCGCAAGGCATAATTTTTATAATATTTTTATCTTTGGACATTGAACTTTTGCCTCGCTCAACATAAATTATGTAGGATTTAAGTTATGCGGCATAGTTTTGCATGTAGTATTTTTCAGAATATGTTGAGTGCTGAAAATTATGCCTTGTCCGGCGTAATTTGTGTAGATATTATGATACATATGAACGTAAACTATGCGGAACGAAATCTTAAATTATATTATTTTTCAGATTATGTTGAGTGTTGAAAGTTTATTTTGTCCGACATAATTTATTGTGTGCATCTTATGATACATATGCCAAAGTTACACGTAAGTTATGCCTTGCTAAATTTAAATTATGCACCGCCAAAAAATGCTGAAGGGAAAAAAATTAAAAATTACAAATTTGAGGGACAAATTAATGACCACCCTGAAATAAAGGCATTTGTGCGAATAACCTTCGGTATTTGGTATTGGAGCCCGACTAAGTTTGTTGTGCACTGCACGACCCATTTTCTGGGGGAGGCGGTCCCAACATAATTTTTTCCACTCCCGGCGCTTCCAACATAATTTTTGCCATTCACAAAAGTTCAAATTCGAGACCTTTAATTAAGGGTGGAAGGAGCCCAATTATCCTACCATAAACCATGTTGGTGGGTCATTTATGTGTGACACGTGGACTAATAATGTGGTTTTTGTATGGTCTAGTGAATAACGACAAATGTATAGTGGTTTTTTTTGAGATAAGAAGGCATTAAACTTGCTTCTATACAGAATGACTTAGCATATTGTATTTTTACAATTGAAATATAGGTCCCAGAGAGAAAAATATATATTTAATTCCATTTATTTAATATAATTATATGACAGTATACAATTATATACGAAGTTTAAGATTTTAAATAATAGTAGTTAAAAAGAAGGGGGAAAACATCACATTAAAACTGAAAATAAATAGCTTAAACAACGAATATAAAATCTTGAAACTTAAAAGCCTTATAGAGGGAGAATAATATCAAAACATTTTGAGATATCTCAAAGTTAAAAAATAAAACGTCATATAAATTTAAAAATGTGGCGCTTATCTATTACTGAAAAAGTAGTGTGACGTTCACAATGAAGTCAAAATCAATTAATCAATATTATCAACTACGTTTTAATTTCATTGAAGTTGGGGATAACTATAGCCTATAGAATCATCGATAACCAGTTTTGACTAATGATCCAAATTATTTCCTTTATAATTTATCTGTATTTTAAAGTGAATTAATTAGGAGTTCTTTAAAAGTCAAATAGAGAAAAAGTAAAATGATGAAATATTAAATTTGAACAATTACTTTCCTTATGCTGCAAGATTGTTATCTGTTGAAACATTCTATGATGACACATTGATCCCCATTTGGGTTATCTAACCATAGTCATTATACTAATGTAAATAATAACATGTTTGGTCAAACTTCTAAAATTTGTTTATTTTAAAAAATATATTTTTTTAAAAGTGTTTTTCAAAAAGTACTTTTAGTGAATTTTTTTTGTGTTTGACCAATTAATTTAAAAAATACTTTTGAGCAGCAATTAGTGTTTGGTCAAATGTTTAAAAAGTGTTTCTAAGTGTATTTTTCTCACAAGTACTTTTCAAAAAAGTGTTTTTGGGCAAAAACTGTTTCTTTTAGCTTTTGAAAAACTGCTTCTGCTACTCCTCAAAAATACTTATTTTTCTTTCAAAAGCTTGGCCAAACACAATTTTTTAAAATAAGCATTTTTTTGAGAAAAATAAACACTTTTGGAGAAAAATAAGTTTGGCCAAACATGCTATAAGTTCAATTAATTGGTGTCATAACTTTGGGAGATTTATCGAGAGTGATCTTACTTATTTCATATGTTGCAATTTGTGTTTGATTTATTTAAATCATAAATATTTGCTGCTTAATTTAATAGTTGACCAAATATAGTTGTCTTTTTTTGGTTAACTAGTTATTGCTCTTTGGCATTTAAGAAAGTCGAGAAGGTTGGGACGCAAGGTGGTTGTGTTGCTCAAGCAACTGCGAAAGCAGACTCCGTAAAAAAGTCGTGTACATCAAAGCAAAGAAATGGAAGGACTCTCCTCTCTATCTTGAACCTAGCTTCGCCCAGCTTGGATGAACAAAGTGTGCAATGCATGGAGTGAGATCACTACCATAACTTTTTAAATTTATCTAGTGAACGTAGGCTTCGAGTGCATACCAAGTGAAATTTGACTGAGTCAAGTGGACACCCGCTAATCCGCACTTTCATTCTCTCTGAGATATACACTTTATGCCGGAAAGGCGGAAAGGCGGAAAGGTACGAAGTTGGACTAATTCAGAAATATTGGGCAATTTACTTTGTATCTACTATTTCGTCTGATTTTTGATTTCTAATCTTATTTTATTAGTAGTCATGATTGGGGCTATAGTACTGACTATGCATAGGACTACTAAGGTGAAAATCCAGGATGTATTTCGACGAAAATGCTCTGAATTCTAGGAGGACTATAAGTAGGAGGACGATAGCATGTACATATTTTAATTAATTAAAGGTGAATTATACATCATAGAAATCAAAATCACAATTTATCAATAATTGAGTTACAAAAGAATATGAAAATTTAAAGAACAAAAATAAGAATCTGTCGCGTTTCCCCTATGTCCTCTTTCATGATTCATAATAGAATATTTCCCAATATTCATTTTCATTAATTGTATTAATTATATATCTTCTATTTTAGGTAGAATTATAATCCTTTTGTAATTAGTTACCTAGTTTGTATCAAAATAAATATTCTTGTAACCTTATATATATTGTAAATCTTTCATCAATAAAATCAAGGAACATATTCTTTTATGGTATCAGTAGCCTAAAACTACATACCCTACCCTAGACGACGATACACCTTTTGACCGCTACCTTTTTCTACATCGGCACCTAGCCCGCGACGAAACCCTAGCCGCCGACCTCTCTCGGCCGCCCCCCTCTTTTCCCCACGACGGAACCCTAGTTTTTCCGGCCATTCTCCCTCCCTCTACCTCATAAATTTCCTCTTCTATGGCTGACAAAACCAAATTCCATCCGGCACTTAACATAAACAACATTAAAAACTTCATCCCTGTGACTCTTGAAATGGAAAAAGGTCAATACTCCTCGTGGGTGGAGCTTTTTAAGATCCATTGTCGTGTTTACGAAGTTCATGCCGAAGTCCATAGACGTACCATTGGCTTCGACTTCTGATGATGCACTTTGGTCTCGTTTGGACGTAGCTGTCCTCCAGTAAATATACGACATGATATCTAATGATTTGTTACACACCATCATTGAGACCGATGCCACTGCCCGCCAAACGTGGGAACATTTGGACAATATTTTCCACGACAACAAAACTCAACGAGCATTATATCTTGAAAATCAGTTCAAGGACGTTCAACAAGATGATTTTCCAAACGTGTCTGCCTATTGTCAAGAACTCAAGTTGCTTGCCGACCAACTCTCCAACGTCGGCGCACCAGTCACTAATCAGCGATTGGTCATGTAACTTATTGCAGGTTTGAACGAATCATATGACAGCGTTGCCACTATCCTTCAGCAATGCACTCTATTACCTCCGTTTTATGAGGTCCGTTCAAAACTCATCCTTGAGGAAACTCAAAAATCAAGTGCAGCACCACTCGGGCCAGCATTGCCGATGCCACACTCACCACCACTGTCGGCCCCTCCGCCGATGGCAGAGCCTCCCGATCCAGCAACTAGAACCATCGCCCAGAGCACTCGCAACGTCCGGCAAGGGCTGAGGCGGAAGACATTTCGGCAACAACAGCCAGCAGCGACTGCGGCTGTGGCAGCAACCTTCGCCGTGGGATGCCTAACCGCCGTAGGCCGCGTGGGCCCCCACTGACATGGGCCTCCTATCCTTGCCTATATACGACATCCTCGTGGACTCCATCTTAGAATCGACATGCCTATCTGGCATACTTGGCCCACGTCCACAACAGTCCTAGACAACACAACCCCCCTCTTTTCCCCACGACAGAACCCTAGTTTTTCCGGCCATTCTCCCTCCTAAATTTCCTCTTCCATGGCTTACAAAAGCAAATTCCATCCGGCACTTGCCATAAACAACATTAAAAACTTCATCCCTGTGACTCTTGAGATGGAAAAAGGTCAATACTTTTCATGGGTGGAGCTTTTTAAGATCTATTGTCGTGTTTACGAAGTTATCGATCACATCATCCCTCCTACGCCGAAGTCCATAGACGTACCATCAACTTCGGCTTCTGATGATGCACTCTGATCTCGTTTGGACGCAACCGTCCTCCAGTAGATATACGACACGATATCTAATGATCTATTGCACACCATCATTAAGACCAATGTCACTGCCCGCTAAACGTGGGAACGTTTGGACAATATTTTCCACGACAACAAAACTCAACGAGCATTATACCTTGAAAATCAGTTCAAGAACGTTCATCAGGATTATTTTCCAAACGTGTCTGCCTATTGTCATAAAATCAAGATGCTTGCCGACCAACTCTCCAACGTCGGTGCACCAGTCACTAATCACCTATTGGTCATACAACTTATTGCAAGTTTGAACGAATCCTATGAAGGCGTTGCTACCATCCTTCAGCAATACACGCCGTTACCTCCGTTTTATGAGGCCCATTCAAAACTCATCCTTGAGGAAACCCGGAAAATCAAGCGCATCACCACTCGGGCCAGCATTGCCGACGCCACCCTCACCACCACTGTCGGGCCTTTCACCGATGGTAGAGCCTCCTGATCCAACAACTAGAACCGTCGCCCAAAGGACCCGCAATAGTCCGGTTCCTCCCGTAATAACCGCCGGAGCAGACAGTTCAGCAAGGGCCACGACGGATGAAATTCTGAAAACAACAGCCAGTAGCAACTCCAGCAGCAACTTTCGCCATAGGCCCCACCAACATGGGCCTCCCCTCCTTGCCCATATACGACATCCTCATGGACTCCACCTCAGAATCGACATGCCTATCTGGCATACTTGGCCCACATCCACAACAGGCCTACACAACACAGCCCCCCCGCTATCGACTTATGCACCGACCGACATTTAGGTAACTATGAGCACAATGTCATTCAACACTCTAGACGAAAATTGGTATATGGACACATTCGCCACATCTCACATGACGACATCACAATGTACTCTCTCGTCTTATTCCAATTTGAGTAATTTAAATTGGACTATTATTGTTGGTAGTGGATAAGGCATTTCCATCCGTGGTTATGGTCATTCCTCCCTATTCCCTCCACATCCACGACTAATCTTAAAAAATGTCCTTCATGCCCCTAAACTCATTAAGAATCTAATCTCTATGCGACATTTCACAACTGACAATTGGGTTTCCTTTGACTTTGATCCTTTTGGTTTTAGTGTAAAGAATTTTACGACAGGGAGACGAATAATGAGATGTGACAGCATTGGAGATCTCTACCCTATTTCAAACACCGTCAATAATCCTGCCTCATTTCCCTCAATCTTTGCTGCTCTTTAGTCTTTCTTATGACATTCTAGATTAGGACATCCAGGAGACTCTGTTTTACGCTCCCTTAGAAAAAATAATTTTATTAATTGCAACCGTATTTCTAGGACTCCTATATGTGAATCTTGTATTTTTGGAAAACATGTAAAATTACCATTTTCTACATCCACAAGTTGTACTTTAATGCCTTTCGATATCATACATAGTGATTTATGGACATCCCCTATTTTGAATACGGCTGGCCATCGATATTATATGTTATTTTTGGATGATTATTCTAACTTTCTATGAACTTTTCCAATTGGAAATAAATCTCAGGTTTATCCCATTTTTTCGTCATTTAATGCTTTCGTAAAAACACAATTTGAAAAGATCATTAAATATTTTCAATGTGACAATGGAAAGGATTTCGATAATAACCAATTCAAACAATTTTGCTCCAAAAACGGTCTTACCTTTCATTTTTCCTGCCCTCACACATCCTCCCAAAATGGTAAAGCCGAATGAAAAATAGAACCATAAACAACCTCATTCGTGCCCTACTTGCTCACGCCTCAATTCCCCCTCAATTCAGGCATTACGCACTCTTCATGGCCACATATCTCCTAAACATAATCCCAAACAAGTCTCTAACTCAATGGTCGCTCACCCAAGTTCTGTTTTGTAGGAACCCCTCCTTCCAACACTTGCTTATTTTTGGATGTCTTTATTACCCTCTCCATCCGACCACTCACAAACTCCAACCCTAGTCTTCCCCGTATGTATTTCTGGGTTACCTTGCCAATCATCATGGTTACTCGTGCTATGACTTGTCAAGCCGTAAAATTATTATTTCACGTCATGTCCTATTTGATGAGTCTCAATTCCCCTTTGCCTCTCTACACTCGCCACATCGACATTCCTACGACTTCCTAGATGATGGCCTAAACCCTCTTCTAATTCACCATTTACATAGTCTGCCATCCCAGACCCCGCCACCACCTCGGCCAGTCCGAAACTAGCTGCCCATCCGGTTTTGCCGATGGTGGCCCGGAACAGCACGCCTCAGGGTGATTTTGCAGCCACCTCTTTGCAAATTGAGGTTTGGCCAGCTAGTACTGTCACCCCTGCCCTTCTAGTACCGTCACCCCTGCCCTTCCTCCTCTTCCCAACAGTCCCGCGACAAACCCTCTTCCCATCTCGCATCATGAGATAGGCTCTCGGACCATGGAAACCTGTGCCATACACGGAATTCATAAACCTAAACAACTGTTTAATCTTTCCGTTTCAGTTGTCCCTTCCCCTATCCCTCATAACCCGAAGGATGCCTTGTCCGACCCTAATTGGAAAGCCTGAATGATTGACGAATATAATGCTCTTATTGATGATAAGACGTGGGACCTAGTACCCCATCCACCTGATGCTAACTTTATTCATTCTATGTAGATTTTTAGACATAAAAAGAAATCTTATGGTTCTTTTGAGAGGTACAAGGCTTATCTTGTAGGTGATGACAGGTCTCAATAGGTGGGAGTGGACTGTGATGAAATGTTCAGCCCGGTCGTAAAACCCGCAACCATCCAGACCATCCACAATATTGCCATATCCAAGTCTTGGCCCATTCATTAGCTTGATGTCTAGAATGCCTTCGTACATAAGGATCTTCACGAAACAGTATATATGCATCATCTTATGGGTTTCAAGAATCCTATTCATCTAGATTATGTGTGTCTATTACGGAAATCGCTTTATGGACTGAAATATGCTCCTCGAGTATGGTACCAGCGGTTCACCGATTATGTCTCCTCTATCGGTTTTTCACACAACTGATCCAATCGTTCCCTATTCATCTACAACAAGGATACATACATGGCTTACCTATTATTATATGTTGATGACATCATTCTCACGACATCATTTGATGCTCTCCGCTGATCTATTATGTCTCTCATTTTCTTTAAGTTTGCTATGAAAGATCTGGGGGCCCTTAGTTATTTCTTGGGCATCTCTATCACTCGACATTCTGGTGGCCTATTTTTATGTCAGAAGAAGTACGCCGAAGAGATCTTTGACCGTGCAGGCATGACATCTTGCAAACCATCTCACACACCTATAGACACCAATTCCAAGCTCATCGCTGATTCCGACCCTTCATATTCAGACCCGACTCACTATCATAGCCTGACTGGGCCCTGCAGTACCTCACATTCACAAGACCAGACATATCCTATGTCGTGCAACAAATCTGCGTGCACATGCACAGTTCGACGGAAGCACACATACATGTCCTCAAACGTATTTTACGATACGTCCAATGTACACTTCACTTCGGATTACATCTATACATGTCTTCACTTACTGGTCTCACTGCTTATTTTGATGATGACTGGAGTGGATGTCCTGACACCTGACGCTCCACGTTTGGTTATTGCATTTTCCTTGAAGATAACCTATTGTCTTGGTCTTCCAAAAGGCAACCTACACTATCTCGATCCAGTGCAGAAGCAGAATACAAAGGTGTTGCCAACGTCGTCTCTGAGTTTTATTCGATCTGTAACCTTCTACTTGAGCTTCACCGCCCGATTCAAAAGGTAACATTGGTCTATTGTGATAATATTAGTGCGATATATCTTTCCGGCAATCCCGTCTAACATTAGCGCACTAAACACATTGAGATGAACATTCATTTTGTTCGCGAAAAAGTGGCTCGTGGTCAAGTTCGTGTCCTTCATGTTCCTTTCAGATATCAGATTGCCGACATCTTCACCAAAGGACTTTCGCGCATACTATTTGATGATTGTCGAGCCAGTCTCAGTATTCGAGAACCTCCCGCTTTGACTGCGGGGGTGTAATAGAATATTTCCCAATATTCTTTTTCATTAATTGTATTAATTGTATATCTCCTATTTTAGGTAGAATTATAATTCTTTTGTAATTGGGATAGTTAGTTACCTAGTTTATATCAAAGTAAATATTCTTGTAACCTTATATATATTGTAAATCATTCATCAATAAAATCAAGGAACATATTCATTTAATTCGCACCCTATCCTATTTTTCTTTTCTTATGATTCGCCACCTAACCTTTTTATTTCTTTGCAAAATAATGAAATCACTCTTTTTTTAAAAATTCACAAGGGAAAAATTGGAAATACAAATAATAAAGAAAGAAATGACACCTTCAAGCTTGTTCCTTGAGAAATCAAGTGATGGTAAAGTTCAATTCACCTAAAGATGTTGGCGCTAATCCAGTGAGGCTGTTTTGGGAAAGGTAAAGATCTGGGATTTGTCCAGTGAGTTTGTTGCGGTTTAAACGAAGTGCTAATAAATTAGGGGTTTGCGAAAGTGATGGTGGAATTGGTACGGTCAATCTAGTCTCTTAGTGATAATATAAATCTTGAATTAATAAAGAATTCTGTCTAAATTTTAAGCAAAAGAGAATTCAATAGCTTTCCCTTGAAGGATGTCCAAGAGTTTAACATAAATATTTTAATATTTTACATTATATCTTTTACAAAATATTATTACATAATATTTGAGTATGATTGTTATAGAGAGGTAATTTTACAAAAGTGTATACCCTTATAATGAATGTCACCGCTGTTATAGGTAGAATGCTATTATAGAGAAGTAAAATATAACATGAGAAATCGATTCCGAAGAAAGCCAGACTGTTATAGTGAAATGTTGTTATAACGAATGACTAGTATAAAGAGGTTTGACTGTATAGGCACATCAACCATCTTTCCATTTGTTTTATATTGTAAAGATATGACACCTGAGCTTAACTCATCCCCAAAAGCTATGTTGTAGGGTGAGGATTGTCCAAGTCCATATAAGGAGTTCATGTTCTCATTCCATATCCGATGTGGGACTCTTAACACTCCCCGCACACCCATACCTTATTAAATGAAACGTGAATAATATAATTTGGGGGCCCAACATCGGTGACCAAAGAATTGAAATGAGCCTGACTCTGAAACCATGTAAAGATATGACACCTGAGCTTAACTCATCCCAAAAGCTAGCTTGTATGGTGAGGATTGTCTAAGTCCATAGTTAATGTTTTATATCAATATAGAATTCTGATGAAAATGAAGATTAGCATTGATTTATATGCTTGTCAGCTTTATATACGTGCTTACAAAACTAATTTGTATGTGTAATCACTTCATTGTAAAAAATTGAACTCAATTAGCTCCTATACAAAACTTTGTTAATATATAGTAGTATTTCATTTTCAATGGTTCAGACAGGAATATGGATAACAATATCAAACAACAATTTGTGTAAGTAGTCCACAAATCATCATCTTCTAACCAATGTTTTACCATCTACTTACCTTCCTTCAAGAGCAAAGCTACAGCCGATCAATAATAGTGGTCCGTTCGAAGGAGGGGAACTTCAAATCTAGCTGGAGGCCTGCGTAGCGTGAGTTTGAACCATGGTGGAAATAATTTGCTCTTTTCTGGGATAGGACCTTGTAGGTGATATCAGTTGCTCTGTTCTCAAACCCTAGTCATTCAGACACATCCTGCGATTTACTGGTAGTAGTGCTGAGGGACCGGAACTACTATCTCTAGGAATAGTCTGGCATAAGCCGGAAAGCTGGATATCAAAAAAAAAAATAGTGGCCAGTTGAACAGACTGTCAAAAAATATACTTATATTGTTTATATAGACTAAATATACTTATATATGTTATCACTTAATCCAACATCAGATAACATATATAGCTAGAATTTCTGACAGTAAAAATAAGCACGGTCACACTGTAAAAGTGAAAGAACAAAAACAAACATTCTCCATGAAATTTATGGAAAAAACTAATGTAACAAATCGTTGTTCCATTATTGGCATTTTTTTTACCTAATACATTACTTTTATTACATGCTACTTTTTTACTGATGTCGAATTAGATAGATGGCCTACCGCAGCCACAATGATACTACCAAAAATCCCCAAGTTCTCATTTTCCTTTGTAAGAGTAGAGACATAAACATAACCTAATATTTTTTGAAACTCATTCTCGCAATAAAAACTATCTTCCTGGACTAAGTTTCCTACTGAGTTCACGTTACTATATAGACCTTCCTTCAGATAATGCTCCTCCGCGTCTCTTAAAACATCATTGGCAGATTGATAATAATTCAAACATAAATCATATATCACTTTCAAGTTATTGTCTTTTGTCTGATCGAGAAAAGTGTGAATCTTTTTTGTCGTCTCGGAGACGTTTGCCAATGCTAAGTTGATGACCTCTTGTGTCAACTCATAAGGTCTCCTATGAGGATTTAGGCCATAAACTTGCAAACAAAACTTTGGATTCTTAGATTTGATGCACACTTGGGACAAGTGGTTACTTATACTTGGTATCATTAAGGAAGCAACAATTAAATATAAGACTAGTGTTGACAAAGAAGAAGAAGAAGATGGTGGTGTTGCCATTGTTTTGTATTTTCTCCTTTTTTTTTTTTTTTTTTTTACTTTTGATTGTTGGATCAGTGGTAATTTAAAGGGTGAAATTCAATATAATTGTATCTCTAGATGATTGCGTGTAGTAAATCAAAAGTGATCTTACTTCTTTAATACGTTGCAATTTGTGTTTAATTTTTTTAAAACCATTTATATATGTTGCTTAATAAATGATGCAAAAAATTGATGACAAGATCATTCAGATAGCTGTCTCAACCAATCCCATGAGGCTTTTGCTGTTTTGCATATATAGTTTTAGAACACAAATTGACTTAAACAAGAGAAGAGTTTGTTGCATTTATAACGTGCCAATGAATTTCGGTTATAAAATAAAGAAAATTAACTTTCATCCCTTTTACTATCAACCATTCAACCACTTTATATATATATATATATATATATATATATATATATATTTTTTTTTTGTTAAGCTTGTATTGTTAGTTCATATTCAACAGTTATATAGTTTTAAAATAGTCCAAATATACCATATTTTCTACATAAAGAAACTAAAAATATATTTTAATTAATTGAAGGTAAATTATGCTAAGTCATATATCACAGAAAACAAAATCATAATTTATGAATAATTGAGTTTCAAAATGAAATATGAAAAAGGAAAGAACAAAAATAATGTTCTCCATAAAATTTGAACAAATCTTTTCCCATTACTGGAATTCTTGCCATATCACATTTTCTTTTACTATTTTTTACCAAAGTCGAATTAGAAAAAATATTTGCAGCAGCCACAACGACACTAACAAATGTTTCCAAGTTTTCATTGTCTTTGGTAAGAGTTGAGACATAATTTGTTATTATTTTAAACTCATTCTCTCAATTAGAAGCTAAACATCTTCATCGACTATCTTTTTTGTCGTGTTCGCGTTATTATTATAGACCTTCCTTTAAAAAGTTCTCATTCACATCAACGGTGAATGAATAATAATTCAAACAAAAAATATACTTCACTTTAAAGTAATTGGCTTTTGTCCGATTGAAAAATATATCAATCTTTTTTGTTGTCTCTGAGGCGTTTGTCAATGAAGTTAATGACCACCTGTGTCATAATTAAGGATTACTATGACGATTTGGACATCAATTTGATTAAGTTTCTATACATATTTATTTTAATGCCATGTTTAGACTTTCCATTTGCGTTTAACCTTCCAAAATTGCATGTGTTATGATAGAAGTTTATTTATTTCACAAACTTTTGGAGCTTGAATAATTTCCTTCTATTAAAATCTTGAATTTAAAATAAAATGGAGTAGATCATGATAATAGACTTAAAAGCTTATCTTATAAAACTATAGAGATTAGAGAAGTTTCTTTATAGCATGAGCATAAACAATTTTTCATTCGTTTAAAATATTATATATTTGTTTTAAAAATATTTTCAAAGGAAGGTAAAAAAAGGGATTTGACATAGTTGGCCTTTGCCATTAAGACTACGCATATATTCTTTTTAATATTTTAAATTTATGATATTCATTTATTTTGGTATGTTAAAGGGAAAATATAACTCATAAATGCATTACCTAATTAGGACTAAGGATGAACTTGGCCTAATTGAAAAATATTTAATTACATTGCAAACTTGGCCTAACTGGACCAGTAGAGCATAAGGGTGAGTATACTTTGGTATATATACTGGATTGTCGAATATAAATAAAAAAGCTTGAAATTTCAGTATTGGTATTTCAATATTCAGTATGTGCCTTATTTGCTTTAAACTTTTAAGATTTTAATATTCAGTATGATATTTAGTACTAGAAAGCAAATACCAAATATTTAATATCATACCGAAGTACATACTTACAAAGACAACACACATATAATAAGTTATAACAATACACATTTATACATGTCAAGAGATCAAAAGTAAACAAAGGTAATCTCATAAAATGGAGATTTGGGTTTTGAACTTTAATTTATGGGTTCAGGATACTATTAAGCCCACTAATCACTTAAGTTATGGGTTCAGGATACACATTTATATATGTAGGATCACACTATGTCGATTGTCCGTTTTGATCTAAGAATGTATTGAGAGAGTAATTAAATATTCGATTTGAAATTGAGATATTTAAATGAATCATAATTGTTTTAATTAAGTCAAAATTGAATTTTGAATTTAATTAAGAATGCACGGAAAATAAATCGAGACAGTGCATGTGCACGTCGAGGGCCGCGGTGCCCATACCCTAGGGCCACGATGCCTCTGCATCGATTTTTGGGCCAGGTCCCAAGGTCAAACCCTAATCCGATTTTGACCTAATTTCCAACTATAAATAGAGGCATTCCCTTTCATTATTCACACACTAATTTTCCGAAATTCATTCTAAGCCTTAGAGACTTAGAATCAAATACTCTCTCGAACCTCTGCCGGATTTCCTAGCTTTTCGAAGGAGAAATACATTGGAGCTTGGAGCTTGCAATCGGAAGGGCAACCGCGTGTGCACTTTATAGTAGAAAAGACTCCATATATTCAAACTTGTAAGTTCATGCTTTATGTTACAAGTTTAATTGTTGTATAACCATACCAGAAATGTTGTTGGGGTAAGTAAGAAACAAAATTTTAAACTTTCGATGTGCCTTACTTATGTGCTTTGTACCCAACAAAAACCTACACTTGGGACAAGTGGTTACTTGTACTTGGTGACATTAAGGAAGCAACAATTAAATATAAGACTAGTGTTGAGCAAGATAAAGAAGATGATGATGTTGCCATTGTTTTGTATTTTCTCCTTTTTTTTCTTTTGATTACTGGATCTGTGGTAAATTTTTTAAGGGTGAAATTCAAAGTAAATATTATAGTTGTATCTCTAGATGATTGCGTGTAGTAAATCAAAAGTGATCTTACTTATTTTATATGTTGCAACTTGTGTTTAATTTATTTAAACCATTTATATATGTAGCTTAATAAATGATGCAAAAAGTTGATGACAAGATCATTCAGGTAGCTGTCTCAATCAATCCCATAATTAGGCTTTTGCTGTTTTGCATAGTTTTAGAACACGAATTGACTTAAACAAGAACAGAGTTTGTTGCATTCGTAACGTGCCAATAAATTTCGGTGGTGACTTTCATCCTTTTACTTGCATATATTTACAAATCTATCAGTCTCTTTAAACAAGAAAAGAGTTTGTTGCATGCATAACCGTTCCAATTTCGGTAGTGCCAATATATATATATATATATATATATATATATAGTCTCTAAAAATGTGTAGTTACGCGTTATTTTCAGTCAATCTCAAAGTAAAAAAATATTACTCCCTCGTTCTCTTTTACTTGTCCGCTATACCATGGGCGGAGCCACATTAGGGAAGAGTGGTCAGGTGCACACCCTTCACCGAAAAATTACGTTGTGTACATATGTTAAATGTTAGCTATTATGAGTATATATTTAATTTTGTACACCCTTAACACAAGTGAGGAGAAAATTTGCACACCCTTCGCCAAATTCTATTGGCTCCGCCACTGCACTATACTATATATATATATATATATATATATATATATACTTTTGTTTTTCCACTTTAGCATGTTAAGAAAAAGATAAACCTTTTTTCTTGTTTTACCATTAATATTAATTACTCATTTTCAAATCATTTTTCAAGTTTATTGAAACTATTAATATGAGTATTATGATAAAATATATACTTTATTTATTAATTCTTAAGGGGCATACAAGTCAAAAGTGGACAAGTAAAAGTGAACGGATGAAGTAGGTAATATTATTTGTAGCTATATAGTTATAAAATAAATAGAAAACAAATATGAATTTAATTAAAATTTTGACTGATATGAATTTGTGTATCTAATACCAATCAAGTTTAACTTTAATTTTAACTATTTGAGATATTGTGCCATATTAATAATTTTCTTAATTTTTAACTATTTGAGACATTTGCAATATTCATATTTTATGGGACAAGACTTCACAACAAATGATAATTACTTTGGTAAAAAAAAAATGACACTGGTAAGAAAATCAATAGACTGAGAATGAATCATAAGCAAAGATCATCTGTTAAATAAATTCCATGAACAAAGTTGCATAGTATTATAACAAAGACACGGTAATAATTAAATCTAAGATAATTTTTATTTAATTTAATAGATAAAAGAGAAATTTCATACGAAGAATTCATTCCTATTACAACTAAGATCCTCCCGTCGTTTCCATTACAAATTCTAAATAAATGGTGAATCCCAAAGTCCTAGATATTATTAGGCAATGTGTTGAATATTATGGTTTTATCCAATATGAAATAATTTTTAAAGAAATAATTTAACTTTTAAGAGCATAAATTCGTTCAATATTTGAAGGATATTTTAGTCAACCAACATTTATATTAATGCTTTTATAATAACTAGTTTCTATGTACGTGCGTTGCACGAATGTCCCTTCCCAATTATTATTATAAAAATTATGTTAAAATGATATTGCATGTGGTCACCTAATTCTAAATTTAACATAGTGATATTATCCGAACCTTAAAAAATAAGTTCTCGCTTTATTCTAAATGATCTTCTAAACTTTTTTATGGGATATCATATTACAAATCACTCATACATAGTGTTTTACCGCTATTTAATCACCAGAATATTAAAACAATGGAAAATGTGTAGTCCATTTGAAGTGATAATTTAGATTTTTAGAATAATTGAAAATTATTCTATCTGATATTATAAAAATAGTCAATAAGTTTTTGTTATAATTCTTATATTTACACATATTGTTTTCATATTCAGGCTCATATTTCTTCATATTTCCGTACAGATATTTTACAAAATACATTGGTAATATTGGCTTGAAAGAGCAATAAGTAGTTCAATAAGAAAAGAGGGGGGAAAAACTTAAACTAACGGCATATGCAAATTAAGGGGAGCCAAAAAAAAAAAAATAGAATAAAACTAAGGGTAAAAAGGAGAAAAAGATATTGTATTAAGAATTAACAACAAACATTTAACTCGTAAAAATATCTGAAATCATGAATATATTTAATTAGCACATAAATGGTAGTGCAACGTAAAGTTATGACTTTAAAATATGTCTTTTATAGATATGCACGTAACTATTATTTTATGATTTCTACATTGTATCGGGTATTTATTTTGGACCCGACTAATTAAAATTTACATTAAAAAAAATCTTTGGAGGATAAATTATTTTCTACCAAAAATATCTCAATATATGCACGTTTATTATTGCACCCACCACAAACATACTCGAATATTTTGATCTGCTGAAAAGTCATATAAATACATAGTATTCCATCGTAAAGGCATACAAAAGAAATAGTAAGAAAAGATATACAAGGGCAGATTTACTACCTGCTCCACATCCAAAATAATGTAAAATCAAAGAGAGTGATTACATGTGTTCTCATTACTGAAAGAAATAATCTCTTGATTATTTTAATTAATAAAAGAGTATATATACAATTTACTATTTTCCATAATAGGAAAATTCTATTCTTATTCTATTCCAAAATCTTATTCTAGTTGTACAAGAATTCTATAATTATGGTAAGTGTACACTACTAATTTAATACAATATTTACACTAACTAAACCTTCTAACAAACCGTGATATACACGGGTTTGTATACCGTGTATATCACGGTTTCACATATGGTAATTTGCCTTGTTAAACCGTGATATACATGGTATACAAACCCATGTATATCACGGATATAACTAACACACCTCCGCAGTCATAGCGGTCGATCTTCATACGCTGAGACTGTCCCTAAAATCTTCAAAGAGTACCGACGGAAGACCTTTGGTAAAGATGTCTGCAATTTGATACCTGGAAGGGACATGACAGACGCGTACTTGTCCACGAGCTACCTTTTCACGAACAAAGTGAATATCCATCTCGATGTGTTAAGTGCGCTTGTGTTGAACCGGATTACCAGAAAGGTAGATGTCACTAATATTATCACAATAAACCAAGGTATCTTTCTGAATAAGACAATGAAGCTCTAAAAGAAGATACGTAACCAACAGGATTCAGAGACCACATTGGCTACTCCTCGATACTCGGCCTCTACACTAGAGCGAGATAATGTAGACTGACGCTTCGCAGACCATGAGACCAAGTTATTACCTAGAAACATACAATAGCCGAACGTGGAATGTCGGGTATATGGACAACCACCCCAATCAGCATCAGTATACGAGAAAAGCGTAGATGTCGATGAAGGATATAAATGTAAGCCATAGTCAAGTGTCCCCTGGATGTATTGAATAATGCGTTTGAGCGCATTCGTGTGCTCAACCCTGGGATCATGCATAAACAAGCACACCTGTTGTACGACATACGTAATATCTGGTCTCGTGAAAGTAAGATATTGAAGAGCCGTGCAAGACTGCGATAGTGAGTCGGATCCTCGTACGGTGAGCCAGCCGCAACACCCAGCTTAGGTTTAGAATCAACTGGAGTGGAAGTAGACTTGCATGAGGACATACTAGCTCACTCAATGATCTTAACGGCATACTTTCGTTGTTATAAGAATAACCCACCTGCATGACGAGTGATAGCAATCCCCAAAAATAATTCAAGGGCCCCAAGTCTTTCATAGCAAACTCAGAACTGAGCATTGTCATGATAGACTTACGCAAAGCATCAGAAGAGGCAGTCAAGATAATATCATCCACATATAATAGTATATAAGCCAGGGAAGTACCACGCCGATATATGAACAATGAATTATCAGACCTGGTGTGTGAAAACCCAATAGATAAAACATAGTCTGCATATCTCTTATATCAAGCCCGTGGGACCTACTTAAGCCCATAAAAGGACTTCTTCAATAAATAGACATAATAAGGATATTTGGGGTCACGAAACCCCAAGGGCTGATGCATGTAAACGGTCTCCTTAAGTTCACCATATAGGAAAGCATTCTTTACATCTAACTGATGAATGAGCCAAGCCTTCGAAATAGCCAGACTGAGAACAATGCGAATGGTAGCCGGTTTGACCACCAGACTAAATGTCTCACCACAATCCATGCCAACCTGCTGAGTCTTACCATTACCGACAAGACGAGCCTTATGCCTCGCAAAATACCCATCAGAATTATCCGTATGAGTAAAAATCCACATAGATCGAATAATATTAACACTAGAAGGACGGGGTACCAACTCCCACATCTTATTTGCAATAAGTGCATCATATTCGTCGGTCATAGCCAATTTTCTATTTGGGTAATTTAAAGCGGACAATGGGTTACAGGGTGGGGGGATTTAAGAACATTAGAATTTAGATTAAAATGACTTTTTGGTTTAAAAATACCCCGTTGACTACGAGTGACCGGTCTGTGACTCGGGGGAGAATTGGGTTGATTGTCCGAAAAATGGTGGATAATCTACGGAGAGACGGTGTCATCCAAAAAATTATACGAACTAGGCACGAGACTACTCACGTTAGCAAACGGAAATTGGGTTTTATAAAAAACAACATGACGACTAATGATGATTTTATTAGAGGATAAATTAAAATATTTGTAACCACGATGATTAGACGGATAACTCAAAAACACACTAGGGGTAGAGCGGGCCTGAAGTTTGTTAATTGTGGTGGACGGAAATAGTGGATAAAATAAGCACCCAAAGACCATAAGATGTGAATACGAATGAGTTTTATTATATAAGATTTGAAGGGGGACGAATATGCCAAACCTTTGGTAGGAAGAATGTTAAGAATATATGTAGCCATTTGTAGAGCATGATGCCAAAATAAATGGAGGGACGAAAGCATGGACCAATAAAGTTCGGACAATATTATTAATGGTACGAATTTTGCGTTCGGCTTTCCCATTTGTGAGGACGTATGAGGACAAGAGAAACGAAAATTTATGCCAGTAGTACCACAAAAATCCCGAAACAACCCATTATCATATTCTTAACCATTATCACATTGAATATTTTTAATTTTCCGTTCGAATTGGGTACGGATGAATGCTCTAAATTTTTAAAAGTGGAAAAAACGTGAAATTTTTTCGCTGACGGAAAAGTCCATAAAAATAGAATAATCATTCAAAAATAGAACATAATAACGATGGCCCAAAGAACTGAGAACTAGAGATGTCCGAAAATCGCTATGAATAATATCAAATGACATTAAAGTACGAGTTAGAGTCTACAAATGGTAATCTAACAAGTTTTCCTAGAGGAAAAGATTGACAAATTGGAGTACTATGCGTACCCTTACAAGAAATAAAATTATTTTTATGTAATGAAGAAACAATAGACGATCCAGGGTGACCCAAACGTGCATGCATAAGGAAGGAGCGAGAGCTGCAAAAGTAGATGTCAAGGCTTGACTCGAGAGACCGGATGTGCGCGTGATAGGATAAAGATCTCCACTACTATCACATCTCATGAGAGGAATCCCCATCTTGAAATCCTTCACAAAAAACCCAAAAGGATCAAAATCAACAGAAACACAATTATCAGTGGTGAATTTACGGACAAACACCAATTTTTTAATTAAGTTAGGGGTATGAAGGACATTTTTCAAGACAAGAAATGGATGTGGGGGGGGGGGATAAAGTTTTGTGACCGTAACCACGAATTGGAATGGAATTGCCATTACCAATAATTATGCCACGATTGTTGCTAAAATTGAAATAAGACAAGAGAGTACCTTGGTCGGACGTCATGTGGGTAGTGGCTCCGGTGTCCATGTACCAATTCGTGTCCGGGGGATTTAATCAAAGTATGTGCATCGCAGCTTCAATGTCAGTAAGGGTGGGGCCCGATGCATGGTGGGGCTGGTGAGGCCGAGACCCAAGCACGCCGGCTTGCTGCCCCGACCCAGAATTTCCTCTCGGGATCCACTGTGGGCCTGAATAACTGGGCCTGTTTGATAGCGGAAACTGGGCCCAGTTCGGGTTGGTAGCATATGACGGGTAATAGGGGTTGTTGGGCCCAGGCCCACTGACCCATTTCCACGGCCATGGGCCCAAGGTTGTGGCTAGTTGGCTTGCGGCCCACTGCCCCGAGGCCCATTGCCACCCCCTTTATTTCCACCTTGGTTTCCACCACAGTTTTTATCATTATTTTTGCGATTCTGACCCTTTTTGCCGCCACCATTGTTGCGGTTTTAGCCGAAATTGTTGGAGACGGAGGGACAAAAGTTGGACTCGGTCACCATAACGACAGAAGGGGCACTAATGGCCGCTTTCTTAGCCAAGACGGCTTCTTCGAGCGTGAGCATGGAACGGGCCTGATAAAACTGCGGAAGAGGACTGCTCTGATGAAGAAGCGTACCAACGCCACTATAGGCCTCAGACAGGCCTGCAACCATTTGAAGGACAAGACGATCGTTGGTAACGGGCGCACCAACGTTGCGGAGTTGGTCCGTCAATTCTTTCAACCTTTTGCAGTATGCTAAAACATTAGGGAAGTCTTCCATATTGACGTGGGAGAATTCCTGCTCAAGGGTAACAACACGAGAATTTTGATTATCTTGGAATATATCACGCACTCTATTCCAAAGATCCATCGTGGTATCGTCTGGTTCGTTAATCGTTTGCAATAGGTCGGTTGAGATAGTGGAGTAAATCCACTGAAGAACGGTAGCATCAAGGTTCGTCCATAACTTAGGATCATCCTCGGGTTTAGGCACCTCTGTATCCGCGGGAGCTGCGGAGATAATGTGATCGAGGAGTTGATGCGAGCGTGCGTGAACTTTGAACAGTTCGGCCCACATCGCGTATTGGACGTTTTCTATTTCAAGAATGATATGGATGTGATTCTTAATGTTAGAAACAGTAAGGGCAGGGTGAAACATGTTCTTAGCCATAGTAGCAATGCAAGACGTGATGTAGGGATTGGGAAGAAAAAATTGGGAAGAGAGAAGGCACCACCGGGCACGAAAACCGAGAAGAGATGCTCGGAAATCGATGCAAATGGGGCGGAAATTTGGGAGAGAATTTGAGACCAAGACTTTTGATACCATGAAAGAAATAATTCCTTGATTATTTTCATTAATGAAAGAGTATATATACAATTTACAATTTTCTATAATAGGAAAATCCCATTCCTATTCTACTCCCAAAACCCTATTCTAGTTGTACAAGAATCATATAATTATGTTAAGTGTACAATACTAATTTAATACAATATTTACACTAACTAAACCTTCCAACAAACCGTGATATACACGGGTTTGTATACTGTGTATACCACAATTTTACATATGGTAATTTGCCTTGTGAAACTGTGATATACATGATATACAAACCCATGTATATCACGGGTATAACTAACAATTACCTATAAGCGTTAGCTTTTGATGATCTTTGCAACCAACTAATCTCTTAGGTCCTATTTTAAGACTTGAAAACTAGCCGTGAGTTCCTCTCAATTGCAGATAAATTATTATATACAATAACAGAGTCCTTCATATATTGGCAAGAGATTGTTTAATGAGTTCGTGTTCATGTGAAATTGGTATCGTGTTGCATCGCAGGACATATAATTGAAACTTGATTGGAATTCAAATTTCTTGCAAATTCATATTAATTAGGCAAAATTTTTAATGATAAATTTTATCCAACTTGAAAATATCTTTTTAACAAATAGTTTATCTTTTGAAGCCATAAACGTTGATATATATTTTAAGAATATTTGCATCAATAATATTAAATGTTTTAAAATTTATGCTTTTATAATATTATAGACAAATAGTTAGCTATATAAATTTTATCCAACTTGAAAATATCTTTTTAACAAATAGTTTATCTTTTGAAGCCATAAACGTTGATATATATTTTAAGAATATTTGCATCAATAATATTAAATGTTTTAAAATTTATGCTTTTATAATATTATAGACAAATAGTTAGCTATAGACAATATAATATTTTGTACTTTTTTCTATTGCAGTAGTACAAGTATATATATTACATCATAATTTCCATATACTTATCATTTAAATATACACCGACATTATTTCTGGAGTTATTAGCACAAAATTCAATGATAACTTATGGAACTTTTCAAATGAAAAACGTTGAACTAATTAATCAAGAATTAGATTGATAAATACAATTTTATAAAAATCGAAACCAAAAGAAAGCAAGATATTAGTTGGACTCATTTTCAATAGGTTTGGATTTATCAATAATTTAATATCCTAACCAGACACAACTTTAGTTGAATTCAACGTTATAGGCTAACACTAATGATATAATATTTTCATATCGTTATTTATCTTTTATATTTTGTTAGTTAATATTCTAATTGTAATTAATTAAATTAGTTACCTAATTTGTAGCCTAACTTGTAGCTTTGTCAATAAACATGTGCTAATATATATTATACACAATAATAAATAAAAAGACAGAGAACATATTTCTTTATGGTATCAGCCAAACCCTAACCCTAAACCAACCGCCGACGGCTTCCTCTGCCGCCATCTTCCTCTCTCTTCTTCTTCTCGCAAACCCTTTATAAACAAACTAAATTCCATCATGCTTTTGCAGTTAACAACATTAAGAATTTCATTCCCATAACTCTTGAAATGGAAAAAAGTTCAGTATTCATCTTGGGAGTAATTACTTAAGATTCATTGTCGTGTGAACAAAGTCATCGATCACATCATCCCTCCTAAACCCAGACAAAAACATGGAGCAACATGATATTTTTGATGAAGAACTTTGGTCACGATTAGATGCAGTTGTTCTACAATGGATCTACGACACGATCTCTTCCACACAATCATCAAAACCGACCCTACTGCATGACAAACATGGGAGAGATTAGAGAGCATTTTTCATGATAACAAGACCCACCGTGCCTTGTATTTAGAAAATCAATTTAAGGACATTCAACAAGACGATTTTCCAAATGCGTCGGCCTATTGTAAAGAACTTAAAATGATTGCCGATCAACTCTCCAACGTCGGTACACCGGTCACAAATCAAAGGTTGGTCATGCAACTAATTGCGGGTTTAAATGAAAATTATGATGGTGTTGCTACAATCCTCCAACAAAACACTTCATTGCCTCTGTTCTATGAGACCCGTTCGAGACTTATCCTTGAGGAAACCCGAAAAGTTAAGCGGGCAGCGACTGACGCTAGAACCGTCGACACATCTCTCCTTACCACCGGCGGCTCACCTGCAGAAAGGGGATAGGGTTACGGTCCGTATCAATGGCACACCAACGATCCAAAATGAGGTCAACATCTCCGGAATAACCACAAAGGCAAAATTTTTGGCAAAGGCCGTGGTGGCTGTAGTCGAAGCAGCAGCAGTGACGGAAGGGACAGCCACAGCAAGCCAACAGTCACCCACAACGGCAGCAACACTGGCAGAAGCCTCCGCCGTGGGGATAGTAAGCTTGGGCTACTCTACTTTGCCCTACCCAATGCCCTCCTGGGCCCGACCTCTGGCTCGATAGCCCCAGCCCGAAATTCTCGAGGGTGCGTCCACAACAAGCATACAGTGCACATGCTTCTCCTCCATCAACCTACGCACCAACATATATTGAGGCGGCAATACACACGACATCTCTCAATGTTTCAGATGAAAATTGGTACATGGATACCGGTGCAACATCTCATATGACGGCATCTCAAGGTACTCTCTCGTCTTATTTCAATATGAACAATTTAAACTCTAATATTATTATTAGTAGTGGACAAATCATTCCCATTCGAGGTTATGGACAATCATCCCTCTCCCTACCACATCCCCCATTAACTTTAAAAAATATCCTCCATGCCCCGAAACTTATAAACGATGTGCGTTGTTTCAAAACCGACAATAATGTTTCCCTTGAATTTGATCCTTTTGTTTTTTTTGTGAATGACCTTTTGATAGGGATGCGAATAATGAGCTGTGATAACACTGGGGATATTTATCCTATCACCACCACCATCGTCCATCTCGCCTCCTCTTCATCAACCTTTGTAGCTATTTTTATCTGTTCTATGGCATAATAGATTGGGACATCCGGGAGACTCTATTTTACGCTCCCTTAGCAAAAATAAGTTTATTGATTGCAAACATTTTTCTTTCCCTACTGTTTGTGAATCTTGTGTTTTTGGGAAACATGTCAAATTGCCGTTTTATTCTTCATCCTCTAGAAATTTAATGTCATTTGATATCATACATATTGATTTATGGATTTCTCCTATTTTAAGCACGACTGAGCATCAATATTATATTTTGTTTTTTGATGATTATTCCAATTTTCTATGGACTTTTCCTATTGGAAATAAGTCCCAAGCCTATTTTATTTTTTCATCCTTTAGTGCTTTAATTAAGACACAACTTAAAAAAAATATCAAATGTTTTTAATGTGACAATGGGAGGGAATTCGACAATGAACAATTCAAACTCTTTTGCACAAAAAATGGTCTTATTTTTCATTTTCATGCCCCCACACCTCTCCACAGAATGGCAAAGCCGAACGAAAATAAGAACCATAAATAACTTAGTTTGTACCCTACTTGCTCACGCATCCAAGGCCCATTCGTTTTGGCATCATGCTCTATCAATGGCAACATATCTCTTGAACATTCTCCCAACCAAGTCTCTCAAACACAAGTCCCCGACTCAAGTCCTCTATCTTCGGGATCCTTCCTATAAGCACTTAGGAAGTTTTGGATGTTCATGCTACCCCCTTCATCCTTCCACCAAAATCAATAAACTTCAACCTCGTTCTAACCCGTGTGTTTTTCTAGGCTACCCGTCTAATCATCGAGGTTATAACTGTTATGATTTGTCAAGCTAAAAAATAATCATTTCTAGGCATGTCATGTTCGATGAGTCCCAATTCCCTTTTGCCAAGCTGCATTCTCCGTCTCCAAATTCTTATAAGTTCTTAAACGGCAGCTTAAACCCCTTTTTGATTCATCATTTGTGGAATTTGTCACTATCATCACCACCGCACCAAATAGAACACGTCGCACCTCCGAGCCCACAGCAGAACCAGCCGACATCAGTCCACCCCACTACACGAATTATGACAACTCATGCTATGTATGGTATTTTTCAACCGAAATGAAAATTCAATTTGTCGACTTTGGTTGCCCCTTCACCTCTTCCCCGCAACCTAAAAAATGTGTTGTCTGATCTAAATTGGATAGTTGTCATGTTAGACGAATATAATGCTCTTATTGAAAATAAGACGTGGGATCTAGTGTCCCGTCCTCCTGATGCTAAAGTTATTCGTTCTGTATGGATTTTTAGACATAAAAAGAAATATGATGGTTCTTTTGAGAGGCATAAGGCATGTCTTGTAGATGATGTCAGGTCTCAACAGGTTGATGTGGATTGTGATGAAACGTTTAGTCCGGTGGTGAAACTGATAACTATTCGGATTGTTCTCAACATTGCTTTATCCAAATTATGGCCTATTCATCAACTTGATGTCAAAAATGCCTTCTTGCATAATGACCTTTATGAAACCATTTATATGCATCAGCCTATGGGATTCAGGAATTTAGTTCATCCAGATTATGTGTGTCATTTAAAGAAATCACTCTATGGACTGAAACGTTTTGCTGAGTTTGTATCCTCTATTGGCTTTTCACATAGATCATTCACTTTTCATTTATAGCAAGGGTAATGACATGACATACATTTTGTTATATGTTGATGATATTGTACTAACTACCTCTTCTGATGCACTTCGCCAATCCATTATGTCACTTATTGCTTCTGAATTTGCTATGAAAGATTTGGGCCTCCTAAGCTATTTTTTGGGCATTGCCGTTACGAGATATGCATGTGGCTTATATATTTGTCAAAGAAAGTATGCCGAAGAGATTCTTGAACCAGCCAACATGATTTCTTTTAAACTTGCCCCAACACCGGTTGACACTAGATCTAAACTTAGTGCCTCTTCGGGTTCTCCATATGAAGAGACATGCTACTAAAGAGTGGTTTGAGTCACAGTACATCGATCCATCTCGAAAACAAAATGTAAATGTGGATAGCAACTTCTCGGTTAATTGGAGGTCTTTCACCGTCCAGAAGAAAACTTATATGCTAAAAGTCTATATAAGATATAGAAGGCAAAATAGGAGAAAATCAAATAAATAAAGAAACTTTCACGAGATCGGATATATCCTATGTCATGCAACAAATATGCTTACATATGCACATCCTGAAGGATGAACATGTGAATGCTCTCAAACGAATTTTGCTATATGTCTAAGGTACTCTCTACTTCGGCTTGCACCTGTATAAGTCCTTAGTCTCTGGTCTCACCTCCTACACTGATGCTGATTGGGGTGGATGTCCCGACACTAGACGATCCACTTCGGGTTACTATATTTTCCAAGGAGATAACTTGTTTTCTTGGTCTTCTAAACGACAACCTACTTTGTCTCGGTCCAATATCGAAGTCGAGTACAGAGGAGTATCGAATGTTGCTTCCGAGTCTTGTTGGATACGCAACCTTCTATTGGAACTTCAATGCCCAATCCGCAAGGCAACATTGGTTTACTGTGATAATGTAAGTGCGATATATCTTTCTGACAATCCCGTTCAACATCAGTGCACTAAACACGTTAAAATAGATATTTATTTTGTACGTGAGAAAGTTGCTCGTGGACAAGTCGTGTCCTTCATGTCCCTTCTCGGTATCAAATTGCTGATATATTTACTAAAGTACTTCCGCACATACTCTTTGATATTTGCGAGCCAGTCTCAGCGTACGAGAACCTCCCCCTTCAACTGCGGGGGTGTGATAGAATATTGTCATATTATTGTATATCTTTTATATTTGGTTAGTTAATATTCTAATTGTAATTAGTCAAATTAGATACCTAGTTTGTAGCCTAACTTGTAGCTTTGTCAATAAACATGTACTACTATATATTATACACAATAATGAATGAAAAAGGCAGGGAATATATTCCTTTAACTAAATATTACAATTAATTATATCCCATGTCGAATTGCACCATTAAAGAATTTTTAACTTAAAGGGGTATAAAAGTCGCTTAATATTTAAAAGATATTTTGGTGAACCAATATTTATATTCATGCTTTTATAATAACTAGTCTTTATGAATGTGTCTCGCACATTATTCTCTGTCAATCATAAAAAATGTTAAGTAATATTATTTGAAATTATATATTATTTATTTTACGAGGTACAATGCATTGCTGTTTTCCAAACAACTGTAATAACTAAAGAAAAAGTTGCAAAACAATATCTACTCTAATTACAAATTAGTTTTTACTATCTAATACGATGTCTAAGAATTTTCTATAAGGTATAAAAGTCATTCAATAATTAAAGAATATTTTGATCAACCAACATATTCAAATATTGAATTTTCTTACAATTTTTATGTACAAAAAGGTAAAAATGAGCTTAAGGAAATAGATATTGAATTAGGTGAAAACGAATTCCTTGTTGAATTTAGTCACAGGTTTGTTTTTCATTTTAAGCGCTCTTCATCCCATAAATTAAATTACAATTTTTATTCACGTTAGGAATTGAAGTAGATCTAATACAATTTTTATCATCTTCTTGTTGAATACACTTTGTAATTATTGTAAAAATGATAAGAGCAGCAAACGTGAAATATTTTGAGATTAGTAAATAGTAGTAAATAACATTAAGTCGGCTGATGAGATCAACTGAAATAGAATTAGGACGTTGTAGAGTAACATACGTTCTAAAAATTGGCAATTAGCTAGGTAGTTCAATTGAAGTACGATTAGTAATTAGTTTTCAGAAAAAAAAGGATTAGTAAATAGTAATATTAAGTCCGCTGATTGGTATGTAATAGAAATAGGATTAGTAATGTCGTTCAAGATTTTAAGAATATTTTGGTCAACCAACATTTATATTCATACTTTTATAATAATATAGATATAGATGTAGAAAGATAGATATAGATAGATATAATTATAAATATAGATATAGATATAGATAATAATAATAATAATAATAATAGTCTTTACGAACGTGCAGTTACACGTTATTTTCAATCAATCTCAGTCATATTAACAAATATTAGATAATATTATTTTTGATTATATATACATTTATTTTATGAGTTTCAAAATATTACTATTATTATCTCAAATATTACACTAATGACTTGAAATTGTTTTTGAAAGAAATAATTCCTTGATTATTTTCATTGATTGAAAGGCTATATATATAAGTTACATATTTCCATAATAGGAGAATCATATTCCTATTCTACTCCTAAAACCTTATTGTAATTAGATATTAACTATACATTTATGGTAATACAAATATTATGGTAAGTGTATAATACTAATTACATTACAATAATACCTAAACTACGATACTAAAACACTACCTAATTCTACACGGTACAAGGGGGAAAACCGAGAGCTAAATATACATAATATACACATGTATATTGTGTATATTTAACACACACCCGCAGTCATAGCGGACGGTTTTCGAACGCTGAAATTGTCCTTAAAATCTTCAAAAAGGACCGAGGGATGACCCTTTGTAAAGATGTTGGCAATTTGATATCTTGACGGGACATGGCAGATGCGTACTTGACCACAAGCAACCTTTTCGCGGACAAAGTGAATGTCCATCTCGATATGCTTAGTGCGCTGGTATTGAACCGGATTACCAGAAAGGTAGATGACACTAACATTATCGCAATAAACCAAGGTTGCTTTCTGAATGGGACAATGAAGTTCCAAAAGCAAATTACGTAACCAACATGATTCCGAGACCACATTAGCTACCCCTCGATACTCGGCCTCGGCATTGGATTGGGACAATGTTGACTGACGTTTTGCCGACCATGAGACCAGGTTATTACCAAGAAACATACAATAGCCAGACGTAGATCGTCTGGTGTCCGGACAGCCACCTCAATCAGCATCCGTATACGAGACAAGTGTGGATGTCGAAGAGTGATATAAATGCAAACCATAGTCCAGCGTACCCTGAATATACCGAATGATGCATTTGAGTGCATTCATGCTCAACTCTGGGATCATGCATAAAAAAACACACCTGCTAGATAGCATACGTAATATCTAGCCTCGTGAATGTAAGATATTGAAGGGCCCCTGCAAGACTGCGATAGCGGGTCGGATCCTCGTATGGTACACCGGTCGCGGCACTAAGCTTGGGCTTAGTATCAACTGGAGTGGAAGTGGACTTACAGGATGACATCCTAGTCCTCTCAATGATCTCATATGCATACTTCATTTGAGATAAGAACAACCCACCTACATGACGAGTGACAGCAATCCCCAAAAAATAGCTCAAGGGCCCTAAGTCTTTCATAGCAAACTCAGAGCTAAGCATTGTCATGATAAACTGGCGTAATGCATTGGAAGAGGCAGTCAAATAATATCATCCGCATATAACAGAATATAGGCCAAGGATGAACCACGATGGTAGATGAACAAGGAATTATCCGACCTGCTGTGAGTGAACCCAATAGTCGAAACATAGTCTGCAAACCAAGTATACCAGACCCGTGGAGACTACTTAAGCCTATATAATGACTTCTTCAACAAACAAATATGATGAGGATGTTTGGGATCCCTGAATCTCAAAGGCTGATGCATATAGACTGTTTCCATGAGATCACCATGTAGGAAAGAATTCTTTACATCTAACTGATGAATATGACATGCTTTCGAAAGAGCCAAGCTAAGCATAGTGCGAATGGTAGCGGGCTTGACCACCGGACTAAACGTCTCACCAAAATCTACACCAATCTGTTGAGTCTTACCATCACCCACAATCCGCGCCTTATGTCGGGCAAATGAACCATATGAATTTTTCTTATGAGAAAAAATCCACATAGACCTAATAATATTAATACCAGATGGACGGGGCACCAACTCCCACGTCTTATTATCAATAAGAGCATTATATTCATCGGTCATAACAATTTTCCAATTCAGATAATTTAAGGCAGACACAAGATTACGGGGTAAGGGTGATTTAGGGACATTAGAATGTAAATTAAAATGTCTTTTTTGGTTTAAAAACACCCTGTTGACTACGAGTGACCGGTCTATGACTCGAGGAAGAATTGGGCATATTTCGGGAATTTTCTAGGTTCGGGACGGATTGGCCAGCAGGCAATGGGCCTGCTGGCGCGACTCGGTAAATAGACGCATGAACTGGACCAGTTCTAGAATTGGGCTGGATTGGCCCAATTGCTGAAACTGGCCCAGTGACTGTACTGGGAATTGCAGTGTGTGACGGACCAGTGGGACCAGCGGGCAGTGGGCCCGCTGGAGAATTTTAGGTGCGGGAGACGTCCGAAAAATGGTGAATAATACACGGGGATATACCATCATCCAAAAAATTATACAAACTAGGCACGGGAGTACTACCCTTAGCAAACGGGAATTGGGATTCATAAAAAATTACATGGTGATTAATTATGATTTTATTAGAGGATAAATCAAAGCATTTGTAACCACGATGATTAGACGGAAAACCCAAAAACAAACACGGAGTAGATCGGGCCTGAAGTTTGTTAATTGTGGTGGACGGGAATAGCGGATAACACAAACACCCAAAAACCCGAAGATGTGAATACGAATGAGTCTTATTATATAAAATTTGAAGGGGGGAAGAATATGTCAAACCTTTGAAAGGAATTATGTTAAGGAGATATGTAGCCATTTGAAGAGCATGATGCCAAAAAGACGGGGGTATGGAAGCATGAATCAATAAAGTTCGGACAATGTTATTTATGGTACGAAATTTTGCGTTCGGCTTTCTCATTTTGTGAAGACGTATGAGGATGAGAAAGCCTTACCGTGAGGGTTGACTCGGTGTGATAGATTAAAAATCTCCCCTACTATCACACCTCATGAGAGGACTCCCCATCTTGAAATCCTTCACAGAGAAACCAAATGAAACAAATTCAATAGAAACGAAATTGTCAGTAGTGAATTTACGGACATAGACTAAGTTTTTAATCAATTTGGGGGCATGTAGGGTGTTCTTCAAGATAAGAGGTGGATGAGGGGGAGATAAAGTTTTATGACCATAACCACGAATTGAAATAGAATTACCATTACCAACAATTATACCGTGAGGGTTGCTCAAATTGGAATAAGACAAGAGCGTACCTGAATCGGATGTCATGTGGGTAGTGGCACCGATGTCCATATACCAATTTGGGTTCGGAGGATTTAAACCAAGCGTGTGCATTTGCGGCTTCGATGTCGGTAGACGTGGGTGCCGCTGCGTGATGGGCCTGCGGGGGCCGAGGCCCAAGTACTTGCTGCCTTGGCCCAGAAGACTGGTTGTATATGGACCAGGTAGAATTGGACCTAGACTGCTGCTGGGAAGCCCACTGCCAGTGGGGTGAAACATGACTGGACCCAAACTGTGGTTGTGGGCCCCACTGCCATTGCATAGGGGCCCATTGTGGGGCCTAGAACTGCTGCTGCTGACCACCGCGAGGGCCCCCACCGCCACCACCATTGTGTCGGTTGCCACCGCGGTTCTTGCCATTATTTTTCTTATTTCCTCCCTTTTGCCGCCACCGTTGTTGCGGTTTTGGCCCAAGTTGTTGGAACCGGGAGGATGGACAGTGGATTCGGTCATCATAAATACATGAGTAGTACCGGTAGCCACCTTTTTAGCCATGCCCGCTACTTCGAGTGTAAGCATAGAACGAGCTTGATAAAATTGCGAAAATGGATTGTTTTGACGAAGAAGCGTGCCAACACCACTATAGGCCTCGGAGAGGCTTGAAACCATTTGGAGGACCAAATGGTCATTCGAAACCGGCGCACCAATGTTGCGGAGTTGGTCCACCAATTCCTTCAATCTTTGCAATAGGCCGAAACGTTAGGGAAATCTTCTATATTGACGTGGGAGAAATCCTGCTCAAGAGTAACAGCTCTAGAATTCTGATTATCTTGGAATATATCACATAGTCTATCCCAAGTCGCATGCGCCGTAGCGTCAGGTTCAATAATCGTTTGCAAAAGGTCGGTAGAAATTGTGGAATATATCCACTGAAGGACGGTAGCATCAAGAGTCGTCCACAACTTAGGATCATCCTCGTATTTTGGCACCTCCGTATCCTCAGGAGCCGCGGGGATTATGTGATTGATGACTTGATGCGAGCGTGCGTGAATTTTGAACAGTTCGGCCCATGTCACATATTGGACGTTTTCTATTTCAAGAACAAGAAGGATGTTATTCTTGATGTTAGAAACTGTAAGGGCAGGATGAAACATGTTTCGTGATGCAGACATATTGATAGAACAATATGTGATTGAGGGATTTGGAAGAAAATTTTGGGAAGAGAGGATAAACCGTCGGCATGAATTCCGAGGAGGAGAGGCTGGAAATCGATGTTGGTGGATGGAAATTGGGAGGTTTTTTTGAGAGAGGAATTTAAGACCTAGACTTCTGATACCATGAAAGAAATAATCCCTTGATTATTTTCATTAATTGAAAGGCTATATATACAAGTTACAGATTTTCATAATAGGAGAATCATATTCCTATTCTACTCCTAAAATCTTATTCTACTTGAATACTAACTATACATTTATGGTAATACAAATATTATAGTAAGTGTACAATACTAATTACATTACAACATTAGCTAAACTAGGATACTAAAACACTACCTAATTCTCCACGGTACAAGGGGAAAAACCGAAAGCCAAATATACACAATAAGCATAAAATGAATAAGTGAGTTATAGCCTAAAAGAAATTTGCATATTAACCAACTACTTAATTGTAGGAAGTTAATTTGATTCTTAAATCATTGCATACTCAGTTCTTATGCACTCGTCCAGATTATCATATGTGAGTACTCATTATTCTAATCCTCTAATTCTCAGCTAACGTTTCTGTATTAAGAAGTTGGGACGGTAAAAGAATAAAAAGAATGGTTATTTTCACGGAAAATATTTCAAAAAGCTAATATTTCTATGCTTTGGGGTTTCACAAATACAACCCAGACATAAAAATACCATCAAAATGTGCATTAGCGACTTTACACACGTAAAAAATAATATATTATACATACAAAGGGGGTTCAGATGAATGTTCTTACCCTAGCTCTGCTCATGCCTTCACTGAGAAAAAAAAGAAGAAACTAATAGATGTATTGCATTACTTTATTTCTTAAAAGTCTAAAACATGTAAAAGAAGACGTTAAAAAGGAGTGAACTTTGACAGAGATTCCAAATAGAGCATCAAGATTTGATGAGGTAAAGAAAAAAATACCATATTTTTGGAGATAGAGAATACGTTAAGTTGGAAAAGTAAGATGAAAAGTATATTTTTATCTCTATATTTGAGTATTTTGAAGGGTTTATGGATATCAATCCTTATGTGAATCAAGTTAATGAAGTAATCTATTTGATTTCAAACTCCCAAAAATTAGTTAATTCTATAACATGAGTTAAGTTCAGTGGTAAATAGGAATATACTCCTAATGTGTGTTCACTGTGTGTAAGGTTTCTAGAAGTAATGATAGGGTAATATTATCCTCCACTACATAACCCAGCTGTAGCAGTAGTCTCTAATATATTTAGTATCTCTAATGTATTTACTAGCGCTAATGTAATAGCTCCTTAGTATTAATAAAATATTTCAGTTCTACCAAAAAAAAAGGGGTAATATTACTAATTTAGGTTAGGTTATTTAAGAAGTATGTTTTTTAAAAATAGGATTGGAATTTATTAAGGATATAAAAGTTGTTCTATATTTGAAGGATATTTTGGTTCATATATATATATATATATATATATATACCAAAAAATACATATTTTAATTAATTAAAGGAGAATTATGCTAAGTCATATATCAAATAAACAAAAATCATAATTTATGAATAATTGAGTTTCAAAATGAAATATGAAAATTGAAAGAACAAAAATAATGTTCTCCACATCAAATTTGACAAACCTTTTCCCATTATTGAAATTCTTGCCATATTACATATTCTTTTATTACTTTTTATCACCGCCGAATTAGAAAGGAGGTAGTTCAGTGGATGAGTTGCTCCTCGCTTAATTAGAGATCTTGAGTTCGAGCCTGAATATAAAAAAATTCTTGGCAAGAAATGTTTTCCCGTATGGTCCATATGCGGCGCGAAAATCCGGATTAGTCGGGCTTCAATGCGACCTACAGTACCCATGGAAAATAAGAAAAAGGAAGAAAGAATATATGGAGCTAGCCACAACGACACTACAATAAGTTTCCATATTCTCTTTGTCTTTGGTAGAGTGAACATAAGTTGTTATTCGTTTAAACCCATTCTCTCAATTAGAAGCTAAGAGTCTTCTTGTACTGTGTTCTTTGTCATCTTTGCGTTACTATATAGACTTTTCTTTATAAAGTACTCATTCGCGACATCAACGCCAGATAGATAAAAATTCAAACAAAAAATATATTTCAATTTAAAGTAACTATCTTTTGTCTGATTGGGAAAGATATCAATCTTTTTGATTGTTTCTGAGGCGTTTGTCAATGCTAAGTTAATGACCACTTGTGTCATAATTAAGGATTCCTATGAAGATTTGAACACCAATTTGATTAAGTTTCTATATTTAAAATAAAATGGAGTAGATCATGAGAATAGAGAATGGACTTCAAAGCTTATCTTATAAAACTAGAGAGAAGTTTCTTTATAGCATGAGCTTAAACAATTTTTCATTCGTTCAAAATATTATTTATTTTTGAAAAGTAATTTTCGAAGGAAGGAAAAGAAAGGATGTAACGATGTTCGCCTTTATTTTCCATTAAGAGGCTACTCTAACTTTGTTTAAATATTTTAAATTTATGATATTAATTTATTTTGGTATGTTAAGGAGAAGATATAATTCATAAATGTATTACCTAGCTAGGACTAAGGAATGAGATTGAACTTGGCCTAATTGAAAAATATTTAATTACATTGCAAACTTGACCTAACTGGATCAATAGTGTATAAGGGTGATATAATTTGATATATACTGAAGTATCCAATAGAAATCTAAAAGCTTGAAATTTTGATTTCGGTATTTTAATATTCAGTACGTGCATTATTCGCTTTAAGCTTTTAAAATTTTGATATTCAGTATGATATTTGGTATTAGAAAGCAAATACCGAAATACTTCATATCATACCAAAATACATATTTACATATACAATACACATATATTAAGTTATAACAATACACATTTTTATAAATTTTATGGTATGAATTGAGTGCAATACTAAATTTGCTTAAATTTTTATTTATCTAATTTACTTAATGACAAGGTGGATATACTAGCTCATATATCATGAGAAATTTCAAAAAGTGTATTCATTATTATCTTATTGATCAATATATAACAATAAAATAAAAGAAAAGGGATAAATATACCATTTAAATTTGCGATTTAGAGTTGATATACTTCTTTAAAGAGTGGATCATATATACCTTCACTCTCTAATAAATAGAGCATATATGCCCTTTTTGTTTACAGACTTAAAATTATTTAGCTTCTCTTTTAATTTATATTTGCCACGTGGCTTTTCAAAATAACTCTCACCCATTAAATGTTACCCCTCCAGACCCTAACCCAACTGAAAAGAATTCAATCCCTCCAGAACCGACGCAGTCCCCTCTCAGCCATTTAAAATATAGGGAAGTAAGCCCATATATACACCTCACACATCTAGTTTGAAGTCGATGTAGTCCACTGGATCGTCGATGTATAGATAATGTATATATACGGCCCCGCATCTAGTTTGCAGTAGATATAGCCCAGTTTATCATCAGTGTATAGTAATGCATATACTCTCTATATATTATGTATATTCTTTGTATAATCATGTATAAACACACGAACCCAGCTCAAATTGTAGTATATAGATAATATATTTCTTCTCTATGGTTATATATAAGTTGCTTAACTTTAACTTTACATAAATATTCTTATACACTATTATACATTACATATATATTACATATACATTCTTATACACTATATATACTGTATAAATAATATTTATGATTTGTATAACAATATTTAAACATTGTATAACTTTGTATAAACCATATATTTCCTTGGGGACTTGAAAATTCCTTGTCCAATACCACCATATATCCATCTGCACACCAGACACCACCATCCATAATTTAATTCTCACAGTAGCACAAGGAACTCAGAGTCACTAAAGGAAACATGGGAATTAGGCCAATCAGAACAGATACACCATCATATCCATAGAAACCATGACATAGGATATGGCAGAGAGCTACTTTCTGTGTCCCAATTTATATTATACATTTTCATTTTTAGTAGGTTTACAACAATTTAACTTTAAACTTTAATTTTTACGCTTAACGAGGTAATCTATAACTACACAAATATCTTTGATTTGTTTTACACCATAAGATTAAAAAATGTTCCTTTATTTCTTAAACTCCGTATCCAATCAAACTACGTCATATAAATTGGGACGCAGGGAGTAATTTTCATCGGTATTTTGGCGAAAAAATAGAGCTCATGCCACTCGCGAACTCATTCCCACGGCAGAGTATCACCAGCAGATTCCATTTTTGAGCACCTGAGAAATCACATAGAGAGAGCACGCAGTTAATTATCCCCTAAGAAAACACAAAAGCGGAGGTGGAGCGTCGCGTGTCCGGACACCCCGCCCAATCGCATCCGTATATGAAAGCAACCTGTCGTGCGAGAGGGATATAGGTGCAAACCATAATCAAGAGTGCCCTTAATGTATCGAATGATACGCTTAAGAGCGATGAAATGAGACTCCCGGGGGCATGCATGAATAAGCACACCGCCGAAATGAACAGCATAAGCTATGTCCGGCACCGGTGAATGTGAGTTACCGAAGTGCACTGTAAGGCTCCTATACGAGTAGGAAGCGGAGCACCATCCATAGCACCGAGCTTAGATTTGGAATCAAGCGGAGTAGGCACCTCTTTGCGGTTCGCCATCTTAGCCCCGTACACAATCTCTTCGCATACTTACGCGACACAAGAACATATGATTGGCGAGACACTGGTCACCGATATCCCCAAAAAGAGCTTTCCCAAATCGGTCATTGCAAATTCGGACTTGAGCAAGGCAATAATCTCATTTTTCAATCCACGTAAGAACAATATCATCCACGTAAAGTAATAAGAGCCGTGCTACTACTCGATGAAAAATGAAAAGTGATGCTGCATACAAACCCAATCGCAAGATATACGGCAAAGCGATCATACCACGCACGGGGGAGTTTCGGTGCCATATAGTGACTTAGAAACGGCACATGGATGGGTGAACCCCGGTGGCGATGCATGAGTCTCTCTCGATCCAGTTAAGAATGCATTCTTCACATCAAGCTAATGGATCGGCCGGTGTTTGCCCATGGCTATGGTCAAAACTCGTGCGGATGGTAGCCGGTTTGACAACCGGGCTGAAGGTCTCACCACAATCAATGCCCTCCTGCTGATTTGTGCCATTAGCCACAAGACGGGCCTTATACCTCTCAAGATCCCTATTGTCTCTGAACTTGTGATGAAATAGCCACATACAACGAATGACATTCACCCCCTCAGGTCTAGGTACTAGATCCCACGTGTGCTGTTTAGTTAAAGCATTGAATTCCTCATACATAGCCGCATTCCAATTAGGGTCTTGTTTGGCCAATTTTGGGTTCTTTGGAAGTGGAGAGATGGTTTGGGCAGACAAGTTGAAATGGACTTTGGGTTTGAAGATTCCATGCTTTGAACGAGTTTCCATTGGATGGGTAGGGACAGTGGGTGGCGGAGTGGTGTCTGAGACGGGGGTAAAGTCGGATAAGGAGAGGGTGGGGGCGAAGCCGTCGGAGGTGCCGCGGCTCCTGGATCGAGAGTCGCGGTGCTAGAAGGTTGACAGGCTTCTCTGAAGTTTGGGTGTCGCGGCTCTGACGACGAAACAAAGGATGTGAGTTGTTCGATTATGAGGGGAGAGATGGCAGACTCGTCAAGAAATGAGTAGTCCTGTTTTTGGAATTTTGAAAGATTCGAAAACGGGAATGTGGTCTCGTCGAATGTGACATGACGAGATATGTGGATCTGACGAGTCGACAAGTCATAGCATAGATAGCCCCTATGGTTCGGCGGGAATCCTAGAAAGACACATGGAGTGGACCTAGGAGCAAGCTTGTGAGGGGCGGTGGAGCTAAGGTTGGAATAGCACAGACAACCAAAATTCCGTAGATGATCATAAGAGGGGATTTTATGGTAGAGGATTTCGGTAGGGGTCATATTGTGAAGAGTGCTAGTAGGGAGAATATTTAGAGTGTATTCTGACATTTTAGCAGCATAGACCCAGAAGGGTGGAGGGAGGGAGGCATGAATCATATTGTTAATGGTGCGGATGATTCTTTCAGCTTTACCGTTTTGTGGTGAGGTGTGAGGGCAGGAGAAGCGAAATAGCATGCCATTATTGGTACAAAAGCGGTGAAACATAGAGTTATTGAATTCACAACCATTAACGCACTGAAATGATTTTATGCCTTTTCCAAATTGTGTTTGAATGAAATTGCGAAACTCAAGAAATTTGACAAACACTTCCGATTTAAATTTAAGAGGGTATAACCAAACGTAGTGTGAAAAATCATCAAGCAACACAAGATAATATTTATGACCGAGAGAACTAGGGATAGGAGATGTCCATAAATCGGCATGTATGATATCAAAAGGAGCAAATGTAACACTAGTAGATGATTTAAACGGAAGACGAATATGTTTGCCTAAAGAGCAAGAAACACAATTTTGGGCAAGTTTCCCATTACAAGCAATGAAATTGTTGCCTCTAAGAAAATTAAAAACGGGACTCCTGGATGACCAAGCCTATTATGCCAGGTTGAAGAAGAAGCAGCCGCTAGAGTGACGGGAGAGCAAGATTTGGCAGCGGAGGTGGAAGTGAATGGATAGAGATCCCCCATGCTATTGCATCTCGTAACAGGTGTCCCCGTATGAAGATCCTTTACAGTAAAACCAAAAGGATCAAAATCCACGAGATTTAATTATTACGAGTAAATTGGCGGACAAATATGAGGTTCTTAATCATGTGTGGGGCATATAGGGTGTTTTTGAGGGAGAAGGGTGGATGAGGAGGTTGTGTGTATGAGGTACCATAACCCTTAAGCGGAATGCGTTGTCCACTACCAACCGTAACATATTGAGGATGCTTTAAACAAAACGGTTTAGGAATAGTACTGCAGCATTTGGGTGACGTGAGATGTGGCGCCCGAGTCCATGTACCAAGTATTGTCGGGTTGTTGCATAGATAGGGTCTTTGAACGCCCGACCCAACTAAGTGGGTGTCATGCCGGATGAGGGTCGCGGGACACGACCTTGCATGAAGTGGGCCTACTTGTGGGGGTGGAGCGGGGCCTAACAAACCGGGGTAAGAATACGGATTGTATGGCTGCCGGTACTTGGAATGGACTTGGCGCCGCGGCTCCGAACCGGTGTGCCGCGGCTGCTCGCATCGGGGCGCGCGCGCTATAGATGAAGCTGGCGAGGAGTCGCGGCCCGGTTGTTCCGCGATCTCGTTCGTTGTTTCTTGTTGGTCTGTGACCGTGACCCTTGCCACGACCACGGCCTCCTCTACCGCCGTGACCTTTTCCACCCCCGCCGCCGCGGCCCGCATTGTTGGGAGTTGTACGGTGGCGTACGATCTTGGGGTTGCGTGTCGACGCGGCTAACACCTGCCGGGCGTGCTCATCACGCTTAGCATGACGGGTTTCTTCGAGCAACAATTGTGAGCGAGCTTTGTTAAAACTCGGTAGCGGATCCGCTGTTGAATAATGGTGGCCAAAGTATCATATTCGCCCTTAGTAAGGCCAGAAATCATTTGTAGCACCATTTTATCGTCGGTGATGTGCGTGCCGATGTTGGAGAGTTGATCCGCTAGAAGTTTAAGTTGCTTGCAGTACTCAAGAGACATTGGAGAAGTTTTCAAGACGTGTTTTGTTGAATTGTTCTTCCAAATACACGGCACGAGTGTGCTTGTTGTCCTGAAAAATTTCCTCCAAACGATTCCACAAGTCAAGGGCTGTGGAGTCAGATTTCATGATAGTAAGGAGCAAATCCTGAGAGATACTACCATATATCCATTGTTTGACGCCGGCGTCGAGACGATGCCAGATAGAATCATCAACCTCCGTTGGGCGCGGAATAGTGTCATCAATATGGTCAAGCACGTTATAGAGACATGCATGATTGCGAAAAAGTTCAACCCAGGGAGAATACTGGTTGTTTTCTTGATCAAGAATAATGGTAATATGGTTCTTGATGTTGGAAACAGTAAGGGCGGGATGAAACGGGGGTGATGACTTTGTGGTGGGATTTGTGGAGGTAGAGGCGTCAGAAAGTGTGGAAGAATCAGGGATAGCCATTTAGAGAAGAGAAGAAAGGAATAACAAAACCCGAAAAACAAGAAGAAAATCCGGGAGGGCCGCAGCGTAGGAGAGGCAGCCGGCGGCTGTGGAAGAGAAAGGTTTTTAGGGTTTTGTTTATTTGGCTCTTGATACCATGTAAGATGATATTAATCTCCCTTGAGGAGTCTTTCATTAATATCAAGGTATATATAGAGTACAATATTCATCCCTTATACAATAGGAATCCTAAGCCTATACAAAAGAGGAATCCTAAACCTATACAAAAGAGGAATCCTAGTCTTACCATAATTATATTTACACAATATATGAAAATATTCTAATTATGGGTAGGAAATATATTTACACGTTTACACTAGCAATGATTTTGTTAATATATAGTGTAGTATTTCATTTTCAATGGATCAGATAGGAATACGGATAACATTATCAAAAAACACTTCGTGTAAGTCTGGATTGGATAAGCTAAATAATTCTTTGTAAAAAAAATATATATTTATATAGGTCAATATTAAACATCAGATTAGTGTAACACAGATAAAACGTTCACAGTGAAAAAACACGGTGACACCGTAAAAATGATATGGTGTATATTCTTCATGCCATAAACGTCCTCGTTTTTTTATTTTATTCTTTTCAATAGTTTGAAAATTTCAGAGAACTTATTCCTTTAGGAATGCGATTTTTTTATTCATTAATAAGGATAATTATAATTTAAGATACCCAAATTAGGCCTCTCAAGTTTGTGAAAAGTAATAACCTATAATAGGTTTACACTCCGCTGATGTGATAAAAAAGTAAACAAATGTAATCTCATAAAAATGGAGGATACATAATTTGGACTTTAATTCATGAGTCCAGAATATTATTGAGCTCACTAATCACTTAAGTTACTAGGTTCGAAATCTAGCATGGGTATATATTTAGTAGATTTAAAAATGTATATAAGGTTTGAGTCAAAACTATTTTCCCTAACACATGACTTTTATTAAATATTACTTTTTCACCGATGTCGAATTAGACAGAAGGTTTGTCGTAGCCACAATAACACTACCAAAAATCCAAGTTCTCGTTGTCCTTTGTAAGATTAGAGACATAAACATAACCTATTATTTTTTGAAATTTATTCTCACAATAAAAACTATCTTGCTGGACTAATTTTCCTACTTCGTTCACGTTACAATAGACCTTCCTTCAGATATTACTGTTAGTTATATCCGTGATATACATGAGTTTGTATATCATGTATATCACGGTTTCACAAGACAATTTACCATATGTGAAACCGTGTATACACGGTATACAAACCCGTGTATATCACGGTTTTTTGGAAGACTTTAGTTAGTGTAAATATTGTATTAAATTAGCATTGTACACTTATCAAAAGTATAGAATTCTTGTCCAACTAGAATAGGGTTTTGGGAATAGAATAGGAATCGGATTTTCCTATTATGAAAAATTTCTTCCATTTGAAATTCGATTTGAACCAAAGATGGAAGATTTTGAGGGTTATCTATAAATTGTATATATGCTCTGATACCATGAAAGAAATAATACATAACGCAAAATTCGTACCATTAATAATATTGTGTGAACTTTATTATCCATGCTTCCGTACCCTTCCTTTTGGCATCATGCTCTGCAAATGACTACATATCTTCTTAACATTCTTCCTACCAAGGGTTTGACATATTCACACACCCTTCAAATCTTATATAATAAGACTCCTTCGTATTCACATTTTAGGGTCTTTGGGTGTTTATGTTATCCACTATTTCCGTCAACTACAATTAACAAACTTCAAGTAATTCTACTCCGTGTGTGTTTTTGGATTATCCATCCAATCATCGTGGTTACAAATGTTTTTTCATTAGTCGCCACGTTATTTTTTATGAATCCCAATTTCCGTTTACTAAAGTAAGTAGTCCTGGGCCTAGTTCGTATAATTTTTTAGATGACGATGTCTCCTCATATATTATCCACCATTTCTCGGACTTGTCCCACGCCCAAAATCCGCCAGCGGGCCTCACGCCCGCTGGGCCTTCTGTTCCGCCACTACCCACGGGTTCTACCCCAGTTTCGGCTATTAGGCTAGTTGTCCAATCCAATACCGAAATGCTTCGGTTTTGGCTTTGGTCCCAGTTACCGTGTCCAGTATTGGGCCAGCAAGCCCACTGCATGCTGGCCAGCCCGTCCCGCATCCGCATTCTTCCCAAAATCCACCCAATTCTTTTCGAGTCATAGACTAGTCACTCGTAGTCAATGGGGTATTTTTAAACCAAGATGATATTTTAATCTAAATTCTAATATCTCTGAATCCCCTCTACCCCGTAACCCAATGTCTGCCTTAAATGACCCGAATTGGAAATTGGCTATGAACGACGAATATGATGCGCTTATTGAAAATAAGACGTGGAGTTGGTACCCCGTCCTTCTGGTGTTAATATTATTTGGTCTATGTGGATTTTTACTCATAAGGATAATTCTGATGGTTCTTTTGCGAGGCATAAGGCTCGTCTTGTAGGTGATTATAATACTCAGCAGGTTGGCGTGAATTGTGGTGAGACATTTAGCCTGGTGGTCAAACCGGCTACCATTCGCATTGTTCTCGGTCTGGCTCTTTCAAAAACCTAGCCCATTCATCAGTTAGATGTGAAGAATGCTTTCTTACATGGTGATCTTAAGGAGACCGTTTACATGCATCAACCATTGGGTTTTCGAGACCCCAAATATCCTCATCATGTCTGTTTATTGAAGAATTCATGGTATAAGCTTAAGCAGGCCCCACGGTCTTGGTATAAGCGATTTGAAGACTATGTTTTATCTATTTGGTTTTCACATAGCAGGTCTGATAATTCATTGTTCATATATCATTGTGGTACTTTCCTGATTTACATACTATTATATGTGGATGATATTATCTTAATTGCCTCTTCTGATGCTTTGCGGAAGTCTATCATGACAATACTCAGTTCTGAGTTTGCTATGAAAGACTTGGGATCCTTGAGTTATTTTTTGGGGATTGTTGATGCAGGTGGGTTATTCTTATCATAATGGAAGTATGCCGCTAAGATCATTGAGTGAGCTGGTATGTCCTCATGCAGGTCTACTTCCACTCCTGTTAATACTAAACCCAAGCTGGGTGCTGGGATTGGCTCACCGTATGCAGATCCGACTCACTATCGCAGTTTTGCATGGGCTCTTCAGTATCTTACTTTCACGAGACCAGATATTACGTATGTTGTACAACAGATATGCTTGTTTATGCATGATCCCAAGGTTGAGTACATGAATGCGCTCAAACGCATTATTCGATACATCCAGGGGACACTTGACTATGACTTACATTTATATCCTTCATCGACATCTACACTTGTCTCGTATACTGATGTTGATTGGGGTGGTTGTCCAAGATACCAGACGCTTCACGTCCGGCTATTGTATGTTTCTTGGTAATAACTTGGTCTCATAGTCTGCGAAGCGTCAGTCTACATTATCTCGCTCTAATGTAGAGGCCGAGTATAGGGGGTAGCCAATGTGGTTTCTGAATCCTATTGGTTACGTAATCTTCTTTTAGAGTTTCATTGTCCTATTTAGAAAGCTACCTTGGTTTATTGTGATAATATTAGTGACATCTACCTTTCTGGTAATCCGGTTCAACACCAGCGCACTAAACACATCTAGATGGATTTCACTTTGTTCGCGAAAAGGTAGCCCATGGACAAGTACGCGTCTGTCATGTCCCTTCCAAGTATCAAATTGCAGACATCTTTACCAAAGGTCTTCCGTCAGTACTCTTTTAAGATTTTAGGGACAGTCTCAGCGTACGAAGACCCCCGCTATGATTGCGGGGGTGTGTTAGTTATACCCGTAATATACATGGGTTTGTATACCATGTATATCACGATTTCACAAGGCAACTTACCATATGTGAAACCGTGGTATACACGGTATACAAACCCGTGTATATCACGGTTTTTTGGAGGACTTTAGTTAGTGTAAATATTGTATTAAATTAGCATTGTACACTTACCATAATTATAGGATTCTTGTACAACTAGAATACGGTTTTGGGAATAGAATAGGAATATGATTTTTCTATTATGGAAAATTATAAATTGTATATTGTTGGGAGTTTTGCTCTATGGTACTTTATAAAGCAGTACGGGAAGTATTTAACTATTACAAGTATTCGAAAGGATAAACAAAGATTCAATAATTCAACATGGAATCTGAAAATTACAATAGTTACACAAGTAAAAACTGGAAATTCCAGTTTTATAGAAGACGGAAAAATATAAATTGGTTTTTGCTGAGTCGAGTGTAGCACTCTGTCCTTAAGACAATATTGCCCCGTATGTATCCTTTATACGTCCTGGACAATTTGTCTCCCAAGATAAAACAGCAATGGAACCCTTGAGCAAAGGAAACTCAAGAGCTACCGTGAAGAATATTGAGTAACGAAATGATGCTTGGAAGTTGTAGGAAGAAAACTATTTCGGTTGTGTATTTTCGTGCACTGTTTTTCTGCATTTTCGTGCATATGTCTTAGTCCTCAACAATGGTGTAATGGGGTGTTTATATAGGAGAGGGAGGGGTTGTTTATCGCCTGAAAACGCGCCTCCATAATAGCCAAATAATGGCCATTATGGAGGTAGTAAAGTCACCAACATAAATGGGAGAAAGACCAACTGTTTTGGCCATTATAGGAGGAGTAATTCAGCCAAAATAAATGGTGAATTGAGTGCTTGGCATTTGTTTTTGACCGTCGAAATTCGATTTTCGGAAACTTCGGGGACCAAAGCGTACACTTGAAACTTCGGGGACCAAACCGCACATCCGAAAGAATTCGGTCCAAGCTGTATATCCGAAACACGGGATCAAAGCGTACTTCGGCAAAGTTTTCGGCCCAAAAAGATAATATCGAGAAGACCCACGGCCCACGGCCCCGTGAACCGTGAACCCGAGAACCGGAACTCGGAACCGGACGGGCGGGCGGCGGCGGCGCGCGTGTGGTCTTTCCTCGAACCGAAGCACATCTAGGTCCTCCCTCCTTTAAACACATGGGATACCCCTTGGGGTCCCAAACCCCAAACCAATTTCGAATCTTATATACACAATAATTCTTTCTTCCTCTACAGATGAGGGAGAATTACACACAATACCACACTTTCCATGCTTCAAACACCTTACTTCGTGAACCAATATCTCTTTCATTTCTCAATGAAATTTGACGATTCTTGGCCCTACGGTTATCTACGTACTTAGTAGATCATGCATGTGTGAAGAACCGGATTCTCCAACATACGTTACACTAGTGTTTAAGCCGTTAAAGTTGGTCGGTCGCAACTCCCGCCAAAGGCAAATTTCCAACAATCCCCTCTTGAAAGAGATTTTGGCGCACTCACATGGTGTCTTTTTATTTCAAAGCAATATTTCGGCGGACCGATGTTGCATAAGGAGAGGTAGCCTCGGCTTTGAACCTTCCATAGTTGAATACCATCGGACTTACTTACTTGCGCGGTGAACGTGATATCTTGAACCGTCGGTGTTTAGTGTAAGCCAAGACAACGGTACCAACACAACAAACTCCCTTACTCTCTTCTTCGTAATGTTTTGTCCGTTTTGGCCATGGACAACGTCTTGGATTCTTAAGTGCGTTCAATTTGAGGCGGCCCGTCCTCGCACTTAAATAGGTGGTCTCCTACAAGGTATCCTGCTATACCCCACTTCACAAGTGTTAAGAACCATTAAAAGTTTCCCAAAGACCTAACCTCAGTTGTTGAGGATCATTACGAGGTTTTGAAAACTTAACCTTTACCCATACTTTGCAGATAGCACTTAACGTCTATCGCGGGAACGGCTTTGGATTTGGTGTTTCTTTTCGAAATCACTATCCGAAGTGCTCATGCTTCCACCGAAGCGATCAAGCGAACGTTTACAACTTAGTTTTCCCATTGAACCAAATTACCGGGATCTCGGTTCGTAAGGTTGGGTTTCCTTTGTATTGGTCCGTATATTTTGGGTTTTAAGCCCATTCCCTAGACAGCGAACACTTGATCTCGGGTAGTCCCTTAGTTTGTAAACAAGGAAGTGACACCCGTGATGATCAAGCGCCATACGGTCTTATATCTCTCGGCGATCCCGACAGATATGTCCAGACGCCGTCATCCGTGTCCTTCCTAAAGCCGACCGGCTAGCCACGTGTAGAACTGCTGAAGGCACGGGTTTCTCCCAATAAGGGACGTCCTCTAATGAGTCGTGAAGTTACTCAACTTCTTTCATGCTTTGTATAAAGCGATAAACTCCGATACCATCATGAATCGGTCGATGCAAGTTTGCTTAGAGGATTTTCCAAGAACCACCATACACATTTACTTGTGGCTTTGGTGTTCTTCAGATCGATGTCTAGTTTGCATCACTTGTGTTCTCTCGAACCGCTGGACATCCAGAATACTATAATCCGTAGATAAGTGAATAATTCAGATATCGTCATATCCGACTTAACGCCTTCTATTGATCATGTATTAAGATCATCGGTGAACCTTAGTTCAACTGATCCGTTTGTTGGACGATACCAAGTCGGTTGTAGTGTGTACAATACATTGAACTACACGTGACACGAGCATATCGCTCCTTGTCTATGGGTGCACCATGATTCCAATCGGTTCTATGATTCATATCCATTGGTGGCTTCAACGAGATCGTCAACTATCGACCGATCCGTTAGATGTCTTAGAAATCCAATTCCTAAGATGTCATCTGTGATACTCATATCTTTCATATCGAGACTTTGTTTCAATATGATTTTCACTCTAAGACCGTTGGTTTTCCAACCGTTGGCTTTCTAACTTCGAGTCAATGTTTCGTTATCGATTCATTGTTTTGTTTTATACGAGACTTTCAAGACCAAAATGTTAACATTTCGGGGACCAAAATGAAAGTTCGGGGAAGAAGCCCAACAGTTCAAAGAAAACCCGATCCTCTTCTTCCAACTCTCCGATTTGGAAGGTCTGTTTCAACACCCATGCCATGTAAGATTACAATGGCCCTGGATGTGAAGCTACTCACAGGGGAGCACTTTTTACAACCCAAAGGTTCTTTTCCGGAGGAAGATTAACTATTACACACGTATGGTTCTATATATGGAATCTATTTCTCCCTTTAGCTTCTTTCCAAAGCGGCGCTTTTGGAGATAACAATTATTTGTTAATTGTCCATGGTTCGTTCTCAACCATACAAGCTAGAAGGACGGAACAAGTCTTTGTCCCCTCTTTGCTCCGTCTTGGTTCAACATCTAGAATCCCGAGTTCTGCAGATCCGGAATATTAAGTTCCGGATAGACAAGAACTTTCGAGTCATGAAGATACGGAACGTCTAGTTCGGACAGTCGAGCCCTCGCGGGTTCTTGTTAACCTTGAGCAATTACTCATTTTTCCTTTTCCAAGGAAAGTTATCTCCAAAGAATTCAGCATTCTTTGACGCCAAGAGGCGATCAACACTCTTGTTATTTGCGGATCCGGTGGATATGCAATCTACGATCTTAGGTCGAACTTGACTGTTTCGGTAGCCCATCTTTTACCAAGTTACCCCTCATAATTTGGGCATACGACTTCGTGCTTGGCTAACACCGTTAGACGAGGTGAGAAATGAACATTCGTTTAATGAACGATGCTTCACATTCTCCCCCTCTATCACTACGAATTTCTCAATCCGTAGGCTTAGTTGATTTTCAACTTCTGCTTTGTAGGCTTCAACAACTTCATCTTTGCTTTTCAATAAACAAAGAATTCCATACGTTGTACCATCATCAATGAAGATCACAACGTACTTGTCCCCCTCTATTTTGTATAAACTTCAAATCACCCAAGTAGGTGTGACTAAGTTCTAGAGGAGCGGTGCTTCTTTCGCTATTCCCTTGACGGAATTTGGAAAGGTGATTTTGCCTCTTCGTCTACCTCACATTCATTTTGAGGGTTTATGTCGACAGTAGGCAACAATCTCAACATCGTTAGCTTTTGAATGACTTGCTATTTAACGTGTCTTAATCTATGATGTCATAGATGCACGGATTACAATATATCATTCATTTGGCTATAGACATATTGTACCACTCTTAGTTATTACGGACTGTTGGACTAGTCTCAAATCGATTTGACCAACAACGTCCTTTAACCAAGTTAGGAACATGTATCACCTCTTTTAGAGTGATCTCATTCCTTGAAGTCCTATTGAGGACAACCTCTCCAACCCCTTCTACTTTAGAGGTGGTGTTGCTTCACATGAACAACCTCTTACCCGTGGTTAGGGCGTAACCGGATCATTTGTGATCTAGATACTACGGCCTACTCCGGTTGCTTTGCGACCGAGTGTCCAATTTCTTTCTTGCCTTTCTTTAGGCCTTCGGATCATTCGGGAGACGGAAACTCTGGCCCACCTTACTAGGTGTCCATTACTTTTCCTATGAAATGAATTTTGGCCCCACTCCAGTCGCCCAGAGGCTTTATATGACTAAGTGTCCAATATCATCATATCAAAGGAATTTTGGCCCACTCCAATCACCCGGAGGCTTTGTATGACTGAGTGTCCAATATCATCCTATCAAAGGAATTTTGGCCCACTCTAGTCGCCCGGAGGCTTTGTATGACTGATTGTCCAATATCATCCTATGAAGGATCTTTTGTCAAATAGTATGACAGGCTGAACGTCTTTAGCTTTTAGTCTTCTTCCGTTATGATTGGTGCCCAGATAATTCTTGGCGCTTACTTAAGAGTGGTAAAAGTTTTCGCACAGTTAGTGGATCTTTCTCCATAGTATGTGCGACCATACTTTACACACTTTAGTAATTACACTTAAAAGAACGGATCTTCTTAAGTCGTTTACAAAATCCAATCTTTAAACGGAAAAGAAGATGAGATTAAACTTCGATTTGTTAAAGCATAAGGAATATAAATTATTTTCATATTCCTCCTTACTTTAATCCATTTTTAATCGACATAATTTAATCTTTATTCTTGACAAGTAAGAAAAACTACTTATCATTTAATCCTTATTCTTGACAAGTGAGAAAAATACTTATCCCAATTTCGGATTACGGCTCACTTCGGTCACTTCATCGACCGAGTGTCCATTTCCTTCTCACCATTATTCGGATCCTTTGTCCGGGACAGATATAGGCCTTCTCGCTACAAGATAGAATAACATCTTCACTCTTTTCCTCTTGTCCCAGTTGACATCCTCAGGCTCTCGTGAGCGCTTGTTCCCACCAGTCTTGGTAGCGGTGACACCATGAACACGTTCATCATCATCACTCTCTTCTACCAAAAAACCATTGCCATATCCAGATTTGGTCACACAACTTTTGACCGACATCTTTCGAACACTAATAGTAATACAATACAAATATTGTCTTAAGTTGTTGGGAGTTTTGCTCTATGGTACTTTATAAAGCAAGATACGAGAAGTATTTAACTATTACAAGTATTCGAAAGGATAAACAAAGATTCAATAATTCAACATGGAATCTGAAAATTACAATAGTTACACAAGTAAAAACTGGAAATTCCAGTTTTATAGAAGACGGAAAAATATAAATTGGTTTTTGCTGAGTCGAGTGTAGCACTCTGTCCTTAAGACAATATTGCCCCGTATGTATCCTTTATACGTCCTGGACAATTTGTCTCCCAAGATAAAACAGCAATGGAACCCTTGAGCAAAGGAAACTCAAGAGCTACCGTGAAGAATATTGAGTAACGAAATGATGCTTGGAAGTTGTAGGAAGAAAACTATTTCGGTTGTGTATTTTCGTGCACTGTTTTTCTGCATTTTCGTGCATATGTCTTAGTCCTCAACAATGGTGTAATGGGGTGTTTATATAGGAGAGGGAGGGGCTGTTTACTGCCTGAAAACTGCCTCCATATCAGAAGACCCACAGCCCACAGCCCGTGAACCCGAGAACCCGGAACCCGGAACTGGAACCGGACCGGACTGGCGGGCGGCGGCGCGCGTGTGGTCTTTCCTCGAACCGAAGCACATCTAGGTCCTCCCTCCTTTAAACACATGGGATACCCCTTGGGGTCCCAAACCCCAAACCAATTTCGAATCTTATATACACAACAATTCTTTCTTCCTCTACCGATGAGGGAGAATTACACACAATACCACACTTTCCATGCTTCAAACACCTTACTTCGTGAACCAATATCTCTTTCATTTCTCAATGAAATTTGACGATTCTTGGCCCTACGGTTATCTACGTACTTAGTAGATCATGCATGTGTGAAGAACCGGATTCTCCAACATACGTTACACTAGTGTTTAAGCCGTTAAAGTTGGTCGGTCGCAACTCCCGCCAAAGGCAAATTTCCAACATATATATACTCTTTCATTAATGAAAATAATTAAGTGATTATTTCTTTCAAGTACTCCTCAGAGTCTCTTAAATCATCATTGACAGATTGATAATAATTCAAACATAAATCATATATCACTTTCAAGCTATCGTCTTTTTTCTTGTTGAGAAAGGTGTGAATCTATTTTGTTGTTTCAGATGCGTTTGTCAATGTTAAGTTGATGGCCTGTTGTGTCAACTCATAAGGACTCCGATGAGGATTTAGGCCAAAAACTTACAAGCAAAACCTTGGATTTTGGATTTGATGCACACTTGGGAGAAGTGGTAACTTGTGCTTGGTGTCATTAAGGAAGCAACAATTAAATACTCCTATAAGATTAGTGTTGAGCAAGAAGAAGAAGATGTACTTGGTGTCATTAAGGAAGCAACAATTATAAGGATATACTTCAAAGTAAATATAGTTGTATCTCGAGAGGATTGTGTGTAGTAATGTGAGAGAATATTTTTCATTGAGTAGATTGATGCAAAGATCTAAATTTATCATCAATTTGATTAAATTTCCATACACGCATGTTCATTTTTATGCCATGCTTACACACTTTCCATTTGCCCAATTTATTTTTAGTATATAGAATTTATTTTGCCACTAACCTTAAGACCTTGTCCGTCTATCGGAATATTATATTTAAAATTTAATGCAAAATGGAGAAGTTTATGTGAATAATTAATCTTCAAAGCTTACCTTATTTATAAAAAAAAAAAAAAGGCAATTTCGTATAGCACGAGCATAAACATTGAAAGGGGTGTCAAATGCTACAAAAAGTAAAAACAAGAGATTGAATAAATCGAATGTCAATTCTGTTTCAGAATGACACCAATTATGTCGTCCGATACCAGTAACAATACTTAGCAAAACAGAAACTTTAAAGAGTAAATGCAACGGAATTTAAAGAATACAAAGGTTTAAAATTTTCATAAGTTATATATATTATATAACTTATGATGGCCAATGACCAGATGTATTGTATATATATAATATACAAAAATATAAATTCCTTTCTTTACAGATTTACAATATAAAATGGAAATGAATTAAAAGTTGAAGTCGCAGATGACTTCTGCCTGAAAATCTAATTAAGTAGACATAAAAACCTCTTATTACAATTGCTCCATACAAAACTAATCTAGAATCTAAACAACAATTGTAATGTTGGACAAAATGTTGTCGATACACTCAAGCAACACTTGTGAATCAAATTTCTAAGATGAAATCCCGAGAGCTCTCTTGGTATTTTTGTAATCTAATTCTGGATGTCGATACACTATTGTGGTCTCTCTATTTATAGCTGAGAGTTCCCTTGAAAGGCTCATTGATCGGTTGTGGAAGTTGAGGAAAAGATGGGCAGCTTGTGGTAGATGATTAAGGAGTGAAAATCTCAACAACTTTGACTTGTTCCTTACTCGACTTCTTCCCCAAGTTTTGACTATTTCTCCCACATTTTACACAGCTCCAATTCACTACGCCTAAGTCATTTTTACCTCACAGTAAAATAAAATATTACTACTTAACATGAAGTAAGGCAAAATTGTTCTAAAAAATGTTAGTCCGAGTGTTGCGTAAAATTTGTCCCAACATAATTACATATACATATAAATACTCAAAGATATATGTTGGTACAAATGTCACAACACCAAACGCAACAATAAGAATCTCCCTCTTTTTGCCTTTCTTCACAAAACTCATTACAAACCTAAATTGGCTTATGATATTGAGACAAATGTTGTCCGACATTTGTGATCAATAATATCAATGCTATGCTCCCCCTTAACCTGCGATGGCTTTCAAGTAATCATGCGTGTACCGATTCATAGGATTAGAAAAGAAGAAAGATGTTAGCACATATACACATATCATCCATTTATATAGATTTATATACAGACCATAAAAAGAAATATTTCATTGTCCACATAAATCAATAACCATCTGTCGAACAGTTAACTGCTCAGAATAAGTAACATTCACGACATTCATACAGTATCAACCAATAACAACAGCTCCTTATAACTCACCATACAACAGCAACAACTTCCATCAGCTTTCTACTCATGCATACTTGCTTCTCTGCACAGAACATCACATCAGCCTCTAGCATTCTTCCCCAGCTCCCCCTGCATCAACACTTCCTCTGCTTCCATAGGCTTCATCAACATCATTTTCTCCCATTTTTTGTGAAGAAAGCAACAACATGAAATGGTCTCTTGCTTGAATCAGAGCATTCCTCACAGCATCAACCTCAGAGATTTGTTTTTTTATCTTTGCAATTTGATTCACAAACCATTCAGTAGACAGTGGAGACTGTCTAGGACTAGTATTGCCAAGAATGTTGGTGACATTCCTGTCAACATCAGCACTATTTTCTTTCATATTCCAAGGTAGATCGATGACTCTGTCTCTCTACTCTTCAAAACTGCTTTGTTTACTGTGTACAGTTCAGGAGCCTTTCCTAATGTGTCCTCTCTTAGGCTTAAGACCTTGGGTAGTTAAAACTTTGTATATCAGAGAGGGATAAAGGAGGATTGGGGTTGATTCTTTTTGTTCCAAGTTGGCAACTTGATGGAAGATCATTTTGCCCAGATCAACTCTCAAACCTTTTCCAATTTTATACAGCATGGTGGCTTGTTCTGTAGTTACAATTGACTCATTCATTAAAGGAAGTCAATTGTGTATAGCAATTTTGTGAAGGGTGGCAAAAAATGACTGTTAATTTAGAGGCTGAACATCTAGAGATCCACTTATGCATTATACCTCATGTGAGGTACTCAATTAATTCATATCTATTGTCCACTACAGGGTCTGCTTCTCTAATATTCTTCTCAACATTTAATCGCATACATTGGTTTATAATAGCAGATGTGAAAAAATATACTATGTTATAGAGATATACCTTCCCAAATTTCTCCGAGAAAGTATCCTCTATAGCAGAATTCAAATTAGCATAAAACAACCTTACTATTTTATCAACATACGATCCTTTCTCAGTAACAGATCCTAGGAGTTGTGTTTCTTTTAAGAACTCTACCAAGTCATATTCTGAACAAGAGGCAATGTCTAATACTTTTTCAGACCTAATAACTATATTCTTATACCAGTCTCAATTATTAGAATTAGTTTTAGAATAGAATTTGTCTGAGTAGATAGATACCTCAAGGTCTGAATCAGATTCGATTTTGCTGGAGGATGTTGGTGTTTGTGTCTCTTCTGATGTTGGCTGAAATGTTGTGGAAACACTCGATTTAGCATACATGAGAATTCCATTTGGAAAGAATTGCTTTAGTGGAGTTTCATCAGGAACTTCTTCATTATCTTGAGACACATTTTGCGGTAATAAAGCAGTTGGTTCTTATTCACTCTCTTCAGTTGAGAGCACAAAGTATGTGTCGTCACCGTCATTGCTCGAGCAAGCAGGTATAGATGTATTAACTCTGGACCTTTTGTTGCTCGGCTCTTCACAAACTGTTCTCTCAAACATTCTACTCGATCGACGAATAGGGAAGGTGGGAGATCTTTATCTTTTACCCAATGCTGAAATATCAGATGTTTCATCAATATCTATTGGATTGTTGTCATCACCTGGGTAGCTAATGTCTAAATGTTCATCTAAACCTTTAAATACTATAGCTTTGGACAAGTCCTCTGTGGATGGTGAAGAAGATAACCGGCAGGGTTGCTGCGGTTTATTTTGCTCATACGATTCAGCGTTGATAGGAGGGCTTGTACTCATTGGGGTGTTGGTCGGAGTGTTGGCTGACATTGGAGGAGGTTTCCATCGGTGAATATTGTGGAGAAGGTTTTGGGAATTTAGGGTTTGAGATTGAGATTGAGAATGGAGTTTGGAATGGTGATGATTTCATTGGGTAGGTAGGATTATACCTGAGGTGTGATGTGATTTCCTTTTTTTTTTTAGGAAAAATCGAAAATGATAAAAAAAATAGCAAATGAGAGGAATATTTATTTACATGACTAACATTTCATAGCAACAAAATTTCTTAGTTTTAGGAGTTTCAGATTTATCTAATAACTTACACCTAAAATTTTGGGATAAAAATATAAACATCACGGTAGGAATTTAATTTAATCTTATCATTTTAAAGTTTGAAAGTCCTATTAAAACAAGACATAAAAATAGTGAGAAAAATCTAATTTTTTTCTAAAATCAGTTAAGAACAACATCCCAACATATATCACAATCTGAAAATGTGAACAATAATGTTGGCAATATTTTGGACAACACAAGTATTTTGATCCCACAAGAATTTTCAGATTTGGCAACAAACGAAGACACGTTTTATATGCACTTTATGAGTTTGACCACTGGATCAATGTAACATTTTCCCATCGTGTCCTTGATCTAATCATAAAACACATACAAAAGAGTTTTTCGTGTCAAAAATAAGAATACTTATTTAGTATTCTCAAAATTCTTTTGAAGCACTCGATACTCCTATAGAATAGGAACAATATATTTTCAAGGGCTTTGCCTATTTTTGCACAGTTGTCAAGTATTTGTAGATGCTTTGCCTTATTTTGATACTCTTTTTTATGATATATATGTATTTATATATCATCGCAGAAAACAGTATCATGTTGAAATTATATTCTTATTGAAGGATCATGTTTGTGTGACCAAACGTTATGCACCATATAACAATAATAATCAGTCAGTGATATTACATAGGTAAATGTCACCCGGAATGTTAGACAACATTTCAGCTGACATTCACAAAAAATATCTTTTTAGAGATTACATAGACCAAGAGATTTTTTCAAGCCAGCAACATATCTAATAATACGTTTCACGATATTTAAGTGGGACATTTTGGGACAGGCTAGAAAACGTGCACAAAAACAAACACTAAACATAATATATGGGCAACTAGTAATAAGATAAAGAAGGCTACCTATCATAGATCGATATAATGTTGAGTAGACATTTTCACCAACATTATCCTTACATACCTTTTGCGATGAACCCATTGGCGTCTTCATTTGTTTAACGTTCTCCATACCAAATCTTTTAACTAGATTCTTGGTATATTTACTCTGTGAGATGAAAATTCTATCTTAACTTTGCTTTATCTACAAGCCTAAGAAAAAAGTTAATTCCCCAATCATGCTCATTTCAAATGTTGATGACATAGATTCAACAAATGACTTTAGATAAGACTGTGAGGTCAAACCAAAGACTATGTCATCTACTTAGATTTGAGCAATAATAATATATACACCGTGACGTTTAATGAATAAAGTATGATCAACTTCACCTCAGTTAAAAGAAAATTCAAGAAGGAAGTTAGTTAAACGACCATACCATGCACGGGGGGCTTGTTTCATCCCATACAGAGCCTTTTTGAGCTTGTACACATAGTGTGGATGGTAAGGATCTTCAAATCCTTTTGGTTGTTCAACATAAAATTCCTTATCTAAATAATCATTTAAGAATGCACATTTTACATCAATTTGGTGTAAAGTAATTTTCATACAACAAGCAATAACAAGTAAAAGTCTAATTGACTCAATTCTAGCCACATGTGTGAATGTTTCGTCATAATCGATTCCTTCAACCCGAGTATAGCCTTGTGCAACTAGACGAGCTTTGTTTCTAACAAGTGTTTCCGATTCATCTGATTCATTTTTAAAAATCCAGTTAGTTCCAATTACATTCATATAATTTGGACGTGGAACTAAGTCCCAGACTTCATTTCGAGAAAATTGTTCAAGCTCTTCTTGCATTGCTTGAATCCAAAATTATCTTTGAGTGCTTCTAAAATATTTTTTGGTTCTAAAGTAGATACAAAATAAGAAAGACTAACCTCTTGGTATATGGTAGACATACACACATACCTTACCATTTCTCTATAGTTGAGTGGTTCTTTCCCTCTTGTTTTAATTCCTTCAAAAACTCCCCTATCACCTTGCCTGTGGGATGATTCTTCCTAACCTTGATGAGAGGTCCCTTCGAACTTGATCTAACAATTCATCATGTGACTACTCATACATGGCCTCTGTGGTCTCTATTCCAGGTTCAAATGTTGCTTCGGGTGTGGCAATATTTGGGGCAACATCTGATTCTTCAACAATCTGCGCATTGTCCACTGAAATTATAGTGTTATTTTTAGTTGTATTTCCTGAATGTTGTCCGTCGTGTTGGACAACATTATGAGAGACACGAGTTTGCTTACCTTTCAGACAATCTTCACATGCAGTTTTACCTTTATGGCTAGGATTAGGTAAGCCTCTAACCGTTTCATATGAGACCACTTTTCTAAATTACGGTAGTTGACGTGCCCCAACTTTTGATGCCATATTGTTGTGTCATCGATCTTAACATTATTGCATGTTTCTTGTCTTACAACAAGATAACAATTGTCACATGTTCTAGTACCTGTCATGACACATATATTTGCATCATTCGTAACTTTACAAGCATTCTTATTAAATTTTACCTCAAGATCGTCATCACATAGTTGACTAATACTAATCAAATTAGTCATTAAGCCATCCACATGTAAGACATTTCTTAAGGCAAGAAAATCAGGAACATCCAAGATTATTTTTTCAATTATTGTGCTTTTACTTCCACCTCCACAAATCATGTTTCCTCCATTGAATGACTCATAGTTCCTTAGAAATCATTTTGTACCTGTCATGTGGCGAGAACATCCACTATAAAAGTACTAAGAACTTGAAATGTTAGTTCTTAATGCAGTTATACAGACATTACAAGTTAAATCCATTTTAGGAACTCAAACTCTCTTAAAACAATTTTTATTTTTTCCTCTCGAAATGTTGGACAACATTTTAAGCAACATTTTGCTCTCAGAATGTTGAAGATTGTATGGTTTTAAGTGTCCAGGGGAGTTACAATAACTGTACACAAACTTCAGATTATTCTTTGATGTATATGAGAAACTCTTATGCATCCCCTTTTCTTTTACAAAACATATTTTCTTATTATTATCAAAGAATTTAGAGTAGTCAGTTTTAAGAGTGTTTTTGTACACAAATCATGCATGTAAAGGTTTACTAAAGTTAAGAATCTCATTCAATTTTGAAGTCCATGTGTTGAGCTTATGAAAGGTAGCTTCGGCTAAATCCAGTTTTGCACTAATCTTACCAAATTCAATATCTCTTTTGGTAAGTGCACCCTCTAGTCGGGTTATGCCTTTTAAATCTACATTCTCATGAGTTAAAGATTTTACCTTTGTGTCAAGTTGCTTGCTTTTTATGATTAAGGTTTTACAAAGATTTTGTAATTCGTTAATCATATCATCGTTGGAATCAACTTGATCCACACAATCAGTCTCACTAATAGAAATAAAATCACTAAAGCAATTAACATCATAATAATTAAAGAATTCATACCTTTCGGATGTCGCCGGGAGATGTAGATGTCGTTGCTGATGTTGAGGCAAATGTTGTGACATTTGAGACAACATTGTTGATGACATCGTCATTGTTCGATAGAGACTGTTCGAAAACAGTAGCCAGCATTGCTTTTGATTTGAATGCTTGATGTCCTTAATCTTCTCATTCGTCGTCCCTAAGAGAAACCTATAGACTCTTACCAAATTTTGTAAGCGTATTTGCACATTCGTTAGCATAATGACCCCAACCTGAGCATGCATGACATTGCACGGATTCAAGTTGTTTGGGATCAAATTTGGTACGATCCGAGTTTGTTTTTCTCGGTTGGGTTTTCTTTTTGTATATTTGGAATGAATCTAGTGGGCTTTTGATTGAAGACTTGGTTTTGGTGCTCTTTAGATTTATATTGATTTTTTCTCATTATTGAACTTCCTCACCATCGAATTGTATTTTCGAGTGAGTAAGGCAACATTTGCACCTTCATTAATTTTTTCAAGACTCTCATCCTCTTCTTCGATTTGACTCTCCGAGGAATGAACTTGAAGTGCCACATTCTTGCTTTTATACAATTCATTTTGATTCTCAATGTTCATCTCATAAGTTTTGAGTATGTTTATCAAGGTATGAAGGTCCATTGTGTCAAAATTGTGAGCTTCTTCAATAGCACAAATCTTTAAATTAAACTTTTCAAGAAGAGAACGAAAGCATTTTCAACAAGTTGAGTGTTAGTTAATGGTTCACCAAACACTTGACATTCATTTGAGATGTCAATCAACTTTTCAAAATACGATTTAATATCATCCGCTTCTTCCATCCTTAAACATTCATATTTGCTCATGAGTATGTGTAGCTTTTTTCGACGAACACTTGAGCTACCTTTACAATAAATTTGTAAAGTTTCTCATGCGTCCTTAGTCGTGGGGCAGTTTTGAATGAGTTTGAACATGTAAAGATTAATTCATCCAAAAATTGGATTTAAGACCTTTTCGTTAAAGCTAACATTATTGATTTTTTCGGTAGTCCGGATTCATTTTTAACAATAATGTCACCTTCTTCGTCCGGTGGCAACATTGAAACAACATACCCATTGGTTATAGAACTCAAGCACGAATATCAATTGATTTGATATGCGAACGTAGACGAATCTTTCAATAGACATAATTTGATCCATCTAAAATAGGAAGTGTACCAACAGTCAGATTTGTCGGATCCATAGCTTATGACAACAGGATCAATCACTTATTGTGTTAAGTGTCTGCTCTGATACCACTTGAAAGGGGTGTCAAATACTACGGAAAGTAAAAACAAGAGATGAAATAAATCGAATGTCAATTCTGTTTTAAAATGTCGTCAATTATGTCATCCGACACCAGTAACAACACTTAGTAAAATAAAAACTTGGGAAAAAGGTCATATTTGCCATACAACTTTTGGAAAAGGGTCATATTTTTGCCCTCTGTTAAAGTATGCTCAAATATGGCATTTTCGTTAGCAAAGTTGGCACATTTGGCCTCCATGGACGAAAATCCCAGTCAGTAGTCACATGTGATCCACGTGGATGCCACATGGGATCCACGTGGAGGGTGGGACCCACCTTGTCTTCAACAGCCATCACCACCACTGCTGTCTCCACCAGCCACCGCCGCCGCCGCCTCCACCAGCCGCCGCCTCCACCAGCCACCGCCACCACTGCCAAACGACTCCTCTGTAAGGTATCTTTAACCCAGCTGTAAATTTTGACCAAAACCACCTCTAAACTCAACAAAATCACCCCAATATTGAACCACAACTTCATAATAATGTAGAGATAGATTTCCCGAAATGTCCACTCAATTTAATCCAACAATTCACATATAAAAAATTTGAAATTCAAGCTTCATGGACTTTCAAGTTCTTCAATAGCGTTTTCACAAATTTAACCATATTTCGCCTTAATTCACAACTGATTACAATGAGTTTTAGCTCAACGAAATTAAACAAACCATTTCTTTTTTTTCTTTACCCAACAACCATCGAATTTTCAACTTGAAGCTCTCGATTCAACACCCAAACCCAGTGAGTTCAGTTTTGAAGCTCTCGACTCAACACACAAACCCACTTCAAGAAACTTTAGATTTTCAGTTCCTAAACAAGTTTCAAAGCATCAACACGTCCTAATTAAACTCTAGATTTCGGATTCAACACGGAATTCCCCACAAATTTGAAATTCGAACTTGAGGTGGGTTTAATGTATTTTCGGATTTTCTTTACTCAAATCGTTACACCCAGTTAATTCTGCTTCAATTTGAGCTCACCAATAACACCCCAACGAAACCCACCATCACCGTTTTCTACTCAAGAGCTCAAATGCACACACATTAATAAACTATTACTAGTTGTCACACCCCAACGAAGGTGGCGGTGGCTGGTGGAGGCGGCGGCGGCGGTGGCTGGTGGAGGCAGCGGTGGTGGAGGTGGCTGTTGAAGACAAGGTGGGTCCCACCCTCCACGTGGATCACATATGTCATCCATGTGGATCACACGTGGTTGCTGATGTGGAATTTCGTCCATGGAGGATAAATGTGCCAATTTTGCTAACGAAAAGGGCATATTTGAGCCCATACTTTAACGGAGGGCAAATATGACCTTTTTCGAAAATTGATGGTAAATGCATAGGAATTAAAAAAATACAAGTTTAAAATTTTCATAAGTTATATAATATATACAACTTATGATGGTTAATGACCATATGTATTGTATATATATATTTTATACAAAAATAAAAATTTCTTTCTTTACAAGATAAAATGGAAAATGATTAAAAGTTGAAGTCGTAGATGACTTCTGCTTGAAAAATCTAACTAAATAGACATAGATAATCTCTCATTACAATCGTTTCATACAAAACTAATCTAGAATCTAAATACAGCAATTGTAATGTTGGACAGAATGTTATCGACACACTCAGACAACACTTGTGATCTAGATTTTTGAGATGAAATCCCGAGAGCTCTCTTGATATTTTTGCAATATGATTCTGGATGTCGATACATTGTTGTGGCTCTCTATTTATACAGAGAGTTCCCTTGAAAGGCTCATCGATAAGGTTGTGGAAGTTGAGGAAAAGATGGACAACTTGTGATAGATGATTAAGGAGTGAAAATTTCAACAACTTTGACTTTCGTCAAGTTTTGACTCTTTCTCCCACGTTTTACACAACTCCAATTCATCACGCCTAAGTCATTTTACCTCACAGTAAAATAAAATATTATTGCTTAACGTGAAGTAAGACAAAACTGGTCTAAAAAATGTTAGTCTGAATGTTGCGTAACATTTGTCCCAACATATTTACATATACATATCAATACTAAAAAATATATGTTGATACAAATGTCACAACACCAAATGCAATATTAACAAACATCTTTAGATTTAGAAAAGGAATGTAAGAATTTGTGAGTGAACATTATTGTTTCACTTGAAATACTCTTTAAATAAGTTTTTTTATATATCACTAATATCTAAAGATTTTGTAGTAGTAAGAGAAGTTGAGAAACTGAGTGATCAATAAATTAAAAGCAAGAGATTGATGTTTCGAATAATAAAATAAATCAAGAATAAAATAATTTAAAATTTTATATTATTTCGACATGTCTTTCAGTTAAGCTCCCTTCTATTTTTGCATTTGGGGATCAACCTCAGACCAGACCGGTGAAAACTTTGCACACCTTCGTTTCCTTTTAGAAGGTCTACACTTCTCAGAGATTGTCTACCTGAAACCATCCATCGGCCTATAGGTCCTGACAAAATATCTCTATATAGAAATAGTTAATGTTATTTTCAGTTATAACATTTAATTTTACGTCTTTGCTGCAAAGAACTTTAATTCAATGATCATACATGAAATAACCTTCTGTGAAGTAATTCTTTGGATTTCTCATTAAAATTTGAAAGTTATAGCAAGTCATTGATCATATTAGATTAGTTTGAACTATTTGTGATTAAAAAAGAGTTTGGAAAAGACTTTGCAAAAGGAATTATAAGTCTTAATAGAGAGGGATTGAGGGTTTTGATAGCATTAAGATATCTCTTTTTTTAACTAGCTGGTTTTATTAATTATCAAGTGTAAATAGTTACAGTGATTAATACAATGATTAGTAATTATATTTCCACGAGGTGATTAATACAATGATTAGTTACCAAAAAATATACATTTTAGATTTTCTATAGTGTGTATTGAGTGCAATATAAATTTCTTTAAAATTTAATGTATCCGATTGGCTCAATGACAAGATGGACATATTAGCTCATATATCATAGCAATTTCAAACAATATATTGAATATTATCTTACCGATTGGTATATAACAATAAAATATTACAAAACATTTTCTTTGCGTATGTATGCACATCAACCATCTTTTCATTTGTTTTATATCATACAAAGTTCTGATGAAAATGAAAACTAGCCCAATTTATATATGTGTGAGTATCACGATCCAAATCGCAGAGTCGTGATGGCAATAACCCCAAGGGTCAGTAAGCCAATCAAAACCATCCAGCTAGGATTAAATAGAGAAACAAAGTGCGGAAATTGTTAAGTAAATTAATTTAAGTCTTAAAAGGTCTCATAGTGTAAATAATATGAAAATAATACAAACTTCCAAGACTAGTGTCACTTGTACAAGAACTATCTACGAAATACAGGTTGGGAATATATCCATAAATACATAATTGTCCAGAAATAAGAAGACATAATTAAGAAGTAAGAAAGAAGCATCCGGTTCCACGAATCTTCCATGTAGCTCACCCAGAATCCTAGAAATAGTTCCACAACGACGGGAAAGTCGCAAACTCCACTAGAACTAGGAATAGAACCTGCACATGAAAAGGTGCAGCAAGTGTAGCGTGAGAACAAAAACAACGGGTACTCAACATCATCGTCGACCGACCCTATCTTAAACAGAGACGAGGGATGGCCTATCGATTACTACTTTCACACTAACCGCCATTAGTTTACTATAATGACACAATATCCGAATCCACTCAAACCAAGAGTCCAAGCCTAGATTATAGCATCTAGTTTCCCAAACCTAATAAGGTATTCATGTTTCATATCAATAGAGTCAAATAATATAAGATTTAAGCCTAAGCGTAAGAACCTCTCACTACTCAAGAACACTCAAATAGCCATCTAGCATGATGAACCGACAATTACGCAGTTTAGGCAAACAAACAACAAGGAAAGAATGAGTAAATGATATGGAATGTAGATGCTATGCAATGCAAGGCCTTTGTTTCTCATCACCGATATACATACATTCGAATGTCAATGAATCGTGACCCATGGGGACTCGCGAGATCCATCTATCATTTAGGCTCACACACAATATCTACGTATAATCACACAACATGCTCACATAGTACCTATGTATGCTCACACAACAGGCTCACACAGTACCTAAGTATAATCACATAGCAGGCTCACACAGTACCTAAGTATGCTCACACCATACCTAAGTATAATCACACAACTACTATACTCGTCTATTTCCACACTTATTTGTACATTATAAAGTGTAATTATGATATGCACAACAATAACAAACAATTATATGCCACACATGTTATTATAGTATGAAGCATGAATATAGTATGCTCAATAACAAAAAGCAATTATAGGCCACACATGTTAATACATTATGAATCATAAATATAGTATGCTCAACAACAAGAAATAATTATAGGCCACACAAGTTCTAACTTAGTCATTTAGATAATAAATACTCGATCTTTAGCTTCTTTTCATTTTACACGAATATGATGAAATGAAAGGGACACACAGTCATATAACACACATACAAATAATAATATCACGAAAAGTATGGGCTTCATACCCCACTTACGGATCCAAAGGATCGTATTATACTATCAGCTAGTGCCCAAAGCGTGGCATTCTTCTAAGTAATTTAATGCACAAATACCCATAATATGGCACTGGTACCCAATACGAGTGCTCATCACCTCACAAGTATCGGTAGCCTCTTATAATTCCCATTATTTCCATCTTTAGTTAATTCATTTAATGCAGCCATGACACTTAAGTAAGGTACAAGATCTCAACTTGCTTGGAATAGGAGTGCGATATATGCAAGGAAGCTTTGTCTTTTTGTAACGCCTCCAGAAGGTCCAAATCTAATAAAATATGAGAAGTACATCTATACACGAGTCCATCGATACCCATATTGCTATATAAAACTTTCAGACCCAAAAAGTCACCCAGATATAGGACACCGAGCCTCGAAGGACGAATTCAAAAATTTATTTCAAAATGAGTTTACCCATCATCTATGGAGTCTATATATCAAATATCATCCAAAACTAACATTAATTTCATAGTCAATTGAAGAACTTCCTTTTTTCTCAACCTAGGGTTACCCCCCTAACTTCCTCATCCCAAATCATGATATCTAGCATGAAATCCTTTAATAATCGAAGATATAATCATAAGAGAGTGATTAAAAACTTACCAACTTGAAGAATCTTGAAAATCTTCTCAAAAAGCTCTCCAAACTAAGACCGCAAGCACAAAATATGAGAATAAAATGTCAAAGCTCGAAATGAAGTTTTAAGTTCTGCCCAACAACTTTTCCCTTTGCGATCGCGAAACCCATCCACACGATTGCGAGGACACATAAAATCCACAATCACGGAGCTTGGTCACTCGCTTCATCGTGATCGCGACCTTGCTCCACGCGATCGCGTAGAGCACACCAATAGTTGCATATAAAAAATTTCTGGTGTGTTTCAAACCTCAATCCGACCATCAAAACTCATCCGGGACCCCGGACACAAAAATATTTTTTAATCGCTTAAATGAAAACTTTAATACAATTTACTTACCTTTCTAAGAACGACGTTGTAGCTGGTAAGTCGCAATCATTATTTTCACATTGAATTTTTTGTTGAAAAATGTTCAGTGATTATTTTCCACTTAATGTCAGTGGGGAAAAATCTAGATAGTAGTTATTTTTTAATATGTTCTATTAGAAATCCCTTTTAAAATAAATTAAGAAGGACTTAATTCCATAATTTCGCTTTTCTTTCCCCTCTTCATCATGTTAAGTTATCTAAAATTTTAAGGGTAGAAAAGTACAAGATGCATGCCTCACATTATCTTCTACAATTCTATGAAAAGATAAGTATATAATTGTTTCTTTAATGCCACGTTGAGTAGCGTAAAATATTAATTGTTTTACCATTTTAAAATTTATTTATCCTATTAACTCAATGACAAGGTGGACATGATCTTATCGATCAATATATCAACAAAACATTACAAAGTATTTTCGTTGTGTATATATATGCACATCAACCATCTTTCCATATGCTTTATATCAACACAAAGTTCTGATGAAAATGAATATTAGCACTGATTTATATGCTTGTCAACTTACATACGTGCTTATATAAAATAATTTGTAATCACTTCAATGTCAAACTGAACCCAAGTAGCTCCTAACCAATGATTTATCATTTACTTACCTCTCTAAGAGCGAAAACTATAGCCGGCAAGTCGGCATCAGTGGTCAGTTGAACAATCTTTTCCAGAAAAGTATATTGTTTATTGTTTAAGTATACACGTGATATACACTTAGTATAAGTGTATATCACGTGATTTGGTCACGGTAATTGTACATGCTTGTTCATAGTAGTTTAGGTAATATTATTTGGGTATAATTAGTATTGTACACTTACCATAATTGTATTACCATAATTGTATAATTAGTGTCCAAGTAGAATAAGGTTTTAGGAGTAGAATAAGAATATGATTTTCCTATTATGGAAATATGTAAATTGTATATATACTCTTTCAATTAATGAAAATAATCAAGAGATTATTTCTTTTATGGTATCAAGAGTCTAGGTTAATATTTTCTCCCAATTTCTCCCAAAATTTCCGTCCAAAGCGCCGGAATCCGACCTCCCTTCCTCGGTTTCCGTGCCCGGAAATTACTTTTCTCTTCCCAAAATTTTTATTCATCACATCTTGCGTTGCTATTATGACTAAGAACACGTTTCACTCTACCCTTCCCGTGTCAAATATCAAGAATCATATCCCAATTGTTCTTGAAATAGAAAACCTCCAATATGCGACGTGGGCCGAACTGTGCAAAGTTCATGCACGCTCGCATCAAGTTCTCCATCACATTATCCTCACAGCACCTACGGGTACCAAGGTGCCAAAACCCGAGGATGATCCGAAGTTATGGACCACACTTGATGCTACTGTTCTTCAGTGGATATATTCTACTATTTCTGTCGACCTGCTGCAAAAGATTATCGAACCAGACGCTACGGCGATGGCGGCTTGGAATAGAGTACGTGATATATTCCAAGATAATCAAAATTCTCGTGTTGTTACCTTGGAGCAGGAATTCTCCCACGTCAATATGGAAGATTTTCCTAACGTTTCGGCATATTGCAAAAGGTTGAAGGAGTTGGCAGACCAACTCCGCAACGTTGGTGCGCCAGTTACCAACGACCGTCTTGTCCTTCAGATGGTTGCAGGACTTTCAGAGGCATATAGTGGTGTTGGCACGCTTCTTCGTCAGAGCAACCCTCTTCCACAATTTTATCAGGCTCATTCTATGCTTACCTTCGAAAAAGCCGGCTTGGCCAAAAGGCGGCTACCGGTGCTAGTCCCGTAGTCATGATGACGTCCTCTACAAATTCTCCGGGGGGTGTTGATAATTCCTGCCAAAATCGTACTCATGGTGGCGGCAAAAATAGTCGGAAAAATAAAGCTAAAAATTGCACGGGCAAACGCGGTGGTTTCAGAGATGGTCATGGTGGCAGTGGGTCTCGGAATAATGGCAGTGGGCCACAACCCAACTGGTCCCAGCCTTGGGCCCCTTGGCCATGGGCCTAGGCCAGTGGGCAGTGGCCCAACAGTCCCTACGGCCCAACAGTTTCGACGTCTGGCTACTGGACTGCCCATCAACATTTTTCCAGGCCCAATCCAGTTTGGCCCAGTGGTTATCGCCCCAGTTCTGGGCGGGACAGCAACCCGGTGTACTTAGGGCCCCGCCCCCTCAGGCCCATCATGCTGCAGGCCCCACTCCTACCAACATTGAAGCCGCGATGCACACGTTTGGAATAAATCCTTCGGATCCAAATTGGTACATGGACACCGGCGCCACTACTCACATGACGTCCGACTCAGGTACTCTCTCGTCTTATTCTAATTTGAGCAACAATCATGGTATAATTGTTGGTAATGGTAATTCAATTTCAATTCGTGGTTATGGTCATAAAACGTTGTCTCCCCCCCATCCACCCCTTATTTTGAAAAATACCCTTCACACTCCAAAATTGATTAAAAATTTGGTGTCTTTCCGAAAATTCACCACTGATAATTCCGTTTCAATAGAATTTGATCTATTTGGTTTTTCTGTGACGGATTTCAAGATGGGGAGTCCTTCCATGAGGTGTGATAGTAGGGGCGATCTTTATCTTATCACACCAAGTTTCGGTTTCTCGAGTCACGCATTGCCATCCACTTTTGCAGCTCTGGCTCCTTTCTTGTGGCATGATCGTCTAGGTCATCCGGGATCTTCTATTTTGTCTTCCTTAGATAAAAACAATTTTATTTCTTGTAAGGGTGCGCGTAGTACTACGAATTGTCAATCTTGTTCTTTAAAAAAAATAGTTAAGTTGCCATTTGTAGACTCTAATTCTCATACTTTAATGATATTTGATATTATTCATAGTGATTTATGAACGTCTCCTGTTCTTAGTTCTTTGGGTCATCGGTATTATGTTCTCTTTTTGGATGATTATTCTAAGTTTTTATGGACTTTTCCGATAGCGAAAAAATCTCAAGTTTTTTCCATTTTCTTAAAATTTAGAGCATTCATTAGAACTCAATTCAAACGGGACATAAAAAAATATTCAATGTGATAATGGCAAAGAATATGACAATGGGGTGTTTCGGGAATTTTGTGCTAATAATGGAATTAATTTTAATTTTTCGTGTCCTCATACGTCTTCACAAAATGGGAAAGCCGAATGAAAAATTCATACCATTAATAACATTATCCGAACTTTATTGATTCATGCTTCCGTACCCCCTCCTTTTTGGCATCATGTTCTACAAATGGCTACATATATTCTTAACATCCTTTCTTCCAAAGGTTTGACATATTCGTCCCCTCTTCAAATTTTATATAATAAGACTCCTTCGTATTCACATCTTAGGGTCTTTGGGTGCTTGTGTTATCCACTCTTTCCGTCCACCACAATTAACAAACTTCAGGACCGTTCTACCCCTTGTGTATTTTTGTGTTATCCGTCAAATCATCGTGGTTTCAAATGTTTTGATTTATCATCTAATAAAATAATCATTAGTCGCCATGTAATCTTTGATTAATCCCAAATTCCATTTGCCAAGGTAAGTAGTCCCGTGCCTAGTTCGTATAATTTTTTGGCTGATGATATATCCCCGTATATTATTCACCATTTTTTGGACGTGTCTCGCACCCCAAATCCACCAGCGGGCCCACTACCCGGTGGCCCCACAGTTTCAGTCATGGTAACCATTCCCAAAACTGGACCAGTGACGAGAATTGGGCCAAATTCCCAGCCCATTATCGCCACTGTTCCAGTGATGGGTTCCAGCCCAGTCCCGTCACCACTTTTCAGTGTTGGGCCAGCAGGACCACTGCCTGTAGGTTTCCCATGTGGCATCTAGTTTGTAATATAGTGTTAAGGCTAAGTCTTTATGTTCATCTTTTAATGATATACTAAAATCTGATTGTACTGTAAATTTTAGCTTTTGGTATATTAAATTTCCTTTTATTACTGATATTAGAGAATCTTGTTGATTACCTAATATTCTATCATCTAATATGTATATTTGTATAGGTGTATCTATGTTCTTCTGAAAATATGTTTTTTTATGGTAAATTCTACTCCTCCAAAGTATATATTTCTATATTTTTTAGCTTCTTTAGTAGATAGTTTTGCGAACTCTCTTTTTATTACTTCATCTGTTATTAAGTTTATTTTTGTTCTTCCATTTATACTAGTTGTGTCTATTATATTTTCATGCTTTTGTGCTATATATATCTTATATCTTTATTTCTTTCAAACCATTTTGTTTTAAATATTTTCTTTATAGATAGTTCTTCCTTTTCATCTTGTATTTTCTGATATATTTCTGGTTTAAAGCTTAATGTTTGTGTCATTCCTCCTTCATATGTATTCATTTGGTATTAGGGTTCGTTAGATTCTTCTACTATCTCTTTTCCTTTATCCATATTTTAATATGTTGATGTACTTATACTGTTCTTCTATAACATCTTGTAAGTCTTTTAATTCGTTATCTTTTCTGATTATTTGTCGTAATTTTTCTTCTCTTAGTTTCATATTTTCTTCCTCTTTTTTTCTTAATCTTTCTTCATTTAGGGCAATCATGTTTCTTAAGATTGTAACAGTATTTTTTTTGTTCACTTACTTGTTGGGAATATTCTTGTAGACGTTGATCTTTATCTTTTATAAGATCTATGCTTATTCTACAACTTACTATATGTTGGTTTATATCTCTATTACATGTAAGGGGTGTTTCAGCTATTATTCTAAGTTCTCTTAACTTATTTTGTTGTTCTATTAATTTATTTTCATCCATAATGTTCTATTGTCATTCGTAGGTCTTCGTTCAAATCTGCTATTACCTAGTTTTATCTAATTATTTCAGTGTTGAGATCTATCAATTCTCTGTATATTCTTATAACCTCATCTAAATTTGTACTTATTTCTGCTAAGTCAGTCTCTTCATCTATCATTTCATAATCTTCCAGTCTTTTTATTGCTAATTTTTTTCTTAATTCTATTAAATCACTATAATATTTTAACAGTATTTCATTGTGGTTTCTTCTTTGTATTAAGAGGTGTTTTAGTGCTTTAAATAAAAAATTTCTTTTATTTAACATTCTAGTTTGGCAAAATTCTGGACGTTTCTTCATTGTTTATAACCTATTCCTTTTACAAGCTCTGATACCATTTTTATGGGCGGATCTTTTCATCATCTAACAACCCTAAAGAGGGTAGAAATATAGATGGTATATTAACATAGTTACATGTAAGTTTATCAAATAATAAGCATGTAGTACGGAAGCATGTATTATCAACTCAAAATTTATTTTTTAAATAAAAGTCTATAACCTTCTATCAGTATTTAATATCATAATTGCATAGACCTATAGTTATCAAGATCGTAATTAGAAACACATAGTCTGAAAACATATCTCTTAGCAGAATTTCAAGATCACCGGAGATACCCAACCCACCCTGGATCTGCATCCCTTTTTCCTCACTGGATTCGACGGGATAAATGGCATAGGTGCTGAGAGTTGCTCGACAGACTCTTTCTTAAAATTTCTTTTAAGAGACAGTATTTTATGGACTAGTATGGTTCTAAGTATAAGCTTTTAAAATATCTATTCTCTGGTATTATGATATTATTCTTGATATTGGTTATAGACTAGAAAAGGGGTTTAGCTAGACATGAGAGAGAGTATTTCAAAGATTTGAAGCTGTTGTATTTCAAAAGATGATCTTCAAATGTTACAATGAGACTCTTTATATAGATAACCTCGGTTGCTTACATTATTGGTATGCTGAAAAGTCTAAAAGCCAATAGTATTTTTTGTTACAAAAATCGTAATGTAAATAGTACTTTGTCTCTTATCATTGCAGGCTTTTCTTCAAAGTTTTTTGTCATTGTTGCCATTTTTTCAACTTTATCAGCTATCATCTTTTCTTTGATTTCTTGTGGGTCTGGCGACTTTTGGTTGCTTTCTTCCACAAGCATCTTGCAAGCTGTCCTTTTTTGCATAATGTTTTTTAATAGATACTCCTATAGAATAGGAATGGTATCTCTTTTAGTAGTATGATGGTAATATATAATAATATATGGGTTTGTTGTAGTTAAACTACATTGGGCCGTATCAATTTGTTACATTGTGGCTTTCTGTAGTTATACTACATTGGGCCGTTCATGGGAAAGGATTAGAGGATCCTTCTTTTTTATAGTAGTATGAGTAGTATTGGTATCATTTTTTATACTGATAACATGCCTTTTCCTCTGGCCCATCAGAAGCTTGTATTGTTCCACAGTTGCACCGGAGTGATTGTGTTTCAGGTTTATGATCCGGTCATGCATATTTGTAAGTTGCATGGTATCTTGAGATAATACGTCGTTGTTGTAGTATAGGGTAATAATTTCTTCAATTTCTCCACCTTTGTAATTTCTAATAATGCTAGCTTTACCTGCTCTTAACATAACTTCAATTTTTTATTTTAATATTAATAGTCCAATAGCTCTTTTGACACTCTGCCATTCTTGAAATTTTTCCAGGGTACATGGTATTTTCATCTTGAGATCTTCATCATCTCCACTAATGTTGCTATTTTTTCCGGTTTTGAACAGTTGACATATTATAATAGGTTTTCCCGTTAGATCTGTTGAGGCATCAAATAGTTGTATACCATAGATACCTTTTCCAAATGATTCCATCATTGCTTGAGCGGATTGTACTATAACAGTAGGTAATTTAGCAATATTGTAAAATGTTTCATCTACTAGTATTTTATCTATAAAACAATAAGTAAATAGTTTTGCAACTATATCAGAGTTAGATTTTTCATTACATAAAAATCTTGGGTATTTGCTAAGTTTTGCACTTTGTAAAATATGAGGGTTAGATTTATAGTCATAAAATTTATTTATTTGTTCGTAAGCTGTAATGTATTCAGGTGCAAACTTCAATTTTCACTCATTGATACTGCTGTTGGATTTTGAGAAGATGAGGTTGTTATGGTAGATGGCATAGTGGATGGCTTGGTTTTTCTGTAGTAGATAGAGGGGTTTTTAGGTTTTGTAGGTTTTTGAAGTCTCGAAAGGATTATGTCAGTTGATCTACCAGATGTGCATTTTCTTGCATTTTGGTTGTAATGGTTTCATTGTTTTGCTTGATGATTTTTGTAACACTGGTAATATATTCTTCAAATTTTTCATTGCTGGTTGATATCGTTATACCTGCTAAGAAAATCAGCTAGAATATTTTTAGTTCAAGATATATTTTTAACAATAAAATCATAACAATAAAAGAATGATTGTCACTTCCTTCTTTTGTTTAGTTCTGGTAAAGGGTCTATTTTATTTGTAATGAAAGCTCTTACTTGGGTATTATCTGTTCTAACAACAAATTTTACTGGTAATAGGTGATAATGAAATCTCTTTATTCCAAATTTTACTACTAATAGTTCTTTTTCGTTAATATGATAATTTTCTCATTTGGTTTCCATGTTCCACCTCCATATCCACAAATTAGTGTTTTTTCTTTATCTATATCCTCTTTATCATATGCTATGAGGACTGCTCCTCATCCTATATCACTAGCATCAGTAAAAAGTTCAAGTTGATCTAGTTCTGTTGGTATTCTCTGTTTTGGAAAAGCTTTTACTTTTTCCTTGATTTTATTTATGGCTTTAGTATGTTCTTCCTTCCATTCAAATGTTATACTTTTTCTAGTTAATTCTTGTAATAACTTTCTTAAGAGTGGTAAATCCTTTATATGGTCTGACGCATAGTTTACTACTCCTAAAAATTATTGTACCTCTTTTTTTATCTTTAAATTTTTTATTTTTCTTACAATGTTTTCTTGTAATTGTAATCCTTCATTATCTATTATGTATCCCAAATATTCTATGCTATTCTTAAAGATTTCAGATTTCTTTTCACATAATAATATTACATGTTGTTTCACAGTTTTTATAAATTCTTCTAGATGTTTTATATGTTTTTCCAAACCATCACTATATATTAATATGTCATCAACATATACTAAACAAAATTTTGTCAATTTTCTGAACACTTGGTCCATCCTTCTTTGAAATATTTTTGGTGCATTTTTTAATCCAAAGGGTAGTACATTCCATTCGTAATGTCCTTGAGGGGCACTAAAGGCCGTTAAAGATTTTGATTTTTTTTTAGTTTTATTTGTCAAAATCCACTTTTACAATCAAATTTAATGAACCATTTTTTATTTTCTAATCTATTAATAAGGTTTCTTTTGTATGGTAAAAAATATCCATCAAATATTATCTTTTTGTTTAGTTCTCTATAATCAATCACCATTCTAGCCTTTCCTCTTTTTTATTCACTATGTTTTCTAACTAAAAAGACCGTGCTACTATGTGGACTTTTACTCTCTTCTATCAATTTTAATTCTAATAATTCTTTTAGTTTGATTTCAAACTCTTTTCGATCTGTTGGGTTATACCTAATAGGTTTAGATCTAACTAAATCACTGGAATTTATTAACTTGATTTCAGCATATATTTTTTCTTTCTCCCATAGTTGCATTGGGTTTATACCGAAATTTATTTTTAATATTTTGAGATATTTTTCTCTTAATAATTGTAGGTTACTATTCCTATCTGATCTTATGCTACACATTCTTAGTGTGTGTATTGGTAGTACTTTCTTAGTATTATCCACTTATTACAAGGCGTTTGTAAGCTAAAAGTAGTATTATTTATCACTTGTGTTTTAAAGTAGTCTTATTTATCACTTGTGTTCTAAAGTAGTTTAGGAAATTGTTTCCTAACAATTCTTGTTGTTTCATATCATTCAGTTGGTATATTACTAGTAGTCTAAATATTGTCTTTCCTAATATTATTCTCATATTTTCTGCTATTATATCCAATTCTTTTGTTTGTTCGTTAAAGCCTGATACTCTTGTTCTATGTGTTTTAGATCTCTTCCATATGTGTGGTTCTAATACCTCTTTCTTTGCTAGACATAAGTCTGCTCCACTGTCAATAAAGATCTTTTGTTTTATCATTTTATTAGGCTTGTATTCTATATGAGCTTCTATATAGATTGCTACCATCTAATTATCATTTTTGTTCCAAATCTATCTTTCTTAATCTTTATTGAAGCTCCTCATCTTGTTCCATTTCTCTTACTTCCTCTAGTAGTTTTTCCATCTTATTTCACTCAATCTTTCTCTTATTCTGCTAAGGTTTTTAGTAATCTTTTTGTATCTATCATTATAGTATTTATTTTCTGTTTCACTAGTAGTTGTAGTTGTAATAAGCTTATGACGAACATACCTTTCATATTGTATCCAGTAATTTCTTTCTTCTAATAATTTTCTTTTTTCTTCTTGTAATTCCATTTAGTCAGAACTACTTTCGCTTTCTGAGTTTTGGTTAATAAAGTTAATAATTTCTAATTCTGATTCACTTTGTTCATCAGTTTTACTGACATAAAAGTCTTCATATTCATACTATTTATTATTGTCTTATTTTATTTGTTGTAGACTCGTTATAAATTGTGTTGTATTTATATATTTTACACCTTTTTTCTTTACCTTTGGGACATTTATTAGCATAATGTCATTTTTCATTGCAATTCCAACATTTACATTCTTTAATTTTTTCTTCTTCTAATGGTTTTATGTATTTTCTTTTCCTAAATTTTCTCTTATGTTTAAATTTTTTCCTGGTTTCAGGGGTATTTCTATATCTTTTAAATCTCTTTTTCCTATAAGGTTTGTAATAAGGTTGTTGGTTTTGTCAATTGTAATTATTATATCTTTTATATTTCTTGTGTTGATATCTCTTTTTATGACCTTTCTTATATTTCTTTTCTCTTCTATTATCATCACAGCCAAACTAGTCTTTTTTCTGTAAATCCACATATCTCTCTTAATCCTATTTTCTTATCTTTTTTAATCTTGTGTTGCATTCTATATTCTTCACATTTTCGCATTAGGTATCTCTTAATACTCTTATTCTTTCTCCTAATGTATTTTCTCTTGGTTCTAGTTGAGTATATTCTTTTGATATCTCAGTATTATAAGGTATTGGTAAGTGGTCATAATAGAGTTGTTGATTTATTAAACCTTCTTGTTGTAAAAATCTTGCTTCATAGAAGAACTTACTAAAACTTATTGTATTTCTGATAATTTATTAATTTTACAACATTTCATGTTGTTTAGATTCATTATTATCTCAGTTTTTCTTTCTGCAAGTACGTTTTCTCGTGCTACTAACCATTTTTCTACTAAAAATTCTCTTTTTAGTATAATATCAAATATTATTAACATAGATTTCCAATCTCCTGCATGGCTAAATACTTCTCCTCTTAATTGGTATGCTATAGATTCTATCCAATAAGCTACCTTTCCGATTAATGATTTAGATATCAAGTCATACATATATTCTAGGTTTTCTGTTTGTGTAGAGTTCATTAATGCTATATACATTCCAAGATTCCAATCATTTATTTTTCTTCCTATTTCTTGTTCATCATAAACATTATCTAAGTCTAAAAAATATCCATTGTAATTTACACCTTGTGCCATTGATCCTACAAATTCTTTAAATTCAGCTTGTTGTCCTACTTGTATATGATTTGATAATCTAGTTCATTTTCTTGTTATTATTTCTAGATTAGGGTCTACTAATTCTTATTCATGATAATCATTTACATCCTCATTTATTATATCATCAATTTCTATTTCTGTTTCTATAGGCTTATTAAATTCATCTTCTATATCACTTTCAGGTTCATCTTCTATGATTGCATTTACGCTTTTCTTTTTTTGTAAGGCTTCTATTATCTGGTCGTTTTCTTGTACTATTTCTGAGTCTTCTTCTTCTTCTATGAATTCTGCTACTTGTATCTTTTGATTAGCTAATTCAATGTTCTTATCCTCGTCTGTATCACTCTCAGTTTTTTCATTACTAGTTGTACTTTCATCGCTTGTTTTAATAATTTTTCTTACTTTATTTTTTCCTTTTAACCTTTTTATCTCTTCTCTAAGGATTTGTATTTCTTCTTTTAATTCTCCTAATTCTTGTTTTACCTCATTTAATTCTTGTTTTACTTCATTCAATTCTTCTTTTGTTTGTTTCAACTCTACTTTGGTTTCTTTTAGTATTTTCTTTGTATCTTTAAATTTGTGTTTATATTTTTTATATTTGTTATACCATTCTTCATTATTGTGTGATCTCAATTTGGTATTTTCTGTTTTTAATTCACATATTTGTTGTTCTTGTTTATCTAGTTTTAGATTTAAATATTTGTTGGTTGTTTTTTCTGCGTCTTTTAAGTAAATTTTCACCTTTTGAATTGTTATTACTGTCTGATGTAGTTTTTTCTTTCTTTCTTATTGGTTCATACTTGTATCTTTCTCTTTCTATTATATTTTTCCCATGATTTTTTTAAAACGTAAGTACACTAGGTTCTTGGTTTTCCATTAAAATTATCATTTTTTACTTAATATTGCTAAACTATCTAATATTTTTTCTACTTTCTTCCACAATTTTGGTTTTATTTTACTAATGTCTACCATTATAGGTTCTTTACTTCTTCTCTAAGCATCTATCGGTACAATTTCTGGTTGTTGAGTTGTAGTATTAATTATTGTGTTTTCTTTGCTTGTACTAGGTTCATTTTCTCCTTCTACTTGTTTACCATTCTCTCCTTCTACTTGTTTTACCTTTACCTTTATTTGTCTCTTCTACTAATATGTTAAGTTTTTCTAGTATTATTTTAAATGTTGGTACTTCAGATACATTCCATAATTTTGTTAATTCTTCTGATTTTCTTTTATTTCTTCCATCATTATTAATGTATTTTTCATTTTTTCTCTTACTATTATTTCTTCCCATAACACATTAATTTTTTTCGTTAGGGTTAGTCAGGATTATTTATTCTCTTTTTCCATCCGTTTCCCATATCTATTCATATTTTGTCAAATTTATCACATTGTTGTTCTAACTGTTTTATTTTTTCTTCTAGTTTTATTTCTTTTGCCTTGTATTTTAAGTATTTGACTTGTGAAAATATTTCTTCTGATAAAGCTGTTTTTATTATTTTTAATTTATGTTTTTCTCTATTATTTTTCTTTGTATATTCATACTTTATTTATGAATCTTGTTTTCCCTTGGTCATTTATTTCAATTCCGTTATTATTTATATTATAATTTATCATGGTTAAAAAAAGTAGTTCATTGAAACTGTCATATTCTATTACTCCTATATTTATCTTATATTCTAAATCTTGGATTTTGAATCTTAAATAATACTTTTGGTAATTATTATTTCTCTTTCATTTTCAGGATAATTATAAGTTTGTGGATCTATTAAATCACAATCATTTTCATCAATCTTACTTATATGTATAAAACTTTTAATAGCTCCAGTATTTATTTCAGCTATACAATCTGTTGTTATTATACCTTTAAATATTATTACCATAATTTTTAATCTATTTGTGTTTATATTTATTAAATCTAATAATCTAGGTTGTATATCACTACTTTGTCGTGACATTATTGGTTCTATTGTAATATTCAGTCTAGATCCTTCTATTTTTGGTATTAATTTTTTTTACGGTGTCAGGGTTCTGGTATTAAAATCCATATATATTTCTTCTGGTATAGTTATCTTGAAATTTTCTTTATGTTCCATTTGTTCTAATATTTCTTGGTACATTTTTGGTACTAAGATATTCGTTTGATGTTTTTTTTCACATGGTGATTTCCGGTTAGGGCATATATCATTTTTATTTCTATACTTATAACTTTACTTCCTGGTGACATAATTATTCCATCTAGTTTGTAATATAGTGTTAAGGCTAAGTCTTTATGTTTATCTTTTAATGATATACTAAAATCTGGTTGTACTTTAAATTCTTACTTGGGTATTATCTGTTCTAACAACAAATTTTACTGGTAATAGGTGATAATGAAATCTCTTTATTCCAAATTTTACTGCTAATAGTTCTTTTTTGTTAATTTGATAATTTTTCTCATTTGGTTTCCATGTTCCACCTCAATATCCACAAATTAGTGGTTTTTCTTTAACTATATCCTCTTTATCATATGCTATGAGGACTGCTCCACATCCTATATCAGTAGCATCAGTAAAAAGTTCTAGTTGATCTAGTTTTGTTGGTATTCTATGTTTTGGCAAGACTTTCACTTTTTCCTTGATTTTATTTATGGTTGTAGTGTGTTCTTTCTTCCATTCAAAGGTTATACTTTTTCTAGTTAATTCTTGTAATGGCCTTCTTAAGAGTGATAAATCATTTATATGGTCTGACACATATTTTACTACTCCTAGAAATTGTTGTACCTCTTTTTTTCTCTCTAATTTATCTTTAAATTTTTTTATTTTTGTTACAATGTGTTCTTGTAATTGTAATCCTTCATTATCTATTATGTATCCCAAATATTCTATACTATTCTTAAAGATTTCAGATTTTTTTTCAGATAATAATATTTCATGTTGTTTCACAGTTTTTATAAGTTCGTCTAGATGTTTTATATGTTTTTTCCAAATCATCACTATATATTAATATGTCATCAACATATACTATACAAAATTCTGTCAATTTTCTGAACACTTGGTCCATCCTTCTTTGAAATATTTGTGGTGCATTTTTTAATCCAAAGGGTAGTACATTCCATTCGTAATGTCCTTGAGGGGCACTAAAGGCCGTTAAAGACTTCGATTTTTTTTAGTTTTATTTGCCAAAATCCACTTTTACAATCAAATTTACTAAACCATTTTTTATTTCCTAATCTATTGATAAGGTTTCTTTTGTATGGTAAAAAATATCCATCAAATATTGTCTTTTTGTTTAGTTCTCTATAATCAATCATCATTCTAGCATTTCCTCTTTTTTGTTCACAATGTTTTTTAACTAAAAAGGCTGGGCTACTATGTGGACTTTTACTCTCTTTTATCAATTTTAATTCTAATAATTATTTTAGTTGAGTTTAAACTCTTTTTGATCTGTTGGGTTATATCTAATAGGTTTAGATCTATATCACTGGAATTTATTAACTTGATTTCAACATATATATTTTTTTCTCCCATAGTTGCATTGGGTTTTCACCAAAATTTATTTTTAATATATTGAGATATTTTTCTCTTAATAAATGTAGGTTACTATTCCTATCTGATCTTATGTTACATATTCTTAGTGTGTGTGTTGGTAGTACTCTCTTTAGTATTATCCACTTATTACAAGACGTTTGTAAGCTAAAAGTAGTATTATTTATCACTTGTGTTTTAAAGTAGTCTAGGAAATTGTTTCCTAACAATACTTATTGTTCCATATCATTCAGTTGGTATATTACTGGTAGTCTAAATATTTTCTTTCCTAATATTATTCTCATATTTTCTGCTATTATATCCAATTCTTTTGTTTGCTCGTTAAAGCCTGATTTTAGATCTCTTCCATCTATGTGGTTCTAATACCTCTTTCTTTGTTAGACATAAGTCTGCTCCACTGTCAATAAAGATCTTTTGTTTTATCATTTTATTAGGCTTGTATTCTATATGAGCTTCTATATAGATTGCTACCATCTAATTATTATTTGTTCCAAATCTATCTTTCTTAATCTTTGTTGAACCTTCTCATCTTGTTCCATTTCTCTTACTTCCTCTAGTAGTTTTTTCCATCTTATTTCACTCAATCTTTCTCTTATTCTGTTGAGGTTTTTAGTAATCTTTTTGTATCTATCATTATAGTATTTATTTCATGTTTCACTAGTAGTTGTAGTTGTAATAAGCTTATGACGAACATACCTTTCATATTGTATCCAGTAATTTCTTTCTTCTAATAATTTTCTTTTTTCTTCTTGTAATTCCATTTAGTCAGAGCTACTTTCACTTTCTGAGTTTTGGTTAATAAAATTAATATTTTCTAATTTTGATTCACTTTCTTCATCAGTTTGACTGACATAAAAGTCTTCATATCATACCATTTATTATTGTCTTCTTTTATTTGTTGTAGACTCGTTATAAATTGTGTTGTATTTATATATTTTACAGCTTTTTTCTTTAGCTTTGGGCATTTATTAGAATAATGTCATTTTTCATTGCAACTCCAACATTTACATTCTTTAATTTTTTCTTCTTCTAATGGTTGTATATATTTTCTTTTCCTAAATTTTCTCTTATGTTTAAATTTTTTCCTGATTTCAGGGGTATATCTATATCTTTTAAATCTCTTTTTCCTATAAGGTTTGTAATAAGGTTGTTGGTTTTGTCTATTATAATTATTATATTTTTATATTTCTTGTGTTGTATCTCTTTTTATGACCTTTCTTACATTTCTTTTCTCTGCTATTATCATCAAATCCAAACTAGTCTTCTTTCTGTAAATCCACATATCTCTCTTAATCCTATTTTCTTATCTTTTTTAATCTTTTGTTGCATTCTATATTCTTCACATTTTCGCATTAGGTATGCTCTTAGTACTCTTATTCTTTCTCCTAATGTATTTTCTCTTGGTTCTAGTTGGGTATATTCTTTTGATATCTCAGTATTATAAGGTATTGGTAAGTGGTCATAATAAAGTTGTTCATATATTAAACCTTCTTGTGGTAAGAATCTTGCTTCATAGAAGAACTTACTAAAACTTATTGTATATTCTGATAATTTATTAATTTTACAACATTTCATGTTATTTAGATTCATTGTATATTCAAGTTTGAAGTTATTGTATATTCAAGTTTGAAATTTTGGATTGTGCATGTGCAGTGTTTGGTTTAAACTTTTAACATTTTCAATATTCGGTATGATATTTGGTACTCAGAAATAAATATACTAAAATATATACTTATATACACAATGCACATACATTAAGTAATAAAAAAATACATTCTAGCTAAAAGAGGGGTGAGACGGGAAACCTTTACCATCTTTCCTCTTTGTATTTGCAATTGAATACCTGAGTAGAATCCTCAAGAATCTCATAAACTAAAATGGCTTCAATTTCCATCCTAGATGTGACAAAATGAACCTTGTACAACTAGGGTTTGCAGATGATCTGCTTCCATTCTGTTAGAGCTGATTTGATATCTGCTAAGCTGCGTTTTGAGTGTCTTCAACTCTTTTTTGTGGCTTTTGGATTGTTTCTAATCAAGGCAAAAGTTGTATTTACTTTGGGGGATGGCATATGCTGAACAACAAGAAATCATTCAAGTTTTAGGCTTTCCTACTAGCACTGTGGCCTTTATATATCTAGGGGCAGAGGTGAATACAGAATTTCAAGAGTATGTGTCCACCATCAGGGACATATTTCAGGGGTGAAAGAGTGTTCACCCGAACCCTTTGGCAAAAAATTACATAATATATATAAGTTCATATTTTTATTGTTTATAGACATATAGATTTTGAATCCTAAGAATAAAAAAAATATTAAGCACAAGAGTTGATGTTGGCTCAATGATTTAGGTGGTTCAAAATTGACCTGAGGTTCTAAGTTAAACCCCAAACACTACGTTTTTATTTGTCTTAGAAGGGGGGAAATAAAAAAATAAAAGGAAGGAAAAGAATTCAAGCTTAAGGTTTCGATGTAAACACGGCGCCTAACCAGTGCTCCACTAAGTCTAGTTTGACCATGTGTTCCTTCAATTAATAGTAGATATATCTATAAAAATTATACACATAATATACCGAGTTTAGTCGAGTGACCATGAGTTCACGTGACCCATTTTTTATACATAAATTCTCCCCTATCTGGGGTACCTTTAAGCTCTAAAAGATTATCTATTAGCCAATGACATCCCCTTCTTCACAAGATGATTGGGAAGATTACCACATGGACAACAAAATTCCTTTCATATACAGATAGACTTCAATTGATCATAAGTGTACTGATAGAAATCCAAACTTTCTGGTCACAAATATTTGTTCTACCAAAAAAAATTATGCAACAAATTGAAGTTATATGTAGAAAGTTTTTATGGACTTGGAGCACTGAGCAAACAAAAGAGCACTCAGAGCATGGGACACATTATGCTTGCCAATGACAGTAGGAGGCCTCAACGTAACCAACATTTTCATCTGGAACAAAGTTGATATCCTTAAATATTTGTGGAACCTTTGCAAGAATTTTGAAAGATAAACTCTTGATAAAAGAGGTGCATGCCTACTACATCAAGTGGAATGAAGTCTGGACAACAGTAGAACCTCAAGCATTTTGAATCATCAGAAAAATATTAAAAGCCCAGAAGTACTTGGAGGGAGCTGGTGTCACTAAAGAAGAATTCTTGCATCAACCAGTTTTTTCCATTAGGAAGATATATAACAACTTGAGAGGAGAGTTCCCAAAAACTCAATAGAAGAAGATGTTGTGCAACAATCAAGGGTGTCCAAGATGGGTCTTCATACACTATCTGGCAATTCATGAAAGATTAACAACCAAAGATAGACTGCTACAATGGGCTAACTATGTGATAAATTGCCACACTCTTTTAATGTCCAATTACACGCCCAACTATGGGAACAGGAACAAAGTGGGTAAGATAATAGTCTAGAATGCATTCCACACCTATTCTTTTAATGTCCAGTAACAACTATGGTGTGGCCAAAATTACTTAATTGGCAAAGCATAAACAGACCTGTACTTAGTTGGGAACAGGAACAAAGATGGGTAAGACAACATGCCAATGGAAACAGTGCTAATGCTGAGATTTATAGAATGACTTTATCAGGTTGCATATATTACATCTGACAAGAGAGGAATATGAGGATATTTCAAAACAAGAAGAGGAAAGAAACAATTTTGATAAAGATGATTATACAAGATGTACATTGCAAAGGAGAAAAGAAGGTCAATTTAACAAAGTTGCTGCAAACACTAAATGTCTATCCATAGAAGTAGTTGGTAGATAAGTTGTAATATTGAGGCTATACTTTGTTTTCTAGTTCAGGTGCACTAGAAGTTGGGGCTTATGTCCAACTCTAGAGGGTTCATGTCATGACCCAAACCGGAAGGTCGTGACGGGCACCCGGATCTTACTTGTCGAGTACCACTAATCATATATTTAACATCTAACCATAATTAATTATGGGCCACGAGGGCGTCACCAAATACCCTGCTGATACATAGAAATGATAAACTGGAAAGGAGCTACGTAAAATCTTACAAACAGAAGAATCCAACCTATGCATATATACATACTAAGGCCGACAAGGCCATACACGACTACTATACATGGGACAACTATCTACAAGCCTCTAAAAGAGTACGGGACATCGTAAGGTCGGGACAGGGGCCCGCTATACCCATATGCATATCAAGAATATCGTACCACGACTAGACTGCAACTCTGGAACAAGTAGAGTGCTCCAATATCAGTTGAACTAGCAATGTACTAGTGCGGACCGTCGCCCTGTCTACCTGAGCCTGCGGACATGAAACGCAGCGTCCCCCGACAAAAGGGACGTCAGTACGACTGATGTACCGAGTATTTCAGGCACGAAGAATAGCATAATAGAGACCTGAAAGTAATATGAGATAAGAAACAACCAACTAGTAGAGGATGCCTCGAAGGGCCATAATATGCCTAAATGTCATACATGTGGAGAATGCATCTGAGGGCCATAATATGCCTAAATGTCATGCACAATGCGGCATACATATATATATATACATATATATATATATATATATATATATATATATATATATATATATCAAGCCTATATGGGCAACACCATCATATCATATCCCATCATATCATATCGGCCTCTGTGGGCATAATCATTATCGTGTATATCTGTACCAGCGCAGGTGGTGTGCGTATATAACGCCTTCCCTTTTCCCCATACCCCATACATATATATAATGCATACCATATAGTAGTGTATATAACATCTTTGATGTCAAGGGTAATACATGAGTATAATGCATGAATGATATGATAATGAGACACTATAAGTTTGTCGGAGTGATGTAATGTCGCTTCACCTCCGATTAACATTATGAATATTAACATATTTTCCATATACCTCAATAAGGATTTAGGAACATATTTAGACATGCTTTGACAATAGGAATGAATAACATGAACATCCTTAACTACTAAGAGTAGAATCATTTATGGGGCAATATTACATTTACGTTTCGTACTTAGAACATGCCAAAAGAAAGAAGGATTTGTCTTAACATACCTTGCTAATTCATTTGACAACACCGCTCAAGTAGCCATCTATCACCTTAACCTTATTTGCCAAGAACTCTTCTTCTTTTACCTTACTTCACTTCGAAGAAACCTTTAATTGCTACTACCCGAAGAACAATCGATGTTAAATTACATCATCGACGTGGCCATTATTGTTATATCATTTATCGCATAACATGTCTCCGAGTATGAATTCCTCCAGCAGGTTGTACATGCACATATCAAGAGAGAGAATATACATATCCACATAGATATGTGTATTGTTAATTCTTTCTCCTTGAACGTTCTTTAAAAGAAATATGGAACTAAAATGAGTTAGTTTAGGTAGAAACCAAATGCAATAATTATATGAAACCTCATCATTGTTTCTCTATGAGTCACGGGATCCACACACCCCTTATGCCACGACTTGGGACAATAATGTATCATGTGTCACTGCTAAATACACCCAACATAAGTAGTTACCACGTGTAATTCAATACACACATAATTAATTCTTGATCCTAATTCACTTAAATGGTAATCATTTTATCACACTTCATATTTCCATTATCATAATGATGAAATATGATACCAGTCCGTAACCTCTTTTGACACACACAAAATATTATTTCTACTCACCGTCATTGCACTTTAAGTCTGAATCATTTTGGGATTTCATCTTCTTATACGACGAGCCCTTTATTTACATGTTTGAATATGACCAAAATTCTCCCGGGCTCGGATCTGCTTTCATACGTCTAGCTGCTCAAACCATCGTCCGAATGTACGAGGTGTTACAGTTCAACTCTAACTTTGCACATATTTTTTCCTACTAATACAATTGATAGTTACCAAAAAAAAAGTACACATCTTAGATTTTCTATAATATGTATTGAGTGAAATAGTAAATTTGTGTCCATCCGGGTGAAAGGAAAATAATGATTGGGTCATAGGTTATACGTACAATTTGTTGATGTATATCAACCCAAGATGATTATGTTTATTCTGAAGTGTTCACTCTACAACAAATTTGGAAACTGGAGGATTATGGTGATTTATGTTCTTTGAAGTTAGGTTGATAGGTCAAAGTATACACTAAAGTGTACTCCATCAATGAACATTTCACTGTTATATTCTCAAATTGATGAAGGTTTCTCACGGTTTCCTAAGGTGTTGTCATCCACCCAACCCTTAAAGGACAATGTTAAATAGAGCAATATACATGTGATATACACTGAATATATAGCAGTGTATATCACATATATATCAGTGGAATAAAAGCAACAAAAGAAGTGCAGTCCAAAGCCCGGCCCAAAGAAAAGCTGCAGTCCAAGCCAAGAAGACAAAACCCAAAGCAGACACAATGCAGCCCAAGCACCGCGCGTGGCCCAACTGGGCCTCTCGTCCAAGCCCAACAACGTGGCTACCGCACATATTTAGGGCAGAAAATCGTTACAAATATTGTATATTAAGGAAAGTATATTGTGTGTATATTGTAGTATATTTATTACCATAAATTAGTGTTATACACTTACCATAATTGTATAGTTAGAATTATGGTAGAACAAGGTTTTAGGAATAGATTAGGAATAGGATTCTCCTATTTTAACTTGTATATATATCTATTCAATCAATGAAAATAATCAAGGGGATTATTTCTTTCATGGTATCAAGAGACTAGGTCTAAACCAAAAGTTTTCTTCTCTCAAACTTTTGCCTCTTTGGCCGAGAACCCCCCCCCCTCCCTCGGGTTTTTCTCTCCAAATATCTCGTCTTCCGCTCTCAAAAACCTCTCTTAAATTTATCCTCCTTCTTTGTTCTTTCAAATATGTCTAAGAACAATTTTCACCCTGCCCTCACGGTTTCCAATATCAAGCTCAGTGTCCCTATTGTCCTTGAGATGGAAAACGTTCAATATGCAACGTGGGCGGAGTTGTTTAAAATTCACGCTATCTCTTATCAAGTTCTTCATCATATAATTCCTCCCGCTAGACCCCTTCATGCGGAGGATCCTGAGGTGTGGATTACACTTGATGCTACCGTTCTTCGGTGGATATACGCCACTATTTCAGTGGACCTTCTACAGACGATTATGGAGCCCGATACCACGGCTATGGCTGCATGGAATAGATTGCGTGACATATTCCAAGACAACCAACATTCCCGTATCGTCACACTCGAGCAAGAATTCTCTCTCGTTCGAATGGACGTATTTCCGAACGTTTCTGCATATTGCAAGAAACTAAAGGAATTGGCGGATCAACTCCGTAATGTTGGCGCACCAGTGACAAATAATCGTCTAGTTCTACAGTTGGTTGCCGGGCTTTCGGAGGCCTATAATGGTGTTGGAACTCTCCTTCGTCAAAGCAACCCTCTTCCCGACTTTCATCAAGCCCGCTCCATGCTAACGTTAGAAGAAGCCGGTTTGGCTAAAAAGGCGGCTACCGGAGCAAGCCCGATTGTCATGGTGGCATCCTCTCCTAGTTCTTCGGGTTTTGTTAATAATTCGGGCCAAAACCATAATAATAGTGGCGGCAAGAATAATCGCAAAAATAACAAAAACCGCGGGGGCAAACGAGGTGGTTCTGGTGGCGTTTCGGTGAGCAACAAGCGGCGGTGGGTCCCATTCGAGGTACGGTGGGCCACCACCACCGTGGGCCAAGAAGTGGGGCCGGTGGCGTGGCACCCGCACCCTCCGGCCAGTTTCGCCGGCGGCCGGGGTGGGGCGGCCGATCCAGCGAGCCCAATACCCGGCATTGGCGGCCCACCGGCCGTGGCCCAAAGAACGGCCCCCGCGGCGGTAATGGGCCGGTTCCAAGCACGGCCAGGAGTCCTTGGGCCCCGTCCTCCGCAAGCCCATCATGCAGCAGGCCCCACTCAGACCGATATCGAGGCCGCGATGCACACGTTGGGATTAACTCAACCGGACCCAAATTGGTACATGGACACCGGGCCACTACTCACATGACTTCCGAATCAGGTACTCTCTCATCTTATTACAATTTGAGCACCCCTCGGGGAATAATTATTGGTAATGGCAGTTCAATTCCAATTCTAGGGTATGGTCAGAAAACGTTGTCTCCTCCCAATCCACCACTTCTCTTGAAAAATACTTTCCATGCTCCTAAATTGATTAAAAATTTAGTGTCTGTCCGAAAATTCACAAATGACAATTCTGTTTCTGTTGAATTTGATCCTTTCGGTTTCTCTGTGAAGGATTTCAAGACGGGGAGTCATCTCATGAGGTGTGATAGTAGGGGGGATCTATATCCTATCATGCCCGGTTTCAGTCCATCGAGTCCAGCCTTGCCATCAGCTTTTGCAGCCATCTCTCCTTCCATGTGGCATGCTCGTTTGGGTCATCCGGGATCTTCTATTTTATCAGTTTTAGATAAAAATAGCTTTATTTCTTGTAAGGGTACGAGTCGTACTCCAATTTGTCAGTCTTGTTCATTAGGAAAAATTGTTAAGTTGCCATTTGTAGACTCCAATTCTCATACTTCTATGCCATTTGACATTATTCATAGCGACTTATGGACATCTCCTGTTCTTAGTTCAATGGGTCATCGATATTATGTTCTCTTCTTAGATGATTATTCTAGATTTTTGTGGACGTTTCCAATTGCGAATAAATCACAAGTGTTTTCCGTCTTCATAAAATTTAGAGCGTTCATTCGTACTCAATTAGAAAGAGAAATAAAAAATATTCAATGTGATAATGGGAAGGAGTATGACAATAAGGAGTTTTGAGAATTTTGTGCTACTCATGGGATAAATTTTCGGTTTTCCTGTCCTCATACATCTTCACAAAATGGGAAAGCCGAACGCAAAATTCGTTCCATAAATAACATTGTCCGAACTCTCCTAATCCATGCCTCCATACCTCCGTATTTTTGGCATCATGCTCTACAAATGGCCACTTACCTTCTTAACATAATTCCGTCTAAAGGTCTGACATATTCTTCCCCTCTCAAAATCTTATATAATAAAAACCCGTCTTATTCTCATCTTCGGATTTTTGGGTGCTTGTGTTATCCGTTATTCCCATCCACCACAATTAACAAACTTCAGGCTCGGTCTACTCCGTGTGTATTTTTGGGTTATCCGTCGAATCATCGTGGTTATAAGTGTTTTGATTTATCCTCCAAGAAAATTATTATAAATCGTCATGTCATTTTTGATGAAACCCAATTCCCTTTTACGAAAGTTCATACTCCCGAGCCTAAGTCGTATAATTTTTTGGATGACCAAATATCCCCGTATATTATTCGGAATTTTTCGGACAACTCCCGTACCCAAAATTCTCCAGCGGGCCCACTGCCCGCTGGCCCAACAGTACCGCCACACCCAGCTCTTCCAGCCACTGGAACAGTTCCAAAGAATCGGGCCGGTCCAGCCCGATTCGGAAGCGGTCCGGAAGCCGAGTCCGGCCATTTCCGATTTGGGCCGTGGGGCCCACCGCTTTGCCGGCCGTCCGTCCCGAGCCCAGAAAATTCCCATAATTCCATTAATTCTTCCTCGAGTCATAGACCGGTCACTCGTAGTCAGCGGGGTATTTTTACACCTAAAAGACATTTTAATTTACATTCTGATGTCTCTAAATCCCCCCTTGCCCCGCAATCCTGTGTCCGCATTAAATGACCCTAATTGAAAAATTGCTATGACCTGATGAATATAATGCTCTTATTGATAATAAGACGTGGGAGTTGGTGCCCCGTCCATATGGTACTAATATTATCGGTCTATGTGGATTTTTGCTCATAAGGAGAATTCGAGATGGGTCATTTGCTCGGCATAAGGCGCGACTTGTTGGTGATGGTAAGACTCGAGAGTTGGTATTGATTGTGGTGAGACGTTTAGTCCGATGGTCAAACCCGCCTACCATTCGCACGGTACTTAGCTTGGCCCTTTCAAAGACTTGGCCAATTCATCAGTTAGATGTCAAGAATGCTTTTCTACATGGAGATCTCAAGGAAACAGTCTATATGCATCAGCCGTTGGGTTTCAGGGATCCCAACCGCCCTCATCATGTCTGTTTGTTGAAAAAGTTTTTATATGGGCTTAAGCAGTCTCCACGTGCCTGGTATACACGATTTGCGGATTTTGTTTCGACTATTGGGTTCACACACAGCAGGTCAGATAATTCTTTGTTCATCTACCGCCGTGGTTCGTCATTGGCCTATATTCTGTTGTATGTGGATTATATCATCTTGACTGCCTCCTCCGATGCTTTGCGTCAGTCTATCATGGCCATGCTCAGTTCTGAATTTGCTATGAAGGACTTAGGGCCGTTGAGTTATTTTTTGGGGATTGCCGTCAAACGTCATTCAGGTGGCTTGTTTCTGTCTCAACGGAAGTATCTTTGCGATATCATAGAGAGGGCTGGGATGTCATCCTGTAAGTCCACTTCCACACCAGTTGATGCAAACCCAAAGCTGAGTGCCGCAGCAGGTGCACCATACGAGGATCCGACTCGCTATCGCAGTCTGGCAGGGGCCCTCCAGTATCTTACCTTTACCAGACCGGATATTACATATGCGGTTCAGCAGGTGTGTTTATTCATGCATGATCCCAGAGTTGAGCACATGAATGCAATCAAATGCATCATTCGGTATATACAGGGGACACTGGACTATGGGTTGCACTTGTATCCTTCATCTACATCCACACTTGTCTCTTACACGGATGCTGATTGGGGTGGGTGTCCCGACACCAGACGGTCGACTTCTGGCTACTGTATGTTCCTTGGCAACAACTTGGTCTCATGGTCGGCGAAACGTCAAGCAACTCTGTCACGCTCCAGTGCAGAGGCAGAATATCGAGGGGTAGCGAATGTGGTTTCCGAGTCATGTTGGCTACGTAATTTGCTTTTGGAGCTTCATTGTCCCATTCAGAAGGCAACCTTGGTATCTTTGCGATAACATTAGTGCCATCTACCCGTCGGGTAATCCGCCAAAGCACCAACGCACTAAGCATATCGAAATGGACATTCATTTTGTCGGTGAAAAGGTTGCAAAGGGTCAAGTTCGTGTATGCCATGTCCCGTCTCGTTATCAAATTGCGTACATCTTTACAAAGGGTCTACCGGCGGTTCTCTTTGAAGATTTTAGGGACGATCTCGGCGTTCGGAAACCGCCCGCTATGATTGCGGGGGTGTGTTAAATAGAGCAATATACATGTGATATACACGAATATATAGCGAGTGTATATCACATATATATCGATGGAATAAAAGCAACAAAAGTGCGGCCCGGCGGCCCAATGACCGGAAAAGCAAGGGGCTGCGGTTTGCGATCCAATGACCAAAGCAAAATGATCCCGATCCAAAACGGTGCGGCCCCAAAGCTGTGGCCCAAGCGGGCCTCTCGTCCAAGCCCAACAACGTGGCTACGCACATATTTAGGGGCAGAAAATCGTTACAAATATTGTATATTAAGGAAAGTATATTGTGTGTATATTGTAGTATATTTATTACCATAAATTAGTGTTATACACTTACCATAATTGTATAGTTAGAATTATGGTAGAACAAGGTTTTAGGAATAGATTAGGAATAGGATTCTCCTATTTTAACTTGTATATATATCTATTCAATCAATGAAAATAATCAAGGGGATTATTTCTTTCAGACAAAAAGACATATAATTCTTTATCCAAGCAATTCTTTATCCAAATCGAATAAATTGAAGTTATTATCCTCTCCAGACCCTCGTTGTGAGATTTTACTGGGTGTGTTATTGTTGTTGAATAAATTAAAGTTATCGAACAGAATAAAAGTGAAATCGAAAAGAGAAAACTTAAGCCATATCAAATTAAATTAGTGTTTGGTTTTGGTATGTCTTTTATAGAAACCCAATACTTAAAATACAGTAACTTGAAATGTCTCAAAACCATACCAGATCGACCGATGAACACCCCTAGTAGTGCAAAGGTAAAAAGGACATACTCGTCACTCCACTTGAAACATGTGCTATAACTAGCTGAGGGCATAGTTTGAGCAAGACCGGAATTTAAACTTTTTAAATTTTTAGTTTGGATTTTGATTTTTAATTACGTTATGGATTTCTAGTTTAATTTTTGAAAAAAAAACACGAATTTCAAGCTTCAAAATTACGGATATCCAGAGATCTGAAATTCTTATACCATAATTACTTACCATAGCTATCTCTAAGAGGCAATTATTGATAAGTAAATGAGTATGTTCCTTGATTTTATTGATGAATGATTTATAATATATATAAGGTTACAAGACGATTTACTTTGATACAAATTAGGTAACTAATTAACATAATTACAAAAAAGATTATAATTCTACCTAAATAGGAGATATACAATTAATACAATTAATGAAAGAATATGAGAAATATTCTATTAATAAGAACGACCTTTTAATTTATTTATATTTAGTAGCTACAATGATTTTGTAAATTACCATTTGTAGCTATACCATAATACATTAGGTTTATGACTTGTATTTATCCTCACTCCTCTCTTCTCCCTCACATTTCTCTCTCCGACCAAACACATTTCCTCTATCCGGCCAAATACTTTTCCCTCTCTTCAGCCAAATTCCTTCCTACATCACCGGAGTATCTCAAATCTAAGTATCTCAGATCTTCACCGCCGTAATATCTCAGATTTTTGCTGCCGGAATATCTCAGATTTTTGCTGCCGGAATATCTCAGATCTTTGTCGCCTTCCTACATCACTGTTAACTTCGCCGCTTAGATCTGGTCGGCGCCTCCACTTGGCGGTGGAGAGCATGGAGGGCTCAGATGGTGGAGATACATCGACTCCGATCTAAAGAGAACGATGGTTGTTGGTGGCGGTGGTTGGAGTGACGGTGATCAGATCTGGCCGGTGGTGGCGATGGTGGGAGTGACAATGGCTCATATCTAGCCGCCGCCAGAAAAATCACATTGAACTCGCGATGGTGGGAGTAACGGTGGCTCAGATCTGGCCGACACCGAAAAAATCACATTGAACTCCAGCGAACCAACTGATGGAAGTTTATTTTATTTCTTGTATTTCAAATCGGAGTGTATTTTTATTTCTTGTATCAAAGATGGAATGTATTTTATTTTTTATATCTCATATCTAAGTGTATTCATTATTTTTTTAGTGTAAAATAGAGTGTTTTTATATATATTTTTTGTTGGAAATTTGCCTTTGGCGGGAGTTGCGACCGACCAACTTTAACGGCTTAAACACTAGTGTAACGTATGTTGGAGAATCCGGTTCTTCACACATGCATGATCTACTAAGTACGTAGATAACCGTAGGGCCAAGAATCGTCAAATTTCATTGAGAAATGAAAGAGATATTGGTTCACGAAGTAAGGTGTTTGAAGCATGGAAAGTGTGGTATTGTGTGTAATTCTCCCTCATCGGTAGAGGAAGAAAGAATTGTTGTGTATATAAGATTCGAAATTGGTTTGGGGTTTGGGACCCCAAGGGGTATCCCATGTGTTTAAAGGAGGGAGAACCTAGATGTGCTTCGGTTCGAAGAAAGACCACACGCGCGCCGCCGCCGCCCGCCCGTCCGGTCCGGTTCCGGTTCCGAGTTACGGGTTCACGGGTTCACGGGTCACGGGTCGTGGGCTGTGGGTCGTGGGTCTTTCGATATTATCTTTTTGGGCCAGAAAACTTTGCCGAAGTACGTTTGATCCCGAAGTTTCAGATATACTGATTTGGACCGAATTCTTTCGATGTGCATGTTTGGTCCCCGAGTTTCAAGATGTACGATTTGGTCCCCGAAGTTTCCGTAAAATCAGAATTTCGACGGTCAAAAACAGAAATGCCAAGCACTCAATTCAGCCATTTATTTTGGCTGAAATACTCCTCCTATAATGGCCAAAACAGTTGGTCTTTCTCCCATTTATGTTGGTAACTTTACTACCTCCATAATGGCCATTATTTGGCTATTATGGAGGCGCTTTTCAGCGATAAACAACCCCTCCCTCTCCTATATAAACACCCCATTACACCATTGTTGAGCACTAAGACATATGCACGAAAATACATAAACAGATGCAGAAAAACAAATTGCACGAAAATACACAACCGAAATAGTTTTCTTCCTACAACTTCCAAGCATCATTTCGTTACTCAATATTCTTCACGGTAACTCTTGAGTTTCCTTTGCTCAAGGGTTCCATTGCTGTTTTATCTTGGTAGACAAATTGTCCAGGACGTATAAAGGATACATACGGGGCAATATTGTCTTAAGGACAGAGTGCTACACTCGACTCAGCAAAAACATTTTACATTTTTCCGTCTTCTACAAAACTCGGAATTTCGCAGTTTTTACTTGTGTAACGATTGTAATTTCAGATTCCATGTTGAATTATTGAAATCTTTATTTATCCTTTCGAATACTTGTAATAGTTAAATACTTCCCGTACTGCTTTATAAAGTACCATAGAGCAAAACTCCCAACAACTTAATACAATATTTGTATTGTATTACTATTAGTGTTCGAAAGATGTCGGTCAAAAGTTGTGTGACCAAATCTGGTTATGGCAATGGTTTTTGGTAGAAGAGAGTGATGATGATGAACGTGTTCATGGTGTCACCGCTACCAAGACCGGTGGGAACAAGCGCTCACGAGAGCTCGAGGATGTCAATCGGGACAAGAGGAGAAGAGTGAAGATGTTATTCTATCTTGTAGCAGAAGGCCTATATCTGTTCCAGACAAAGGATCCGAATAATGGTGAGAAGGAAATGGACACTCAGTCTGATGAAGTGACTGAAGTGAGCCAGAATCCGAAATTGGGATAAGTATTTTTCTCACTTGTCAAGAATAAGGATTAAATGATAAGTAGTTTTTCTTACTTGTCAAGAATAAAGATTAAATTATGTCCGATTAAAAATGGATTAAAGTAAGGAGGAATATGAAAATAATTTATATTCCTTATGCTTTAACAAATCGAAGTTTAATCTCATCTTCTTTTCCGTTTAAAGATTGGATTTTGTAAACGACTTAAGAAGATCCGTTCTTTTAAGTGTAATTACTAAAGTGTGTAAAGTATGGTCGCACATACTATGGAGAAAGATCCACTAAGCGTGCGAAAACTTTTACCACTCTTAAGTAAGCGCCAAGAATTATACGGGCACCAATCATAACGGAAGAAGACTAAAAGCTAAAGACGTTGAGCCTGTCATACTATTTGACGAGAAGATCCTTCATAGGATGATATTGGACACTCGGTCATACAAAGCCTCCGGCGACTAGAGTGGGCCAAAATTCCTTTGATAGGATGATATTGGACACTCGATCATACAAAGCCTCCGGTGACTGGAGTGGGCCAAAATTCCTTTGATATGATGATATTGGACACTTAGTCATATAAAGCCTCGGGCGACCGGAGTGGGGCCAAAATTCATTTCATAGGAAAAGTAATGGACACCTAGTAAGGTGGGCCGAGTTTCCAGTCCCGAATGATCCGAAGGCCTAAAGAAAGGCAAGATAAAGAAATTGGACACTCGACCGCCAAAGCAACCGGAGTAGGCCGAGTATCTAGATCACAAATGATCCGGTTACGCCCTAACCACGGGCAAGAGGTTGTTCATGTGAAGCAACCCCACCTCTAAAGTAGAAGGGGCTGGAGAGGTTGTCCTCAATAGGACTTCAAGGAATGAGATCACTCTAAAAGAGGTGATACATGTTCCTAACTTGGTTAAAGGACGTTGTTGGTCAAATCTGATTTGAGACTAGTCCAACAGGTCCGTAATAACTAAGAGTGGTACAATATGTCTATAGCCAAATGAATGATATATTGTAATCCGTGCATCTATGACATCATATATTAAGACACGTTAAATAGCAAGTCATTCAAAAGCTAACGATGTTGAGATTGTTGCCTACTGTCGACATAAACCCTCAAAATGAATGTGAGGTAGACGAAGAGGCAAAACCACATTTCCAAATTCCGTCAAGGGAATAGCGAAAGAAGCACCGCTCCTCTAGAACTTAGTCACACCTACTTGGGTGATTTGAAGTTTATACAAAATAGAGGGGGGAGACAAGTACGTTGTGATCTTCATTGATGATGGTACAACGTATGGAATCCTTTGTTTATTGAAAAGCAAAGATGAAGTTGTTGAAGCCTACAAAGCAGAAGTTGAAAATCAACTAAGCCTACGGATTGAGAAATTCGTAGTGATAGAGGGGGAGAATGTGAAGCATCGTTCATTAAACGAATGTTCATTTCTCACCTCGTCTAACGGTGTTAGCCAAGCACGAAGTCGTACGCCCAAATTATGAGGCGTAACTTGGTAAAAGATGGGCTACCGAAACAGTCAAGTTCGACCTAAGATCGTAGATTGCATATCCACCGGATCCGCAAATAACGATAGTGTTGATCGCCTCTTGGCGTCAAAGAATGCTGAATTCTTTGGAGATAACTTTCCTTGGAAAAGGAAAAATGAGTAATTGCTCAAGGTTAACAAGAACCCGCGAGGGCTCGATCGTCCGGAACTAGACGTTCCGTATCTTCATGACTCGAAAGTTGTCGTCTATCCGGAACTTAATATTCCGGATCGCGAACTCGTGGATTCTAGATGTTGAACCAAGACGGAGCAAAGAGGGGACAAAGACTTGTTCCGGTCCTTCTAGCTTGTATGGTTGAGAATGAACCATGGACAATTAACAAATAATTGTTATCTCCAAAAGCGCCGCTTTGGAAAGAAGCTAAAGGGAGAAATAGATTCCATATATAGAACCATACGTGTGTAATAGTTAATCTTCCTCCGGAAAAGAACCTTTGGGTTGTAAAAAGTGCTCCCCCGTGAGTAGCTTCACATCCAGGGCCATTGTAATCTTACATGGCATGGGTGTTGAAACAACCTTCCAAATCGGAGAGTTGGAAGAAGAGGATCGAATTGGTTTGCTTGAATCTGTTGGGCTTCTTCCCGAACTTTCATTTTGGTCCCCGAAATGTTAACATTTTGGTCCCGAAAGTCTCGGATAAAATGCAGAAACAATGAATCGATCACGAAACATTGACTCGAAGTTAGAAAGCCAACAGTTGGAAAACCAACGGTCTTAGAGTGAAAATCATATTGAAACAAAGTCTCGATATGAAAGATATGAGTATCTGGAGATGACATCTTAGGAATTGGATTTCTAAGACATCTAACGGATTGGTCGATAGTTGACGAGTCTCGTTGAAGCCACCAATGGATATGAATCATAGAACCGATTGGAATCATGGTGCACCCATAGACAAGGAGCGATATGCTCGTGTCACGTGTAGTTCAATGTATTGTACACACTATAACCGACTTGGTATCGTCCAACAAACAGATCAGTTGAACTAAGGTTCACCGATGATCTTAATACATGATCAATAGAAGGCGTTAAGTCGGATATGACGATATCGAATTATTCGCTTATCTACGGATTATAGTATTCGGATGTCCAGTGGTTTTGAGAGAACACGGTGATGCAACCGGACATCGATCGAAGAACACCAAAGCCACAAGTAAATGTGTATGGTGGTTCTTGAAAAATCCTCTAAGCAAACTTGCATCGACCGATTCATGATGGTATCGGAGTTTATCGCTTTATACAAAGCATGAAAGAAGTTGAGTAACTTCACGACTCATTAGAGGACGTCCCTTATTGGGAGAAACCCGTGCCTTGAGCAGATTCTACACTATGGCTTGCCGGTCGGCTTTAGGAAGGACAAGGATGACGGCGTACGGACATATCGTCATGATCCGTCGGAGACATAAGACCGTATGGCAGTTGATCATCACGGGTGTCACTTCCTTATTTACTAACTAAGGGACTACCCGGAGATCAAGTGTTTCTGCTGTCTAGGGGAATGGGCTTAAAACCCAAAATATACGAACCAATACGGTGGAAACCCAACCTTACGAACCGGAGATCCCGGTAATTTGGTTCAATGGGAAAACTAAGTTGTAAAGGTTCAGTTGATCGCTTCAGTCGAAGCATGAGCACTTCGGATAGTGATTTCGAAAAGAAACACCAAATCCAAAGCCGTTCCGCGATAGACGTTAAGTGCTATCTGCAGTATGGGTAAAGGTTAAGTTTTCAAAACCTGTAATGATCCTCAATAGTTGAGGTTAGGTCTTTGGGAAACTTTTAATGGTTCCTAACACTTGTGAAGTGGGGTATAGCAGGATACCTTGTAGGAGACCACCTATTTAAGTGCGAGGACGGGCCGCCTCAAATTGAACGCACTTAAGAATCCAAGACGTTGTCCATGGCCAAAACGGACAAAACATTACGAAGAAGAGAGTAAGGGAATTTGTTGTGTTGGTACCGTTGTCTTGGCTTACACTAAACACTGACGGTTCAAGACATCACGTTCACCGCGCAAGTAAGTAAGTCCGATAGTATTCAACTATGGAAGGTTCAAAGCCGAGGCTACCTCTCCTTATGCAACATCGGTCCATTTGAAATATTGCTTGGAAATGAAAAGACACCATGTGAGTGCGCCAAAATCTCTTTCAAGAGGGGATTGTTGGAAATTTGCCTTTGGCGGGAGTTGTGACCGACCAACTTTAACGGCTTAAACACTAGTGTAACGTATGTTGGAGAATCCGGTTCTTCACACATGCATGATCTACTAAGTACGTAGATAACCGTAGGGCCAAGAATCGTCAAATTTCATTGAGAAATGAAAGAGATATTGGTTCACGAAGTAAGGTGTTTGAAGCATGGAAAGTGTGGTATTGTGTGTAATTCTCCCTCATCGGTAGAGGAAGAAAGAATTGTTGTGTATATAAGATTCGAAATTGGTTTGGGGTTTGGGACCCCAAGGGGTATCCCATGTGTTTAAAGGAGGGAGGACCTAGATGTGCTTCGGTTCGAGGAAAGACCACACGCACGCCGCCGCCGCCCGCCCGTCCGGTCCGGTCCGGTTCCGGTTCGAGTTCCGGGTTCTCGGGTTCACGGGTTCACGGGTCACGGGTCGTGGGCTGTGGGCTGTGGGTCTTCTGATATTATCTTTTTGGGCCAGAAAACTTTGCCAGAAGTACAGTTTGATCCCAGAAGTTTCAGATATACAGTTTGGACCAGAATTCTTTCAGATGTGCAGTTTGGTCACTTAATTCAGCCATTTATTTTGGCTGAATTACTCCTCCTATAATGGCCAAAACAGTTGGTTTTTCTCCCATTTATGTTGGTGACTTTACTACCTCCATAATGGCCATTATTTGGCTATTATGGAGCAGCGGTTTTCAGCGAAGAAAATGCCCCCTCTCCTATATAAACACCCCATTACACCATTGTTGAGCACTAAGACATATGCACGAAAATACATAAACAGATGCAGAAAAAACGGTGCACGAAAATACACAACCGAAATAGTTTTCTTCCTACAACTTCCAAGCATCATTTCGTTACTCAATATTCTTCACGGTAGCTCTTGAGTTTCCTTTGCTCAAGGGTTCCATTTGTTTTATCTTGGGAGACAAATTGTCGGGACGTATAAAGGATACATACGGGGCAATATTGTCTTAAGGACAGAGTGCTACACTCGACTCAGCAAAAACATTTTACATTTTTCCGTCTTCTACAAAACTGGAATTTCCAGTTTTTACTTGTGTAACGATTGTAATTTCAGATTCCATGTTGAATTATTGAAATCTTTATTTATCCTTTCGAATACTTGTAATAGTTAAATACTTCCCGTACTGCTTTATAAAGTACCATAGAGCAAAACTCCCAACATTTTTCACCTGTATTTGGAAGGAGTTTTTTTTGCATTCATTTATTTGAATATAGGTGAATATTTATGTATCTAGGTTGTTTGAATACAATTGAATTTAAATACTTATAGTGTTTTTTTGTATTTTTTTTGTCTGAATACAATCGAATTTAAATACAATAAGTTGAATACAATGTAAAAGTAGCTACGAATGAATATAATTGTATGGAATACATCCTAATCGAATATAGCAAAATACAACCTAATTGGAATACAACCAAATCTGAATACATGTTTCTGTAGCTACAAAATATAATTAGCAAAAAGTATAACTATGCCTAAAAAATAAAAATATAGTCATTTGTATAAAATTTCCTTAAATTTAACCATACCCATTACACATTAGTCCAAATGTTCAATACTAAGTCTAATACCCTATAAAATAGTCAATAGTCAATTTGCCCTGTTAGATCATTTAATGTTTTTGTTGCTGGGAATCTCCCTAATAATTAGGTTGCATTGTTTGCATGAGTGTTTTAAAAGACTAATACGTAAGGCGGGACATTTTATATATGCATCGATGAGGCGTAAGCCTCATGAGTATTTAATTTTTAATATTTATAAACTAATAAAATAAATATAAAAAATACAAATACATTAAGATTATAAAAAATAAAAAAATAGTAGGAAAATGTATATATCTATTATTAACATGCAAACATGTGCATCAATCAATAAAAGAAATCTTGAAAAAGTGAATGACGTAAAGATGCATTACACCAATAACATGACTATGATGAAACATAATTAGAGTTGTAAAAATGATACATTATCCTAGTAATTCAAAGGTAAAAATGACAAAAACATAAAGTTATTATTTTAAAACATAAAATTTATAACAAATTAATACTCCTTATAATACAAATAGTCAGAATAGTCTTCAAATATTATCTAAACTAGAGCGATACCAAATAAAATTCTAAAATCAAAAACTATCTTGAAAAGAATAAATTGAATAATGCCAAAAAAATCTTGAAGAAAATAAAGCATAAAGAAGAAAAATGCAAGAATGGAACTATAGTAAGAATAGGAGGACAAAACTCTTTGCTTTGTGTTTGCAATTTGTATACAAAATCTAAAGTGTATCTATTACTCTGTATATAACAACGAGAAAATATTATGAAATTAAGATAAACAATCAGAAATTTCTTTTGACTTTTTGAGATTTTTTAGTTCGAGAATTTACTATGAGTTAACTTTTTGATATTCAACTTTAAAAAAAAAGATTTATTAAGCAATTTTGGCTCCAATTTGTAAAAGTTCTCGGGGCTTATGCCCTCAAATAAACGCTCAGAATGTTGGGGATTACGCCCGAAAGGTTGGGGCTTTTACCCCATAATACTTGCGCTCCATCAATACGCCCGGAAACATTTTTGGTGCGCCTCGCTCGGGAGCTAGCTCCGGAGCTCACTCAGAAAACGTCTTTTAAAACACTTATTTGCATGAGGCATTAGCATGCCAACTGCATATAAGCAAACTTATCTTTGGATGATTTTTATACAAATACTTTATTTTTAAGATTGTGGTAGAAATGAAATATTATTTAAATAATTTGACATGAATACTTTATTTGTTTGTTCATTTTTGTAATCAAATTGATAATTTCCATATAATCCAACTAATTAATTCGAAATCAAACTTAGAAAAAAAGAACAGTTTCATCCGAGCTTATTTGATTTGAATTTGGACTATATTTTCAAAATTGAAAATCAAAAATTCAAATTAAAGTTTTAAAACCCAATCCAAACTGCTTTATGCTCACCCTTAATTAGTTAATAAATATTCTTTGTGAACTAGTAAAAGGCTAGTAATATAGGATAGCTCACACGCATGAGAATTGGGTCGAAACAAAGTGATGAATTCTTCTCTTGGCAAATATTTTCCTAGAAACTTTCTTTTGTGAAAAAATGTTTCCCTTAAAAAATAACTTTTACATCATTTTTCATCGTTTGGTTTCATGATCTTTTTTGTTAAAAACAGAAATTAAATAAATAAAAATGTAAAATTCTAACTTCTTTTTAGATAAGAGGTCAAAAGCAAATCATTAGAAAAACATAATCTCATCAATTTATGTAAAGAAAGAAGTTAATACAAAAGATAAACAACAAAAGTGAATGGTAATTATTTTTTTCATTATTTTCATTCTTGTCATAACACATGTTATTTTATTACTGATAGAATAATTACTAAATTAATAGTATAATTAATAATTATTGTAATTGATGGTAAAATCATTTGTCTATGGTAGGTAGATTAGCATTAACTTAGTCTAATCTTATCATAATATAGGTAGATTGGATGACTTGATCTTAGCATAATCAGATCATATTATTAGCCTAATTGTAGGTTGTATTAGTGGTATAATTACCACAATGTTGGAAGAGGAATATTGAGGAAAATATTCTTACATGGTATCAGAAGATTAGGGAAAAGATCCTACCCTAATAATTTTTACACCCAAGCCGTCGGCTCCTCTTTCTTCCTCCAACGAATCGGGCAATTTTTTTTTCCATTGTTCTTTTCTTTTTTCGGTCAACAATGTGTGACTCTAAATCCACTTTTCATCATCAAAACTCATATTTCCATCACTCTTGAGATGAAAAATGTTCATTACGCCACTTTGGCAGAGATTTTTAAAATTTGTTTCTGTTTCCACCGGGTTATTCATCATATAATCCCACTGGAAAAAGGCAAGGAAAATGTGTTAAAAACAGATGATGAAAAAGAACTATGGCTCATACTTAATGCAACGGTTCTTTCGTGGATTTATGCAACAATTTCTAGCGATTTGTTGCACACCATAATGGAACCCGATTCTACGGCGATGGAGGCTTGGAATTGCTTACGGGATATCTTCCAAGACAACAAGAATTCCTGAGCCGTTACTTTGGAGCAAGAATTCTCCACTACCGACATGGTGGACTTTCTGAATGCATCCGCTTATTGTCAACGCCTCAAAGTTCTATCGGACCAACTCAAGAATGTCGAGTCGCCGGTTACAAACAATCGGTTGGTTTTACAATTGATTGCCGACCTTATCGATGCGTATAGTGGCGTGGGAACCCTCATCCGATAAAGTAATCCTCTTCTACCATTTTACCAAGCCCACTCTATGCTTATTCTTGAAGAGGCGGGTTTCACCAAAAAGATAGCGACCATTTCCAATTCCGCCATGGTTGCCGCCTCGTCCAACGAAACTAATACACATTTTGAAAATATGTCACCGAACCGGGGACAAAAAGGGAGAAATGGTGGTAAAAATCATGAAGGTCGCGGTGGCGGAAAAGGTGGAGGCCACCGGAATTCCGGCGATGGTGGAACGGGCGGCAGAGGCTGCGGACATTAGCCAAATTTAAGTGGGCAGTGGCAGCCCCAAGCCCAGTAGGGCGGTGGACTACCATAATGGGTCTGGCAGTGGCCTTGAGTTGTGCCACCCTGCCCATTTCCTTCAGGAAATTAGGCCAGGCCCAATCCAAGGCAAACTGGCCAGCCCACTGCCAGCCAGCAGCCTCACGACTTGGGCCCAGCAGCAGTAGTCGTAACCCATCAGTTTTTGGGCCACTGCCGAACCTGTGGCAGGAGGCCCATTCGGCAGTGGCAAGCCCAACAGACATTGAGTCCGCCATGCACACTCTTCGACTTAATCCTCCCGATGCAAATTGGTACATGGATACTGGAGCGACGTTTCATATGACGTCCTGCCAATGTAATCTCTCATCCTATTTTAATTTGAGTAAAAATAATGGTATAATTGTCGGGAATGGTCATTCTATTCAAATTCGTGGTCTTGGTTCTACCAAATTATCTCTCCCAAACCCACCATTAATTTTAAAGAATATCCTTCATGCTCTACAATTAATTAAAAATTTGGTTTCGGTTAGAAAGTTTACAACTGATAATTGGGTGTCTATTGATTTTGATCCTTTTGGATTTTTCGTGAAGGATTTTCAGTTGGGGATGCTTCTAATGTGATGTGATAGTCAAGGGGAGCTCTATCCAATTACTACACCCAATCACCGATCCAAGTTACCATCCACTTTTGTAGCTTTCGCACCTTCATTATGGCATGAAAGTTTGGGTCATTCGGGAGCACCTATTTTAGCCTCCCTCAAACAAAATAATTTTATTTCCTGTACTCAAACACGTAATTCTAATATGTGTCGTTCATGTCCACTTGGAAAACATGTTCAATTGCCATTTGTTTCATCTAATTCATGCACACTCATGCCTTTTGATATTATTCATTGTGATATTTGGACATCACCTGTTTTGAGCTCTTCGAGCCATAGATATTATTTTCTCTTGCTAGATGGTTACTCTAATTTTTTGTGGACGTTTCCCTTGTCTAAAAAATCACAAGTTTTCTCCACATTTCTCACTTTTAGAGCATTCATCCGAAATCAATTTGAACGGGATATTAAAAATATTCAATGTGATAATGGTAGGGAATTTGATAATAGGCATTTTTGGGATTTTTGCAATTCTAATGGTTTAAACTTTCGTCTTTCATGTCCCCACACATCCTCACAAAACGGGAAGGCGAAACAAAAAATCCGAACCATCAATAACATTGTTAGAACATCCCTTGCTCATGCCACACTACCACCATCCTTTTGGCATCATGCACTACAAATGACAACATATATATTGAACATACTTCCCCACAAAAACTTGTCCTATGAAGCTCCTCTAAAAATTCTATACCTTAGAGACTCATCTTATTCTTATTTTGTATTCGGGTGCTTATGTTATCCTCTCTTTCCATCCACCACAATTAACAAACATCAACCCCGGTCTACCCCTTGCATTTTTTGGGTTATCCTTCTAACCATCAAGGTTACAAGTGTTACGACCTATATTTCAATAAAATCATTGTGAGTCGTTACATAATCTTTGATGAAACAAATTTCCCATTTACCAAAATGCATGTGTCCGGACCACCTAACTATGATTTTCTAAATGATGGCATATCACCGTATTTGGCACAACATTTTTCTCGTCCCACAACCACTCTTTCGGCCAACTTAAATTTGTTGGGTGAATTGGGTCCATAAATAGTGGCCCAATCACGGAACAACACTGCCCACAAACTAGGCCAGTTTCATCGTCCCTGATCCCAGTTACTGCCGGCAATTCTGGTATATTATCTCAAAGCCCACTACCTGACAGTGGCTTGAGTCACGGCCCAACACCTAGCAGTATGGGTCACGGCCCAATACACTGCCCACTGCTAGGCAGTTCTGATTTCTCCGTTGGCCCGATTCCAAGTTCGGCCCAGCGGTCAGTCACCCATAGTCAACACGGCATTGTCAAACCTAACACCAAATATAGTCTGCACACCCTAGTTCAAAATCACCATTGTGTCGTAATCCTGTGCCTGCTCTTAATGACCCGAATTGGAAAATGGCTATGGATGATGAATTTAATACTCTTATTAAAAATAGGAGATTGGGTTGGTATCTCATCCCACTAATGCTAATATAATTCGGTCTATGTGGATTTTCAGTCACAAAGAAAAATCTGATGGTACTTTTGAGCGGCATAAAGCCCGGCTTGTAGGTGATGGGAAGACACAATAGGTTAGTGTGGATTGCGGTGAGACGTTCATTCCGGTGGTTAAACTGACAACTATTAGAACAATCCTTAGTTTGGCTCTGCCAAAGGCATGGCCACTTCATCAATTAGATGTCAAAAATGCCTTCCTTCATGGACAACTAAATGAAACAGTATACATGTACCAGCCTTTGGGATACAAGGACTCTACTTATCCAAATCATGTGTGCCTGCTAAAGAAATCATTATATGGTCTAAAACAGCCTCCCGGGCCTGGTACAAGAGGTTTGCAGATTTTGTTTCACATATTGGGTTTTCTAACAGTCGTTCTGATCATTCTCTGTTTATCTACCGTAGGGGTAATAATATTGCTTTTCTTCTTTTATATGTGGATGATATTATATTAACTGCCTCATTTGATGCTCTTCGCAAGTCCATCATGTCACTGCTTGGCTCTGAATTTGCTATGAAGGATCTAAGGCCACTACACTACTTTTTAGGGATATCTATGACACATCATGTAGGTGGTTTATTTTTATCCCAAAAGAAGTCTGCATTAGATATTGTTGAATGTGCTGACATGTCCTCCTATAAACCATCAACAACTCCGATTGATACTAAACCCAAATTGAGTGCCTCCTGTCGCGCCCGATTTTGACCCGACCCCCCGCGAGAGGTCGGAAGCGGAGCACGGACTTATTCCGGTGATTCCTGGGTAAAGAATTGAGGAGTCGCCACCTAATTATTTTTTACGGTGAATTAGGACACCTAAATATTAAACTAAGTGCTGCAATGTAAACCCCGTTTTTAAGTTCTGCGAAACTAGTGAGATTCTAGGTAAGGGTTCTTTATTATCCTAAAGGGAAGGGGTTAGGCATCCTTTAAGATCCGCTAACTTGCGGTTATCCGGTCAAACTCAGGTTAATTATTGTTAGAAAAGATGCATGTTTAAAGGTATAATAGATAAAAAGATGTGTTGCAAATATGATGCATTTTATACAAGTAAATATGATGCATTTTATACAAGTACGTATTCGGATGACATAAAAGAAAGATACATGTAAAGTTTTAGAAAAACATGCATTTGTGACAATAAATTATTTATAATGTCAAAGAAGCGAATCTTTCGAAAATCAACAAGTTGCAAATAATAATGAAAAGATAAACTTATTTGTATAATTAATTGAAGCAAATAAGGATGACGAAAGTTGTTTAAAAAATCTTGAATAAGCGTGACGAGCCTAAAATAAATAACTAGCGGAGGATTTCTAAGTTTTGAATTTAACCGAGCCTACAAATAAATAAGCTAGCGACGGGTTTCAAATCTTAAACTACCCTATGAATTAATCCTAAGTTTGCCTATTCTAAGCATTTCAATAGTTACATAAGTGCGATAAATAATATTACAATACAAAGCGGGATAAAAGCTGAATTAAAGAAGGAAATAAAATAAATAAACACCGAGGAATAATCGCCTTTATTTACTTTAATCCCTGCAAGCTGTCAAGAACAAACGGTTAGAAACAATTAAATACAAATAACTTCATATCCGTATTCAAAACAGTGAATGTTTTGATCACGGAGGGCTCAGACTTAAATTTTGAAAAGAACATTCCAATCACGTCGTGGCTGCAAACATATGACTAATGTGGTTTATTTTGATTGCCTCGCCTACTAAACGTGTTGGTCTCTCGGGTGAAATAGAAAAGATCACTATAATCACATCGTGGCTGCGAATATATAATTCACCTCGCCTACTAAACATGTTGATCTCGGATGAAATAAAAGGTTTAAGTCTTCATCATTGCCCGAAGTTATATTTCCGTCTTTGCAATCGTGGAGGCCTCAAAATCGACGGATATTTTTCATCGGCGATGTAGTATCGTGTTCAAATCAGCAAAATTAAAATGAAACAAGAAAACAAGAAGAACAGAAGGTAAAACAAGAAGCAGAAAATAATTTCCGAAAAAGACGCGGTGTTTAGTTTAAAACGAAAAAAAAAAAAAGTAAAATATCCGTTGCACGGATACTTAAAACGATCTTTGAAAAAAGAGAAATGCAACGAAAGAAAAGCGCGACCTCGAATTCAATTTTCGTCGGCCTAAATGCGGTATTAATAAAATAGTAAAGCATTAAGAATAGTAAGATATCCGTTACCCGAATGTTTAACCCAAGTAACGAAAAAAAGAGAAACGAAAGAAATAAATAAAAGCGAGATGAAATAGTGAGTTACTTTTGAAAAACAGACCGGAAAAGTGAACAAGTGAGTTAATTCGGGAGAAGAAAAAAAAACAGACCGGGATGAAATCGAGAAATTCAGATTTTTTAGATAACCAAAGCAACGAGATATGAAAAATGCCATAATCGGAAATATACCAAGTCCGGTCGACCCGACCGGATCAGTGACCCCGACCCGAATCGAGGCCAACCCGAATCGATTTTTTTTTCATTTTTTCAGATAACCAATATACAAGATATGAAATGCAAGAATTCAGGAAAATATTCGAATCGGGTCGACCCGATCCGGATCGATGACCTGACCGAATCGGTGACCCGAATCCGAAATCAAATGATCCAAACCCAAATCGATTTTAACACCAAATTCGGATAATCAATAACAAAAAAATATGAAATGCAAGAATTCGGGAAAATATTATCCGAACCGGGTCGACCCGCCCGGGTCGATGACCCGATCCGAATCCGGTATGCAACCCGAAATCGAATAATTTCACCAATTTCGGATAACCAAACATATAGAAGTATGAAATGCAAGAATTCGAAAATATTATACGAACCGGGTCGACCCGACCCGAATCGATGACCCAAAATCCGAAATCAAATATTCACCAAATTCGGATAACCAACATACGAGAAAATATGAAGATGCAAGAATTCGAAAATAATACCCAAACCCGGTCATGACTGTCGGTCGACCCGACCCGAATCATATGTCGAAATCGAGAGAATCAAAAGTGGAGAACAAACCTTTTCGGACTTGATTCTTGAATAACAAGGAAGGCAAATGTTTGAAATCAAGAACACAACAAAGATTTATATATTGAATCGTTTTTTCAAAAATCCTCCGAAAAAATCCTCCCCTAAAATGAAGAACAACATGGGGTATTTATAGGTACTCAACCCAACGTTCCAACCCTCATACCCCCCCCCCTTAAAACGAATTCAAATTTCAAAATAAAGGGGGAACAAAATCTCGATTTTTGGGGCGTGTTCTTGGGGCATGCGTTCGGCGGTGTCGGGGTAGGGTGGTGGCGGTGGCGAAGTGACGGGGTAGGGGTGTAGGGTGCGGCGTCGAGGGCGGGGTGTAGGGTGTGCGGCGACTTGGGGGGGGGTAGGGTTTAGTTTAGGGTTTTTGATTTTTTTGGGATTTTTATTTGTTTGGGGGGATTAAAAGAGGGGGAATGGGTTTGGGTGACGGGTCGGCCGATTGGGCCTAGGGCGATTTGGGTTGGTGGGAATTTAATTGGGGAGTTGGGTGGTCCGGTTGGAAGGGTGAAATAAGGGAATTTAATTGGGGAGTTGGGCCGAATGGGTTAGTGAGTATTGGGCTTGTGGGAATTTAATTGGGGAGTTTGGCTTTGGGCGTTGGGCCAATAAGAAAAGGGGAGTTGGGCTTCGGTTTTGGTTGGGTTAAAATGAGAGAAGGGGTTTTGGGAGTTGGGCCGAATGGGTTAGTGAGTATTGGGCTGGAAAAATGAAAATGGGTTATGGATAAAATATAAAAGGGGTTTAATATATATATATATATATTTTTTTTGTAAAAGATGTGAATTATTTAAAATAACGTAACGATGTGACAATAAAATAATATAATATTTGTGAAATGCTTAATGCTTAATAAAAAAATGGAAATGCGATGCAATTCTTGCGAAAAATAAAATAACATAGAATTTCGGATAAAACTTATGATTATTATAAAATGCAAATGATATAAAATATGCGAATAATAATAATAATACGAGGATATACACATATATGCCTATATTTTAAAATTATTTTAAAAGTGTCAAAATATTAAAAATTACGAATAAAATCATAAAAAATGGGACAAAATTGGGTGTCAACAGATGCCCCTCTTTGGACGGAAACGATGAAAGAATTTTCGGACAAAGAAGTTGACCGCGTAGCCAATTTTGTCCCGATCGTCGGGACTGCATGGTAAGAAATAGAATCCCGAGGGGTATAGAAGTTGCAAAAAGATGGTGCACATTCAAGAAACAATGCCCCAGTGTCGACTTAGGATGACACTGATCGCAGATGCGAGAAACTAATGGGAAAGAGCGGATCGACGTTCGAAGTAGGTTGTTGACCAAATTGCCTTGGTTCGCCGTAAGATATAGCTCCACGTTGTGCTGAAAGCTCCCGCCGATTCAAATTCCTTTGGACCAGAGCTAAGATAAAAGTTAGTGTATAACAGTTGCATAAGATATGTAAGTGAGAATATGACTTTGTAAGTTGAAATGATGTCGTTGCTTAATGTTGTGCAGATGATGGCGTTGGCGGGCGCCTGTTTACACTTTAAAATAAGTACCCGCATTAGAAGGTGGGCGCCTATTTACACCTTAAAATAAGTACCCGCATTAGAAGGTGGGCGCCTGATTTAAAATAAAATACCCGCATTAGAAGGTGGGCGCCTGATTTAAAATAAAATACCCGCATTAGGAGGTGGGCGCCTGACTGAAAATAAAATACCCGCATTAGGAGGTGGGCGTCTGACTGAAATTTAAATACCCGCATTAGGAGGTGGGCGCCTGACTGAAATTTAAATACCCGCATTAGGAGGTGGGCGCCTGATTTAAAACATACCCGCATTAGAAGGTGGGCGCCTGATTTAAAACGTACCCGCATTAGAAGGTGGGCGCCTGATTTAAAACGTACCCGCATTAGAAGGTGGGCGCCTGATTTAAAACATACCCGCATTAGAAGGTGGGCGCCGATTTAAAACATACCCGCATTAGAAGGTGGGCGCCGATTTAAAACATACCCGCATTAGAAGGTGGGCGCCGATTTAAAACATACCCGCATTAGAAGGTGGGCGCCGATTTAAAACATACCCGCATTAGAAGGTGGGCGCCGATTTAAAACATACCCGCATTAGAAGGTGGGCGCGATTTAAAACGTACCCGCATTAGAAGGTGGGCGCTCGATTTAAAACATACCCGCATTAGAAGGTGGGCGCCCGATTTAAACGTACCCGCATTAGAAGGTGGGCGCGATTTAAAGCATACCCGCATTAGAAGGTGGGCGCACGATTTAAAACATACCCGCATTAGAAGGTGGGCGCCTGATTTAAAGCATACCCGCATTAGAAGGTGGGCGCGATTTAAAACATACCCGCATTAGAAGGTGGGCGCCGATTTAAAACATACCCGCATTAGAAGGTGGGCGCGCGATTTAAAACGTACCCGCATTAGAAGGTGGGCGCCGATTTAAAACATACCCGCATTAGAAGGTGGGCGCGATTTAAAACATACCCGCATTAGAAGGTGGGCGCCGATTTAAAACATACCCGCATTAGAAGGTGGGCGCCGATTTAAAACATACCCGCATTAGAAGGTGGGCGCCTGATTTAAAACATACCCGCATTAGAAGGTGGGCGCCCGATTTAAAACATACCCGCATTAGAAGGTGGGCGCCTGATTTAAAACATACCCGCATTAGAAGGTGGGCGCCTGATTTAAAACATACCCGCATTAGAAGGTGGGCGCCTGATTTAAAACATACCCGCATTAGAAGGTGGGCGCCTGATTTAAAACATACCCGCATTAGAAGGTGGGCGCCTGATTTATGTCGTCGTGTTGACGTATTGTAAAGTGTGACCCTATTGCCATGCCATGATAGTTAATGTGTGGACATAAGCGATGCAAAAGTTGAGTAGATGAGAATGCGACCCTGTGAGTCGAAATACCGTTCTTTCCGTGGACACAACACGGTTGGGAACATGTAGTTTAGCATGACGTCTTTGTACAATCTCCAAACAGAAAGTGATCCTTGTGGTGAGTCTGCGATGCGGAGATCCCTTGCGAATTTGCTCATAAATGTTGCAGATTCCCTGCTGCTTTCCACCTGAAGAACCTATACTCAAATAAATTTATGAGTTTGGGGAGGGGGAGTTGATTCGCGTTGACTTTGTAGCTTTGGCCTTGATAGTGTATGTCCCGTTGAATCGGACTCGTAGCCCTCTCTCGGTCCCCCGTATTGGATAGTCGTTAATGAAAACATTTGTCGAAAACAATTTGTTTGTAACAAGTATGTTCTGTTGAACTCTAATGAAAATGTTTGTTGAAAATAATTTGCTTATAAAAAGGTATGCATATATATAAATGTCTGTCGAGCAGTGACATGCGGTGAAACAAAACAAACGTCTTATCCAAAAATCTTCTGGCTGACTTATTTTGCCTATGCTTTTCCAAGTTTATCGGCATCCTCTGGCAGTGATCCCCTTAAAAAAAATGCCCTAGTTTCTGATATGTGAGAATGACGATCTTTTGAACGGACAACCGAGTCTTGTGTAGATTGCTTGCCTGCCCTATCAGGGTGATCAGATGGGTGTATTTTGTCATTTGTGAGATAAAGGAGAAAATATTTCCTAATGGTGGGACCGAAGCCGATTTAGGCCGCCTACGTATCCCCATGAGGGAATCAGGTCGTGACGTAGTTCATTACAAGCAAAAGGGGTTTGTAAGGATTTTCTAAAAATGGGACCGAAGCCGATGTGGCCGCCTACGTATCCCGCCGAGGGAATCAGGTCATGACGTAGTTCATGTAAGTAAAGAGGATTGTAAGGTTTTTTTTAAAAATGGGACCGAAGCCGATGTGGCCGCCTACGTATCCCGCCGAGGGAATCAGGTCATGACGTAGTTCATGTTACAAAGAAATGTGTTTCTGGGAAATTTGCAATCTAGGAAACGGAACCCGACATGGGTTATTTGCGTATCCCGCCAGGGAGCGCAACTTTTACAACATAGAAAAAGTATTTCATAGAGAAGAACTAATCTTAGATATGGTATCTCTTCACTGCATCTGCATTGATGGTTTTCGGCCATTCTATCATGATAAGGTTGCCCCGGACGATTGCGTCCATCTGCTTTCATCAATCAGTCTCTTCGTACCTGATTTGGCTTCGAATGATAGGGAAATGCCCTAGTAGAAGTCCTGGTCGTAGCGTGGCAGCCCAAGAGTACAAATGGCAAACGTCTGTGCCGATGCTTGTAACTTATCAACCATCCTGATGTTTCATCCAAATCTGGCTTTGACTTATTCCAAAAAAATGCCCCAGTTCTTCTGGTTGCGAGCCTTCCACATATCCTTCGAAGTCTTGCTTGTTGTTTGGGACCTTGTTTGCTTGTTTCATTACATGTCACATATTATCGGCAAATTTAGTTTGCGTGATGAAAAAGAAGAAAATTATTAGACGAAACAAATTTTAAAATAGCAAAAGCAATGCAAATGTGTCATTTTTAAGCTTTCAAAAGGTGGAGGCAAAATACATTAAAATGCATAAATGCGATTCAAGCCTCAATTTAAATCGCATTTTTCATTAAGTACTAATACAATTTGGGTAGACATGATTGGAAAATAAAAGATGGGGTGCTCCGCTTGAGTTTTAGTCAATACGAATCAACTTTTGGGGGGGGGGGGGGGGGGAATAAATTAGACAAAATAAACCTCCGAAAAATGAAGAGAACCAAGTTAGTATAAGGCAAGTAATTATTGTTTCAATTAATATGCACGAGTGTGAAGTAGCATGAAATAACAAGCAGATTGTATGGAAATTATATGTGCATCCTGATATACATGGGGCCTCTCTTATGCCGGAGGTGGGCCTAAACGCCAGATATGCGGGATTACGACAGATTGATCCAAGCTGCTAAACTGTAATGCTTTTGTCGAAAATGAGACAAAATGAATGTACATTTCCAATTTCAGCATGTCATGATTAGGCTTGAATTAGTCTTATCATTATCACGCTGCACATAATATGCCGATTGGTCGTTGGGTTGTGAGACCCGCCGACAATTTTGGTAGATTTCTTAATTGTGGAGTCGATACCAAGGATCGACCCACCTAAGGTGTATGCATGCATGACTTAAAATAAAGGGTGGTATAGCTCTATCTTAAATTTTCTAAGATTTGGCTGACTAGACACAAGGTTCCCGAGCGGACTACTCGAGTGAGAAGGCTACGCGGCCACCGGATGGTCCGGTCACTCCGCGCATACGCCAACTCTCCTAAAATTTGGTAGATTGAAAGAAATTTGCGGGTGCGCAAAACACACCTCGCGTGTAGTGTGTGATAGTGTCAATTTTCCAGAGTGGAAGAAATATGAGCGAAATGCCAATTTAAGGAAAGCAGTAAAACAATATAGCAATTAAAACAGTTATGCACACAAAATTTCACAAAGGAAACAAATCAAAGCATTACATCAAACAAAGAGTGAAAGTAAAGCACAATAATAATTAACCTGATTTTGCTATGGTTAAGAACCTGAAATGTCCCCAACGGAGTCGCCATGCTGTCGCGCCCGATTTTGACCCGACCCCCCGCGAGAGGTCGGAAGCGGAGCACGGACTTATTCCGGTGATTCCTGGGTAAAGAATTGAGGAGTCGCCACCTAATTATTTTTTACGGTGAATTAGGACACCTAAATATTAAACTAAGTGCTGCAATGTAAACCCCGTTTTTAAGTTCTGCGAAACTAGTGAGATTCTAGGTAAGGGTTCTTTATTATCCTAAAGGGAAGGGGTTAGGCATCCTTTAAGATCCGCTAACTTGCGGTTATCCGGTCAAACTCAAAGTTAATTATTGTTAGAAAAGATGCATGTTTAAAGGTATAATAGATAAAAAGATGTGTTGCAAATATGATGCATTTTATACAAGTAAATATGATGCATTTTATACAAGTACGTATTCGGATGACATAAAAGAAAGATACATGTAAAGTTTTAGAAAAACATGCATTTGTGACAATAAATTATTTATAATGCCAAAGAAGCGAATCTTTCGAAAATCAACAAGTTGCAAATAATAATGAAAAGATAAACTTATTTGTATAATTAATTGAAGCAAATAAGGATGACGAAAGTTGTTTAAAAAATCTTGAATAAGCGTGACGAGCCTAAAATAAATAACTAGCGGAGGATTTCTAAGTTTTGAATTTAACCGAGCCTACAAATAAATAAGCTAGCGACGGGTTTCAAATCTTAAACTACCCTATGAATTAATCCTAAGTTTGCCTATTCTAAGCATTTCAATAGTTACATAAGTGCGATAAATAATATTACAATACAAAGCGGGATAAAAGCTGAATTAAAGAAGGAAATAAAATAAATAAACACCGAGGAATAATCTGCCTTTATTTACTTTAATCCCTGCAAGCTGTCAAGAACAAACGGTTAGAAACAGTTAAATACAAATAACTTCATATCCGTATTCAAAACAGTGAATGTTTTGATCACGGAGGGCTCAGACTTAAATTTTGAAAAGAACATTCCAATCACGTCGTGGCTGCAAACATATGACTAATGTGGTTTATTTTGATTGCCTCGCCTACTAAACGTGTTGGTCTCTCGGGTGAAATAGAAAAGATCACTATAATCACATCGTGGCTGCGAATATATAATTCACCTCGCCTACTAAACATGTTGATCTCGGATGAAATAAAAGGTTTAAGTCTTCATCATTGCCCAGAAGTTATATTTCCGTCTTTGCAACTGTGGAGGCCTCAAAATCGACGGATATTTTTCATCGGCCAGTGTAGTATCGTGTTCAAATCAGCAAAATTAAAATGAAACAGTAAACAGCAGCAGCAGAAGGTAAAACAGTAAGCAGAAAATAATTTCCGAAAAAGACGCGGTGTTTAGTTTAAAACAGTAAAAAAAAAACAGTAAAATATCCGTTGCACGGATACTTAAAACAGTGCTGAAAAACAGAGAAATGCAACGAAAGAAAAGCGCGACCTCGAATTCAATTTCGTCGGCCTAAATGCGGTATTAATAAAATAGTAAAGCATTAAGAATAGTAAGATATCCGTTACCCGGATGTTTAACCCAGCGAACAGAAAAACAGAGAAACGAAAGAAATAAATAAAAGCAGATGAAATAGTGAGTTACTTTTGAAAAACAGACCCGGAAAAGTGAACAGTGAGTTAATTCTGGGAGAAGAAAAAAAAACAGACCCGGGATGAAATCAGAAATTCAGATTTTTTAGATAACCAGCAACAGATATGAAAAATGCCATAATCTGGAAATATACCAAGTCCGGGTCGACCCGACCTGGATCAGTGACCCCGACCCGAATCAGAGGCCAACCCGAATCAGATTTTTTTCATTTTTTCAGATAACCAATATACAAGATATGAAATGCAAGAATTCTGGAAAATATTCGAATCGGGTCGACCCGATCCGGATCAGTGACCTGACCCGAATCAGTGACCCGAATCCGAAATCAAATGATCCAAACCCAAATCAGATTTTAACACCAAATTCAGATAATCAATAACAAAAAATATGAAATGCAAGAATTCGGGAAAATATTATCCGAACCGGGTCGACCCGCCCGGGTCAGTGACCCGATCCGAATCCGGTATTCAACCCGAAATCGAATAATTTCACCAATTTCAGATAACCAAACATATAGAAGTATGAAATGCAAGAATTCTGAAAATATTATACGAACCGGGTCGACCCGACCCGAGTCAGGGACCCGACCCGAATCAGTGACCCAAAATCCGAAATCAAATATTCACCAAATTCAGATAACCAACATACAGAAAATATGAAGATGCAAGAATTCTGAAAATAATACCCAAACCCGGGTCAGTGACCCGGGTCGGGTCGACCCGACCCGAATCATATGTCGAAATCAGAGAATCAAAAGTGGAGAACAAACCTTTTCGGACTTGATTCTTGAATAACAAGGAAGGCAAATGTTTGAAATCAAGAACACAACAAAGATTTATATATTGAATCGTTTTTTCAAAAATCCTCCGAAAAAATCCTCCCCTAAAATGAAGAACAACATGGGGTATTTATAGGTACTCAACCCAACGTTCCAACCCCTCATACCCCCCCCCCTTAAAACGAATTCAAATTTCAAAATAAAGGGGGAACAAAATCTGATTTTTGGGGCGTGTTCTTGGGGCATGCGTTCGGCGGTGTCAGGGTAGGGTGGTGGCAGTGGCGAAGTGACGGGGTAGGGGTGTAGGGTGCGGCGTCGAGGGCAGGGGTGTAGGGTGTGGGCGACTTGGGGGGGTAGGGTTTAGTTTAGGGTTTTTGATTTTTTTGGGATTTTTATTTGTTTGGGGGGATTAAAAGAGGGGGAATGGGTTTGGGCTGACGGGTCGGCCGATTGGGCCTGGGGCGATTTGGGTTGGTGGGAATTTAATTGGGGAGTTGGGCTGGTCCGGTTGGAAGGGTGAAATAAGGGAATTTAATTGGGGAGTTGGGCCGAATGGGTTAGTGAGTATTGGGCTTGTGGGAATTTAATTGGGGAGTTTGGCTTTGGGCGTTGGGCCAATAAGAAAAGGGGAGTTGGGCTTCGGTTTTGGTTGGGTTAAAATGAGAGAAGGGGTTTTGGGAGTTGGGCCGAATGGGTTAGTGAGTATTGGGCTGGAAAAATGAAAATGGGTTATGGATAAAATATAAAAGGGGTTTAATATATATATATATATTTTTTTTGTAAAAGATGTGAATTATTTAAAATAACGTAACGATGTGACAATAAAATAATATAATATTTGTGAAATGCTTAATGCTTAATAAAAAAATGGAAATGCGATGCAATTCTTGCGAAAAATAAAATAACATAGAATTTCAGATAAAACTTATGATTATTATAAAATGCAAATGATATAAAATATGCGAATAATAATAATAATACGAGGATATACACATATATGCCTATATTTTAAAATTATTTTAAAAGTGTCAAAATATTAAAAATTACGAATAAAATCATAAAAAATGGGACAAAATTGGGTGTCAACACCTCCTACGGCAAGCCATTTGCCGACACGACACTTTACCGCAGCCTGGCAGGGGCCCTGCAATATCTTACATTCACAAGGCCGGATATTTCTTATGCAGTGCAATATGTGTGTCTATTCATGCATAATCCGATGGATGATCATATGAATGCTCTCAAACACATTGTGCGTTATATTCAGGGTACTCTAGAGTATGGCTTGCATTTATATCCATCGTCGACATCCACCCTTGTCTCCTACACGGATGCCGATTGGGGAGGATGTTCGGACACCAAACGCTCCACTTCTGGTTATGGTATATTCCTTGGCGATAACTTGATATCTTGGTCCTCCAAACGTCAAGCAACATTGTCCAGATTCAGTGCCTAAGCAGAATACCGAGGGGTTGCCAATGTTGTGTCTTAATCTTGTTGGCTTCAGAATCTTCTTCTAGAACCTCACTGTCCGGTTCCGAAGGCGACATTGGTGTACTGTGATAATGTTAGTGCTATCTACCTCTCAGGGAATCCGGTGAACCATCAATGCACTAAACATATTGAGCTAGATATCCACTTTGTTCATGAAAAGGCCGCTCGCGGACAAGTGCGTGTCTTGCATGTCCCGTCGCGCTATCAGATTGCAGATATTTTTACTAAAGGTCTTCCACTGATATTATTTGAAGATTTTCTGGACAGTCTCTCCATACGCCTACCTCCCGCTTCAATTGCGGGGGAGTGATAGAATAATTATTAATTAATAGTGTAATTTATAATTATTGTAATTGATTGTAAAATCATTTGTATATGGTAGGTAGATTATGTTGGGTTTAAATGATAGATTGAATGGGAAATGGAGAGAGTTCCCTCTTGCTCTATTAAATAATCATTTGTCCCACATCGGTAGTGGAAAGAAAAGTGGGAGTTGTCCCACATCGGTAGTGGAAAGAAAAGTGGGAGTTCTCTCTTGCTTTATAAAATAAGTATTTGTCCCACATCGGTAGTGGAAAGAAAAAGTTCTTCTACTTATAAGTAGAATTACTCCTTCTTGTCAATAAAAGGGTTGAGGGGGCAAGGACCCGCGCCGTCGTCGTCGCTCGCTCGGCTCGGCTTCGGCTTCGGCTTCGGCTTCGGCTTCGGCTTCGGCTTCGGATTCGGATTCGTATTCGGATTCGGATTTGGATTTGGATTTGGATTTGGATTTGGATTTGGATTTGGTCAAATGATCTGATTGATTGATAATCTTTTTGGACCAAATTTTCTTTAATTTTTAATTAATTATTATTTAATTAAATTAATTAACTTATCCAATCCTACCCGTTAGTGACCCGCGACCCGGCCGGATCCGCGTGTCTGACCCGCGACCCGGTTTCTTTCCCACATTTAAATTTCCCACCAGTTTTAGTGACTGTTCGGAAGGGTTGCAAACCTTCAGAAACAGTACTTCCATGGCTATAAATTCGTTTGATTCCTCAGAATTTTACTAACGAATTTTCTGAACAACACAAACTTCTTCTTCTTCTCGCATAAACAAATTCGTGTGATATCTCTCTGTTGAGTGGTTCGCCGCTACCTGAATTTGGAGTACTACTATTCTGGTAAGATAATCGTTCTATCCTGGGAGGGGATATTCCATCAACCTCGAGTACTGTGAGGGGAATAATCTCCTTAAGGACACACTTTGAACTAAGTGGGCTCGATTATATTCTGAAAAAATTATTCTTATTTTTTCAACACTGATTTTGTTTATTTTAAGTAATTATTATTTACTGGTTTTTGGAATACAGATTAATAACAATCTTAAGGAAATTATATTTTTTTTGATTAATCTGTATTTTGTTTTGGAGATTAAAACCTGTGTGGTTTTCTATTCCGTATGAAATTTCATATTCTGACTTGAAGACATAAAAACTTCGTTGGAATATTAAAGTTCATACTTGTACAATGTTTTGAAGAACATAAAAACTTCATCGTTGTTGTATTCTGGTTTGGAGATTAAAACTTGTGTAGTTTTCTACTCCATATGAATATTAGTATTCTGACTCGAAGATATAAAAACTTCGTTGGAATACTAAAGTTTCATAATTATACTGCGATTTGAAGAAATAAAATCTTCATCATTTAAGTATGTAATTGAATTGTTATTCTGGTTTTATTAACTAAAACAGTTTGTCGATTTGACAGTGACAAACAAATAATGGCAATTGAGACCGGAACTACCTCTCGCAAATACGCACCCGGCGGTTACTCCTACAACCCGTACTGCCGTGCCACCTACCGAGAAACTGCGAAGTTCACCGGTGCCAACTTTAAAGGATGACAAAGCAAAGAATGTTCTTTTGGCTAACCACCCTTGGTATGCAAAAGTTCACCAGTGAGGACCCTCCCGTGCTACTGCCGCCGACATGCCCGACAACCAACAAGTTCATGGTTACCGAGGCTTGGAAACAAAGCTGATTTTTTTTTTGCAAAGGCTACATTTTGAGTGTCTTAGAAGATGACTTGTACAACGCCTACGGTGCGCAAGTAGAGACTTCCAAAGAATTATGGAGTGCACTTGAAAAGAAGTACAAAACCGAAGATGCTTGCTTGAAGAAGTTTGTGGTTGCCAAATTCCTAGACTACAAAATGGTGGATGGAAAAACCGTTGGAACCCAAGTTCAAGAGCTTCAACTTATCTTCCATGACCTTATTTTGAAGGTATGGTAGTAAATGAAGAGTTCCAAGTGGCCGCAATGATTGAGAAGTTGCCGCCCTCATGGAAAGATTTCAAGAATTATCTTAAGCACAAAAGAAAGGAAATGAAGTTGGAAGATCTTGTGATTCGTCTCAAGATCGAGGAAGATAACAAAACCGCCGAGAAGAGGTACCGTAAGACTTCACCAATTGAAGGGGCAAACATCATTGAAGATGCTTTGCTCGAAAAAGAACAAGAAAAGGAAGAGGCCTTCGGGAAGGAGAAGGATTCCAACAAGAAAAAGTTCAAGGGCAACCGCTTTAATTGTGGGAAAGCTGGCCACAAAGCCCCAGATTGTCGTCTCCCGAAAAAGAACAAGGAAAAGGACAAGCCAATATGGTGGAAAAGAATGATGATATAGATGATCCGTGTGCAATGCTATCGGAGTGCAATTTGGTTGGGAACCCAAAGGAGTGGTGGCTTGATTCGGTGCCACGACATGTTTGCGCTACAAAAGAAGCATTTGCAACCTATGCTCTCATTGGACCCGAAGAGGTACTATTTATGGGAAATCGCAACATGACCAAGGTTGAAGGATATGGGAAAATACTTCGAAGATGACTTCGGCAAGGTCCTCGACTCTCAACAATGTTATGCACGTTCCAACAATTCGGAAGAATTTAGTTTCAGCCGGACTACTCGTCAAAAATGGATTTAAGTGTGTGTTGGTTAGTGAGAAAATTGTAATAAGTAAGAATGATTTGTTCATAGGAAAGGGCTACCTCATCGAGGGCCTTTTCAAACTCAATGTAATGGTTGTTGACAGAATTAATAAGAATTCAGCTTCGTCTTACTTATTGGAGTCAAATGATTTATGGCATGTTCGTTTAGGACATGTCAACTACAAAACCTTGCGAAAATTGATTAATTTAGAAGTATTGCCTAAATTCGAGTGTAATAAATCTAAATGTGAAATCTGTGTTGAATCTAAGTTTGTTAAACATCCATATAAGTCTATTGATAAGAATTCAAATCCTTTAGACTTAATTCACACAGATATATATGATATGAAGTCAATACCATCTCGCGGTGGGAAAAAGTATTTTATAACTTTTATTGACGATTGCACTCGATATTGTTATGTGTATTTGCTTAATAGTAAGGATGAAGCAATTGATGCATTTAAGCAATACAAAAACGAAGTGGAAAATCAATTGAATAAAAAGATAAAAATGATTAGAAGTGATAGGGGTGGAGAGTACGAATCTCCTTTTGCAGAGATATGTTTAGAATATGGAATTATTCATCAAACTACTGCCCCTTACACACCACAATCAAATGGAATTGCGGAAAGGAAAAACCGAACATTAAAGGAAATGATGAATGCCTTACTAATAAGTTCCGGTTTACCGTAAATGATAGATTGAATGGGAAATGGAGGGAGTTCTCTCTTGCTCTATAAAATAATCATTTGTCCCACATCGGTAGTGGAAAGAAAAGTGGGAGTTGTCCCACATCGGTAGTGGAAAGAAAAGTGGGAGTTCTCTCTTGCTTTATAAAATAAGCATTTGTCCCACATCGGTAATGGAAAGAAAAGTTCTTCTACTTATAAGTAGAATTACTCCTTCTTGTCAATAAAAGGGTTGAGGGGGCAAGGACCCCTCGCGCCGTCATCGTCGCTCGGCTTCGGCTCGGCTCGGCTTCGGCTTCGGCTTCGGATTTGGATTTGGATTTGGATTTGGTCAAATGATCTGATTGATTGATAATCTTTTTGGACCAAATTTTCTTTAATTTTTAATTATTTAATTAATTATTATTTAATTAAATTAATTAACTTATCCAATCCTACCCGTTAGTGACCCGCGACCCGGCCGAATCCGCGTGTCTGACCCGCGACCCGGTTTCTTTCCCACATTTAAATTTCCCACCAGGTGGATCTGTTCGTAAGGGTTGCAAACTTCGTAAACAAGATACTTCCATGGCTATAAATTCGTTTGATTCCTCGAATTTTACTAACGAATTTTCTCGAACAACACAAACTTCTTCTTCTTTTCGCATAAACAAATTTCGTGTGATATCTTCTTTGTTGAGTGGTTCGCCGCTACCCGAATTTGGAGTACTACTATTCGGTAAGATAATCGTTCTATCCCGGGAGGGGATATTCCATCAACCTCGAGTATCGTTGGGGAATAATTTCCTTAAGAACACACTTTGAACTAAGTGGGCTCGAATATATTCTGAAAAAATTATTCTTATTTTTTCAACACTAATTCTGTTTATTTTAAGTAATTATTATTTACTGGTTTTTGGAATATAGATTAATAACAGATTAGCATTAACTTAGCCTAATCTTATGATAATGTAGGTAGATTTGGCTTGATCTTAGCATAATCAGATCATATTATTAACCTAATTTTAGGTTGTACTAGTGGTATAATTACCACAATATTGAAAGAGGAATATCGAGGAAAATATTCTTACAATTACATTATTGCCGATGTCGAATTAAGAACATCTGCCGCACCCACAACAATACTACCAAAAATCTCTAAGTTCTCATTGTCTTTGGTAAGAGTGGGAACATAACCTGTTAATTTTATAAACTCATTCTCACAATTAGAAGCATCTTCCTCGGCTAAGTATCTTGCTGTGTTCACGCTACCATATAGACGTAGTTTCAGATACGTCTTTGCAGCTTCTAAAGCTTGGACGGCTGTATTGTAATAACTAGAACACGAAGTATATGGCGTTTTCAAGTTACCGTCGTTCGTTTGATTGACTAAGGTGTCAATCTTTTTAATGTCCTCGAAGCGTTTGCAATTGCTAAGTTGAGGGCTAGTTTTGTCAATTCATAAGGATCACCGAGGACTTTTAAGCAAAACTTTGGATTTTTGGATTTGATACACACTTGGGACAATGGGTTACTTATACTTGGTGTCATTAAGGAAGAAACAATTAGGCATAAGACTAGTGTTGAGCCAAAGAAAGAAGAAGCAGCCATCAATAATGTCTTGTTAATTTCTCTCTGATTTCCCCTTTTTATAGTTGGAATTTAAGATAATTTGATGTCGTATTTATAGTTAGCCATAATGGTGAAATGCAATGTCAATGTATTGTGTGCATTCACATTGAGTTGTAGTATGTAAAGATCTAAATTATTTTAGCAAATTTGACTACATTTCTATACATGTTTATTATTTTTCTTTTATGTGTATATAGTAGTTGACTTTGTTCACTAACTTTTTGAAACTTTAATATTTCCTTTCTATACAAAATCCTATATCTCGATTTGATGGTAAAAATTAAAATGGAGTAGATCTTGTCAAAAGACTAAAAGACCGATATACACGGTCCGATATCATGGTCCGATTTAGACTCCACAAATTGTAATTAATGTATAATTGTAATTATGGTATTAGTTTTGTACTAGAAAAATATATTAGAAATAGAGTAGGAAAATGTAGAATTACTTTCCATAATTAGGAATTATATATTTGCATATATACCTCGCTTTATCAATGAGAATAATCAAGAGATTATTTCTTTCATGGTATCAGAAGTCTAGGGCAAATTTTTCCTCTCCACATATTTTTCTTTCGTTGCCCGACGTGACCAGTGGCCGACAACCATACTACCTCTGAGCTTCAAAAAAATTTCTTTTCCCAAATCCCTAATTCTCCACTTGTTCTTTCATTATGTCTATCTCAAAAAACACATTTCATCCATCCCTTACAGTCTCCAACATCAAGAACCATATCTCTATCGTTCTTGAGATGGAAAATATCCAATACGCGACGTGAGCAGAATTCTTTAAGGTTCACGCACGCTCGCATCAAGTCATTTATCACATCATCCCCTCAATGACAGGCAATGAGAAGGTAGCTACCCCCCAAGGATAACCTTGTGTTATGGACAACCCTTGATGCCACCGTTCTTCAGTGGATTTATTCTACTATCCCTACAAACCTCTTACAGACGATTATTGAACCTGACGCCACGACAATGGAAACTTGGAATAGGGTGCGTGATATATTTCAAGATAACAAAAATTCACGTGATGTCACTCTTAAGCAGGAATTTTCCCATGTCAACACCGAATGTCTCAGCCTATTGTAAAAGGCTAAAGAAATTGGCGGATCAACTAAAAAACATTGGTGCGCCCGTCACCAATGATCGTCTTGTTCTTCATATGGTTACAAGCCTATCTGAGGCATATAATGGCGTTGGGACGCTTCTTCGTCAAAGTAATCATCTCCCACCGTTCTACCAGGCCCATTCCATGCTCACATTAGAAGAGGCCAACTTGGCTAAAAAGTCAGCTACCAAAGAAAATTCTGTCATGATGATGGCCACGACAGACGACCCCTACTCATTCACCGACAATTCTAGCCAAAACCATAAAAATGGTGGTGGCAAAAAAGGGTAAAATCGAAAAAATAATGACAAGAACTGCGGCAGCGGTAGCGGTAATCGTGGCGGCGGTAACGAAATAAATAACGGTGGTCGGAACAGTGGGCAACTGACCAACTGGCATCAGCAGTGGCCTACTGGCCGTGGGGGGGGCTGGGGCTGGTCCAGTGGTCCAACTGCCCTTACTCACCGTCTCAAATTCCTGGAAACTGGGCCCAATTCCAGCCTGCCTCCAGGCCCAGTTTCCCGGTCCAGAATTCTAGCTCTCGATCTGTTGAGCCGTGGCAGCAGGCTTTCACTGCTATGGGCCCAGCTCCGGTCCCGACACCTATGAATATTGAGGCCGCAATGCATACACTTGGATTAAATCCCCCGAATGCAAATTGGTACATGGACACCGGAGCCACTTTCCATATGACATATGCACAAGGTAATCTCTCATCTTACTTCAATTTGAGCAAAAATCATAGCATTATTGTTGGTAATGGCAACTCAATTACAATTCGAAGTTATGGTCATACAAATTTTTCTCCCCCACATCCATCTCTAGTCTTAAAAAATATTCTTCATGCCCCTCACTTAATTAAAAATTTGGTGTATGTCCGAAAATTCACCACTGATAATTGGGTTTCTGTTAATTTTGACCCTTTTGGATTTTCTGTGAAGGATTTCAAGACGGAGATACCTCTAATAAGATGCAATAGTAGGGGGGAGCTTTATCCAATCACCACCACCATCATTTCCACGAGTCAAGCCACACCTTCAACCTTTGCCGCTCTTGCTTCTTCCTTGTGGCATGCACGTTTGGGTCATTCAGGGTCGTATATTATTTCTTCTCTGCATAAAAATAGTTTTATTGATTGTAAGGGTATGCGCAGTACTCCACTTTGTCCTTCTTGTCCATTAGGGAAACATGTTAGATTACCGTTTGTAGCCTCTACTTCTCGTACTTTGATGCCTTTTGACATTATTCATAGTGATTTATGGACATCTCCCGTTTTAAGTTCTTTGGGCCCTCGTTATTATGTCTTATTCTTGGATGATTATTCTAATTTTTTGTGGACCTTTCCTTTATCCAAAAAGTCTCAAGTTTTTTCCACCTTAAAATTTAGAGCATTCATCCGTACCCAGTTCGAACGGGAAATTAAAAATATACAATGTGATAATGGCAGAAAATATGATAATGGGCCATTTCGCTAGTTTTGTGACACTCATGGCATATCTTTTTATTTTTCTTGTCCACATACGTCCTCACAAAATAGGAAGGCCGGGACGAAAATTCGTACCATTAATAATATTGTCTGAACCTTGCTAGCCCATGCTTCATTTCCGCCTTCTTTTTGGCATCATGCATTACAAATGACTACATATCTACTTAACATCCTCCCTCACAAAGGCTTGGCATATCAATCCCCACTTAAAATTCTTTACAATAAAGATCCTTCGTATTCTCATCTTAGGGTGTTTGGGTGTTTATGCTATCCATTTTTCTATCTACTAACAAACTTCAAGCCCGCTCTACCGCTTGTGTGTTTTTGGGTTATCCATCTAATCATCGTGGTTACAAATGTTTTGATTTATCCTCTAACAAAATCATAATTAGTCGCCATGTAATGTTTGATGAAACCCAATTTCCGTCCACCTGGTGTTAATATTATTCGGTCTATGTGGATTTTTACTCATAAAGAAAATTCTGACGGTTCTTTTGAAAGGCATAAGGCCCGTCTTGTAGGTGATGGTAAAACACAACAGGTTGGCGTGGATTGTGGAGAAACATTTAGTCCGGTGGTCAAACCAGAAACCATTCACATTGTGCTTATTCTAGCTCTCTCAAAAGCATGGCCATTTCATCAGCTGAATGTGAAAAATGCTTTCTTACACTGTGATCTTAAGGAGACAATATACATGCATCAGCCTCTTGGGTTTTAAGAACCCCAATTATCCTCATCATGTTTGTTTACTGGAAATGTCCTTGTATAGGCTTAAGCAGGCCCCACGGGCGTGGTATAAGAGGTTTGCAGATTATGTGTCTACTATTCGGTTTTCTCACAGCAGGTCTGATCATTCTCTGTTCATCTATCGTCGTGGTACTTCTCTTGCATACATTCTGTTATATGTGGATGATATAATTTTGACTGTCTCCTCGAATGTATTGCGCAATTCTATCATATCCCTTCTTAGTTCAAAATTCGCTATGAAAGACTCGGGACACTTGAGTTATTTTTTAGGTATAGCTGTCATTCGTCATGCAGGTGATCTATTTTTATCACAAAAGAAGTATGCAGCTGAGATTATTGAGAGAGCTGGCATGTCATCTTGTAAGTCATCTTCTACTCCGGTAGATACCAAACCGAAGTTGAGTGCTACTTCTAGCATACCATATGGGGATCTCACCCACTATCGTAGTCTTGCAGGGGCTCTTAAGTATCTTACTTTCACGAGACCGATATTACCTATGCAGTACAACATGTGTGTTTATTTATGCATGATCCATGGATTGAGCACATGCATTCGCTTAAATGCATTGTACGATACATACAGGGCACACTTGATTATGGATTGCATTTATATTCATCCTCCATCTCTACTCTTGTGTCATATACATATGATGATTAGGGTGGCTGTCCAGATACAAGACGTTCGACATCTGATTATTGTATGTTTCTTGGGGATAACTTGGTCTCTTGGTCGGCAAAATGCCAGGCTGCTTTATTGCGATCCAGTGTGGAGGCCGACTATCGAGGGGTAACCAATGTGGTGTCTGAGTCATGTTGGCTACGTAATCTTCTACTAGAGCTACATTTTCCTATTCAGAAAGCTACATTGGTCTATTGTGATAATGTTAGTGCAGTCTATCTTTCTAGCAATCCGGTCCAACATCAGCGCACTAAACATATTGAGATGGATATACACTTTGTTCGAGAAAAGGTAGCTTGTGGACAAGTACGCGTCCTCCATGTCCCTTTGCGGTACCAAATTGCATACATATTTACTAAGGGTCTTCCCTTGGTTCTATTTGAAGATTTTAGAGAGTCTCAGCGTACGACAACCGCTCGCTATGACTGCGGGGTTGTAAAAGACCGATATACACGGTCCGGTATACCGTATATATCACCCCTGTAACTTGATAAATCATAAGAGAAGAAGAAATCGTTGCATAGAAAGTCGTGCTTACTATCTCCTCCATCGTTGTTATGTAAGAGGAAAAGAGCGAAAAGCCGATTTGGACACCACAAATTGTAATTAATAAATAATTGTAATTATGGTATTAGTCTTGTACTAGGAAAATATATTAAAATTAGTGTAGGAAAAGGTAGAATTATTTTCCATATTTAGGAATTGTATATTTGTATATATACATCTCTTTATCAATGAGAATAATCCAGGGATTATTTCTTTCAAAGACTTCAAATCTGACCTTATTTTTAAAGTTCTTTTATAGAAGAACATAAAAATATTCCATTAGTTTAAGACGTTAAATTAAAAAGAAACAACAAGACTATTTTCAAAATACAACGTATAGAAGAAAAGGGATTCACCGTTGTTTGATGTTAAAACGTTAAGTACGTGATTATTTTTAATATTTTAGAATTTAGATTTACGATATTCATTTTGTTTGGTATAATAAGGAGAAAATATAACCGGTATGCCAATATAGTTTACTTAATTGACAAAAATTTAGTTGCCCACTTGGCTTAACAGGATTGGTAAAGTTGAGGCGATAATACCTTTATCACCTCTCTATTGTTTCTGTTGTAGATAGCTAGAAAAAATTGTCGAATTTTGAGGAATACGCTATGATTGAAACAAATATTTCATGAAGACAATGTACACTTCATCGCTTTCTGTAATTCACTAATAGAAAACATTTTGTGAAGGGGAAAGTCCCGAAGGCGAAACCCCCACCTGCACCAGAGGCCCTTTAACTCATTTCTAGTTAATCTGTCTCATGAAAGATATGCTAACTGATTATTTGCATTGGATCTCAACTCTCTTAACGTTAAAAACGTATGGCTAACAAGTTAAAAATTCATCACTTTAGAGACATTGTTAGAATCCAATGATCACAAAGAAGGAACAAATAAGGCCAAATTCATCAAACTCAACAGTCCAAAATAAATTACAACGAGAACCAAAACAAATCAAACCTCTGATCTTAATTTAGTCAAAGGAATTTCCCGAAAGTCTTGCAATTGAATTTGAAAGACAAGAACTAGTAACATTTTTAATTAAATTAAGTCGGCTCACATGACTTAGAAATTCCACCTTCAAATTTTCATTTGTGAGAGAAGACTTGAATTCTGAGAGGCATGTACAGAGCGAATGCAAGATTTTAAATTTGATGAATTCAATCTCTAAAGTCTTTAGACTGAACTTAGTTTACTTTTAAAAATTATAAATTCAAAATTACTACTTTGTTTAAATTTTAGTGTTTTTTTCCACATGTGTATCAGTATTCGTGCTTTAACTTCATTTGTTTCTTGGAAGCTAATTGGTCATTTTACTTGAGGCGGGAAAATTAGAGAAGGAAATGGCCAGGAGAGTGAACTAACTGAAAACACTAATACAAATGCATAAATTACTTCTGGGCACAACTTATTTACGCACATCTCAAATTATAACACCAATGCAAACTTAAATTGTTACATAAATGAACGAATACACGTCTATGTGTATTTATATAGGTAATTCCTAGTTAATTCCCTAAGAGTTTAAATAATATAAGCCTAAACTAGTCCACTTGTCATTAATCAACTGACTTATATTGCTCCATTAAGCAACTGAATGTTGAAAATCTTTGGCTAAAACTCGTAATGATCAACTTGACGAAGATCTCATTCTGTTCTGAAAGCTCATAGCATTGGTCCCGATAAATCCCAAATTAATGCTTTGTTCCCCTCAATAATGCCTAAGCCTTCAACTCGTTCTAAGACATAGGATTCCGGGCAATAAGTTTTGATACTCGGCAACCCCTCTTAAAAAGTAATCGCAAAAATCTAAACTTCAACTTGCCATTGGCAGCTCAAAAGAGATGGCGCTATTTAGAGGAATATGAAGAATGAACATCACATATTAAACCACCTCATCAATCTTTGGGCCTGATTTATCCTCTTTTAAAGGTTATTCCTAGTTAGTGACACTTAATTACCTTCGGTTGAATTTAAATAAACTGCTTAAGGTTCAAGGTTTAAATGAATTTGCCTTTGAACATAGTGGAAGGTCCGGATTTGTCCTTGGTCTAAATTTGACATATATGTTGTTGCCATTCGGTCAGAAGGGTAAAATTGAGTCATTTAATAATGGCGTGGATAAAAACGGGATACTTTTCTAACAGAGGATAAATCTACTCTTAATCGTATAGTCTAAGGTAAAATTTGGACCTTTACCCATATTAAACCAAACATAAAGAAAAAAACAAATAAACCTACCTATGCTAAACTACGCTAATTGAAAAAATTCAGTATGTATCACTTCACTTAGTCCACCTCCTCAATCTTGAGGCCCCCACCAGTAGCACCAGCATATGGAGCATCACCATCCATAGGTTCACCTCCATCCTGGTACATCTTGGCAATAATGGGATTGCACATACCTTCAAGCTCTTTCATTTTGTCTTCAAACTCATCAGTTTCTGCAAGTTGATTACTATCAAGCCATGATATTACTTGATGGATAGCATCCTCGATCTTTTTCTTGTCTGCTGAGCTAAGCTTAGCGCCAATCTTCTCGTCCTGTGTTTTTCATATTATAGGCATAGTTCTCCAATGTATTTTTCGCCTCTACTTTTTTCTTGTGTTCTTCCTCGTCCGCCTTGTACTTCTCAGCATCCTGGACCATCTTCTCAATGTCTTCCTTGGATAGCCTACCTTTGTCATTCGTAATTGTAATCTTGTTCTTCTGTCCGGTGTTCTTGTCCTCAGCGAAAACGTTTAAGATGCCATTGGCATCAATGTCGAAGCAGACAGTGATCTGAGGAACACCCCTTGGTGCAGGAGGTATACCAGAGAGCCCGAATTTACCTAACAAGTTGTTGTCTCGTGTTCTTGCTCGCTCTCCCTAGTAAACCTGAATTGACACTCCAGGTTGATTATCGGAGTAAGTTGAGAAAATCTGCTCTTTCTTAGCGGGAATTGTGGTGTTCGTTGGTATTAGCGAATATTCACCGTATATTTTGTAATTATTCACAATATATATAGTTGTACAAAGGTTGATTCTTAATACAGTATGAATCCTAACTTACCTTAACTGGTTGATTCCTAATACAATAAGAATTCTAAGTTGCCTAAAATATAATATTCTCCGAATATTTACCGTATATTTTGTAATTATGATAGATGTATATTTAAGGTAACTTAGGATTCTTATTGTATTAGGAATCAACCAGTTAAGGTAAGTTAGGATTCGTACTGTATTAGGAATCAACCTTTGTACAACTATATATATTGTGAATAATGAAAGGAATTCCTAAGGGAAATTATTCTATTCTTACACTTGGAATCAAGACGGTCATAACTCCTCCTGCAGTTTCGAGTCCTACCGATAAGAGGGGTGGCATCCAAAAGGAGCAAATCTTGAACCTTCTCATTACCCTCTCCACTAAGAATGGCTGCTTGCACAGCAGCACCATAGGCAACAGCTTCATCGGGGTTGATGCACTTGCAAATCTCCTTCACGTTAAAGAAGTCCTGCAATAACTGTTAACCTTGGGAATTCTAGTTGATCCACCAACAAGAACGATTTCATGAACACTGTTCTTGTCCATTTTGGCATCCCTCAAACATTTCTCAACTGGATCGACACATTTCTTGAAGAGTTCCATGTTCAACTCCTCGAACTTGGCACGCGTGATGGTGGAGTAGAAGTCAATTCCTTCATATGGCGAATCAATTTCAATAGTTGTCTGTGCAGTGGAAGAAAGAGTTCTCTTCGCCCCCTCGCAAGCTGTCCTCAATCTTCTTAATGGTCTTGGATTACTTGTAAAGTCCTTCTTGTGCTTTCTCTTGAATTCCAGGACAAAGTGATTAACCAATCTGTTGTCAAAATCTTCTCCTCCAAGATGAGTATCCCCTGCTGTGGATTTCACCTCGAAAATTCCCTCTTCAATAGTGAGGAGCGAGACATCAAAAGTACCACCACCAAGATCAAAGATAATCACATTATATTCTTGTCACCTACACTGCTAGCTTTTTTATCCAGACCATAAGCAATGGCAGCAGCCGTAGGCTCATTGATAATACGCGTGACATTTAGACCAGCAATGACACCAGCGTCCTTAGTAGCCTGACGTTGTGAGTCATTGAAATATGCAGGTGCGGTTACCACAGCATTCTTCACGGTCGATCCAAGGATGGCTTCAGCAATTTCCTTCATCTTAGTAAGCACCATAGATGCGATTTCTTCAGCAGCAAACTGCTTCTCTTCACCCTTGTAGTTTACACCAATCATTGGCTTGTCACCAGCAGTAACTTTAAATGGCCACAATTTCATGTCAGTCTTTACAGTGGGATCACTAACCCTCCTCCCAATAAGGCGCTTCGCATCTGCCAATGTGACAGGAGCAATTAGCTATATCTCATCCACAAACTAATCTCTTCCCAAATTGGTTTCACACTTTTTCCTTATCGAGAATCATATTGACTAATTTTGTTAGTTAAATCGAACTGATTTTATCTTTTATTTGTCTTTTGCAAAATTCAGATGTTCGAAAACTACACATAAAAGTAGTATAAGTTGAAATTCACAAACAAATCTCTCTACAAACTCTAAAAGAAAACTGATGTTATACTAATATACGCAGTTTAATTGTAGCACAAAGGACGAACTGATCTCATACTGCACGCAGCACTGTTTTATATATCATCAACAAACTAATCTCTCCGTCCCAATTTGTTTGACACATTTAGATCATTGTGAATAGTTTTGACTAACTTTAGGAGTTAAATCGACCGACTAAAATTTACTATATTTTGAATTACAGTTTAGATATTTGAAAATTACACCAGAAAGTATAAGTTGTCATTCAAAAACTAATCCCTCTAACAAATGATACAAGACAAACTGATTTCATAGACACACTGCATATACTATAAGTCTAGCACAAAATACAAACTGATCTCTTACTCATACTACATGCTATGTATCTACTATTTATGTTTCATCCTCAAACTAATCTCTCTGTCGAAAGTTGCTTGATACTTTTCATTTTGCAGAACATCATTTTCATTAATTTCCAAAGTTATTACTCCCTCCGTCCCATTTTAAGTGTCTTAGTTTGATTTGGCACGACGTTTAAGAAATAAATGAAGACTTTTGAATCTTGTGGTCTTAAACTTATCATGTAGGATGTTGTAATTGAAAAACTTACTAAATATAGAATGAGGCGCGCACTCTTTTTGGCAGACCAAAAAGAAAAGTAAGACATTTAAATTGGGACGGAGGGAGTATTAACTAGATTACTGGTTGTTATCAAATTAGAATTGGATAATCAAAATTACACAATATAGTATTAGTATAAGTTGCAATTCACAAACAAAATCTCTCTACAAAAGATCTAAAACAGAACTGACGTTATACTATATATGCACTATAATTGTATCACAAAGGACAAACTTATCTCATACTCTTAAACAATGTTTTCAGGGGCGTTTTCGGGGGCGAGTCCCGGGCGGACACATCAAAAACGCTTCGGGACGTAAATAAAAGGCATAGATTCATAGGGCGTACGCCCTAGAATTTGGGGCATAAATCCAGGACGCGAAAGCGTAAGCCCCGGGCTAAAAGCGTATGCCCTGTACGTGAAATTTAATTTTTTTTAAATTAAAAGTATTTTTCTATAGATTATAACTTTTTTTATTGGTGTAATGATAGTTATACTTTATGTTATCATCTTAGTAATGTTTTTTTCCTATAGTATATAAATAACAAAGTCATAAATAATTTTTTAAAATGTTTATGTCTGAAATTGGTATGATAGAGATTTCATAGCACTATGTTGCTGAAGCAACTTTTTTCATTTTTTGTCGTTGCTATTACACTTTTCATCCTTATCCTTCTTTGAAATATATAAATACAAATCAGTGCAAATATTAGTTGAGGGTGGAAAGAACTAATAGATGTGGAGATTAATGACGAAGTGGACGAAAATTTTATTTTAAAGATTATCTAGGCTACTATGGAGTATCATTTTTTGTTGTTGTTACCTTTCTCATATAATAATTATAATAATTTCTTTACATTATTGGTGATTTTTTTTTTAATTTATTTGCATAAATTCAATGAAAATTTTACTTTTGCTTATTTTTTTAGTATTAAAATTATAAAATTGAAGATACATGATACATAAGCCCCGTAGATCCATGAGATTTACGCCCCGTGTCTCGAGGCTTATGCCTCGCCCCGTACTGCGTAAAACACCTCACTTCGCGCCCCCGCCTCTTAAAACACTGCTCTTAAACTACACATTATTATTACTATTCCCTTCATCCTAATTTGTTTGGCACAATTAGCTTATTGCAAATAGTTTTGACTAACTTTGGGAGTTAAATCGACCGATTAATTTAATTCACTCTTTGTTTTGAATTACAGTTTAAATATTTCAAAATTTGACCAAAAAATAGTATAAGTTGCAATTCAAAATCTAATCTCTTTACGAAACAATCCAAGACAAAAACATAGACATACTGCACTGCATGTACTATAGTTCTAGCATACAAACTGATCTCATACTCATCATCCTTAAACTAATCTATTTGTTGAAAGTTGCCCATATTTCCGATGCTAAATTTAACTAGATTATTCATTTTGGTAAAATTAGTAATTACATATGCAAGACTGGTTTGAACAGTCCCTATAAGAGAATTCTTCCGGTTCTGGTTCCTGCCATCTTTTAAAACATCGATAAAGCTTTCAGGTAAGCCTCTTAATGTAAGTGGTTTGAATGCAACCTGTGCAAATCCAATATGCATGAATCTATGGGTTTCTCTATAAGGTCCAATATCACTGTCACTTAATAATTTGAAGGTAGCATGATCGCAATCTACACTGATAGTTTCTTCAGTAGTTTTTACTACTTGTTGAAAACTTAATTTTTCAAAAGTACCCATTTGATATATTAATCTGGGTTTGATTTTAGAAATAGTCCACTTATTAAGTAGATCTAGCAGTTGAGGTATACCATATTCCTCTTTTTACTGTTTTTAACAGTGTTCTTGTTTCTGATGATGTTCATCATTTATAATTGAGTGTGTTGAACTAGTTACCTATTACTGCTTGAACACCATGACTTTGATACCAATTTTGGCTGAAGGGATCACCGAGAGGTTACTATTCAATGGAAATTTTACGGGTCGACATGCCCTGACATAGAAGGTGTCTTAACTTAAAACAAATTCAAACAACGCCCTAACGCCACCTCGGCCTAAAATAGGACCATCAGCCTAAGCTTCAGACATTCCGCCTGGGTTGTCCTCTTCCCAACCTTAGTACCTTCTCACATGAATCATCAGCTTTATTAAAGCATTAGTACCATGATTCCAACTAGTTTAGTGCAACATAGCTCAACACAAAAGATTTAGCCGATCATCGGCAAATCCAGTAATAAATATATAATTATAATTAAAGAAAATAAAAAGAAATAAAATTATCAGGGCCTTTAGGTTGTGCTCAGTAAGAGATAGATATCAAACTTCAACTTCTTATTAAGAAAGATTTTTACCTAAAGAGAGAGGGACCTTTTAACTAAAACTAAGGATCCTTATATAACGAATCATTTGGAATACAAACAAACCAAGAGGCCAAATTGTGGCCGACAAGATAAAAAGTGAAAATAAAAATCTAAAATGTAAGGGTCTTACACCTGTGGCCGACAAAGAAAATTTATAAAATGGCAAAACATGAGGCCAAAATACAGTAATTCAAACTTTAATAATTTCTGCTTTATAAAAGCAGATTCCATCTGTCCGGTCCTCTTTTATGATGGGTCCACCGACATCATTTTCTTATTATTCTTTTCCTTTTCAATTATCTTTTTCTGTTGTGGAGGATTCCTCCAATTTATCTTAAAACTTCTTGAGATATCCCTCAATATCGAAGTCTGTATCATAAGGGTCTTGAGAATCTTGGATATGATCTTCTTCTTCATCTGTATGAACGGATTCCATAGAGGTGTCTGAAGGAAATTTTTCATCTAGATTTTTCATTAAATCTTTTTTCACTTTTGCCATATATGAGGCTATAGTATCATCTCTGAAAACTACTCCTTTTTTAATTTGAAGTTTCCTAGCAATATGCTGGAATGGACTATTAACTTCAACATGTGGTTGATTATGTTTTAATTCAGTACAACTTGAAATGGTGGCTGTTATCTGGTCTATAAGTTCTTGTCCATTCATAATACCATCTTTGTTCCTATGTATTAATTTCTTCCAAAATCTTGTATAGAAGGTCCTTTGAAGACACGGAATTTGTTGGGGGGGGGGTATAACCCACTTCTGTAGACCATCTCATAATCCATGGAATAGAAAACTCAAGAAAGAAGTGCTTATTAGCGATCCCTTTGATGATTGTATTATGATTCTCACACTTCATAATTTCAGGGAAAACATCAATCCATTTAGTGTATAAACTTTTGAATGGTTGAGGCAAAATATCAATAGATGGGCCATAGCAACCTCTGAATATAAGGGTTCTGAATTATTATCCTTTTCTTTGGATTTTATAAAATTCATGAATTGTTGATATAAAGGACTTTCCTTATCAATATTTGAAGTCCCTGCAACATCTGCTATAAGCTTTTTGTTACCCATTTGGGCGAGAATATTACATCTTCCTGTACCTCGACCTCTTCCACTACGACCTCTATAATTGGGGTCGCCGCCTCGCCAAGTAGGTCTCATCATTCTGCAAATATGTATAACAAACCATTGAGTTATGAACTCAAATATTCCCTAGTTAAGAAATCGGGCAGACTATTATCTGTCCCTTTTTTATAATGTATCTAAAAATCAAATGACGCTAATAAAGTTTGCCATCGCACAAACATTTGTTTAGAAACATCATGTTTGCAGTCTTTATTAAACATAAATTTAGCAGATTGACAATCTGTATTTATAATAAAGTTTTGGTTGTATAAATCTCCTTGAAACTTTAAAACACTTTTTACAATTGTTAAGATTTTTTTAGCAACTGTTTTATAATTTTTCTGACTAGAATTTCATTTGCGAGAATATAATTGTATTAACTACTCCTGTTTATCAACTTGAGAGTATTGATTCAGTATGCCCATAACCAAGGCATCAATGATCTAATACTCATACTGCATGCTATATTGCTATGTATAGAACTATTTATACATCATCCGCAAACTAATCTAAATTGTCGAAAGTTGCTCGAATTTCATGAGCTAAATTTAACTAGATTTCATTTTGGTAAATTTAGTTACATTTTCTAAACTACACAAAACTAATCTCAATATGAAATGATCTAATGTCAAAACTGAAACACAATTATCCTGCATGAACAGTAATTTGAACACCAAAAACAAATATATACTCCCTTCGTCTCAATTTATATGATGTAGTTTGACTGGCCACATAATTTAAGAAATAAAAAAAGACTTTTGACTCTTATGGTCTAAAACAAGTCAAACATATTAAGCGTAAAATGTAAAGTTTAAAGTTAAATTATTATCAAAATGTGTCGCTCTTTTTTGGACTTACTAAAAAGGAAAATATTTCTGACAGAAGGAGTATATATATCACAACAACGTCACCACTAAGAGAAATATCTTATACAAATAAATCGTAGCATTCAACAATAATGACAATAGATACATATCACGTACAAATAAACGTAACATAGCAACAACAATAACAACAAATACATTCAACAAAATCACTAAAAAAAAAGAGATTGAGAGCCGAGAGATTATCGAAAACAGTGTTAGTAGAGTTCATACCGCATGCTACGTAAAAGCAACGTACAAACCGAGAGATCACAGAAAACCGTGTTGGTAGGGTTCATGGCGACTTGATTTTTAGCAGCGTCACCAATGAGACGCTCGGTGTGAGTGAAAGCCACGTAAGACGGCGTAGTACTGTTTCCTTGGTCATTTGCAATTATCTCAACACGATCATGTTGCCAAACGCCGACGCAAGAGTACGATTGTTCCGAGATCGATTCCGATTGCCGGACCTTCTCCTTTTCCGGCCATTGTTTTTTTACTTCCAGCAAAACAAGAGAACTGAGTTAGTTTTTGCTACTTTGAGAAGGAGATGGGTATATTGGAACACAACCCTTGTAGTTTACACCAATCATTGGCTTTTCACCAGGTCCAACAACAACTTTAAATGGCCACATTTTCATGTCACTCTGTACAGTCGGATCACTAACCCTTGTCCCAATAAGGCGCTTCGCGTCTGCCAATATGATAGGTGCAATTAGCTATATATATCTCTTTCCAAAAAAAATTCACGCGTTTTGCTTATCAAGACACATATCAGCTAATTTTGTTAGTTATATCGAACCGATTTTTCTTTTGTTATTTAACAAAATTAATTAGATGTTCGAAAACTATTAAAAAAATAGTATAAGTTGCCATTCACAAATAAATCTCTCTGCAAACGATCAAAAACAAAACTGATGTTATATACTCCTAGTAATATATGCAGGTAAGAAATATCTTCCTTGATTATTTCATTCTAAAGAGGTAGTAAATATACACATAATATAAGCATCATCCTAGGCTATAATTAAGATCTTAAATTACTAAATATACACCTACCATATACAACATATACTATGTATCAGTTACAATTATGACTAAATAATTTATTATTTCTATCACACCTCCGCAGTCGAAGCGGGATGTCGGCCTATGCTGAGACAGTCACGAAAGTCTTCAAATAGAACCAACTCAATATGCTTAGTCTTCAAATAGAACCAACTCCACGAGCAACCTTTTCGCGAACAAAGTGAATATCCAACTCAATATGTTTAGTGCGTTGATGTTGAACCGAATTTCTTGAGAGATAAATCGCACTAACATTATCATAATAAACCAATGTCACCTTCGGAACCGGATAGTGGAGCTCCAAAAGAAGGTTCCGTAGCCAAAAAGATCCAGACACCACATTGGCAACTCCTCGGTATTCTGTTTCAACACTGGACCTAGAAAATATAGTTTGTCGTTTAGAGGACCAAGATATCAAATTGACATCGAGAAAGATACAATAACCAGACGTGGAGCGTCTGATATCCGGACATCTACCCCAATCTACATCTATATAAGAAATGAGAGTGGTGGTCGAAGATGGATATAGATGTAAGCCATGATCAAGAGTGCCCTGAATATAGCGCACAATGTGCTTGAGAGCATGCATGTGATCCTCCATCGAATTATGCATGAATAGACAAACATGTTGCACAGTATAAGATATGTCGGGCCTCATGAAAGTAAGATATTGCAGGGCTCCTGCAAGGCTGCACTAATGTGATGGATCGGCATATGGTGTGCTGGAAATAGCACTCAGCTTTGGTTTAGTATCAACTGGAGTGGAGGACAGCTTACATGTGGACATGCCAGCTCGTTCAACGATCACTTCTACATACTTCTTTTGAGACAATAATAAATCACCTGCATGACGTGTTACAACTATCCCCAAGAAGTAACTCAATGGCCCTAGATCTTTCATAACAAATTCTGAGCCAAGAAGAGACATGATATACCTGCGAAGAGCATCAAATGAAGCAACTAAGATATTATCATCCACATACCAAATGATGTAAGCTATATCATTACCCTGACGGTATATGAAGAGAGAATGATAATCTGCAAACCTCTTGTATCAGGCTCGAGGAGCTTGTTTGAGCCCATACAAGGATTTCTTCAATAAGCACACATGATTAGGATAAGTGGGGTCTCTGTACCCCATGGGCTGATACATGTATACCGTTTCATTGAGTTCTTCATGCATGAATGCATTTTTTACATCAAGTTGATGAAGAGAGCCAGACTTAGTACCGTGCAGATAGTTGTTAGTTTGACCACTGGACTGAAAGTCTCACCGCAGTCCACCCCAACCTGTTAGAGTCTTTCCATTACTTACAAGATGGGATTTATGTTGTTACACCTCGTAAGATTAAGACGATAATTAAGAACGTCATTAAGAAAGCAAGATTCGGATATTGAATATAAGGAACACTTACATATGTTAATAAGGGAAATTAGTGTATAAACGGATGCTATCCCGGAATAGTATTGTATAAAAAAAATTATGACATTGAGGATACGAGGCTTATGAAATTCTCGGGAATTAAAAGAAGTGGGTTTGAGATTTACTAATTGAAGAACTTGGGGGCCAAAGTGTAAGAAGAAAAATCAGATTTTTGGTTATAAACTTACATTACCTCTTCATCTTCTTCTACACTTAACAAAAACAAAAAAACCAAACTCTCCTCTCATTCTCTCCTCTACACTAATCCGAAAATCACCCTCCACCCATAACCAAAATTAAGGTTGTTATCTTCTCTTTCTAGACTACATTTTTCACCAAAAATTAGAAGCAAAATAACACCAAAAACAAAGTTGGCGAAAACAAACACCCTTTGCTTGGGCCGAAAACGCCCAGAAAATTGGGATTTTTGGGATGAAATTTTGGAAGAAAAACGTGTAGGGATGATGGCTTAACATTTTAGAACACTTGCATGTCAATTGGAGTTGAAGAAGTGAACAAAAAGGAGGAGAAAAATTACAAAACAGTGGGGAATCTTCGGACAAACAGTGGCAGAAATTTGCGGACTGTTTTGACGAATTTGAGGTATAAAAATTCTTCTTTCTATGATAAAATTGGAATGCATGTTGTTAGAATTAAGGTAATGAATTTGTGTTAAGGAAGAATTGGAATTTAAGCATTGCATGTGACCGTTTTGGGCTAGTTGCCAATTTGGGACAGATTTTGGTGTTGTTGGATTCGTTGGTTATTGTTGTTATTATTATCACTAATTGCATGATAAAATTGAAAGGAAACATGGATATTTAGTTGGAATTAGTTATATGGAAGTATTAAAATCTGAAATTGGATTATAGGAATTAAGATAAGAGTTATGGAATTATGACATGTTGTGGCCAAGAACTTGCATGAAATTATTGGACATGTTGTGATGTATATGGAATGTTTTAGGGGCTGTTTTGTGGTGTTATAATTCTGAAAATTTAGTCACCATTATGCATGTTTAAGTGTGGTAATTTCTAAGGTAAGTCCTAAAGAAATAAGGGTGTGGAAAGGCATAGAAAGGCTTCACATTCTACCCTCGTTGTTGTTGAAACATGGGCTGTTTTTAAGGTAGATTAAGAGGCTAAATTTACATGAGAAGTGAGTGTGTAAATTCCCTTTATTGCTGTCTTGGTTGTGCCCTTAATTGGTGCTTGTTTATTGATGTTATTAGCCTCGTTTGGAAGTTGTGGAAGCATGCATAAACAGGGGAAGTGCTGCCCGAATTTTTATAAAATAAGAAGTCGTTATTCGATATAAAGCATGCTAGCGAACATAGAATTGACGAACGTATTACCATTATTATAGGTTGAAGTTCTAAATCGAGACGTACTCTAATATAGAGTTGATTAGTTCGTCTAAGAGGTATGTGAACTATTCCTTCTTTCTTTGGCATGATTTTTATTTAATGAGGGTACGACGGACGTACTTGATTCTTATACAGTTTAATTACTAAAGAGGATTGTTATGAGAAGTGCCTATGATTTTTCAGCAAAGAGTTTATTATGACATTATTACAATGATTTCATTGAGAGTCAGATGATAATTTTTACTTGCATATGGTTACTCACGATATCTACTCGTGCTAAGTGTTACTACTTCACCTCACCGAGTCCCGGGCCGGGTTACGACTCGTGCACAACCTTGCATTGTTCACCGAGACCCTCACTAGAGGGCCGGGTTACGTAGGATGGATCCATAGATGAGAGATGACTTTACCGAGTCCCAGCATGGGCCGGGTTATGATATGATTCCACCGAGTCCCGCACTAGTGGGTCGGGTTACGTTACAGATGTATATATATGTATATGGACAGACACTCATGTTTTCTTGACTTGACTCTCATTTTTATAAGGCAACTGACTTTTATTGTTTATGGCACAGTTGGATTTGGATCCTGACTTTTATACAGATCTCATGTTTCTGTTGGCTACTTATGATCTCATATGCAATATTTCATGTTTACATACTCAGTACATTATTTCGTACTGACCCCCCTTTCCTCGAGGGGCTGCGTTCATGCCCGCCGGTACAGGTGCTCAGTTTGGTGATCCTCCGATTTAGGCTCCTACTCAGCAGGTTGGGAAGCTCCTTTGATCCAGAGCTTTGTCATTTTAGTACCGAACCTCTTTTAGACTTATGTTTGTATATAGGGGCACGACGGGGCCCTGTCCCGTCATATGTCGTTGTTCTTCTTAAAGAGGTCTGTAGACAGTGGTGGGTTGAACTTATGTAAGGGTTAAAACTCGTTTTGGTCGCCCATATCATTGTACTTATGTTGGGGGTGTTCCCGTGTATATGTTATCTTATCTGTTGGCAGCCTTGTCGGCTTGCCTGTATATTGTGTTGGCTAGTTGTGACTCCTCAGGAGGCAGGTACATTCGGGGGTAAAGGCAGCCTTGTCGGCTCGCCTACCCTGGCATATGTTGTTATTGCAGCGTTATGCCGCCGAATTTCAGACTCATTAAGTGTTAGTTGGATTATGTGTGACAGGTTAGTGTAATGACGTCATTAGGGCGGTTAGTCGCGGCCCGTCGGGTTGGGTTGTGACAAAAGTGGTATCAGAGCCAGGTTGTCCTCGGAATGTCTACAGACCGTGTCTAGTAGAGTCTTGCGTATGGATATGTTGTGCACCATACTTATACGTAGGAGGCTGCAGGGCATCTAGGATTGGTTTCTATTCTTTCATCTCTTAGATCGTGCAATAGAGCTATGTTATTAGGATAATTCCTTTCTGACGACTTACGATGTTTACAGCTATGCCTCCGAAAAAGGCGACAGCGGCCCAGAAGGGCAAGTCTACAGCAGGGGATACCAGCCAGATTCAGAGAGTTACTAGGTCCCGTACCCAGTCTATGCCGGAGACTATGCCCCAGTCGACGAGCTCTGCTTCATCGCCACCACCAGAGGCTCCAGTTCAGGGGGCAACATCACCAGTTTCTGAGGCCCCAGCACCTGAGCCTCCAGTTCTTCAGCCGGGGGCAGAGGACAGGGCCATGAGAAATGCAGTTCAACTGCTGACTAGCTTGGTAGCAGGGCAGAACCGTAGACAGGGACCAGGAGCCGACCCTAGGTCTGACAGTTTGAGGGTTCGTGATTTCTTGAGTTGTAACCCTCCAGAGTTTTTCGGGTCTCAGCCCGAGGAGGACCCGCAGGAGTTTATCCGGCAGATGCAGCGTACCTTGAGGGTAATCAGGGCTTCAGAGACTGAGTCTGTGGAGTTGGCTTCGTATAGAATGCGGGATATAGCTACAAACTGGTACGAGTCTTGGGAGTTGTCTAGGGGAGAGGATGTTCCTCCAGCTACATGGGATGAGTTTACAGAGGCCTTCCTTGGTCACTTCTTGCCTCCAGAGATGAGGAGAGCTAGAGTGGACAGATTCTTACAGTTGAGGCAGAGTGGCAGGACCATTCGTGAGTATAGCCTTGAGTTTGATTCATTGGCCAGATATGCACCCACTATTGTAGCAGATATGACAGATAGGGTGCATCGCTTTGTGATGGGGCTGGACCATTATCTGATCGATGGTTGTATGGCGGTAGCTCTTCAGCCGGGTATGGATATTGCTCATGTCCAGGCATATGCACTGGGGGTTGAGGACCGACATAGAAGGCGACAGCCAGACAGAGGTCATGACGGGGACCAGCATAAAAGGGCTAGGTCGGCAGCTTATTCCGGCGAATCTCGAGGCAGACAGTTCCAGCAGCAGGTCAGATATTCACCTCAGCCAGCACAGAGTGCTCCTCTACAGTCTACGGGCAGGAGGTTCGATCGCCCCGGGTATTCAGGAGCCGGACTGAGCTCCAGGGCTTCGGGTTCTCAAAGGAACAGGGGCCCTAGTCAGTTGAGACCACCTTATCCTCGGTGCTCTCGGTGTGGTAAGTTTCATATGGGGGAATGTCGTTCTACCATAGGTGCTTGTTTCTCTTGCGGCCGTCAGGGCCATATGATGAGAGAATGTCCCAACATAGGTAGTTCAGGTGGGCTGGTTCGGCCTACGGGGTCGGGTGCTGGTTCGTCGTCATCTATAGCTATGCGCCCCACCAGGTGGGGTAGTCAGACGCCAGCATGTTGTGGTAGAGGTCGTGGCAGAGTTTCTAGTCCCGGCGGTCCTTCGAACCGCATATATGCTTTGGCCAGTAGACGTGATCAGGAGGCGTCACCAGATGTTGTTACAGGTATACTATCGGTCTTTTTCTGTAATGTATATGCTCTGATAGATCCAGGTTCCATCTTGTCCTACATATCCCCTCTTGTTGCTAATAGAATAGGGATAGAATCTGAGCCGATAGAACCATTCGAGGTAGCTACACCAGTAGGAGATTCGGTTATAGCTGAGCGTGTGTATAAAAATTGTTCGGTGGTGATATATAGCCGTCATATCTTAGCGATTTGATAGAGTTAGATATGGCCGACTTTGATGTCATTATGGGCATGGATTGGTTGGCTTCTTGTTTTGCCAACGTTGATTGTAGAGAGAAGTTGGTTCGATTTCGTTTCCAAGGCGAGCCGTTATAGAATGGAAAGGGAATGCAAGCATCGCCGAGGGGTAAGTTTATTTCATACCTCAAGGCAAGGAAGATGGTCGAAAAGGTTGTATCTATCATTTGGTTCGGGTGCATGATACAGAAGCGGAGGTACCCGCTCTTCGGTCGTTCCGGTAGTTAGTGAGTTTCCGGATGTATTCCGGATGATCTTCCGTGTCTCCCTCCGCAGCGGGAGATAGATTTCAAGTATAGATGTATTGCAGTGTACGCAACCTATATCCATTCCTCCTTATAGAATGGCACTGCAGAGCTGAAGGAGTTGAAGGAGCAACTGAGGGACTTGTTGGAGAAAGGCTTTATTAGGCCAAGTACATCTCCATGGGGAGCACCAGTGTTATTTGTGAGGAAGAAAGATGGATCACTACGGATGAGTATGGATTATAGGCAGCTGAACAAGGTAACCATCAAGAACAGTACCCCTTCCCAGGATTGATGATTTATTTGACCAGTTGCAGGGTGCTAAGTGCTTCTCGAAGATAGACTTGTGGTCAGGTTATCATCAGGTGCGGGTAAGGGAGGCAGATATTCCAAAGACAGCATTCAGAACCTGATATGGACATTATGAGTTTAGGGTGATGTCTTTTGGACTGACCAATGCTCCAGCAGTGTTTATGGATTTGATGAACCAGGTATTCAGGCCGTGCTTAGACATGTTCGTCATTGTATTCATTGATGATATCCTGGTTTATTCCCGTTCAGAGCAGGAGCATGCAGACCATTTGAGGACGGTACTTAGGGTCCTCCAGCACCAACAGTTGTATGCCAAGTTTTCCAAGTGTGAGTCTGGTTGACTTACGTGGCATTCTTGGGGCATATTATCGGGGCTGATGGTATTCGGGTGGATACACAGAAAATTGAGGCGGTGATGACTTGGCCCAGACCTACGACACCTACTGAGGTACGCAGTTTTCTGGGGCTAGCAGGGTATTACAGAAGGTTTATGGAGAAGTTTGTCTCGATCTCAGCGCCTTTGACTAGGCTAACCCAGAAGGCAGCTAAGTTTCAGTGGACGGATGCTTGTGAGCACAGTTTCGAGTTGTTGAAGGATAAGTTGACTACGGCTCCAGTTCTGACTCTTCCTGAGGGACCGGATGGTTATGTCATTTATTGTGATGCTTCAGGCATTGGGCTAGGTTGTGTGTTGATGCAGCATGGCAAAGTTATAGCTTATGCCTCCCGACAGCTCAGAAAGCATGAAAATAATTATCCCACTCATGATTTGGAGCTAGCAGCGGTGATTCATACCTTGAAGATTTGGATACATTACTTGTATGGGATTCATGTTGATATTTATACGGATCACAAGAGTCTCCAATATATCTTTAAGCAGAAGGAGTTGAACCTACGGCAGAGGCGGTGGTTAGAGTTGCTAAAGGACTATGATGTTGATATCTTGTACCACCCGGGAAAAGCCAATGTTGTGACAGATGCTCTTAGCCGTAGATCCATGGGACGCTTGACAGATGTGCAGCTAGACAGAAGGAAAATGGTTCGTGAGATACATAGGCTAGCAAGTCTTGGAGTCCGGTTGGCGGATTCGGGAGATAGCGGGGTTCTTATTCGGGATGTTGCTGAGTCCTCTATCATGGAAGAGGTAAAGAAACGTCAGTATGAGGATCCTGTTCTGGCCCGGTATAGAGATGCAGCTCTCCGAAAGGGAAAGACTTTATTTGAGGTTACACCTGATGATGTGCTGAGGTATGAGGGCAGATTATGTGTACCTGATGTTGCAGGGCTACGACAGCAGGTTATGGGAGAGGCACACAGTGCCCGTTATTCCATTCATCCAGGATCGATGAAGATGTACCATGACCTTAGATGCTTGTATTGGTGGGATGGTATGAAAAGAGACATAGCAGAATTTGTTGCCCAGTTCCCGAATTGTCAGCAAGTTAAGGTTGAACATCAGAAGCCTGGTGGATTATTACAGGAGATTGAGATCCCGACTTGGAAGTGGGAAGTGATCAATATGGACTTCATTACAGGCTTACCTCGCACTCAGCGGAAGTGTGATTCCATATGGGTTATCGTGGATAGGCTGACGAAATCAGCCCATTTTTTTCCAGTGAGGACTACTTACTCAGCTGAGGACTATGCTAGGTTGTACATCAGGGAGATAGTGAGACTGCACGGGGTCCCCACATCTATTATATCAGACCGAGGAGCTCAGTTTACAGCTAACTTCTGGAGATCATTCCAGAAGGGATTGGGGACACAAGTGAGTCTCAAAGACAAAGCATTTCACCCTCGACGGACGGACGGGCAGGCAGAGCGTACGATCCAGACATTAGAGGATATGCTGAGGGCCTGTATTATTAACTTCAGAGGTAGTTGGGATGACCATTTACCACTCATTGAGTTTGCTTATAACAACAACTACCACTCTAGCATCCAGATGGCACCGTATGAGGCTTTATATGGGAGGAAGTGCAGGTCACCTATTGGTTGGTTTGATGTAGGTGAGACTAAGTTGATCGGCCCAGACATGGTTCAGCAAGCTGTTGATAAGGTGAAACTCATTCAGGAGAGGTTATTAGCAGCACAGGGTCGACAGAAGTCATATGCTGATAATCGACATCGACACTTAGAGTTTCAGGTTGATGATTGGGTGTTCCTAAAGGTGTCACCCATGAAGGGTGTGATGAGGTTTGGCAAGAAAGGGAAGCTTAGCCCGAGGTACATTGGGCCTTACCAGATCATTCATAGGATAGGCAAGGTTGCCTATGAGTTGGATCTACCGCTTGATTTAGAAGCAGTACATCCATTCTTCCATGTATCTATGCTGCGTAAGTGTATTGGTGATCCTTCCAGAGTCTTCCCAGTAGATGACGTCAAGGTGACAGAAGAGTTGTACTACGAGGAAAGCCCCTTAGCCATACTTGATCGCCAGGTCAGGAGATTACGGACTAAGGATGTGGCTTCCGTCAAGGTATTGTGGAGGAACCACAATAGGGAGGAAATGACTTGGGAGGCAGAGGACCAGATGAAGAAGAAGTATCCTCATTTGTTCCCTGTGCCTCCAGGTAATTCAATTCAACTCCCCATTTGATTATTGTAATTGGTGAATTGCATATGTGTGATATATTGTGGCATCTGTTGGTTGCCGAATATAGGCGGATAGGTATAGTTATAAAGGAGACTCTGCCGAAATTTTTCTAGCATTAGACTTATTATGAACATTCGAGGATGAATGTTTATGAGGAGGGAAGTATGTTACACCTCGTAAGATTAAGACGATAATTAAGAACGTCATTAAGAAAGCAAGATTCGGATATTGAATATAAGGAACGCTTACATATGTTAATAAGGAAAATTAGTGTATAAACGGATGCTATCCCGGAATAGTATTGTATAAAAAAAATTATGACATTGAGGATACGAGGCTTATGAAATTCTCGGGAATTAAAAGAAGTGGGTTTGAGATTTACTAATTGAAGAACTTGGGGGCCAAAGTGTAAGAAGGAAAATCAGATTTTTGGTTATAAACTTACATTACCTCTTCATCTTCTTCTACACTTAACAAAAACAAAAAAACCAAACTCTCCTCTCATTCTCTCCTCTACACTAATCCTAAAATCACCCTCCACTTATAACCAAAATTAAGGTTGTTATCTTCTCTTTCTAGACTACATTTTTCACCAAAAATTAGAAGCAAAACAACACCAAAACAGTGGAGAAAACAGTGGCAAAACAGCCACTGCTTGGGCCGAAAACTGCCCAGAAAATTGGGATTTTTGGGATGAAATTTTGGAAGAAAAACGTGTAGGGATGATGGCTTAACATTTTAGAACACTTGCATGTCAATTGGAGTTGAAGAAGTGAACAAAAAGGAGGAGAAAAATTATAAAACAGTGGGGAATCTTCGGACAAACAGTGGCAGAAATTTGCGGACTGTTTTGACGAATTTGAGGTATAAAAATTCTTATTTCTATGATAAAATTGGAATGCATGTTGTTAGAATTAAGGTAATGAATTTGTGTTAAGGAAGAATTGGAATTTAAGCATTGCATGTGACCATTTTGGGCTAATTGTCAATTTGGGACAAATTTTGGTGTTGTTGGATTCGTTGGTTATTGTTGTTATTATTATCACTAATTGCATGATGAAATTGAAAGGAAACATGGTGATTTAGTTGGAATTAGTTATATGAAAGTATTAAAATCCGAAATTGGATTATAGGAATTAAGATAAGAGTTATGGAATTATGACATGTTGTGGCCAAGAACTTGCATGAAATTGTTGGACATGTTGTGATGTATATGGACTGTTTTAGGGGCTGTTTTGTGGTGTTATAATTTTGAAAATTTAGTCACCATTATGCATATTTAAGTGTGGTAATTTCTAAGGTAAGTCCTAAAGGAATAAGGGTGTGGAAAGGCATAGAAAGGCTTCACATTCTACCCTCGTTGTTGTTGAAACATGGGCTGTTTTTAAGGTGGATTAAGAGGCTAAATTTACATGAGAAGTGGGTGTGTAAATTCCCTTTATTGTTGTCTTGGTTGTGCCCTTAATTGGTGCTTTTTTATTGATGTTATTAGCCTCGTTTGGAAGTTGTGGAAGCATGTATAAACAGGGGAAGTGCTGCCCGAATTTTTATAAAATAAGAAGTCGTTATTCGATATAAAGCATGCTAGCGAACATAGAATTGACGAACGTATTACCATTATTATAGGTTGAAGTTCTAAATCGAGACGTACTCTAATATAGAGTTGATTAGTTCGTCTAAGAGGTATGTGATCTATTCCTTCTTTCTTTGGCATGATTTTTATTTAATGAGGGTACGGCGGACGTACTTGATTCTTATACAGTTTAATTCCTAAAGAGGATTGTTATGAGAAGTGCCTATGATTTTTCAGCAAAGAGTTTATTATGACATTATTACAATGATTTCATTGAGTCAGATGATAATTTTTACTTGCATATGGTTACTCACGATATCTACTCGTGCTAAGTGTTACTACTTCACCTCACCGAGTCCCGGGCCGGGTTACGACTCGTGCACAACCTTGCATTGTTCACCGAGACCCTCACTAGAGGGCCGGGTTACGTAGGATGGATCCATAGATGAGAGATGACTTTACCGAGTCCCAGCATGGGCCGGGTTATGATATGATTCCACCGAGTCCCGCACTAGTGGGTCGGGTTACGTTACAGATGTATATATATGTATATGGACAGATACTCATGTTTTCTTGACATGACTCTCATTTTTATAAAGCAACTGACTTTTATTGTTTATGGCACAGTTGGATTTGGATCCTGACTTTTATACTGATCTCATGTTTCTGTTGGCTACTTATGATCTCATATGCAGTATTTCATGTTTACATACTCGGTACATTTTTTCGTATCGACCCCCTTTCCTCGGGGGGGCGCGTTCATGCCCGCAGGCTGGTGCTCGGTTTGGTGATCCTCGGTTTAGGCTCCTACTCGGCGGGTTGGGAAGCTCCTTTGATCCGAGCTTTGTCATTTTGGTACCGAACCTCTTTTAGACTTATGTTTGTATTTAGGGGCACGACGGGGCCCCGTCCCGTCATATGTCATTGTTCTTCTTATAGAGGTCCGTAGACGGTGGTGGGTTGTACTTATGTAAGGGTTATAACTCTGTTTTGGTCACCATATCATTGTACTCTATGTTGGGGGTGTTCCCGTGTATATGTTATCTTATCTGTTGGCAGCCTTGTCGGCTTGCCTGTATATTGTGTTGGCTAGTTGTGACTCCTCAGGAGGCAGGTACATTCGGGGGTAAAGGCAGCCTTATCGGCTCGCCTACCCTGGCATATGTTGTTATTGCGGCGTTATCGCCGAATTTCAGACTCATTAAGTGTTAGTTGGATTATGTGTGACAGGTTAGTGTAATGACGTCATTAGGGCGGTTAGTCGTGGCCCGTCGGGTCGGATCGTGACATATGTCTCTCAAATGTACCATCAGATTTTTCTTTATGACTAAAAATCTACATAGACCAAATCACATTAACATCAGGAGGATGAGGCATCAAATCTCATGTCCTATTATTAATAAGAGCATTATATTCATCATCCATAGACATTTTCCAATTTGGGTCATTAAGGGCACACACAGGATTATGAGGCAACGGTGATTTGGTAATATGAGTGTAAAGAACGTATTTTTTGTTTGGTTTGAAAAGCCCATGTTGACTACGAGTAACTGGCCGTTGGGCTAGAATTATAGTTGGTTAGATAGAGAACGTGATATTGGGCTAACGGGAGATGGGTCCAGAGGCTGAGTGTGTGGGGACTAGACTGCTCGGGAGTGGGCCTGTGCGTGTTGGGCTGCCACTACTTGAGGCTGGTCCACCACCCAGTGGGCTGCCAGACATTGGGCCTCTCGGTAGTGGGCTGCCAGACATTGGGCCTCTCGGTAGTGGGCTGCCAGTGAAAGGCACCACTGGGCTTGGATAGGCAAGCCCAATTGGCTGGGTTTGTGGCTGAAAAATTAGGCTAAGTTGCCTGAATTAACTGGGTTGGCCAAACTGTTTGGGCCTGTTTTTGAAGCCAATTGGTGGACCAAATACGAGGACATGCTATCATCAAGAAATTCGTAGGTAGGAGGCACAGAACAATGCATTTTGGCAAATGGAAAATTTGATTCATAAAAAACTACGTGACAACTCACGATGATTTTATTAGAGGATAAGTCGTAACATTTGTACCCACGATGGTTTGATGAATATCCCAAAAAAATACACGGAGTAGACCGGGGTTGATGTTTATTGATGGTAGTGAAAGGAAAAAGAGGATAGCATAAGCACCCGAATATCCGTAGATGAGAGTATGATGGGTCCCTTAGGTATAGAATTTTTAGAGGAGATTGATAGGCTAATTATTTGCTCGGAAGTATGTTAAGGAGATAGGTTGCCATTTGTAATGCATGATGCCAAAATAATTGTGGTAGAGAGGCATGGGCAAGTAAGGTTCTAACAATATTATTAATGGTTCGAATTTTTCTTTCCGCTTTTTCATTTTGTGATGAGGTATGTGGATAAGAGAGACGAAAAGATAAACCATTAGTTTTGCAAAAATTCCAAAATGGCCCACTATCAAATTCTCTACCATTATCACATTGAATATTTTTAATGTCCTGTGCAAATTCAGTGTGGATGAATGCTCGAAAGGAGAGAAATGTGGAAAAACTTGTGATTTTTTAGAAAAAGGAAATGTCCACAAAAAATTAGAGTAATCATCCAACAAAAGAAGATAATATCGATGGCCCGAAGAGCTCAAAACGGGAGATGTCCAAATATCACTATGGATAATATCAAAAGGCATAACAGTGCATGAATTAGAAGCAACAAAAGACAATTTAACATATTTCCCAAGAGGAAATGAGCGACAAACATGAGAATTCTGAGTTCTAGTACACACAATAAATTTATTTTGTTTAAGAGAGGCAAAAAACAGGTGCTCCCGAATGACCCAAACGCTCATGACATAAGGTAGGAGCTAAAGCTACAAAAGTGGATGGTAATGTGGCTTGATGTGTGGTTATGGCGATTGGATATAACTCGCCCCGACTATCACATCTCATTAGACGCATCTTCATCTGAAAATCCTTCACGGAAAACCTAAAAGGATCAAATTCAACGGAAACCGAATTGTCAGTAGTAAATTTTCTAACTAAAATCAAGTTTTAATACATTGAGGAGCATGAAAGACAATCTTTAAAGTTAACGGTAGGTTCGGGGGAGACAAGTTTGTAGTACCATAACCATGAATAAGAATTGAATGATCATTTTTTAGTATTATACCACGATTATTGCTCAAATTAAAATAGAACGAGAGATTACCTTATGAGGACGTCATATGAGATGTTGCTCCGATGTCCATGTACCAGTTTGCGTTGGACAGATTAAGCCCAACAGTGTGCATTGCGGCCTCGATGTCGGTTGGAGTCGCTCGTCGAGTGGGCTGCTCACTCGGTTCGGCGGTGGCCCAAGCACGCCTGTGCCTCGGGCATTGTTGGGCGGGTGGCCGCCTTTCGCGGACTGGTCCTAGCCCAAATTTTCAAGGGAAAGGGGCAGGGAGGCACAACCCAAGGCCACTGCCAGGCACACCTACTATATACAACATATACTATGTACCAATTACAATTATGACTAAATAATTTATTAATTCTATCACAAAGGAGGAACTGATATAATACTCATACTGCACACAGAATTATTTTATATCATCAACAAATTAATCTCTCTATCCGAATTTGTTTGATACTTTTAGCTTATTGAGAATAAATCTTGACTAACTTTGGGGGCTAAATCGATGGACTACTTTACATTTTTTGAGTTTAAGTCAAGGTACTTGAAAATTACACAAAAAAGTAGTACTCTCTCCATCCTAAAAAGATTGGTCTAGTTTGACTTGGCACAAAATTTATGAAATAAGAAAACTTTTGAAATATGTGGTCCAAAATAAATCTTACATATTTGTGTGGCTGTAAATGATCTAATAAAGTTAAATTATTTCTAAATATAGAAATGAGTCAATCTTTTTGGGACAAACTAATAAGGAAGGAGGTCAATCTTTTCGAGAGAAAAACTAATCTCAAGAAACAATCCAAACAAAAATGATTTCCTAGATACACTGCATGTACTATAATTCCAGCACAAAATACATACTATATCTTCAACTCACTTCATTCCTGTTTATGTGGCACCATTTAACTTGACACGAAGTTTAAGAAAAAAAGAAAGACTTTTGAAATGTGTAGTTGTAAATCATCTCATAAAGTTAAATTGTTTCAAAATATAAAGCAATGACATACTTTTTAAGACGGATCAAAAATGAACTGATGTCACATAAATTGGGACAGAGGGAGTAGTACTTTATACTTATACTGCTTGCTATATTGCTATGTATACTATTTATACAACTACAAACTAATCTATTTGTCGAAAGTTGCTCATATTTTCCAAAGCTAAATTTAACTAGATTATTCATTTTGGTAAAATTAGAAATTACACATTCAAAATTACACAAAACTAATCTCTATATGAAATAATCTAATGTCAAAACTGATACACACTCATCCTGCATGAATAGTAATTTCAACATGTAAAACAACCTGATACTATATATATATATCACAAAAATGTCACTGCTCACGTACAAATATACGTAACATGCAACAACAATAACAACAAATACATACACAAATATACGTAACATGCAACAACAATAACAACAATAACAACAAATTACAAAATAAAGGTACATTCAACAATAGTGACAGCAAATACATTCAACAAAACCACAAAATATTGAGACTGAGAGCCGAGAGCTTACCGAAAACAGTGTTAGTAGGGTTCATGGCGACCTGATTTTGAGCAGCGTCACCAATGAGACGTCCAGTGTCCATGAAAGCCACGTAAGATGGCGTCGTACGGTTACCTTGGTCACCAGCGATGAACTGTACAAGATCATGCTGCCAAACGCCGACGCAAGAGTATGTCATTCCGAGATCGATTCCGATCGCCGGACCTTCTCCTTTTCCGGCCATTGCTAACAGAGAGAGCTACGTTAGTTTTTGCTACTTTGAGAAAGAAATGGTATTGGAACACAATTGGGCTCAATATATAATGGGTTGGGCCCAAGTTAAAATTAGCCGTGTTTATTGGATCTAGAATGTTCCTTTTGGTCTGGACCAAACTTCCGAAGTTTTCGGAGACTTGGTCAAATAGTTGATTTACGCAAATAATTATCTCTTTTTTAAGTCACTTTATATTTTTGTCCCTAATTTAAAAATTGTGCAAATGTAAAAATTAAAAAGTTACTCTTATAGATAATGTTAGATTCGAATTTAATATTTCCTCATATATTTCTCAATCTTATAGAAAAAATATTGGATTATCATCTAACATTGGTGCTTTCTGGTGAAAATGATTCCAATCAAAAACACAGTTAGAGATCTGTATTTTAGGATTTAAAGACAAGTCGGTTGTATCCGATTCGGAGATCCCCTCAACGAGTCCGGTATTACAAGCTAGGTTACGGATGTCAAGCACAAAAGATTAAGTAAGTATAAGAATAAATAAGTAAAAATGAATAAATGAGCTAGATTCGGAATGAACAATAGAGAATAATGAGAAAGTGCTTTGTTAGTATATTTCTCTGAGAGAGAGATCTTGGTTACAAGTGTAAGCTTAGAGAATACAATGCATCTTTCCTTCCCTTCTAAGTCTTGCATATATAAGACAAAACTAGACTATTATGCCCCTCTGAAATGACGACGTGAGCGTGTTGATGTCATTGTACCCATGCGGGTCGTGGTGCTCTGATCTAGGAGAGCTAATGTGATGGGGGTTGTTGGGAGTTGGAGACAGTTATGTAGAGACTCGGGGCCGTTAGAGTTTCCGGATATATCAAATGATTCGGAGGCATTCTCACCCAATACAGATAGTCCCCCACTTTTCGGTCCCATCATTTCATGAGTTCGGAAGTTGAAGATTTTGTGCGCCTTTTCAAAACTTTTCGGGGGAACAAAAATGTCACATCTTTTCCCACTATCAGACGTGTCGTCAGGTGGTCATTAAATGTGTTTAGTTACACATTCGACGACGCACTTTCAGAGATACCGATTGACGCCCACTGATAGGACACACCGCTTCATTTTCCAAGGGAAATGGTTACCCCAACCGGTTATATAAATTGATGATCCTGACCATTTTTTCTCACTCTCGTTCTTATCTTCCCTTTTCAAACAATCACAATTTCTTGATTCTTCAAACCTCATTCTTATTATGTCTACTTCTCTATATTCCTCTGCTTCTTCATATGATCTTACCCTCGCCAGAATGAGGGAAGAGCTTAGTGATACTTCAGTGACATCCGTTCATCGCCTTTCGGCGTCACCCGGGCTATTGACATGGATTCTTCTGCCTCCAAAATCATCCCCTCCAATTTTAACTTTGAGAAGGACTTTTGTGTACACCTTCGCTATGAGTCTGTAGAGGGCATCTCTTCGTTGATCGATCACTTTGTTATTCCTCAGGTCTGTATCGACTGTCGATGAGTCTTGGATGTAGAAGTAATCCCTCCTCCTGCCAATGCGAGCATCACTCAGCACATCATAGGGATGTCACTCATTTACACCTACCCCTTTACCATTGGATTTGGCCTTAGCCTTCTGCCACCGATATGGTGTTTGTCTATGGCAGTTAGCCCCTCAAATTTGGTGAATAGTTCCATGTATGTAGTATTTAAAAGATCTTGACCGCTTTCCTCCTACTCTGGATCATCTAATCCACCTTTTCACCCCCCGGGTGCTTCATGAGGAGATAATAAACTATGTTTTCTTGAGCTCCCGAGACCTAATCACCAATATTGAAGATGATCATGACCGGGGGTGGTGTGATTGGTTCCTGATGATTCATACCCATCACCTCCTTGCCTGATATATTTTGTTGGGTGGTGGGCCTGCTTTGGGCCTCTTATGGGGCTGAGCGGACTTGGAGGGCTATTTCCACCGATAAATGGAGAGGGAAGAGCCATGGTAAGTTCTTTCTTAATGTCTTCGAGCCTCTAAATTTTAAAATGTCATTCTCATTTTCCCATTTCTCCTCTTCAAGGTCTCACTGCTCGCGGAGGTTCTTCCAGGAAGGTGCCTTCCCGAGATAAGGCCTGAGCCCGTATTGCCAGCGCTGTTGTAGAGGTAAGAGAGAACACGAAGCAAATGTTTCTGAATGAGGCCGGGGCATCTTCTTCCGAGATTGACTTGCATGTTAGAATGCGCCGCCAATTCAATGAGTATTGGAGGGAGGAAATATAGTGGGAGTTAATGAAGGACAATCGAGAGAATAAAGGGTGGTGACGCAGATACTGGCCCTTCGGTTCCTTCCCTCTATTGGTTCTAACCTTGGTTTGGGAGCCTCTCTGGCCCATCTTGCGGGGTATCTTTCTTCAAGTAATCCGATTCTTTTTCTTCGGACCGTCCATCTTTAGAGTGAGCACATGAGCTAAGTTTATTCCATCTTATCTGCTTTCAGGAGCATGCCACCATCTCCTCCACCATCGAGCTTTTAAAAAATATGCCTTTCTCTTCTCGGGATGTGGAGAGGTTGACAAGGGAGAACCAGCGCCTCCGGGATGAGATTGCCCAGCTCCGGTTCGAGCATAGAGATCTCAAAGACACAAGGACCACACTGGATCATTGGTGGGAAATGCCAAGCCCGCCAGTTGATGGGGGAGAGAGTAGTTCAGGCTGAGCTTGAGTGTGATGCTTCTCGGGGATTGGTGCAAGCGCTTGAAGCTTCATGTGCCCGACTTCGAGCTCAGAACCAATGCCTTATGCTCCATCAAGATGCTGACGGCAGAGGGTCACCTTGCTTTAGGACTGTATTATCCTCTAGACCTAGTTTGAGGTCCTGCAAGGCATGGATAAGGGGAAGATTGATGTCTCCTCAGCCCTTATAGATGCCGAGGTGGACTTGGGAGAGGCTGAGATGGATATGAATGAGTTATGTGAAGAGACGCCTCATTCCTCATGCGCTTCTACTGGCTCCTCAGGTGGCGAGAATGTCTGCCCCTATCTTAGCTTTGTATGTCTTGAGCCTCTAGTCATTGGTTCGGAGGCATTCCAAGGGTCTATTCCTGCGGGGATGATCAGCAGCAATGCCGATGGCTGGTGCCAGTTTTTTTTCCAACTTTAGTGAATTTGTGACGGGTATATGTGCCCTTTTGATGAATATTTTTATGATGGACCTGTGTGCCCTATGGTGAATGTTTCTTGTTACTGTTTTGACATGCGTACCTCTTTGTGTTTGATGGATACTTCTAGGCCCCTGTGCCCTTTGCTACTTTAGTTTTGAGCCTCTCTGCTCTATTTTGCTGGATCCATGGGTCCTTTGTGCCCTTTAAAATGAAGTATTTTTTTATGAGCGTCCACTTTTTTGTGTTAATGAAAATTACCAATTTGCTCTCAGTTTTGTTTTCTCACGCTTTGACATGCGTTTTATTTTTTGCAACAAATGCGATCATATAATGACCTATTGGCTTTTTAATTCGCACTTAACCGTCAAGGCATGACCACTACGCCCGTCTAACGGAACTATGCTAATATTCGAGCGTTTGTTATTTAAGCCAAGGTTTAACGACCGGTGCACACTTATGTAATTTTTGTGTTTTGTGTTTGAGGTCATCTTGCCTTAACCCAATCCGGGAATGTCACGTCTAGGAACGCTTGAGCAAAATTGGGATTTAAGACATCCAATTTTGAAATAAAGGAGGATACTTTATTTTCTGTGTTGATGGGAAAAATATCTCAACCCCATGTAGAGGCACAAAGGTTCAAAGAACCTGCACGCTCGGAGGCCCTAAACATTTTTTCAATGTACAAGTCAATCAAAAAATGAGTGAAGACTTCTTTATTTTGTTTTACGAGGGACAACTCGTCCTAGCAATACATGATCCCTCTTTGGGGCTTTTACAAGATTACAAAAAATTGGGAGAGTGCAATGACTGCCAGCAGTCCCAGTTTGGGCAACTCCTTTCTTGAAGAGATCTCTCCTTTTGAATATACAGATCCATCCTCTCCCTCCAGAACTCGAGTGCGAGGTACCGAGGAGTTGAATTTCAGAATATGATACTGATAAGTTGGTATCTTCTTTAATCTTAGATTTGTTATGTTTAATTGAGAAAATAGCGCATTTATTATGGTTTAATTTGTATTTTATATTGTTGAGAAGGATATTGGAAGAAACCAAGTGAAAACAAGTCAAAAGGAAGCTAAAATGAAAAATGAGAAAATTGGTTTGAAGTGCAAAAAGTGGAAGAACTTCAATTTCAAAAATCTGAAAAATTGGGGGCTGTTTTAATATTATTTTTATTGGGAAAGTTTGTGGGACTATAAACTAGGGCTGGCCAGTGGGCCGGGACGGCCCGACCCCGACCCGACCCCGTCCCGAGCCCGCCCCGACCCCGCTTTAAAAAAAAAAAAAAAAAAAAAAAATTAACGGGGGCGGGACTCAAACTCGGGACGGGACGATGTCTCATCCCGCCAGACCCGAGCCCGCCCCAGGCCCGCCTGACCCGTCCCCGCCCCGACCCCGACCCCGACCCCGCCCTTTTCCCCCCTTTGCAAAAATGGCCGTTGCACCAATGGCCATTTTAGATTATGGCCGTTGGCCAACGGCCATTTTAGGCCCCCCCTCCCCCTACCCCTTAATATTTATTTTTAACCCATAAGTTATTATATTTACACTTTAACCCAATTTTTCAACTATAAATAACTCATTTTCTCTTCATCTTTCTCACAAATCTTCCTACAATCTCTCTAATTTCTCAATATATCTCTCTACATTGTTTGCTAAATATTCAATTTTATTAATTCATTTGGGAATTGGGAGTGAAGTTGGCAACTAGCTTGAGGATTTTCCATCGAGCAAAGTTTCAATTTTCAACCTCTCGATTACACGTCGACGTTACGTCGGCGTTTGGTACATTCGTTCCTTCATTAAATTATTATTGTCTGTTTATTTTATATTTTTATTTAGCGCACTTAATTTTATTATCTTTAATTATTTATTATCATAATTAAAATGGAACGATTAAAAGGTATGTTTAAGGGTAAGGGTAAGAGTGCTTCTTCTAGTAGGGGCAACCAGGGCAAGGGTACTTCTTCTAGTCATCTTATTCCTACACGGGATGATTTTGTTGATACTCAATATTTTCCTACAATACCATTAGATTTAGACCGGGAGCTATTTTCTCGGAACTCAAGAAGACTTTAATTTAGACGATGATCTAGATGATATACCCACTAATGTTGATGACAACACACCCACTAGTGCACCTTCAACTCGAAATACCTCCTATTCCCCCTAGTATGAGACGAGGTCCGGCAAAACGACCATTAAAATCAGATGCATGGACATTTTTTGATAGGGACGTAGAGAATCAAGTAGCCATATGTAAAATTTGTAAAAATGTTTTAAAATTTAAAACTCGGAAAAGGTCACGGTGGGACGGGGGTTTAATTAGACACGTAGTAAGTGCTCATCCAGCTAGGTATGCCCAATACCAGGCTTCAAAACCGGGTGCGCAAACGCCCGCTCCATCGGGACAAGGTTCACATACGATACATCTGTCCGGACCAAGTACTGTGGTCAAATTAACCCTATGACGGGGGGAATTGTAGGCTCTAAATACAATAAACATAGAGATAGGGAAGCAATATCAAAATTAGTTGTTGTGGAGGGTTTCCTTTTTCATTTCCTTTATCTCCCGGTTTTATTCATTACATTAGAGATATATATAATCCTGCTTTTAACGGTTTTTCTAGATCAACTGTTAAGAGAGATGTATTTAAATTCGCGCATGAATATCAACAATATTTACGTTTTTCATTATATCATTTTAATGGCAAAGTATCTATCACGTCTGATATAGGTCGTAGTACTAACGGCCATGATTATTTAACTGTAACTTGTCATTGGATAGATTATAAATGGTCTATGCAAAAACGTATTTTAGCGTATAGATATATAGATGATAGGCACACTGGTACTTTTATTGCAGAAAATATTTATCAAGTGTGCGATTATTACGGAATTACCGATAAAATTATGACTATTACATTAGATAACTCTTCTAATAACAATTACGCAATTACAATGTTAAAAAATAGTTTAACTCCATCTTTTCCAGACCATTTTCATATAAAATGTGCATGCCATATATATAACTTAATTGTAAAGGATGGTCTATCACTCTTTGAAGACATTCTTAGTAAAATACAATTTGCTATAAACTTTATTTTTAAAAGTAATAAAGTACAACGTAGAAAAGATTATAAAAAAACTTGTCACGATTGTGGACTACCTTATAGAAGAATTCCACAAGAAGTATCCACTAGGTGGAATTCTTTATACGAGCAACTACTTGTTGCTTATGACTATAAATTACCTATAGCTTTATTTTTTAACTCTCATAATAAAAAGCCAGCTGATATGATTTTAGATAGTGATTGGGTAAAAATTTCCGAACTTATTGTATTTTTAGAGAAATTTTTTCAAGTAACAAAAGAATTTTCCGGTATATATTATCCTACTATTTCAACTATGTTATTTTATATAACTCTAATATTTTTATTACTTAGTGAATATATGGAAAAACCAAACTTATAAGGCAACTATTAAAAAAATGTTTGTCAAAATTAAAAAATATTTTATTCCTATTCCCTCTATTTATATTATTGGTTCTGTATTAAATCCTACTATTAAAATAGACGGTACTAAATCACTAATTGAAACTATTTACGATTGTATAGAAGTACTACCACCTCCAAGTCCCAAAAATCTAAATCACCCACCACCTATTGAACAAACTAAAGAAGAAGCGGTGTCTAGCGTAGAACACCAATGCAAAAATATATATAGATTTTATCAACAAGAAAATGCTAGTAACTTACCGGCTTCCATACCATCTTCTTCATCTTCAACACAACCTCACAAAAGACATGTTGTTTCTGCGGCTAGTATTGAAAGCCTCAGAAATAGAATGTGCGGCCGTACCTCTACTACTAACCAAATTAGCGAGTTGGATATTTTTGTTTTGCGGGGTTTCGTACCGTATCAAGAAGTTATCAATGAAGATGGACAAGAAGACTTGCTGAAATCTTTGGAGGGGAATGAGAAGACCTTTCCGACACTTTCATTGATGGCTCGAGATGTTTTTGAACATTCAAGCGTCATCAAGCTGCGTCGAAAGCGCTTTTCTGCAGGCGAGATATCAAATAGGAGACCACAGACACTCATTGGCCGGAGACGACTTGGAAATTGCAGTATTATTCGAGAGATTGGATACGAGCGGAGCGGAGAAGGTGCGGTCAACCGGAGATCAACGAAGAAGATGATGAAAACTACAACGAAATCTTAACCGAAGGTAGTGGAAGCGACGTGGATTAATTTGACCAACAAATACCAATTCCAACCGATGAACCACATGAAATCATCAAGCAATTAGAACAGGTTTTTTTGAAAATGTAATTTTTTTAATTGCAATTTTATTATGTAATTTGCAACTTTTGGACAACACCACAAAGTTGCAATTTAGATTTTAGACAATTGTATTTGTATTACAAAAAAATCATATGTCTATTAAATAATATAAGAGGCACAAAAACTGCCTTGGGATGTTTTTATTACACTATCTTGTTTTGTTTATTGAGTTTTTTTTATACATATGTTATTTTTTTTAAAAAAAAAAAAAAGAAAACCCGACCGTACCCCGCCCCGAGCCTGAGCCCGACCCGACCCCGCCCCACCCCGATACCGACGGGATCGGGATCAGGACGGGACTGGAGCAGGTCCCGCCAGACCCGACCTCGCTAGGCCCGCTAGACCCGACCCCGACCCCCTGGCTCGTCCCGCCCCGACCCCCTGGCTCGTCCCGCCCCGACCCCGACCCCGCCAGACCCGAGCCCGGCCCACTGGCCACCCCTACTATAAACCCAAGACAAGAGAGAAAATATTATTATCTTTGGCCATTCTTCCAAGCTTTGGAGCAAGAAACTACATCTAGGGTTTTAAGATTTGGAGGCACTCAATGAGAATTTCTTTACCCATTTCTTCACACTTGCTTTGTATTGTAAATCTAAGTGAATAGCATTTTATTCTATCACTTTAATCTTGTTTTTGGAAATATTCATTTACAAAGTTGGATTAAATCTCTTGTTTTGTTTATAACTATTTTTATTTCTAATGAAGTGGGTCTTTGTTTCTTTAATTAGTCTTGTTCTTTAATCTTTCTTTAAGGAAGTGTCTAACCCTAGGACTCACCCATTTACTTCGATTGGAAAACTCGGGGTTGTGAAAGATTAATTAACAAGAATTTGGGGTGCTAATCCTCGTCTAATGAAATACTTGTATCCATGCTTGTGGCCATTGATCATTTTACTTGCTTTCTAGGTTAGATTTACATTTTCACATTAGTTGTAATTTTCTCTCTAAAACAACCTTTAAATGTTTGGCTTAGCGTAGTTGGTGAAAATTCCTACTTTGGTTGACCGCCTACATATTGTTCTCTGTGGGATCGACCCCGACTCTTAGTTGGGTAAATTATATTGCATATGATTGTGTACATTTCTATTTAATAGAGTGAATTTGGACATTATCAGATACGACAAGCCTGGCGTTCTTTTAAATTGTTGCCAAATTAAAAACCTTGGTAGAAAAACTTGATTGGGACAAAACCTTAGTCAAGTAAAAGAGTGCAATGCGTATCCGTCCCCTCTGGGGGGACTCCAGTTTCATGGGCAGTCCCTATCAAGGAAAGAGACAATTAACCAATAATAAATGTTTTTTTAAGACAAGACATAACTACCTCCTTTTAAAGGTAGAATCTCTTCAGGTGACTAACGTTCCAGCTATTTTTCAGTTCTTTTTCGGGCTCATCTTTGATCTAGTAGGATCCCTTTTCCATGATTCCTGTTATTTGATATGGTCTTTCCCAGTTTGCTTGTAGCTTACCTGCGTTGGAATCCCTGGTTACAAGAGTAACTTTTTTAAGGAGGTAGTCCCCGATTTTAAAATGCCTCAAATTTATTTTCTTGTTGATGTACCTCTCTACTCTTTGTTTTTGTGCAGCCAAATGCACGAAAGTCAACTCTCTGCGTTCCTCCAATAACTGCAATCATACCGACGTGGCTTCTTTGTTAGATCTTCGGTGGCCTAGGTGTATCAGAAGTTGAGTTCTCCAACTTCCATGGGTATCAGGGCCTCTGCTCCATAGACCAGGGAAAAAAGGGTTTCACCGGTGCTTGCCTTGGTCGTAGTTCTGTAAGCCCACAGCACCCCAGGTAACTCTTCTGTCCATTTTCCTTTTGATCTTTCCAACCTCTTCTTGATGCTCTGGATGATGGTTTTGTTAGTCGACTCAGCTTTTCCATTCACGCATGAGTGATAAGGTGACGATGTGATTTTTTTTATGTTCAACCCCTCTAAGAATTCGGTAACGTTCGTTCCCACAAACTGTCGAACCGTTGTCGCAAGTGATCTTCTTTAGTATTTCAAAATGGCAAATGATGTGGTCCCAAATGAAGTTTATGACATGCTTCTCTCGACCTTTTTATACGCTTTAGCCTCCATCCACTTTGAGAATTAATCTATCAGGATCAGCAAGAACCTTACCTTTCCCACAACTCTCGATAATGGCCCTAAAATGTCCATCCCCCATTTCATGAATGGTCACGAGACCACCGAGTGGAGTGGTTCGGCGGGTTGATGTATTAAATGGGAGTGATGTTGGCATTTCTAACACTTTCAAACATGAGCCTTAGTGGCATCTACCATCCGAGACTAATAGTATCCAACCCTTATTATCTTTTTTACCAGCGAGTCATATCCGGAATAATTTCCGCAATTGCCCCCGTGTATCTTCTGTATTACGTACTCGGCCTCCGTTGGTCCCAAGCACTTAGCCAAGGTCCCGAGGTAGGACCTTTGGTATAACTCTCCCTCGTACATGAAATATCTAGTCGCCTTAGTTCTTAAAGCTCGAGCATCCTCACTGTCTTCCTGAAGAGACCCAGTCTGCAAATTATTGACAATGTCATTCCTCCAGTCCCATGTCAGGATAGTAGAGTTTACCTTGTGTAGACCAGGATCTAGGACGGAACATAAAAGATAGACTACGAATCCTGATTCTCCTTTAGTTGTACCGGATGAAGAGCCTAGGTTAGCCAAGGCATCATATTCAAAGTTCATTTCTCGAGGGATCTGCACCACTTTCCACTTCCTGAACCAGGTCAACAAAGTGGTAGATATGCTTAAGTATTCCTGCATTCGACTATTTTTGGCCTCATATTTGCCTAGTATTTGATAAACATTCAGCTGTGAATCACTTTTGAGCTCAATATTTTTGGCCCCAAGCCCTCGAGCCAATTTCAAACCTGCAATTGTGGCCTCATACTCAGCCTTCTTGTTAGTTAAAGAAATACATACAATGGCTTGCCTGATTGTGGCTCCTGATAGAGAAATTAAGATGATACTAGCCCGGTACCCTTCATGCTTGTAGCCCCATCCATATACAAGACCCATTTCCTAGATGTTATTTCGGTTTCCTGAACCACCTCTGTATAAGCACGGGGCATCATGCTCATACTATAATCAGCCACGAAGTCGACCAAGGCCTGAGACTTTATAGCAGTTCGGGGTCGATAAGTAATGTCATACCGGCAAATTTCAATCAACCAGCTTACTAGCCTGCTCGAGAGTTCAGGTTTGTGCAAGACATTACTTAAAGGGAAAGTAGTGACTACACATATGGGGTGACACTGAAAATACGACCTCAGTTTACGAGACGCAACTACTAGGGCCAAAGACAATTTTTCAAGGTGAGGGTAGCGGGCTTCGGCCTCGATAAAAGCCTTCTTAGTATAATAAACAGTAGATTGCACATATTTTTCTTCTCGAACGAGCACAACACTTATAATGGTTTCAGATATAGCGAGATAAGTCAACAAGAGTACTCCTTCATCTGGCTTTACGAATAGGGGTGGATTTGTCAGCTATCTTTTCAGGTCCTTCAACACATGTTGACATTTTTGGGTCCATTGGAAGTCTTTTGTTTTCTTTAGCAGGCCAAAAAAATTATGCCATCGCTCAGACGACCTCAATATGAATCTCCTGAGCGCAGTTATTCCCCTAGTCAAACTTTGCACTTCTCAAGCACTGGTGAGTACGTCGGTATTTACTCGATTTCCCGAATATAATTTGGATTGGCCTCAATGCCCCTGTTCGACACTATGAATCCTAGGAACTTTCCTGATCCGACTCTGAAAGTGCACTTCTTTGGATTTAGCTTGAGGTTATATTCACGGAAAATATTAAACACTTCCTGCAAATATCTAATATGTTCCTCTGTTTCTAGGGACTTAACGATTATGTCATCTAAGTAAATCTCCACGCGTTGACCCAACTGATGTTGGAACATCCGTTGGGTCAGCTGGTGGAAAGTGGTCCCTGCATTTTTTAAGTCGAATGGCATGACATTATAACAGCAAGTCTCGTGCTCCATTATGAACAAAGTCTTTTCCTGATCCAACGGGTCTAACCATATTTGGTCAAACCCTGTAGAGACATTCAGGAAACTGAGCAACTCATGTCCGACCACCGCGTCGACAATATGGTCCAGGCGGGCCATTGGTACGTGCTCGTCAAGCACACTTTGTTTAAATCTTTTAAATCTAAGAGCATTTCGAAAGTATCATGTTTCTTAGGAAGTACCACTACGTTTACTAGCAAGTCAGGGTATTTTACCTCTTGAACCACTCCTGTCTTGACGAGTCGGGACACCTCCCCTTTGACAAATTTGCAGCATTCTGATGATATCGAATGCCTTTTTGTTTAATGAACTGACACTCCGGGTTAATACTCAAGTTGTGCATGGCCAGTTCCGGAGGCACACCTGTGATATGTGTTCCCAACCAAGTGAAACTTTTTGTGTTGTTATTTAAAAACTTAAATAAATTTTTTCGGAACTCGGGGCTTAAATCTGAGCCCGGGTATACCTGATCCTTGGGTCGGCTTGGATGACAGGTAGTTAGCTCAAGGTCTTTAGCCATGGATCTCTCTATGTCTGACTCTTCTGGTCCGAAAAATACTCAGGTACCTGATCCATCTGATCCTCTGGATAGAGATCTTCTACCGATCCATTTTTTCGCTCAATCTCTGGATTAAACCCGAAATTAGACGCTTGTGATTGATATCTGTCATTTCCAATCGGCTCTCCTTTCTCGGCGACCAAGGTGATTTCTGCTTGATCGGTTTCCATGTCCCCCTGTATTTCAGTTGTTCCCTGAGGTGTCAGGAATTTCATGACTTGATGAAAGGTAGATGGGACTTCCTTCATGGCGTGTATCCAAGGCCTCCCGATCTCTAGATTATATGGCATTCCTCCTTCGAGGACGTAGAACAGAGACTTCAGCGAGACTCTCTTTACGTGGGTAACCAACTTAATCTACCCTCAGGCCATTTCGTTGGATAGGTTAAAACTAGTCAAGACCTTTATTACCGGGACCATCTGCCCAGTCAGTGGTATCTCCTTAACTACGCAGAGTTGCACAACGTTCACAGCGCTACCTGGGTCAACAAGCGCAAGCTTAATGTTAAATTGAAATATTTAGATAGAGATTACTAGAGCATCGACGTATGGGCTCTCGATTTTTTCTCTTTCCACTCTGCTGAACGTGATGAGGTCTTCGGGCTAATCCCTCATCCTTTTTCTAGACGGAGGTGGCCCCTCGTGCTGCATTTGAGACACTGCCCCGTAAAGTCCCAGTCATTTTTTCTCTGGCGTATTTAGACCGACTACTAAACAATTCCTTCAAATGCCCCTTTCTTAGAAGGTCTTCCACCTCATATCTCAAGTGTTCGCAATCCTCTGTTGAATGGCCTGGGATCCTTTGGAACTCACACCATAGCTCTACATCCGCACCCTGTTCAGCAGGTGCGCATCAAGTATTCTTTCACAAGTTTGACGCAACTCGTACCTCCCAGCCCTCTTAGCTACTTGTACTAAAAACTAGGGCGCTATATGGAAGTTCATGCCTGCTTATCCCGGCTACAATAAGGCTTTCGGTGCAGGTCTAGCTCTTGCTTGTGGGCGTTTTCTGGCATCAGATAGAAGCACCACCCCTGAATTTCTACTTCTTTTTATCTTTTCGTTCCTATTGATCACTTTATTTGTGATAATAAGAAGAAATCAAAAGAATATGTTTCTAGATCTAATCGATACCTTATTGATTTAGTATCGTCTACTCGAATTAGATTTGAATGAGATGTAATACAAGGCATGTGTGCATTTGTTTGCTTTCAGATACTCTATACGAGACATGGTATATAGTACTATCAATTAATTTTCAATGGAAAACAAAAACCAAGATTTGCTTTATCCGGTATCAAACGGGAACTTCAAAATTCATAATGTTCAAAACTTTCTCTTACCTTTCTATTGAAAAATAAAATGTGGATTTTCAGTCGCAAAATCCAAAATTCAACTTTATAAAAATAGGAACCATTAACTATTGAGAGTTTGGTTTTTGGGGGGTGATAGTCGAAAAGCAATTCCAATTAGAATTTGACCAATCAAATCCGGTATATTTTCCACGTTCATAGGAGTGCATTTATATTTTTGCTTTACGAATATGATTTTTTTGGGCATTTCTAATAATATCAATCCTTGTTCCTATTTTGGCATTTTTCATTTCCGGAGTCTTCTTTCAATAAAAAGCAAGGTGTAAGCAAGCTTCTTTCCGACCAGACTGACCTGACAATTATCTTCCTATAGATAGCTCCTTGCAACTAAAAAGATTTAGTTTGAGAATCAGCTGAAGCTTATTCAGGATTGATCTTTCTTATCCATCTGTAGCAGTCCTGGAGTTAGGTTATGATGGTCGTGATGAGCTTTACTAGAAAGAAAATCTCTTCTATTCATAGATGAAGTCCTATCTAAGGGCCTTTGTTGCCCTTGAATTATGTTCCCTAGTTCAATCCGGAACTCCAGATGTGTAAGTAGCGTCTTGTTCGAAAGAATTGAAACACATCGAAATGGTACCAACCGTACTTAATAATAGAAGGATTTGGCAAAAATATGTAAAATTGTCCCTCCTAAAAATATTATTCCAGAATAAATGGGCAATAGTTAGGAGAGGTGCGCCAGCGGCGAGTCTACTGCTTGTCAATTTGAATTGCATCAAAGATTTTTTTTGAAATTTTTTAATTGATTCAATTGTGAAATAACACGACATGTGTATCTAGGGAATAGATGCTGGAACGATACATAGGTTGTGCCCTTTCATTTAAATATAAATGCTTCTCATCACAATTTGATGTGTGGAAGTGGTTCGAAAACCACGACCGCTTTACTAATTCTGATTGAGCCATACAACTTTGATTAACCCTATTTCGCCATTTTTGTGGCATTAACTAGACCATCTAATCTGAGATAAATCATATTGATAATGTCGTCTTAGCCAGTTTTTCCATTGATTGATTCTATAATTCTGAAGTTTCTTATGTTTTACGCATTCGTTGTTGCCTGTATAGATTTCTAGAGCAGAGATCTAGCAACGCATTCTAGGCACAGATCATTGGTATTGGATGTATCATTAGGTTGTGCCGAGTCAAATCTGCTCCCTTTTTTTTCGTTGCAGAAAAGATTTCAAAAAGAAATATTTTATAACTCTAAAAGTTTTAAAAGGAAAAACAAAATTATTTCAAAAAATTTCAAAAGAAACTAAAAATGGCTTATCAAAAGTATTCTATTTCTAAAAAAAATAAGAAAAGAACTTTAAAGAAAAAAAGCTAATTGTATTTTTTTAGATTCAAAGTTGACTCGACTGGAGTAATGTATTATAGGAATCATCCTCTTTAAATCAAAGATCTATTTCAACGATTCCCATGTTTGTAGTTCGAAAGGAAGTGGATCCGAGGAAATTTATTAGAACCTAATTCTTCCAAAATTTTCAATTCCAATAAACCGTTGTTGTTTGGGTTGGACCGAATCACCATCGTGAACCTAACTTCCTTCATACTTTTCATCACAATGACCAAATCCATGACCTATATATTAAAGTTGTAGTTGGCCATGCTTTCACGACCTCGAGTTGTTCATGGACTTTTTTTTGTGGAATCTCTCTTTCTCTCCTAGGCTGACCTTGATCATACCTCGGCTTATTCGGTCGTCCTTCATGTCTGGGTGGCGGTCGAGTTGAATAAGGTTTGTTCCAACCTCTTGGGTCCCTTTGTCTGTATGAGGGAACATTCTGAGATTTTCCCTGCTGCCCTCCTCCGACTTTCTTCTGGATGTCAGCCCTATGATCATCCCCTATCCTCATTTTTGCAGTATATTTGTTATTCACTTTATTCCAGGACTTAGTCTGGAACTCTCTTAAACTTTTCTTTAACTTTCTTAATGCGTCTGAACTGTTGACATTCAGGTTGTCAATAAATGTTGCAGCAGCCCAATCCTCAAGAATTGTAAGTAACAACATTCTCTCCCATTGAAAATGTTCCATGAAGTTGCGGAGCAACTTGTCTTTCCTCTGCTTCACTGTGAATATGTCCTCCTTGTGAGTTTTGACCCTCCAGGCCCCAGCATAGGCTCTTACAAATGCATCTGCAAGAGCAGCAAATGAATCAATAGAATTTTCAGGTAAGAGAGTATACATATAAAGTGCTCTCTTTGTAAGTGTTTGGCTGAATTTATTCAGCATGACGAATTCGATCTGGTGCTGCTGCAAGTCATGCCCGGTAACTGCGTCCTCAAATGTCACGATGTGTTCTTCTAGGTATGTGGTGCTGTCATACTTGGGTATGTCATAAATCTTAAATTTCTTCGGGATATGCTCCAGAGCCACTTCTTCCCTGTAAGATATCTTCCCGTATTTCCTTGCCTCGACCCATTTTTAACTAAAGGGGCCCCTGGTATCTGACTCATCCATTGGTAAAGCTCCTTTTCCAGTGCAACGTGTCTTGTCAGGTATGCCTCTGGCACTGCAGGCTCTGTCCTCTCCGCGTTTGTTATGGATGCCCCAGACACTCCTGTGGCTTCCACGTTGTCTATCGGGCAGCTACCCAGCCCTGCTTCGGATAACGAGTTTAAGAATTTTTTTATGCGCTCTATTATGGCGTTATTTGATGTTAAGACTACGGCTAGGTCCGCCTCTGAGGGGGTGTCCGTTTCTCTAAACATCCCCTCAACCTTGAAGTGTGGGTATCTTTTTCTTTTCTTAGGGTACTGCTCTTTGGGTCGTATTTCATTTCTCTCTGCCGAATGGATTCGAATGTCTTCCTCATCTAAGGCTTTGTTAGAGGCCGCTTTCGGGAGGGCTATTATCTCATCTGACTTCATTCCTAGTGTTTCTAAATGATCCGTGAGGTCCCGATGTTCGATGGATATCTGCTCCTCTATGAGTTCCTGTGATCCATGAGCACTACCGTTTTGACCTGACATGTTTCTCTCTCTTTTCTTTGCGTGTAGTGATTTCGTTTAGTTTTTTCAAGGAGATCAGCTACAGATCGAGACAATCACCACAACTGTCTATCCCCACCGACGGTGCCAAACCGTTTTCTGGTGAAAATGATTCTAACCAAAAACACCGTTAGAGATTTGTATTTTAGGGTTTAAAGACAAGTAGGTTGTATCTGATCCAGAGATCCCCTCAACGAGTCCTGTATCACAAGCTAGGTTACGGATGTCAAGAACAAAAGATTAAGTATAAGAATAAATAAGTAAAAATGAATAAATGAGCTAGATTCGGAATGAACAATGGAGAATACTGAACAAGTGCTTTGCTTAGTATATTACTGAGAGAGAGAGATATCTTGGTTACAAGTGTAAGTTTAGAGAATACATTCTTTCCTTCCCTTCTATGTCTTGATATATAAGACAAAACTAGACTAATATGCTCCCTAAAGTGACGACGTGAGCATGCTGATGTCATTGTACCCACGCGTGTCGCGGCACTCTAATCTAGGAGAGCTGATGTGATGGAAGTTGTTGGGAGTGGGAGACGGCTGTGTAGAGACTCGGGGCCGTTGGAATTTCCGGATACATCAAATGAACCGGAGGCGTTCTCACCCAATACAATTGAAATAACTTACAAAATTTTAGACCGTGGTCTAATGTTTTCTTATAAGAGTTTTCAACTTGCTCAAATGGATATTTACCGTGGTCTAAAAGATTCAGAACTTGAAAGAAAAATAAAAAGATAATCATTTACCAATAAACTATCCCAAAAAAGGACTACTGATAAAAAAAAATATGGTCTAATGAGTTGTATGTAATGGTTTGGGCTAAAATTGTGAGAAGTCATGTTTACTAGTTCTAGAGTGTTATTTTGGATCTGGAGTATTGGTATAGTAGAACACATATGCCCTGCCTAGGATAGTCATTTTCTTATTCATTTTTCATGTGTTTGGTTGGACCCCCAAAAAAGAAAAATAGATAATGTATAGTAATCTTACATATATAAAATAGAAATTTGGTGATATTTTGAATATCAAAGATTGACAATAACATTTAAGTGTTAATCGAAGTAAGTGATAAGAGTAGAATTGTAAATTTCTCTATAAGTTGCAAACATTCAAGCATTTTTAGAAGTTCTGAATAATCAATTAAAAAACAAAGCATTCAAGATCATGGCTACTTGTTCATGACGACGTACCGTCGAGGCGTTCGTACAATGGATCAAATTCAAGCTTTTAAACTAAAATGCAAATTCATCAACTCAAGAACACGCTATCAAGTCATAGAATTAATTGTTGAAGAGAAGATTCAGAGGATATTTTCTCTGGATTTAGAGATTGTATAGATTGCACTACAAATTATATTATTAAATTAAATGTTATAATTTGTTATATTTTCTTATCTTTGATTTTCTCATGCACAAATTTTTATTATTTCAAATAATATTCCATTAAATGTCACGTCCAATATCTTCAAGCTATACCCAAACTGCTTATAATATTCTGGGTAGGGAAAAATCTCTCGTAGGGAGCATTTCTCTCATACGCGGCACGAATTTGAATATAATCAAGCTTCAATGCGGGTACCAGACACCGGGTGGGAAACTCAAAAAAACTTATCTTCATTAGTGCTCTCTTTTATTTGAAAAAGACACTGGTAACCAGGAGCCATCAACCTGTTACAAACAATAATACATTTTATTTCAAAGTAATTTCACACGTTTAATGTATTCCATATAGTTGAAAACATGTAAACTTATCCGTTCTCTATCTGCATTATCAAGAACACATGGTGATAAATGTATGGGCCCAACCATGAACCTGATGACTTGAAAGTCTTGAATAAACGACCAGACAAAGACAACTGAGATATTTTACAACTAATCCAAGTAAGCATGTGCTTCTATATCTTAATAGCCATATCGTTCCCAGGTATGGACCAAGGGATCACCAAGTTAATTAGTCTTTTCTAAGATAACATAATTCATTATCACATCATGAAATCAATAATATGCTACTTGTTGATGTTGGATGGATGTTGTGACAACATTTGTAAATGCTCAGGACAACATCTTATGAAAATAAGAAAGTTGTCTGCGATGTTGTGACAACATTCCTGACAACATCCCTGTAACGATTTTGCCTATTCTTCCGGCCAAAACAGGTTGTGTTACTGTGAGTAAAAAATGACCTAGGAAAACTAACAATGATGTTGTGTTTAAAACGTGGTAAAAGAAACAGTCAAAGCTTGGAGAGGAAGCAGCGTGAAGACCAAGTCCAGAACGTTGAGCTTTTGAAGGAGCAAGAACCGGTCCAAGTGAAGCCTTCTTTTACTCGGTACCCTCCGCAACCAACCAAAGTGAGGATTTCAAGGGAAGTTCCACACTATAAATAGAAGGGAACTTCAGAGTATCGATATCCAGAATTAAACGAGAAGAATTACCAAGAGAGCTCTCGGATATTCACCTTAGAAACTGGATCAACACACTTAGCCTAAAGTTGTATAACAACATCTAGTCCCACATTACTACTGCTGCTCAGATTCTAGATCAAGCTTATATTTCAAGCAATAGTAATGAAGATGTTGTATTTATCTTTTTACATCTTTTAACGTTAGGCTGAAGTCATCTGCGACTTCATTTTTATTTGTAATTTCTTTTTCGCATTTATTGTTCAATCTTGTAAAAAGAAATTGATTTGTAATTGTATATAATTTATACAATTCTTTGGTCATTGAGCATCAAGGGATATATTAATATATACCCTTGAAAATATAAACCTTGTGTGTCTTTACTTTTCCGCTGCATTTACTCTTTAAAGGTTTATAATTGTTTTATCACAATGTTGCCTCAGATGTTGACACAACATTGAAGGCAACATCCAGAAACTGTTTTAATTGATTTAGCTGTTACTGTTTTATTCTTACATATTCTTGCTTATCCGTAGCCCCGGACCCAACAAGTGGTATCAGAGCCAACACTTGATACCATAAGTGTTTGATTCTGAATATTACGGCTATGGACTCAGCTATACAAAACGTTGGTAGACTTCCAATTCTTGACGGAACTAACTATGCCTATTGAAAAATCCGACTACGTTCGCACATCAAATCCATTGATATTCGAGCTTGGAGATCAGTTTCCGAAGGCTATGTGATTCCCAAGTACCCAGCAGACGAGGATGTTGATGTACTTACCAAATCCGAATCTGAATGGACCGCGGAAGAGATCAACAGTGCGAGCTTCAATGAAAAGGCCCTAAATGCGATATTTGGATGGGTAGATCTCTATATGTTCAAACTAATCCAGAATTGTACTACAGCCAATGAAGCTTGGGAGATCTTACAAACTCATTGTGAAGGTACCTCAAGTGTACGACGTACAAAGCTTCGCATGATTTTGAGCCAATACGAACGCTTAAGGATGGAAGAATCTGAAGACATAAAATCCTATTTTGAAAAGTTAATTGACATTGCTAATCAGTGTCAAGTGCTCGGTTCTCCTTTAACCAACACACAACTTGTGGATAAAGCTATCAGATCTCTTCCTGAAAGGTTTAATACTAAGATTTGTGCTATTGAAGAGGCCCATAATCTTGCTACTATGGATCTACATGTCTTGATGAGCATCTTTTAAACATATGAGATGAACATGAAGAGACAAAGAGATCTGTATAAAGACAAGACTTTGGCACTCCAAGGACAAACCTCTGAAATTGAATTGGAAAATGAGGAAGTAAACTTGGAGGAACTGGGAAATGGTGCAAATGTTGCCTTACTTACTCGTCGATTCAATTCGATGGTGAGAAAGATCAACATTGATCGCAATAAGGCCAAATACAAACAACATCAAAACCCACTCTTCAATAAACAGCCGAATAGGTCACCTTCTGAGCAAAGAAATCATAATCCACTGAGGAAATCTAACTCCGACAGTACCAATTCAATCCCAAGCAACTCGAGGGAATGCAGTGTCATGCATGCTCGGGTTGGGGACACTATGCTAATGAGTGTGCAAACACCCTTAGAAAAATTGGTAAGGTTATGTGGGTAACTCTCAGTGGTGATGAGAACGAAGAGGATGAAGGAGATCAAGAAGAAGAACCACAGGAAATGCTGGCAGCCATGTTTGAACATTCACTGTCTGACGATGAAGATGTTATTGACAACGTTGCGACAACATCAGACTCAACATATGGAATGTCTTCAACATCAGAGAGGTATGTATACTTTGACTATTCTGATGTAAATTGTTTTAGTGGATTTATTTCTTCATCTGAGGCTATAAATTTGGATCTAGTTGACTCTAAAGACAACGTAATAAAGGAATTACAAAATCTGTGTAAAGCCTTAATCACTGAATCTGAGCAACTAGACTCAAAATCAAAATTATTGGCTCTTGAGAATAGCAACCTGAAAGGCACAATCAACCGATTAGAGGTGGTACTTACCAAGAAGGACCTAGAGCTTGGTAAGATTCGTGCACGACTGAACATAGCTGAGACCACCTTTCAAAGGCTCAACATGGGAACCTCCAAACTGGATGAAATATTAAACTTCAATAATCCTACAAGGGCTGGACTTGGGTACCAATCTCCTAGCAAAACAAATACTTCCAGAATCCATAGTCAAACTGAGAGGATAAAATTTGTCAAAGAAAATACGAGCAACTCTCAGATCACTGAAATTGGATCGAAGTTTGTATGTATCTTCTGTAAAAAGTTAGGACATCTTATGCCCTACTGCTACAAACTTCAAAACTCTGCTCTCAAGATATTTCCTAAAATGTCGTCAGCAATGTTGCCCAACATCACTGACAACATTCAAAGCAACCTGTCTGAAAGCAGAAAGAAGAAAAATGAATGGGTACCCAAATTGAATCTCAAATGTAAAGTGTGCATAACTGCTTTGCGTACTAATATTACAAGGTCTTGGTATTTCGATAGTGGTTGCTCACGTCATATAACAGGTACCAAAATCCTATTGAAGGAGTATGGAGCATTCAATGGAGGATACGTGACCTTTGGAGGAGGAAGTAAGAGTAAGATAATTGGTAAATGAACTCTTAATGTTCCGGATGTACCAGCCTTGAAAAATGTTCTTCATGTAGAAGGTTTGGTTGCTAATCTTCTTAGCATAAGCCAACTATGTGATGATGATCTCGAGGTGAAATTCAACAAGCTTGGATGCAAGGTTACAGATTCTGCAGAAAAATGTGTCATGTTATGAACCCGAATGGGAGATAATTGCTACCTAGTCGGTAGACAAGAGTTTTGCAACCCCGCAAAGGTAGGTGACCTGACACTTTGGCATCAAAAGTTGGGACATGTCAACTATGACACCTTAGAGAAGCTGATCTCATTTGAAGCTGTCAGAGGCATTCCTAGACTGGATCCAAAAGATAAAACACTGTGTGAAGATTGTTTGAAAGGAAAGCAAACCTGAGTCTCTCATAATGTTGTCCAACGTGACGGACAACATTCAGGTACGTCTCATTGTTTCCGATTATTGCATATGGATCTTATGGGTCCAATCGAGGTAGATAGCCTAGGAGGAATGAGATATTCTTATGTGATAGTAGATGATTTTTCCAGATTCACTTGGATCTATTTTTTAAAAGAAAAATCACAAACCTTTGAGATGTTTAGAACACTTTACTCTAGAATTAAAAATCTGTTTTGTTCTTCGATTTTCAGAATTAGATCTGATCATGGAAAGGAGTTTGAAAATCAAATCTTTGCAAAATTCTGCGAAAAGAAAGGCATATTCGATGAATTTTCGGCACCAAAAACACCACAACAAAATGGGTTGCCGAGAGAAAGAACAGAACTCTACAAGAAATGGCTAGAGTTATGTTAAGTTCTAAGCAATTGTCAAAAAGGTTTTGGGCAGAAGCCTTGAACACGGCATGTCACATAACTAATAGAATTTATTTAAGGCCAGGGACCAAGATGACATCCTATGAACTGTTAAATGGAAAGAAACCTACAGTGTGGTACTTTCATGTCTTTGGGTGTGTGTGGTATATTCTTAATGACAGGGATAAACTGGCCAAATTTGACTCTAAGAGTGACAAGGGAATATTCGTTGGCTACTCTCAGAATAGCCATGCTTATCGAATATACAATCTTCGGACAAAGACCATACAAGAATCAGTCAATGTTATTTTCGATGACCTGCTGGATATATCTGGTAGACCTTCAGAAAACAATATTGTGGTTACAGTTGAATAGGAGCAACCCACAGAAGAAACAAATATAGTCCCAGATGTTGTCCCAACATCAGAAGAAACATCTGAACCTCAAAAAGAGAACACAGGGGACGAAATCGAGGAGGAATCTGCTACCGAACTGAATGATCAAGTGAGAAGAGACCCTCCATCGAGGATTAGAAGGAACCATCCACACGACCAGGTGATAGGGGGAGTTTTTTAGGAGAGGCGTACAAGATGGAAAGAGCCAGTAAATTACCGAGAAATGGTAAGGTATGTGTGCATGTCCACCATATATCAACAGGTAAGTCTCTTTTGTCTTACATCTACTTTGGAACCTAAAAATATTGGGGAAGCATTAAAAGATAATTTTTGGATTCAAGCCATGCAAGAAGAGCTTGAACAATTTGCCCGAAATGAGCTTTGGGACTTGGTACCATGACCCAACAACACAAATGTTATTGAGACCAAGTGGATATTCAAACACAAATCAGATGAGTTAGGAAAGATTGTCATGAACAAAGCTCGACTTGTTGCTCAAGGATATACACAAGTAAAAGGTATCGACTATGACGAGACCTTCGCTCTTGTGGCTAGAATTGGGTCAATAAGGTTACTTCTTGCTATTGCTTGCTATCTAAAGATTACCTTGCACCAAATGGACGTTAAAGGTGCCTTTCTCAATGGATACTTGGACAACGAAGTTTATGTTGAACAACCAAAGGGATTTGAGGATCCTCACCGTCCACATCATGTGTACAAGCTCAAGAAAGCCTTGTATGGACTAAAACAAGCACCACGTGCATGGTATGGTCGTCTAACTAACTTTCTTGTTGAGTATGGTTTTACCCGTGGAGAAGCTAACAGAACATTATTCATTAAAAGATACGGTGTAGATGTAATAATAGCTCAAATCTATGTTGATGATATTGTTTTTGGTTCGACTACAGAATCTCTAGTAAAGTCTTTTGTCGAAGCAATGTCGACAACATTTGAGATGAGCATGATTGGAGAACTAACATTTTTCTTAGGCTTGCAGATTAAACAGAATGAAGATGGGATCTTTGTATCTCAAAGCAAATACGCCAAGAATCTTATTAGGAGATTTGGTCTGGAAAATGCTAAACACATGAAGACTCCAATGGGCTCTGCGCAACAGGTATGTAAAGACGATGTTGGACAAGATGTTGACCCAACATTATACCGATCTATGATAGGTAGCCTTCTATACCTTACTGCCAGTCGCCCCGATATCATGTTTAGCGTATGTGTTTGCGCCAAGTTCCAAGCCAGTCCCAAGGTATCTCATTTTAATGCTGTGAAACATATCATTCGATACGTTGCCGGTACAAGTGACTTGGGAATTTGGTACTCCAAAGACACTAATCCTGATCTAATATGATATAGTGACTCGGATTAGGCCGGTGATGTAGACGATAGAAAAAGCACTAGTGGTGGGTGTTTCTATCTTGGCAATAATCTAGTCTCATGGTACAGTCGTAAACAAAATTGTGTATCACTCTCGACTGCCGAATCTGAATATGTGGCAGCCGGAAGTTGTTGTGCTCAACTGATTTGGTTACGACATATGCTAGATGACTATGGCATATCTAATAACTCCATGATTTTGTCTTTGTGATAATCTCGAGTGCTATTAATATTTCCAAAAATCCGATTCAAAGCATTCACGTACAAAGCACATAGACATAAGACATCATTTTTAAGAGACTTAGTGGAAAAACAGCTAGTTCAAATCGAACATGTTGATACTCTTTTCAACCTGGTGACATTTTTACCAAACCTTTGGATCATGAGAGATTTTCTAGCTTGAAAAAATCTCTTGGTCTCTGGTTTTATTTGAAAATAAGACGGACTAGGTAGATGTTGTCCGAAATGTTATCCTAACATTCTGGGTAACATATACTGTTGAGTCAATATACAGGATAAGTGTTGTAGTGATGTTGCATTTTTTAAAAAAAAAAATCAAGCATGACTCTAAAATGACAAGATATGAAGGCGAAGCCTCTACTAAAAGATTTGAATGTATACAAAAAGAGCAAAGCTCTAAGATTGGTATCGTTCCTATTCTATAGGAGTACCACGTGTTCAAAAAGGTTGAAAATACCTCAATATTTTTTTTAATATGTATGTGTTCAACTAAGTTGATTAAGGACAATGGTAAAATGTTACATTAGTCCAGTGATCAGTCTCATAGGGAACATGTACGGAAATATTATCTCCCAAATCAGAAAATCCTTGGAGTCTCATAATGCTTGTTTAACTTTGAAATGTTGCTAACATCATCAACAACATCGTGTTCCAGTACATTGATCAAACTGGTTTATCTTATTTTATTCATGTTTTTGGTATTTACAAAGTCTCTGTTTTTAACTGGAAGTCCAAAAATTCTGGATGACCATTTTTTTTTTTTAAAAAAATGATGATATGTGCTATGATATCCTATTTTAGGTGTGTAAAGAGTTTTTATTCTTCTATACAATCTAAATTTAAGGAAAAGGAGTTTAAGTGTAAGTATATTTTGCCATAATAAAACCTCCCATTTTTGTCTTGGAATTGTCACATCAGCCGACTACCAACCCATTAAACGATGACAGCCCAAACAACACCGTCATTTCTCAAAACCCAAAGCTTCTCCAACACGCCTAATCCTTCAAAAGCCTCTCCCATGTCCGTGTCCCCAAAATCAACAAACACCACAGATTATTCTCCAATGTCGACTAGTCCAGCAAATAACGACAAGGTTTACAAGCATTATACTTCCATTAATGACTTGAGACCTGTCGAGGAGGACTGCACACAGGCTATGATCCTGCTTGGTTCAGATAAGCCATTACAGGTGAGCTACCCAGGCGATAATGAAAACCCAATCGATGTTGATGCAACATCTGATTTCTCAAACCTTGCCTCAAAATCGACATTTCCGACGCAAAGGTCAAAGAGGGTTTTCGAAAACCAATTCGGTGAATACCAGTCTGCCAAAAGATCCAGGGAAGAGTCGACTTTCTCTGTTGATACTACCACAAGCAGCAGCACTGACACCAATTTCAGTGAGCCCAGTTCCTCCAAAGCTCCATCGACTTCCACTCCACAAGAAGAATCTGAGAAGGAAAAAGTAGAAGAAGAGATGTCTGATGACACCCCTCTACGAAACTTCATTCCTAAAGGGGTCCATAGAACATACTAGAGATTTGATAAATATGTTGCCTCAACATCAAAGGCAACAAACGAGAAAATGGACCCAGACTATGTTGCTCCAACATCCGAGGCAACACCTGCAACCACCTCATCCGAACAAGTATACACAGAATCTGAAACAGACAGATTCTGAGGTAATTTCTTACTCTTCCATGTTTCAAACTAAATCATGCTCCAGCAATTGGAATTGGTTTAAGAATAGAGGAGTTAGAGGCGAGAAGGTGATTGACCTAACTTCATTCTCCAAAAATGGTTTAGTTGATTTCTTAAGTAGTCGAAACATCTTAAGCTTTGTATCTGGTAAGAATCCTTATTGTGAGAAGGTGATTAGGGTGTTCTATGCTAATATGATGCTTGTTGTTAAGGACACAACCTCCAAGAAATTTGGGAAAGTGTACCTATACAACAAGGTATATAATTTTACACCTAATATCATCAACTCCACCCTTGGGATAATTATTAGTAAAAGCGAACCTCAACCAAACCCCACTGTGGAGGAGCTCAATTCAATGATCAAGTACCTTATAGGGAATTTGATCATTGTTTGGGCTCCTCGCAGCCCTGTGTCGAAACTCACTGCCTTGTTTGCCACTTTGCACAAGCTTGCTATATACAACTGGCTACCCTCTCTCAACGAGACAGTAGTGACCCTTGATCAAGCATCACTGCTTTTTAAGATTGGAAGGAATCAGAAAGTTGACTTAGGAACACTTATATTCAACCATGCTGTCAACTTGGCAGAAAAACAAAGCAACTCTGACCTTCCATACCCCTCCTTGATTTTTCAAATCCTGCTCAACCAAGGTTTTAAGACTCCAAAAGGAGAAAAGCTGAGTCCAGCCTTAGAGGTTTACTCAGTACAATGAGCAGTTGTTAACAACAGGGACAGGGTTATTGACCTGTCCTGGAAGAAAGATGAATGGGACACTAAAACATCAAAGGATGTTGCCGACATTCCTGGCAACATTGCTCAAGGACAAGTCCCAATGTCCAAAGACTGGCCACGACAACACATTGCTGAACTTGACAGACAAATTTAAGAACTAGTACGAGCCAGACACTATTACATGGGCTTACTTTCTTCACAAAAAGGGGGAGATGATATTGATGCTGATGATGATGCTGATGCTGCTGCTTTGAAGCGAACGACAGACGGGAGGGGAGCTGCTACTGATAAGGGTGCAGGTAATGATGCAGGGGAGAGGAGGTGAGATGATTGATTGCTAACTACTTCTGAAGCCATGGAGATGAAGATGGTGTTGCACAGAGTGATTGTTCACAAAAAGCGGTTGGAAGCTATTGTGACTTGATTACTCTAGTCAAGGATGATTATCCTAATGGAGTGTTGATTCAATGATGAATGTTTATTTTGAATAGTGGACTATACTGACATTACTGACATTTGGAATATTATTTGTGTTTGTATTTTTTACTTTGAGACATTTGGTCTGTTCTTGCAGACATTGTGACTACTTTCAAAAGTTGTTTATATATGTTTACCTGATGTGGATTGTTATGAATGGTTACTGTAGACTGATTACGCAGTTGCCGTAAGTAAGTCACGACTAACAGAACATAACTCCTATCTGATCAGATCATCGATACAACACTGCTTGAAATTTGCTACTGCAGGTTAAGGGGGAGCATAATACTGATCTTACTGATTCTTGGAATGTAAGGACTACATCGGGAATCAGTATCCTAGTCATTTTTGCTTCGTATGGAGTTTTGTGAAGAAAGGCAAAAAGGGGGAGATTGTTGATGTTGGATGGATGTTGTGACAACATCTGTAAATGCTCAGGACAACATCTTATGAAAATAAGAATGTTGCCGGTGATGTTGTGACAACATTCCTGACAACATCCCTGTAACGATTTTGCCTATTCTTCCGGCCAAAACAGGTTGTGTTACTGTGAGTAAAAAATGACCTAGGAAAACTAACAATGATGTTGTGTTTAAAACGTAGTAAAATAAACATTCAAAGCTTGGAGAGGAGGCAGCGTGAAGACCAAGTCCATAACGTTGAGCTTTTGAAGGAGCAAGAACCGGTCCAAGCTGAAGCCTTCTTTTACTCAGCCTCCGCAACCAACCAGTGAGGATTTCAAGGGAAGTTCCACACTATAAATAGAAGAGAACTTCAGAGTATCGATATCCAGAATTAAACGAGAAGAATTACCAAGAGAGCTCTCGGATATTCACCTTAGAAACTGGATCAACACACTTACCCTAAAGTTGTATAACAACATCTAGTCCCACATTACTACTGCTGCTCAAATTCTAGATCAAGCTTATATTTCAAGCAATAGTAATGAATATGTTGTATTTATCTTTTTACATCTTTTAACTTTAGGCGGAAGTCATCTGCGACTTCATTTTTATTTGTAGATTCTTTTTCGCATTTATTGTTCAATCTTGTAAAAAGAAATTGATTTGTAATTGTATATAATTTATACAATTCTTTGGTCATTGAGCATCAAGGGATATATTAATATATACCCTTGAAAATATAAACCTTGTGTCTCTTTACTTTTCCGCTGCATTTACTCTTTAAAGGTTTATAACTGTTTTATCACAATGTTGCCTCAGATGTTGACACAACATTGAAGGCAACATCCAGAAACTGTTTTAATTGATTTAGCTATTAATGTTTTATTCTTACATATTCTTGCTTATCCGTAGCCCCGGACCCAACACTACTCAAATTCAATTATGCTACTTGGAAACCCTAACTAATTAATCAAATATGAAAATCTTACACATATAAAATACCCATAATCATGATAACAAAACATTCATACATATCTGAGGTGGAGCCAGGCTTTCTGCTTTATGAGTTATAAATTTTTATACATATTTGAGTTTTAAATATAATATTTATACATATTTAAAAAAATTCTTAATAAATATATTATTTAAGTAAAACTACTGAATTAGGATGAATCTGTATCCAGATTTCTAGCTCTACTCTGCATATATATGTGTTAAGTTGGAGAGTAAAACTTGACCTACCTAGCTAGTAATGAGGTTGAAATATATATATATATATATATATATATAAAGCTGTGAGATATGAAAACTTATGAAAATCCTAAATGATAAAGCTATGAAATTCAAGGGAATAGAGAACATGAAGGGTGGGAAGAAGGAGGTCGAGGGTTAACTGAGAGATGAGAGAGATATTATTAAGTCCCAAATCCGAGTTGGGATGGGGATTTGGTCTTCGTATATGATCTTGGATAATCCTCATCTTATTAGCTAATTTTTTATGTTGAAAAAAATCCAAGATCCATTTTTTATTATTGTATCAGAGCCAAACTCTTCTGATATTGCGCCCCAATAATATATTGTTCACACTTCAGTTGACATTCCTAGACGTGCAGGGTGAGTCTCAGATTGGTGGTGAGATGACTTGGTCTCCTTATATATTTGGGAATCTTCAATTCATGAGCTAACTTTTGGTATTCAATTAAACACAAGATTTATTTTCGTATTAGATCTGAGGTAGCCGGTCGTCGGAAATCGCCTAAGAGAGATGTGAGAATGAAAATCTAAAAAATGAATAGGAAAGAGGTATGATGGCGGTAAAGAAAATTATAGAACAATATTGAGTGTAAAAATACAACTCCTTAGGTTTCTCTTTTTACCTTTCTATGTGAGGCAATGACTTTATTATATAATCATTCCTTCTCTATTAGATTAGGATTGAACACTACAATCCTAATCTAAGTAATACAACTAATCCTAAGCTATGTCAATATTTAAATACTAATCCTAAACAAATTAAGCTCTACTATATGTTTTGTCTATCATCCCCCTTAATTTGGACATTGGCAATGATACAATTCTAAGCTTGTTCCAGAGTCCATATAACGAACTTTGTGTTTTGAGGCTTGAAAAGTCATGGATTGATCAATATGATCCTTCTCGCTATCTTCTTTCATGATATCATACCCTCTTAGTGTTTTAACAAATTGGGTAAAGGTTGGATATGAGTCTTGCTTAGTGATGTGTCGTAGAATTAAGGCACATTTGATGCTTTTTTACTATAAGTTTGACTTGTTTTTAAGTAAATTTGTGTCAATTGATGTGTTTTATTATTGTTTCAGGATATTGGTGATTAGAAAGAAAAACAAAAATCAAGCAAAGTTTCCTAAATTGAGAATTGTACGAACCATACAATTGGACCGAAAAAGCTTTTGATGGTTAGAAGCAGAGAATTGCAAGAGTAACAAAAGTTTGACCGCAAGATTTGACGATCCGTAAATATTTTACAGACCGAATAAAAGTGTCATATAATCCAAGTACTACAAAAAGATCAAGAGTATCGGATATTTTACGGTTTCGTTAAAGTTTATACGGACCGTATTCTAAGACCATCGAATTTAGAGACAGGGGCAGTTTTGTCTGGTTTTAATATCAAGTTTTGACTTGTATAAATATTATTTAGGGTTTTGTAATTTATTTATCATCAGTTAAGACTTATATCGATAGTATCAAGTACTTCGAATATTTTGAGGCTTTCAAGAACAAGTTTCAATCTTTTAATCTTCGTATTCAATTGTAACTTTCAATGACAATTTCAAAGCTTTTCGTTATCTTTGTTAGGTCCGGGTATGCTATGGAACAATAAAAAAAATTGGAAATAAATGAACTCGAATGTCAATTCAGTTTTCGAATGTCGGAGACAATGTCATCCGGCATCAGTGACAACACGTCAATAAAACATAAACTTTAAAGAGTAAATGCAGCGGAAAAATAAAGAATACAAAGGTTTAAAATTTACATAGGTTATATATATTAAATAACCTATGACGGTCAATGACCGAAAGTATTATAAATATTTATTAAATACAAAAATTACAAATTCCTTTCTTTACAAATTTACAAGATGAAACAGAAAGGAATTAAACGTTGAAGTCGAGATGACTTTTGCCTGAAAAATCTACCTAAATAGATATAGACAACTTCTAATTAAAATTTCTCAATACAAAGATAATCTAGAATCTAACTGCAATTGTAATGTTGGACTGAATGTTGTCAACACGTTCAGGCAACACTTGTGATCCAGTTTTCTGAGATGAATTCTCGAGAGCTCTATTGATATATTTACAATCTGTTTCTGGATATCGATTCACTATTTTAGCCTCTCTATTTATAGTAGAGAGTCTTCCTTGAAAAGCTCATCGATTGGTTGTGAGGGTTGAGGGAAAGGTGGGCAGCCCATGTGTTTGTTGGAGAAGATCATAGAGCAAAATCGTCTAACTTCTTGAACTTGTTCCTCAAGCATAGCAATGACTTTGACTTATTCTTCCCATATTTTTCATCAGCTCGTATTTACCTTGCCAAGTCACTTTTACTTCGTAGTAATATTTCCACGAATATTGCTTCATTCCGTGAAGTAAGACAAAATTATTTTTCATAAAATGTTGGTCCGAATGTTGTGACATTTGTTCCAACATTTCTTAAATTCAAATTAGTACTTAAAAATATATATTGGGTAGAATGTCACAACACCAAACCCAACATTAATATTCTCCCTCTTTTTTGCCTTTCTTCACAAAACCCATTATGACATGTGCAAATGACTTAAGGCAATGTCATAGATGTTGTCCCAACATCTATGATTATAGTTATGCTCCCCCTTAACATGTAATGTCATATAATCACAATATATGTATACCAAGACATAAGATTAAACACAATATTAGCAAATACATTAATATACAGATCATCCAATATACAAAAGAAAATATCCAAATGTCAATTTTAAACCAATGTCTCAACAATCAATCATCCAGTTAACACTTCAGCCAAATAAGAACATTGTTTAGCAAAGAAACTCAGTCAGAAAGCAGATCAGCCTACTCCTCTAGCTTATCATGCATCAGTAGTAGCTTCCAGCCGCTTTCTACTTCTGTATGACAACTTCTGCTTCAGCTCTAAGCCTTAACCTCTTCAGCAACACTTTCCTCCTAACATCATCTCTCTCTGCACAGCAGCAACAACAACTTCTTCAACAACAACAACATTGCTTTCAGAACTTTCAGCCATTTGTTCCCCATACACAGAAGAATCATCTTCCCCTTTTGGGAAGAAAGCAACAGTAAGAACTGATCCCTGGCCTAAACTAATGCATCCCTGGCAGTATCAACCTCTGAAATTTATTGGTTGATTTTGGCAATTTTTCAACTAACCATTCAGTTGTCAGAGGTGACTGTCCAGAACCAGTATTGCCCTGAATGTGTGTAACATTTCTGACAACATTCTCACTATCAACTTTCTTTTTCCATGGAAGGTCAATAATTTTTTCTTTGCTTTTCAAAATTGTCTTGTTAACTGAATATACCTCATGAGCTTTTCCTAAAATATCTTCTCTTCTAGGCTCAAAGCCTTGGGTAGTTGGGATTTGGTAGATCAGAGAGGAAAGGAAAGAATTAAAGTTGACTTTTTCTCTGCCGAATTGGCTACTTGATAGAAAATCATACTTCCTAAATCAACTTTTAATCTTTTTCCAATTTTGAACAACAGTGAGGCTTGATCAGTTGTTACAATTGACTCATTTAGTTAAGGGAGTCAATTGTAAATGAAATCTTATGGAGGGTGGAGAATAAGGCAGTTAACTTTGAAGCAGGGCATCGAGGGATCCATTTCTTCATTATACCTTCAGTAAGGTATTCAATTATCTGATCCCTTTTCTCTATTGCTCTTTCTGTAGTGCTACTTCTTTCTTCAGGCTCAATTCCCAAACATTGATTAATAATTAAGGGTGTAAATCAATAAATTTTGTTATAGAGGTATACCTTCCCAATTTTTTTGAGGAGGCATCTTCTATATTAGAATTCAAGTTCGCATAAAATAACCTAATTACTTCGTCAATGAATGGTTCTTTCTCAGTTACAGTTTTAAGTAGCTTTCTATCATTGAGGAACTCAACCAAATCATATTCGGAATATGAGGCTATATCTAACACTTTTTCAGCCCTGATAACTCTAGTCTTATACCAATCCCATTTATCAAATTTAGCTTTGGAATAGAATTTTTCTGAAAAAGCATTTACCTCAAAATCATAGTCAGATTCGATTTTGCTGGAGGAGGATGGTGTTGGTGTCTCTTCTGAAGTCTGCTGAAATGTTGCTTGAGATGTTGTGTCTTTATCGGCAATATTTTGGGCAGCATTGGTTTTAGCACGACTAGGAATTCCTCTGGCCCAGAATCTGGTCAGTGGGGTATCATCAGGAATTTCCCCATCTTGGGACACATTTTGAGAAACAGAGGCAATATGTTCTTCTTTAGCTTCATCTCAAAGTCCATAACTTCAGTGTCACTGCTTGAGCAAGCATGTACAGTAGTTTCGAATCTGGACTTCTTGGTGCTAGGATCCTATTGGACTGTTCTCTTGAACACTCTACTCGATCTTCGAGTAGAGAAGGATGAGGAACTGGATCTTTTACCTAGGGTCGAATAATCTGATGTAGCATTTACATCTATGGATTATTGTCATCCCTGGGGTAACTGATGTCTAGTGGTTCCTCATTACCTCTAAGAACAATATATGTACACCTGTTTTCACGTAGGTGTGGAGAAGAAAATGTGGGTCTGGTTGTTGAGGTGGACTGGTGCTCATGGGAGTGTTGATGGCTGTAGGGCTGTTCATTTTGGATTATCCGATCCGATCCGATCCGATCCGATCCAAAATTTCAGATTGGTAAAATTATGATCCGAATCATATCCGAAAAAAATTGGATATCCAAAATTTTGGATCGGATAATCAAATATTCAAATTTTATCATACATTCATCATTCTAGCAACTACCACATAAATATCCTGCTCTCTTCAGCAAATTTGTTCAATAGAAACCTCACATACCACTTAAAGTAAACACAATTAAATACTGAAATAATCTCAACCCAATATGTGACCGATCAATACACAGCAATATAGTTTTCATTCTTCAAGGATATAAACATGTAATTCCTAACAAATAGTAAACCTCCAAAATGAAAAGTAGAACTTTATAAGTGCAATGTCCAATACATTAACTACTAGCTAAAACAACCAAATTAATACACCAATATAAATAAAGTTCACAAATTAAAATCCCATAAAAAATAAAAAAAATCGGATATTTCGGATATCCGAAAGTAAAGAAATTGTGATCCGTATCCGATCTAATTTTTTCGGATACCCGATCCGAAATATTCGAAACTCAAAAAAGTGGATCGGATATCCAATTTTTCAAATCGGATCGACCGGATCGCGGATAGGATCGATCGAATCGGATTATTATGAACAACCCTAGTTGGATGTGTTGGTCGACATAGGTGTTGACATTGGGGAGGTTTCTATCAGTGAGTTTTGAGAGGATTTTGAGGGTTTAGGATTTTTGCAAAATGATGGGGTTTGAAATGATGAAGATTCCATCGGTTAGGTAGGGTTTTACTGAGGTTGTGATGTGATTTTTTGGAAAAATCTTAGATGAAAAAAAATAGCAAATAAGAGGAGTATTAATGGCAAAAATTTTCTAAGCAAAACAAAATGCTTAGTTTTAGAAGTTAGAGATTTATCTAATAACTAACACCTAAAGTTTTGGGTTAAATTGATAAGCATCACGGTAGGAATTTAATCTTATCATTTTAAAGTTTTGAAATTCCTATTAAAATGAGGCATAAAAATAGAGAGAAAATTTGATTTTTATAGAATCAATTAAGAACAACATCCCAACAAAAATCATAATCTAAAAAATGTCAACAGCAATGTTGGCAACATTTTGGACGACACAAGTATTTTGATCCTTCAAGAATTTTTAGTATTGGGAACAAATCAAGAAGCGTTTTATACATACTTTATGAGTTTGATCACTGTACCAATGTAATATTTTTCCCATCGTGTCCTTGGTATAATCATAAAACACATACAAAAAGGTTTTTAGTGTCAAAAGTGAGAATACTTAATTTAGTATTTTCAAAATTTCTGTTGAAGCACTTGATTCTCCTATAGAATAGGAACATTATCTTTTCAAATGGCTTTGCCCATTTTGCACAGTTGTCAATCATTTGTTAAGGCTTTGCCTTATTTTGATACTCTTTTATATATATATATATATATATATATATATGATTTTATATATCATCGCAGAGAACGGTATCACGTTGGAATCAAATTCTTATTGAAGGATCATGCTTGTATGACCAAAATTAATGCACTGTGCAGCACTAATAATCAGTTTATGATATTGCATAGGTAAATGTCACCTGAAATGTTAGATAATGTTTCAGCTGACATTCCCCAAAAATGCCTTTTTAGAGATTACAAAGACCAAGAGATTTCTTCAAACTAGAAAATCTCTCATGGTCCAAAGCTTTTGTAAAAATATCAGCTAGTTGATGAATAGTGTCAACATGTTCAATATGAAATAGCTATTTTTCGACTAAATCTCTTAAACAGCTATGTCTAATATCAATATGTTTTGTACGTGAGTGCTTAACTGGATTTTTGGAAATATTTATAGCATTCAAATTATCACAGTATAAAATTAAAATGTTACTAGAAAATCCATAGTCGTCTAACATGTGTCTTAGCCATATTAATTGAGAGCAATAACTTCCAAATGCTACATATTCAGATTCAACAGTTGAAAGTGAGACACAGTTTTTCTTACGACTATACCATGAAATAAGATTATTGCCAAGATAAAAATATTCTCCATTTGTACTTTTTCTATCTTCTACGTCTTCAGCCAAATCCTAGTCACTGAATCCTATTAAGTTAGGATTAGTGTCTTTGGAATATCAAATTTCCAACTCATATGTGCCGGCAACATATCGAATGATACGTTCACCACATTTAAGTGGGATATTTTGGGACAGGCTTGAAAACGGACACAAACACTAAACATAATAATGGGCGACTAGCAGTAAGATAAAGAAGGCTACCTATCATAGATTGATATAATGTTGGGTCGATATTTTCACCAACATTATCCTTGCATATCTTCTATGATGAACCCATTGGCGTTTTCATCTGCTTAGCATTCTCCAAACCAAATCTCTTAACTAGATTCTTAGCATATTTACTTTGTGAGATTAAAATTCCATCTTCACTTTGCTTAATCTGCAAGCCTAAGAAAAAAGTTAGTTTCTCAATCATGCTATTTCGAATGTTGATGACATAGATTCAACAAATGACTTTAGATAAGACTGTGAGGTCGAACCAAATACTATGTCATCTACGTAGATTTGAGCAATAATAATATCTACACAGTGACGTTTAATGAATAAGGTACGATTAGCTTCACCACGGTTAAAACCAAATTCAAGAAGGAAGTTAGTTAGATGACCATACCATGCACGAGGGGCTTGTTTCAACCCATACAAAGCCTTTTTGAGCTTGTACACGTAGTGTGGATGGTGAGAATCTTCAAATCCTTTGGTTGTTCAACATAGACTTCCTTATCTAGATAACCATTTAAGAATGCACCTTTTGCATCCATTTGGTGTAAAGTAATTTTCAGTCAGTGAGCAATAGCAAGTAACAGTCTAATTGACTCAATTCTAACCACAGGTGCGAAGGTCTCGTCATAATCGATTCCTTCAACCTGAGTATAGCCTTGTGCAACTAGACAAGCTTTGTTTCTCACAACTATTCCCTATTCATCTGATTTATTTTTAAAAATCCACTTAGTTTCAATTATATTTGTATTATTTGGACGAGGAACTAAGTCTCAAACTTCATTTTGAGAGAATTGTTCAAGCTCTTCTTGCATTGCTTGAATCCAAAAATTATCTTTGAGTGCTTCTAAAACATTTTTTGGTTCTGAAGTAGATATAAAATAAGAAAGACTAACCTCATGGTATATGATAGACATGCACACATACCTTACCATATCTCTATAGTTGAGTGGTTTTTTCCCTCTTATTTTAATTCCTTCAAAAACTCTCTCTATCACTTGGCCTGTTGGATGATTCTTCCTAATCATTGATGAGGGATCCCTTCGAACTTGATCTATCAATTCAGCATTTGACTCCTCATCCACACCCTTTGTGGTCTCTGGTTCAGGTTCAGATGTTACTTCAGGTGTGGCAATATTTGGGGAAACATCTGATTCTTCAGCAGTCTGCACATTTTCCACTGAAACTATAGTGTTATTTTCAGTTGTATTTCTTGTAGGGGCAGAAAAATCATCAAAAATAATATTTACAGACTCTTGTACAGTTTTGTCCTTAGATTGTATACTCGATAAGCATGACTATTTTGTGAATAGCCAACAAAAATTCCTTTGTCGCTCTTAGAGTCAAACTTTGTCAAATGATCTCTATCATTTAAAATGTAACAAATATACCCAAAAATATGAAAGTAACGCAAGTTAGGTTTCTTTCCATTTATAATCTCATAGAGTGTCATCTTTGTTCCATGCCTTAAATAGACTCTATTAGCGATGTGACAAGCAGTATTTAAGGCTTCAACCCAAAAACGCTTTGACAATTTCTTAGAACTAAGCATAACTCTAGCCATTTCTTGCAATGTTCTATTCTTCCTTTCTGCTACCCTATTCTGTTGAGGAGTTTTGGGAGCGAAAAACTCATGGAAAATTCTCTTTTTCCCACAAAATTTTGTGAAGGAGCTGTTTTCAAATTCTTTTCCATCGTTGGATCTAATCCGAAAAATAGGAGAATAAAACAAGTTCCTAATTCTAGAGTGCAAAATTTTAAACATGTCAAAAGTTTGTGATTTTTCTTTCAAAAAGTATATCCATGAATATCTAGAAAAACATCTACTATCACATAGGAATACCTTATGCCTCCTAAACTATCTAGCTCAATTGGACTCATAAGATCCATGTGTAATAATTGAAAACAGTGAGACATACCTGAATGATGTCCGTCATAATGAACAACATTATGGAAAACACGGGTTTGCTTACCTTTCAGACAATCTTCACAGACAGTTTTACCTTTATGGCTAAGATTAGGTAACCCTCTAACCGCTTCATATGAGACCAACTTTTATAAATTGCGGTAGTTGACATGCCCCAACTTTTGATGTCATAGTGTTGTGTCATTGATCTTGACATTATTGCATGTTTCTTATCTTGCAACAAGATAGCAATTATCACCTGTTCTAATACCTGTCATGACACATTCATTAGCTTCATTCATAACTTCACAGGCATTTTTATTAAACTTTACCTCAAGATTGTCCTCACACAGTTGACTAATACTAATCAAATTAGCTATTAAACCCTCAACGTGTAAGACATTTCTTAAAGCTGAAACTCCAAGAACATTCAAGATCCCTTTTCAATTATTTTGCTTTTACTGTCACCTCCATAACTTACGTTACCTCCATTGAATGACTCATAGTTCTTTAGAAACTCCTTTGTACATGTCATGTGGTGAGAACATCCACTATCAAAGTATCAAGAACCTGAAATATTAGTTCTTAATCCAGTTATAGTAACTTTACATGTTACATCCATTTTGGGAATCCAAACTCTCTTAAAACATTTTTTACCTTTAGACTCAGAAATGTTGTTTCTAATGTTATCCGAAATGTTGGACAACCTTTTAGGCAACATTTTGCTCACAAAATATTGAAGTTTGAAACCAGTATGGTTTTAAGTGTCCATGGGAGTTACAGTGATGACATACAAATTTCAAATTTTTTGACATTTATGAGAACTATTATTTATTCTTTTTTCTTTTACAAAGCATATTTTCTCATTTTTGTCAAACAGACTAGAGCATATAGTTTTGAGAGAGTTTTCGTATCCAATACATGCATGTGAAGGTTTACTAAAGATGAGTATCTCATTCAATTACAAAGTTCCAGAGTTGAGCTAGCGAAAGGTTGCTTCGGCTAGATCCAATTTTGCACAAATCTTACCAAATTTTGTATCCTTTTTGGTAAGTGCAACCTCTAATCGGGTTATTGTGCCTTTTAGATCTACATTCTCACGAGTTAAAGATTTTATCTTTTTATCAAGTTGTTTGGATTCTATGATTAAGGCTTTACAAATACTTTGTAATTCATTAATCATGTTATCTTTGCATTCAACTTGATCCATACACTCAGCCTCACCACTAGAAATAAAACCACTAAAGCAATTAACATCAGGATAGTTAAAGAATATATACTTGTCGGATGTTGCTAGGGATGCAGATGTTGTTGCTGATGTTGGAACAAATGTCATGACATCTGAGGCAACATTACAAATGACATCTTCATTATCAGATAGAGACTGTTCGTAAACAGTGGTCAGCATTGCTTGTGATTCGACTTCTTGATCTCCTTCATCTTCTCCTTCGTCGTCACTAAGAGAGACCCATAGGTTCTTACCAAATTTTATAAGAGTGTTTGCACATTCATTAGTATAATGACCCCAATCCGAGCATGCATGACATTGTACATACTCGATTTGTTTGGGATCAAATTTGGTACGATCTGAATTGGTTCTTCTTAGTGGACTTCCTTTTTTAGTACTTGGAAGGAACTTGGTGGGCTTTTGATTGAAGTCTTGGTTTTGATGTTGTTTAGATTTAGATTGATTTCTTTCATTGTTGAACTTTCTCACCATCAAAAAATTGTATTTTCGAGTGAGTAAGGCAACATTAGCACCTTCACCAATTTCTTCAAGGTTCTTATCCTCTTCTTCAATTTGATTCTCCGAGGATTGAACTTGAAGTGCCACATTATTGCTTTTATATAGTTCCATTTGATGTCATAGGTTTTGAGAATGCTCATCAAGGTATGAAGGTCCATTGTGGCAAGATTGTGAACTTCTTCAATAACACAAATCTTTAAATTTAACTTTTCAGGAAGAGAACGGAGAGCCTTTTTAACGAGTTGAGTGTTGGTTAAAGGTTCACCAAGCACTTGACATTCATTTGAGATGTCAATCAACTTTTCAAAATAAGATTTAATATCATCTGCTTCTTCCATCCTTAAACGTTCATATTTGCTCATGAGCATGCGTAGCTTTGTTCGACGAACACTTGAGTTACCTTCACAATGAATTTGTAAAGTATTCCATACATCCTTAGTTGTGGGACAGTTTTGAATGAGTTTGAACATGTATAGATCAATCCATCCAAAAATTGCATTTAAGGCATTTTCGTTAAAGATAGCATTAGTGGTTTCTTCCGCCGTCCATTCGGATTCAGGTTTAACAAGAATGTCATCTTCCTCATCCGGCGACAACATTGGAACAACATACCCATTGGTTATAGATATATATGCCCTAACATCAATTGATTTGATATGAGAATGTAGGTGAATCTTCCAATAGGCATATTTTGAACCATCTAAAATGGAAAGTCTACCAATAGTCGGATTTGCCGGATCCATAGCTTTAAATAACAGGACCAAGCACTTATTGTGTTAAGTGTTGACTCTGATACCACTTGTTAGGTCTGGTTATGCTATGGAACAATAAAAATAAAGTGGTAATAAACTAACTCGAATGCCAATTTATTTTTCGAATGTCGGCGACAATGTCATCCGGCACCAGTGACAACACTTCGATAAAACAGAAACTTTAAAGAGTAAATGCAGCGGAAAAATAAAGAATACAAAGGTTTAAAATTTACATAGGTTATATATATTATATAACCTATGAAGGTCAATGGCCGAAAGTATTGTATATATTTATTATATACAAAAATTACAAATTCCTTTCTTTACAAATTTACAAGATGAAACAGAAAGGAATTAAACGTTGAAGTTGCAGATGACTTCTGCCTGAAAAATCTACCTAAATAGATATAGACAACTTCTCATTACAATTGCTCAATAAAAATCTAATCTAGAATCTAAACTGCAATTATAATGTTGGACAGAATGTTGTCAACACGCTAAGGCAACACTTGTGATCCAGTTTTCTGAGATGAATTCTCGAGAGCTCTATTGATATATTTACAATCTGTTTTTGGATATTGATTCACTCTTGTAGCCTCTCTATTTATAGTAAATAATCTTCTTTGAAAATCTCATCGATTGATTGTGAGGGTTGAGGGAAAGGTGGGCAGTCGGTGTGTTTGTTGGAGAAGATCATGGAGCAAAATCCTCTAACTTCTTGAACTTGTTCCTCAAGCATAGCAACGACTTTGACTTGTTCTTCCCACGTTTTTCATCAGCTCCTATTTACCTTGCCAAGTCACTTTTACTTCGTAGTGATATTTCCACGAATATTGCTTTATTTCGTGAAGTATGGCAAAACTGTTTTTCATAAAATATTGATCCGAATGTTGTGACATTTGTTTCAACATTTCTTAAATTCAAATTAGTACTTAAAACGATATGTTGGGTAGAATGTCACAACACCAAACACAACATTAACAATCTTTAATATCATGAGTAGCTAAATACCATTATGATATTGTGAATCCAATGGTGGGTGTTATGCGAATAGGTTTTTGACATTGATATACGAATCGTGGGTTGTTAGTATTTAATTATTCCTTATTCGTTCATGTCGATTAGTGGTTGCAAACATTAATCTAAGCCATAAATTTGTAATTTACTTGGGAAGGTGAGTAGGGTTTGGTATGAATAATTAACAAGGACTCAGAACGTTAACTCTCGTTTAATAAACTCACTTAGGAATAAGAGGAGTTTTACTTGGCATAATTCATCATTTTTAATATTAGTCTTCTATATTTGGGGAAATCGTGAAGATAAATACTTCCTAACTATTGGGAAATATTAGGAAGTTACATAGAGATTAAGTGCATACAATTCACAATCCATGAGGAGTATATCACGTTAATACCTAGAGCATAGCATCTAACCTAGCGGGGACACAATCTTGATTTCTTAATCATCTGAATTTTAATCAATACAACATAGCTGTTAGAATTAGACAACTCTTTACAACCTTTACGGAATTAGAACAAAGACATACGTCAAGTATTACACTACGATAGTAACATTTTTCTCACCATATTCCCTGTGGGATTCGACCCCAACCTAGTTGTGTTACTATATTTGACAACGTCCGCTTTACGCCATAACTTAGGTATTATTTGAGCGTATCGCCTAGCATAACAATTAATCCTCAAGGTTTTGATTTGTTCACAAGACCCGTTGAAAATTGTATAATCTTGCTTTCTGCGTCTAACGGTTTGTATATAGCGGTGAAACTGTCACAAATGTTTATGATTTTTTTATATTCATCTATAGATTTTGATCTCATCTTGATACTCTTGAATTTGTTAATTCAATTAAAATTTCCTATCCTTGATAGCTTGTAGGTAATTATCCTCAAAACTCTCAAATTTATTTGGTCGAAGTGCAACCAATAATAAGGAACAATGACCCTTCAGTCATGGTTCCAGTTAGTCAACTTCTCACCAAGATGTCTTTTTAATTTCTGGTTGATGTTTTCTTCATCGTCCTTTTCGTTTACCACAACCTTAGATGTCGGTTCCTCCACAATAATACCACTAATCTTCAGGATCTGCATCAACTGGCTTATCTGAGTTCTCCAAACAAATAGTTTGAGGCTTTCAATTTTAAAGGACATATAGCTATGAATTGATGGAGAGATCCCGGTGAAAGTGAGAGAGTGGAGGAAGATAAATTGTCCATTAGAGAACGTGAAACGGGATTCAGGATACAGAATAACTTAAATTAGAACCAAAACTTTGATACCATAAAGAAGATTGTAAAACAATATTGAGTGTAAAAATACAACTCTTTATGTTTCTCTTCTTACTTCTCCACGTGAAGCAATGACTTTATTAAATGTCTTCTATTTTTTTCAAATATCCCCCTTGATAACCAATTGAGCTGTTCAAGAGGACTAAATGTCTTCTCTATTTAGATTGGGATTGGATTCAGTCTTAATAATATAATTAATCCTAAGCTATTTCAATATTAGATACTAATTCTAAGATAATTAGGTTCTACTATAATATTTTGTATACCACGTGGTTTATAAGCCATTTATGTCGGTCGGTCATAATAAAAAGAAATATACGTCAGAAAATCACTTATCTAGATAAATCTGCCTCAAATTAACTAATTTTGTATTGACAGCCAGCAGAAATCATATGTATAGTCAATTTAAATAACCTAATAAATTTTCGATAGCTAGTCATCGAATAATTAACTAATGAATGATTTATTTATTTATAATAATTTTTCACCTTTTTGATGAAACTTATTTCTATATTTACACCAAATCAATAATGCAGGACAGGTATCTTTATATGCATTCTATTATTTAATTATATTAATTAATATACATTTTACCATAATAAATATAAATAAATAGTACCGAATGAATCAAATCATATTTATCCAAAAAGGTTACAAATCATAGAACTGTCAAATCCAAAAAAGTAGCGTGTCTATAATTGAAGTATCCTATGCACTTGGTTCTTCAATACTCATTCAGTCCCAATTTCACAAAAGAAAAAAATACGTTTTTATTTTTGGTAATAATTTTATTCTAAATTTTTTATTTTATATTTAATAATATAATTTATAATTAAATTAATATTTTTAATTTATTTTAAACTATAAATTTTAAAATCTTCATATTATTCTTAGATTATGTGACCGGTCAAATATGGACAACATAATGTGGCATTAGATGAGTGCATGTGCTGACTATCAGAATAACACACTTTTCCAACTTTGTTACCGAACAAACATTCTCATCCAAAAGAAAAAACATATTACAAGTTTGGCCCAATCCAGAGGTCCCTATAAATATATTTTGCTCTATTCAAGTCCATTTTAGTTTCCTTTGTAAACTTTTACTTTATTCGTGTCCATTTGAACTGTACTGTGATGATTAAAAAGATAAAATTCCCTTTGTCTGAAATTAAGCAACATCATGAATATTAAAGTAACAAAATTATTAGGTTAAAAAAGTTTAAAGATATTTTAATATAGTGTGATATTGTTTATTTTGAATTAAGATCATACAACTTTTCTCAAAATGTCTTAACATTATTAAAAGAACATTCAACATCTTATAAATAGCTTTTTTGAAGAAAAAAAATCTTTTTATGTGAAATTTTATTCATATACATCCACCAATTTTCTTGAACTAAGTTCTACATGATCCTTTATAATTCATGAGTTAATTTGGATATTAATTGTGTGTCACTTGTATCATTGGAGTATTTATGGCCACCACGCTCACGTGCTTCTTCTTTGTTTGAGTAAGGTCCATAGACAAGAAAAGGTAATAAGCCTGGGCCCTACATCATCATTCCTCTATTTTCATACTCGTCCCATGATAACAACTAAACTACAGAGTGCAAGGAATTAAAAATATTAAGCAAGCAAAGATAAAAGCTAGACACAAATATTGAAGAAATATTAGAAAAAATTAGGATTAGAATTCAAATAACCTCTAATACATTCAATAAAAGCACCTAAACTAGTAGAATCCTCAAGAGGAAGGTTACCTCTAGCGAATCCTAGGACAAAGTTCAAAGGCAACAAAGAGATGATCTTTAGCTCACAAACATTCATTAGCATAATCTAGTGAAAATAAGCTAACGGTGAAGTATTCATACTAGGGCTAAATATTACATCAAATGTCCAAAAATACCCTTTAAATAAGCCTAAATATATCACATGCCCTCCAAGATGACTCCATACTTAAAATCTTGATCTCCCTTTCATTGTATGATATTATAATATTTGGTAGGTGTCTCCAAAGAGTTCTTCAAGGTATCAACCATCATCAAGTGTCTTCCAAGATCTTGAAGTTCCTTTGATTGACTCCTTGTGAAGGGTCTTGAAGTAATAACGGTGTGGTCGTTGTCATCCTCCCCTTTTAGAGAAAAAATTGACCTTGAATTTGAATGTTCACCCACATCAAAATGGATCAAGTCACTAACATTGAAAACATTGAAAATCACTAGGAAGATCAATTTTATAAGCATTGTCATTAATTCATTCAAGAACTTGGAATAGTCCATCTCCTCTTGGTAACAACTTGTTCTTCCTTTTGTGAGAAAATCTTTCCTTTCTAAGATTTACCCAATCTCAATCACCGGATGCAAAGATCATCTTTTTTCTTCCTTTGTTGGTCATACTAGCCGTTTTTTGACTCATCTTCTCAAATTGTCTCCTTGCTTTTTCATGCACTTTCTTCATAGCCTCGGCTCTTGTTTTAGCATCTAAACAACTTCTTGAGATAAAGGAGTTAAATCCAAAGAAGTTAGTGGTTTAAAACTATAAACACATTCAAAAGAAGACATATCAATAGAAGAATGAATAAATCTATTATATGCAAACTCAATCAATGGTAAATGATCCTCCCAAGAAGTAAGTTTTCCCTTAATCATGGCCCTAAGCATATTTCCTAACTTCATATTGACAATCTCGGTTTGGACGTCGGTTTGAGGGTGGCAAGAAGTAGAAAATAATAATTTAGTGTGAAGCTTACCTCACAAGCTTCTCCAAAAATGACTAAGAAACTTTGAGTTCCTATCACTAATGATAGTCTTAGTAACTCCATGCAATTTAAGCACATCATCAACAAATAATGTAGCAACATGTGAAGCATCATCACTTTTATGGCAAGGTATAAAATGAGCCATTTTTGAAAATCTATCAACTACCACAAAAATGTTATCTCTATCTTTCCTAGTCCTAGGTAAGCCAAGTACAAAATCCATGAAAATATCTAACCAAGAGGCACTAGAAATAGACAATGATGTGTACAAACCATAAGGATGTAGCCAAGACTTAGCTTGCTTACACTCAATGCATAGATCACACACTTTTTCTACATCAAGTTTTATTTTAGGCCAAAAAAAGGGTTCTCTTAAAATCTCCAAAGTCTTGGGTATTCCAAAACATCCCATCATACCTCCACTATTAACCTCTCTAACAAGTAACTTCCGCCAAGAAAAGCTAGGCACACACAAACGTCCAACTTTATACAAGAAACCTTCATGCTTATGAAACCTTTTTTGCTTCTCCACTTGGGATTATTCCTTAGCCTTCTTTTGCTTCTCATGTTCATCAAGATATGCACCATCAAGCTTAAATGGTCTCCTATATGCCTCAACATGATCACACTTAGCATAGATCTCCTTAAAGTCATGGTCACTAGGGTAAAGCTCCTTTAAACTCTCAAAACCCATCAACATAGATGACAAAGAGTTTACCAAAGCATATCTCCTAGAAAGGGCATCCGCTATCACAGTTTCTTTTTCTTTCTTGTAACGGATTACATAAGGAAATTATTCAACAAACTCTACCCATTTAGCATGTCTCTTGTTCAACTTATGTTGGGTTCTAAGATGCTTCAAAGATTCGTGATCGGTGTAAATTATAAACTCCATATGCCAAAGGTAATGCTGCCAATTATCCAAAGCCCGAACTAAAACATACAACTCCTTGTCATAGGTAGAATAATTCTCACTCGCCCCTATTCCATTAGCATCACAGTCAATCTCAAAAGTCTTATCAAAGTTATGTAATTGAAGAAATGGTGCATTGCTAAGTTCCTCTTTCAATTCCCCAAAAGATTTTTCTTGCTCTTCTCCCCAAGCAAATGCTACATCCTTCTTTATCACTTTGGTTAGAGGTGTGACTATAGTGCTAAAATTTCTAACAAATCTTCTATAGAAACTAGTCAACCTATGGAAGCTCCTAACATCCCCTATGGTCTTAGGTGTGGGCCAACTCCTAATGGCTTCAACTTTGGAATCATCTACCTCAACACCTTTAGAACTAACTACAACTACAAAAAAAAATAACTTTATCAACATAAAAAGTACGCATTAGAATAAAACTTTCATACCTTAGAACATCAAAAAATGCACTTTATATGGTCAACATGCTCTTCTTGTGATTTACTATGCACCAAAATATCATCAAAATAAACAACAACAAAGTTTCCAACAAATTGTTTCATCACATGATTCATAAGTCTCGTGAAGGTTCTAGGTGCATTTGTAAGACCAAATGACATAACCAGTCATTCATACAATCCAAACTTAGTTTTAAAAGTGATTTTCCACTCATCTCCCGGTTGCATTCTAATTTGATGGTATCCACTTCTTAAGTCAATTTTTGAAAAAAATTAGTGCCACTCAATTCATCAAGTAAGTCATCAAGCCTAGGTATAGGTTGACGATACTTTACCGTAATTCGATTGATATCTCTACAATCAATGCACATCCTTCAAGTATTATTTTTCTTTGGTATCATGATCACGGGTACCACACAAGGGCTAAGACTTTCTCTAATCAAACCTTTCTCAAGTAGTTCATCAACTTACTTTTGCAACTCTTTAGTAACCTCGGAGTTGCTTCTATAAGCCGCTTGATTTGGAAGTTGTGAGTCCGAAATGAAGTCAATGTGATGTTCAATTCCTCTATGATGGCAATTCTCTAGGTAGCTCATCGGGAAATACATCTTCATAACCTTGCAAAAGAGAAGAAACAACACTAGGTAAAGATTTAGTTTATTCATTAGTAGCAAAACAATTATCTCTATGTACCAAAAGTACTATAGGATAATCATCTTCTATTTCTTTAGAGATCTCATAATAAGATGCTAACAAACTCACTTTCTCTTTGTCTCTTTTGTTTTGTGACAATTCTCTCTCATTTTTTTTCTCATTAACTTCTCTTTCCTCTCTTAAATTGCCATTTTTTCTCCCTTACACCTTATTGTTTTCTCACTCGTCCTCTCGTGTGATCATCTCTCTTAGTTCCCTCGTATTTTTCTATCCCTCATTTACTTGCAATGGTGTTAAGGAATTAAGAATTTGTTTATGCACATTCATGACAAAAGAGTATGTTCTCTTGATTTTCATAATTATGTCTACCATATTGATTCATCTCTTGTCTAGAAATTTCTTAAGCCTCATCAAGATTGATGTATTCATGTTGAAATGGTTGAGCATTTTGTTGATTAACCCTTTTGTTGTACTTGAGGTGGATGTTGGGGTTGTTGATGTTGTGGGTTAAGTGGTTGAACTTGTGGTTGTGGAGGTGTGTGATATTGTTGTGGTGGTGGTTTATATTGTTGGGGTGATACATGAGAAGGTTGTGGCAGTATTTGGTATGAGGGTTGTGTATGGGGTGGAAAAACCTTGAAAAGAAATTTCTCTTTGCATACTAGGATGTTGAGAAAAATCATTTGTTGCACGTGAGAATCCAAATGAGTTGATGAAGACGATGGTGACATGTTAGTCCCAACTCCGTGTTGATTTGGAAGAGTTCCACCAACCAAAGGACTTGCTCTCATATCATTGGTTTGCACACTTTGTTGCATACTTGCAAACCGTTGATCCATGACTTCCATTCTTTCACCCAACTCTCCATATTGTGTAGAAAGAGTTTGAATAAGCCCACCAATATCATTGAATTAACTCACCTCTTGAATTAGAGATAGATTCACCACTATTGATCATACCTACAAAATGAATAAACAAGTTAGCAAAACAAGGCCTCACCAAGTCTCTCCCTTAGTGTTTCACTCAATTTGTACGTCACTCAATCACTCGTGTATCACTCTTGAATATTGACTTTTAATTCCCTATTTTGATCTCACTCACTCAAATATTTTTCTACTCAAAAGGTGAAACTCAAAGTTGCCTCCAAATTAGTATCCAAGTTTTTCACAATAAGTCGCTTCCGTCTTCGGGATGGAGTGAAATTAATAGTTAAAGAAGAAAGAATAATGTAAGCAAAGTCGGAATTGAGCCAAGAAAATTCACAACGTAAATAAAAGAGAAAAGCACAAAAAAAATTGACACGAAATAAAAAACGAAAGCACACAAAAGACTAGTTTAACAATAAGTATGAATTAATACTCAAGTAAACTAGCTAGAGTAAACAAGGAAATAATTATTTTCAGATTTTGCAGAAATAACCTTATTTGCAGCAGAATTTCAAAATTCCACTTAGCCAATTTTCAAATCAGTTACATGGTCCCTTTCAGTTTTTTTTTCTCATTATTTCCAATGACACCCAGTAGCTTATTCACTCAAAATGGCTTTTATTGTTGAAATTTCAGCAACACAATCAGGCATCAATTGTTCTCACCAAGTTGGAAATTTACACGCAGACTCGATGGAGAAGAATCTTGTTTCAAACACAGATCCAATTGCACAAACCGAAAGAGACACAATCTTTTTTTACTTTTTGAATTTCGGGTTTTTGTGATTTTTGATTGGAAAATTAAAACTCAAACAGTGATTATGAAAACAATCATTATCCTTGTAGAATTGTATTAATCTTCCTTGGGAGCCTTTCTCATTAATACAAAATATATATAGGTGTACAATGTAAAATCCTATACAATAGGGATCCTAATTCTATCATAATTACATAACACTAAATATGGTAATTATGATACAATATACACGGCTAATACACCCCCTCAGTCGGAGCGGGAGGAAGCCGAACGCTAAGACTGGATCTGAAGTCGAGGAAGAGCTGTCTAGGAAGGCCTTTGGTGAATATATCTGCATACTGATATGAAGAAGGCACATGTATCACCCTAACATGACCAAGAGCAACCTTCTCACGAACAAAGTGTATATCCATCTCAATGTGCTTGGTTCGCTGATGCTGAATCGGGTTATGAGATAAATATATGGCGGATATGTTATCACATTAAACCAAAGACGCCTTACACAAGGGACATTGCAGCTCCAAAAGAAGATTTCGAAGCCAACAGATCTCAGCAACAACATTAGCAATGCCTCTGTACTCTGCTTCTGCACTCGAACGGGATAGGGTGTCCTGCTCTTGGCAGACCATGAAATGAGATTATCCCCTAAGAACACACAGTAGCCGGAGGTAGAGCGTCGCGTGTCCGGACAGCCTGCCCAATCAGGATCCGTGTATGATAATAATCTGGTCGGTTCTTAGGGGTATAGGTGCAATCCATAATCAAATGTGTCTTTAACATATCGGATGATATGCTTAAGGGCAGTAAAATGAGGCTCTCTAGAGGCATGCATAAATAAGAATACCTGCTGAACAGCATAAGCAATATCAGGCCTGGTGAACGTGAGATAATGTAGTGCACCTGCAAGACTCTTGTAAAGTGTGGGATCGGACACAAGATTACTATCAACAGCACTAAGATTTGTTTAGAGTCAACCGGAGTGGACATTATCTTGCAGTTTGCCATTTTAACCCTGTATACTATCTCCTCTGCATACTTGCGCTGACACAAAAATATAGAATCTGCAGATCTAGTCACTGATATCCCTAAAACATAACTCAACTTTCCTAAGTCAGTCATGTCAAATTAGGTTTGGAGCAATGTAATAATCTCATTTTGCAAGAACTCAATAGAGGAAGTAAGCACAATGTCATCTACATATAACAGCAAGTAAGTGGTGTTATTACCTCAATGAAAGATAAATAGAGAATTATCACACTTGCTACATACAAACCCAATTCGTGTAATGTACTGTACAAATCGATCATACTACGCTCTAGGGGCCTGTTTCAAATCATAAAGTGACTTACGAAGGCGACATACATGTTGAGGGGCTGCTGGATGTACATTCCAGGCGGCTGGTGCATGTAAACAATTTCTTTCAAATCCCCATATAGAAATGCATTATTCACATCAAGCTGATGAATCGGTCAATGCTTACCCGTAGCAATACTCAGGAATGTGCGAATGGTGGCCGATTTAACAACCGGACTGAACATCTTACCACAGTCAATATCCTTCTGTTGGTTAGTGCCATTAGTCACAAGTCTCGCATTATACCTCTCTAGATCACCATTGTCTCTGTATTTGTGACTAAAAAGCCACATGCATCGGATCACATTCACCCCCTCCGATCTAGGAACCAAATCTCAGGTGTGCTATTTTGTTAAAGCATTAAATTCCTCATGCGTGGCTGCATTCCAATTGGGGTCTTGTTTGGCTAATTTTGGGCTTTTGGAAATTAGGGAAATGCTTTGAGTGGATAGGTTAAAATGGACTTTGGGTTTGAAAATTATGCGTCTTACACGGGTTTCCATGTGGTGAGTGGGGGCAGAAGTGGGTTCGGTGTCTGTGTATTGGGTCAGTTTTAGGCAGTTGGATGAAGGAACGGTGTCGGTTTGGGTATTGGGTTGGGACATCGGGTTTGTCATTAATTCGGGTAGGTCGAATCGGGTTGGGTGAGGTAGGGTATGGTGTCGGTGGTGGGTTGGGGCTAAAGGAAAGTTGTTGTTGTGTCAGTGTGTCAGGCCGAGGATTGGGATTGGGATTGGGTTGAATATAGTTGTCGGTGACTGGTTTGGTTGAGGCGTGTGGTGATGAAATAGCAGGCGTTGGTTGGGAGTGCCGATGGGAGGTCGTTGTGGTTACCTGAGTCGATTGGGAGACATTGGGGTGATTTCCGATGGCGGAGTTGGTGGTGGCAGTGAATGGTGGCAGTGACGGTGATTGTGGAATTGGGGCAGTGGTGATGGATGGTACGTCGGCTGCCGTCAGAACTGAGGTGGTAGACCTGATAGGACGAGAAGGGGAGACTGTGGCTAGACTGCAGATGGCGATAGTTGGTGCGTCCGCTGCTGGAACAGTAGCAGCCTGACGAAGTGCTTGTTGGACAAGCGGTGAAGGGTCCGAATCTTCGAGAAATTGGTAATCGGTGACTCAGAATTTTTTAATGTTGTCAAACGGAAAGACATATTCGACAAAGGTGACGTAGAGAGAAATTATAATTTTGTCAGTAGATAGCTCATAGCACAAGTACCCCCTATGGTTTGACGGAAAACCTAGAAAGGCGCACAGAGTATACCGGGGTGCTAATTTGTGAGGTGTTGTGGATATTAGATTTGAGTATCACAGACGACCGAAAATTCTAAGGTGGTCATAAGTGGGGATCCGACAATAGAGAATTTCGGTGGGTGCCCTATTTTGAATCGCACGGGTAGGTAGAATGTTGAGAATGGTTAATGTCATTTTTAATGCATATACCCAAAAATTAGGGGGGGAGAGACGTATGAAAAAGAAGGGTATGAATCATAGTATTAATGGTTCAAAGAATTCTTTCGGATTTTTCATTTTGAGGGGAGGTATATGGGCACGAGAAATGAAAAACCATGTCATTAGCCGCACAAAATTTATGAAATAACGAATTATTAAACTCATGACCATAATCACATTGAAACGATTTTATATTCTTTTCAAATTGCGTTTTGACCAGTGTACGAAACTCAATGAATTTTGAGAACACTTGAAATTTGAGTTTGAGTGGGTATACACAAAGAAAGTGAGAGAAATCATCCAAAAAAACTAGATAATATTTGTGGCCTAAATTGCTAGTTATAGAAGATGTTCATAAATCAGCGTGAATAATATCAAAGGGAGAGAAAGTAGTACTTATAGAAGTCGTAAATGGTAGTCTAACGTGTTTTCCTAACTGACAAGAGGAGCAACTATGAGAACGGTTCCCTTTGTTACATTGGATTAAATTTCAGTTTCTAAGAGAATAAAAAACGTGAGAACCCGGATGACCAAGTCTACTATGCCACGTTGAGGGAGATATGATTGTTAGAACGGTGAGAGGAGTGACACTAGCAGCGGATGTGGGTAGGAAAGGATATAGATCCCCCTCACTATTGCATCTCGTAAGGAGTTTTTCAGTACGGAGGTCCGTTACAGAAAATTCAAATAGATCAAAATTAATTGAGACAGAATTATCGGTGGCAAATTTTCTAACAGAAATTAGATTTTGATGATGTGTGGGGCATAAAAGATGTTTTTAAGAGAGAAGGGGGGATGCGGTGGTGGGGTAAGGGTGTGGTCAAATCCTTGAATTGGAATGCGATGACTGTTACGACCATAATAGACTGCGGAGTATTTAAATTTCACAATTGAGTAAGATTATCAGAATTATTTGTGAGGTGAGACGTGGCGCCCGTATCCATATACCACGCGTTATCGAGTTGTTGACTGGTCAAGGGAGGCAGCTCTAATATCAAATGATAACACCTAAACTACACAGCCCAAGGAATTGAAAATAGGAAACAAGCAAATATAAAAGCTAGACACATATATTGAAGAAATATTAGCAACAATTAGGATTAGAATCCAAATTACCTCTAATACATTTAATAAAAGCACCTAAATTAGTACATTCAATAAAAACACATAAACTAGTAAAATCCTCAAGAGGAAGGTTACCTCTTGCAAATCCTAGGACAAAGTTCAAGGCAACAAAGAGATCACATTTAGCTCGCAAACATTCATTAACATAATCTAGTAAAAATAAGCTAGTGCTGAAGTATTTATACTAGTGCTAAATATTACATCAAATGTTTAAAAATACCTTTTAAGTAGGCATAAATATATCATATACCCTCCAAAATGACTCCATTCTTAAAATCTTGATCAGCCTTCCATTGTATGATATTATAATATTTTGTAGGTGTATCTGAAAGATAGAATAATTTCCCTTAGAAATTTCTTTCATTATTCACATATATATATAGTTGTACAAGGTTGATTCCTAATATGGTACGAATTCTAACTTACCTTACAAAGGTTTATTCCTAATACAATTGGAATCCTAAGTTACCTTAAATATACATCTATCATAATTACAAAATATACGGAGAATATTCGCTAATACTCCCCCTCAGACGGAGCGGGAGGAGGCCGAATGCTAAGGCTGGATCGGAAGTCGGTGAAGAGCTGCCGCGGTAGTCCCTTTGTGAAAATGTCTGCATACTGATAAGAGGAAGGTACGTGTAAAATTTTGACCGACACACGGCAACCTTCTCTCGCACAAAGTGGATATCCATCTCAATATGCTTAGTCCGCTGATGTTGGACTGGATTATGAGACATATAGATAGCAGATATGTTGTCACAATAAACTATAGACGCCTTGCGTAATGGACACTGAGCTCCAAAAGAAGGTTTCGGAGCCAACAGATCTCAGCGACGACATTAGCAACTCCGTGATATTCTGCTTCAGCAGTCGAACGGGATAGTGTGGCCTGCCGCTTGGCGGACCATGAGATAAGATTATCCCCAAGAAATACACAGTACCCTGAGGTGGAGCGACGAGTGTCGGGGCATCCTGCTCAATCTGCATACGTGTAGGCTAGCAACTTGGTTGGAGCAGAGGGGTATAGATGAATCCAAAGTCTAGTGTGCCCTTAACGTATCTGATAATACGTTTGAGGGCGGCAAAGTGGGACTCTCGGGGGTCGTGCATAAACAGACAGACCTGTTGAACGTATATGCAATATCAGGCCTAGGGAATGTAAGATACTGAAGAGCACTTGCACGACTCCGATATAGAGTGAGATTAGAAACTGGCGCACCATCAGTGGAACTAAGCTTGGATTTTGAGTCCACCGGGGTTGGCATAATTTTACAATTTGTCATCTTGGCCCTGTACACTATCTCTTCTGCATACTTACGCTGACACAGGAACATGGTGGCTGCAGATCTAGTCACCGATATACCTAAAAAGTAACTCAGCTTTCCCAAGTCAGTCATAGCAAATTCAGTTTTGAGTAGAGCAATGATTTCATTCTTCAAACCGTCAGACGATGCAGTAAGAACGATGTCATCGACATATAGTATCAAATATGCAGTGCTGCTACCTGGGTGAAAAGTGAAGAGAGAGTTATCACACCTGCTACATAGAAAACCAATCTGCAAAAGATACCTGGCAAAACGATCATACCAAGCGTGGGGTGCCTGTTTCAATCCATACAATGATTTTCTGAGACGACATACAAACTGCGGAACTGCCAGATAAACAAAGCCAGGGGGCTGATGCATGTACACAGTTTCTTTCAAATCCCCATGAAGAAATGCATTCTTGACATCTAGCTGATGAATCGATCAATGCATGCCCATAGAAATACTGAGAACTGTCCGAATAGTTGCCGGTTTAACAACCGGACTGAATGTCTCACCACAATCAATACCCTCCTGTTGATTAGTGCCATTGGCCACCAGTCTTGCCTTATACGTCTCTAAGTCACCACTGTATCTGAACTTGTGACAAAATAACCACATACACCGGATAACATTCACACCATCTGGTCTAGGTACCAAATCCCAAGTGTTCTGCTTGGTTAAAGCGTTAAACTCCTTGCACATGACCGCATTCCAATTAGGGTCCAGTTTTGCTAGTTTTGGATTTTTTGGAATGGGTGATAATGTATGTATGGAGAGGTTAAAGTGAACCTTGGGTTTGAAGATCCCGTGTTGTGCACGAGTCTCCATGCGGTGAGAGGGCAGCAGTGGGGAGTCGGGATTGGGAGGGTTGTAGGGGTGCTGTGTTGGGGTTGGAAGGCAGTAGTTCTGCCGGATTTGGAGACTGCATGGTCACTATTTCAAGGCTGATAGGCAGCAGAGCTGCCGGACTGGGTGGCTGTAGGTTTATGGCTGTTAGAAGTAGTGATGATGTAGTTGCAGGAGACACGGCAGGAGGCAGTGAGGGTGTTGGTGAGGTGCTGGACAGTGGCGAAGAGAGGACAATGTGGTCTGTCGGAACAGTAGGCTGCTGTTGGTATAGATTTTGGATGACCGGGACAGACTTGGTTCATCGGGAAAGAAGTAATCGGTGGTCTAAAATTTCTGGAGATTGGTTAAAAGGAAGGGTTATTTCGTTAAAGGTGACGTGACGGGAGAAGATGATTTTGCGAGTAGCAATGTCATAGCACAAGTAGCCTCGATGATTAGAAATAGACCAAGGAAGACACATGGCAGAGTGCGAGGGGCAAGATTGTGAGGTGCAGTGGAGGCCATGTTAGGGTAGCATAAGCATCCAAAAATACGTAGGTGATCATATGATGGTAGCCTATGGTATAAGATTTCGGTAGGGGTCTTGTTTTGGAGTGTGCTAGTTGGTAAAATATTAATAAGGGATTCTACCATTTTGACAGCATAGACCCAGTAAGGCGGTGGTAGACAGGCATGAAATAGAAGTGTGCGAACCATGTTATTGATGGTACGTATAATTCGTTCAGCTTTTCCATTTTGGGAAGAAGTATAGGGACAAGAAAAACAGAAAACCATGCCTTATTTAGAACAGAAATTGTGAAATGCTGAGTTATTAAATTCACGTCCATTATCGCATTGGAATGATTTAATAGATTTTTCAAATTGTGTTTTAATGAATTTTTGAAACTCGAGGAATTTTGCAAAAACTTCAATTTGAATTTCAGTGGGTAAATCCAGACAAGAATACTACATATAATTTATGACCCAACGAGCTAACAATCGGAGATGTCCACAAATCAGAATGAACAATATCAAAGGGAGAAAAAGTAACACTGTTTGATGACATAAAGGGAAGACGAGTATGTTTTCCTAGTGGACAAGAAAAACAGTGTTGGGCAATTTTCCCATTATTACATTGAATACACTTAGAAGTCCTAAGAAAAGTAAAAATTGGGTCTCCGGGGTGTCCGAGTCTGTTGTGCCAAGTTGAGAGAGAGATCGTCGCAAGGGATAGAGGTGCTTGAGGTCTGACAGCGGAAGTTTGAGTGAATGGGTAGAGATCTCCCACACTATTGTAGCGTATAAGAACTTTCCCCATATTGAGTTCCTTCACATAAAAACCAAAAGGGTCAAATTCGACAGACACAAAATTATTGCTAATGAATTTTCTAACAGAGATTAAGTTTTTAATGATGTTAGGTGTGTATAGGACGTGGTTTAGGGAGAAAGGTGGGTGTGGATGTTTGGTGTGTGTGTTACCGTAACCTTCAATTGGAATGCGATAACCATTGCCGACAGTAATAAATTGAGGACAATTTAACCGACGTAGTTGAGATAGGTTACCTAACGACCGGGTGAGATAAGATGTGGCTCCGGTGTCCATGTACTAATTATCGTCGGGCTGTTGAAGGTTCACGGTGGTGTAGGCCTGGCCCAAATCAGTAGGGGCCAGGCTGCTAGGGTGTTGTTGCTGGAATGCAACCAGGTGGGTCTGCTGCTGCTGCTGGTGGGCCTGTCGGGTGGCTGGGGCAGGGCCCAAGAGGCCGTGAGGCCCAGTTCTGCTGGTTGTGCCACTGCTACTGCTGGTTGGACCACTGCTAATGCTGGTTCCAGTTCTGATGTCCAGTGTTTTGGCCTGGCTGTTGTCCATCCCACTGGTTGCGTTGGCCCTTTACGCGGCCTTTATTGTTGCGACCTCTGCCGCCACGACCTCTACCACCGGCCCGTCTTCTTGTTCTTTGGACCGTTGTAGTGGCCGGTTGCCGCGGCCACGTGTGTTGCTATCCCGTCAACGGCTAACGCCTTTTGATTATGTTCCTCTTGTTTAGCACGTCTAGTTTCTTCCAACAACAATTGTGAACGTGCCTTGTTGAAACTTGGGAGAGGGTCGGCTTGTTGAATCATTGTTGTGAGAGTGTCATATTCACCTTTCGGTAAATCCGCAACAAGTTGAAGCACCATCTTGGTTTTTGAAACAGAAGTTCCGACGTTGGATAGTTGATCGGTTATGAGTTTCAGTTGCTTACAATATTCGGACATGTTGTTAAAATTCTCGAGGCGAGTATTGTTGAATTGCTTTTCCAAATATACGGCCCGAGTATTTTTATTGTCCTAAAAGATTTCTTCTAGCCGGACCCAAAGTTCACGTGTCGTAGCACCTGTTTTCATGATAGTGCACAACAGGTCTTTGGAGATGGCGCCGTAGATCCATTGTTTGACGATGGCGTCAAGACGACGCCAGATTGAGTCTGTAACATCGGTGAGACGAGGTACAGATTTGTCAATATGATCGAGCACGTTGTATGCACATGCATGAATGTAGAATAGTTCCATCCCCATGGAATATTGACAGTATTCTTGATCAAGAATTATAGGGATAAAATTCTTGATGTTGTTAACGGCGAATGCCGGATGAAAAGAAGATACTGAACGTTGAGAGGGGTTATCAAGTGTGCCAGTGGATGAACCGGAATTTGTGGGGGAAGACATTGTTGAAGGGAAAATTCTGGCTGAGAAATTTCTGGTTTGGCCGAGAAGTATTCTGCTGGTTTGGCCGAGAAAAGAGAGAGATGAAGAAGAAGAAGAGTATGGTTTAGGTTTTAGGCTCTTGATAGCATGAAAGATAGAATAATTTCCCTTAGGGATTCCTTTCATTATTCACAATATATATAGTTGTACAAGGTTGATTCATAATATGGTATGAATCCTAACTTACCTTACAAAGGTTGATTCTTAATACAATTAGAATCCTAAGTTACCTTAAATATACATCTATCATAATTACAAAATATATGGAGAATATTGGAGAATATTCGCTAATAGTATCCAATCAACCATCATAAAGTGTCTTCCAAGATCTTTAAATTTCTTTGCTTGACTCCCTGTCAATGGTCTTGAAGTAATAACGGTGTGGTCGTTATCATCCCACCAACTGATTAGCTCTGATGCTAGTGTTTGGTCCAAAATAATTCAAAGATACTTTTAACATGATATGATAATGTCCGTCTTGAGTCTTGCCTGTACAATTTTCCGGAAAATGTATTATACCATTAAAATTATTCAACTCTTTATAATTAAATTTTCTTTCTTTTAAAATTTTTATATGTAACTTTATTCACATACACCCAACAAAAACGACTACCAAGTTACACACCCTACTTCATTTTATATAACACTCTTTACAAAAAAAAATGGATACATTTCTATTAATAAAAAATCTTTAATTTTAATCTTGTTTACTTTATCTTTAACGAAATGTTCTTACGAGCATAAAATATTATGATATATAAAAGGTTACGACCCCTGCAAGTTATAATGGTACCTTTGGTATACCAAAAATGTATTTTTTAAGGCTATGCAAAGTCAAATAATATCATATGGAATAAAACGAATAGAGTACTTTAAAACAAAATAAATTAAGAATTACAGGCAAATTTCTACTTTCCATCTGAACTAAAGTTAATACACAGGTGATTTCTGCTATACTTTTGGCTATTGATATGAAAGAGGTGAAACAAAACTCTACATATTTATGCTGAATTAGATGAAGAAACTAAAGTATCTGTGCAGAAGCATATTGGTGCACTGGTAATTGTTGAAAGGAAATAAAAGAAGATCCATCTTTTTCTTCATTGATCAAAGCCTCATTGCTAAGGACTTTACTTTTCTCAGTTTCTACTATTAATCTCCTCATAAGTTTCTCCTCAGCATCCCTCAAGAACTTGAACTTTGGAGGGGGTGAACAATTCAGACCATCAGTTCCAGATTCAAAGAGAGGGTTGAAGCTGGAAGGCCGAGACTTAACCGGTGGCGAAGATAGAGGAGTGAAAATAAGGGTAAGGTCACTAAAGCTTCTGCTGGTTCTCGAACATTTTCTACTTCTATCACCTCTTGATTTCCCATCGTCGGATTCCAAATCCTCCTTAGTTTCCTCCTTAATTGTGGAGAGGAATCTAAGGTTATGCAGCCTCATCAGCTCTAACTCTGCGCTATCTTCTCTGTATCCTTCTAATTTTATCGAGTGTGACGACGATGTCTCACCACTATCTTCACCAAATCCTCTCAGCAACACATCATTATTGGTCAAATCTTGATTTCTTGTAACTTCTTGAGTACCAATTTTGCTTAAGGAATTAGTTTTCTTCCAACTGAAAAGGGAACAGAGCTCAGTGGCATAGGTTGTGTATTGAATTTGATCCTCTGTTGCTCTTTTTGAGATTCTTTTTTGCACCCACAACAAGTAGTATAACTCTGCAGCAAATCCCATCACCATGCAACCAAAAAGGAAACTTAAACCAATACCTAAACCACTAAAAGATGTCATTTCTTTTAGAAGAAATCAGATCTAAAATAAGCAAATCTATAATCTACCTAACAACCTCTTGAATGAAATATTTCTTTCCCCAACTAAAAAACAATATTATATCTAGCTACTAACACTCACCCATTGAAGATTTTCTTCTCAATATTTGGCTTGAAATTAGCTAAAAAGACCAAGAAGCGGATCCATTTTCCTCTTGGGGTTCACATTCTGAAACCATAAGTTATGATTTCTTGAAAAATAAGATCTAAAATTGCCAGCAAATTTATTGCTATGGGAAAGAAATTTTAGTATCTTTAAGGATTTGGAGGCATTTAAAAATAATGGGAAGCAGTATATCTATAGCAAGAAGAAAAGAGCACAGAGTTGCTTCTATAATTAGATTTTTATAATAGGTGGGTACGGACTTGATGAGAAGTTACTATTTCAGCTGTTTTTTTCATCTTTACATTGATATTATCGATATTTAAGGAGTTAAAAAAATTATTTTCTTGAAGATTGGTTGTATTTAATTACTATTTTTTAACACATGTACTCTGGATTCTGTGACATAAAATGAAACGTACTGCAACATGCGTGTGTATTTTTTTGGTTACGTGTCTTTTCTTTTTCTTGTTTTCGTTACTAACTTGTCTTTTTTTTATTTGCTTCAATGCCACGTGACCTTAATGGGAAAATAATTTTTGTGATCATTTACAATTTGAATAAAAGAAAATAATTATATAAAAATCTCTTAATTTTACGGATTTCATAGGTTATTTTTTACTTCATTTGTTCTAGTTTATGTGAAGCCTGAAGGTGTGATTGTGTACGGAGTTTAACAGAAAAAAAGAATTTTTTGAAACTTGTATAAATAAGCCACAAAAAATTATGTTGCTATAAATCATTTCAGTAAGGGTAAAATGAGAAGTAGCGGCGGAGCCACATCTACTTAAGGGGCCCTTCATCAGAAAATTACACTATAGCTAGGTAAAAATATTTTCTTATGTATATATATTACATATTGACATCTATTGGCTTCTTTGTAGATTTATTTCTTTATATTTTAACCTTCCTTAGTGAAAATTTTAGCTCCACCACTGATGAGAAGTTTGAAATTAAATTGTTACTAAATATAGGAAGATGTCGGTTTTTGGATAGATTAAGAAGGAAAGAAATATCACATAAATTGATATGGAGTATTACTCTCGTGTTAAAATAGTCATGAAACTAAAATGTAATGGTTACTTTTTTCGACTGGTTATAACTTATAAGTGAAGACTGACGCGTATGATATGCATATATCTGCCAATATTGAAGGTTTTTGTTGGGTTGTTGTATGCAGCGGATATTGAAAACTTGTTTCAAACCCAACAAACGTAGAACTGTTTGACTATAGAATAATTTTAAACTGTAAACATAAGACTTGAATGGTACTTACATGTTTACAATAACTGAAATCTTTATCAACTGTGGGTGCGCACGTGAATGCCCTTTCGATTGCAAGCTTCAAGCTTCAATGTATTTTCCTTTGGAAAGCTAGAAAATCTGGCAGAGGTTCGAGAGAGTGTTTTGATTCTGAGTCTCTAAGACTTAGAATAATGATATGAAAATCAAGAGTATTGAATAGTGAAGTGTAGGTCTGAATTTATAAGTGAAAAATTAGGTCAAACCGGATTAGGGTTTGACCATGGGCCTGGCCCAAAATTCGAGACAGATTAGGTCATGGCACCGTGGCCCTATGGTGTGGGCATCGCATCACTGACGTGGCCCTACACTGTCTCATTTTATTTTCCGCACATTCTTAATTAAATCCAAAATTCAATTTTGACTTAATTAAAACAATTATTATTCATTTAAATATCTCGATTCTAAATCGAATATTTAATACTCTCTCAATACATCCTTAGATCGAAAAGACAATCGACATAGTGTGACCCTACAGGCCTTCACATATCGACATTAATCAAATTAAGGTTTACGCGAAACTCCTAGACGGCGCCGCAAGACGAACTCAATATGTGAAGTACGTTTACACGAATCCAGTAAACTTAACCTCTATGTGGTAAGATAAAATCCTTTCATTCACGACACACCCGATCAAGCTTAGGATTTGTCAAGTGTCTATCAAAATGGCTTAATCATTGTATCTCATCTATATTAGTTGACAACTAGATCATATTCTAAATATGTCTATTGTGTTGGCCAACGACTTAGTCAACCTAATATCACTGAGAAATTGAGTGTTCTCTCGAATATACATTCGAGGAATGAATCCTAATCTTGGCTCAACTACCACCTTTAATCCGCATCGTAATGTACCCAATACAAGTTGTATCTCAACCTATAAGGCATTTGAGCTTAGGACAAGATCAAAGTATATTACTTTGTAGACAAGGTGCGCATTGACCTCAAGTCTAAGGACTTCTATCTCCCACACGCTGACCATACTTTACACAAGTATAACAAACAGTATATCAGCAGGATATACCAATACTTCCAAAATATTCATGTGTCCATCACGAGTAGCCATTACTCGTAGCAGGTGAGACATACTACATCCTCTAAGGATATGATGTAGACCATATGTTGACTTATCACATATCATCGATATCTCATTCTCGATGATCATTAGTCGAGGCTATTTTAAGAGTTACATTATAATATTAATATCTCGCATTATTAATAACAACGTAACCTCTAGGGATGCATATTATAAAATATTATAAACAATCAACTAATAGTTCAATAATTGCAAATGCTAAAATATTAATCTCCATTAATAGTAATACTAATGTGTATAAAGTACATTTGTCCTAATACGGATTGTCTCTAGGACATACATATACTTTCAATCTCCCACTTGTCCTAGAGCCAATCTCCAACATATCTAATGCCCATATTATCAAAATCACCATTATGCTTGACTAAGCTTAATGGTTTAGTGAATGGGTCAGCTAGATTATCGTCTGTGGGAACATAGTCTAATCTAATCTCTTCGGTCTCCACCATCTCCCTGAGTATGTGGTACTTCTTTAGTACATGCTTGTTTCTATTTGTTGATCTTGGTTCCTTAGCATGTGCAATCGCACCAGTGTTGTCATAATAAATAGTTATTGGACAACTGGCACTCAGAACTACCCTTAGTTCCTTCAGGAACTCAGAAATCGTGACAACTTCTTTACCAATTTCTGATCCAGCAATGTACTCAGCTTCTGTTGTCGAATCAGCAGTTGTATCTTGTTTGAAACTTTTACAGCTCACTGCTCCACCATTGAAAATGAACGTGTACCCAGACTGAGATTTGAAGTCATCAAGATCTGTCTGGAAGCTAGCATCAATGTACCCAGTAGCAGCTAGCTTTTCTTCCCCACCATAGACTAAGAAGTAATCTTTAGTTCATCTAAGATACTTAAGAATACTCTTGACTGCTTTCCAGTGTTCTTCCCCAGGATTCTGCTGGAATTTGCAAGTCATACTAAGTGCAAAGGCCACATCTGGCCTAGTACAGGTCATGGCATACATGATTAATTCTATAGCCGAAGCATATAGGATCCTCTTCATGCGTTCAAGTTCTATAACATTAGAAGGACTGTCCTTCTTAGATAACTTGATGCTTTGTCCCATAGGTAGACCGCCTTTTTTGGAATTTTTCAAAGAAAAACGTATAACCACTTTGTCTATGTAGACTGACTGTAACATCCCCAACAATCTATTAGGTCTATCTCCATAGATCCTAATTTCCCGGAATGTAGCAGGCTTCACCTAAATCATTCATCATGAAGGTACTGGACAACCACTCATTGACTGACTACAAGAGAGTCTTATTGTCTCTCATTATCAATATGTCATCTACATATATAATAATAAAGGCAATACTCACATCCTTGCGTTTACTGTAAACACAGGGATCATCTTTGCTTCTGACGAAATCAAATGACTTGATAGCCTTGTCAAAGCAAATGTTCCAACTCCTCGAGGCTTGCTTAAGTCCATAAATGGACTTGTGTAGCTTGAATACAACATTTGGTTTGGACTCAAGCGAAAAACCCTCAAGTTGTTTCATATACACCTCCTCAACTAGATTAACATTGAGGAAACCGGTTTTGACGTCCATCTGCCAAATGTCATAGTCATAATATGCAGTTATTGCAAGAAAAATGTGAATGCACTTAATCTTAGCAACATGTGAAAAGGTTTCATCATAATCGACCCCAGGAAGTTGATTATAACCTTTAGCCACTAACGTTGCTTTATAAGTCTGTACATTTCCAAATGCATCGATCTTCTTCTTGAAGACACATTTGCATCCTATGGGTTTAACCCCAGCTGGCAAATCAACCAAGTTCCATACTTAATTGATGTACATAGATTCCATCTCGAATTTCATGGCTTCTTTGCCATCTCTTCGAATCAATGTCCAACATTGCTTCGCTATATGTTGTAGCCTCATCGTTATCGGGAATATCTATCTCACTGTGTGTTTCCACAAGTAGATTTAGTTTTTAAGGAGGACGATGAGTCCTAGTGGACATACGGAGTTGATTGTTTTGCAGTTCAGTGCTTGGTATGTTCTGATTGTGAGAAGGTTCTTGCGTGTTGGATAATACATTAACTTGAGAGCTTTCATGAATATCATTTTCATGTATTTCCTAAATGGGAGGAGGTACAACCATTGCATCTACTCCCAAAGGTTGTGTAGGAGGATCTTGTATTTCTGCATTGTTCCTCGTAATACTCCCACTGACCGAAGGACGTACTTGAAGTACCCAATCTTTGCCAAATACTTCCACTGAATTCTTGCCTTGGTCATTTGGCAAGGATTCAACATCTATGTTATTTTGCGATTCTTGAATTTCTTCAAGTTCTATCTCTAAGAAACTATGTTCCTTGTAGACATATTCTTCTTCAAGAAAAGTTGCGTTCCTTGAAACAGTGATTTTACGTTCTCCAGGAAGATAGAAGTAGTATCCCTTAGTTTCCTTTGGATACCCCATGAAGTAGCATTTCTCACTTTTGGATTCCAACTTGTCAGTGAGCATCTTCTTAACATATGCAGGGCACCCCCAAGGTCTCATATGTTTAAGAGTTGACTTCTTGCCACACCATATCTCATAGGGTGTCTTTTCTACTAACTTGGGAGGAACCCTAGTTAGAACATTTATTGAGGTTTGTATAGCATGTCCCCAAAGGTATGTCGGTAGAGCTGAGAAGCTCATCATGGAACGAACCATATCCAATAAGGTTCGGTTTCTCCTTTCGGTAACACCATTCATCTGTGGTGTTCCAGGAGGTGTCCACTCTGATTGGACTCCATGTAGCTTTAAGTAATCTAGAAAATCCTTGATCAAGTATTCACCTCCTCAATCCGATCGAAGGGTCTTGATACTTGTTGTAAGTTGCTTCTCTACTTTCGACTTATACTCTTTGAACTTCTCAAAAGCCTCAGATTTATGTCTCATAAGATACACATATCCATACCTTATGAAGTCGTTAGTAAAAGTGATGAAGTATGGGAAACCTCCTTTAGCTTGAGTCGAAAATGGCCCACATACATCAGTATGGACCAACTCAAGCACCTCCTTGGCTCGCACATCTTTCCCAAAAGGTGGCTTATTGGTCATCTTTCCTCTCAAGCAAGATTCACAGTTACCATAAGAATCCAAGTCAAATGGTTCGAGGTAGTCTAACTTCCTCAACCTTGCTATCATTGATTCGTTGATATGACCAAGTCTGCAATGTCATAGGTAGGTAGAGTTTCTATTACTTATCTTAGCTCATTTATTTTGAACATTGAATATTTCTCGACTATAGTTTAGTGTATATAATTCATCCACAAGAGGAGCAGTTCCATATATAATATTATCAAAAGACAGTACTTGACTACCATTATAAATATATGACGAAAAATCTTCCATGTCCAAATAGAAATGATATTCCTCGTTAACGAGGGTACATAGTAACAATCATTTAACACTAGATAATATCCAGAAGGCAAATTTAATATATAAGTTCCTACGCTCTCAACATCCACTCATGCTTCATTTCCAACGCGTAGGTCCACCTCTCTTGGTCCAACCTTCCTGCTATCAGTTAGCCCCTGCACATTGGTACAAATGTGTGAGCCACAAGAGGTATCCAATACCCATGAATGAGAGTTATTTATAGACATATTTCAATGACGTACATACCTTGTCCACCAGAGGTAGAACCACCTGGTGCTTTTCCTCTTCCTGGTGCAGTGCAGTCCTTCTTCCAATGCCCCTTCTTGTTGCAGTTGAGGCATACATCCTTAGCCGGATTCACCTTCTTCTTCTTCACACCTCCCTTAGGCTTCATAGCTGATGGCGCATCGATTGTTTTGCCCTTCTTCTTCTGTCATTCCTTACCTTTTGGCTTGGGTCGTCTAGTAGAGCTCACCATGAGCACAGCTTTGCCTTTGGAAGTGGAAGACTCAAAGGTCTTGAGCATGTTGTGCAACTCCGACAGACTAGCCTTCGTTCCATTCATATTGTAATTCACTATGAAGTTTTCAAAGGAACGAGGGAGAGAGTTCAGGATGAGGGTGGTAGCGACATTCTTTTGCAGCTTCGTTCCAATTGAATCAAGTCTCTCTATCAGCCCTATCATCTTCAACACATGCTGCGAGACCTGGCCCCCTTCATTAAGCTTACACTTAAAAATTTCTATCAGTAACTCATATTCCATAGTTTGGGATTGAGTCATAGAGACTCTTCAAGTGTTCGAGCATCTCATTGGGACCCATGTTCTCATGTTGTCTCTGAAGTTCCATAGACATGGAAGACAACATCACGCACTATTCTGAAGTGGCATCATCTAGGTGTTTTTGGTAAGCATCCTTATCAAAAGAGGCATATTCAGCAGAGTCTGTCGCAGGGACTATTGGGAACACCGTGTCCAACACGTATTCTAATTTCTCTTGTCTCAGCACTATTCTCAAATTTCTTAGCCAGTCAAGGTAGTTAGGTCCAGTAAGTTTGTTAATTTCTATCAACATTTTCAATGATAAGCTCGACATCTTTGATAATCTGAAGAATTAGATAGACTGGAAATCAAACTCAAAATTTATTTTCTATTATACACATTCGTTTAGGCTAATCAACATGGTCTTTTATTTAATTAGCTCCCACTATTTTAACATACTTCCACGACCCCATGGTAGAATACGAACCTATATTAATTAAGGTCATAATGGGCTAAGATCCAAGCCTATGCTATCTCCGCGTTTGCTTTGGCTGATAACTTTAATAACACATCTTGGTACGTTCTAAACCAATTGCAAAACTTATTTACAACTCTTGGTTGATCAAATATTATATTTAATCTTGCGTCCTTAGATTAGTCCGACACTCTGGCACCAAGATTTGTCTAAGAAAGTCAACCCCATTACACGATTGCGTTTATGTATCTAAGTAAATTTGGCCTTTGTGAGCAAACACTTTGGTGTAAATACCCACAAAAGTTTATCGTTTACCTTTACATTTAAAACACATCTATGAAAGAGTCTGGGTCCTCGTAGACTTAGAGCAAATGTTTTGGCATAAATACTCGTATCGCCGAAAAGGATTTTGCACTCTAACAATTATAATGGACGACGCGTTTTAATTTAGACTTATATTTAAAATTTTGGGAAATATTTTAATTCAAGGTTTTAACCAAGATCAACTCTATTACGTCATATCCAATGTGACATCTTAATATCATGCAAAACTAATGACACATACAGTTGGGAATCGTCAACCCAATAGGCATGATATAAGATGGTTTAATCAAATATTGGGCGCCGCCTGCCCAGACAGTTATAGCGGATACTATGCTAATTATTAAATGAAAGCATTTAAACACTTAGCATATAGTTCGTATATTATTCAATAATATACAATTAATAATAATCATGGGTTAACTTGTCTAAACTCTAAAATTTCAGTCTAATCCAAACAGTCTCTTAAACATTTTCTGATTTTAAAAACTGATTTTCAGGATATTTCTATAAGTTCCAGATTTTCAGAATTTACAGTTTAGTCCCTCAATAATTTAAAATTTCAATTTTGAACCCCTTTAAATTTAGAAAATCCAATTTTAATTTTCAGAAAATATTTTCAGATTTCAGGGACCTGTCTATAATTTCCATAATTTTAAATTAATTACAGATTTGGCCCAAGGGACCAAATCTGCTTTTCTGAAATTTACAGATTTGCCTCAAGGACCAAATCTGATTATTTTAAAAAAAATTCCAGGGACCAAATTGCAATTACAGAAACTTCTAAACTTTCAGATTTTCCCCAAGGGCTAAATTTCAATTTCAGAAACCGCCACTGACCCGCCGGAACAGTGGTTGCCGCCACTTTTCACGCTGGAACAGTGTTCGGTTACCCTTTCGAAAAAAAATTAATAAATTAGAGCCTCGGTGCCGTGGCAAACCCTAGGTGGCGCCGCGGCACTCCATCGCGGAGTTGTGGCGCCTCCGTCTCAAAAGCACAAAATTCGCATTTCAGAAACCCTAAAACTAGTTCAGGGTCAGATTTGCAGATTCATCTTTTTTACCATTCACTATCAAACAATACGTTCATTAACCATCATCCAATCCCTTCTCGTTCTTCGCTTCAGTGCACCATGTTCGCAATGAACCGGTTACGCACATTGATTTAGAAGAGTTAGTCGGAATGACTTCCTCGATTACATCATTGTTTAATAGTTTGGGAGACAAGGATGATGTGCTTTTAAGATATTAGGTTTTCAAGCTTTAAACGACATAAATTTCATATTTAAACAAATTCTAACCCATATTTTTATTAACTAATTATCTTATAATCATACAAAACAGTTCTGGCTCTTGATACCACTGATTGGTTTTTGTTGGGTTGTTGTACGCAGTGGATATTGAAAACTTGTTCCAAACCCAACAAACGTAGAACTGTTTGACTATAGGATAATTTTAAATTGTAAACATAAGATTTGAATGGTACTTACATGTTTACAATAACTGGAATCATTATCAACTGTGGGTGCGCACGCGAATGCCCTTTCGATTGCAAGCCCCAAGCTTCAATGTATTCCTCCTTTGGAAAGCTAGGAAATCCGGCAGAGGTTCGAGAGAGTGTTTTGATTCTGAGTCTCTAAGACTTAGAATAATGATATGAAAATCAAGTGTATTGAATAATGAAGTGTAGGTCTGAATTTATAGGTGAAAAATTAGGTCAAATCGGATTAGGGTTTGACCTTGGGCGTGACCCAAAATTCAAGACAGATTAGGTCATGGCGCCGCGGCCCTATGGTGTGGGCATCGCATCACTGACGTGGCCCTACACTATCTCATTTTATTTTCCGCACATTCTTAATTAAATCCAAAATTCAATTTTGACTTAATTAAAATAATTATTATTCATTTAAATATCTCGATTCTAAATCGAATATTTAATACTCTCTCAATACATCCTTAGATCGAAAAGACAATCGACATAGTGTGACCCTACAGGCCTTCACATATCGACATTAATCAAATTAAGGTTTACGCGAAACTCCTAGACGGCGCCGCAAGACGAACTCAATATGTGAAGTACGTTTACACGAATCCAGTAAACTTAACCTCTATGTGGTAAGATAAAATCCTTTCATTCACGACACACCCGATCAAGCTTAGGATTTGTCAACTGTCTATCCAAATGGCTTAATCATTGTATCTCATCTATATTAGTTGACAACTAGACCATATTCTAAATATGTCTATTGTGTTGGCCAACGACTTAGTCAACCTAATATCACTGAGAAAGTGAGTGTTCTCTCGAATATACATTCGAGGAATGAATCCTAATCTTGGCTCAACTACCACCTTTTTCCACATCGTAATGTACCCAATACAAGTTGTATCTCAACCTATAAGGCATTTGAGCTTAGGACAAGATCAAAGTATATTACTTTGTAGACAAGGTGCGCATTGACCTCAAGTCTAAGGACTTCTATCTCCCACACGTTGACCATACTTTACACAAGTATAACAAACAGTATATCAGCAGGATATACCAATACTTTCAAAATATCCATGTGTCCATCACGAGTAGCCATTACTCGTAGCAGGTGAGACATAGTACATCCTCTAAGGATATGATGTAGACCACATGTTGACTTATCACATATCATCGATATCTCATTCTCGATGATCATTAGTCGAGGCTATTTTAAGAGTTACATTATAATATTAATATCTCGCATTATTAATAACAACGTAACCTCTAGAGATGCATATTATAGAATATTATAAACAATCAACTAATAATTTAATAATTGCAAATGCCAAAATATTAATTTCCATTAATAATAATACGAATGTGTATAAAGTACATTTGTATTCATTTATCCTAATACAAATTATCTCTAGGACATACGTATACTTTCAAATATATCGCAAGTGTGTTTAACAGATTGGATTTTGAAATAAAGTTATCTAAATGAAAAATTGCATAAAGTTAAGACTAATCTGTATATTTGCCAATATGTATCTACCAAAAATAAGACGTTCTGTTCTGTGTAGGGACTTGCAGATGGTGGGTTAAAAGGAGTCACGAGCTCACATGGGTATGCAAAAGAATGCATTAAAGTAAGTACATGAAGGACAAAAAGAAGAGGGAAGAGTCCTACTTCCTAATTTGGACCAATTAGGTTCTTTTGATATAAATTTTGAAGTTGAAACTTAGAATTTAAATAATTGAGATTTTGGAGTTATTATTTTTGAATTTAAAATTATTTTTGGACATACATTTTAATTGAAATGAATTTAAAGTTTTATGAGTGAAAATTTTAAAATGAGATTTTGGAGTTATTATTTTTTGAATTTAAAATTATGTTTGGCCATATATTTTAATCGAAAAGAATTTAAAATTTTATGAGTGAAAATTTCAAAAATTGGTAGCACTTGAAATTTTTTTGAAGACAAATCCAAATCTAACGCTAACTAAAATTTCTGCTAGATTTTTGATGGGTAAAGATTACTTCCTCCTCCCAATTTATACGATGTAGTTTGATTGAGCATGAAGTTTGAGAAATAAAGAAAGACTTTTAAATCTTTGGTCTAAAAGCAAGTCAAAGATATTTGTGTGGTTGGAGATCATCTCGTTAAGCGTAAAAATGTAAAGTTTAAAGTTAAATTGTTGTCAATAAGGAAATGAGTCATTCTTTTTAACGGACTAAAAAGAAAAGTGTGTTACATAAATTGGGACGATGGAGTACTAAAAGTAAAAAACATTTAACCATCCAATTTGACAATTATTTTTAAAAAAAAAGTATTTGTTTTTTCAATAAGTGCTTATTTTAAAAAAGTGAGGTGTTTGATCAAGCTATTAAAAGAAAATAAGTACTTTTAAAGAGTAGCAGAAACAGTTTTTCCAAAAAAATACATTTTGTTCAAAAATATTTTTTGAGAAAAATACACTTATAACTACTTTTTAAGAACTTAGTCAAACAATAATTGCTGCTCAAAAATGATTTTGAAATTAATTGACCAAACACAAATTATTTTTCGCCAAAAGTACTTTTTAAAAAAGTACTTTTCAAAAAAATATTTTTCAAAATAAGCTGATTAATATTATATAAGCTTGGCCAAACATGTTATTTACCTTTTTATTTTTGCTCAAGGTAAGTGTCTACTTACGTTATTAAAAAGAAATTAACTTTATTTTTTCTCATTTACCCTTATTAAGTGTTAAGTGATCAGAATTCAATATGATAATTTAATATTAATATGTGAATTATTAATTAACAGTAGTTTGGTCAAAACTCCTAATTTGTTTTAGGACGACTTGATATTTTCTTAAAAAGTGTGCTAAAAGCTAAATGAACCCTTATTTTGAATCGAAGGGAGTATTAAATTGTGTATATTGTACACTATTTGTTAAATATTGCTTTTAAGATTTAAGCTTCTAACTTCACTTAATCATCATCACATTATATGATACTTTGAGTTTGAGTAAACACATCTATATTTAAAGTATTTTAAAAATATATATAACGTTATTCTACATAATTTAGGGCAAAAAGCATAAGTCCACGTTAATCCGAAAACTTCTAGATACACTCTAAACTAGGCATGTCCAGTGGGTCGGGTCGGCCCGATCCCGACCCGGCCTGCCCCGCTACTCGGCCCGCCCCATCCCGATCCCCTTAAAAAAAATTGTCGGTGTCGGGGTTCAAACTCGGGACGGGGCTTGGGATCGTCCCGCCCCGTCAGCCCCCTCCCCCTTTGTAAAAATAGTCATTGCAACAACGACCAAATTTTGATTTTGGCCGTTGTACAATTGCTATAACGACCATTTTTGCCCCACCCCACCCCATAAACTCCTTACCCCCTTAATATTTATTTTTAACCCCTAAATTAATATATTTACACTTTAAACATATTTCTCAACTATAAATACCTTATTTTTCTCTTCATTTTTTTCACAAATCTTCCTACCACCTCTCTAATCTAATCTCTCAATTTCTCTCTACAATTCTACAAATCTTCATACTATTAAATATTATATCAAAGTTAAAAAAATTGGGAGTGAATTTGGCAACTAGCTTGAGGATCATCTAAAAAAGAAGTTACGACAAGCATACACACTGAATGTAAACAAGTATATACGTATTACCAACAACAAAGTGCAAATAATCAACCGGCTTCTTTACCGTCTTCTACTACTTCGCTGCAACCTAATAAAAACACATGTGGTTTCTGTTGCTAGTATTCAAGGTTTTAGAAATAAAATGTTTAGTGGTTCAACTCATTCACAAGTTGGCCAATTTGATGTTTATGTTTTGCAGGGTGTTGTACCGTACGAATTAATTGTCAATGATGAAGGACATGAAAACTTGCTAAAATACCGAAGGCAGAATGAGAATACATTTCCGACATTAGCAAAGATGGCCCGATATGTTTTGAACATTCAAGCGTCATCAACAGCGTCTGAAAGCGCTTTTCTGCTGAAAGATTTTAAATATGAGAGCACGGACATTCATTGGCGGGAGACATTCAATATCTTAAGGAGTAATGTTTTACTGCTATTACTGTCCTTATTGTACATGCCAACTGCCAAGCAATCAACCATTTAACTGCTTCCGCGTTTAATCTTAATTTTTTTTAGTTATAACCTTTTTGTCCTACTTGAATTATGTGAGAATATTGGACTGAAAGTATTAAACAATCAAATATATTTCATATCCTCGATGTATATCAATGTATTTAAGCATTACAATTTCACTTCAAGTTTTAAACTGACGGCTTTCGACCTTACTGTATGGGTACGTCCAACGATAGAATTGAGTTTATAAGTTTTGAATTCTGAATAACAACTCAGTGAATTCTATATAAATTATTTATGTATATTTATTAAAAATATTAATATAAATAAAAATTCTGGCTAAAATTATTGAATTTTATCAAACTAATAATCGATACCTAGCTCTACCTCTGTCCAGCATATATACACGTAGTGGATGAAAATAGTAGTATAATTACATAGACTTAAGGGTGGTCGGATAAACGTGTTTCATCATAACATCATATTGTGTATGTAAAAAATATATAGATTTTTATAAATTTATATTAAAATTTTAAATATTCTTAACGCGATTCTAGTTTGGCCACTGGATTAAAACTTTATTATAGTACTAAGAAAATGGAGTCATAAACAGAATTAAATCGCTCCTCTCTTTCCCTTTTTCGCCGAAATAATTAGTTCGAAAACTGAAAATAATTAAAGTGACCTTATCGATATTGGTCAAAGTTGGTGCTTCAATATAATTTGTGCTGTTGAGTCTTTATGACGGAGACTACTTATTACTCCATTCGTTTCATAATAAGTGATATTTTTAGTTTAGGCACATTTCTTAAGAAATTGCTCACTCCTAAAAATTATGAGTATTTTTACTAATTTATCTTTAATTATGTCTAGAAAAAAAAACTACTTCATGATTCTTGAGTACGCAAGTAAGTGTAATTTTAAAAGAATAAGATCAATTTCTTTTTAAAATTCTAAAACATCATTTAATTTAAAATAAAATAAAAAGCCTAAAACATCATATATTATGAAATGGATAGAGTAGTGCCTATTTATTTGGTTGCTTCATTTATTGATGTCCCAAGGAAGTTAAAGTTAGGAAATTAAAATTAAAGTAAGGACAAACAGTTGTCACATTTTTATTACATTGATAATTTTAAATTTTTTAGTATTCATTTGATTTGATTGATTTGATTTATATCTCAACTGATTGATTTGATTTATATATGTATAAAACTCTAATTAATTGTCTTCTAGAAAAAGACCTTTGCCGATGTATCCCCATTTGAAGTGTCAGTAATCGCATTTGACGCATCAAGCTCCGCTAAAGTATAATTAGTCGATTCTTGCCCCATATCAAACGTGCATAAAGATAAAACAATTATGATACATTAGGTGCATTGATAACAACTCTTTAGTTTACACTTTTAGGATGGACGGTCCTTGTGTCACAATTTTAGGGTGGACGATCCGGTTAGAAATAAAGGTAAATATCACATTTTTAGGATGGTCAGTCATGTTTATCACAATTTTAGGGTGGACGGCCCTATTTGTCATAAAGATTGAAAGAATATACACGTATATATCATTTATATTCGATATATATTTTGTCTAGTCCCATTAGAATTCTTGTACAAATATAATTATGATAGTAGTCTTGTATTAGGAAAAGGTAGTAGTCTTCTATTAGGAAAAGATTGATTTAATTTTCATAATTAAATATTATATATCATGTATATATACATTTTACAGTAATAAAAATAATCAAGGTGATTATTCTTTCATGGTATCAGCAGTCTAGGGTAAACTTTTCCTTCTCCAAAATTTTGCTTCCGCCGCCCTACTCTCTCTTCGGCCGCTGGCCGTAACTACCCCCTCCCTTCAATTTTTTTTTACGAATCCCTAATTCTCCTCTTGTTCTTTCATCATGTCTACCACAAAAAACACCTTTCATCCTGCTCTTGCAGTCTCCAATATCAAGAACATCCCTATTGTTCTTGAGATGGAAAACGTCCAATACGCGACGTGGGCAGAACTATTTAAAATTCACACACGGTTTAATAGAGTCCCCCATCACATCGTCCCACCGGAAAAAGACAAGGAGAAGGTGCCTACCCCCGATGATGAAATAGAGTTGTGGCAACTCTTGATGCTATGATACTCCAATTGATTTATTCCACCATCTCTACGGACATCTTGCAAACTATTATTGAATCCGATGCCACGGCAATGAAAGCTTGGAATAGGTTGCGAGATATATTTCCAGGATAACAAAAATTCACGTGCCATGACCCTTGAGCAGGAATTCTCCTACATAAACATGGAGGATTTTCCGAATACCTCAGCCTATTGTCAAAGGCTCAAGGAGTTCTCGGATCAACTCAAGAACGTTGGTGTGCCCATCACTAATGATCGTATTGTTATTCATATGGTTGCAGGCCTCTCCGAGGCTTATAATGGCGTTGGAACTCTTTTTCGTCAAAGCAATCATCTCCCGTCGTTCTACCAAGCAAGTTCCATGCTCACCTTAGAAGAAGTCGGGTTGGATAAAAAGGCGGCAACTGGACACAATTCTACCATGTCACGCGACACCGATGACCCTCACTCTTTCTCGTAAAATTCTAGTCAAAACCGTAACAATGGTGGCGGCAAAAAGGGCCAAAATTGGAAAAATGGTAGCAAAAACTGCGGCGATGGAGGTGGCAGTGGTGGAGGATGGGGCGGCAGTAGCCAGCAGACTGCGCCGCAGCACCACTGGCCGCAGCCTTGGGCCAGTGCAAAGTGGTCGTGGGGCTGGGCTAGTGGGCAGTGGTCCAATCCATAATTTTTGCCTCGTCCAGCACCGTATTGGGCCAGGACCAATGGATTCCAACAGACAGAGGCTTACCGGAATGGGCCCTGGCAGCAGGTTGTCCTTCTTGGGCCTCGGCCACAGCAAGCCTTCACTACTGCGGGCCCAGCACCGGCCCCGACCCCCACGGACATCGAGGCAGTGATGCACACACTTGGATTAAATCCTTCGGATGCAAATTAGTACATGGACACTGGTGCCACTTCTTATATGACGTCTGCGCTAGGTAATCTCTCGGGCACCTTCTTAATAGTCGGGGCTAGCTATATCCCATCACCACTAATCAAGTCACACTGTTTATGTTTGCCACTTTAGCGCATTCCTTATGGCATGCACGTTTGGATCATCTAGGAGCATCTGTTCTTTCCTCTCTTAAAAATAATAATTTTATTGAGTGTAATAGTATGCGTAGTACTAATGTTTGTCCTTCTAGTCCGCTTGGGAAACATGTTAAATAACCGTTTGTTGCCTCCAATTCTAGTACTTTATTTCCATTTGATATTATTCATACTGATTTGTGGACATCGTCCGTTTTGAGCTATTTGGGCCACCGTTATTATGTGTTATTTTTGGATGATTATTCTAATTTTTTATAGACTTTTCCGTTATCTAAAATGTCTCAAGTTTATTCCACATTCCTATTGTTTAGAGCATTCATTCGTACCCAATTTGAACGGAAAATTAAAAATATTCAATTGATAATGGAAGGGAATTTGATAATGGGTCATTTAGAGAATTTTGTAACATTAATGGTATATTTTTCCGGTTTTCTTGTCCACATACATCCTCACAAAATGAGAAAGTCGAGTGAAAAATATGCACCATTAATAATATTGTTCAAACATTACTAACCCAAGCTTCATTACTACCTTCATTTTGGCATCATGCACTATAAATGGCCACTTACCTTCTTAACATACTCCCTATCAAAGGATTAGCATACCAATCTCCACTCAAAATTATGTATCATAAAGATCCGTCCTATTCTCATCTTAGGGTGTTTGGGTGTTTATGATATCCTCTCTTTCCCTCTACTACAATAAGCAAACTACAAGCCCACTCTACCACTTGTGTGTTTTTGGGTTATTCGTCTAATCATCGTGGTTATAAGTGTTATAATTTATCCTCTAATAAAATCATCATTAGTCGTCATGTAATTTTTATGAAACTTAATTTATGTTTGCTAAGTTGCATAATTCCGTGTTTAATTCCTATAATTTTCTGGATAATGGGCTCTCATCGTATGTGGTCCACTATTTGACCTGGCCCCCGTCTCGGGATCTGGACCAGCAGACACCGGTTGGCCCAGTACCCACTACCCAGACAGTCCTTCCCGTGTTCAATCCAGCCAGTAGGCCCACTGCCTGCTGGCCCACCTCCCAAATTGAGCCAGTTCCGATGTTACCATACCGATCCAGGTCCGGCCCACTTCTATTCTGAGTCAAGGGCCCATTACTCGTAGCCAAAGGGGAATTTTTAAACCAAAACGACATTTTAATCTCAATTCTAATGTCACTAAATCACCCCTACCACATAACCCTGTGTCTGCCCTTCATGACCCGAATTGAAAAATGATCATGGATGATAAATATAATGCTCTTATTGAAAATAAGATGTGGAGTTGGTGCCCTGTCCTCCTAGTGTTAATGTGATTCATTCTATGTGGATTTTTACTCGTAAGGAAAAATTTGATGGTTATTTTGAGAGGCATAAGGCCCGTCTTGTAGGTGATGACAAAACTCAATAGGTTGGCGTGAATTGTGGAGAGTCATTTAGTTCAGTGGTCAAACCGGCAACTATTCGCATTGTTCTCAATCTGGCTCTCTCCAAAGTTTGGCCCATTCATCGGCTAGACGTGAAAAATACGTTCTTACATAGTGATCTTAAGGAAATGGTATACACGCATCAGCCCTTGGGTTTCAGGGACCCCAATCATCCTAACCATGTATGTTTGCTGAAGAAGTCCTTGTATGGGCTAAAATAAGCCCCTCAGACCTGGTACAAAAGGTTTGCAGATTATGTGTCTACTATCGGATTTTCTCACAGTAGGTCTGATCATTCTCTGTTCATCTATCGTCGTGGTACTTCTCTGGCATACATTCTGTTATATGTGGATGATATTATATTGACTTCCTCTTTTGATAAACTGCACAATTCTATCATGTCTCTTCTCAGCTCTGAATTTGCTATGAAAGACTTAGGGCCTTTGAGTTATTTTTTGGGTATAGATGTATCTCGTCATGTAGGTGGTCTATTTCTATCTCAGATAAAGTATGCAACTGAGATTATTAAACGGGATGTCATGTCATCCTGTAAGTCATCTCCTACTCCGGTTGACACAAAACCGAAGCTAAGTGCTAATTCTAGTACACATTATGAGGATCCCTCCCACTATCGCAGTCTTGCAGGGGCACTTCAGTATCTTACATTCATGAGGCCTGATATTACTTATACAGTGCAGCATGTGTGTTTATTTATGCATGATCCGAGGAACGAACGCATCCATGCTCTCAAATGCATTATGTGTTACATTCAGGGCACTCTTGATTATGGTTTGCACTTATATCCATCATCTGTATCTACTATCATATCTTATACAGATGTTGATTGGGGTGGATGTCCAGATACCAGACATTCGACATCTGGTTATTGTATGTTTCTTGGTGATAACTTGGTCTCTTGGTTGGCTAAACGCCAGACTACTTAATAAAGCTTTGCTTGACCTTTCTAAGAGTAAAGATAACTTTTTAGGTGATATGTTAAGCGATTTGCGATGCAAATTTGACAAGTGTTGAAGTGAGTATAACCTTGCATTGAGTTGTGCTACACTTTTGGACCCACGATATAAAATGGCATTTTTAAAGTATTGTATTGTTAAGATGGATGGGGATGAATGTTGTCAAAAGAGCATTGGTCGTGTCATGAACACTATTAAGGTATGGTTTGAGGAGTATAGAAGGGCCATTGATAGTGAGACAAATGTATATAATAGGGTAGATGGATCTGGTACTAGTGGTGGAAATTTTATTACTCAAGATACGTTATCGAATTTTGAAGATTATGATGTATTTGTGACTACAGAGATAGAAAACAATGTAGTTGGTAACACTGAGTTGGATTTGTATTTAGAGGAACCAAATCGTCCAAGGGATGATGATTTCGATATTTTGGACTTTTGGTATAATCTTCAGCTCGATATCCAATTCTCTCAGTAATAGCTCGTGATCTCTTAACCATTCTTGTCTCAACTGTAGCATCTGAATCTACTTTTAGCATTGGTGGGAAAATAATATCAGCTACTAGAAGTTCTTTGAAACCAAAAACTGTGCAAGCTTTGGTTTGTCTTCGTGATTGGGTTCTTGCGGAATGTATATTGTATACACACACACACACATATATATATATATATATATTTGTCTTTTTAATATAATTTATATTATTTTTCCTTTATTAATATTTATTTTTTACTTATATAGGTGAAGGGACAAACGAAAAAGAATCTAGTGATGATGATGACGATGATAATGCTTATGATGATGTTGATGAATTATCGTGATGTAATTTTTAATGATTTCATGCTTTTGTTTGTTGTAAATTTTAATTGGTGACAAATTATATCGGATAACTGATTGGATAGAATTGTAGTGTTTGCTTACTGTTTTTTTGTAGAGCGGATCAGAGTCGACCTGTAGGGTCCCCGAAGGTCAGGGCCAGGGTCTGAAAATTTTAAAAAATTGGGTCAGGGTCCGGCCAGGGTCGGGCAAGCAGAAAAAAAAGCCACTTGACCCGACCCGACCCGAGCTTTGGACAGGTCTACTCTTGAGTTTGAATGAATGAAATGACAAGTATTTTACGTATTTTTAAACCTTAAGCAATTTTAAAGCATGCTATAGAACCCATAGGTCAATCGTATGCTACGAATCCTTAATACCGGAGTGCTAACACCTTCCCCGTGGGATCACCAGAACTCTTATCTTGACTCTGATTTAGATAGGATTTTTCTAACTCTTTAAATAAACCCTTCACACTGGTTTTCCTAATTTACCTATCAATTAGGTGGTGACTCTAAAAATAATTATCTGACTTAGAGCACCATAAAAAATCTTAGTAGCTCTTATGCGTTTACCCGCATAAAAATGAATCATAACACCCATTTCATTCTATTTTAACTTATCCCCTTTATTTTTTAACTCACCACATGTTATAACTTGACCCAAATCCCTTTTTACTGAAACCCTTAATCCATTCTCCTCATTTTCCTCATTAGTTCATTCATATCATTAGGTCAGCTATCCTTGCTACTTAGCTCCACCTGAAACAAGCAAATTAAAGCACTTATATTTAGTTTCCAAGTTTAATTTGGAGCATAAAAATAAGATACACAAATAAAATATAGAGTAATAATTTGAAACTCATTAGTAAGTGTTGAGAGGTCAGAGCTTTTCAACACACATAACCTTTTCACAGAAGTTTTGAGAGGTCGGAAGGCCGCAATCTTCGTTCTCAAGGTCAGAGTGATGTAATTCTGGTAAAAAAAGATGCAACATTTACTCCAAAAGTCAAAACGATATAAATTCGATCAGAAAAGCCACAGCATTCGACGACATTCGAGCAATCTACTCAGCAAAGCATTCATACAAAACGCCAAGAGGGCCATACATAAATACCGAGATGATAATCCTATAAAGAAGCTGAGAGGGTTATAAAGAACCCCGAAAGGGTCGTTCACAAAGCCGAGAGGGCCTAGACAAAGAAGACGAGAAGGTTACAAAGAATGCCGAGAGGGCTATTCATACAAACGGTGCCGAGAAGGTCATCCATAAGATCAAACCGAGAGGTTATGATGACAGAACCACATGGGAGTGGTAAAACAGAAAATAAACTTATCTTTGAAAGAATAATCACCTTGATTGTTTTCATTAATGTAAAAGGTATATATACATGATATACAATATTTAATTATGGAAATTAAATATACCTTTTCCTAATACAATACTACTACATTTTCCTAATACAAGACTACTACCATAATTACATTTGTACAAGAATTCTAATAGGACTATACAAAATATATATGGAATATACACGATATATACATGTATATTCTTTCACACCCCCGCAATCATAGCAGATGGTTGTCGTATGCTGAGACTGTCCCTAAAATCTTCAAACAGAACTAAGGGAAGACCCTTAGTAAAGATGTCAGCAATTTGGTACCGTGAAGGGACATGCAATACACATACTTGTCTACGAGCTACCTTTTCGCGAACAAAGTGAATATCCATCTCGATATGTTTAGTGCACTGATGTTTGAACGAATTTCCAGAGAGATAGACCGCACTAACATTATGACAGTGGACCAAGGTAGCTTTCTGAATAGGAAAGTGAAGCTCTAATAGGAGATTACGCAGCCAACAGGACTCAGACACCACATTGGATATGCCTCGATACTCAGCCTCCGCACTGGAGAGCGATAAAGTAGTCTGGCTTTAGCCAACCAAGAGACTAAGTTATCACTAAGAAACATACAATAACCAGATGTCGAATGTCTGGTGTCTGGACATCCACCCCAATCAACATCTGTATAAGATATGAGAGTAGATACAGATGATGGATATAAGTGCAAACCATAATCAAGAAGTGGGATGCTTTGAAGCTGAAAATAAGTTAGTCACATCATAAAATACTTTTAAAAACTTGTGAACTTGACTAACTTTGTCCCAAGAAGTGAGTGGAGGAGCCAATTCCTTAACCTTCACATCTCTAGCATCAACATATATGAACACATCCTTGTAGTAAAGGACATGATCCATAAACATATAGGTAGAGTTCCACCTCACATGAGTATCAAGTCTAAACCTTTTCGCAACTCGCAAGTTAAACATTTTTTCAGCAATATCAAAAAAGTTTTTTCGTCTAGTAGAAGACCTATCAATGCACTTTACCATATTTCTAATGCTATCAAGTATTTCTCCAATATGATCCAATCCAGATTGCACAATTAAATTCAAAATATGTGCACAACATTGAACATGAAAAAAACTTCCACCATCAACAAGAAAATACTTGGAAAGAATGTGACTTTTAATCAATCTCATCATCGAAAAATTATATGTAGCATTATCGGTTGTGATTGTAAGAACTTTGTGCTCCAAGTTCCATTGACCCAAAAACAAGATTAACTCATCAGAAATACAAGTAGAATCATACGGAGGAACCAATGACCTAAATCTTATGATTTTTTTTGCAAACACCAATTAGAATCCACAAAGTAGGCAGTCACACATATATATTCTTCCCTAGTATATTTGCATTTCCAGTTATTAGTTGTCAAACATACCTTTCCAAGAGCCTTAGCAATAAACTCTTTCAAATTATCGATCTCCTTCACAAACATGGCAAATAACTCTCTCGTGGCTGTTTGTCTACTAACGGGTTTAAAATGCGGGTTTAACCTTCTAGCCATTCTCCTAAATCCTCTCTTCTGTACTGTAATAAATGGACGCATTTCTTCAATCAAGTAAAACATGATAGCTCTTCTACTCTCAGAATCATCATACTTAACTTTATTTAAAATAGTGGAACCATCAGCATTAGTTTCAGCAGACAACATGTATTGTTTAATTTCTTGATGCATCTTATGAGGACATCTTTCTAAATGACTTTTCAAATGCGAAGTTCCATGCTTACTATTAGCAGTCAACTCACGCTTACAATGAGTGCATCTAACTTTAGTCATCTCTGAGTTAGCCCCAATAATTTTCTCAAATTCAGTCCAAACACCAGATTATTTTTGCTTCTTTAAAACTTGATTATATTCAATAAAACCATCATGGGTTTCTTTTGCTATAGATGCATTAGAGGTACCTGTAGAATTGGCGTTGTTGTTTTCTCTTGCCCGTTCCATATTATAATTGAATTCTGTCAAATAAGAAATTACAAAATTAATCACAGCGGCAGAAATTACAAAATTAATCACAGGTATATTGTAAATTTCACAACCCCAACAAGTAATTTTTGGCTCGAAGTTATTTCGTGGACTTTGCGTGTTTTTCATATTGGGTTGACCATTACGCATTTCTTTTATCTCTCTAATTTCGAATTCTACAAGGTTTCGATTCTTGTATGACTTTTTATTTTCTGTATGACATCAAACAATTAGGTTGTTGGAGAGAGTAGTCAGAATAAAAGGAAGAAAGCAGAAAGCAGATGAACCCCAACAGCCACAGGTATATTGTAAATTTCTTGAGCCTCGAATATCAAGTTTTTCAACCAACAAATTTTATTATTAAGACAAAACATAGTGAAGCCCTCATGCAGAAAGCAGATGCAGAACCAGGCTTAGCATTGCAGAAGAAAAGAAAAAAAAGGAGAAAGATGGCGTAGTAGAAGCTATTGCAGAGACCTGGTTACTAAGAAAGAATGGAAACTTACCTATGAAAGGAATGGAAACTTACCTATGAATTGCAGAGACCCGATTGAAGTGGAGAGGAGATGGTGCGGCAGATTGAAGAAATGAAAGGTTGCGGCTGTTGAAGGGTTAACTATTCACTTATACAGTGAAGGGTTAAGTCACGCGAATCGGGGTCAGGTCGGGTCAGACGGGTAAAAATTATGACCATGGCCTGACCCTACATATGTGCGGGTCCCCGCTTTTTCGGGTCAAATGGCTCACGAGTCAAATATAATCTTACCCTGGCTCTTGTTTTGTCGGAGTCGGGTCGGACGGGTCCCCGACCCGATGGACAGGTCTACTCAAGAGTTTTATTTTATAACAAAGAGTTAGGCTTTCGCCAAAATAACATACACGGGGGTAGTTTAATCAATTTGTTTCTGGACTAAGAACAACTAAATATGAATTTGAGTAGAACTCTATATTTAGTCCAATAATATTGTCTAAATTGCACTTGCATGTTTTGAAACGTTTTAAAAGTTTGGAAAATGGTATAATTCATTTAAAAAGACAAGCTCAGTTTGAAAATGAAATAGTAAAAAAAATGGTTTTACTTGTATCCTTTTTGGATGTTATAGTTTTTCGAAGTCAAATCATATTCTACTTTCCGAAGCCCATAAACCAAACTCAAGTCCAAGATAGTTTTAAAGTCAAAAACAATTTAGCTGAGATTAACCTGCAACCTTAGCTTTAAAATTTTAATTCAGTTCATATTGATTTCCGAAGGGGTCCAGCAGTCTATTTATTCTATTTGTGTCACTCATGCCCAATTCTGAGCCTCTTTTTATATCGACAGCCTAAATAAATTCGAATTGATTTTCAAAAGTCCAAATGTGAGCTTAAAGCCCAAAGCATTTTAATCCCAAGTTAAAGAAACCTATTTTCCAGATTTTACAAGAATAAAACAGTCCTTTTATTGCAAATTTCAGATTTTAAAACAAGTTTGAAATTCACTTTTGACGATCTACGTATCGTTTCCCTATCCTAGGTTATAACCATAATAAGGTGTTCCAATAATAAAGTATGTATTATTACACAAATTATACATACGATATATGTGGAAAATGAAACGGAGAGAGTTTAGGCTGGTGGGCCTACCTAAGCCCACCAGTTGACTATTTTCATCTAGCTGCCTTCTAATGCAAATACTAGCTTCCCATATGCGAACTCGATCAAGAATGTGTATAGTTGGGCCTCAGTCCAACTGACTGAAGGAGGAAATGGCAAGCCCAATAAGGCTGTCGCGGTGTACCTCGGCAGTGGAGAGAGGAGGGAAAAAGAGAGAAATCAATTAGAAAGCATCTAAGAATTATTTATGCGCAAATAATTTAAACACATGAAAACAGTCCAAATAAAATAATCAATAACCCAAAACTAAGCTAACCAGACAAACGCAGCCCAAGCAAAACAGTATTATGAAGAAAAAAAAATAGCCAAATGGGCTTAGCCCAATAACAGGTCTCAAACAGAAGAGAGAAACAGAAAATGAAATCACATAAGTGAGCCAAGCCCAAACCAAAAAATGCAAGAAGAGAAGAGATATATGCTGGGGTAAATTCGGCCAGTATCCATGGCGTACTCAGTATACCATGATATGTTACCAATATATTCCTTGTATATCGCAGGAGTGTTCAAACTTATAACAAAAATGAGGAAAACAACTGAGATTTCAATGGAATGCAAACAGGTCTTTTGACTCCTACTTTCAAGCAGAGATGTTCATAATTTGATCCTAAGTGTCCAACATCACTTGGCAGTTCATTTTATTGGAGACTATGCATGTATATAAGAGGAAAGTATTGGAGACTATGCATGTATATAAGAGGAAAGTAGCCACAAGTTCACACATATGGTCTATAATCAGCTAAGGTAATCTTAAGTATCAAACTTCAACACCCAGACTAAATTGACATGTCAAAATGGCAAAATCATAAGGGACTTGTCATACATAGTAAAACCAGATGGTAGAGACCATGCCAAACATGTTCAGAGGAAGATACAACTCCCAAGGGAATCACTAGTATACATGGTAGCCATGCAGGGAGAAAATTCCAATCAGAGTACACTAACTAGAACTAAAAAAATCAAACTGATAATGTGACATGCATTTTTGTATTTTCATTTTTTTGCCTAGACCCATGATTAACTGTCCCAGCCTTAACATGGTGATCTAGACATGTAAGGGCAAGTAGACAGAACATATGTGGAATTTTTTGAACCAAGATAGGCAGGGAATAGACACAAATTGTCATCATGTAGATAAACAAAAACTCACGTGGAAGCGTTTAGACAGCTACTGGAATCATGTTAAGGGTAGGGGTTGTATGTTAAGACACTTAGCAGCTCATATACAATTCATAACTTATTATCCTTACTTAGATATGCATTTAGCCTAGGTGTTTAGAATTACATATTTCATGTGGCAATATGGAACACACAGGTGAATTCAGACCAAGTAGTTAATACAATGTTTATCCAGTGAACATGTTATTGCAGCTCAGCATGAAAATGATCTGAACATGTGTCAGCCAGAACTTGATCATAGAAAAAAAAACTAGATAGCATACAACCCTCAGTTTCCAGGTTTCTTTTAAGAAGATATCAGACTACAAGGTGGAGGTTTTAAATTAACCATCTCAGACTGGGCACATACAACAATAGGCAATAGTATGATTCCTTTTGAGTAAGGAAACTAGACTCAGTATTTATGTGACAAGATCCAGAGTTCACACATATTCACTTGCTGGTTAGGCTAAGACACATTATTTCAAACTTATTAAGACTTGAATTCATCTCAGGCAGACATTAAATGAGTGTTAAAGCTCCAACAGTTTCACAAAGATATGCAGACAAGATATCCAGCTCAACACATTGTGACACAATTTCCCAACCTTTTAAGTTCTTATAGTCTGATGCTTATGCTAAGTGTAGACTAAGGTGTAAGCAAAAACATTCAACAGGCTTAGATCCCTAAGGAAGAAATATAACATATTGTGAGTGATATTAGGCCTGGGCTTGCAGGATATGACACATATGAACAAGGCAGAGTCACAACAGTGGTGTGTCAATAGTCATTTAAAACCAGATTGTCAAACAAGGTCCTAAACAGACAAGTATAGCTATGTCATGGTTTATTCCAAAATGCAGGAGTCTTAGGCTAGTTCAAGACCACACCAAACAAGTAACCTACCAACTAGATTTCCTTATTAAGATTGAATCAGGCAATTTAGGATTCCAAAAGCCCATAGTGTTAGGTATAAATTCATATGTTAGCAATACATGATTTGGAAAGATTTAAAATGAGGTTGTGAGACAGACAAGAACATCAGATAACACATGTGAATCACAAACTCCAGGTAACACAAACTAGAAGGACATTAGGGGCCATACCGAACTTCGAAGGATTTCATCTTGATAAGAGAATGGGCACAGGACACAAGCAAGCCAGTGACAGATTCAACTAAACAAAGATATGAACCCCACACCAGGTTTTACCCCCTTTCAATAGATCATTTTAACCATTCAACATCTCAATTAGCCAAATTAGTGTTGGATATGTAAAGCAATACGGGAAGTAAATAAATATTACAGTGATCGAAAGGATAAACAACAATTAGGACAACAACAAGTTGTCAATATCTTGATCTTGAAATAAACTTCAAATATAGAACTTGTATTCGGAAATACAAGAACATGAACTGCTACACTTGTTGAGTCGTGAATCTTGATAACCTGAAATCAAGAAACACTAAATCTGGATTGTTACAACTGTGGCTGAGTCGAGAGATGGCTCTCTGTCTTTAAGACAAGATTGCCCCGTATATATGTTTTTACGTTAACGGGCAATAGTCTCCCAAGATAAAACAGCAACTAATCAACACTACAAAGCAAATAGGTTGATTCTGACGAAGAAATCAAACACGAAACGACTTGCTGAAAAATGAAAAAGGAAGGAAGAGTTTTCTGTTTTTGTTCACTGTTTGTGCTTCACGTTTTGGACTGGATTTCGGTTGTTCTCTTTCTGTTTGACTCTGTGTTGTATATCTTAGTCTCTGCAATTGAGCCAAAAGGCTCCAACATATAGCATAAGGGGAGGGACTCCTCAACTGCCAAGTAATGGCTGTTGCTGTTTATGGCTATTAGTGAGGGAGTTGATCAGCCAAGTAATGGCTGATTTAATGTGCAACATAAAGGAGCTGTTAGGGAGGAGCTAAGGTGAAGATTAATGGAGTTTTAACGCTCCAAAAATCAACACAAACGGCAGGCAGAAACTTTCTGCCTTCCGTCGTTCCCAATTTCATCTTTCCAGAAACTCCAGGGACCAAACTGTAAATATTAAGCAATTTGGGATCCAAAGAGATAATATCAGAAGAAGCCCAAGGCCCAAGACCCGAGCCGGGACCGAACGGGCGGGCGGCGGCGCGCGTGTGGACTTCGCGTTGAACCCAAGCACATCTAGGTCCTCCCTCCTTCAAACACATGTGTTACCCCTTGGGGTCCCAAACCCTTAGCCAATTTTGAGACTTATAAAGAGAACAATTCTTCATTTTCCCACCGATGTGGTAGATTTGTCTCACACCATATTTCATGCCTCAAACACCTTACTTCGTGGACCAATATCTCTTTCATTTCTCAACGAAATTTGACGATCCTTGGCCCTACGGTCATCTACTCACTTAGTAGATTATACACGTGTGAAGAGACAAAGCCTCCAACATGCGGAACCCTAGTATTTAAGTCATTAAATATGGGTGGACGCACCTCCCCACCAAAGGCAAATTTCCAACAATTAGTAAGAAGTTTCACCTTCAACCTCATATCAAACACAGATTTCTCAGTATATCACATGTAGGACTTCTATTAAGCTAAACTAAATACAAAGAGGTAGCAAAAGAACCAAATTTCCTATTTTTGAGCTCGTAGATGTATTGAAACAATGTTAACAGTCCATCCTTAGTTAAGTAGGTTACATGCTTGATTGTGAAATACACTCAAACTAGTACTAAAAACCTATCAGACATATTTAACAAATAATGTTGATCTTAAACAACTTTTAACTACTGATAATCATATAGAGCCAGTCATTATTATGAACTGAAAATCAAGTCTAACTAAGTCGACATGGACTATGAGCAGTGTAAGATTAACTAAATACGAAATTTAAACACAACACATAGTAGCTAATCACAGAAAAATACTTAAATAAGAACTTAAAAAGGAAGTCCAATTACCTTGTGCGGAGGCAGCTGAAAGATTGAAGATGAGCTCGTCTTCACTCCGGAGATCTCGAACCGCAAATTAAGTGAAAATAAAAGGTTCTAGTGTGAAAGGACTAATTAGGTTACGTCCGCATAAGGGTTGGATTTTGAAGTTGACTTATTCGCTCCAATCGTCGAAATCTACATAAGGGCCAATATCTCAATAGCACATTTGTCTAAAGTCACAACTTAAGCATAATTAGTCTGATTTAAACTTAAAATCGGCTTTCAAAGTGTGTGTGTGGGGGGGGGGGGGGGGGGGGGGGGGGGAAAGGGATCCTTAGGTGTTGGTAATTTACGGCTAAGTGTGGCTTGGGCCACGCCTTGGGCTGATTAACCTTCGGCTCAGCCGTATTAGAATAAAAGGAAAAGACCCATTGCGTTTTAAAATATTCTTAATCAATTGCGGCCACGTTTTATAAATGTGGTCATATTTTAAATTAGAAAATGGTTAAATAATTTTGTAAATAGCCTAATTAAATTATTGGCTTCAATTTGACCCTATTTTGACACTGTTTGGAATTTAGGAGATTAAAATCATGCAGATGTCTTTAAAATTTAAAATATGATTTTAAATTGAGATATAATTCCTTTATTATATTTAATTAGATAATTTTTCAACTTTTACGGAGTGTAATATTAATTCTTTTAATTTTGAGAATTCTTTCAAAAACAATTACATTAATAATTTCAGTTTAAAATCCAAAATTATGATTAATGATAAAAATTTGTAAAATTAGGACATGATATACAATATATATACCAATTGATATTTAATCAAATGAAATGACAAAATACTCCCGAGAATAATTTTATAAAATCATATTCGCCTCGTAAAAGTATATTTTACTACGTCTGTGACTCGGCATTCTGAATAATTAAACAAAATTATTGGAAAATAAAAATTAGGTGTCAATAATGAATTAAGTGATGTGGATAATTTAATTAACGACACATATCATATCTGGTATTTTATACCAGGAAGGAAAATAGCATATAACATCTTTTTAGCTCAAGAGTTGGTTAAATGGTATACTAGAAAATATGTTTCTCATAAGTGCATGATGAAAATAGACCTTCAAAAGGCCTATGATTCAGTGGAGTGGTTTTATTTAGAACAGGTAATGAATTGTCTTGATTTTTCTGATCAATTTACTGCTTGAATTATGGAATGTGTACAAACTTCTCACTACTAAATATTGGTCAATGGAGAACCATCCCCATCATCTGATGCAAAGAAAGGATTGAGACAAGGGGGACCTATATACCTTTATTTATTTGCAATATCAAATGAGTACCTTATTAGATTGTTGTTTCAGCTTCAGGGGAATAAACAGTTCAAGTTTCACCCTAAATATGATAAATTAGGAATCACTCATATTTGTTTTGTTGATAACCTAATATTATTTGTTAAAGGTGACCTTCCTGATGTGTATTACAACAATTGCAGGAAACGAAAAGTAAGTAAATATTACAAATTGCTAGAAAGGATAAACTAAATATTACAACAAAAACGAAAATCAAGAACGTTACAAACTCCTTGTGATTTGCTGAGTCGATTGATGGCACTCTATCTTTAAGACAAGATTGCCCCGTATATATCCTTCTACGTTGTCAGGCAATTGTCTCCCAAGATACAACAGCAACTTAACAAATGAGCAAAGAAAACTCAAGTGTTACTCTTGAAGAACTTTAAGTATAGTAAACCTGCTAGAGAGGAAGAAGAAGATTTCAGAAATTCTGTAGATATTTTTCTAAGTGTTGAACAATTGAGCCAAATGCCTCAATTTATAGTGTAATGAGATGACCCCTCAACTAGCCAACTAATGGCCTTCAATAGCCATGTAATGGCACTTAAAAGAGGGGTTACATTCAGCCAAATAATTGTTGAATTCATGTGCCAAGTAATGGAGATTCAATGCTCCAAAACCAGCCCAAAAGTCAGAACTTTCCATCTTCCCATCGCAGCATTCTGCCTCGAAGCGCCGCGGCTCTATGAATTAGCGTCGCGGCTCTGTGAATTAGCGTCGCGGCGCCGCGGCTCTAGTGGCTGACCACCCAGTTAGTGCCGCCGCGCTCCGGCGCCTCGGCTCCGACGGGGGTGCGCCGCGGCTCGCGGCGATTTCCGACTCGTTTCATCTTACACTTCGTACACTTCTTCCTTCGTTTACCAACGTGGAATACTTGTCATTTGGCCAACAACCGTCCACCATTCTATGTCTCAAACGTCTTACGTAACGTACCAATATCTCTTTCACTAATAAAATTTACGATACTTGTCACTACTGTACATGTGTGTGGAAACGACATTTCCGACGTGCGGGGCCCCAATTGTTCGAGTCATAAATAATGGGATAAACTTAATTCCACATTAGTAAATTTCCAACAATCCCCTCTTGAAAGAGAGTTTGGCGCACTCATAGGTGGGTTTCTTTCCCTTCCATGATTCATATGGAGTTTTGTCCTTACCCTTATGTGGGACTCTATTAAGAATCTTATTAGCGGTAAGGACGGCTTCTCCCCACATGTTTTGGGGAAGACCAGAGTTGATGAGCAAGGCATTCATCATTTCCTTTAATGTGTGGTTCTTGTGTTCTGCAACACCGTTCGACAGAGGTGAGTATGGAGTCATCGTTTGATGAACAATGCCTGATTCGGCACAATATTCCTCAAATGGCGCTACATATTTTTCCCTTCTATCGCTACGAATGGATTTAATTTGAACGCTTCAAAGGTTTCATCTTTACTTTTCAACAAGTAAAGGTAACAATACCTTGTGTTATCATCAAGGAATGTCACAAAGTACTTGTTCTCTCCCCTATTTTGTGCAAACTTCAAATCACATATATCTGTGTGAATAAGTTCTAGATGAGAGGTATTCCTTTCGATGGATCAAAAAGAAATCTTTGTGAGTTTTGCCTCTACGCACACCTCACACTTATGTTGAGGGTTTACGTCAATAGACGGCAACAACTCCAACTTTACCAACTTTTGGATGGACTTGTAGTTAACATGTCCTAATCTATGATGCCATATATTAGAAGACTCAAGCAAGTAAGAAGAAGCTTCAATATTATTACTTGAACGTATTACAAACATGGCGTTAACTTTGAAGAGGCCTTCACAGACGAATCCTCTTCCCACAAACGTTCCATTCTTGATAATTAGAAATTTATTGGACTCAAACACTAGCCTAAAACCAGTATTAACCAATAATTGACCTGAAATTAAATTTCTTCTAATCTCAGGGACATACATCACCTCCTTCATAGTGAGCTCCTTTCCAGAAGTCATCTTCAGGACTACATTTCCTACCCCAGTACGTCAGAGGAAGCGTTGTTATCCATGAACAACTTCTTGTTTGTAACTGGTGTATATGTGGAGAAGGCATCTCTATTGGAACAGATGTGTCTGGTAGCACTTGTGTCCATGCACCATTGCATGGGATTCTCAACAAGGTTTGATTCAAGCACCACCGCCGAGAACTCCTCAATCATGTCGTCAAGAAGCCTATCTTTGACGACGTTAACATGTGTCTTGCCCTTGGCCTTGGCCTTCTCTTGTTGCTCAATCTTGAGCTTGCGGCAGTCCTTGATCATGTAACTAGGTTTCCCATAGTGGTGACAGTTCCCCTTGAACTTCTCCGACGTCTGGGTCTTGCCGCCTTTCTAGAACTTGCACTTCTTGCTTGGGTTCCCTTTGGCCTCAGCCAGATTTGCCTTTGCCTCAGCGGGTTATTTTCCCCTAGGCAAGGCCTTCTTATTATCTTTCTGAATCTGGAGTTTGATAATAGGTTCATCAAAGGTCATTTCATTTGTCTTAAGTTTTAAGTAACTCATAAACTCATTCCACGAGGGAGGTAACTTCTCAATCAGTGATGCAACCAAAAACTGTTCATTTGGTTTCATACCTTCCAAATCCATGTGATGTAGAATCATTTAGAATTCCTGGACTTGGGACATTATAGTTTTGCTATCCACCATTTGAAATTTCAGGAATTTCAACAATAATGAATTTCTTCGTACCTGCATCTTGTGCGTTGTACTTCTTCTGCAGTTTTTCCCGTAACTCTTTGGCCGTGCCTACGGTGCAATACACCGTGTAGAGTGGGTCTGACAGACAGTTTAAAATATAGTTCTTACACATGAAATCACTATGACTCCATGCATCAAGAACCATCTTCATGCCATTAATGACATGGATACATTGGCCCCCTTCAGCCGTATCAATAGGTTGAGGGTCCACTTCCTCTCCAACTTGTGGAGGATCTTCTGTTAGGAATCGAGCCAGCCCCATAACAGTCAGATAAAACAACATCTTTTGTTTCCATCTCTTGAAGTTGGAGCCCATGAACTTTTCTGGGTGTTCATGGTGGAATTCAGAGGGTGAAGGAACTGTAACGTTCCCTTGAGCATTAAGAAAGGCATTGGATGAGCCTTGAGCAGTAGTGAAGGCATTAAGTGTGCCTTGGGCAGCAGTGGGGAAGGCAGAAGGGTTGCCTTGAGTAGCAGCAGCAACATCATAAGCGAGTTGTTCTCTTCCAGTCATCTTTCTAGGTACTTACAACAAATCTTGTCTTAAAAATGTGGGTTACAACAATTGCAGAAAATGAGAGGTAAGTAAATATTACAAATTGCTAGAAAGGATAAACTAAAGATTACAACAAAAACTGAAAATCAAGAACGTTACCATCTCCTTGTGATTTGTTGAGTCGAGTGATGACACTCTATCTTTAAGACAAGATTGCCCCGTATATATCCTTCTACGTTGTCGAGCAATAATCTCCAAAGATACAACATCAACTTAACAAATGAGCAAAGAAAACTCAAGTGTTACTCTTGAAGAACTTTAAGTATAGTAAACTTGCTAGAGAGGAAGAAGAAGATTTCAGAAATTCTGTAGATATTTCTCTAAGTGTTGAACAATTGAGCCAAAGGCCTTAATTTATAGTGTAATGAGATGACCCCTCAACTAGCCAACTAATGGCCTTCAATAGCCATGTAATGGCACTTAAAAGATGGGTTACATTCAGCCAAATAATGGCTGAAATCATGTGCCAAGTAATGGAGATTCAATGCTCCAAAACCAGCCCAAAAGTCAGAACTTTCCATCTTCCCGTCGCAGCATTCTGCCTCCGAAGCTCCGCGGCTCTATGAATTAGTGTTGTGGCTCTGTGAATTAGCGTTGCGGCACCACGGCTCCAGTGGCTGACCACCCAATTAGCGTCGCGGCGCCGCCTCCCAGGCAGCGCCGCCGCGCTCCGGCGCCTCGGCTCATACGGGGCTGCCCCGCGGCGATTTCTGACTCATTTAATATTACACTTCTTCCTTCATTTACCAACGTGGAATACTTGTCATTTGGCCAACAACCATCCATCATTCTATGTTTCAAACGTCTTACGTACGTACCAATATCTCTTTCACTAATGAAATTTACGATACTTGGCACTACTGTACACGTGTGTGGAAACGACGTTTTCGACATGCGAGGCCTCAGTTGTTCGAGTCATAAATAATGAGATAAACTTAATTCCACATTAGTAAATTTTCAACACCTTCAATATCAGCTTTGAATAGTTTGTTTTAAAGTGTTCTCATCTACTTCTGGTTTACAAGCTAATATAGGGGAAAACTTTGTGTACTTTGGTGGTGTGTTAATTCAGGATAGTGCAACTATTATTCAGCATCTAGGATTCACAGAGGGAGAATTGAGTTTTAAACACTTGGACATTCCTCTTACTACTAGAAAACTGTCTTTAGTTTAATGGATTTCTCTTATTGAAAAATTTATTGCTAGAATCACCTGTTGGGTAGTGAGGAAGTTATCACATGTAGGGAAACATCAGTACTATTTGGAATACAAGCTTATTGGGCATAGTTTTTTGTGATTCCAACTAAAGTATTGAAGGCTATTGATGCTTATTGTAGATCTTATATATGGTATGGCACAAATACTATAATCAAGAAAGCTTTGGTAGCGTCGGACAAAGCCCTTTATTGTTCGGAAGGGCTACGACTTCAACACACTTGGACACATAATCAACCGCCACAAGTATATATTTGTTGCCAAATAAACTCATGAATAGACCCATGAAGTTTATTCCCCACATATCAAACAATTCCACTTTAAAGATAGGAGACATATGGAACTCATGCCTTCTAGATACATTACCTTCCCTTTGACATTAGTCACAATGCTTCACAAACTCATGAGAATCCTTGTAAATTGTTGGCCAATAAAAGCCACTTTAAAGAATTTTGGAGGTCATGCATTGACTAGCATGGTGACCCCCAACCGGTGAAGTATGACATGCTTCCATCATAGGCAAGGTCTCAACTTCGGGCACACATCTTCGAATCATATTATCAGCGTAAATTTGGAAGAGATAAGGCTCATCCCAATAGTAGTTCCGGGAGTCTCTCAAGAATTTCTTCTTTTGGTAAGATTTTAAATGATCCGACATAATTCCACTCACCAAGTGATTTGCAAAATCGGCATACCAAGGGATGAGATCTTGAGATGATGTAAATACTTGCTCATTCGGAGCATCATTGATCTCCAACTCATTCTTTGGCCTTCCGGCCTCTTCAATCCTTGACAAATGGTCTGCTACTTGGTTCTAACAACCCTTCCGATCTTTGATTTCAAAATGAAACTCTTGTAGAAGGAGTACCCATCTAATCAAGCATGGCTTCACGTCCTTTTTTCATTAAGTATTAGAGGGTTGCATGATCGGAGTACACCACCACTTTAGAACTCCATAGGTAAGACCGATTTTTTTCAAAAGCAAAGACAATGGCAAATAACTCTTGCTCTGTCACTGTGTAGTTATTTTGAGCTTCATTGAGAGATCTACTTGCATAGTAGATTGGGTGAAGGATCTTGCCATGTCTTTGGTCCAACATAGCTCCAATATCTACTCCAATAGCTACTCCACTAGCATCACACATTAATTCAAACGGAACATCCCAAATTGGAGTCACAATAATTGGAGCTGAAACCAATTTTTCTTTCAAATCCGTAAATGCTTCGAGGCATGATTCATTGAACTCAAACTTATCATCTTTCTCTAGGATCTTGCACATCGGGCTAGTAATCTTTGAAAAATCTTTGATGAACCTTCTATAGAATCCGGCATGCCCCAAGAAACTTCAAATACCCTTGACGGTTGTTGGAGGAGGCAACTTAGCTATCACTTTAATTTTGGCCTTGTCTACTTCAATACCATCCTTGGAGATCTTGTGACCAAGGACTATACCTTCCGTGACCATAAAGTGAAATTTCTCCCAATTCAAGACCAAATTAGTCTCTTCACATCTTTTCAACACTAGGGAGAGATTCTCTAAGCAAGTTTCAAAGGACTCATCAACCACGGAGAAGTCATCCATGAATACTTCCATAGCGTCTTCCACTAGATCATCAAAAACACCTAGGAGCATAAAAATAGGACCCTTGGCCATCAAGAGCAAGCACAGTCTCCGCAATCCCCTCAATTACCTCATCATCATGGTTTAACAACACCGTCATCAAAGCCCATTCAGTGACATCACCCTCGGCATTCAATTTTACCTCATCATCAATCACTGAAAACACCCCTATGTCCATAGATTATTTTACGAATTTTCCCACATGGAAGGTAACATCTTCATCATTAATACAGAACTTTAATTCTCCACTCTCCACATCACATATTGCTCTCCCCATCATTAAGAATAGTCGTCTCAAGATTATGAGAACATCATAGTCAACCGCACATGCAATATCACAAAGTCGGTGGGGAAGATAAATTTATCAAATTTCACAAGTACATCATATATGATCCCCATTGGCATCTTCACTGTCCTATCCTTCATGAGCAACCTCATACTTGTAGGTCAAGGTTTTCCTAAACTTAGCTTCTTTAAAACAGCGAACGACATCAAATTGATGCTTGCTCCAAGGTCACAAAGGGCCTTTGCGAATGGGTACACTACAATGGTGCACGGAATGGTGAAAGCAACGGGATCCTCTTCCTTCTTCACAATGGATCTAGAAACTATGGTACTACATTGGTGTGTAACGTCCACAGTCTCAAAACTCACTCTTCACTTCTTTGTGATCAAATCTTTCATAAACTTAGCATACCCCGGCATTTGTTCTAAGGCTTCAACAAGTGGAATATTGACTAATAATTGATTTAGCATCTCTAAGAACTTGTTGAACTTGCCATCTTCAATTCTCTTGGAAAACCTTTGTGGAAAGGGAGAGGAGGCGTTGGAATAGGCTTTAAGGCTTTTGGAGCCTCCTCTTCTTTGACGTTCCCTTCTTCACTTTCAAGAACATTTTTTTTCTCATCAATATTTTCTTCAATCAAGACAAAATTATCGACTATCTTGTCATCACTCTTCTTTGGCTTTAACCTTTTATCTACCACATTCATTGGCATCTTCGGTTCCTCCAATACTTATCACTTCTAGTAAAGATAGCTAGACAATGAGACACTCCTCCCCTTTTATTTTTTGGATTGGCTATTATATCACTAGGAAGAGTCTCATTTTGTCTTAGGTTTAGTATAGGAGCGATTTACCCCAATTGGCTCTCTAGTTGCTTGATAGATGTTGAATGTGATGATACAAGATTGTTGAGCTCCTTTATGTTGACATCGGACTTGTATTGATTTTTTAACACCCTAGATATTATCTCTTCAAGTTTTGAACTAACAGTATCGCTAGTAGACTCACGATTGTGGTAAGGAGGAGGTTGGGTAGGTTGTTGGTAAGCTTGCCCCCTAGATGGAACATAAGGGTTGGAGCTACAATTTTGGTAACCATTGTTGTTGTTCTCTATCCATCCCCCTTCATTCCTCTCTCTCCAATTAGAGTCGCCTTGGTCATTTCTCCAACCTTGATTCCCGTCTTAATTACTAGATCGCCACGGTTGGCCCGATCCTTGGTAATTAGGGTGAAAACCATCCCCCCGCATGTTGTTCACGAAGTTCACATATTCTTCATTTTCATTGTACCCTTGCTAGTAACTGCATTCACTTTCTTGATCTTTTTCTCCATCATATGTTTGGTATGGACTATCATTTGAGTCATCAATTGCGTCATGGTCTCATCCCTTTCTTTCTCCTTCTTCAATGTCTCTCTACACATCACCTTATAGGGACCACCCCCAACTACCTCCGACGATCTTGTATGCCAAGCATGATTTGTATTTGCTAGCTTATCAAAAACTTACTCACCACGATAAATGAGCTATCCATCAAGGCACCATCCGCTATATTGTTGGACACCGACTTGTTCACCGAATCAAGCGCCCGATAGAATGTTTGGAGCAAGACATCATCGCTCAATCCATGATTATAGCATTGTTTGAGCTTCTTTTTTAACCTTAGCCATGCTTCATGCAAGGCTTCACCCGGCAATTGACGGAATGTCATGATCTCATCTCGGAGTTGGAGCATGCAAGTCGGCGAGAAGAATCTCTCAAGGAATGCCTCTAACAACTCGGCCCATGTAGTGATGGACTAGGAAGGCAAGTAATCCAACCAGATAGTACCCCCCCCCCCCCCATTAGAGAGAAGGGGAAGATCCTTAACTTCACGGCTTTTTCAAACACATTGGGATGACGGAATGCAAGGCATACCTCATTGAAATTCCTCAAGTGCTATTCGGGTCGTCGGATGTTGATCCTCCGAATAAGCCCTTGTTATTGAGCATGTGGAGCATGGTGGAGGTTATATGGAAACTTGCATTCCTCGGAATTTGGGGTGGCTGGATGGCATTAGAAAAGGTGGTCATCTCTACGTTTCCCTCATCATCGGATAACTCCGACATATCACCTACAACATAAAAATAACAAGTAAACGTAAATTTAGAAATAAAGTTCTTAGCAAAGTAATAATACTGCAAATAGAAAATTTCAAGATTGTATTTCCCGGCAATGGCGCCAAAATTTGATCTCGCCCAAATTACACCTTAATATGGTATAATGCGTCATTGTCAAATATAGTAACCTAACTAGGTTGGGATCGAATCCCACAAGGAATACGATGAGAAATTATACTATACGCGTTGTATTATGGCTTTATTAATTACTTTACTTCTATGGTAACCATTTTGTTTGTTTGATCGAACTTTTTAAATTATCAAGTCAATTAATGGTGAATATATCAAGTAATTTGGAATGTTAGGGTTGTGAATTAATGCATGGCAGTGGCGTTGAGATTTTGCTTAAGTAGGTGTATTTAGTGTGGTATGGGTAATGGGGACTAATATCTAGGTGGAGATTTCTCAATTGGCCCACTTAATTTCACTTTAGGCTTTCTCAAGCTCTAAAGTGTGACATATATGAACACTCATTATTACTCTTAGTTGATTCCCTTATAAATAAAGTTGGAAATCATTACATGGGGTTTAAATCCCCAAGTCCTAATCAACATACCATTTTCCTAGACTCTAGTCTCCTTTTTCAAGTTTGACTAGAGACAATAGGCATTAAAGATGTGTTTGCAACCAACCCTTAATAATTAAGAGTGAAGGGGTAGTTGAATCCCACATTAATACACTCATTTCATGTTTTATAAACTCCCCCAACTTTCACATTCCATTATTTCATCACAACCCCAACCTAAGTCTAGCCACTCCTGTTAATTAATAAATTAATAACAATGCAATAAATAAATGGAGACATAATGAACATAAGAGAAAAGCTTATAATAATCTTTGGATTAATAAATGAGATTGTCTTGAACACAAGGAATACAATAATATTGGAACTCAAGATGAATAGTGTTCTTGTCTCCTCAAGACAAGACAAGACAAGACACAAATATTAAAAGTGACTAGAATAGTGGGAATCAATGTGTCAAATCACAAAATTCTAGGTGGGTTTATATATGAACCCAATTTTTGTACTACACAAAATTACAAAAATGTCATTGTCTGACCACTCTGCGACCGCAGAACATGACTGTAGTCTACAAAGTAGGCCTAAGGTTCGCAGAGTAATTTCTTATTTGGACCTGTCTGAAACGGTGGTCCGCAGAAGTGTCTTGAGACTTCGCAATCTGATTTGAACTTGAACTGGAGCAGTGGTTTGCAGACCGGATTGCGGTCCGCAGAACGGAAGTGCGTACCGCAGTTTGGGTCGCACTTCGGGGCTCCGAAATTCTTCTTCTCACTGTCTATTTCTGTGACTTGGCTACCATTCTGCGGTCCGTAGTATGGTTTTGTGGTCCGCAGAAACGGTCCTCTCAGCACTTCATCCTTTTTCGATATTTTTATCCATGTTTCAGTATATTTCTCCACTTTTGGTGTCTCGATGCAAAAATCCAACAAAAACCAAAATAACATAAGAAACATCTACTACAAATGCATAAAGGACAACAATAATCCATGAAATTTATATCAAATGTATCGTAATTTCTCGGCACATCAATGCAGTAGGATAGATGAGATTCATTCAACGTTAAAAAGAGATCTTGGACTCGAGCCCTGAAATAAAAGGAATTCCTAGTTGGTAGAACTTTTCCTTAAATGAACCATATGTAACGTAAATCTATCAAATAAGTAAATTTCAAATACCAAATGATTAAACACAAAACATGTTACTCAGTTACTATACTTTTACTTTGAGGCCCTATTTGTTTGTACTTAATAGAGGTCTGAATTTGAATGGTTCAAACCTTAGTCCATTATGTGCATTTGTTTATATTAAGATCTAAGCACTTATTTGATCTGAATAGGTCTTAATAGTCAAGATCTTGAACAAGTCTTAATATCAATAAGAGGTATTTTTGTATTAATAATTTTTATCACCACTTTCTCCACACCAGCTCCACCCCTACCCTCTCAACCCACCCACCCCTTCAACCTACCCTACCATCTACCCACCACCACTAACTAACTATTCATCACAACCACCCAAGCTAAGATTCATTTAAGAGGAAGCGTACTCAGGACTGATAGGAATAATAACCTACAGTTATTAAAAGAAAAATACCTTAATATACTAAAAATAAACTTCGGGGGAAATCCGATACAACTATGAGAAAAAGAGAAAATATATGCAGAAATCAAACTAATAAACGAAAATGACATAATCAGATCAAAACCTATTAGGTATAGCCCAACGGATCAAAAAGAATTTGAAATCCAATTAAAAGAATTACTAGAATTTAAAATGATACAAGATGGTAAAACCCCACATAGTAGCCCGGCCTTCTTAGTAAGAAAACATAGTGAACAAAAAAAAAAGGAAAAGCCAGAATGATCGACTATAGAGAACTAAATAAAAAGACTATATTTGATGGATACTTTTTACCATATAAAAGAAACCTTATTAACCGACTAGGAAATAAAAAATAGTTTAGCAAATTTGATTGTAAAAGCGATTTTTGGCAAATAAAACTAACTAATGGATCAAAACCTCTAACAGCCTTTAGTGCCCCTCAATGACACTATGAATGGAATGTACCACCTTTTGGATTAAAAAATGCACCACAAATATTCCAAAGAAGAATGGATCAGGTGTTTAGAAGATTAACAGAATTTTGCATAGTATATGTCGACGACATATTAATATTTAGCGATCATCTAGACGAGCATATAAAACATCTAGAAAAATTTATAACAACTATAAAACAACACGGAATACTACTATCTGAAAAGAAATCCGAAATATTTAAAAATAGTATTGAATATTTAGGATATATTATAGATAGCGAAGGATTACAACTGCAAGAGCACATAGTAACAAAGATAAAAAAAAATTAAAGAGAAACTAGAAAATAAAAAAGAGGTACAACAATTCTTAGGAGTAATAAATTATGCTTCAGATCACATAAAAGATTTACCACTCTTAAGAAAACCATTACAAGAATTGATAAAGAAGAACATAACCTTTGAATGGAAACAAGAACATACTAAGGCTATAAAAGACATCAAGGAAAAAGTAAAAACATTACCAAAACACAGAATACCAACTGAAAAAGACCAATTAGAACTTTTCACTGATGCTAGTGATGTAGGATGAGGAGTTGTCCTCATAGCCTATGATAAAGAAGATATAGACAAAGAAAAACTAAAAAGTACATTGAGGAGGAACATGGAAACCAAACGAGAAGAATTATCATATAAATGAAAAAGAATTATTAGCAGTGAAATTTGGAATAAAAAGATTTCATTACCACTTATTACCGGTAAAATTTATTGTTAGAACTGACAACACACAGGTAAAAGCTTTTATTACAAATAAGATAGATCTTTTACCAGAACTAAATAAAATGAGAAAATGGTAATCATTCTTTTGTTGTTATGATTTTATTGTTAAGAACATATCTGGAACTAAAAATGTTTTAGCTGATTTTCTTAGCAGATATAACGATGTCGAACAACAGTGATAAGATTGAAGAATACATTACCAAAGCCATAAATTTCCTTATACAAACCAATGAAATCCTTATATCCAGATTATAAGAGAACAGCAATACTATAAACAAGCTCAGAGAAGTCATACAAGACTTGATAACAATAAAAAAACATACAGAAGGAGTCCCAATCCAGATCACCTATTACTACACCTAAAAGACCAGAAAACCCTACTACCAAAACCATGGGACCATTTGTATCAAAACTAGCAACCATACCATCTTCAATACCATCCTCTTCATCAACCGTATCAATGGCAGACAAACTGAAATTCACACCTGAATACATCAACGCTTATGAGAAAATTAACAAATTTTATTATTATAAGACTAACCCTCACATTCTACGCAGTGCTAAAATAAGCAGATATCCAAGATTTATATGCAGCGAGTAAGCAAACCCGGAAATAGTATCAAAACTATTTACCTATGGATTTATTGACAAACTAGTAGTAGATGAAAATATGAGTAATATTGCCAAATTACCAAGCATCATTGTGGAATCCACAAGACTGATGATGGAATCATTTGGAAAATGGATATATGGAATACATGTATTTGACGCATCCTCAGATCTAACTGGTAAACCAATTGTAATATGTCAGATATTTAAAACAGGGAAAAACAATACTATCAGTGGAGATGATGAGAACTTGAACAAGAAAATCCCTTGCACTTTGGGAAAATTTCAGGAATGGTTAAGTGCAAAAAGAACATTTGGATTACTCACATTGAAAACAAGAATAGAAGACATGCTAAGAGCAAAAAAGGCATGTATAATTGGAGATTCAAAAGGAGGAGAAGTAGAGGACATTATCACCTTATACTATGACAATGACATCATGACACAGGATACCACAAGATTAAATGAAATGCATGAAAAAATCATCAACATGAGATACAGACATGCAAAAGAAACCATCGAACAATATCAAAGGATAGTTGGACAAAATAAAAGACCTGTAATAAATATCAGGCCTACTATTACCACCAATGTAACAAAAAAGGAAGAAAATTCTTATCCTTTTGCATAAGGATCTAATTTTTTACTTGAACAAAGGGATCATGTAGCTTTGCTACTTGAAACCCAACTGGATAGGGAGCCTGTAGCTTTCGCTACTTGCAGCCCAAATGAATATTTTGAATAGGGAGCCTGTAGTTTTTACTACTTGCAGCCCAAATGAATATTTTGAATAGGGAGCCTGTAGTTTTTACTACTTGCAGCCCAAATGAATATTTTGAATAGGGAGTCTGTAGTTTTTACTACTTGCAGCCCAAAAATGAATACTTTGAACAGGGAGCCTGTAGTTTTCACTACTTGCAGCCCAATTTTGATTACCATGAAAAAGATTACGACAAAACAAAAAGAAGATCTGGTGAAAAACCAACTCAGCCAGAAGCGAGATACTGTCAAAAAGAGACACCTGGAAAGCAGAAGGCATTATCAGAAGAAAACATATCAAAACAAACACTTGGAAAAGCAAAAGGGAAAAAGACAAACAACTTTTGAAAAGCAGCAGACAAACTGTAGTACTTTAGACTTTTGAAAAGCAACTACTATTTACTTTACGACTTTAGAAAAGGAATTATCAGCCGAGGTCATCTATAGAAGGAGCCTCTTGTAACCTGATTACACATTCGAAAACTTTCTATACAATTCCTTACTTGTGAATCTCTATGCCTAGCTAAACTCCCTCTCTAGTCTATAATCAAGATCAATGGTAATACCATAATACCAAAGATAAGAACACTTTGAAAGATTATAATTATAACCATATTAGTCTACAAACTTGTACCTTAGCAAGAGATTTAGCGGATATTCTATTGAGAACTCTCAGGCACCCAGGCTAATCATCCCGCAAATTCGTGGAAGAAGAAGGGAAGCAGAGCCAAGGATAAGGTTGAGATCTCCGGTGATCTGAAATTCTGATTAAGAGGTATGATTTCTAGACTATGTGTTTTAATTATGATCTTGATAAATGTTAATCTCTGCAATTATGATATTCATATTGGTTAAAGATTATAGTCTTTTATTAAAAAATGAATTTTGAGTTGATACTCTCCGTCTCCCTACTACATGCTTATTATTTGATAAACTTTATCAACGTACCATCTATTATTACTACCCTCTTCAGGGTTATTAGATGATGAAAAGATCCGCCCGGAAAATACTCATTTAAGAGGAAGTGTACTCAAGACTCAAACCTAAGACCTCTAATTAAAAGTGAAAAGATTATATCCATCCCACTTTATTGACTTTATTAATTTTACTTGAGCATCAATATAGCGGACGACTTTTAATGGCTAAACATCATTGTCAATCAAAACACAAAAATATAAGTCATTCATAAATGTCACATGAGTAAAAACAAAATATTACACAAATTTATCTATGGAGCCTATATGAACTATGAATCAATAGAATGAAGTTATGGGTTTACCCTGATCATACAGAAAAATGAAAACGACTAGCATGCACCCACGATCCAAAAGTGGGCTCACCAAATATAGAGATAGAGCAGGACCCAAACTAGGACACTGGCCGTTCTGTGTTCGCCCTACCTACACAGGACCCAAACTAGTAATGAGGTCTCTTATGAGTTACGACTGGATGAAACACTGACAAATTGACGAGTTTCTATTATGTACTATGAGGTTAAAATATTCTTTTTGAAAAATAGGGAAACATCATTATATTTAAAAGTCGAAAACATTAACAAAAAAAGAAGAGTTTCTGAAATATAAAATAAATCCAAATATGTAAAACTCACTGTCTTATCAAGAAAAAAATTTCATTTCCTAATTAAAAATTTCAAAAGATCCAATTTTCAATTGATGGGTGAACAAAAAAATTCGACAAAAATGTCTATCCTCTTCTTTAAATTTCACAAAAAATAAATGCATAGACAAATTATTTATTATTTTAGTTTATCTTTAATAATGATAATTTAATACATTAGTTACGGAAATACCTTATAGGGGTGTAAGTGTGATATAGAATTTAATATAATTAAACCTTTTTTTAAAAAAAAAAAAGGACATGATGTAGCCATCAGTAAAAAATAAACAAAAAGACTCAAATTTAAATAAATGACCCGAAATAATTCTTACATCCAAAATAAAAACAAATTCACCAAACTCTATTTTCTCACTTTCTCTTTCTTTTCCCTCTCACTAGATAATAGTTTGGGCTGCATAGTTGCAGTCATCCTTAGGGAAAATCTAAGGCTCTGATAAGATCAAGAGAGGGTCATTGTTCTTAAATTTGTGCAAATGAGAATGGTGTACGTCCGACTAGTCAAATAATATTACTAAGTTCTTAGGGATAACTGAATTTTATTTTCCAATATACACAAAATAATTTTATTTTCAGAAACAATATTTTTCTGATCCAAAAATGAAAAATCAAACTTGATTTAAATCTGGGTTTGGAGTTTTGCATTATCTGTCATTGTTTCTAGTGAGAACTCAACTCAAGTGGTTATAATAAAAGGAATATTGAGTAATATTATCTTGAGAATTAGAGAGATATTAGAGGTGATTGTTTTGTTTTTAGTTTTACATATTTCCTGGGTTACTTGAATTTAAATTTGAGAGGCGATGGGAAGTTGGAGATGATCTATGAGATGAAGCATAGGAGCATTTGAGTTGGGGGTGTTCATTTTTTCGATAATCCTTGATTGCGTATAAATAGTGTATAATAACTGTATAATATGTGTATCATTAGTATGTACACATTATACACTGTATACATTGATTATATATTTATTATACATAAATTATATAATAATGATATATTTTTCCTACATATTCTATACAACAAAGATACATATTTTATACAATAATGATATAATTTTTTGTACACATACTTAGGGCAACATATTCTATACATATATAGTATTGATACATATTTTATATAACAATGATACAATTTCTATACACATACTGTAGGGATATCTATACACAGTATTGATACATATTTTATACAACAATGATACAATTTCTATACACATGATGTAGGGATACATATGCTATACATGAATGATACATTTTTCATATATATACAATAGTGATACATATTCTACACTACAACGATACAATTTCTACACGTATGCTGGGGGAAAAGAGATAGTGAGAATGTGTGGTAAGGTGATGTAAGGATTGGAAGAAGAGAGACTAGGGTTTTGGGTTTTGGAGGTTTGAGTTGTATAAAAAAGAGTATCATTGATAAACTATTACATTATCAGAGAAGGTTCAAATTTTCAAAATGTTTAGTTTATTAACATTTTTACCACGCTTCTATTTAATATACAATAAAGAAATCAACAAATAGAGCTTAAGCTTAATTTTGATATTTTTTATATCATATTTATCAAATTCTAAAAGTAATTATACAAAAACTGAATCATATTTTAGATACATATAACTTTTATTTTCATTTGCAAATAAAAATATATTTTCTATTAATTTAAATTTTGATAAATAAGTTAGTGACTTTAGTATGTTTCTTATATTATTTCTTGTTGTAATCTAATTATATAATTATTTTTTATATTTTATTAATCTAAAATATTTTCATTTTTGTATTTTATTTTTATCTTTACAAAAGGAAGAGGAAGACAAAAATAAACAAAGACCAAAAAATGAATAAGATAAACTAAATAATAAAAAAAAATTAAGAGGACATAAACAAAATAACAAAACACAAAGACAACTAAGATATTGATGGAAAATAAGAGACAAACGGTTGTCAAAAACTTAAAAAGGAGACTAGAAAATGGGTTGCATTAGTTTAGAACTACAAAATGGGTTTTGGAGAAACTTGGATCATTGTGTGTCAGTAATTTCACCTGATGACTAATTATGTCCTTACCCTTTTTTTAAAGAATAACCTATATATACATAAGAATAAGATATATTTATAAAATATGATGATACTTTTCTGTTTACAAAACATATACGAAATTTTTGCTCAAGTTATTTTTAAAATATATAAATGTTTTAATGTTTTTCTAAAAATAAATTTTCTTAATTTTTTTTTCAAAAAATAAATTTTTTCGCTCGACTTAAAAAAGATTGCTCAAAATTTTGTGTATGAAAAATGTATGAAATGTGTATATCTCGCTCAAGTCTTATAAAATTCAACCAAAATATAGTGAATGAAATGTGTATATCTCGTTTAAGGCTTTAAAAGTTTAACTCAAAATTTTTTGTATGAAAACAGTATGAAATATGTATATCTCTCTCAAGTCTTATAATTTCACCCACATTTATTGTGTATAAAGTTCATGTTAGGTTTCTGAAAATTAATACAACTACAACAACATTGTATACAACTTTTATACAATATTCAAGGCTTAAAAAATTCACTCACAATTTTGTAACTGTATTAAAAATTTCGCTCACAATTTTGTGTATGAAAACTGTATAACAAATTTCGCTCACATATACACATTTTTCATACCGTTTTCATACACAAACATTTGAGTGAATTTTTTACGCTTTGAGCGAAAAAAATATATTAAAAGAATTTTTAAAAATAATAAAATATTTTTTAAAACATAATTCTTTTTAAAAAAGTATGAAAAATGAAAATCCGTTATATTTTTAAAATTTGTTTTTATATTTGTAAATAAGGAAAAGTATCGTTACAACTGTTGTTATATTTGTAAATAAGGAAAAGTATTGTTATGTTTTGTAACATAGAGTGTTAAAGTAGTAATATTATGTCATTACGGGCTGTACTGCGGATCTTTTCATCATCTATATACCCCTAAAGGCTAGAACATAGACGGTAATATGTTTAATCAAACTTTTTTCAGAGTTAATCATATAATAAGCATGTAATCGGGTAGGTAATCTTAAGGGTATTCTTAAGTTCATCATCATTTTTTATAATCAAGTCTATAATCCTTTATCAAACATTCAAACATCAACAGTATAATCTCTATCAATCGTCGGAAAGTATAATCATAATCTAATATCAACGTCTAAGCAGCATAACAACAAGATAATATACTTATCAAAATCATAATTAGAAACACATGGTTTAAGCACATACCTTTTAGTAGATAATCAGATCACCGAAGTAGCCTCTACCCTCCTTTGGCCTGTATTTCCCCTTTGCCTTCCGCCGCGGGTACTCTTTCGCCTGGGAGCTTGGGAGTCAGTTACGGGTATCCTCTGATCGTCTTCCTGCCGGTGTTGTGCTCCTACCAATATGGTTCTAATCATAAGTTCTCAAAGTATTTAATTTATGTTCTTATTATACTCTTGGTTGATATAAGATTAATCTTAAGGTGTTCTTGGATGATATTCGATTAATCTTCTGATGTTCTTGGATGACTTTTGGATTATAGAATAAAGGGTGATTTAGCTAAACATTGAGAGAGAATGTGTATTTTCAAATGTATCTTCTATTTCCGAATTTTTCGAATGATCCTTCATCTTTACAAGAGGCTCCTTATATAGATAACCTCGGCTATTCACTATTCATTGCTTTTTTAAAAGTAAACAGTATTACTTTTCAAAAGTCGTAAAGTAAACTGTAATCAAATAGTCTTAGACAAAATACTTTTTCAAAAAGTCATAAAGGCTACAGTGCCTTGTCTGCTACTTTCCGTAAAGCTGTTTTGTCATTATACGGCTATTCTTCGGTGTTGTCTATTCTGTCATTTTCAATTGTCTATTCTTATCGGGCGGCTTTCCTGTTTGGTACTTTCCAGCAGTCCGGCTATGCTTCTTCTGAAAATTGTCTTAATAGTGACTTGATAATCATGTGGGCCGTAAGGCCATATTCTGTTTGGGCACTAAGGCCTCTTTTGTTTGGGCTTTCTATAGTTTAAACTACATTGAGCCTTATTCTTTTGACCGTAAGACCTCTTCTCCGTGTTACCGGTTTTTAATCTTTTTTGGATCCATATGATCTCTTTTGTTTGGGCTTTACCATAGTTTAAACCATGTTATGCCATATTCTTTTGGGTCAATTTGGACCTCTTTTCTGGGTTACCAGTTTAATAATAATCTTTGGGCCATAAGGCCATAATCTTTTTGGGTCCTGAGGACCTCTTTTTCTGGGTTACAAGTAGTAAACTACATGCTCCCTGTCATGATAATCTTTTTGGGCTTTACCGTAGTATAAAAGACTACGTTCGGCCATAATCCGGTTTGGGCCATAAGCCTCTTTTTAGGTTTCAAATAGATAAATCTAAATGATACCTTTAATAATCTTTTTGGGCTGTTAAGCCATAATCATTTTGGGCTGTGAAGCCATAATCTTTTCAGGCCATAAGGCCTTTTTCGCCAGGGTTTACATAGTACCTGCAAAAATAATCAGTTTTCCCTCCTTATTCAAAAGGATCAGGACTCTGTTCTTTTTTAATACTCACAATGGACGTTGATGCCGTCTCTGTTCTAATCACTGGTCGCTTTTTTTGTTCAGTCATATTCTTGTAATAGCGTATGGTCTCCTCAGCATGGGTATGTTTGAGATTGGTAATCTTATCTAATAAAAGAGTTAATTCTGTAGTCTCTTTTACTTCGATATCATTATCATAGAAAAGTGTCATGATTTCTTCAACATCTCCTCCTTTAGAGGATCCTATCACATTTGTTTTCCTGTTTCGTAGCATATCCTCTATTCTTGATTTTAGTGTCATTAAACCAAATACTCTTTTTGTACTCATCCAGTCTTGGAATTTCTCCAATGTACATGGTATTTTCATGTTTAAGTTCTTGTCTTCGCCGTTGATGACGATGTTTCTTCCTGTCTTAAAGATTTGGCATATAACAATAGGCTTACCTTTTAAATCTGTAGAAGCATCTAAAATCTGTATTCCATAAATCCCTCTGCCAAAGGATTCCATCATCAACTCTGTTGATCTTGTAATGATCTGTGGTAATCTTGTTAGGTTGTTCATCTTCTCATATGTAATAATCTTGTCGATAAATCCATATGTAAATACTCTTTCCACAATGTTAGGATTTGCTCGTTCACTGCAGATAAACCTCGGATATTTACTCATTTTTGCACTGCGTACAATATCAGGGTTAGTCTTATAATCATAAAATTTGTTAATCTTTTCATAAGCATTAATCACTTCAGGTCTGTACTTCAAATTGTCTGCCATGGATACCGTTGATGAAGTTGTAGGTATTGCTGATGGCATATTTGCAAGTTTAGACGAGAATGGCACAAAGGTTTTCTGTTATAGTGTGGTATGGTAATCGGTGCTTTTTGTGAGGTTTCCTTTTGTAAGTCTTTGAATTTGGTAAAATCTTTAATAGCTTCTGCTAATTTTCCGATGGTTTGAGTATTTTCCTGTAATTTGGTAATCAGTATTTCATTTGTCTTGATAATCTCTTGCATAGCCTTGACTATGTATTCTTCAAAGTCTTCGCTGTTAATTGACATTATATATGCTAAGAAAATCAGCTAAAACATTTTTAGTTCCAGATATATTCTTAACAATAAAATCATAACAACAGAAGAACGATTGCCATTTTCTTCTTTTATTCAATTCTGGTAAAGGATCTATTCTGTTTGTAATAAACGCCTTCACCTGAGTATTATCTGTTCTAACAATGAATTTTACTGGTAGTAAATGGTAATGAAATCTTTTAATTCCAAATTTTACTGCCAATAATTCTTTTTCATTTATATGATAATTCTTTTCATTTGGTTTCCATGTTCCTCCTCCGTATCCACAAATTAACATTTTTTTCTTTATCAACATCTTCTTTATCATATGCTATTAGGACTGCTCCCCATCCTACGTCACTAGCATCTGTAAAGAGTTCTAATTGATCTTGGTCTGTTGGTACTCTGTGTTTTGGTAATGATTTTACCTTTTCCTTAATCTTGTTAATTGCCTGGGTATGCTCTTCTTTCCATTCAAAGGTTACGTCTTTTTTAATCAAATCTTGCAGTGGCTTTCTCAGATATGGTAGATCTTTTATATGATCTGCTGCATAATTGATCACTCCAAGAAACTGCCGCACTTCTCTTTTATTTTCCAACTTCTCTTTAAAGTTTTTAATCTTTATTACAACATGTTCTTGCAATTGTATTCCCTCGCTATCTACAATGTAGCCTAGGAATTCAATAGTATTCTTGAATATTTCAGATTTCTTTTCTGATAATAGTATTCCGTGTTGATTTATTGTTTCTATAAATTGTTCTACATGTTTAATATGATATTCTAGGTTGCTGCTGTAAACTAATATATCATCCACATATATGATACAGAAGTCTGCAAGCTTTCTAAACACTTGATACATTCTTCTCTGAAAGATTTGTGGGGCATTTTTTAATCCCATTGGTAATACATTCCATTCATAGTGTCCTTGCGGAGCACTGAATGTTGTTAATGCTCTAGAGTCATTAGTTAGCTTGATCTGCCAAAATCCACTTTTACAGTCGAATTTGCTAAACCATTTTTTATTTCCTAATCTGTTAATAAGGTTCCTTTTATAGGGTAAAAAGTATCCATCAAAAATAGTCTTCTTATTCAGTTCTCGATAGTCAATTACTAATCTGGCTTTTCCTCGTTTTAGCTCATTGTGTTTTCTCACTAAAAAGGCTGGGCTACTATGAGGACTTTTACTCTCTCTTATCACTTTCATTTCTAGTAATTCTTTAATTTGAATTTCAAACTCTTGTTGATCTGTTGGTTTATATCTTATTGGTTTTGTTCTGACTAAATCACTTGGATCTATCAGTTTTATCTCTCCGTATATCTTTTCCTTTTCCCATAGTTGCATCGGATTTTCTCCGAAGTTTCCTTTTAACATACCTAAGTATTTTTCTTTTAATAACTCCAAATTACTATTTCTCTCCATTTTAATTGTACATAATCTTATGGTATTCACTGGTAATATTCTTTTTAATATTATCCACTTATCACATGGTGATTGTAAACTAAACGTGCTTTTGTTTATAACTTGTGTTTTAAAGTAATCTAGGAAGTTATTTCCTAATAAAACCTGTTGTTTCATGTTGTCTAATTGATATACTATTGGTAATCTGAAAATAGTTTTTCCTAATACAATTCTCATATTTTCTGCTATTATATCTAATTCTTTGGACTGTTCATTAAATCCTGATACCTTAGCTCTATGTATTTTAGACCTTTTCCATCTGTGAGATTCTAAAACATCTTTTCTGGCTAGACATATATCTGCTCCACTATCAATAAATATCTTTTGTTTTATCATCTTATTTGGTTTATATTCTATGTGGGCTTCTATATGGATTGCTACCATTTAGTCGGGTTCATCCAATCTTCTGTTGAGTTCTACATCATGTTCGTATTCTTGTACTTTCCTGCCTAGTCTCTTCATTTCTCATTGACTCTTCTATGAGTCTTGCAATTTCTATCTATTTCCAATGTATTTTGTTCATTTCTGCTCTTATTCCTGATAATCTTTTGGTAATCTTTTTGTACCTATCATTGTAATACATACTCCCTGTTTCGTTAACTGCTTAAGTTATAATCAGTTTTTGTCTAGTATACTCTTCGCATTGTATCCAGTATTCTCTTTCTCTTATTAGTACTCTTTTCTGTCTTTCTAATGTATTCATTTTACTCAGAACTATCTTCACTAACTGATTGCTGGTTGATATAACTTACTTTTCCTGTTTCTGATTCTTCATCTGTCTCACTAACATAAAAATCCTCTTAATCATACCACTTGTTATTATCTTCTTTAATCTGCTGTAAACTCATTATAAATTGTTCTGTATTTATGTATTTTACTCCTTTTTTCTTTAACTTTGGGCACTTATTTGCATAGTGTCCTTTTTCGTTGCAATTCCAGCATTTACATTCTTTAACCTTTTGTTCTTTAGTTTTAGTCTTGTCTGCTTCTATGGGGTTTACGTTTCTTCTTTTTCTAAATTTTCTTTTATATCTAAATTTATTCCTAGTAATCTGGATTATTTATGTATCTTCTAAATCTCTTTTTCTTATAGGACTTATAATAAGGTCTTTTCTTATACTTTTTATATTTCCTATCTTTGTAGTCTCTTTCATACTTATCCTTGTATTTTCTATGTTTTTTATGTTTTCTATACTTCTTTTCTTTTCTATTATCATCGCATCCAAATATTAATCTTCTTTCAGTAAATCCACATATTTCTTTTAATCCTATCTTTTTATCTTTTTTAATCTTTTGCTGTAATCGATATTCTTCGCATTTCCTCATTAGATATGCTCTTAGAACTCGTATTCTTTCTCCTAGGGTGTTTTCCTTTGGTTCTAACTTGACATATTCTTTGGATATTTCAATATTATATGGTACGGGTAAATGATCGTAGTATAGCTGTTGATAAATTATTCCTTCTTCTGGTAAGAATCTAGCTTCTTAAAAGAACTTACTAAAGCTAATCGTATATTCTAGTAGTTTATTTATCTTACAACATTTCATATTATTCAGGTTCATAATAATCTCAGTTTTTCTTTCAGCTAGTACATTTTCCCTAGCCACTAACCATTTTTCACCTAAGAATTCTCTTTTTAACAGTAAATCAAATATCATTAACATTGATTTTCAATCTGTTGCATAGCTTAATACTTCACCTCTTAGCTGATATGCTATTGATTCTATCCAGTATGCTGCTTTTCCAATTAGAGTTTTTGATATTAAGTCATACATGTAGTCTAAGTTTTCTGTTTGCGTGCTATTCATTAATGCTATATACATTCCTAAATTCCAGTCTGTTATTCTTCTTCCTACTTCTTGTTCATCATAAACATTGTCTAAATCTAAAAAGTATCCATTATAATTTACTCCTTGGGTCATTGATCCTACAAATTCTTTAAATTCAGCCTGTTGTCCTACAGGTATATGGTCTGGTAATCTTGTATTTCTTCTGGTTATTACTTCCAGATTGGGGTCTACTAATTGTTCCTCTGGATAATCATCTGCATCTTCATTGATTATGTTTTCTGATTCAATTTCGGTTTCTACCTGTCCATTATAATCATCTTCTATATCACTGTCTGGTTCATCTTCTATTATAGCATTTACTCTTTTCATTTTTTGTAAAGCTTCTATAATTTGGCTATTCTCTTTTACTATTTCTGTGTTCTCAGAATTTTCTTCTTCTATAAATTCTACTACCTGCAATTCTTGGCTTGGTTGTCCATTCTTATCTTCATCTGTGCTACTACTGCTCGAGTTAGTTTCATCACTTATTCTTAACTTTCGTAATTTCTTTTTTCCTTTTAATTCTCCTAATTGTTCTCTTAGGATTTGTATTTCCTCTCTGAGTTCTAATAATTCTTGTTTTACTTCTCTTAATTCTTTTTTTGTTTCTTTTAGTTCTACCTTAGTTTCTTTTAGAATAGTTTTCGTATCCCTATGTTTTCTTTTATATTTTTTATATTTGTCATACCATTCTGCGTTATCACTTGATTTTAAATTTAGATTTTCTATCTTTAATTCATTGATATGTTGTTCTTGTTTATCTAACCTTAGATTTAGGTATTCGTAAGTTGATTTTTCTATCTTCTTTATGGGTATCTCTACTTCTTTCAATTTTTCTTCTTTTACAGGTTTAGATCTTATTGGCTCGTATTTATATCTTTTTTTTTCTATAATATCTTTACCGTGAGTTCTTAAAAATGTAATCGCACTAGGTTCCATTAGAATTTTCCTTCTTTATTCAGCTTCGTTAATCCGTCTAAAGTTTTTATTACATCTTTTGGTAGTTTTGGTTTTATCTTACTTATATCTACCATTATAGGTATTTTACCTCTTCTCCATGCATCTATTAGGTTTTCTCTTATCTCATCCATTAGTAGTAAAATGCTTTTCATTTTCTCTTTTAATATTATTTCTTCCCATAGTGCCTCTAATTTATCGCTAGGATTAGTCAGGATTGTTTATTCGTTGTTTCCATCCGTTACTCATGTCTATCCATATCTTACTAAACTTTTCGCATTGTTTTTCCAACTGTTCTATGTCTTTTTCTAACTTCATTTCTTTTGCGCTGTATTCTAAGTATTTTAACTGGGAATATATTTCTCCTGATAAGGCCGTCTTTATAGTCTTTAATTTATGTTTTTTCTTTATTATTTTCAATTGTACGTTCATATTTTATTGATGAATCTGGTTTTACCTTGATCATTAATTTCTATTCCGTTATTGTTTATCTTGTAGTTTATCATAGTCAAAAAATCACTTCCTAATAATAATTCATTTAAGCTATCATATTCTATTACTCCTATATTAATTTTATATTCTAGGTCTTGAATCTTGAATCTTAAATTTACACTCTTAGTAATTATTATTTCTCTTTCATTTTCTGGGTAATTATAAGTTTGTGGTTCTATTATACTATACTCGTTTTCGTTTATCTTGCTTATATGTATAAAACTTTTAATTGCTCCAGTATTTATTTCGGCTATTCCGTCCATAGTTATCCTATTTTTGAATATTATAACCTTGATTTTCAATCTGTTACAGTCTATGTTTATTACGTCAATAGTTCTAGGTTCTATTCAGGGTAAACTATGTAATTCTTCTCCAGTTATACTCGGTCTTGATCCTTCTACTCTCGAAATTAATCTTTTTGAAGGTGAAAATGTTCTGGTTTTAAAATCCATGAATATTTCCTCTGGTATAGTAATCTTAGAATTTTCCTTATGCTCTATTACCCCTAAAGGCTAGAACATAGATGGTAACTCTCTGTTTAATCAAACTTTTTTCAGAGTTAATCATATAATAAGCATGTAATCGGGTAGGTAATCTTAAAGTAGTAATATTATGTCATTTTCCCTTTTCTTTTTACCTTCAATGTTTTGAAGGACGCCTTTCTTGGGAAGCAACACCGGCTGGAGGCCCAAACTAGTGGGCCTAATTAGTTTAGAGAGAAAGCCCAAAACTAAGTTAGTGGGCCTAATTAGTGTAGAGAGAAAGCCCAAAACTAGGTAGAGAGAACAAAATGTCAAATTTTCTGTGGCTACTGGGATTCTAACCAAGTGTCCACGGCCACAACATGGAATTCTCACCACTAAACTACAGCTACATTGAAATTGTTTAAGGCAATCTAAATTAAATACTAACCCATTCTAAGAGATTACTCCTCTATTGTTCAGGCTTCATAGTTGGGAGTATGGCTGGTCAGTGGGTCGGGTCGGCCCGGTCCCGCCCCGAACCCGACTATTTAAAATGAAAAATCGCTGTAACGGGACTCAAACCGGGACGGGACATGGTCCCGTCCCGCGGCCCCAGCCCGCCGATCCCGACCCGATCCCGATCCCGCCCGAAACTCCCCTTTTGCAAAAATTCGTTGCAGCAACGGCCATTTTAGATTTTGGCCGTTGTGCAACGGCCATTTTTGGCCTCCCCAACCCCCCTACCCCTTAATATTTATTTTTAACTCATAAGTTATTATATTTACACTTTAACCCAATTTTTCAACTATAAATACCTCATTTTCTCTTCATCTTTCTCACAAATAGTCCTACAATCTCTCAATACTCAATCTATCTCTCTCTCTACAAATCTACATTGTCTACTAAATATTCAATTTAATTTATTCATTTGGGAGTGAAGTTGGCAACTAGCTGGAGGATCGTCCATCAAACAAAGTTTCAATTTTCAACCTCTCGATTACACGTCGACGTTACGTCGACGTTTGGTACATTCGTTCATTCATTAAATTATTATTGTATGTTTATTTTATTTAGCGCACTTAATTTTATTTACTTTAATTATTTATTAGTATAATTATAAATTTATAATTGAAGGATTTAAACGTATGCTTACGGGTAGGGGCCATGCTTCTTCTAGCAGGGGCAACAAGGGCAAGGGTCCTATTTCTAGACAGAATCCTATTCCTACACAGGATGATTTTGTTGATACTGAACATTTTCCTACAATACCATTAGATTTAGACGAGGAGCTATTTTCTGGAACTCAAGAAGACTTTAATTTAGACGATGATCTAGATGATACACCCACTAATGTAGATGACAACACACCCACTAGTGCACCTTCAACTGAAAAGCCTCATATTCCCCCTAGTATGAGACGAGGTCCAGCAAAACGACCATTAAAATCAGATGCATGGATATTTTTTGATAGGGACGAGGTCCAGCAAAACGACCATTAACCGCATTGATACCACATTTCTTGATGTATAACACTTTTTAGTTGTTACCTCATGGATATTACTTCATCTCTTTCTTCTTGAATCTTTTGATATGTATCTGGTTTAAAACTTAATGTTTGACTGGTTCCTCCTTCATAAGTATTCATTTGATAATAAAGATCTTTAGGTTCTAATTCACTCTGTTTTTCTCTATCCATATTTCAGTAAATCAATGTATCGATACTGTTCTTGTATAATTTCTTTTAGCTCTCTAATTTCATTTTCACTGCTTATCTCTTTTGCTAAGTTCTGCTCTCTTATTTTTTCGATTTCTTCTTCTTTTTGCCTAATTCTTTCTTCTCTTAGGACTGATAAGTTTCTTAAAAACGTTATTTTTTCTTCCTGTTTATTTACTGTTATATGATTTTCTAGTAACTGTTTTTCCTGTTCTTCAATTATCTCTATTCCAATTCTACAACTTATAATATGTTGGTTTATATCTCTATTATATGTAAGTGGTTTTTCTGCTATTCTTTGTAGCTGTACCTTTTTTTCTTGCTGTTTAATTAATCTGTTTTCATCCATAGTGTTCTAGTTCTATTTTTAAATCCGATTTTATTTCATCTATAAGGTCATTTTGCAGTTCTATTTGCTGTTCTAGTTTTTCTAGTCTTCCATATGCTTGATCATTCTCATCCACTACTTGTTCTATTCGTTCTAATTGTTTATCATTAAATCTTATTTCATAATTTTTCATTTCTGATATCCATTTTATTTGAGCATCTATTATGGTCTTATGGCTGTTTCTATCTTCAATTAAAATCCTTTTTATTCTTTTATGCATCCATAAAATCTGATTTAACATTCTAACTTGTCTAAACGATGGATGTTTTTTTTAAACACTTGTTCTAATTACAAGCTCTGATACCAATTTCTGTACGGTCTGTACTGCGGATCTTTTCATCATCTATATACCCCTAAAGGCTAGAACATAGATGGTAATCTGTTTAATCAAACTTTTTTCAGAGTTAATCATATAATAAGCATGTAATCGGGTAGGTAATCTTAAAGTAGTAATATTATGTCATTTTCCCTTTTCTTTTTACCTTCAATGTTTTGAAGGACGCCTTTCTTGGGAAGCAACACCGGCTGGAGGCCCAAACTAGTGGGCCTAATAGTTTAGAGAGAAAGCCCAAAACTAAGTTAGTGGGCCTAATTAGTGTAGAGAGAAAGCCCAAAACTAGGTAGAGAGAACAAAATGTCAAATTTTCTGTGGCTACTGGGATTCTAACCAAGTGTCCACGGCCACAACATGGAATTCTCACCACTAAACTACAGCTACATTGAAATTGTTTAAGGCAATCTAAATTAAATACTAACCCATTCTAAGAGATTACTCCTCTATTGTTCAGGCTTCATAGTTGGGAGTATGGCTGGTCAGTGGGTCGGGTCGGCCCGGTCCCGCCCCGAACCCGACTATTTAAAATGAAAAATCGCTGTAACGGGACTCAAACCGGGACGGGACATGGTCCCGTCCCGGCCGGCCCCAGGCCCGCCAGTCCCGACCCGATCCCGATCCCGCCCGAAACTCCCCTTTTGCAAAAATTCGTTGCAGCAACGGCCATTTTAGATTTTGGCCGTTGTGCAACGGCCATTTTTGGCCTCCCCAACCCCCCTACCCCTTAATATTTATTTTTAACTCATAAGTTATTATATTTACACTTTAACCCAATTTTTCAACTATAAATACCTCATTTTCTCTTCATCTTTCTCACAAATAGTCCTACAATCTCTCAATACTCAATCTATCTCTCTCTCTACAAATCTACATTGTCTACTAAATATTCAATTTAATTTATTCATTTGGGAGTGAAGTTGGCAACTAGCTGGAGGATCGTCCATCAAACAAAGTTTCAATTTTCAACCTCTCGATTACACGTCGACGTTACGTCGACGTTTGGTACATTCGTTCATTCATTAAATTATTATTGTATGTTTATTTTATTTAGCGCACTTAATTTTATTTACTTTAATTATTTATTAGTATAATTATAAATTTATAATTGAAGGATTTAAACGTATGCTTACGGGTAGGGGCCATGCTTCTTCTAGCAGGGGCAACAAGGGCAAGGGTCCTATTTCTAGACAGAATCCTATTCCACACGGGATGATTTTGTTGATACTGAACATTTTCCTACAATACCATTAGATTTAGACGAGGAGCTATTTTCTGGAACTCAAGAAGACTTTAATTTAGACGATGATCTAGATGATACACCCACTAATGTAGATGACAACACACCCACTAGTGCACCTTCAAGGTCCGAAAAGCCTCATATTCCCCCTAGTATGAGACGAGGTCCTTTGGAGTATCCCACAAAAACGACCATTAAAATGCTATGTAGATGCATGGATATTTTTTGATAGGGACGAGGTGAAACGAACCCAAAACGACCATTAACCGCATTGATACCACATTTCTTGATGTATAACACTTTTTAGTTGTTGCTTTGAACTTTGAGTCTTCATACGATAATTGATGCGCCTTACCGTATTGGCAACCTGCACAAATGGTCTCTGTTCTGACCTCGAATTGAGGAAGACCTTTCAACATAGATTTCTTCATCATCACCTTGAGTTTGTGATAGCTTACATGTCCCAGTCTTGCATGTCACAAATCAGTTGTTTCATTTTTTCGAGTCTTGTTTACATAAGTTGACTCTGCTGACATTACATAGACAGACTCTAAGTGTCGTCCTCTCATCATCGGTGTTCCAGAGATTTTAAGATCTTGATTGATCTTGACATCTTGAGGTCCGAATACGACATGGTGGCCTGATGTCGTTAGTTGCGCTACTGGTAGTAAGTTTTTCTTCATCCCAGGTACATGGTAGACATCCTGGAGTGAAACCTCTTTCGAACTGAATCTCGGCATGATTGTTATTTTTCCGACGTGAGTGATTGGTAGTCTTGAGTTGTTGGTTGTCACCACCACACGACCATATTTGTACTCGGTCATGTTCTGTAGCTTCTTTTTATCTTCTGTCATATGATTTGAGTAGCCAGAGTCGACTATCGAAAACTGCCATAGCTAATTCTTCTTCCTCCGCTGCGAAAGATGCTTCAGCATCCCACTCGTCATTTCTTATCTTTCCTGCATTTGACGTGGCTGCATTGCTTTCTGCAGTGTTCTTCTTGAACCAATAATTTTTAGCCATGTGTCCCCTTTTTCCACAGTTATAACATTTTCCATCAAACTTATTGTTATTCTTTGACTGGCCACCGGTTGTCTTTATTTTGAGCTCCCCCTGATTGGGAGCTTCCATGATGATTATCCTTGTCATCATGTTTTCTAGAATTTCTACTAGCATTTGGTCGGGATCGACCTTTCTTATCACCGCTATAGAGTGCTTCTTCGTCACTCATTAATGAGACTCCAGATATTTGCTTAGCCAACGCTTCTTGGTCAGCTAACAAATTTTCTAATTCAACAAGAGATGGCCAACCTTGTATTGCAGCAATAAAATTTCTATATTCTGGCCTTAATCCATGAATAATAATTCTTCTAATTCTAGCGTCTGGCATGCCAAGAAGCGAGTCTAATGCAGAAATTTCACGACAAAGAGATTTTACCTTGGTAAAGTATTGGTTGATCGTCATGTCGCGTTGTCTGATAGAGAGAAGCTCGTTCTCCAGAAGTTGCAGTCTCGTATCATTCTTCTTGGTGAACAATGTTGCGAAAGTATTCCACGCTTCCTTCGGTGTCTTAGCCGGCCTGATGTGCTCCAACATTTCATCTTCAACTGTGGTCCGAATCGCAAATATGACTTTGTCAGCTCTAATCTTCCATTTCTTCAGAGCGGCTGCATCTTCTGGTTGTGTGACCTCATTGCCACCAACGATCTCCCACAAGTCTTGGCCTTGGAGATATGCCTCCATATGCATCGATCACGTGTTGTAATTCTGATTGTTAAGTTTCTTGATTCCACCGAGCACTTGAAGGTCACCCGTCGTGTCTTGGCTAAAATTCTATTTTTACCAAGAAAGCTTGATTTCGACAACAAGCTCTGTAGTACTAAACCACACACGAACACTCTAAGAACTTTCATCCTAAAGTTCTTCTTTCAACTCTCTAGAACTACTTGAACATTCTAGATTGATTATCCATTGTCTTGGATATTAAGTTGATGATGACTTTTAACAATATCATCTTGCATGCCCTGCTTCTCCAATCTTCTACAAGCACAATCCTATTAAGGTATGTTCGATTCGAAAAATACACCGCAAGTCTTTAATTATGTATTTTGGCAAACTAAGAGTATAAATTTGTAGCCGCTGCATATTTGGTTTTCCCTTTTGACCTTATCTTGATAATCCTTGAAGTCTAGAAATTAGTAAGCATAAAATTTAGTTTGGATGTTTTAACACACTTTTCTCCAAAGATCGGTAGAAAACTCTTATTTGTTTCTGATGAATTTCTTATTTTGGTGTTGTTAGACAGACAATAAAGACTAATGTCATTGGCACGCTAAACATGTTGGGGCTAGCAAAGCACGTTGGGGCAAGGTTAGAAGATTGAAAAGTACACCTTAACCTGATTTATCTGGCTTGTAGGATTCCACTCACATCGACCTCAGAGGTTTATGGTGATCCTCTTGTGCATCCCCAACCTGAGAGCTATTGGGGTAACGTTAACCCAATCGGTACGTGCATCTTAACTCAGGAAATATATGTATATGCATAGAGGCCTAAAAAATTAGATATATGTTGTTTCGTCCATTTTAAATAAGACTTTTCGATTTGATTTAGTATTTTGAGTTAGTATTTGAGCATCTCAGGAAGTATATCCCTAACAATGCAATTTCATTGTGTATAGGAGTTCGGAGCTGCTATGACGAGGGGAAGCGTATGGCAGAGACATTTATGTTCGACTACCATAGACAGCATGGGATTGGTAATCTGTTGTTTCTTCAACTATTTTTCTAGTTGCCTCAACTTTAATCGTTCGTGACGCATTGTATCTGTATACTGGACCAGAAATCCGCATCACTAGAATATTCAATACTTATGGCTCTCGAATGAATATTGATGATGGGCGCGTTGTCAGCAATTTATAGCTCAAGCACTTTGGTAAGTTCTTTTCAATGTCATTACTATGATACTATATTTAGTTACAGTCGTTTCTTGTCTGCTATGATATATTAGATATCGTGCAAATCCTTTCTATACTAATCTCGGCATTAGGTTCATTGGTGATTCTGCAGAAAAATCCAAAATTTCTATCGCCATGGAGAGCCTTTTTCTTTGTGAACATTTGTGTGCCAATAAGACACGACAGAAAAGCCAAAATTGGGCTTCTAGACTTCTGTTTAGTCTTAGTCTTCTTAATCTGTCCGCATTGCATCAATATGGATACATTAATCCATTGGTGACACTCAATGCAACCTCTCGAGATTGGTTCTTCCAATGTCAAGCACTGACACAAACAGATGCATACATTATCACCCGACGCCAGCCTGTGTTATGTTGATAATTATCCTGCTTAAGTATCCTGAACTATTGACTTTATGGAGTATTACTTTTTCTTAGTGAGGAACCGTTAACAGATCAAGCTCCTGGGACACAGACTCGCAGCTTCTGTTATGTCTCTGACATGGTACATCGATTACTTTCTTCTTGGTTTTTTCCTTTTAATGCTCAAATTCTAATGTTTCTTTTTATTTAAATTCTTTTTTCGAAGGTCGATGGGCTCATTCGGCTTATAAGTAGTAAATTAATTTCGAAATTGGTACGACTGGTTCACCCTTTACTCTTTGAAGTTGCAATGAGAGATAATTAGAACCTCCCATTTAAGTGATGCGAAGTAAAGTTGCAGCTAATTTTGATTCAACTTGGTAGCTTCCTCAAGGACATGATCCAGCCATTAGAAACCTTCTGTTCAATCCCACAAGTCCATTTCGTTTGTTTTTGTCTGAATTTGGGTTCCTCTCCTGCAGAACTTTTAAGGCCTTCAAAATATTTGGGTGATCTTCCAGCAGACCAATGGCACTGATATCATAAGCATATCTAGGCACGACAGTCTGAATCCACTGCACCAGAATCCATGTATATATTACCAGCAATCACACAACTCATCGGGAAAAAAAAAATTGCAAGAAAATAACCCAACTAAATTAAACCAAAGAGTGTATACAAACGACGAGAATCAAAATTAACGACTCAGCAATTTCTATTCCTTGAATACGTAACAGAGAATTACATAATCAAGCACAAAATAAAACTAATAACCCTAATCTACAACAGAAACCAAATAGCAAATCTAGCCCCCAAATCCATAAAGTGTCCTTCCCTGCCTTTTGAGCGCATAAACAACATCCATAGCAGTAACAGTCTTTCTCCTAGCATGCTCCGTATAAGTCACAGCATCACGAATCACATTTTCCAAGAAAATCTTAAGAACTCCACGAGTTTCCTCATAAATCAATCCAGAAATACGCTTCACACCACCCCTACGAGCAAGTCTACGAATAGCTGGCTTCGTAATTCCTTGAATATTATCCCTCAATACTTTCCTGTGCCTCTTTGCTCCTCCTTTTCCCAAACCTTTGCCTCCTTTACCTCTTCCAGACATATTTTAAGAGAAATGGTTTTGATTTTTGATTTTTGTTTTGTCATGTTTGATGGTTATATATAGATGATGGTTTGTTGGGGGTTTAAATATTGGCCGTTGAGATCACGTATCGGACGGATGTGAAGGTTGATCTGTGTGAGAGGTGGAAACTGTGTGTGAGTCGTTGATTAGATGGAGATCTACGGCGGGAAGTGATTGTTTTGTGATAGTGTGCGGATTGTGCTTTTTTGGTGAGAAATACGAGGTAGTAGTACATTGTTGGCTTGGTCAGACAATCTATCAATCCTTTTACAGCCTCTAATAATTTGTTTGGGCAACATTTATATTTTTTATATATTTTGAATACTGTAGTAAGTCTGTAAACCTCCGGAGGTCGGACCTCCAACACATGGGGCTACAGTTTAAAATTTTGATAAGTAAGATTTCAACACTATATTAAAGTTTGAAAAGTTCCTCTGGAACCACTCATGAAGTTTGAACTTGTAATGTTCAAAGTCGAGGAATAATTGACGGCAGTAGTAGATTTTGGATTGTAAAACTTTTAAAATATTTTTTTCAATGTATTCATCCTAAAAGGAAATAATATATACACAATATACATTTAAGGTAGAAGAGTAAATCATGCTAATCTTTCTAATTAATCCCTAATAATCTTCTACATAATTAACATAATATTTTTAATTAATATTTTACTACTTACCATATATAAAATGATACTACATTAATACATAATAATAATAATATTTAATAATATTCAAACACTCCCCCGCAATCGAAGCTGGAGGGCGGTGAATGCTGAGATTGTCCCTAAATTCTTCAAATAATATCAGCGGAAGTCCTTTTGTGAAGATATCTGCGATTTGATGTCGCGTTGGGACATGTAGCACTCGCACTTGTCCGCGAGCCGCCTTCTCACGTACAAATGAATATCTAACTCAATATGTGTTAGTGCGTTAATGGTGGATTGGATTCCCTGAGAGATAGATTGCACTAACATTATCACAGTATACTATTGTTGTTGTAGGAATTGGGCAATGAAGTTCAAGTAACAGGTTCCTAATCCAACATGAATCAGATACAACAATGGCCACAGCACGATATTCTGTTTCAGCACTTGAGCGTGATACCGTGGCTTGTCTTTTTTAGGACCATGAGATTAAATTGTCACCAAGGAAGACGCAATACCCGGAGGTGGAGCGTCTTGTGTCCGGACATCCTGCCAAGTCTGCATCAGTGTAAGTGACAAGTTTGGAAACAGAGGACGGGTATAGATGTAATCCATACTCAGAGTGCCCTGAATATATCGCACAATGCGTTTCTGAGCATGCATATGTTCCTCCATTGGATTATGCATGAATAAACACACTTGTTGCACTGCATAGGTAACGTCTGGTCTGGTGAATGTGAGATACTGTAAAGCTCCTGTTAGGTTGTGGTATAGCATTGGATCGGCAAAAGGTTTGCTAGAGATGGCACTCAATTTAGACTTTGTGTCTACTGGAGTTGCCGAAAGTTTGCAGAAAGACATTCCAGCTCGTTCCACGATTTCTGATGCATACTTCTTCTGGGAGAGAAATAATCCACATGTATGTCTTGTCACAGCAATTCCTAGAAAGTAGTGTAGTGGGCCAAGATCTTTCATAGCAAATTCAGAACTAAGCTGTGACATGATACTCTTGTGAAGAGAGTCTGAAGATGTTGTTAGGATAATATCATCCACATATAGAAGAAGATAAGCAGTATGATTACCCTGACGATAAATAAATAGAGAATTATCTGAACGGCTGTGCGAAAAACCCATGTGTGACACAAAATCTGTAAACCGCTTATACCAAGTCATGGGGGCCTGCTTGAGGCCATATAATGATTTATTGAGCAAACACACATGGTTGGGATATTTAGGATCTCTGTATCCCAACGGTTGGTGCATGCATACAGTTTCATTGAGGTGTCCATGTAGGAAGGCATTTTTGACATCCAATTGATGAAGTGGCCATCCTTTTGAGATAGACATGCTGAGAATTATTCTGATAGTTGCTGGTTTGACCACTGGACTGAATATCTCCCCGTAATCTACACCAACATGGTGTGTCTTTCCATCACCTACAAAACGGGTTTTATGCCGCTCAAAAGTTCCATCAGAATTTTCTTTATGGCTGAAAATCCACATAGATCGAATTATATTAGCATTAGATGGATGAGATACTAAATCTCATGTCCTATTTGTAATTAGAGCATGATATTTATCATCCATGGCCATTTTTCAATTCGGGTCTTTTATAGCAGACACTGGGTTAGGCAAAGGTGATTTCGAGACCTGGGTGTGTAGACTATATTTGGTATTGGGTTTGACAATTCCATGTTGAATACGGGTGATCGAACGATTTGTTGGGCCAGTGGACTGGACGCCACTGACCGATGGGTGAGAAATTGATGGTCTAGTGGACTGGTTGTTAGTTGCGGCTGGAATTGGGCCTGTAGCGGTAGCTTGGCCTAAGCTACTGGACCGGGCAGATTGTAAGGCATTGGGACCGGGCCTCGGGACCGAAGGCCCAAGCTGCTGCATTGAAATGTCAGTCAGTTGGGCCATCGATCTTTGGTCCAATGGGCCTGAATTATGGTTTCCAACACTAACAATGGGTACCGAGCTGTGAAAAAAATGTGTTAGATACGAAAACTTATCATCATCCAAAAAAATCATAGGTATGAGTCCCGGTATCATGTATCTTAGCAAATGGAAAAATTGTTTCATCAAAATTTACATAACGACTTATAAATATTCTTTTGGAAGAAATGTCATAACATTGGTAACCGTGATGATTAGTAGGATATCCCAAGAAAACACATGGAGTAGATCGGGCTTGGAGTTTTGTGATTGTGGTGGATGGAAAGAGGGGGTTGCAAAGACACCCAAACACTCTTAAGTGATGATATGAGGGCTCTCGTAAATAAAGCATTTTTAGGGGACTTGGTAAGATATGTTTTTATGAGGAAGGATATTCAACAGGTAAGTGGCCATTTGGAGTGCATGATGCCAAAATACATGGGGAAGTGAAGCATGAGAAAGAGATGTTCTAACATTATTGTTTATGGTTCTAATTTTGCATTCCGCCTTCCCATTTTGTGATGAAGTATGAGGACAAGACAGGCGAAAATTAAGACCATTTGTTTTGAAAAAATCCCAAAACTGTTTATTGTCAAACTCCTTCCCATTGTCACATTGAATGTTTTTTATATCACGTTCAAATTGAGTTCGGATAAATGCTCTAAATGTGATAAAAGTGGAAAACACTTGTGATTTTTTTGACAAAGGGAATGTCCACAAATAATTAGAGTAGTCATCAAGTATGAGCAAATAATATCTATGACCAGAAGAACTCAAAACGGGTGATGAAGTATAATATCAAAACTCAAAACATGTTTACCAAGTGTGGTGATGTCCAAATATCACAATGTATAATATCAAATGACAAAAGGGTGCATGAAGTAGAGGAAATAAATGGAAACTTAACATGTTTACCAAGTGTCATTCTTGCACACTTGGTAAACATGTTAAGTCAACATTTGGGACATCCAACTTTGTGATTTCCGCGATTTCCACCCTTATTTTTATTGTTATTACGTCCTTTTTGTCCCTTATTTTGTTGAGAATGGTCAAAAAAGTTACCATCATTTGAAGAAGTGGCAATCATGGCCAAATTTGAAGTAATTTGGGCCTTTTTCACCAAGCCTGTCTCTTCAAACACAAGCATGAACCTTGCATGATAAAATTGTGGTAGAGGATTACTTTGACGGATTAGAGTTCTCATGCCGCTATACGCATCGGTGAGACCGGCGACCAATTGCAAGTCTAACCGGTTATTAGTAACCGGTGAACCAACGTTTCTTAATTGATCTGCCAACACTTTGAGTCGTTGACAATATGTAGAAACATTAGGAAAATCCGGCATGTCAATGGTTGAGAACTCATGTTCCAATGTAACAACGCGAGAGTTTTGGTAATCTTGAAAGATATCTCACAAGCGTTCCCAAGCCGCCATGGCTGTTGAATCCGGTTCCATTATCGTATGCAACAAGTCAGTGGAGATTGTTGCATAGATCCAACCAAGGACTGTGGCATCAACTATATCCCACAATTCCTTGTATGCATAAGTTGTTACGTCTTTCTCCTTCCATCTTTCAGATGAATTATATGATGAAGAACTTTGTGAGCACGACAACATATTTTGAATGATTCCGCCCAAGTCGCATAATGAACGGTTTCCATTTCTAGTTTGATGGAAACATGTGTTCTGATGTTTGAGACAGCAAGGGCAGGGTGAAAAGATGATTTGGATTCAAACATAATTGGTTGTGATGGAGGATAATCAATAATGGAGTAAGAAGAAAAAAATGAAAATTTTCGGCCAACTAGGGTTCTAGGGAGGAAGAGGACCGAAAATTTGGAAGAAAATAAAACTATTTTGGATCTTTCCTTAAGCTCTTGATACCATGTAAAAATTTGAAAATATTTTGCTCAATGTATTCATCCTAAAAGGGAACAATATATTAGGGGTGAGCACGGGTACAGGGTACCCAGATACCCGACCGGAACCGATACTAACGGGTAGGTTCCGGGTAGATATATTATAATAACGGGTAGGTTCTGGGTATTAAAATTAGGAACCGATTAATATCGGGTCCGGTTCGGGTTCCGGTAAATAGAAATCGGGTACCCGAACCCGGAACCGATACCCGGACCCTATGAACCTACCCCCATTTAAATTATTTAGTTTTGGGCTTTGGGGCGTTTAAATTTTTGGCCCAGTCTGATTATTTGGCCCAGTCCAGTTAAAAGGTCTTATACGGATATAGTACACACTACGTAGTACGCACTACGCAAGGTCGCCCTAATTTACTTTCTCTTACTTTCCAAATTTTTCATTTTCCAGAGGCGCAGCTCACAGGCTCGCACTACTACGCAGCTCGCCATCGCCAGTCGCCATTACGTAGCTCGCGCCTCGCAGTAGCCTCGCACTCTCAGCCTCTCCTCTCTCTTGTTGTCATTGTTTCTCACTCCAGAAGCTTGACAAAGGTTGCGGTATTGTGCTCGAATTCCTCTCGGTTTTGTTAAAGGTAATGAATAACCCTTAAAGTTGTTGCATAGTGAAGAACATTAGATTTTTGCATGTATTGGCTTAATCAAAACTGAATGAAATAGAACATTAAATAGTTCAGATTTCTGATGATTCAATAGAGAATATTCTGAATTAGTTTGGGTTGATTTTTGTTAGTTTAGATTGAATTAGTTTGGGTTGATTTTCGTATTATAATGTTACTTGTTTTTTATTGTTTTTTATTGTTTGTTGTTAGTATTTGGGTTGATTTCATAATATTTTGATATTTAGAAAATTGAAAAAGCTAGTATTTGGGTTGTTTTTTGTTAGAAAAGCTAGTATTTGAGTTGATATTTCCCTTTTATTGTTTGTTGTTAACTTGTTATGCTCAATTTATTGGAGTTGCTGTTTTGTTTTGTTTTATTTTGATTGTTTTTTTTTTTGGTAGATAGGGCATTGAGGCTACTTGTTATGCTCAATTTATTGGAGTTGCTGTTTTGTTTTGTTTTATTTTGCATAGCACGGCATCCACAACTCGTGCACCATCGAAAAAGAAGGCAACAAAATCTAAGGTTTGGGAGCATTTTGTTAAAGCAATAGATGAGAAAACTGGTAATGTTGTTTCTATTTGTAACTATTGCAATGAAGGCTTAGCTTATAGTGTTAACAATGGTACCTCATCCATGTGGAAACATTTGAGAAGTTGCAAAAAGTATCCTCACAATATTGACAAGAAGCAAAAATTGCTTGGTGGTCATTTTAAAGGTAGTATAAATGGGGATAATGAGCATATGCTTAGCACTTGGAAATATGATAAAGAGTTTTGTAGGCACATGTTGGCTAGGATGATTATTATTGATGAGCAACCATTTAGAACGGTTGAACGTGAAGGTTTTAGGGGTTTTGTGTCGGCATTACAACTTTTATTTAAGCATATTTCAAGATTCACAATTGCTAGGGATTGCATGAAACTTTATATTTGTGAAAACTCATGCTTAAAATATAAGTTGTCATCTCTTAAATCTAGGATTGCTCTCACCACTGACATTTGGACTTCCATTCAAAATTTGAGTTACTTATGTCTTACCGCTCACTTTATTGATGAAAATTGGAATTTGCATAAGCGATTGCTAAACTTTGTTGTTATGCCTAACCATAAAGGTAGGGATATTGGTAAGATGGTAGAAAAATGTATAATTGAGTGGGGAATTAGAGATCGTATATCAACAATTACAATTGATAATGCGAGCTCTAATGATGTGGCAATTGCTTATTTGAAGGACAAGTTAAGAAATACCCTTGTTTTAGGGGGTGAGTTTTTTCATATGAGATGTGCAGCTCATATATTGAATTTGATTGTGAAAGATGGGTTGAGTGAGGTTCGTGAATCAATTAGTCGAATTCGAGTCATGAGTTAAGTATGTTAGGAGTTCCCCAAGTAGAGCACAACAATTCCAAAGTTGTATAACTGAAAAGGGCATAGCTTATAAGGGCTCTGTTTGTCTTGATATTAGTACGAGGTGAAATTCTACATATCTTATGTTAGAAAGTGCTAGTAAGTTCAAACAAGCATTTGTAAGACTTGAAGATGATGATATGGCTTTTGTGACTGAGCTTGATTGTGGTGTCTCGAAAGATGAGGATTGGGAAAATGCATCCTTGTTGTCTTTATTTCTGAGAAATTTCTATGAGGCTACTATTAGAATGTCAGGAACTCTCTATGTGACAACTAACCATTATTTTCATGAAGTTATTAGCATGTTTTCAACATTAACTGAATGTGAAAGCCAAAATAATAATGAAAACCTTAAGGCAATGGCTACAAAAATGAGAGCCAAATTTGACAAGTATTATGGGAGTATTGAGAAAACAAACATGATGGTGTTGATAGCCGTAGTACTAGATCCTCAATATAAGTTGAGATTTCTGAATTGAAGTTGTAGAAGGATTGGTGTTGATGATGCTAAAATAGAATTGATCGTTAGTAAGGTAATGAATGTATTGGAATGTCTTTTTGCATTCTATGACAAAAATCATTCTTCTATGGTTGATTCTAGTGTATTGGATGAGTCTCAAGGCTCTATTGACAGTGTTGGTGGAGAAAATTTTGGTTTTGTTGATCCAGCTTCACTTGTCAAAGATTGGTACCAGGATGACCAAGATGAACTTAGTGGGGATTTAAGATCTGAATTGGAAAGGTACCTTAGTAGTCCTCGTGAGCCCAAAAATGAAACATTTGATTTATTGATGTGGTGGAATGCTGCTTAGTCGACTTACAAGGTTCTCAGTTTGATGGCTAGAGACATCTTAGCTATCCTCGTATCCACGGTAGCCTCGAAATCGACTTTTAGCACATCTGGTCGAGTGCTTGATCAATTTCGCAGCTCTCTAACTCCTAAATTTGTGGAAGATTTGATTTGTTGTCAAGATTGGTTGCGTTCATCTTCAAAATCAATTAGTGTTGAGCAATATATGGATGATGCAGAAAAATATGAGGAATGTAAGTCACTACTCACTAGGTCTTTCTTTATTTTTGTTTTATGGATTTGGGTTATTTAGAATTTTTATTTTTGTGTATTATCTTTTGTCTTGGAATCTCACAATAGTTTCATTTTATTTTTGTAGAGCTTACTTGTGTCACGGAAGACATAATGGTGGATTAGTATGCAAGTGGATGTGTGACATTTATGGGCGTTTCTTTAGAAGATGTATTTTGTTTTATGTTTATTTGGAGTTTTGTAATGTATGCTTCATTTAGTGATTGAGTTGTATCCTGTTCCTCCATTTCGATCCATTGGTTTCGATCCACGGAGACCCATTTCGATTTTCGATCATCGATTTCCTCAATTTTAGGCTCAAAAGCAGATCTGCAATTTCGTAGTTTTGCAATGTTTTCTTCATTTATTCACGGAATACGGATTATGCAGATCCGAAATCGTGGATCGATATTTATGTTAAATGTCACCTTTGGATTATGCGGTGTAATTTTGCAATATTTTCTTCATTTAGTCATTGTGATTGTGTTGTAGTCATTTCAGATTTTCCGTCACCGATTTCCTCAATTTTAGGCTCAAAAGCAGATCTGCAATTTCGGTAGTTTTACAACGTTTTCTTCATTTATTCACTAGAATACTTTGGATTATGCAGATCCGAAATCGTTGATCGATATTTCGTTAAATGTCACTTTGTATTATGCAAAGTGTAGTTTTGGAATGTTTTCTTCATTTAGTGATTGTGTTGTAGTCATTTCATATTTTCCGTCACCGATTTCCTCCATTTTAGATTTAGTCATTGTGTTGTAGTCATTTCGCTTTGCAATGTTTACGGGGTACTCGGAACCCATTTCACGGGTTCGATTTTTCGTCCGTCACTATTTCCTCCATTTCAAATTCGATCACCGATTATGCAGTAGTATTTATGACAAATGTTTTTTACAGTACCGGAACCTATCCGGAACCGCAGTGGTCCGGGTAGGTTCCGGGTAATGATTGCTATGGGTAGGTTCCGGGTAACAGATTTAGGAACCGATCGTTTACTGGGTAGGGTCCGAGTAGTTTAAAAAAGTTAGGGTACCCGGACCCGCTCACCCCTACAATATATACACAATATACATTTAAGGTAGAAGAGTAAATCATGCCCTAATCTTCCTAATCAATCCCTAATAATCCTCTACCTAATTAACATAATATTCTTAATTAACATATTACTATTTATCATATATAAAATGATACTACATTAATACATAATAATAATATTATTTAATAATATTCTAACAAGAATTTTCACTTATGATATTCGAAAAATAAAATGTAAACGTGCAAATAAGTAACAGCATTAGCTCCTGCTTCCGGCTTCAGAGCAGCAGCCGGCGGAGCTTTGTGTGCTACTGGAAAGAAAGTCCGGCTACAGACGATGCTTTGGCATTTTTGGATTATTGAATTTTAGGTAATCCCTAATTCAACCATGTTTTTAAATTTAAAAAAAGTGAAGCTCTTCTAAAATTACATGAAAAAAAAATCAGCAGGAGCTAAAGTTAAAAGATAATGTTGTAGCAGGAATCAAACTTTGGAAGTTGGGGCATTTTGAACACGGTGAATCATTGAGCAAGCATTTTGCACATTATTTAGGGTGTTTCAAATTAATATATCTACAAAACACATAAAATTTATCAGATATATATAGTATAATTTCTTTCGGACCCTGCCGTCCTCCTAAATCCGCCCCTAATTGACGGGATTGAACTTATAATGATTTGAACTCAAAGGATCTTTTATAGAGTTTGAAGTACGTATTACTAGTGAATTAATGATTAAATTTTAAAATAGGTACTATGGCTGAAATAACAACAACAACAACATACCCAGTGCAGTCCCACAACGTGGGGTTTGGGAGGATAGAGTGTACACAGACCTTACCTCTACCTTGGTAGGTAGAGCGGTTGTTTCAGCGAGACCCTCGGCTCAGGACAAGCAAAGCATAAGAAAACAATCAGACCCGGTTAAAAGGTTAAAGTAGTATGAAAAAAAAGGTGCAGTGACAATCGCAGATAAAAGTGATAAACCAAGTTGTGGATCTCGATCCAAAGGTTCTTTCTTGATCTAGCTACAAGGATGGGGGCAGTATGGAAAGAGAAAATGTGGAACCTAATAGAAATTACTACTAGTTGGACCAAAAAAAAGATTTTTTCAAGCGATTGTGTGACTTTTTGTACATTAAAGAACGCATAGCAGAAGAAATAAAACTACAGAGAACTATAAAGCAATACTACACATATTCGTATGATATGTTAAGTGGGCCTATAGTAAGAACACTACAACTACCAGTTTGTAAGTGTAGGTAGGACTACGCCCGACTACCTACTACCCTTCTACCCTAATATGTGTCTTCCACAACCCCCATCTAAGGTCATGTCCTCAGTAATTTGCGTCTGCTCCATATCCCGTCTAATCACCTCTCCCCAATATTTATTCGGCCTACCTCTACCCCTCCTGAACCCGTCCATAGCCAACCTCTCACACTTCCGCACCGGGCATTTGGGTCTCTCCTCCGCACATGTCCAAACCATCTCAACCTCGCTTCCCGCATCTTATCCTCCATCGAGGCCACTCCTACTCCGCCTCAAATAACATCATTTCTAATCATAACCCTCCTTGTATGCCCACACACCCATCTCAGCATCCTCATCTCCGTCACTTTTATCCTTTGGGTGTGCGACGTCTTGACTGGCCAACACTCCACACCATACAACATAGTCTCGGTCTAACCACCACTCTATAGAACTTGCCTTTTAGTTTTGGTGGCACCTTTTTGTCGCACAAGATTCCAGATGCAAGCCTTCATTTCATCCACCCTGCCCCAATACGATGTGTGACATTGTCATCAATCTCTCCATTTTCTTGAATAATTGACCTGAGGTACTTGAAGCTTCCTTTCTTTGGAATGATCTGAGTCTCAAGCCTCACCTCCACGCCTATCTCACGGTCGCTCACGTTGCTGAACTTACATTTCAAGTATTTTGTCTTGGTCCTACTCAGCGTGAACCTATTATGAGTGAAATAGGTATGTGAAATAACAATCATCCATTAGGTACTCTGCCTTGTAGTATATTAGTAAAAACTAAAAAAAATAAAAAGGTAGGTGAAATAATGTAAAAAAGGTTATTTCACCATGATACATCCTTCGGTCAAGCCATGCTATAAATAATGTGGAAAACATTATTTAATATTGATAAATAATATACCGTGATATACTTACCAAACGGTCCGTGATATGCATGGTAAGTATATCACGGTTTGGAGACTATTTTTATACCATATTAATTGTAATTAATTAGCATTGTACACTTACCATAATTGTAGAAGTCTTATACAAATAGAATAGGGTTTTGACAGTAGAATAAGAATAGGATTTTCCATATTGTAAATTGTATATATACTCATTCTTTAATGAAAATAATCAAGGGATTATTTCTTTCATGGTAGCAGAAGTCTAGGTCTAAATTCCTTCCGCAATTTCTCTCGGTTTTCCGCTCTTCCCATCTCGGCCGAGCTGCATCGGAATTTGTGCCCCTCCTCAGATTTCGTGCCAATTTTACCTCATTTATTCCCAAATTTTCATCTCAATCCCTTTGTTCTTTCGTTATGTCTAAGAACGTATTTCATCCTGCCCTTATTGTTTCCACATCGTTATTGTTCTTGAGATGGAAAACGTCATATATGCGACGTGGGTGGAATTGTTCAAAATTCATGCACTCTCTCATCAAGTCCTCCATCACATAATTCCTCCCACTATCCCTCCTCCCGCGAAGGATCCTCAGTTATGGATTACTCTTGATACTACCGTCCTTCAGTGGATTTACTCCACTATTTCAACCGACCTCTTACAGACGATCATTGAACCAGACACTACGGCTATGGCTACCTGGAATAGATTGCGTGATATATTCCAGGATAACCAACACTCTCGTACCGTCACCATTGAGCAGTAATTTTCCCAAGTCAGCATAGATGATTTCCCGAATGTTTCGGCTTATTGTAAACGACTCAAGGAATTAGCAGACTAACTCCGTAATGTCGGATCTCCTGTTACCAATAATTATCTTATTTTACAAACGGTTGCAGGCCTATCTGAGGCCGATAATGGCGTTGGGACTCTCATCCGTCAAAGTAATCTATTCCCACCTTTTTATCAAGCCCGTACAATGCTCACATTAGAAGAAGTTGGCTTGGCAAAAAAAGCGGCAACCGGCGCTAGTCCCGTGGTGATGATGACGTCACCCGATAGTTCTCAAGGTTTTGTTGATAATTTGGGCCAAAATCATACTCATGGTGAAGGCAAGAAGAATCAAAAAAATAATGGCAAAAATCGTGGTGGCAATCGTGGTAGTACCGATAGTGGTGGGGGTGGCCAAAACAGTGATGGTGGACCTCGGCACGGTGGGAGTGGGTCGCAGCCTAATTGGTCCCAGCCATGGGCCCCTGACAGTGGGGCTGGGCCAGTGGGCAGTGGCCCAACATCCCATTTTTTCCTGCTTCAGCGTACCAAGGGAAGTGGGCTTCTTAGCAGCCATTCAGGCCCAATATTTCACAGCCCAGTGGATTTTGGCACACTGCTGGGCCTGGACAGCGGGAAGGCCTGCTTGGGCCTCGGCCCCCGCAGGCTTTCCATGCTAGGGGCCTTAATCCGATACCGACTTCGATAGATATTGAGGCCGCCATGCATACACTTGGATTAAATCCTCTAGACGCGAATTGGTAAATGGACACCGGAGCCACTTCTCACATGACATCCGACCAATGTACTCTCTCGTCTTATTCCATTTTGAGCAAAAATCGTAGCATAATTATTGGTAATGGCAACTTAATTCCAATTCGTGGTTACGATCATACAATTTTGTCTCCCCCACATCCACCTTTTATTTTGAAAAACGTCCTTCATGCCCTTATCTTAATTAAAAAATTGGTGTATGTCCGTAAATTCACCACTGAAAATTGGGTTTATGTTAATTTTGATCCTTTTGGGTTTTTTGTGAAGGATTTCAAGACGGGGATACCTCTCATGAGATGTAATAGTATGGAAGATTTTTATCCTATCACACCCGCATCCAGTCTCTCGAGTCAAGCCTTGCCATCTACTTTTGCAGCTCTAGCTCCTTCCTTATGACATGCACGTTTGGGTCACTCTGGTTCGTCCATTGTTTTTTCTTTGCATAAAAACAATTTTATTTATTGTAAGGGTACGCGTAGTACTCCAATTTGTCATTCCTGTCCTTTATGAAAACATGTTAGATTGCCATTTGTAGCTTCTACTTCTCGTACTTTAATGTCATTTGATATTATTCATAACGATTTATGGACATCTCTCGTTTTAAGTTCTGTGGGCCATCGTAATTATGTTCCATTTTTGGATGATTATTCTAATTTTTATGGACCTTTCCGTTAGCGAAAAAATCTCAAGTTTTTTCCACATTCTTACAATTTAGTGCATTTATCCGTACCCAATTCGAATGAGAAATAAAAAAATATTCAATGTGATAATGGCAAAGAATATGATAATGGGTTATTTCAGAATTTTTGTGATGCTATGGCATAGTTTTTCGTTTCTTTTGTCCTCATACATTCTCACAAAATGGGAAATCCGAACGAAAAATTTGTACCATTAATAATATTGTCCGCACTTTATTAGTCCATGCTTCCATCCCCCCTTCCTTTTGGCATCATGCTCTAAAAATGACTACTTATCTTTTTAACATACTTCCTACCAAAGGGTTGGCATATTCGTCTCCTCTTAGAACCCTCTATAATAAGGATCTTTCGTATTCACATCTTAGGGTTTTTGGGTGTTTATGCTATCCACTACAATTAACAAACTTCAAGCCCGTTCTATCGCTTGTGTGTGTTTGGATTATCCGTCAAATCATCGTGGTTACAAGTGTTTTGATTTATCTTCAAGTAAAATCATAAGCAGTCGTCATGTTATTTTTTATGAAACTCAATTCCCATTTCACAAAGTGTGGAGTCCCGTGCCTAGTTCGTATAATTTTTTAGATGACCGGGTCCCGCCATATGTCATACATTATTTTTGGACCAATCCCATACTACTGACCCGCCAACATGCCCACAACAGCTGTCCCAGCCCACTTCTGCTTCGGGTCCTTCTGTTTCAGGCCTATCCAGTGGGCCGCATGCCCAGTGACACGTCCCAGCCCAGTCCCAATTCTGTTTCACTCCATTTGTTGTTTCCAGAGTTGGGCCAACAGGCCCACAACCTGCTGACCAGTCCGTCACTGTTCCAGATTTCACCCCAGATCCACCCGTTTCCACCTCGAGTCAAGGGCCTGTTAGTCGTAGTCAAAGAGGTATTTTTAAACCGAATAGACATTTTAATCTTAATTCTAATGTTCTTAAATCCCCACTACCTCGTAATCCAGTGTCTGCATTAAATGACCCATATTGGAAATTGGATATGACCGACAAATATAATGCTTTTATTGATAATAAGATGTGGGAGTTGGTGCCCCGTCCTTCTGGTATTAATATTATTCGTTCTATGTAAATTTTTACTCATAAGGATAATTCTGACGGATCTTTTGTGAGGCATAAGACTCGTCTTGTCGGTGATGGTAAAACTCTGCAGGTTGGCGTGGATTATGGTGAGACATTTAGTCCGGTGGTCAAACCGGCTACCATTCGCATTGTTCTCAGTCTGGCTCATTCTAAGGCATGGCCCATTCATCAGTTAGATGTGAAGAATGCTTTCTTACATGGTGATCTTAAGGAGACCGTTTACATGCATCAGTCATTGGGTTTTCGAGACCCCAAATATCCTCATCATGTCTGTTTATTAAAGAAGTCATTGTATAGGCTTAAGAAGGCCCCACGGGCTTGGTATAAGAGATTTGCAGACAATGTTTCGTTAATTGGGTTTTCTCACAGCAGGTCTGATAATTCATTATTCATATATCGTCGTGGTACTTCCATGTCTTATATTCTATTATATGTGGATGATATTATCTTGACTACCTCGTCTGATGCTTTGCGCAAGTCTATTATGACAATGCTCAGTTCTGAGTTTGCTATGAAACGCATTATCCGCTACATCCAGGGTACACTTGACTATGGCTTGCATCTTTATCCGTCGTCGGCTTCTATACTTGTCTCGTATACAGATGATGGTTGGGGTGGTTGTCCAGATACCAGATGCTCCACGTCTGGCTATTGTTTGTTTCTTGGTACTAACTTGGTCTCCTGGTCTGCGAAGAGACAGACTACCTTATCACGCTCTAGTGCAGAGGTCGAGTATCGAGGGGTAGCCAATGTGGTCTCTGAATCATGTTGGTTACGTAATCTTCTCTTAGAACTCCATTGTCCCATTCAGAAGTATACCTTGGTTTATTGTGATAATGTTAGTGCCATCTATCTTTCTGGTAATCCGGTTCAACACCAACGCACTAAACAAATTGAGATGGATATACATTATGTTCGCGAAAAGGTAGCTCGTGGACAAGTACGCATCTGCCATGTCCCTTCCAGGTATCAAATTGTAGACATCTTTACAAAGGGTCTTCCCTCGGTTCTATTTGAATATTTTAGGGACAGTCTCAGCGTACGAAGACCGCCCGCTATGACTTCGGGAGTGTGATAAATAGTATACCTTGATATACTTACCAAACGGTCCGTGATATACATGGTAAGTATATCACGGTTTGGAGACTATTTTTGTACCATATTAATTGTAATTAATTAGCATTGTACACTTACCATAACTATAGAAGTCTTGTACAAATAGAATATGGTTTTGGGAGTAGAATAGGAATACGATTTTCCATATTGTAAATTGTATATATACTCATTCATTAATAAAAATAATCAAGGGATTATTTCTTTCAAATATATTGTAACTCTTTTAAATTTAAGGACAATATCTATGAAATTTAAGGACTCTCCTGGACCCCGAGCATAGCGGAGTTTAGTGCACCAGGCTACTCTTTTTTTGTTGATATAACTATAATGATCGAGGTTATAAGTGTGTTAGTCGCTGACAATGGTGATAGTGATTGTGATGACGTAAGTGGTTAATAGTTGGCGATAGTGGTGATGGTGGCGTTTGTTACGATGGAGATGGTTAGTAATGGTGATTTGGGGGGGTTAGTAGTGTCACGACCCAAATTGGAGGGCCGCGACGGTCACCCGGATCCCACCCGCCAGGTACCGCCATTCGTACATTTAACATCTAATCATAGTTGATTACGGACTAAGCCAAAATAAAATTATGAAAAATCAGGTACCCATCTTATATATATACATACCCATACCAAGGCCGACAAGGCCATACAAGACCACTATCCACAGGACATCTGTCTACAAGCCTCTAAGAGTAGCAACATCAAAGGTCGGGACAGGGCCCCGCCATACCCATATATACAAGAAAAATGTACCGTACCCAAAATTAGACCAACACTCTGAACAAAGGGAGTTCTCCAAAAATCCGCTGGATTCGCAATAAGCTAACGTGAACCATCACCTCGCCTATGTGAACCTGCGAGCATGAAACGCAGCGTCCCCCGATAAAAGGGACGTCAGTACGACTGATGTACTGAGTATGACAGGCATGAATAATAGCATAACAGGGATATAACAACAACTGAAACAGGAACAACCGACCAATAGTACATATCTCTGAGGGTCCTAATGCATACGCCTAAATGTCATGCACAATGCGGTACATATATACATCGGCCCATTGGGCATCTTCCTTACCATAACAGCCTCTGTGGGCATCATTTCATGTCGGCCTCTGTGGGCATAATATGTCTAAATGTCATGCATAATGCGGTAAATACATATATGCTGGCCACACAAGGGCATCTTCCTCCCCACAACATATATATATATATATGCCCTTAATCATGCATCTTCCTTCATTAAGCCACACATGTTTTATCATTATCATATCCCAACTGATCAGGTGATATGCGTTTCCCGTTTCCCGTCCCCAATATATGGTCAACATGAATGCTATGTGAATGAAAATGCATAAATCACAATAAAATATCCTGAATGACATAATTTCCTTGTACATTCGGTTAACATCGTAAATATTAACATATTTTCTGTATGCCTTAATAAGGACTTGGAAACATATTTAGACATGCTTTTAACATAGGAATTCATGAATATTCTTAACTACTAGGAGTAGAACAAATTATGGAGCAATATCACGATTATATTTCGTTACATGGAATATGTCAAAAGAAAGAAATAATTTGCCTTAACATACCTCGATAATAACGGAACCAACCCCTTTAATCCGTTTGCTTGTTGGAATGTTTTCTCCAAACCAAAAAAAATAAAATGCTAACTATCAATTGCTGCTACCTATTTCTATAAGTTGTGACTTAAGTTTAGCAAAGTGTACTGTACCCAAAGCTCTCCAAAATGAATGAGAATGAGGGGCTACTTCTTTAGCCTCTGATTACTAAATAGAATGATAACGTAGCTCATTAATGATTCATCATCATTATGTCTTCCACCTAACTCTGTCTTGATGGTGGAGCATTACAAATGATGCCACATTGCCTTCACATGTACGGTCACTTAATTAAATTAAGTGACTTGCCTCCAAATAATTTATCAATCACACACATAATTAATTATGTGATCTCAATTCACTTAAATCTTGGTGATTTATAAAACCTTCATATCCTCAATGTCATAATTTGTGTGATATGATATTAGTCCATAACCTCTTCATGCACACATCAAATTTATTTTTGATCCCCGTCGTCACACTTGTTACGTCCAAAATTATTTCGGGGTTTAATCCTTTATATACTAATCTCTTTATTAGCATAAGTAAATATAACATAAAGATTTCCAACGCTTGGGTCTATTTACACACGCCTAGAGATTTTACATACGATTAGCGATTTAAACCCTAACCCGAATGTACGGGATGTTACATCTTTCCCCGCTTAGAAACATTCGTCCTCGAATGTTGGGGTACGTATCTAATCACCGTTACGTAGCCCAGAAATAAAAATGTTCCTAGTCCCACCAAATCTGCTAGGGTCTAATGGCTACAAACTAATATTGTACAATTTCAATACATCCGTATTTACAACATATCCATATTATGTAAAAAGTTCGATAACGTACCTGTAACGACATCAAGTGAGGACTCCAGGTCCCGTCATCCCATCAATGCCTAAGTACGGTTCTGTCCCCCACCAAAATTAGTTGTTATACTCCTACCCCTACCTTGACCAGATAAGGTGTGATGACTCTGCCTTGACGGGCGTACTGACCGAGATGAAGCTGCTGCAGATTCGATCGGCCGGACCCTAACACATTCGCCTCCTATCGAACAGTCTCGCATAACATGACCAGGTTCACCACAAGAATAACACATATTTATTCCTTGTCGGCATGGTCCTAGATGGGTTTTACCACACTGTTCACATTGAATCAACGGTGGCCTCTCTGAATAGAATTTCCTCCGTAACAAGTTTCTAACATGTGTGAACCCTGACTTGGTCCCGATTGAACAATCTGATCAACTCTCGTCCTTAAAAACGGTAATGATGCGCTAGCTACCGGATAAGATGGGTGTCCATGAAGTTGTCGCCTGGGCCCATCTCTGAAATCTTCCACGTCATCGACGGATTGGACCCTCTTATGCTGGCCTTTATCACGTTCTCGATCTTCCCGCTGTTGCTTCTTACGATCTTCCAAGTTCTGTGCATAAGCCTGAATGCGAGCGATATCCATACTCGGAATCAAAGAAGTCATAGTACACTCATTAATCAAGTGTGGCCCCAAGCCGGTAACAAACCTATGTACACTGTCACTCATCTCTGCTACAATCGTAGAAGCATATCGGGCCAACGAATTAAATTGCAAACTATATTCTTGAACACTCATAGGTCACTCTGCTCAAGACGTAGGAACATGTCCTGCCTGGCCCGTCGAAGTTCGACTAGCAGAAAATGCTGTAAAAAGGCCTCTGAAAATTCTCTCCATCCAGTCGGTGAAGCACGAGATCCCCTAGATTGCTCCCATGTATCATACCAGGTTACTACGACATCCCGTAGTCTATAAGAAGCAAACTTTACCGACTCGGTATCGGTAGTATCCATCACCTACAAAGTGCGTTGTACCTGATCCAGAAAATTATGTGGGTCCGCTCTCAAGTCTGTTCCTGTGAAAACCGGAGGGTCTAGATTGATGAAATCCGAGCTCTTGCGCTAGCAGCTCTATCAGAAGGACTGGGAGCCTGACGTTGGGCCTGAGCGGCCACCAATCGTGTCAATAATTGAATCGCACTTCGCATATTAAGATCCACGTTTAGAGTATCTAGTGGAGGAACTGGGGGCACTGCAGCTCTACTACTATCCTCCGATTGTGATGATCTAAGAGAATCGTACTAAGGGGTCGCACCGGCACCGAGGGTCTCACTCTGGCCCTTGCTAGAGGGTGGCGATCGGCTGGTACCTTCGCCCGCAGCCGTATTCAACTCCCTTATACTCTTGGACTTTTTCCTTGCGGTAGGCATTGTTGGAATCGTAAATACGAAATAGATTAGGAGAGAAATACTTATAACTCAGTTCTATAACACGATCTATGATATGAAAGAATGGAAACCATCCATAAATGTCAGGCAACCTCCTGTTTATAAGTATGGTACACAACATACCCATAAACAAGACTCTACTAGACACGACTTGTAGACTCCCTAGGACAGACATGCTTTGATACTAAGTTTGTCACGACCCAAATCGGAGGGCCGCGACGGTCACCCGGATCCCACCCGCTGGGTCCCGCCATTCGTAGATTTAACATCTAATCATAGTTAATTACGGACTAAGCCGAAAGAAAATTATGAAAAATCAGGTACCCATCTTATATATATACATGCCCATACCAAGGACGACAAGGCCATACAAGACCATTATCCACAGGATATCTGTCTACAAGCCTCTAAGAGTAGCAACATCAAAGGTCGGTACAGGGCTCCGCCATACCCATATATACAAGCAAAAATATACCGTACCCAAAATTAGACCAACACTCCGAACAAGGTGAGTGCTCCAAAAATTTGCTGGATTCGCAATCAACGTGAACCGTCACCTAGCCTATGTGAACTCCGGGCATGAAACACAGCATCCCCTGACAAAAGGGACGTTAGTACGACTGATGTACTGAGTATGTCAGGCATGAATAATAGCATAACAGGGATATAACAACAACTGAAATAGGAACAACCGACCAATAGTACATATCTCTGAGAGTCCTAATGCATATGCCTAAATGTCATGCACAATGCGATACACATATACATCGGCCCATTGGGCATCTTTCTTACCATAACAACCTCTGTGGGCATCCTTTCATGTCGGCCTCTGTGGGCATAATATGTCTAAATGCCATGCATAATGCGGTAAATACATATATATTGGCCACACAAGGGCATCTTCTTCCCCACCACACACACACATATATATATATATATATATATATATATATATTGACCCTTAATCATGCATTTTCCTTTATTAAGCCACACAGGCTTTATCATTATCATATCCCAACTGATCAGGTGGTCTGCGTTTTCCATTTCCTGTCCCCAATATATGGTTTTGGGTAAAACATGAATGTTATGCGAATGAAAATGCATGAATCACAATAAAATATCCTGAATGACATAATTTGTGTGATATGATACTCGTCCATAACCTCTTCATGCACACACCAAATTTATTTTCGCTCCCCGTCGTCACACTTGTTACGTCCAAAATTATTTCGGGGTTTAATCCTTTTATATACTAATCTCTTTATTAGCATAAGTAAATACATAAAGTTTCCCAACGCTCAGGTCTATTTACACACGCTTAACGATTTTACATACACTTAGCGATTTAAACCGTAATCCGAAAGTACGAAATATTACAAGTAGGGGGTGGAGAGTGGGTATGTGATAGGTGGGTAATGGTAGAGGGTTTGGGAGGGTGAAGGTTATGGTGGTTGTGATGACAGATATGGTTAGCGGACGGGGGTTGTGATGACAGATACTAGTCCAGTTTTGGGCCAGCAGGCCCACTGCCTACTGGCCAATCCATTACCCATTCGACTTTACCGCAAAATCTACCCAATTCTCCCCCGACACACAGACATGTTACTCGTAGTAAACGGGATATTTTTAAACCAAAAGATATTTTACTCTTAATTCTAATGTTCTTAAATCCCTTCCCCGTAACCTAGTGTCAGCATTAAATGACCCGAATTGGAAATTGGCTATGAACGACGAATATGATGCTCTTATTGAAAATAAGATATGAGAGTTAGTACCCCGTCCTTCTGGTGTTAATATTATTCGATTTATGTGGATTTTTACTCATAAAGATAATTCTGATGGTTCTTTTGCGCGACATAAGGCTCGTCTTGTAGGTGATGGTAAAACTCAACAGGTTGGCGTGGATTGTGGTGAGCCATTTAGCTCGATGGTCAAACCGGCTACCATTCACATTGTTCTCAATCTGACTATTTCAAAGGCATGACCCATTCATCAGCTAGATGTGAAAAATGCTTTCTTACATGGGGATCTTAAGGAGACAGTCTACATGCATCATCCCGTAGGGTTTCGAGACCCCAAATATCATCATAATGTATGTTTAATGAAGAAGTCTTTGTATGGGTCAAGCAGGCCCCACGGGCTTGATATAAGCGATTTGCAGACTATGTATCTACTATTGGGTTTTCTCACATCAGGTCTGATAATTCTCTGTTCATCTATCGTCGTGGTACTTCCCTGGATTATATTATCTTATATGTGGATGATATTATCTTGACCGCTTCGTATGATGATTTACGCAAGTCTATCATGACACTACTCAATTATGAGTTTGTTATGAAAGACTTGGGGCCCTTGAGTTATTTCTTGTGAATTGCTGTCACTCGTCATGCATGTGGGTTATTCTTATCACAACAGAAGTATGCCACTGAGATAATTGAGAGGGCTGGTATGTCCTCGTGTAAGTCTACTTCCACTCTTGTTGATACTAAACCCAAGCTGCGTGCTGCGACTGGCTCACCTTACGAGGATCCCACACACTATCGCAGTCTTGCAGGGGATCTTCAGTTTCTTACTTTTACGAGACCGGATATTACATATGACGTACAACATGTGTGTTTGTTTATGCATGATCCTAGGGTTGAGCACATGAATGCGCTCAAACGCATCATATAGTACATCCAGGGAACACTTGACTATGGCTTGCATCTATATCCGTCGTCGACCTCTACGCTTGTCTCGTATATAGATGCTGATTGGGGTGGCTGTCCAGATACTAGATGCTCTACGTCTAGTTATTGTATGTTTCTTGGTAATAACTTGGTGTCATGGTCTGTCAAGCGACAGTCTACATTATCACGCTCTAGTGTAGATGCCGAATATCGAGGGGTAGCCAATGTGGTATCTGAATCATGTTGGTTACATAATCTTCTCATAGAACTTCATTGTCCCATTCAGAAAGCTACATTGGTTTATTGTGATAATATTAGTGCAGTCTATCTTTTTGGTAATCCAGTTCAACATCAACGCACTAAATACATAGAGATGGATATCCACTTTGTTCGCGAAAAGGTAGCTCGTGAACAAGTACGCGTCTGTCATGTCTCTTCCAGGTATCAAATTGCAGACATCTTTACTAACGGTATTCCCTATGTTCTATTTGAAGATTTTAGGGACAGTCTCAGCGTACGGAGACCGCCCGCTATGATTGCGGGGATGTGATAAATATACCCGTGATATACACTGCCCTGTGTCTACGGAAACACAAACCACAAAGAAACCGTGTATATAACGGATTGTTAGGAGATGTTTTTGTATATAATTAGCATTGTACACTTACCATATTTGTAAATTTCTTGTACAAATAGAATAGAGTTTTGGGAGTAGAATAGGAATACGATTTTCCATATTATGGAAATTGTAAATTGTATATATACTCATTCATTAATGAAAATAATCAAGGAATTATTTCTTTCACTTCTATTGTCCATTTCTCTAAGATTTACCACCATAATTAGGGAATTTTTCATTGAAAATAATGTCAAAGATGCAGTTGAATTGTTTAAAACATTGGTGAGAGAGAAGATTTGTGAGCCTGACAAAATCATGTATGCAACTGTCATGAATGGGCTCAACAAAAGGGGACATACTCAGAAAGCTCTAGGTTTGCTCCAGTTAATGGAACAGGGGAACACTAAGCCCGACATAAAGAATTAAAACATTGTTATAGATGCGCTATGCAAAGATAGAAACTTAGATGCTGCTATGTACCTTCTAAACGAGATGAAGCAGAAAGGCATTCCTCCAGACATAGTAATTTATAGTTCGTTAATTGATGGTTTGTCTAAGCTTGGCCAGTGGAAAAAGATTAAGACTTTGTTCTCTGAGATGGTGAACATTAATATTTATTCAGATGTGTGCACATTCACCATAGTGATAGATGGACTATGCAAAGAAGGAAAAGTTGAAGATGCCGAGGAAGTACTGAAACACATGATTCAGAAAGGTGTAGAGCCTGATATAATCACCTACAATGTGATAATGAATGGATATTGTTTGCGTGGTCAATTGGATAAAGCGAGGAGAGTTTTTGATTTCATGATAGATAAGAATATTGTACCTAACATTATTAGCTTTAGCATGTTGATAAATGTATATTTTAAGAAAAAGAAACCGGCCGAGGCCATGCAATTGTTTTGTGAAATTTCTCAAAAGGGATCAAAACCTAATATTGTTACCTACAATACTATCTTGCAAGGTATTTGAAGTTGGATGAATTAACGATGCAATTTTTTTTTATGCCGAGATGCTATATGCGGGGCATGCACCTTATTTCTACCGTAGTTCATTCGAATTCAGCTTTAACATGAATGGTCACCTTCCTCATCCGGTGGCAACATTGAAACAACATACCCATTGGTTATAAATTTCCATGTCCTAATAAATAAAGGTAGAGTTTGTTATATTTATCAAATTATTTTTATTTTAGTGTCTATTTTTGTTGACTTTTATTCATAATAAGTATTTTTCTAAAATTAAGTGGAATCCAATAAGGATAGAAGAGATGATGATATTAAATAGTTGACAAATAAAGTAGGAGAACGTTTATTTGAGACGTACTAAAAAGGAAACGACCAAGTATAAATGAAGAAATATAAAAAATAAAAATAAAAATAAAAATGTGACTAAAAATGGAGAAATGTAATCTAAGAAATATCTTCTTGTCGGACTTGCAACTTGTGGGTATATTTGATTGAAGAGTACTCCATCATCTACATCTTCCTACTTTACCAAATTGACTAAAAGTTCATCCAAACATCCCTTCATTCATTCTTGCATCTAATGAATGACCTTTCATCCATGTATACTCTATTTATAGGGGGAAGTTATTTCTAGGGAATTATTAGAGAAATCAATTGAAGAATCTAGGGTTTATATTGTTATTTTCTTGAAAAATTATCATCATTAGCTATACACAAGGAATGATTATTTGGGGCTCAAAGAATGGAGAAGTGGACAGCTGCAAGTTTATCTCGATGGGATTCGCAAAATGTTGCTGATGGGTATGATTATTGGTCTTTCTTTGTAATTCATAAGTATATTCTATAGCTTCAATGTGCATATTTCAATTACCTTACAACAACATATACAGTGTAATCCCACAAGTGGGGAGGATAGAGTGAACACATACCTTACCCCTACCATGAGACTGTTTACGATAGATCCTGACATTTAAATTAGCTTACAGTGCTTAAATAATTTTTGGTTGTTAAGAATAATAGCTAGGAGAGCAGGATCTAAAAGTTAAGTGTTTCTTTTGTATAGTTTTTTTAAGTGTTGACTCTTATTGTTAAGATTTGTTTTGGTTGTAATTAGTTATTATTGTTGTTATAATGTTTCATTTTTTTTCCTAACAATTTGTAGGCATGAATTTATGTTTATTGAGAATATTATAGAACAAGTCCTACAAGAGGTCAACCAGACACCTCTATATGTTGCTTGGCACCCAATTGGAGTAGATACTAGTGTCAACGATATAGAGTTGTTATTGCAAAGTGAATGTGGAGATGAAGTTCACATGGTTGGTATATTTGGCATTGGTGGAATAGGAAAAACAACTTTGGCAGAAGGCATTAAATTAATCAGAGCTTAACTGGGATCGAAGAAGGTTCTAATTATTCTTGATGTGGTGGACCATTAAAAAAAATTAGAATCCTTAACAAGAGAAAGAAGTTGGTTCGGTTCGGGTAGTTTAATAATCATTACAATCCGAGACGAGCATTTGATATGTGGGCTTATAGCAAATGATGCCAATCTGGGGCTCAAAGAAGACCAGTTTATTGCTAAGATATTGTTTGGATCAGAAGAAATCCGACTTTTCATGAAAAGAAGAGCTGATTACTTGAAGAATGACATTCCATATGATGTTGTCACCTTTACCGCCCTATTAAGGGGATTTTTTGCTGAAAATAAGATCAAAGATGCAGTTGAATTCAGAAAGGCATGCACCTGATTTCTACACTCATGGCACCTTGCTCAATGGTTATTTTAAGTATAGAATTGTTGAAGAAGCTATTTCACTCTTTAATAAGTTGGAAAAAAAAGGAGAAAATATTGATATTGAATTTTACAATGTTGTCATTAATGGATTGTGCAAAAATGGTAAACTCGACAAAGCTCATGCTATTTTTGAGAAGCTTTCTTGAATGGGATTGCTTCCGAATGCAAGAACATACAATACATTGATAACTGGATTTTGTCTACAAGGGTTGTTAGATGAAGCTAAAGATATGCTTAGAAAAATGGAGGGCAACAACTATTTTCCAAGCAATATCACTTACAATGTTATTGTGCAAGGATTTCTTAGATGCAACAGAATTAGTGAAATGGCAACTTTCATGAAGGAAATGGCTGGACGGAGCTTCTCATTTGATGCAGTTACAACTGGGTTATTAATAAACGTTATAAGCAATAATCGTTCCGTCCTTGACATGATACCAGAGCTTCACTCAAAAACTAAGAAGTGAATATTTCTTCGCTTGGTTTATTTTGCTATGATACATCCTGCAAGAGAAATGGCATCCAATGCAATTGCAGAAGTTGAGAAAGTGGCAATTAGAACATAGCTTGAGCTTTCCAGGCAGGCTTATCGAGTAGGTACATCACTTTTGATATTTTGAAGTTTTCTACTCTTATTTATCTTGGAAATAAGATCTCACTGCACTCTTAATATGAGTAATAATGTGAGTTCCCTTATGTGCTAAGATTTGTTAATGTTCCCTTATGTCAGACTAAGACTTGGTGCATCAAAGAAGATTTTAGACTAAGATTTCAGACTAAGATTTCAGACTGTGCTACAGTAACTCATTAAATAATCTAGTGGCTTTTGGGCTATATAAACCCCCGTGTATTTTGTTAAACAATTCAATTCAAAGTTTCAAGTTTCTCTTTTCTTCCTTTATTTTTCTCTAATAATTCTTACTGTTTGATCAGGGTGTGTGTAATGATTTCTCATTTCTTTTTCAGAAGAAAAAGGATAAGTAGTAAATTAATTTCGAAATTAGTACGACTGGTTCAGCCTTTACTCTTTGAAGTTGCGATGAGAGATAATTGGAACCTCCCATTTAAGTGATGCGAAGTGAAGTTGCAACTAATTTTGATTCAACTTGGTAGCTTCCTCAAGGACATGATCCAGCCATTAGAAACCTTCTGTTCAATCCCACAAGTCCATTTCTGATTCAACTTGCAACTTTTGTTCATGCTGATAGAGTAAAGTTCTGGAGACTTCTCCATTAAAGTAATATCCTCATTGTTGTTGTCATTAATCCTCCAGTACCATTTTAATAGCAAACTCTTATTTTGTAGCTTTAAGTTCTTGACTCCCAGGCCTCCAAGTTTCCTGTCAGTAGTAACAGTCCTCCAATATACCAAATGCGAAAACAACCTTGCACGTTGGAAAGACAATATTTTTTCTTATAGTGGCAGGTTAACTGTAATAAGTAGTATGCTGGATGGTATTCTACTCAAAGAGGAAGAGGAACTTCTTCACTTTTCCAAACTTCAGCATCTTTGTGTCTGGATAGACATGGAGGAAAACAACAAATCATCCGAATAAAAATGCGTATTACAGAGAAGAGAAGGTAAAACACAATGACTCCGGCCTTCACGGCGGCTCCAAGCTCTCCCTAGGTCAAAAGTTCTGAACTTTCGGTCACAAGTTATCCCCAGTTATGTAAAATATGCATTTATAAGGTACTAAAAGGCCTGGACTTTTAAAAATCAAATCCAAATCGGACCGGGAAAATTACCGTGTTCGAGCCACCCTCGTGGCGCACAAGGCAACAAATATTCAGAGACGTATCTTTTTCTCGGCACCTTCGCGATCAGTTGGTGCATAGCTGAAGCCTCAACTTTTTTCTTCACAGTTTTGTTGCCTTCGTCTTGTGCCACGTTAGCTAATCTCTTCTGCACTCCTTTTAATTGCTTCCTCTTTGAAATTTCATCCTCCATCACTTTAATTACCTTGCTGACAACTCATCAACAATTATTTATCTCATTGGATAGGCATTGTGATGCCTTTCATTTATTGAATTCAACTTCAACAATTTTTGCTCCGAATCTTTCCATCTTCGCACCGTTTTATTTCTACAGTAAAAATCAATATTAAGCACAACTCATTACAATTAATATTCAAAAGACGATTAAAAAGTACTAAAAGTGAGGCAAACAATGGATAAATATACGCATTTTTTACCGAACTTCAATTAACCGTTGGGAAATTTTCAACCTTGCAAGACAAGATGGCAGCCAACTTCTGAATGATATGGATCAGCATTAACAGAAAAATGCTGCTCTTTCCCCCGTTTATATGCAGTCTAGTTATGCTCTCAATGGCTAACAGAATGCTGTTAAGTCATATGTCATCTGCCTTGCTGATGTGAGAAACTTCCACTTCACATCCATTGCTGCCTTCAATAATGTAACTCTCCGACCTTAAAGTTGAGGAGCCTTTTTTAGTCTTAAACGTAATACTTCCATGGCAAGAATAAAATCATATGGCGAGAGTGGATCACCTTGGCCTCGACCCTTTTGAGTAGGGAAAAGACCTTCTAGAGCCAACCAATACTTTATCCATTACAATACTTGGCAGTGTAAACTGGGAATTCTTATTCAGGCTACTGGTTTCTATGGGATTTGGAGCCAACCAAAAATTATTCTCTGAATAGGGAAAATTTCAACAAGCTAAGAATTTAAAAGATGCAAGAACAAGCACTCTGCCCCTTATTAGATTTATTCCGTGATCGATCAATACATTGACCAGTTATCAACTTCTGGGTATGTTGTTGTATTCTATGGCTTCAATGTGCATATTTAAATTACCTTACAACAACATATAATCCCATATGTGGGGTATGAGGATGGTAGAGTGAACATATATCTTACCCCTACCATGAGAGGTAGAGAGGCTGCTTACGATAGACCCTTGGCATTTAAATTAGCTTTTAGTGCTTAAATAATTTAAGGTTGTTACAAATAATAGCTAAGAGAGCAGGATCTAAACGTTAAGTGTTTCTTTTGTATAGTTTTTTTAAGTGTTGACTCTTATTGTTAAGATTTGTTTAGGTTGTAATTAGTTATTATTATTGTTATAATGTTTCTTTTTTTTCTAACAATTTGTAGGCATGAATTTATATTTATCGAGAATATTATAGAACAAGTCCTACAAGAGGTCAACCAGACACCTCTATATGTTGCTTGGCACCCAGTTGGAGTAGATACTAGTGTCAAAGATATAGAGTTGTTATTGCAAAATGAATGTGGAGATGAAGTTCACATGGTTGATATATTTGGCATTGGTGGAATAGGAAAAACAACTTTGGCAGAAGACATCAAATTAATCAGAGTTTAACTGGGATCGAAGAAGGTTCTAATTATTCTTGATGACGTCGACCATAAAAGATAATTAGAATCCTTAAAAAGATGAAGAAGTTGGTTCGGTTCGGGTAGTTTAATAATCATTACAACCCGAGACGAGCATTTGATATGTGGGCTTAGAGCAAATGATGCCAATCCGGGGTTCAAAGAAGACCAATTTATTGCTAAGATATTGTTAGGATCAGAAGAAATCTGACTTTTCATGAAAAGAAGAGCTGATTACTTGAAGAATGGCATTCCATTTGATGCTGTCACCTTTACCGCCCTTTCTGAAAATAAGATCAAAGATGCAGTTGAATTGTTCAAAAAATTGGCGAGAGAGAAGATTTGTGAGCCCGACGAAGTCATGTATGGTACCGTCATGCATGGGCTTAGCAGAAGGGGTCATACTGATTTTTTTTTTGAGTTTGCTCTGGTTAATGGAACAACGGAGCGCTAAGCCTGACATTCATCTACAGCATTGTTATAGATGCGCTTTGCAAAAATGAAAACTTAGATGCTGCTATCAACCTTCTGTACGAGATGAAGCAATGGATGATCACTGTCCATTCCAGCTATCCAAGGCAAGTTCAATGGAGTCTGGCATGACCTATTGGACTCCAAAGATGGTAATAAATATATCCAAGATCTGTCTGGTAAATAGGCAACGTAGCAGTAGATGATTTACTGACTCGTTAGCTCTTTCCCATAAAAAACATCTGCTGCACATTGTGAGTCCCCTCTTTTGTAGATTATCATGGCTTAAACAGGCTTTATGGGTGGCTCCAGCATCTGGATCAATACATTAACTTGCTCTATTTCCAATCAAATAATTCCTTCTCAAAAGTAGGAGTGAATAGGTTGAATATGTTGCAACATGCTGAGAGGCGCATGAGAGATGAAAAGAGTCTTAAAAATGAGTCCATCTGCCACAATGAGCTCATGATAGTTCGGGGGGTTCTGTCAATTCCCAATAGTTTAGGTATGAAACCCGTAAATGGGTGATAATTTAGAGGAGTTTTAACATATTCACTCAAACTTTCTTCACGTGTAATGCCACTTGGAACTCGTTGGAGGAGTTTTTGTAGCGTGATCAGACTAGCAGGTCACATTCCTTCGGGAGTATTTTAATATGAGTTTATAGTAGTTTAGGGGTATTTTGTGAACACACAATAGTTTAGGTATATACGGAACTCGCAAAACCGTAGTTTAGGGGATTTTAACCTATTTACTTCAAAAGTAGATTCTAGTCCCCATTGGAGTAGCAGTCTACCACAATGCAACTTTTGTTCATGCTGATAGTAAAGTTCTGGAGACTTCTCCATTAAAGTAATATCCTAATTGTTGTTGTCATTAATCCTCCAGTACCATTTTAATAGCAAAGTCTTATTTTGTAGCTTTAAGTTCTCGACTCCTAGGCCTCCAAGTTTCCTGTCAGTAGTACAGTCCTCCAATATACCAAATGCGAAAACAACATTGCACGTTGGAAGCCTCAACTTCGCGATCAGTTGGTGCATAGCTGAAGCCTCAACTTTTTTTCTTCACAATTTTGTTGCCATCGTCTTGTGCCACGTTAGCTAATCTCTTCTGCTCTCATTTTAATTGCTTCCTCTTTGAAATTTAATCCTCCATCACTTTAATTACCTTGCTGACAACTCATCAACTATTATTTATCTCATTGGACAGGCATTGTGATGCCTTTCATTTATTGAATTCAACTTCAACAATTTTTGCTCCGAATCTTTCCATCTTCTGACCGTTTTATTTCTACAGTAAAAATACAATATTTAGCACAACTCATTATAATTAATATTCAAAAGACGATTAAAAAGTACTAAAAGTGAGGCAAACAATGGATAAATATACACATTTTTTATCGAACTTCAATAAACCGTTGGGAAATTTTCAACCTTGCAGCACGAGATGGCAGCCAACTTCTGAATGATATGGATCAGCATTAACAGAAAAATGATGCTCTTTCCTCTGTTTACATGCAGTCTAGTTATGCTCTCAATGGCTAACAGAATGCTGTTAAGTCATATGTCATCTGCCTTGCTGATGTGAGAAACTTCCACTTCACATCCATTTCTGCCTTCAATAATGCAACTCTCTGACCTTTTAAATTGAGGAGCCATTTTTAGTCTTAAACGTAATACTTCCATGGCAAGAATAAAATCGTATGGCGAGAGTGGATCACCTTGGCCTCGACCCTTTTGAGTAGGGAAAAGACCTTCTAGAGCCAACCAATACTTTATCCATTACAATACTTGGCAGTGTAAACTGGGAATTCTTATTCAGGCTACTGGTTTCTATGGGATTTGGAGCCAACCAAAAATTATTATCTGAAAAGGGAAAATTTCAACAAATTAAGCATTTAAAAGATGCAAGAACAAGCACTCTGCCCCTTATTAGATTTATTCCGTGATCGATCAATACATTGATCGGTTATCAACTTCTGTCTTCTATGAAATATTTTGTTTTCTATGAAATATTGATTCCCGTGGACACTAAAGATAGGAGTAAGATATATCTAATTACTTCTGTCTTTAGTTTTTCAATGTGATCATGTTCTATCAAAAAATTAACCTCGTCTCTGGAATAATTTGAATGTCAGCTGTGATTTTTTGTTTCTCATTCATGATTGTAGTATCGCAATATGCTTTCTGTCAAAACCTATTCTAGTAGCTAGATTTATAGTTAGACTTGCGATAAATTTTATGACATGATGTCAAATTTGTATGTATCTGGGGTTACAAAACAAGCTCATCATGGTCACACAAGAAACTATAGTTCTGAAAGCTATACAACTGATAACAGGTGCTATTTTCTACTTCATTTTCTGAGGCCTCTAGTTTTTTTCTCCAGTGTATTTGCTTCAAACACTAGAAGATAAGCTTAAATACGTTGCAACATGTTACGTGTAATTTGTACCGCATTGGTTGGGTAGTCTGCTTCAACCTCTGAATTGCTTCTTTCTTGGAAGTGACTTATCAATTTGCAGTGCACGTTTTGTCTCTATCGTATCCGTTAAAAGACTTATTTGTATTCTCCTAAATAGTATACCTTTATATTTCTTTGAGGACAATGATCTTACAAGCTTCAAAGCTTATTCTTATTTTTTGTCTTTCTATTTTTCTGACATGAGATGACGTATCACTTGCCAGATTACCGCATCAGGTGCATTCCTGTTGTTGTCGATCAGACTTGTGTGGTAAGGATGGTGTCCGTTGGAGATGTTGTCTGTGCTGTCGTAAGTGGGCGTTGGGATGAGTTGAGTCGTTTAAATGCCTGCATACAAGGAGGGTTACTAAATGAGGATCTTTTTAAAGGTATTAATATTGACATATTCTTCCAGTGGCTACATATATCTGGAATATGCTCCTAAGTGTTTTTGATTTGAAGTGGGACTATGTCGTTCACTGTCAAAGGATGCCTATGTGAGTTGGAACTCAAACAAAGCATTTTTCTGGTGCATTTGGACTGAAATCCAGACCGTTTCTATGCTCTAAAAAGGGATTTGAACCAAAAAATAAATTTCAAAGATTTCAAGATGACTTGGATTGAAGTTGGACTAAAATCCTGATTTTTTGGACTGAAATTGGGCTGTCTATCACCTTTGAATATCTGGGCTTTGTTTTTGTTAGAGATGAATTGATTTCAAATGAAGTTTGAAAATATGCTCAAATCTGAATTTTCTGAAAAAACACATAATTGGGTTAAAATTAGACATTTAAAAGTTGATTTTGTGGGCTGAATCTAATGAATTTGAAGAAAAGATTAAAATACCTATCTTGGACTTGAGTTAAGATTAAAAGGTTGAGTTTGTGGAATATGAATTGACTTTTGGGGACATAACATGAATAAAATGAAAGGTTTATTTTCTCCTACTTTCAAAAATCCAAAACTTGTCATTTCAAGTAAGTTACACTCATTTTTGAACTAAAAGATTTTCAAAAAGTATGCAAGTGATATTAGACGACTTATTGTACTAAATGGTAGAGCTCTACTCAAGTTAATTCTTGGGTGTTCTTAGTCCGAAAATAAGTTGACTAAGTTACCCCTATGCAAATCACTTTGGTGGAAGCTTAACTCTTTTGTTTTAAAAAAATCTTTAGTTTTTGAATAAATGAATGACAAGAATTTTGTGGATTTTAAACACTTTTAAGCAATTCAAATTATTTAAGCATTCTATAGAATCCGAGGTTAACCGTATTCTACGGATCTTTAATATCGGGGTGTCTAACACATTTTCCGTGGGATCACCAGAACTCTTACTATGACTCTAGTTTAGATATGATTTTTTAACATTAAACTCTTTCAACTCGATTTTTCTAATTTACCTATACATTTGATGACGACTCTAAAATTAATTATCCGACTTAGAGCACCAACAACCTCTTGGTAACTTTTATGCCTCTGCATAAAAGTGAATTGTAACAGATGACTACTCCCAATTAAATAATTCATATCATTCCACAACTTGACATAAAGCTCCACATGATTTTACCCTCAATAAATTTACGTTAAAAAATATATATGAGATCGCAAATAATTACAAGCATATCATATATGTTAGTACAACACTTAGTATGCATTTTAATATCATCATAAAAATTAATCATCTGAAAAAACACAAGGGTAGATTCATACATAAATAAAAGTGGATTTATAAGAAAATAGAATCTGACTTTTTGGCCACTCTCATTTTCTTGCACTTTGGAGTTGTCTTTGCCGTGGTATGAAAAATGTCTGTCTTGGTTTTCATAGTTAGCCTCGCTTCCTATCATCTCTGTTTTTATAATAATTAACATGACTCCAAAAGAACAGTTATTTGACGAAGATAACTTTTTTATGTGAGCATTATTGGACTAGCAATCCAAAACATTATAAACAATCAGTTCTTGAGGAGCCCAACACATGGCTTCAATCTGTATCTTCAATCACAAATTTCCTTTTCACCATATTGTCAACTACTCTCTCTGTCTATTGCTTTAAAGTAGAAGATCTCAATTTATACATTAACTTTGATATTTAGAAATTAAAACCAAGAAATGAAGGAACTTTCATCCGTCTTTTATCTGAAAGAACATAGTGATTACATTAAAATTAATTTGTATAGAAATCTAGAAAATTTCTCTTCCGAAATTTCTGTTTTCCTAGTGCACTATTTTTTTCTTACCCCGAAATAGAAGTTTTGTTCAAATCTAGTGATCAATGTTGTATAGAATTTGCTTTCAAATTATTGAAAAACTTAGAACACTATTGATCAAGAAAAAGTAAAACAGGAAAACAACTTATCGAATCAACGCTGTGTTGTGGCAAGCCACTACATTGAAAGCGATTTGGGACTGACTATATTGCAAATCGTTTAGCCCGGTGGATCCCCAATGTTCCACAACACTCTCAAACACTTGCATTAGTGATTGTAAATTTGGAGTTTGCACAAAGAAGATTGCCCATAGAAGAAGAACTTTTGAAAAAGGAAGAGAGATTATTTTTAGTTTGTTGACAAAATACTCATGAACATCTTTATATAGGTAGATGAACAACTAGAGGTCAAGACCATATACGTTTGATGTATTGGATCATTGAATCTAAATAATGAACCTTGACTGTTAATTATTTCGAGGGGATGTGTTTGGATAAAGCTTGACTGTCCATTATCTCAGGTGATGTATTTGGGCACAATACTAATTTCTTTATTGTCTGCATTACAATTTTCAACATCACTAATTATTTAGCAAAATACACTTAAACTATTATTTGTTCATTTTTTCTACCTAATAGTTGAGGTAGGTGAATTTGTTTATGATAGTAGAGTTTCAAGGTTTAGGTGAATATATTAATTTTTTTCCATTTTTGTAGCATGTGCAAGTGAGCCAAGGAAGTGTTGATGTAGTTGCAAAGATTAGACCACACGTTGGTGATTTTCCCACGGGTTGGAGTTATGACCCGTTATTTTGCACATATTGACCAAATTATTATTGGCCTAAGAAAAGTTTGAATGGATTGAGTTATAACCTGTTTATTAATTTAACATGTTTTAATCAGTTCAAATTTGACTCAACTTGTCTGTTTGCCTCCTCTAGGTTGAACTATTGCAACATCTGGATGTTGATCTATATTGAAAGGTGTTTCAATGAAAACGTTTTTGGCCTTCCTCAGCTATATTTTGAGGTTAGTTTTATTTGGATGTGAAACGTTTAGTCCTTCCTTTTCCCCAACTCTCTTAATTCTATATAGTTTTTTCCTTTGTTATTTTTTTTTTCATTTTTTGTTCACATTGATATGCATGGTTTTAATTTCAGAGCAAAGAAATTAGTTCAGTTGAATTATGGGCAGATAGCATCTCTATACAACCATTTATCTTGTCGGAATGGAAGTTCAAAGCGCAAGAGGGAGGGCAGTGAATTGTAATTTTTTTCTAGTCGACTGCCTTGAATCATTAGTTGACTGTTAATAGAGAAAGTGCATAAAGTAAATTATTAAAAGTAAATAAAATCATATGTTTTATATTGGTTCGGATTCAATGTAAATCCTAATCTAGTCCCCTTGGGTTTCAAGGGTGTTCTCAACAACTCTTTTTTGAAAGTAGGTTTGGTACAATGGCTGTTTGAATGGAGCTCCCGTCTACATTCAAACACTCTTAATCTTTTTATACAATGTCTCACCAACTATACTATATCTCTTCTCACTTTTTTGTTTACACTATAAATCATTCAAAATTACAATGCTTGTTTAATGTAAAGTAGAGAGCTTAAAAAGTTGAGATGAAAGTATATTTTTCTTCGTATTTGGAGCCGTCCTTTATAGTTTGAAGGATGAATATTAGGCTCTTGCATAGATGACAACCCAAGAGATTTGATCATTGAATAAAGGAGTCATGAATCCTACTTTCCAAAAATAAGGCTAGAGCTCTTTAATGAGAATTGATCTTCCTTTCTTGTATACGCATGGATAAATATTTAGTGTTGTAACCCCCTTATATACTTCGTACTTGTTTCCTTGTTGAAGTACGCTTTATTGTTGGGCCAAGATCTTCAGTGGTACTTGATTGATATTCTTGCAAGACTTGATTTATTTGTTAGCCTTTGTCTCCATAAATAAGTGATGACTTATTTATTTCGCTTGGACCTGTGAGGGCTTCTCTTGATTAGTCAGCTGAGCTGATAGTTTTTCCTTGATATGGACTTGGGCTTTATGAGTCAACTGGGCATGCTTTTCCTTATGAGTTTACTTGCACAAATAAGTTTGTCATCATTAAAATCTATCGCTAACAATCTCTCACTTTTTGACGATGACAACAAATAAATAAATATAGTCAACTTTCCTGTTGGTGTGTCGACTGATACTCCCCTGAGTAGTTGACTCTTTGTACTCTCCTTAGATAGTTGATTTCCAGCTCCCCCTGAGTAGTTGACTATATTGTCTAGTCTCCTTTTTCTCCACCGTTGACATCAATAAAAAATGAAGAGAGAAACAAGAAACATCACATATATAATCATAGGACTTATGTCCTACAAAATAGAATAGTCTAACTAGCAATAGGACTTATTTCCCACACAAAATACATTGTTTAAGTCACCAAAATACACAAATAGTCTTAACGAAACATGCAAGATCAGACGAATTAGTGTTCCACCACATCCTCCTGCTGTTGCTCTTCCTACTGTTTCCGCTACTGCTGCTCTTGATATTGTTGTGCACGAGGGCGAAGAAAGTAGGCCAATGTGTTGACAATGGCATCTTTGATGGCCTCAAGAGTGTTAGAGAAATTTTTAGGTAGGTCGGTCATACTTGTTTGCAGTGTTGCAGATAATTTGGCAGCTTCCTTCAGCATTTGCTTCAATTTAACCCTTAGACAAGCAACATCACTTGCTATTTCATTGGTGGATTCTTGAATTTTCTCAATGCGAAAAAGAGATGATGCCATCAAGTCTTTGAGAGTCTCAAATTTGGCATTAATAGCATTGAGTTTTGGATGAATATCCACAGAACACTCAGGTATGACAGGAGATGGATCAGAGGGTTTGGTTTGGATGGAGACCCAGAGTGTGGTTCCTTAGGGACGTCCTTGACGATTCAAGTATCCCCAAAGAGAACATCATCCATACTATCAAAAGCCCTAGAATTGTAGCATTACTTGAAATGAGTGCTAGGATAATCATTCAAGTTGATGTGATGAGCCTCAAGAAATGCACGTAATGAATGCCCATAGGGAAAACTAGTGGTATTAGAGGCACATTCTATCATGTAGTTTATGATAATGACAGAAAATTTGAGCCTCTTTTTGGATAGCAAGCAATAGGCAACAAAATCATCTCTTTGGGTGATATTTGAGAAGGAACCAGCACGGGGAACAATGATAGTAGACACTATATGACAAAGAACACGGGCTTCAAAAGTGATATCAAAAGGGCCTAACTGAGCAGGAACAATGGGAGAATTTGACAAGACTTTCTTGTCTTGGTCAAAGAAAAATTGAGAGACTTAGGCCAAGTGGTCTTAGGCAAATCATAGAAACTAGAGCAAGAACAACACAATCCAACACAATATGAGTCCCAAGAACAATAGTTTCAAGTTCATTAGGCTTAGAGGAACGGAGATTAGCATAAAACATATGCATAGCGGTTTCATAGACGCGGATAAGATTTTGAAAGAAACTTTTCCAACCTTGATAAGTGAAAAAATATTTTACCTTACAAGACTGAGATTGCATGAGGTGTAGATCAACTTCTGTGACGATGGATTTGTATTTGAGAGAGAGAAATAAATTTCTATTTAGAGTGTCTCAAAACTTCCGCTTGAGACCAAGAAGACTTTCATGGTCAGGTTTTCTTTTGTTGATGGAATTGGAGCATGCATCATGATCATCAGGCATTTTCCCAAGATTTTTAATGGGAATGTAGTAAGTGGCGTCAGATGAAGATGAATGGTCGGAGTAGTCGGAGTCTAAATGAATAGGGGAAGAGGGGTTTCCCTTGTTCCTAAGGCGAAAACTACTTCTATTAGAGGGGTTTGACAATTTTTGAGTTTTAGCTAAGGCTGGCCAGTGGGCCGGGTCGGCCCGGTCCCACCCCGACACCACCTCGGTCCCGCCCCTACCCTGACTTTTTTTAATTTTTTTATGGTATTGGGACTCGAACCGGGATGGGACATGGTCTCGTCCCGATCCATCCCGGCCCGCCCCAGTCCCACCAGGCCCGACCCGGTCCCGTCCCGATCCCTCCCTGGTCCTGCCCTCGATCCCGCCCGAAACTCCCCCTTTGTACAAATAACCGTTGCACCAACAACCATTTTACATTTTGACCGTTGTGCAACTGCCATTTTTGGCCTCCTCCCCCAACCCCCCTACCCCCTTAATATTTATTTTTAACCCATAAGTTATTATATGTACAGTTTAACCCAATTTTCCAACTATAAATACCTCATTTTCTCTTCATCTTTCTCACAAATCTTCCTACAATCTCTCTAAATCTCTCAATCTATCTCTCTACAAGTCTACATTGTCTACTAAATATTGAATTTTATTTATTTATTCATTTAAGGGAGCAAAGTTTCAATTTTCAACCTCTCGAAGCGTCGCGTTAAGGGTATTCGTTCATTCATTAAATTATTAGTCTGTTTATTTTATTTCCTTAATTTAATTATTTATTAGTATAATTATAAATTTATAATGGAAGGTTCTAAACGTATGCTTACAGTAGGGGTCGAATCAACAAGGGCAAGGGTACTTCTTCTAGTCATCCTATTTCTAGACAGAATCCTATTCCTACACAGGATGATTTTATTGATACTGAACATTTTCCTACAATACCATTAGATTTAGGTGAGGAGCTATTTTTTGAAACTCAAGAAGACTTTAATTTAGACGATGATCTAGATGATACACCCACTAATGTAGATGAAAACACACCCACTAGTATACCTTCAACTGAAATGCCTCCTGTCGCGCCCGTTTTTAACCGACCCGCGAGAGGTCAGAGCGGAGCACAAACGTATTCGGTGATTCCTGGGTAAATGGTTAAGGAGTCGCCACCTAATTATTTATGGTGAATTAGGACACCTAAATATTAAATAAATGCTGTAAAATAACTCCAATTTTAAGGTCTGCAAAACTAGTGAGATTCTAGGTAAGGGTTCTTTATTATCCTGAAGGGAAGGGGTTAGGCATCCTTTAAGATCCGCTAACTTGCGGTTATCCGGTCAAACTCAGGTTAATTATTGTACTAAGGAAAATGCAATTTTAAAATAGAAAGTTAAACTAATATTGCAAATATTTAGTAATAAGAATGCATTTTTGTACAAGTATGCATCTGTATGGTATTTAAAGAGAAATACATGTAAAGTTGAAAGTATGCATTTTTAACAATTGATAGTAAAAACAAATTATTTATAATGCCAAAGAAGTAAATCTTTTGGAAATCATTGAGTTGCAAATTAAAAAAGATAAACTTATTTGTATGATTGATAAAGCGAATAAAAGATGACTAAAGTTGTTTAGAAAATTTTGAACATGCATGACGAGCCTAAAATAAATAACTAGCGAAGGGTTTCTAAGTTTTAAACTACCCTATGAATTAATTCTAAGTTTGCCTATTCTGAGCATATCAATAGTTACATAAGTGCGATAAATAATATTACAATACAGAGCGGGATAAAAGCTGAATTAAAGAAAGTAAATAAAATAAATAAACTCCGAGGAATATCTGCCTTTATTTACTTTATTCCCTGCAAGCTGTCAAGAACAAACGGTTAGAAACAGTTAAATACAAATAACTTCGGATCCGTATCCAAAACAATGAGTGTTTTGGTCACGGAGGGCTCAGACTTAAATTTTGAAAAGACCATTCCAATCACGTCGTGGCTGCAAACGTATGACTCGGTAGTTATTTTGATTGCCTAGCCTACTAAACGTGTTGGTCTCTCGGATGGAAAAGAAAAGATCATTATAATCACGTCATGGCTGCGAACATATAACTTGTTGGTTATTTTAGTCGCCTCGCCTACTAAACATGTTGATCTCTCGGATGAAGTAAAAAGGTTTAAGTCTCATCCTTGCCCAGAAGTTATATTCTCCGTCTTTACAACTGTGGAGGCCTCAAAATCGACGGATATTTTTCATCGGCCAGTGTAGTATCGTGTTCAAATCAGCAAAAATTAAATCAAAGCAGTAAGCAGTAAGCAGAAAAATAGAGAGGCAATTTCCGAAAAGACGTGATGTTTAGTTTAAAACAGTAAAACAGTAAATATCCATTGCACGAATATTTAAATGCTGAAACAGTGGACTGAAACAGGAAAGCAATGCCCGAAAGGTGCGGCATCGAATTCAATTTCATTGGCCTAAATGCGATATTTGGTTCAAAACAGTAAAACAATAAAACAGTAAGATATCCGTTGCACGGATGTTTAAAACAGTAAACTGAAAACAGAAAAATGAGGCTAAATGCGGTATTTAGTTAAAGATAGTAAAACAAATATCGAAACAGAAATCAGTAAATTATCAAAATAGCAAAACTGAAACAGGGCCAACTGAAACAGAGAGTCAATTGTTGAAACAGAAAAATGAAAAAAGTGCGGCCTCGAATTCAATTTCATCGGCCTAATTGCGGTATTAAATCAGTATATCGAAACAGTAATCTGAAACCGAGAAACGATTTCCGAAGAGAATGCAATGTTGGTTCGAATCAATAGAATAACAAAGAGAATGCAGATATTAGTTCAATTCATAAAATAATAATAGTGCCAAAGAAACAAACAGTAAGCAATTAAAATATCCGACCCGAATTCTGAAATTTCGGAATCGAAATAGGATTAGGAAATGTTTATGAAAGATAGAACAGGTTGTGAACAGTGACCCGAATGGGTGATTCAATTCTGAAAACTGACCCGGATAAACGTCCCGAGAAATGCAACCCGAAGTAGTGACCGGAATCGGAATCAAAATTCAGATTTTTCAGACAACCAACAAATGAGATATAAAATGCAAGAATCTAGAAAATATCCAAACCAGTCGGTCGACCCGGTCCGACCCGGACCCAAATCGAGATTCAAGCCCGAAATCAAATTCTTTCGATTTTCGACCCGATATAAAATAAGAAGATTCAAGCGGTCCGAAATTCAAATTCGAATTTTTCGATTTTCGATGACCAATATACAAGATATAAAATGCAAGAATTTTGGGAAATATCAAAAAACCGATCCGGCCGTTGACCCGACCCGAATCGAAATTCAACCCGAATAAAATTCTTCTCGGATTTTCGGATAACCAACACCCAAGATATAAAATGCAAGAATCTTGAAAATATCCCGACCCGAATCGAATAAGAGATTCAAACCCAAAATTGAATTCTTCCCGCATTTTCGGATAACCAATTTACAAGATGTGAAATGCAAGAATTCTCGGGAAATATCCAAACCGGTCGACCCGACCCGGCCGATGACCCGACCCGAATCAGAAATTCAACCAGAATCAAATTCTTCTCAGATTTTCAGATAACCAACATACAAGATATAAAATGCAAGAATCTGGAAAATATCCAAACCGGGTCGACCCGACCCGGGTTAGTGATCGACCCGAATCAGAGATTCAAACCCAAAATTGAATTCTTCCCAGATTTTCAGATAACCAATATACAAGATGTGAAATGCAAGAATTCTGGGAAATATCCAAACTGGGTCGACCCGACCCGGGCTAGTGACCCGACCCGAATCAGAAATTCAACCCGAATCAAATTCTTCTCAGATTTTCAGATAACCAACATACAAGATATAAAATGCAAGAATCTGGAAAATATCCAAACCGGGTCGACCCGACCCGAGTCGATGACCCGACCTGAATCAGAAATTCAACCCGAATCGATTTTTCTCAAACTTTCAGATAACCAACAACAGAATATAAACACAAAATTTGGAGAAATTATTCGTCGGAACAGTAACCCTACCCGGAACAGTGACTCGAATCGAAAAACCCAAAAATAGTGAAGAACAACAACGAAAACAAGCAGATTTTCGGATTCAGCTTACGAGGCCAAATAAAAGTATTTAGAACCAAGGTTCAAGAACGAAACTCACCCCTTTTCCTTTCGGATTTTTGGACTTGCTTCAGACTTATTTCTTGAATAACAATGAAAGCAAATGCTAAAACAACTCAAGAACACCACAAGTATTTTTTTTGTCTCGGTCTCATCCCCGGTCCCCCTTTAACAATGAACAAAGGGGGGGGGGTTATAGGTGGATTCGAACTCTCCAACGTTCACCCCCATACCCCCTTTTAACGAGTTTGAATTTCAAAATAAAGGGGGAACAAAAACTGATTTTTGGGGCGATTTCTTGGGCATGTGTTGCGGTGAGAGGTGATGGGGTAAGTTGGTGGTGTCAGGCGGCGGTGTCGGCGATTGGTGGTGTCAGGCGTAGGGTGCGGCGATGTAGGGATAGGGGTGTAGGGGTGTGCGGCGTAACAGAGGGTTAGGGGTGTTAGGGTTTTGAGTTTTTAGGGAGATGTTTGGTTTTGGAGGGAGAAATAAAGGGGAATGGGTTTGGGCTTGTGGGTCGGCCGGTTGGGCCTGGGGCGAGCGTTGGGCTTCAGTTGGTGGGGTTTCGGGTGATGGGTTTAGGGAATAAGGGGTGTTGGGCTTTGGTAAGGGAATTTCGGGTGGGTTGATATTTGTTTGGGTAGAAATTGTTTTTGGGTTGGGGAAATAAATGGGTGATGGGTTGGGCTTGGACGAAATGGGTTTTAGTTTGGGTAGAAATTGTTTTGGGTTGGAAAATGAATGGGTTATGGGTTTAAAATATAAAAGGGGTTTAATATTAAAAAAAAGCTTTGAAGAAAAACGTAAATTATTTTAATAAAAAATATGACGATGTGATAATAATATAATATTTGTGATATGCTTAATGCTTGATAAAAATACAAATGCGATGCCATTTTTGCGGAAAATAGAATAACATAGAATTTTCGGATAAAACTTTTGATTATGGTAAAAATGCAAATGACTGTAAAAAATGCGAATAATAATAATAATAATAATGAGAATATATATATATATATATATATGCGCATGTATGTATATAGATAAAAAAATATTTTGAGGTGTGAAAAATATTTAAAATTGCAAATAAATTGGAAAAGACGGGACAAAATTGGGTGTCAACAGATGCCCCTCTTTGGCCGGAGACGATGAAAGAGTTTTTGGCCAAAGAAGTTGACTGAGTAGCCAATTTTGTCTTGGTCATCGGGAGAAATTACCTCGGTTCGTCGTAAGAGGTTTCTTGTTCTGCTGAAGTTCCTGCGAATTAAAAAGCTCACGAATGTAATGCGATGACGTTGTTGTAAGAATACAATGCTGATAATGTTGATGACGTTGTTGCAAGAATGTAATGCTGATGTCGATGTTGTAAGAATGTAACACTGATGTCGTTGCCGATGTCGTCGTTGTATCAACGTGTTGTGTTGAAGACGTCATTGTGATGACATTGTTGCAAGAATGTAATGCTGATAACGTTGTTGCAAGAATGTAATGCTGATGTCGTCGTTGTATCGACGTGTTGTGTTGAAGACGTCATTGTGATGCTGTTGACGTCGTTGTAATGATAACGCTGATGACATCATTGTAATACTATTGATGTCATTGTAATGCTGTAAAAGATAGTTGATGTGCTACAGTAACGTCGATGACGTTGTTGTAATGCTATTTATTGTAAGAGATAGCTGTTGCGCTGAAGGCGACATTGTAATGCTGTTGACGTCGTTGTAATGATAATGCTGATGACATCGTTATAATGCTGTTGATGTCATTATAATGCTATAAAAGATAGTTGTACTGCAGTAACGTCGATGACGTTGTTGTAATGTTATTTGTTGTAAGAGATAGCTGTTGCGCGAAGACGACGTTGTAATGATGTTGACGTCGTTGTAATGATAATGCTGATGACATCGTTGTAATGTTGTTGATGTCATTGTAATGCTGTAAAAGATAGTTGTTGTGCTGTAGTAACATTGATGATGTTGTTGTAATGATATTTGCTATAAGAGATAGCTGTTGCGCTGAAGACGTCGTTGTAATACTGTTGACGTCGTTGTAATGATAACGCTGATGACATCGTTGTAATGCTGTTGATGTCATTGTAATGCTGTAAAAGATAGTTGTTGTGCTGCAGTAACATCGATGACATTGTTGTAATGTTGTTTGTTGTAAGAGATAGCTGTTGCGCTGAAGACGTCGTTGTAATGCTGTTGACGTCGTTGTAATGCTGTTTTGCTGTAAAAAATAGTTGTGCTCAGACGTCATTGTAATGCTGTTGACTTCGTTGTAATATCATAAAAGATAATTGTTGTGCTGAAGACGTCGTTGTAATGCTATAAAAGATAACTGATGCGCTGTCGTAACGTTGATGACGTTGCTGTAAAAGATAGTTGTGATGTCTTTGTCGTAAAAGATAGCTGCTGCGCTGAAGACGTCATTGTAATGCTGTAAAAGATAACTGTTGTGCTAAAGACGTCATTGTAATGCTGTTGACGTCGTTGTAATGCTGTAAAAGATAACTGATGTGCTGCCGTAACGTTGATGACGTTGTTGTAATTCTGTTTGCTGTAAAAGATAGTTGTGACGTCTTTGCCGTCAATTTCATGTAATATGGTTCCACGTTGTGCTGAATCTTCTGCCGATTCAAACTCATGTAGACTGTGAATTGAAATGCCGTCCTGGCACAGGCGAAAATGTGATGCGACGTATTTGCCATCGGGTTTGCTGTGTTGTCGTTCCATGTGATTCAAAATAAACATCTTTGTGCAGACATAATAGTCGGGACCTTGTAGGTCAAGATGATGTCTTTGTATAGATGCAAAACAGGAACGTGATCCTTATGGTGAGATGTGATGCCAAAATTCTTTGGGAAATTGATCATAAGTGATGTGGCTTCCCTGCTTCTTACAACCTGAAGAACCTGTACTCAAAGAAAAATTTGTGAGTTCGGGGGAGGGGCGGTTGATTCGCGTTGACTTTGTAGCTTCGGCTCTTGATAGTTGCATGTCCTGCTGATTCGGATCTGTAGCCCCTGTCTGGTTCCCAGTCTTGGCTAACCGTTAATGAAAACATTTGTTGAAAATAATTTTATAAGAAAGTATGCATATTAGTAAAAAGTTCTTGTCGAACTCTAATGAAAATATTTGTTGAAAATAATTTGCTTATAAGAAAAGTATGCATATCAGTAAAAAAAAATTCTTGTCGAACTCTAATGAAAATATTTGTTGAAAATAATTTGCTTATAAGAAAGTATGCATATATGTAAATGTCTGTCGAGCAGTGACATGCAGTGAAACAAAACAAACGTCTTATCCAAAATCCTTCTTCTGACTGAAGACTTAGTTTGCCGATGCTTTTCTATGTTTATCGGCGTCGTCTGGCAGTGATCCCTTAAAAATGCCCCAGTTTCCGATATGTGAGAATGATGAACTTTCGAACGGACAACCGAGTCTTGTGTGGGTTGCTTGCCTGTCCTATCAGGGTGATCAGATGGGTGCATTTTGTCATATGTGAGATAAAAGAGAAAATATTTCCTAATGGTGGGATTGAGGCCGATTTAGTCCGCCTACGTATCCCCATGAGGGAATCAGGTCATAACGTAGTTCATTACAAGCAAAGGGGATTGTAAGGGTTTTTCTAAAAGTGGGACCGAAGCTGATGTGGCCGCCTACGTATCCCGCCAAGGGAATCAGGTCATAACGTAGTTCATGCGGCGAAAAAAATGAGATTTTGGGGAAATTTCTGTCTTAAAAAGACGAAACCCTATGTGGGTTCTATGCGTATCCGCTGAGGGAGCGCAACTTTTACAACATGGAAAATGGTTTTTTTCCATTCTATTCTGATAAAGTGGCCCTGGACAAACTGCGTCCATCTGCTTTTCATCAATCAATCTCTTCGTACATGATTCTGTATCCACTTGGCTTCGAAAGATATATCGTTGCCCCAGTAGAAAATGCTCGTACCAATTCTTTGTAATCATCAACCATCTTGATGTTTCATCCAAACCTGGCTTTGGCTTATTCTAAAGATGCCCCAATTCTTCCGGTTGTGAGTCTTCCTCATATTCTTCGAAGTCTTGCTCGTTGTTTGGGACTTTGTTTGCTTGTTTCATTATATGTCACATGTTATCGACAAATTTATTAGTTTGCATGATGAAAAAGAAAAGAAAATTATTAAACAAAACAGATTTTAAAATAGCAAAAGCAATGCGGATTTGTCATTTTGAGCTTTCAAAAGGTGGAGGCAAAACATATTAAATGCATAGATGTGATTCATGCCTCAATCTGAATCGCATTATTTCATTAAACATTAATGAAATTAAATAGTTTCCGGGAGAAACAAGGCCGGGGCACATGTCCAATTTTCCCAAAATATCTACTTGCTCTGCATCCCAAATGGTTGAGTCTTTTGCGTAATTATCGAGAATCCCATTGCATTCTGCTTCTTCTTCAGCAATGAAAAAACTTTTGAATCCCCCAACGAGGTTGGCTGCATTGTCCTCCTTTGATTCCTAAGGGGCGCATGCTTTGAAAAATGACTGACCTAGAGGCGGAACAGGCTCTGGTAAAGGAGCATCTCTCTTCCTTTGGAGGTTGGTTGATACGACTTTTCTAAGAAAAGATGGTGCCATGATCCGCGGCTTTGGAGGAAGTACTTATACTCCAAACGGTGCCCTCACTTGGACTGTAATCATAGGGGTGATAAAGGCCGATGATTCAACCTTTTTCTCTCTCTGGACTGTCACAATGGTTCCTTCCAAGTTGTGTTCTTCATCAACAGTAATCATGTTCACATTGGCATCGTCGTGATTTGGCGAACGATTATTGTTTACATTAGAGGAAGGTCCTTTCAGTTGGATAACTCCTTCTTTGATTAATGCCTCAATTTTGTTTCTGAGGGCATATCAATTTTCAGTGTCGTGTCCAGGGATTCCCGAGTGGTATGCACAATGCTTAGTCTCATCGTTCCATTTGGGAACATGATTGGGGACATTTCCTGGGATGGACTGGAGTACTCCTGCGATTTTCAGTTTTTCATATAACTGGGCTCGAGGTTCGGCTAAAGGTGTATAGGTTTTGGCTGGCTTTCTTTCGTGTTTTGCGCGGGGTCTGGGTGCATTTGGTGGATGGACTCGCGGATGAGGTAAGTATGCGGGCTGATATTGTGAGGGATTCGGATAGGCAAGCGCTCGAGGCAGGCTATATATTGGATGGGTATGGTAGACAGGGTAGGGAGCATGTGAGTATTGATAATAAGGTTGAGGGCTTTGGGCGTATGGGCTATAATAGGAAAGGTGGGAACTTTGGTCGTTTTGATTGTGGTAGAAAGGCTGGGGTGATGGCATTTGGTAGATTGACATTTTATTTGGCCTATGTTTCTGAACTGTCATGACAGGGGACACTCCGTCTCTCTTCCTCTTTACTGCTCCCTCAAATGAGTCCGACTGAATTATCTCACTCGTTGCTTGCAACACTACAAAATTTGTAATTCTTCCAGTTCTGATTCCCTCTTCTATGAAATCTCCCATCCTTACAACTTCAGAGAAATTTCGTCCTATGACGCTAATTATTCTTTCATAGTATGTTGCATCTTTCAAAGATTGTACAAAGAGAGCGGTCATCTCACTTTCCGCTATCGGTGGTTGAACTTTTGTTGCTTCCGCCCTCCACTTCATGGCGTACTCTCTGAAGGTCTCTGTGGATTTTTTTTCCAACTTCATTAAATAAAATCTATCCAAGACTCTGTCGGTGTTAAATCTGAACCTATCCACAAAACTTGTGCCATTGTGCCCCAGTTATGCCATTTTCGCGGGTCCTGGCTTGTGTACCAGTCGAGTGCTTCTCCTGTCAAACTCCTTACGAACAACTTCATTATGATAGCCTGGTCTTTACCTACCCAATCAGTTTGTCACAGTACGATCTTAAATGAGCATGAGGATTTCCCTTCCCATCAAACAAGTCAAATTTTGGCACCTTATATCCGACATGCAATTCAATATCGGGATGCATACACAGATCTTCGTACTCGAGTCCTTCATGCCCCTTGCTGGTTTGGATATTCTTGAATGCTTCTTTTAGGCTATGAATTTGTCTCGCCACACTTTCATCGGTTCTGATCCTTACATGCCTCTCCATCTTTTCATACTGGCCAGTTTCCTGAAGAGCCATGTTTGGTGTTGCGGTAGTAAAAGGTTGGGCTTCCATTACATATACTGGCGGCACATACTGCTTGCTGTGATCAGCGATGTGTGCAATCAGTATGTGCTGGGCTGCCGGATGATTTTGCGTGGATGGGGTGTTTTGGATGAGTGGGGTAATTTGGGTATGTGGAGTTGTAAAGGATGCCAGATCATTTTGTAGCAGGCTTTGTTGTGGACTAGCTTGTGGGTTAGTGTGTTGTGGATTGATTTTGCTTAGTGGTGAATTTTCGGGGAGGTTTTGGGGAAATGGCGATTCAGGAGACGAAAAAGTTTGCGCTGCAGTTGCATTCGTCCCTTGTTCAAGGAGTGGGGTATTGGCGCTAATGGACAAGTTGGTGAGATTTTGGAGCCGCTCTATCTCAGTCTGCATGGCTTCCATCTGTTGTAATAGTTGGGCGATGTATTTTTCTTGGACGGTAGCATTTATATTTTCCGAAGCTTCTGGTTCATCTCTCGAAAGAGCGATAAGTCCCAGGCCAATCTGTTCGGATGCATCTGAATCAGTCATTTTGCTGAATGATCGGGCCTTTGATCTCGTGAAGTAGGGGTGTTCCGCCAGTTTTAGTCAACGCAAATCAACCTTTGGGAAAAACAATTTAGGCAAAAATGAACCTTCTGAAAAAGGTGTATGCATGCATGCCTTAAAATAAAGGGTGGTATAGCTCTATCCTAAATTTTCTAAGATTTGGCTGACTAGACTCAAGGTTCCCGAGCGGACTGCTCGAGTGAGAAGGCTACGCGGCCAACCGGATGGTCAGGACGCTCCGCGCATATACCAACTCTCCTAAAAATTTGGAAATTTGAAAGAAGTTTGCGGGTGCGCAAAACACACATCGCGTGTAATGTGTGATAGTGTCAATTTTCCAGAGTGGAAGAAATATGAGCGAAATGCCAATTTAAGGAAAGCTGTAAGAGAATATAGTAATTAAAGCAGTTATGCATACAAAATTTCAAAAGGAAATAATTAAAAACAATAGATCAAATAAGGAGCAATATAAAGCACAATAATAATTAACCTGAATTTGCTATGGTTAAGAACATGAAAGTCTCCAGTGGAGTCGCCATGTTGTCGCGCCCGTTTTTAACCGACCCGCGAGAGGTCAGAGCGGAGCACAAACGTATTCGGTGATTCCTGGGTAAATGGTTAAGGAGTCGCCACCTAATTATATATGGTGAATTAGGACACCTAAATATTAAATAAATGCTGCAAAATAACTCCAATTTTAAGGTCTGCAAAACTAGTGAGATTCTAGGTAAGGGTTCTTTATTATCCTGAAGGGAAGGGGTTAGGCATCCTTTAAGATCCGCTAACTTGCGGTTATCCGGTCAAACTCAGGTTAATTATTGTACTAAGGAAAATGCAATTTTAAAATAGAAAGTTAAACTAATATTGCAAATATTTAGTAATAAGAATGCATTTTTGTACAAGTATGCATCTGTATGGTATTTAAAGAGAAATACATGTAAAGTTGAAAGTATGCATTTTTAACAATTGATAGTAAAAACAAATTATTTATAATGCCAAAGAAGTAAATCTTTTGGAAATCATTGAGTTGCAAATTAAAAAAGATAAACTTATTTGTATGATTGATAAAGCGAATAAAAGATGACTAAAGTTGTTTAGAAAATTTTGAACATGCATGACGAGCCTAAAATAAATAACTAGCGAAGGGTTTCTAAGTTTTAAACTACCCTATGAATTAATTCTAAGTTTGCCTATTCTGAGCATATCAATAGTTACATAAGTGCGATAAATAATATTACAATACAGAGCGGGATAAAAGCTGAATTAAAGAAAGTAAATAAAATAAATAAACTCCGAGGAATATCTGCCTTTATTTACTTTATTCCCTGCAAGCTGTCAAGAACAAACGGTTAGAAACAGTTAAATACAAATAACTTCGGATCCGTATCCAAAACAATGAGTGTTTTGGTCACGGAGGGCTCAGACTTAAATTTTGAAAAGACCATTCCAATCACGTCGTGGCTGCAAACGTATGACTCGGTAGTTATTTTGATTGCCTAGCCTACTAAACGTGTTGGTCTCTCGGATGGAAAAGAAAAGATCATTATAATCACGTCATGGCTGCGAACATATAACTTGTTGGTTATTTTAGTCGCCTCGCCTACTAAACATGTTGATCTCTCGGATGAAGTAAAAAGGTTTAAGTCTCATCCTTGCCCGAAGTTATATTCTCCGTCTTTACAACCGTGGAGGCCTCAAAATCGACGGATATTTTTCATCGGCCAGTGTAGTATCGTGTTCAAATCAGCAAAAATTAAATCAAAGGAGTAAGCGAAAAGATGGTAAGCTAAGCGAAGCGAGAAAAACAAAGAGGCAATTTCCGAAAAGTCGTGATGTTTAGTTTAAAACAGTAAAAAGTAAATATTCGTTGCACGGATATTTAAATCTTTGAAACATTAATTTCGAAACAGAAAGCAATGCCCGAAAGGTGCGGCATCGAATTCAATTTCATTGGCCTAAATGCGATAGTTGGTTCAAAACAGTAAAACAATAAAACAGTAAGATATCCGTTGCACGGATGTCTAAAACAGTAAACTGAAAACAGAGAAACAAAAAAAAGCGCGGCCTCGAATTCAATTTCATCGGCCTAAATGCGGTATTTAGTTAAAGACAGTAAAACAAATATCGAAACAGAAATCAGTAAATTATCAAAACAGCAAAACTGAAACACAGAGTCAGATGCTGAAACATAAAAACAAAAAAGTGCGGCCTCGAATTCAATGTCATCGGCCTAATTGTGGTATTAAATCAGTAAATCAAAACAGTAATCTGAAACCGAGAAACGATTTTCGAAGAGAATGCAATGTTGGTTCGAACCAATAGAATAATAAAGAGAATGCGGATATTAGTTCAATTCATAAAATAATAATAGTGCCAAAGAAACAAACAGTAAGCAATTAAAATATCCGACCCGAATTCTGAAATTTCGGAATCGAAACAGGATTAGGAAATGTTTATGAAAGATAGAACAGGTTGTGAACAGTGACTCGAATGGGTGATTCAATTCTGAAAACTGACCCGGATAAACGTCCCGAGAAATGCAACCCGAAGTAGTGACCGGAATCGGAATCAAAATTTAGATTTTTCAGACAATCAACTAATGAGATATAAAATGCAAGAATCTGGAAAATATCCAAACCAGGTCGACCCGACCCGGGTCAGTGACCGGACCCAAATCAGAGATTCAAGCCCGAAATCAAATTCTTTTCAGATTTTCAGATAACCAACATACAAGATATAAAATAAGAATCTGGAAAATATCCAAACCGGGTCGGCCCATCCCGGGTCAGTGGCCGACCCGAATCAGAGATTCAAACCCAAAATCGAATTATTCCCAGATTTTCAGATTACCAATATACAAGATGTGAAATGCAAGAATTTTGGGAAATATCCAAACCGGGTCGACCCGATCCGGGCCAGTGACCCGACCCGAATCTGAAATTCAACCTGAATAAAATTCTTCTCAGATTTTCAGATAACCAACATACAAGATATAAAATGCAAGAATCTTGAAAATATCCAAACTGGGTCGACCCGACCCGGGTCAGTGACCGACCCGAATAAGAGATTCAAACCCAAAATTGAATTCCTCCCAGATTTTCAGATAACCAATATACAAGATGTGAAATGCAAGAATTCTGGGAAATATCCAAACCGGGTCGACCCGACCCGGGCCAGTGACCCGACCCGAATTAGAAATTCAACCCGAATCAAATTCTACTCAGATTTTCAGATAACCAACATACAAGATATAAAATGCAAGAATCTGGAAAATATCCAAACCGGGTTGACCCGACCCGGGTTAGTGATCGACCCGAATCAGATATTCAAACCCAAAATTGAATTCTTCCCAGATTTTCAGATAACCAATATACAAGATGTGAAATGCAATTCGGGAAATATCCAAACCGGGGAAATAACCAATATACAAGATGTGAAATGCAAGAATTCTGGGAAATATCCAAACTGGGTCGACCCGACCCGGGCTAGTGACCCGACCCGAATCAGAAATTCAACCCGAATCAAATTCTTCTCAGATTTTCAGATAACCAACATACAAGATATAAAATGCAAGAATCTGGAAAATATCCAAACCGGGTCGACCCGACCCGAGTCGATGACCCGACCTGAATCAGAAATTCAACCCGAATCGATTTTTCTCAAACTTTCAGATAACCAACAACAGAATATAAACACAAAATTCGGAGAAATTATTCGTCGGAACAGTAACCCTACCCGGAACAGTGACTCGAATCGAAAAACCCAAAAATAGTGAAGAACAACAACGAAAACAAGCAGATTTTCGGATTCAGCTTACGAGGCCAAATAAAAGTATTTAGAACCAAGGTTCAAGAACGAAACTCACCCCTTTTCCTTTCGGATTTTTGGACTTGCTTCAGACTTATTTCTTGAATAACAATGAAAGCAAATGCTAAAACAACTCAAGAACACCACAAGTATTTTTTTTGTCTCGGTCTCATCCCCGGTCCCCCTTTAACAATGAACAAAGGGGGGGGGGGGGGGGGGGGTTATAGGTGGATTCGAACTCTCCAACGTTCACCCCCATACCCCCTTTTAACGAGTTTGAATTTCAAAATAAAGGGGGAACAAAAACTGATTTTTGGGGCGATTTCTTGGGGCATGTGTTGCGGTGAGAGGTGATGGGGTAAGTTGGTGGTGTCAGGCGGCGGTGTCGGCGATTGGTGGTGTCAGGCGTAGGGTGAGGCGATGTAGGGATAGGGGTGTAGGGGTGTGCGGCGTAACAGAGGGTTAGGGGTGTTAGGGTTTTGAGTTTTTAGGGAGGTGTTTGGTTTTGGAGGGAGAAATAAAGGGGAATGGGTTTGGGCTTGTGGGTCGGCCGGTTGGGCCTGGGGCGAGCGTTGGGCTTCAGTTGGTGGGGTTTCGGGTGATGGGTTTATGGAATAAGGGGTGTTGGGCTTTGGTAAGGGAATTTCGGGTGGGTTGATATTTGTTTGGGTAGAAATTGTTTTTGGGTTGGGGAAATAAATGGGTGATGGGTTGGGCTTGGACGAAATGGGTTTTAGTTTGGGTAGAAATTGTTTTGGGTTGGGAAATGAATGGGTTATGGGTTTAAAATATAAAAGTGGTTTAATATTAAAAAAAAGCTTTGAAGAAAAACGTAAATTATTTTAATAAAAAATATGACGATGTGATAATAATATAATATTTGCGATATGCTTAATGCTTGATAAACATAGAAATGCGATGCCATTTTTGCGGAAAATAGAATAACATAGAATTTTCGGATAAAACTTATGATTATGATAAAAATGCAAATGACAGTAAAAAATGCGAATAAAAATAATAATAATGAGAATAATAATATATATATATATATATATACGCATGTATGTATATAGATAAAAAAATATTTTGAGGTGTTAAAAATATTTAGAATTGTAAATAAATTGGAAAAGACGGGACAAAATTGGGTGTCAACACCTCCTATTCCCCTTGTATGAGGCGAGGTCCAGCAAAACGACCATTAAAATCAGATGCATGTACATTTTTTAATAGAGACGTAGAGAATTAAGTAGCTAGATGTAAAATTTGTAAAGATGTTTTAAAATTTTAAACTGGAAAAGGTCACGGTGGGACGGGGGGTTTAATGAGACATGTAGCAAGGGCTCATCTAGCTAGGTATGCCCAATACGAGGCTTCAAAACCGGGTGCGCAAATGCCCGCTCCATCGGGACAAGGTTCACATGCTGTCCCGGACCAAGTACAAGATCAAATTAACCCCACGACGGGATAGAATTGTAGGCCCTAATTACAATAAACATATAGATAGGGAAGTAATAGCAAAATTAGTTGCTGTGGAGGGTTTGCCTTTTTCATTTCCTTCATCTCCTGGTTTTATTCATTACATTAGAGAAATGTATAATTCTGCTTTTAAAGGTTTTCCTAGATCAACTGTTAAGAGAGATGTATTTAAATTTGCACATGAATATCAACAGTATTTACGTTATTCATTATATCATTTTAATGGCAAAGTGGCTATCACTTCTGATATAGGCCGTAGTACTAACGACCGTGATTATTTAACGGTAACCTGTCATTGGATAAATTATAAATGGTCAATGCAAAAACGTATCTTAGCTTATAGATATATAGATGATAGGCACACTGGTACTTTTATTGCAGAAAATATTTATCAAGTGTGCGATTATTATGGAATAACTGATAAAATTATGATTATTACATTAGATAACTCTTCTTCTAACAATTATGCTATTACAATTTTAAAAAATAGTTTAACTCCATATTTTCCAGATCATTTTCATATAAAATGTGCGTGCCATATATATAACTTAGTTGTAAAGGATGGTCTATCACTTTTTGAAGACATTCTTAGTAAAATACAATTTGCTATAAACTTTATTTTAAAAAATATTAGAATACAACGAAAAAAAGAATATAAATTTTTTTTGTCAGGATTGCCAACTACCTTTTAGAAAAATTACAGAAGAAGTACCCACTAGGTGGAATTCTTTATACGAGCAACTACTTGTTGCTTATGACTATTGAAAACCTATAACTTTATTTTTTAACTCTCATAATCAAAATCCGGATGATATGGTTGTAAATAGCAATTAGGAAAAAATTTCCGAACTTATTGTATTTTTAGAGAATTTTTTTCAAGAAACAAAAGAAGTTTCTGGTACATATTATCCTACTATTTCAACTATTTATGTTTTATATAGCTCTAATATTTTTACTGCTTAATGATTATATGGATAAACCAACTTATAAGGCAGCTATTAAAAAAATATTTATCAAAATAAAAAAATATTTTATTCCTATTCCCACTATTTATATTATTGGCTCTGTATTAAATCCGACTATTAAAATAGACGGTACTAAATCACTTATTGAAACTATTTTTTTTTGATTGTATAGCAGTACTACCACCTCCAAGTCCCAAAAATCCAAATCACCCACCACCTATTGAACAAACTAAAGAAGAATTGTTGTCTAGAGTAGAAGACGAATGCAAAAAAGTATATAGGTTTTACCAATAAGAAAGTGCTAGCAACCTACCGGCTTCCATACCATCTTCTTCAACACAGCCTCAAGACATGCTGTTTCTGCGGCTAGTATTGAAAGCCTCTGAAATAGAATGTGCGACCGTAAGGCTACTAACCAAATTAGCGAGTTTGATATTTTTGTTTTGCAGGGTTCTGTACCGTACCAAACAGTTCTCAATGAAGAAGGACGTGAAGACTTGCTGAAATACTGGAGGGGGAATGAGAAGACCTTTCTGACACTTTCAATGATGGCCTGAGATGTTTTGAACATTCAAGTGTCATCAACGGCGTCTGAAAGTGCTTTTTCTGCCGGTAGATATCAAATAGGAGAGCACATACACTCATTCGCCGGAGATAGCTTGAAGATTGCAGTATTATTAAGAGATTGGATACGAGAGGAGCGGAGAAGGTGCGGTCAACCGGAGATCAATGAAGAAGAAGACGAAAACTACAATGAAATCTTATCCGAAGGTGGTGGAAGCGACATGGAGCACTTTGACCAATAAATACCAATTCCAACCGAAGAACCACATGAAATTATCAAGAAACTAGAACAGGTTTTTTTCAAAATGTAATTTTTTAATTCCAATTTTACTATGTAATTTGCAACTTTTGAACAACACCACATAGTTGCAATTTTGACAATTGTATTTATATTACAAAAAAAATCATATGTCTATTAAATAATATAGGAGGCACAAAAACAACATTGGGATGTTTTTATTACACTATCTTGTTTAATTTTTGAGTTTTTATATATATATTATTTTTTAAATTAAGTGCAAAAAAAAAAAATCCTGCCCCAATGCTGATCCCGATACCACCCCGCCCCTTTTTTGACGGGACCGGAAACAGGACAGGACGACGGCAAATCCCCCCCGTCCCGCCCATCCCCAATCCCGTCGGTCCCGACCGGACTCATCCCGGCCCGGCCCACTGGCCACCCTTAGTTTTAGCCATGGTGTTAGAAGAGGATTAGAGAAGGAGGAAAGTCGTGAAAGAGAATGAGAGATGGAGTAGGTAGTTAAAGAGAGGGGGTGGAAGAAGAGTCAAGGAAGTGAAATATTTTTGGGGAAGAGAAGCCGGCAAATTGGAACAACGAATGGGATTTGGACTGACAGATGCAAAAATGACACTTATTCGATTTGAGAAGAGATGAGTTCAAACAAGACAATATTATTTTATATATAGTGAAAGATAAAAAATAAGTGAAAATATAAGGAAACAAATTTTGGAAATATTTAGTGGGGTCTAAGTAAGGAAGAAAACCATCACAAAGGGTTTGTAATAATTTCTAGGGATTTACTAAACATGCAAAAACATTCTTCTAGTAAAGGCTTGGTAAAAATATCAGCTAATTATTTCTCAATACATACAAATTGTAGTTCAATTATTCCCCTAAGAACATGATCTCTAATAAAGTGATGTTTAATATCTATATGTTTTGCCCTATAGTGATGTACATGATTTTTAGTTAAGCAGATAGCAGTAGAGTTATCACAAAACATTTGAATAGGTTTAAGCAATCATAGTCACTTAATTGATAAATCATCCATAGTAATTGAGCACAACAATGTCAATTGCAATGTATTCGGCTTCTGTGGTTGATAGGGATACACAACATTGTTTCTTGCTATTCCAAGAGATCAAGGCTTGCCTAAGTAGCTGACAAGTTCCACTTGTGCTTTTTCTATCATCTTTGTCTCCTGCGAAATCAACATCTGGAAAACCTTCTAATTTGAAGGAGTTAGTTTTTGGATAACATAAATCATAGGATATTGTGCCAATTAAGTATCTAATAATTATTTCAACGACACTAAGATGAGATTCTTTAGAAGCTGATTGATATCTAACATACATGCAAACGCTAATTATGATATCTGGTCGACTACCGGTAAGGTAAAGTAATGAACCAATCATCTCTCTATATTTAGTTTCATCAACAGATTTGCCTTCATCATCTTTGTGAATTGAGAAAGTAGAACTCATTGGAGTTCCCATAACGTTTTCATCATCCATTCCAAACTTGTGAATGAGCTCTTTTGTATAGTTACTTTGACAGATAAAAATTCCTTTGTCGGATTGATGAATTTGTAATCCCCAGAGGAATGTTAATTCTCCCATCGTACTCATTCCGAATTCACTTTGTATAGGATTTGATAAGTCCTTGCACAAGAAGGGGTTATCACTACCAAGAGGGTGAATTGTAATTTTTTTTCTAGTCGACTGCCTTGGATCAGGAGCCGACTGTTAACAGAGAAAGTGCAGAACGTAAAGTACCGAAAGTAACTAATGCCAGATGTTTTATACTGGTTTGGATTCAATGTGAATCCTAATCCAGTCACTTGGGTTGCAAGGGTGTTCTCTGCAGCTCTTTTTGAAAGTAGGTTTGGTACAATGGTTGTTTGAATGGAGCTCTCATCTACATTCAACCACTCTTAATCTTTTAATACAATGTCTTACCAACTATACTATATCTCTTCTCACTTTTTTTATTTGTATTATAAATCACTCAGAATAACAATGTTTGTTAAAAGTAAAGTAGAGAACTTGAGAAGTTGAAAGGAAAGTATATTTTTCTTCATATATGTAGCCATCCTTTATAGTTTGAAGAATGAACATTTGGCTCTTGCAGAGATGACAACCTAAGAGATTTGATCCTTGAAAAAAGAAGTCATGAATCGTATTTTCTAAGAATAAGGTTAGATCTCTTCAATGCGAATTGATCTTCCTTCCTTATATACTCATGGACAAATATTTAGTGTTGTAACACCCTTAAATACTTGGTACTTGTTTCCTTGTTGATGTATGCTTGATTGATGCGCCAAGATCTTCAGTGGTACTTGATTGATATTCTTCCAAGACGTGATTTATTTACTAGCCATTGTCTCCATAAATAAGTGATGATTTATTTATTTTGCTTGGACCTGTGAGGGCTTCTATTGATTCCGTCACTTAGGGCTTCATGAGTCAACTGGGCTGGCAGTTTTTCTTGATATGGACTTGGACTTTATGAGTTATTTGGACCTGCTTTTCCTTATGAGCTTACCTGCATAAATAGGTTTGTCATCATTAAAATCTAAGACTAACAGAAGTCCCATCAGAATCATAGCATTGAGAAGGTTAATAAAAATAACTTCTCTTGGAATTAAATGTGTCACACACACACATATTCCACTAGAATTTGAAATGAAAGGGAGCTTCAAAGCAATAGTAAATATTATCCCTGTGTGATTAATAAGTCACAAGTTACTATTGTGCTTTTGTCAGGGTTACATGCTGCCTACATTACATCCGCTTGGGTACTATATTAGTAAGAAACAATTGTTAATTTCCAATGGAATTCATCAAAATTTGGCTCGTCGGTACGTCAGAGACCCCTTACTCTACCAACCGAATTTCAATGAGAGACCCGTCGAAATTAGTGATTTTCTGGTGTGGCCCTTCATACTACCCCAGTTTACTAAAATTTTAGAATCTTATAAGAAAGTTCATTTTTAACTAGAATTTAAAATGAAATATGCAGACCAGAAAGAGCAAGGTGAAGTTCCAAGTTGTTGATCATCAAGGCCAACCACTAGAAAATGCAACAATCTTGATCAAACAAATAAATTCTGCATTTACAATTAGCAATGTTATTAGTCCTCACATATTGACCAATGTAGGCTATCAAGAATGGTACACTTCCAGGTTCAAGCTAATAGTTTTTGAGAAGAAATGAAGTGGTGGTTCACTGAACCGTTCCCTGGAAATGTCGACTACCGTTTATCTTACACCATGCTTCAATATGGCAAGAATAACACCATGTTAGTCCGCGGACACAACATAGTTTGGGAAAATCGCAATCAATTGCCTTTATGGGTGCAAATGTTTCCACCTCCCCTGTTATCATCAACAATTGAATAGAGATTTTACTCAATAATCTCAAGATTTTTCAAGGCCAGATGATGCATTGGGATGTTAATAATGATACATTTTAATTACTTGGTAAGCCAGCTAGGCATAAACGCCTCAGCTTATGTCTACAGGAAGGCTCATGACATGGATGGCAATGCTATTATGTTCTTGAATGAATATGGTATAATTGAATATCCTGATGATTGAGTTGCAAATCCAGCTAAATACTTGGCCAAAGTTATAATGGACCTCTTGGAATGGGATTCCAAGGTGATTTTGATACTCCAAATGTACCTTATATGAGAAGTGCACTGGATATGCTTGCAAATGCAAATTTGCCTATGTGGTTCGAGCAAGCAGTAGCAAAGTACTACTAGCGTAAATATGTCTGCCAAATGTTTTTACGTGTCATCATAGTTGATTCTCTTTATATCAAGTGATCTGCTGAGGCTCAACATTGTCATCATAGTTGACAATTATGATGTGTATCATGTTGGTACTCTATTGTACTTTATAAAGCAGTACGGGAAGTAAATAACTATTACAAGTGTTCGAAAGGATAAATAAATGGTCAATCTTCAGAACTGCCGCAAGCTTGTTGTGTCTTGAATCTTGATAACCTTGCAAAGCCAGTGTTGAGAACTGTCGCAAGCTTGTTGTGTCTTGAATCTTGATATCCTGAAATCAAGAAACAACTAAATCTGGATGGTTACAACATTGTGTGTTGAGTCGAGGAATTGCCCTCTGTCCTTAAGACAAAATTGTCCCGTATATATGCTTTTACGTTAGCAGGCAATAGTTTCCCAAGATAAAACAACACTTTAATCTCAATGCTACAAAGCCAATAGGTTGAGCCTGGCGAATAAAACAAATATGAATTGACTTGCTGAAGATATGGAATAGGAAGGAAGAGTTTCTATCTTCTCTTCTGATTTGTCTCTGTGTATATAGTGTCTCTGTTGAGTATATCTTGTGTATATGTGAGGGTTTGATCACTGTTTTTCACTGAATTTCAGTCACTATTTCGAGCAGTTTTTGGCCATTGTTTTCGTGACTGTTTGGTGCTGAATTTCTATATTTTCTGTCTGTTTTTCCCGTCACGTTATTGAGCCAAAGGAGGCCTCAATATATAGCAAGAAAAAGAATGCCCAACAGCCACAAACAAGGCTGTTAATAGCCATTAGTGAGGGCTGTTAATGGCCATTTAGGAGGTAGATTTAAGGCTGCTAATGGCCATCAAGAGAGGCTGAAAAATGGACATGAAGGAGGGTGATAAAGGAGGAGTTAATCAGCCAAATAATGGCTGGTTAATGCTCCAGAAACTGTCCAATGGTAAGGCAGAAAGTTCCGTCACCCCAAAATCAACTTTCCAGAAACTCTGGAGACCAAACTGTAAAATATTAAACTTCAGGGACCAAACTGTACATAAGTTCAGGGATCAAACTGTACATCTGGCAAAGTTCTTTGGTCTAAAAAGATAATATCAGAAAGTCCCCACAGCCCACGACCCGTGACCCGAGACCGAGACCGGACGGGACGGGACGGGACGGGCCGGCGGCGGCGGCCCGCGTTTGGGCTTAGCCTTGAACTCAAGCACATCTAGGTCCTCCCTCCTTTAAACACATGGGATACCCCTTGGGGTACCAAACCCTTTACCACATTAGAGACTTATATAGAGAGCAATTCTTCCTATTCCCACCGATGTGGTAGATTTGTCCCACACCATATTTCCATGCCTCAAACACCTTACTTCGTGGACCAATATCTCTTTCATTTCTCAACAAAATTTGACGATTCTTGGCCCTACGGTCATCTACTCACTTCATAGATCATGCATGTGCGAAGAGACAATGTCTCCAACATGCGGAACACTAGTGTTTAATTCATCAAAGATGGGTGGACGCATCTCCCCGCCAAAGGCAAATTTCCAACAATCCCCTCTATGAAAGAGAGATTGTGGCGCACGCACAATGTGCCTACATTTCAGCAATCTTTCAGTGAAAAGATATTACATTAGGAGAGGTAGATTTCGCTTTGAACCTTCCCTAGTTGAATACCATCGGACTTACTTACTGTGCGGTGAACGTGATGTCTTGAACCTCAGTGCTTAGTGTAAGCCAAGATAATGATAACAACACAATAACTCTTCTTATTCGTTTTCATTCTTACGTTTTTGTCCGTTGTGGCCATGGACACACTTGGATTCTTAAGTGCGTTCATTTGAGGCGGCCATCCTCGCATTTAAATAGGTGATCTCCTACAAGGTATCCTACTATACCCCACTTCACAAGTGGTAGGAATCATTAAAAGTTTCCCCAACCTTAACCTCAACCGTTTGAGGATTGTTTAAAGGTTTTGAAGCTTAACCTTTACCCACCATGCAGGTAGCACTTTAACGTCTATCGCGGGAACAACTTTGGATTCATGTTTCCGTACAGAAATCATCATCCGAAGTGCTTCTTGCTTCTACCGAAGCGCTCAACTGAACATTTTGCCGCTTAGTTTTCCCATTGAACCAAATTCTTGGGATCTCCAATCAGTATGGTTGGGTTTCCACTGCAAAGGTTCGTATTGTTTGGGTTTTAAGCCCATTCCCCTAGACAAGAACGCTTGATCTCTGGGTAGTCCCTTAGTTAGTAAATAAGGAAGTGACACCCGTGATGATCAACTGCCATACGGTCTTATGTATCCGACAGATATGTCCAGACGCCATCATCCGTGTCCTTCCTGAAGCCGACCGGCTAGCCATAGTGTATAACTGCTGAAGGCACAGGTTTCTCCCAATAAGGGACGTCCTCTAAGGAGTCACGAAGTTACTCAACTTCTTTCATGCTTTGTATAAAGCGATAAACTCCGATCCTATCATGAATCGGTCGATGCAAGTTGCTTAGAGGATTTTCCAAGACCCACCATACACATTTACTTGTGGCTTTGGTGTTCTTCAGATCTGATGTCCGATTTCCATCTTGTGTTCTCCCGGAATAATTTGGATATCCAGAATACTATAATCCGTAGATAAGCGAATAATTCAGATATCGTCATATCCGACTTAACTCTTTCTATTGATCATGTATTAAAATTATCAGTGAACCTCAGTTTAATGATCTGCTTTGTTGGTCGATACCAGGTCGGTTGTAGTGTGTACAATACATTGAACTACACGTGACCTAAGCATATCGCTCCTTATCTATGGGTGCACTATGATTCCAATCAGTTCTATGATTCATATCTATTGGTGGCTTTAACGAGACTGTCAACTATCGACCAGTACGTTAGATGTCTTAGAAATCCAATTCCTAAGATGTCATATGTGATACCCATATCTTTCATATCGAGACTTTGTTTCAATATGACTTTTACTTTCAGACTGTTGATTCTCCAACTGTTGGCTTTCTAACTCCAGAGTCAATGTTTCTGTGGTCAGATTCATTGTTTCTGTTTTATCTGAAACTTTCAGGACCAAAATGTAAACATTTTAGGGACCAAAATGAAAGTTCAGGAAGAAGCCCAACAGTCCAGCAAACCAACTCTGATTCTCTTCTTCCAACTCTCCGGTTGGGAATGCTGTTTCAACATCCATGCCACGCAAGACTGCAATGACCCATGATGTTAAGCTACTCCCAGGGGAGCACATGTACAAGTAGTCGAGGCTTTGAACTCGTCAGTAGATCCATCTACTTTGTACTCACTTTTGAGTATCCTTTTTCATAACCCAAAGGTTCTTTTCCCGGAGGAAGATCAACCATTATGCAAGTATGGTTCTATATGAGGGAATCTATTTCTCTCTTTGTAGCTTCTTTCCAAAGCACCGCTTTTGGAGATGACAATTATTTGTTAATTGTCCATGGTTCATTCTCAACCATACAAGCTAGAAGGACTGGAACAAGTCTTTGTCCCATTCTTTGCTCCGTCTTGGTTCAACATCTAGCATTCCTGAGTTCTGTAGATCTAGAATATTAAGTTCCGGATAGACAATAACTTCCGAGTCCTGTAGATACGGAACGTCTAGTTCCGGACAGTCAGGCTCTCGCGGGTTCTTGTTAACCTTGAGCAATTGCTCCTTTTTCCTATTTCAAGGAAAGTTATCTTCAAAAAATCCAGCATTCTTTGACGCCAAGAGGCGATCAACACTACTGTTATTTGCAGATCCAGTGGATATGCAATCTACAGTCTTAGGTATAACTTTGACCTATTTCAGTATTCTAACTTTTACCAAGCCACCCCACATAATTTGGGCGTATGACTTTGCGCTTGGCTAACACCGTTGGACTGAGGTGAGAAATGAACAGTCGTTTAATGAACGATGCTTCACATTCTCCCCCTCTATTACTACGAATTTCGCAATCCATAGGCTTAGTTGATTTCCAACTTATGTTTTGTAGCGCTTATCCGCTTCAACAACTTCATCTTTGCTTTTCAACAAATAAAGGATTACATACGTTGTACCATCATCAATGAAGGTCACAAAGTACTTGTCTCCCCCCTCTATTTTGTATAAAATTTAAATCACCCAAGTAGGTGTGACTAAGTTCTAGAGGAGCGGTGCTTCTTTCGCTATTCCCTTGACGGAATTTGGAAAGGTGATTTTGCCTCTTCATCTACCTCACATTTATTTTGAGGGTTTATATCGACAGAAGGCAACAATCTCAACATCGTTAGCTTTTGAATGACTTGCTATTTAACGTGTCTTAATCTATGATGGCATAGAAGCACGGATTACAAATATATCATTCATTTGGCTATAGACATATTGTACCATTCTTAGTTATTACAGACCTGTTGGACTAGTCTCAAACCAGCTTGACCAACATCGTCCCTTAAACCAAGTTAGGAACATGTATCACCTCATTTTAGAGTGATCCCATTCCCTGAAGTCCTATTGAGGACAACCTCTCCAGCCCCTTTGATTTTAGAGGTGGCGTTACTTCACATGAACAACCTCTTGCCCGTGGTTAGGGCGTACTCGGATCATATTTGATATGTATACTCTGGCCCACTCCAGTTGCTTTGGCAGACTGAGTGTCCAATTTCTTTTCTGCCTTTCTTTAGGCCTTCAGATCGTTTAAGACCTGGAAACTCGGCCCACCTTACTAGGTGTCCATTACTTTTCCTATGAAATGAATTCTGGCCCCACTCCAGTCGCCCGGAGGCTTTGTATGACTGAGTGTCCAATATCATCATATCAAAGGAATTTTGGCCCACTCCAGTCGCCCGGAGTCTTTTTATGACTGAGTGTCCAACATCATCCTATGAAGGATTTTCTGCCAAATAGTGTGACAGGCTCAACGTCTTTAGCTTTTAGTCTTCTTCCGTTATGATTGGTGCCCAGATAATTCTTGGCGCTTACTTAAGAGTGGTAACAGTTTTTGCACAGTCAGTGGATCTCTCTCCCTCGTATGTGCGAACATACTTTACACACTTTTAATAATTACACTTAAAAGAACGGATCTTTTTAAGTCGTTTACAAATTCCAATCTTTAAACGGGAAAGAAGATGAGATTCAACTTCTGATTTTAAAGTGTAAGGAATATAAATTATTTTCATATTCCTCCTTACTTTAATCCATTTTTAATCAGACATCATTTAATCTTTAATCTTGACAAGTAAGAAAAACTACTTATCCCAATTTCAGATTCTGGCCCACTTCAGTCACTTCATCAAACTGAGTGTCCATTTCCTTCTTACCATTATTAGGATCTTTTGTCTAGAACAGATAGGCCTTCTGCTGCAAGATAGAACCACATCTTCAGCCTTCTCCTCTTGTCCCAGTTGACATCCTCAGGCTCTCGTGAGCGCTTGTCCACCAGTCTTGGTAGCGGTGACACCATGAACACGTTCATCATCATCACTCTCTTCTACCAGAAAACCATTGTCATATCCAGATTTGGTCACACAACTTTTGACAGACATCTTTCGAATACTAATAGTAATACAATACAATCTTGTCTTAAATTGTTGGTACTCTATTATACTTTATAAAGCAGTACGGGAAGTAAATAACTATTACAAGTATTCGAAAGGATAAATAAATGGTCAATCTTCAAAACTGCCGCAAGCTTGTTGTGTCTTGAATCTTGATAACCTTGCAAAGCCAATGTTGAGAACTGTCGCAAGCTTGTTGTGTCTTGAATCTTGATATCCCGAAATCAAGAAACAACTAAATACGGATGGTTACAACGTTGTGTGTTGAGTCGAGGAATTGCCCTCTGCCCTTAAGACAAGATTGCCCCATATATATGCTTTTACGTTAGCGGGCAATAGTCTGCCAAGATAAAACAACACTTTAATCTCAATGCTACAAAGCCAATAGGTTGAGCCTGGCGAATAAAACAAACATGAATTGACTTGCTGAAGATATGAAATAGGAAGGAAGAGTTTCTATCTTCTCTTCTGATTTGTCTCTGTGTATATAGTGTCTCTGTTGTGTATATCTTGTGTATATGTGAGGGTTTGATCACTGTTTTTCACTGAATTTCAATCACTGTTTCGAGCAGTTTTTGGCCACTGTTTTCGTGACTGTTTGGTGCTGAATTTCTGTGTTTTCTGTCTGTTTTTCCCGTCACGTTATTGAGCCAAAAGAGGCCTCAATATATAGCAAGAAGGAGACTGCCCAACAGCCACAAACAAGGCTGTTAATAGCCATTAGTGAGGGCTGTTAATGGCCATTTAGGAGGCAGATTTAAGGCTGCTAATGGCCATCAAGAGAGGCTGAAAAATAGACATGAAGGAGGGTGATAAAGGAGGAGTTAATCAGCCAAATAATGGCTGGTTAATGCTCCAGAAACTGTCCAATAGTAAGGCAGAAAGTTTCGTCACCCCAAAATCAATTTTCCAGAAACTCTGGAGACCAAACTGTAAAATATTAAACTTCAGGGACCAAACTGTACATAATTTCAGGGATCAAACTATACATCTGGCAAAGTTCTCTGGTCCAAAAAGATAATATCAGAAAGTCCCCACAGCCCACGACCCGTGACCCAAGACCGAGACCGGACGGGATGGGACGGGACGGGACGGGACGGGACGGGCGGCGGCGGCGGCCCGCGTGTGGGCTTAGCTTTGAACCGAAGCACATCTAGGTCCTCCCTCCTTTAAACACATGGGATACCCTTGGGGTTCCAAACCCTTTACCACATTATAGACTTATATAGAGAGCAATTCCTCCTATTCCCACCGATGTGGTAGATTTGTCCCACACCATATTTCCATGCCTCAAACACCTTACTTCGTGGACCAATATCTCTTTCATTTCTCAACGAAATTTGATGATTCTTGGCCCTACGGTCATCTACTCACTTCGTAGATCATGCATGTGCAAAGAGACAATGTCTCCAACATGCGGAACATTAGTGTTTAATTCATCAAATATGGGTGGACGCATCTCCCCGCCAAAGGCAAATTTCCAACATATCACTCTGTTTATTTAGGAATGGATATAACAGTAGTGCTTCTATGTTTATATTTACCAATGGATATAGCAATAGTGTGTCTCTGGTACCTGCAAGGATTGTATAACAATTAGAATGATGTTAGATTTTTTGCCATGATTTTTTTTATCATATTTGAATTTTTCTTTTTACTTGGAGGAAAATTAAAGTATTACCATAAATGTTTTTGCTCTTTTTGAAAGGAAAATATAATTCTCTTCAATATTTGGCTATTCCATGTCTTGGAGGAAAAGTTTTGGACATCTATAAATTGAAGTACTTTTTCCCACAACTATAACACAGAAATAACATCCACAATGTAGTCGTTTAAAGAGTTTTGTTTAGGGGAATATTTTCTCACAATAGTGTTTTTATGCTTTTATATTAGTTTTTCATGTGTAGATCAATTGATCAAATATTAGAATATTATGCGTCTTTTAGTATGTTTTTATTTATTGTCAGATTTATCGTCGATCAATGTTTGCGATTATTAGCTTCCGCATGACCCCTGATTATTTCGATCCTAACAAGTGGTATCAAAGCTGATGGTTCAACAATGTTGAAGACATGTTCATGAGGGGTTCATATAAAAATGCAATCAATTTGACGATACAAAAGCCATTCATCTTATTAGGAGATTGGTGGAGCAGTATAGGGAAAGGAAGAAAGACTTACATATGGTTTTCATCGACCTCAAAAAGGCATACAATAAAGTCCATAGGGAGGTTCTATGGAGATGTTTGGAGGTTAGAGGTGTACCTATGACATACACTAGGGCGATAAAGGATATGTGTAATAGAGCCAAAATCAGGGTACGGACAGTAGGAGGAGACTCAGAGCACATTTTAGTGATGATGGGGCTGCACCACAGATCAACTCTTAGCCCATTCTTATTTGCATTGGTGATGGATGGACTAACGTGACAAATTCAAGGGGAGGTGCCATGTTGTATGTTATTCACAGATGACATAGTTCTGGTTAATGATACTTGCTGCATTGAGAATCTCCAAAATAGCGGAGTGAACGCTAAGCTAGGGATTTGGAGACAGACTCTGGAGTCTTAAGTGTTCAGGCTGAGTAGGACCAAGACAGAATATATGGAGTGCAAGTTCAATAACTGGAGCGACCATGAGACAGGCGTGGAGGTGAGGCTTGGTACTCCGATCATTCCATAGAAAAGAAGCTTCAAGTATCTCGGGTCTATTATCCATGGGAATAAAGAGATTGATGACGATGTCACAAATCGTATTGGTGCAGGATGGATGAAATAGAGGCTCGCATCTGGAGTCTTGTGCGATAAAAAAATGCCACCAAAACTTAAAGGCAAGTTCTATAGGGTGGTGGTTAGACTGACTATGTTGTATAGGGCAGAGTGTTGGCCAGTCAAGACTTCGCACATCCAAAAGATGAAACTTGCGAAGATGAGGATGTTGAGATGAATATGTGGGCATACAATGAAGGATATGATTAGAGATGATGATATTCGGGACAGCGTGAGAGTGGCCTCAGTGGAGGATAAGATGCAGGAAGCGAGGTTGAGATGGTTCGGGCATGTGCAAAAGAGAGGCACAAATTCCCCAGTGCGGAGGTATGACATGTTAGCTATGGACGGGTTCATAAGGGGTAGAGATAGGCCGAAAAAGTATTGGGGAGAGGTGATTATATGGAATATGGCATAAGTACAACTTACTGAGGACGTGACCTTAGATAGGGGGTTGTGGAGGACACAGATTAGGGTAGAAGGGTAGTAGGTAGTTGAGCGTAGTCCTACTTACGCTTACATACTGATAGTTGTAGTGTTATTACTGTAGCCCTACTTAGCCTATCATACTAGTAGGCGCAATATTGTTTTATAGTCCTATGTCATTTGAATTTTGCTGCTGTATGTTCTTTCGTGTACTTTATTTATCTTATTTACCTGCGTCAGTTACTGCATCTTTTTTCAGAATGCTTTATCATGGCTTAATCGCTTTTGTTACTCTACTTTAAATTTTTTGTCTGGGTCTGACTGTTTCTCTTGCTTTGCTTGTGCTTATGCTTTGTCTTGAGCCGAGGGTCTTTCAGAAATAGTCTCTCTACTTACTAAGGTAGAGGTAATGTCTGCGTACACTCTACCCTCTCCAGATCACACATTGTGGGACTTCACAGGGTATGTTGTTGTAATGATTTATTGTCAAAAGAAGTCTCAAATACTACATGTGGAGAACCATAGTTGCATCTTTAAAAATAAAAACCAGTTTTAACCCATGTTTACTTTTAAAGCGTATGCCTTTAATTTTAAATCATACCTATTTTTAACCATGACAAGAAGCAGTGATAAAAAATTATATGAAGAAGGGGGATGAAGATTATTTTGTCAGAAAATTCAGGCAAAAAAGGGGAGATTTGATAGGGTTTTTCGCCCTGATTTTCTTACCATATTTGAGTTTTACTTTTCTTTTGAAGAAAAGTTAAAATATTACCATAAATGCTTTTAATTTTTAAAAGAAAATATAATTCTCTTGCATATTTGGCTATTTCTTGTTTTGGAGGAAAAGTTTTGGACCTTTATAAATTGAAGGCCTTCTTCGCACAACTACAACACAGAGATAACATCCACAATGTAGTTGTTGAAAGAGTTTCGCTTAAGGAGAGATTTTCTCTCAATAGTTTTTTTATGCTTTTATATTAATTTTTCATATTATATCAATTGATCAAACTATATTAGAATATTATGCGTCTTTTAGTATGTTTTTATTTGTTGTCTGATTTATCGTCGACCAAAGTTTGTGATCATTAGTTTCCGCATGATGTCCTGATTATTTCGATCTTAACAAATGACTGCAATTTTTAACAATTTAACTAGTTAACCGCAGCTGCTATAATTTTTAAGTTAAAATCCTGTCGACCTACAAAGAATTCAGATCTATTGAATATTCACACATAGGACATATTTAGAACAAGGTGTTGGAGTTCATCAGGTGAGAAACCAGCTTCATCCAACAACACATGGAAATGTGTAGGTCGAGTGGTACGCTACCAATAATAATATCCAAATGAGCATATGATATATATATATATATATATATATATATATATATATATATATATATATATATATATATATATATATATATATATATATATATATATTCCACCAACCTTTTAACAAAATGGCACAAACTAAACATTGATAAACTATTAGTGCCAAACAAAAAAAACATTTGTTAGATGAAGCAATTAATTTCAGGCAGTCCATTGATCCATTCCATAAGCTGCCCCCACATTTTATGACTTAATAATACATATTGGCATCAGTGTCATACCATTCTAGCCTTTCACGTACTGGTGTTAAAGAAAGCATTAGTTGCGTTTAGAACAAACACCTTAGCGTTCATTAACAATGTACTTACTGGGTACTATTATCTTAATGCTATCTTAAGAATTAGTGATCCTTTTGTGTAGTTTTGTTTTCGGTGAAAATGATTCTAATAAAAAATACAGTTAGAGATTTGTATTCCAAAGTTTAAAGACAAGCAGGTCGTATCCAATCTAAAGACCCTCTTTAACGAGTCCAGTGTCACGAGATAAGTTGTAAATGTTAAGGTTAAAAGCTAAATAAACTGCGGGAATAAGCAAATAAATAAGCTGGATCTAAAATAAACAATGAATCCTGGTAGAACAAGAGTCAAGAGTGGTATATTTGTTTGAGACAGATCTAGTTTACAAATCTGGGCTTAGAGAGAATACAATGTGTCTTTCTTCTCTTCTAAGTGTTGCATATATAAGACAAAACTTAGACCATTATCTCCCCCTAATGTTATCATGACGTGAGCACACTGACGTCACCGTGCCCACACGTGCCGCGACACTCTGATCTAGGAAGGCTGATGTGATGGGAGTTATTGGGAGTGGAGGACAACTGTAGAGAGCCTTTGGGGCCGTCCAGGTTTTCGGAAGCATCAAATGACCTGAGGCATTCTTACCCAATATAGATAGTCCCCCACTTTTCAGACCCTTTATTTCATGAGCCCCGGAAGTGGAAGAGTCTATGCGCCTTTTCAAAAACCTTTTCACGGAAATCGAAACACCACATCCTTGTCCTCTATTAGACGTTTCATCAAGTGATCAATAAATGTACCCAGTCGCTCACTCGACGGTGCCTCTTCTGAGACACCGATTGACAAGGCACGCCGCTTTAAGTTTCAAGAGTAATGATTACTCTATCGGCTTATAAATTAGCGATCCCGGTCACTTTTCCTTACTTCAATCCTTATCTTTCCTTTTCTAGTAATCTAATTGTCAGTCTTTTCAATTTCTAACCTTAACATATCTATATCTTCTTCTTTGTCATCTTCCGGTACTTCTACCAGTCTTACCCTCGCCAGAATGAGGGAAGAACTTGGCATCGCCCTTCACTGGCCATCGTCCTATAGAATTACCCAAGCCATCAATCCGGGTTTGTCGGCCTTTGAAATCATTCTCTCAAACTTCAATTTTGAGAGGGACTTTCGTGTGAACCTTCACTATGAGTCTATAGGGGATATGGCCTCGTTGATTGATGATTCTGTTATTCCTCAAGTCCACATAGACTGTCAGTGGGGCTTGAATGTAGATCTTTTTCCTTCTCCATTCAATTTTAGCATTACTCTCACATCTCAGTGATGTCGCTTGTTTATTCATATCCTTTTACCATCGGATTTGGCCTCCTGGTTCATCGGATTATTGAGGCCTTTTGCTGTTGATACGACATCTGTTCGGGGTAGTTGGCCCAACAGACGTGGAGAATAGTTTGCTGCTTGCAGCATTTGGCAGATCTCCCCCACCATCTATTCACTATGGATCATCTGATACATCTCTATTTCCTCCGAGTTTGGTGAGGGAATGATTAATTTAGCTTTTCGGGGCTTCAGAGTCCTTATCACCAACGATGAAGACGATCACGATCGGGGATGGTGTGATCGGTTTGTGATGATTCTTACCCACCACCTCTACGACACTAATTTTGGCCCTCTACCAGAGCATTAGAATAGTGCTCATAAGTAATCTTCTCATTTTTTCTTATATTTCTTCTTATTCTTTCCTGACCATCTTGTTATTTGTCCTTGTAGCAGCTCCAGTAGTCCCCGAGCCCCTACCTGAAATCTTTGGCTGGGTAATGGGCCTGCTCCGTGCCTCCCATGGCACTAAGCGAATATGGAGAGTCGTTTCTGCTGATAATTGGAAAGGCAAAAGTCATGGTGAGTCATTTTTGCTGGTCCTGCATTTTTACCGATTGTACATTGATGTGCCGCCCTAACTTCTCTTCTTGTTATTTTGCTTGAAGGTCTCCCCGCCCGGAGGGGTTCATCTAAGAAGGTACCCTCCTAGGATGAGATCGGACAAGCATTGCCAAGGCCACCGCGGAGGTTAGGAAGAGTAAGAAGCGAAGGCTTCTGGATAATGCTGGGGCATCTACCTCCAAGATCGGCTTGTGTGTGAGAATGTGTCACCAATTCTATGAGCATGAGAGGGAGGAGGTGCAGAAGGTGGTCCTCATGGAAGATGATAGAGAAAGAGCCACAGCATCGAGGACGCAAAAATCCCTTCAACTGAAGCCGTTAGGGAATCGGGAGTCATTGAAGGATAACCCATGAGCATGGAGAGCGGATATGCGGGTGCGGACCCGTCGGTTCCTCCCCTTACTGTTGCATCTGACCTCATCATGGAAGCTTTCTTGGCCCATCTTGCGGTCATCTTTCTTCAGGTAACTAAGCTAATTCTTCTTTAACAAATTAGATTTGCTCTGCTGATATCAAATGTTTTTTTTACTTAACGGGTTGACAATCCGGGTCGATGTTCAACTTGTGAAAGGCCAGTTCCGGGGGTACTTCGACCAAGTGAAGCTACTAATATTGTTATTCCAAAATGTAACTAAATTTTCCCAGAACCCGCGGATTAGACGCGAGCCCAGGTATTCATGTTCTTTGAGATCGTTTGATCTATAAGAGGTAAGATCAAGATATTCTGCTATGAATCTTCCCATATCTGACTCCTCCAGTGCCACAAACCCCTAAGGTATTCGATCTGCCGGATCCTCCGGGCAGAGCACCCTTATTTGTTCCTACCCTTGCTCGATTTCAGAATTGACCCCAGAATTGGGCATCTATTGCTAGCTATCAGTTCTGACCAACTCATCTTTCCCGTCAACTAGGATAATTTCTGCTGGATCGGTTTCAACATCTCCCTGTACCGCAGCTACTCCCCAAGGCGTCGGGAATTTCATTACTTGATGGAAAGTAGATGGGACTGCCTTTATGGCGTATAACCATATCCTCCCAATTACTAGATTATAAGGTATATACCCTTCGATGACGTCAAATAAAGTTTTTATAGAAACTCTCTATATGTATATTTCTAGCTCGATCTGTCCCCGGGTTGTTTTGCTAGATAGGTTAAAATCGATCAAGACTTTCATTACCGAGATCATTTGCTCGGTCAGTTGTATCTCCTTGATTATACGGAGTTGCACAACATTCACGGCTCTACCTAGGTCAACAAGTGCACGCTTAATGTTAAATTGAAATATTTGGATAGAAATTACCAAAGTATCGGCGTACGGCCTCTCAATGCTTTCTCTTTCCTAATTTCTAAAGACGATGGGGTCTTTAGGTTTATCCCTCATCCTTTTTCTGGACAGAGGTGGCCCCTTATGCTGTTATGTCTAAGATACTAATCGCTCCCTGCTGTGCTGTGCGTTCCCGTGAAGTCTTGATCCCTTATGCCCTGGTCTACTTAGACCAGCTACTAAAGAACTCATTCAAATGCCCCCTTCTCAGCAGGTGTGCTACCTCATACCTTAAGTGTTGCAATCTTCTGTCGAATGGCCTGGGATCTGTGGAATTCACACCAGAGCTCTATGTCTGCGCCTCGCTTATTTGTGGTGGACCAAATTGCTACGGGGAACCGGTCTTCTTTCATATTCTTCATAGCTATGACAAGATCTATGACCTTTATATTAAAGTTGTAGGAGGCTACGCTCGGCGGCCCTGAGTCATTCGTGGGCTTCTTCTGCGGTATTTCCCTTTCTCTGTTGGGCTGACCCTGATCATACCTTGGTTTATTCGATCAAACTTCATACCTAGGTGGCGGTCGAGTTTAATAAAATTTGTACCATCCTTTCAGGTCCTTTTTCGTGTATGGGGAAACATTTTGTGATCTCCTCTATTTCCCTCCTCCGACTTCGGTCAGGGCATTGGCTCCATGATCAGCCTCTATCCTCATTTTGACGGTGTACCTGTTGTTCACTTCACTCCAAGACTTCGCTGGAACTCCTTCAAACTCTATTTTAACTTTCTCAACACGTCCGAACTATTGACGTTCATGCCGTGAGTAAATGTTGTGGCTGCCCAATCCTCAGAAATCGCTGGAAACAACATCCACTCCCATTGAAAGTGTTCCATAAAGTTGTGGAGTAACTCGTCCTTCATTTGCTTTACGATAAAGTTATTCTCCTTGTGGGTTTCGACCCTCCCAGCCCCAGCATGGGTTTTAACGAATGCATCTGCAAGAACTAGAAAAGAATCAACAGAGTTTTCAGGTACGAGAGTACACCAAGTAAGTGCTCATTTTGTGAGCGTTTGGTTAAATATTTTTAGCATAACAAATTTGATATGATGCTGCCGCAAGTCGTGCCTGGTGATCGTGGCCTCAAAAGTCATGATGTGTTCGTCTGGGTCTGTGGTGCTTTCATACTTGGGTATGTCATGCATTCTAAACTTCTTCGGGATGGGCTCCGGAGCCGCTTCTTCCCTGTATGGTATCTTCTCGTACTTCCTTTCCTCAACCCCCTTCAACATGGGGGCCCCCTGGTATCTGGCTCATCCGTTCATGGAGCTCCTTTTCTAGTGTGGCAAGTCTTGCTAGGTCTGCCTCTGGCACTGTAGGCTCAGTTCCCCCGTGTTTGTTGCGGACGTACCGGGCGCTCTCGTGTCTTCCCCGTCATCTTTCGGATGGCTACCCGGCGCTGCCCCAGTTAAAGAGTTCAAAAACTTTTCCATGTGTTCTATTATGGCACTATTTGCTGCCAGGACCGTGGCTAATGCGGCTTCCGAAGGGGTGCCCTCTTCTCTGAACATCCCCTCCACTTTGGAGTGCGGACGTCTTTTTATTTTCATTGGGTATCGCTCCTTGGGTCATGCCTCATGGCTTTCCGTCGAATGAATGTCCTCCTCATATATAGATTTGCTTGCTTTGGGGGGGGGGGGGTATTGTTTCCTCCGATTTTGTTCGCGATGTTTCAGATTGGTCTGCCAGGTCCTGATGCTCGATGGGCACATGTCCCTCTCTAAGTTCTTGTGATCCGCGAGCAATGCTTTTTTTCCTGACATTTTTTAGTGTAGCGTTTCCATTTAGGGTTTTTCAAGAAGATCATCTATAGATCGAGACAACACCACAATTGTCTATCCCTACAAGCGACGCCAAACTGTTTTCCCCTGAAAATTATTCTAACAAAAATACAGTTAGAGATTTGTATTCAAGTGTTTAAAGACAAGTAGACTGTATTTGATCCGGAGACCCTCTTTAACGAGTCTGGTGTCACGAGATAAGTTATAAATGTTAAGATTAAAAGCTAAATAAAATGCGGGAATAAGCAAATAAATAAATTGGATCTAAAATAAACAATTAATCTAGTAAGAACAAGAGCCAAGAGTGGTATATTTGCTGTAGAGAGATCTAGGTTACAAATGTGGGCTTAGAGAGAATACAATGTGTCTTTCTTCTCTTCTAAGTCTTGCATATATAAGACAAACTTAGACCATTATGCCCCTAAAGTTATGACGACGTGAGCACACTGACGTCATTGTGCCCACGCGCGCCGCGACGCTCTGATCTAGAAAGGCTGATGTGATAGGAGTTGTTGGGAGTAGAGGACATCTATAGAGAGCCTTTGGGGCCGTTGAGGTTTCCGGAAGCATTGAACGACCCGTAGACATTCTTACCCATACAAGTTTATTAATTGTTGTCATATATATCTGAGCATTTTTATTTGGTTGACAGTGTTTAAATACCAAAATATATTCTACATGTAACTTCTGTCTTTTCCTTCCTCATACTCAATTTACATTGATGATTGAGAATGTAACATTCTGATCATTGTCGTGGCAGTCCCATTACATCTGAATTAAACTTAGCAATAATATTGCCTTATATCTCGTAAAATAGGATTGTTTTGAAGAAAAATTTACGAGAAATCGTAATTTTTTTTAAAATGGAAGAAGAGCGACACATGTTAACGACTCACAGAAGTTCTCCAAAAATGATTAATGGTTTTTGTTTGTCATATAGTTTAAATACAAAATGAAGGTACAAGTAGTCACATAAGGTTTCGTGGTGTAGTTGGTTATCACGTCAGTCTAACACACTGAAGGTCTCCGGTTCGAGTCCGGGCGAAGCCACTTTTTTTTCCTATTTGTCTTTTAAATCCATTTTCTTCTAGCCAAAATGGGTCTCAAAGACGAGTCCTTTTTTGGATGGGGAACTTTTAAAAAATGTACATACCAATAGGCTACAGTAACATTTTGCACCACATAGACATATTTTCCGTATTTATCATGTATAAAAGTGTATAACATGTGATAAGAACATATAATATAGTATAAAATGGTATAACATGTCGCTAACTACATTAACAGAGTTTTTCTGCAATTTTCAGTTGCAATTCTTATTCAAAAATGGTGGATTGCCTTTCTAATCCGATTTTCACCACCCAAATCTTATAAAAATTAAAATTCTAACCATGATTTGAGCTCTAAACACAATTAAAAATTGAATTTATCAACTAATAATCAATAGAATTCACAATTTTCAAATTCTACTTTGAAGATACAGATGAACTCAAAATTTAAACAACCAAGGCAATCTGATTTTTACAAATATATACAAAATATGAGCTAAATAGTGATTTATTGACACCCAAATGGATATAGGGTGTAAAAGTCTCTTTTAAAATTGAGAAACAACAAACGGACACTAATAAATTGAAAATTATGCTAATTCAACTTTCAAATGATTTTTAATGGGTAGCAATCTGTAGCAGTTAAATATTTCTTTGCATAGGCATGATACGACTGAAGTAAAAATAATTTAAGCCATTATATTTTCGTAAAATTGTTAATGTAGGGCTTTTATATAGCTTTTATCTAATTAAATCGTCTCACATAAATAAAACGGATTCTCACACTAAGCGATTTGAGTGAATATGTTTTTTTATTGGAAATGAAATATGATGTCTTAAAACAAAGTAAATTGTGTTTATATTCGACATTTATTATTTATAAGTCAAATGGGAAGAAACATCTCTTTCATTCGTTTTCCTTCTCCGACCTCGTAGTGGTTTTAATTAACTGAGTTGAAACCTCTAATTTTAAAAACTACAAATGAGTAATGAAAGAGTTTAATTTGAAGAGTTCAATTCGAGCTTCCTAAGTTGCATTTCCTTCTTCTTGGTCTCTTGATCTTTGCAATTAAAGTGAGAAAAATGTGAATGTAGACAACAAAAAAAAAAAATCGTTCAAAAAAGGGACCAACCAGGTTTAAACCGGTGACCTCTAGATCTGCACTAAAATGCTCTACCACTGAGCCATGCACCCTGTTGTTGATTCATTTTGAGTTGTTCACTATTTATTGTCTTGATTAGTTTAATGCACTTTTCCAAAGTAGCTGAGTTAACTGATTAATTTGTGAGTCAACACTCTGAAATATTTAAATTAAATGCTGCTAGTTTTGAAAGAATATAATCTCCCGATTATTTCATTAATAAAAGAGTATATATATATAAATTATAATTTTCATAATAGGAAAATCCTCTTCCTATTCTACTCCTAAAACCTTATTCTACTTGTAGAATAATTATACAATTATGGTAAGTGTACAATTCTAATTTAATTATAACACAACCTTACCTAAACAAGACCCCTAAACCGTGATATACACAGTATGTACACACCGTGTATATCACGGTTGGAATCTACTGATTTGGACCATTTTGCCCGTGATATACACGGTGTATATTCTGTGTATATCACGGGTATTTATCACCCCCGCAATCATAGCGGGCGGTCTTCGTACGCTGAGACTGTCCCTAAAATCTTCAAACAGGACCGAGGGAAGACCCTTTGTAAAGATGTCTGCAATTTGATACCTGGAAGAGACATGGCAGACGCGTACTTGTCCACAAGCCACCTTTTCGCGAACAAAGTGAATATCCATCTCGATGTGTTTAGTGCGCTGGTGTTGTACATGATTACCAGAAAGGTAGATGACACTCACATTATCACAATAAACCAAGGTAGCTTTCTGAATAGGACAATGAAGCTCTAAAAGAAGATTACGTAACCAACATAATCCAGAGACCACATTGGCCACCCCTTAATACTCGGTCTCTGCACTAGAGCGTGATAATGTAGACTAACGCTTCGCAGACCATGAGACCAAGTTATTTCCAAGAAACATACAATAGCCGGACGTGGAACGTCTGGTATCTGGACAACCACCCCAATCAACATCTGTATACGAGACAAGTGTAGACGTCGATGAAGGATATAAATGTAAGCCATAGTCAAGCGTTCCCTGGATGTATCGAATAATGCGTTTGAGCGCATTCATGTGCTTAACCATGAGATCATGCATAAACAAACACACTTGATATATAGCATACGTAATATCTGGTCTCATAAAAGTAAGATACTGAAGAGCCCCTGCAAGACTGCGATAGCGGATCGGATCCTCGTAAGGTGAGCCAGCCGCAGCACCTAACTTAGGTTTAGTATCAACGGGAGTGGAAGTAGACTTGTATGAGGACATGACAGCGCGCTCAATAATCTTAGCTGCATACTTCTGTTGTGATAAGAACAACCCACATGCATGACGAGAAATAGTAATCCCCAAAAAGTAACTCAAAGGCCCCAAGTCTTTCATAGCAAACTCGAAACCGAGCATGGTAATGATCAACTTGCGCAAAGCATCAATAGAGGTAGTCAAGATAATATCATCCACATATAATATAATATAAGTCAGGGAAGAACCATGACGATATATGAACAATGAATTATCAGACTTGCTGTGCAAAAATCCAATAGATGGAAACATAGTCCGCAAACCTCTTATACCAAGCCCGTGGGGCCTGCTTAAGCCCATACAAGGACTTCTTCAATAAACAGACATGATGAGGATATTTGGGGTCTTGAAAACCCAAGGGCTGATGCATTTAAACGGTCTCCTTGAGATCATCATGTAAGAAAATATTTTTCACATCTAACTGATGAATGAGCCATGCTTTGGAAAGAGCCAGACTGAGAACAATGCGAATGGTAGTCGGTTTGACCATCAGACTAAACGTCTCACCACAATCTACGCCAACCTGCTGAGTCTTATCATCACCTACAAGACGAGCTTTGTGCCTTGCAAAAGAACTGTCAGAATTATTCTTATGAGTAAAAATTCACATAGATCGAATAATATTAACACCAGAAGAACGGGGTACCAACTCCCACGTCTTATTTGCAATAAGAGCATCATATTCATCGATCAAAGCCAATTTCTAATTCAGATCATTTAATGCAGACACTGGGTTACGGGGTAAAGGGGAGTTAAGAACATTAGAAATTAAATTAAAATGTCTTTTTAGTTTAAAAATACACCGTTGACTACAAATGACCGGTTTGTGACTCGGGGGAGAATTGGGTGGGATTTTTGGAAACATCGGGACAGGTGACGGATTGGCCAGCATGCATTGGACCTTCGGGCCCAATACGGGAACTGGAACCGATAACTGAAATAGGAACTGGGCCAGAATTGGAACCGATAACAGAAACAGGAACTAGGCCAGAACTGGGCTGGATAGCTGGACCCAGAACGGTAGACGACGACGGTACTGGAGGACCAGCGGGCAGTGGGCCCCTGGCTGATTTTAGGTGCGGGACATGTCTGATAAATGACAGATGATATATGGGGGGACATCGTCATCTAAAAAATTATACGGACTAGGCCCAGGACTATGTACCTTTGCAAATAGAAATTGAGTTTCATAGAAAATAACATGGAGACTAATGATGATTTATAGAAGATAAATCAAAACACTTGTAACCACGATGATTAGAGGGATAACCCTAAAACACACAAGGAGTAGAACGGACTTGAAGTTGTTAATTGTAATTGACGGAAATAGCGGATAACATAAGCACCCAAAGACCCTAAGATGTGAATACGAAGGAGTCTTATTATATAAGATTTGAAGAAGGGAGGAATATGTCAAACCTTTGGTAGGAAGTATGTATGAAGATATGAAGTCATTTGTAGAGAACGATGCCAAAATGAAGGGGGTACGGAAGCATGAAGCAATAAAGTTCGGACAATGTTATTAATGGTACGAATTTTGCGTTCGGCTTTCCCATTTTGTGAGGACGTATGAGGACAAGAAAAATGAAAATTTATTCCATTAGTATCACAAAAATCCCGAAACACCCCATTATCATATTCTTTGCTATTATCACATTTAATATTTTTTATTTTCCGTCAAACTGGGTAAGAATGAATGCTCTAAGTTTTAGAAAAGTGAAAACACTTGAGATTTTTTTTCCTAACGGAAAATTCCATAAAAAATTAGAATAATCATCCAAAAATAGAACATAATAATGATGGCCCACAGAAATGAGAACATGAGATGTCCATAAATCGCTATGAATAATATCAAATGACAATAAAGTATGAGAAGTAGAGTCTCCAAACGGTAATCTAACAAGTTTCCCTAGTGGACAAGATTGACAAATTGGAGTACTACGCGTACCTTTACAAGAAATAACATTGTTTTTATGTAAAGCAGAAATAATAGACGACCTTGGGTGACCCAAACGTGCATGCCATAAGGAAGGAGCGAGAGCCGCAAAAGTAGATGGCAAGGATGGACTCGAGAGACCGGATGTGGGCGTGATAGGATAAAGATCTCCCCTACTATCACACCTCATGAGAGGAATCCCAGTCTTGAAATCCTTCACAGAAAACCAAAAAGGATCAAAATCAACAGAAACTCAATTATCAGTGGTAAATTTACGGACATACACCAAATATTTAATTAAGTTAATGGGCATGTAGGGCAATTTTCAAGACAAGAGGGGGGTGGGGGGAGACAGTTTTATGACCGTAACTACGAATTGGAATTGAATGGCCATTCCCAACAATTATGCCACGATTGTTGCTCAAATTGGAATAAGACGAAAGAGTACCATGGTCGGATGTCATGTGGGTAGTGGCTCCGGTGTTCATGTACAAATTCGGGTCTGAGGGATTCAATCCAAGTGTGTGCATCGCGACTTCAATGCCGGTAGGGGTGGGGCCTGTTGTATGGTGGGCCTGGTGGGGCCGAGGCCCAAGCACGCCGGCTGGCTGCCCCGACCCAGAACCTACTCTCGGGAACCACTAATTCTAGGCAGAATTGGGCCTAGAAGCTGGAGCCGGAAATTGGGCCCAATGAGGATGTTGGGCATACGACGGAAAATAGGGGATGTTGGGCCCGGGCCCACTGGCCCAGTTCCACGGCCATGGGCCCCAGGGCTGCGGCCAGTTGGCTTACGGCCCACTGCCCCAAGGCCAATTGACGTCCCCGTTATGTCCACCTCGGTTTCCGCCACGATTTTTGCCATTATTTTTGCGATTCTGGCCCTTTTTGCTACCACCGTTGTTGTGATTTTGGCAGGAATTGTTGGAGACGAATGTAGAAAAATTAGACTCGGTCACCATGACGATAGAAGGGGCCCCAATGGCTGTTTTCTTAGTTAAGCCGGCCTATTCGAACGTGAGCATGGAACGAGCCTGATAAAACTGCGGAAGAGGACTACTCTGACGAAGAAGCGTACCGACGCCACTATAATCCTCAGAGAGGCTTGCAACCATCTGAAGAACAAGACGATCATTGGTAACGGACGCACCAACGTTGCAGAGTTGGTCCACCAATTCTTTCAACCTTTTGCAGTATGCTGAAAAGTTGGGAAAATCTTCCATATTGATGTGGGAGAATTCCTGCTCAAGGGTAACAACATGAGAATTTTGATTATCTTGGAATATGTCACGCACTCTATTCCAAGCATCCATTGCCGTAACGTATGGCTCGATAATCGTTTGCAACAGGTCAATAGATATAGTGGAGTAAATCCACTAAAGAACGGTAGCATCAAGAGCCGTCCATAATTGAGGATCATTCTTGGGTTTAGGGACCCCCGTACCTGCGGGGGCCGCGGGAATAATGTGATGGAGGACTTGATGCGAGTGTGCGTGAATTTTGAACAGTTCGGCCCACGTCGCGTATTGGATATTTTCTATTTCAAGAATGATAGGGATGTGATTTTTGATGTTAGAAACAGTAAGGGCAGGGTGAAACGTGTTCTTAGCCATCACAATCAACGTAAGATGTGACGTAGGGATTTGAAAGAGAAATTTGGGAAGAAAGAAGGCAGCAAAGGGCACGAAACCGAGGGTAATGTCTCGGAAATCGTGCACGAGACGAAGGTTTTGGGAGAGGAAAATTTAACCTAGACTTCTGATACCATGAAAGAATATAATCCCCTGATTATTTCATTAATGAAAGAGTATATATATACAAATTACAATTTTCATAATAGGAAAATCCTCTTCCTATTCTACTCGTAAAACCATATTCTACTTGTACAATAATTATACAATTATGGTAAGTGTACAATTCTAATTTAATTACAACACAACCTTACCTAAACAAGACCCCTAAACCGTGATATACACGGTATGTATACACCGTGTATATCACCGCTGGAATCTACCGATTTGGACCATTTTGCCCTTGATATACACGGTGTATAGTCCGTGTATATCACGGGTATTTATCAAGTTTGACCCAAAAATTAATAAATATAATTAAGGAAAATAGATTCCACAGATCTAGTCTAAATATGAAGTTTCAACATACATATTTGTGTCAATCTAGCCATGATTCTGTTCGTTTGTATTGCACGAACAACAAAATGTCAATCAATTGATCTCTTTCTGGCTTTTTACTTAAAGATAAGAGGATAAAATTATTGATAAAGTACAGAATATTTCATGCATGTGCATTGAGTAGATACTGATACAAAAATATGAGCAGAAAAGGAACTAGGTCCTGAAAATTGATCTTGTGATCCTACATAAAATTCAGGAAGTTAACATAATCAACAAAATGGTCTATAATATATTTACATTACTTGGTTTACATCATTAAAAAAGACTCGTTAGGCACCTAATTTTTTTTTTTGGAAATGATTGGGAGTTAGAAATCCCATTAAAGCATCTGCAATTTTCCTTTCTCCAATATACCCCAAAAATGTAAGTTGGTACCATCTACCACATCCTCTTGATGTAATTCACACCTCTCCATAGACCCCAGCTTGTTTAGCCATCTTTAATACTGCTTCCTTCTTAATTTATGTAACTCTTTTCTTTTTAATCAGTTCCAAAACAATAAAATCTTTCTATATTTAATAATAATTTAATTTTAAATTTTTTATTTAAATTCTTAGAAGTTGTTCAGGCTAGTCAAGGCGAGGGAGAGGAGGACACGTGATTTGGATCAAGTGAAGTGCATCAAGGACGAGGATGACAAAGTATTGATGGAGGACGTTTTCATTAGACGGAGATGACAATCATACTTTCATAAACTCTTAAATGAAGAAGGGGACAGAGACATTTGTTGGGAGATTTGGAGCATTCCGAGAGGCGTGGTGATTTTTTGTATTGTAGGAGTATTAAGGTTGAGGAGGTTAAGGGTGATGCTCGTAGGATGCGCAGGGGAAGAGCGACCGGGCCTGACCAGATTTCTGGGGAATTTCGGAAGAGCGCAGGCACGACAGGTTTGGAGTGACTGACTAGGTTGTTTAATGACATCTTAAGACGACGAGGATGCCCGAAGAATGGAGGTCGAGTGTAATGATTCATTTGTACAAGAAAAAGGGAGATATCTAGAGTTGCAACAACTATAGAGGTATCAAGTTGCTAAGTCATACTATGAAAGTGTGGGAAAGGGTAGTGGAGATGAGAGTAAGGAGAGACATATCTATTTCAGAGAACCAATTCGGATTCATGTCGGGGCACTCAACTACAGAAGTCATTCATCTTGTAAGGAGACAGGTGGAGCAGTACAAGGAGAGGAAGAGGGAGTCACACATGGTATTCATCGACTTAGAAAATGCTTACGACAAAGTTTCAAGGGAGGTCCTATGGAGATGCTTGGAGGCTAGAGGTGTACATGTGGCGTACATTAGGGCGATCAAGGACATGTATGATTGAGCCAAGACCAGGGTAAGGACAGTAGGAGGAAACTCATAGCACTTTCAAGTTGTGATGGGGTTGCATCAAGGATCAACTCTTAGTCCATTTTTACTTGCCTTATTGATGGATGGATTGACGCGACAAATTCAAAGTGATGTGCCATGATGTCTGCTTTTCGCGGATGACATAGTCCTGATTGATGAGACTCGCAGTGGAGTTAACGCTAAGCTGGAGGGCTGGAGACAAACTATGGAGTCTAAAGAGTTCAAGTTGAGTAGGACTAAGACAGAGTACTTGGGGTGTAAGTTCAGTGACACACCTCATGAGGCTGACGTGGAAGTGAGGCTTGGTACCTAGGCCATCCAGAAGAAAAGTAGTTTCAAGTATCTTGGGTTTATTATACAAGACAACGGGGAGATTGACGATAATGTCACACATTATATTGGTGTAGGGTGGATGAAATGAAGGCTCGCTTTCGGAGTGCTATATGATAAGAAGATGGCACCAAAACTTAAGGGCAAGTTCTACAAAGTGATGGTTAGACTGACTATGTTGTATAGGCAAAGTGTTGGCCAGTTAAGATCTGACACGTTCAAAAGAGGAACGTTGCAGAGATGATAATGTTGCGATGGATATTATTGAAGTGATAGTACTGTTTGGACTTTAAGAATAGTGTTAGACAAAATCAATATTAATCATTAGGATAATATTGATTAGGATAATCCAATTATATCATAATCATAACATTAGAATAATATCATATCATTAGGATATTATATCATAATCATATCATTAGGATAATATCACCAAATCAATAAATAAACTATATGAATCCTTTGAATAAAAGTAGATAATAACCCACAAGGTTCCAATACTCTAAAATGTTTTGCAACAGAAAGAAAACATCGCCATAATTTATCATAATCCCAAAACACTCTTGAAATAAAAATATGTAATTTCAACATCCGCATAAGCAGATTAGCTAAACCAATCTTTCAATGTGTACTGCCACTAATCAAAAAGGAGGACCAAACAACAATATGCTAAAAAAAAGTAGATTTTATTGATTAGCAACAGCATTATACATTACATTATCCCATCAAAACAGATATAACAAATCAAATAAATAATTACCAATTCTAACCCTAATGACACCAATTCTCAAAATAACACAAGAATAGCTAACAAATCTAAGAGCTTGTAAACTTGGTAACAGCTTTAGTCCCTTCAGATACAGCATATGCTTAGCCAATTCACCAGGCAACACCAATCTAACAGCAGTCTGAATTTCCCTAGCCGTAATCGTTGGTTTCTTGTTATACCTCGCAAGTTTCGAAAATTCTTGCGCCAATTTCTCAAATATATCATTAATAAAACTATTCATTATCCCCACAACTTTGCTCGAAATTCCAATACCAGGATGCACTTGTTTCAACACTTTGAATATATAGATCTTATATGTTTCCGAACTCTTCTTCACCTTCTTCTTCTTCTTAAGGGCCCGTTTGGCCATGAATAATTTTCTTTTTTTTCCGAAATTGTATTTTGGGATCATATTTAGACACAATTTTTCAGAATTCTAAAAACTCTAAATACATGTTTTCACAATTTTCATTCCAAATCACTCACAAAAATCCAATATTTTTTCAAGTTGTATTCATATATAAACATAACTCCAATTTCCAAATACCATTTTAAAACTTTTTTTCAAATACTATTTTTTCTCCACATTTTTTATATCCAAACGTCCACTAAATATATTCAGTTACAACATCCACATAAGTGGATCAGCTACACCAATATGGTAAAAGTAGATTTCATTGATTAGCAACATCATTCTACTTTACATTATTCCATCAAAACAGAATAAAAAGAAAATATCAATTCTGACCATTAAATGATACCCTAACCCTAATATATAACCAATTCTCATAATAACCCTAATAAATCTAAGAGCTTGTAAACTTGGTAACTGCTTTAGTCCCTTCAGATACAGCATGCTTAGCCAATTCACCGGGCAACACCAATCTAACAGCCGTCTGAATCTCCCTCGACGTAATCGTAGGTTTCTTATTATACCTCGCAAGTTTAGATGATTCTTGAGCCAATTTCTCAAATATATCATTAATAAAACTATTCATTATCCCCATTGCTTTGCTCGAAATTCCAATATCAGGATGCACTTGTTTCAACACTTTGAATATATAGATCTTATATGTCTCCGAACTCTTCTTCACCTTCTTCTTCTTCTTCTTTTCTCCGATACCGGGACCCACATCCTTAGTCGGAAGCTTTTTTCCCGCTTTTGGATTCTTCTCTGCTGGAACTTTCTCCTCGGAAGATTTTTCCGATGCCGGATTCTTCTCGGCGGGCTTCTTTTCTGCCTTAGGAGCCATGGAATAGTGTATAGAAAGGAAATATTTCTATGATGGAAAAGCATGGGGGTGAGTTTGGTATTTATAGGTAATTGAGGGTTGTTTTGAGTGGAGAAGGAGAGTGCACGAGGATTGATGACGTGGAGTGATCTGAAACGTTAATAACGGAGCTGTGCACGTGTAGATCGCTGTTAACGGAAATTATGGCGTCAAAAGAGGGGAGGAATGAGTAAAAATAACAGTATTCCCTCCACTGTTTTTTTGGTTTGTTACCTTGGATAGTGGAATAAAAAAAAATAGGGGAACCAACACAAAATACCCCTAAAATATAAAATATTTATCCGTCTAATGTTTCTCCTAAACTAATTTTGCTTTTTACCCAATCGGCTGAGAATATTTATTCATTGCTTAAAATTCTTTCTCCATCATATCATCGCATGAAGGACTAAGAGAAGGACCGAACCAATCCTCCATGATATCATCTCAGTATATTTATATACCACTCTACTATCATAGAGCACTGAGGAGTGTCTCATTGAAGGACTAAAACAGTTTTTCATGATACCATCACAATATATGTATATAAGATGATTGTATCATAGCATTTTTTTTTTTACAAAAGTATGTCTTCTGAACTATTTTGGATTTCTAATTTAACTCTTACTTCCTCCGGTTCAAAATAAGTGTTCACTTAGTCCTTTTGCTTTGATTCAAAATTAGTGTTTACTTATATAATCAAGAAGGAATTAATTTTATTTTTTCAGATTTATCCTTATTTACTCAAAACAATAAATAATCAAAAGTCTTATTAATTAAGGCAGTTTGGTCGAACTACCTATATCTTTTTCTAGGAGTTAGTATTTTTTTAAAGGGTGTGTTAATAGCTAAGTGAACACTTATTTTAAACCTGAGGGGGTAATAATTAGGAGGGCTTTTAACTATTTTACCCTTATTTATATCTTAGATTTTATTATGTTACACCCCATACTTTGTACGTCAACGTCTCGTAAGTGGTCCAACAAATGTTAAGTGTATACCATAAAGTTTTGGGGCCAAACAAATCGAGGGAAGAAAGTTCGTCAGGAAGTCAATTTGATGGGATAGTTTCACAGGTCGTGAAATATTTCATGGACCTTCAATTGGTGAGGCTCAGACCATGAAGCAGAAAGAAAACTTGAAGTTTGGAGGGTGGCTTCACGGTTCACTTTCACGGACTGTGAGTCATTTCACAGTCGTGAAAAGTGACCGTGAAAGCCATTGCGGTGGCCGACCTTATTCGTCTTAAATATGATCTAAGACTCATTTTCACTCATTTTTTTACCCTAACCAGACCCCATACAAGTTTCCTAATAATTCTATAAGGTTCAAGAACATAACCAAAGTGGTTTGAGCAAGAACTAACTCCAAAAGGTTGTGCAAGTGAAGAAAAAAAGTTTTATGGTGGTGTCTTGATGTTGAGGGATATTGTAAGCTTGAAGAATTTGTTGTTGAAGTTCCTCTAGGTTATATAAGTTAAGTGTAGCCTTTATTTTCTTGTGCTTAAGATTATTCATGTGTTGGTTAAGTTATTTGGATGAAGAATCTACATGCTAGCACTTTAATGAGATAAGATATTGTTGCCTAGTTGTTGGACTATTTTAAAGTCATATTTATGACTTGTTATGGCTGAAGTTCATGGAGAGTAACTTGGTTATGTTGTGTTTGTTTTTGTTATGTTTGTCTATGTATTGGTCATGAATATGGTGTTATAAGTTAGAAGAAAAAGTAGTTAAATCGCACTTGCGAATTGTTCTTGTCATCGTAACTCTTGTTAGGTTGTTTGGTTGAATGTTAAACTTGGTGTTAAGATGTTGAATCTTGTTCGTAGTTGGTAAATGACAAAAGGAAACGAGAAGGAATCAAAACTGTTATCTTGATGTTAAATTTCCATTGATAGAGAACTTGGAGTTCTAAGCACATTAGGTGTTCGATGAAATATCATAACAAATTGATTCTTATTTTTTCAATCTCCTGATCTGAATCATCTCTAATGCATAGGATATCGTTCATTAAGCGTACGAGGATTCATAAGCTAAGGTTGTCCAAGCAACAAAGATACGTAAGGCTTACCCTTTCTTTCTTTTGGCATGATCCTAATAGAAACGACATATAACGAAATGTCCCTAAAAAGGACTTTACTCTTGAATATTGAAGATATGTTTGTTCTTTATTCTTGAGAATATTTCTTTGACCTTGTTTATCCCTTGCAGGTAGTACTTTTCTGCATCTTATATTATCTTTTATTATGTGATATTCCATGCTCGTTATTGGTTTCATGACAGTTGATGTACGTAGCTACATAACGGTCGGATGGTAACGATCTTATGTCACTCTGACTATGTTTCTGATGTTCTTCTGAGGTCATTCATGCATTATATGTATATATATATATATATATATATATATATATATATATATATATATATATATATATATATATATATATATGTATATATATGTATATGTATATGTATATGTATATGTATATGTATATGTATATGTATATGTATATGTATATGTATGTAAATGTATATGTATATGTATGTATATATATATATATGTATATGTATATATATATATGTATATGTATATGTATATATATATATATATATGTATATGTATATATATATATATATGTATATGTATATATATATATATATATATATGTATACGTATATATATATGTATCTATTTTATGACACCAAGCCGCGCTATAGTCGGTCAGGTACGACACGTATATGTGCACACCATTGCAGTTGGGTACGTTATGATGATGTTAGCCCCAAAGAGCGGCTTGAGGATGAAAGTATTATCCCATTGTGAGACTTATATATATGTATATATATTTTTAAACGAAAACATGCATATCATTCGCCCTCAGTGTCATACATAGTTACATGTTGTCTATCTCTTATCTTTATTTACATTACTATCTACTTATGCTTTTCTTGCCTTATATATTCACTACATAGTTCGTACTGACGTCCCTTTGCCGGGGGCGCTGCGTTTCATATCCGCAGGTTAAAATAGAAGGATTGACGCTTCTTCACAATAGGTTTTCAATTCAGCCGCAGTGTTGGAGCACTCCACATGTTCTGGAGGTTCTAGTCTGAGTCGGTATAATTTTTTACATATTATCGGTATGGCGGGACCCCGTCCTGACTTTATGATATCTATGTATTTCTTAGAGGTTATAGACAATTTTCCTTTATACAGATGTCATATATATCCTTGTCGGCCTTTTTGTTACCAGCTGATGTGTATTGTGGCCTTGTCGGCCTTCTCCGTGTATATTTGCTTGGGCTTTTCTGTTCCTACAAGTTATTATGTACCGATTGTTGTATGAGGGACATTCTTGAGGCCTTGTTGGCCCAATTACATGCATACCCAGGTTACGTTCCAGATGTGATACGTTCGGGCTGTCAGGACATCAGGGGCCAGCCAAACCCCCAAGGTTGGGGTGTGACATATTATCTCTTTATTTAATATTTACTATATTTATGTATCATCTCATCACAATTGAGATATTTGTAGTTTTCAAGAACAATTACTAATAAGGCTAAAATGAGAAAAAAAAATTAATTTTGTCTTGAAATTTAATGTTATGAAATATATTAATTCATGTGGATGTCCACTACACAAATATAATGCTCCGACTGCTCTTCACCATTATCGTCCACCTTCTCCGTGATCTCAACTCCTTAATGTCATGTCTCCCTCCTCCATTATCTCTAATATTAAATATTATATGATTGTTTTTTGTATGTCTCTATGTAACATTATAAATAGAGGCATAAGAACTCATATTGTACACAATTTGACACACTTGAGAAATACTTGAAAGAAAGAAGAAAGTTATCCTATATTGTTCTATTATTCTCATCTTCTATATTGTTATTTTGAATTTGATTTGACAACACGTTATCATCACCAATGTTTATAAAGGCATAGGTGTAAGGCGAGGTGTTTTACATATGCCTCAGCGAGGAAAGCCTCATGGGTATTTAATTAGTAGTATTTTATAAATTAATAAAATAAATATATAAATAAAAAATACATTAAAATTATAAAAAATAATAAAAATAATAAAATTAGTAGAAATGTATTTATCTATTATTAACATGCTAACATGTGCATGAATCATTAAAAAATCTTGAAAACGAGAATGATGTAAGATGCATTACACCAATAACATGATTATGATGAAACATAACTAGAGTTGTAAAAATGATACTCTATCCTAATAATTCAAAGCTGAAAATGACAATAAGATATATGTATTATTTTAAAACCTAAAACTAGATAAAAAAAAATTAATACTCATTATAATACAAATAGCTATAATAGAGTATTAAAAATATTATCTAAATTAAAGCAATACCAAACAAAATTTAAAACTAAAAACTATCTTGAAAAAGATAAATTGAAGAATGCTAAAAATATCTTGAAGAAAATAAAGGATAAAGAAGGATGATGCAAGTATGGAAGTATAGTAAGAATTAGAGGACAAAACTCTTTGCTTTGTAGTTTGTGATTTGCATATAAAAGTCTAAAGTGTATATATTACTCCGTAAACAACAAAAAGAAAATATTATGAAATTAAGATAAATAATTAAAAAATATAATTGAATTTTTCAATTTTTTTAGTTTACGAATTTACTATGAGTTAACTTTTAGATACTTAACTTTTTTTCAAAAAAATTAGTAAGCAATTTTGGCTCAAATTTAGAAAAATTCTCATGAATTACGCCTCAAAGGAACATATTGGGGCTGACGCCTAGGCAAACCTGATAAGTTTCTTTTACTTGATATCAAATGTAAAATTCTTTATGTAAAAACACAAAAAAAAACTATCATATTCTCTCCCGCTTTTAACCCAATCATGCAGGAAGACTCATTGAGGACTTGGTTCGTGGACAACAAAAATTTCAAAGGAAAACATGACAAAAGAGAAATATGGATAAGCTGCGGCAAAATAAAACAAGATGCTCATAACCAACCAATGACCAGATGACAAATTCACAACAAGTCATGAGTTGGTTATACAAGTGAGCATCAATGTGAAGGAAAGGGGACGGAGAGAGCAAGGAGCTCAAGAAACATATTTTCAATTTCTCCAGAGAGCTTTTTTTTCTTTCTTTCTTTAGTTATCCACTTTTTCATCTCTTGGACATTATATTTGTTTTGTTTCTAGTTCTGAATAAATTTTAGTATTGGAAATTACTTTCCTGTTTTTTAATTAAATTGGGAATATATCTTTCTATTTTCTTATTTAATGAATAATAATATTTTCATTGTCAGTACTAACTCTATGGAGTAACTTTCTTTTATGTTGGGAGAATGACAGATCTTGATATTTCTATATAACAGTAGATGTTATTCCTCAATTTCACATGCTCGAGCTGAGGTTTTTTATTTAAGTTTTATCTTAGATGTTATTTTAATTTATCAACGTCTATATATTTTTACTACATATTAACATTTTACCAATTCTATAATCGAGAGAGGCGGAAAAAGTGACATAGGTTAATTGTGGTATCGATCGATGTTAATATTTCTTTAGCGCGTCTATCTTTTTTATGTTACAATCAATTTTACATTTGTTTGTAATCGAGAGAAGCGAATAGTAGAGTAGTTAGTTATAACAAGGGAGGTAACCTAAAGAGACTTACCAAAAAGAATATATTTCAGTACAAGAATATATTTCTGGTTCTTTAACATTACTATTTTGAGAATTAAAATTGTATAACCGAGAGGAGTGCATTTAATTGTTCAACTTCAGTAATAATATATAAATGTAATCGTGAGAGACATTTATACGTTTTTAGAAATAGAAATTGAAGGAACATTTACTTTACAATAAAAATATCAAGTTAAGTTAGGATTCTAACACTTTTTAACATATTTGTGAAAAACAAAAATACTTTCTCTACTCCTATGTCTACAGATTATTAATTAGTTAATTCACCATTCAACTCTTTTTTATTCTCTCATATAGTAATTAAAATAAAAAAACGTATGTTGAATAGGTAAGATAATCTCTTTGGGTTCGATATCTTTTTATACTAATTTGACAAATGCGAGTTAAATTTCATTCAGTAATGATCTGGTCATACACATGTTGAGAATGTACCATACAATATTTATGACTTCAGCCCAGGAATTCCTTGCATTATCACTAGCCAACATCATGGTTCTGGCTATTTCTTCAAGAGTCTGATTCTTTTTTTCTACCACCCTATTTTGTTGTGGTGTTCTAGGTGCTGAGAAGTTATGGTCAATACCATTCACCATGGCATTCTTGAATTCAGTGTCATGATTAGATCTAATGGCACCTAGTTTGTTTTCCAACTTTCTTTCCAATCTTCTTTCCAGGCTTATGAATGCTTCACAAGTTTCGTCCTTTGTTGCAATAAATAGTGTGCAAGTGAATCTGGTAAGGTCGTCGACAATCATAAACATGTACTCCCTTCGTCCCAATTTAAGTGTCTTATTTTTCTTTTTGATCTGTCCCAAAAAGAGTGCCAATTTCTATATTTAATAAGTTTTCCAATTTCAAGGCAAGTTTAAGATCACGAGATTAAAAAGACCCCACACATCTTTAATTTAATACCATAAAATTTAAAATTCGCCCTTTATTTCTTAAACTTCATACTAAGTCAAATTAAGACCCTTAAATTGGGACGAAAATAATATCTCTTTCCTCCATGATTCAAGACTCTCATTTGCCCATATAGATCAATATAGACTAGTTCCAAGGACTTGGTTGTGCTTATTACCTTCTTAGATTTTAATGAGGATCTAACTTGTTTTCCCCTTACACAAGCACTACACACTTTGTTGTCCTTAAACTTAATGTTTGGCAACCCAACCACTAAGTTCTGAGAGACTAGTTTATTAAGTTGTCTCAGGCTCGCATGTCCAAGCCTTTTGTGCCATAACAAGGGTTCACAGTCCATCACACTCATGTATATGAGATCATTGCTTGGTATCCCCATTATGTCAGCTTTGATTATATTCTTGTACCTCATGGTAGTCAGAACAATGTTATCTATTTTAAGATCCGTAACGTTATGACCTGCAGAGATAAACACGAACATAATCCCTTTATCATACAAGTATGAGATGCTCGGTAGATTATGTTGCAGACTATTTACAAGATACACGTTGTCAATTGCATGTTCTTCAGATCTGCCTATTTTTTCTATTCCTTTGACCTTTCCTTTCTTGCCTCCTCCAAAGACCATATTTTGACCTTCCACGGCATGAGAGTGAGCAGAAATTCTCCTTGTGTCCAGTCATATGCCTAAAGCATGCACTGTCCATATACCAATTTGTTTGCTTCCCTTAACCCTCACCTACATGGAATAATCAGATGTTAGTTTTAGAAGCCCATAATAGCTTGGATCCTTTTCTTTGAACAAAAGAATGAATCAGATTTTGGTTTGTCCATCTAGGAAGTATAAGGGGATACTTGTTCCATTTAGCTGATCTTACATGCTGAAAGATCTTTTTTGTAAATTTCAAATTTCTTTCTTCATGCTTCTTGCCTAATGGGCCATTTGTCCTACAGTGACATATTTTACCACATAATACACACAACCCCTTTTCTACAGGTTCTCCCTTTTTAGGATCATTCGTAAAGCCTAATCAAGTGGTGACTCTGTAGGTTTTGTTGGTGAGATTATTAAGGATCCTAGTTGATTTCATCCAGCGACTAGCTTTTTCTAGATCATTTTTCACTTTAACTAATTATGTGTTTAACTTTCTAGATTTTTCTTTTTTAAGGCTCAATTAAATCCTAGTTCTAGTTAGGACAGATTCGGTTTGGAGAAATTGACTATTTATACCAGATTTCCCATTTTTATTATGCTTAAGGATTTCAGATCTTAAGGCCACGTTAGCTGAACTAAGTCGATTGACTTGTTCCCTCAGAGAACACACTTTTTTAGATTTTTTCTTACTAGTCTGTACATCAATGAATTCATAGCTCAGACTAGTGAAGACCCTAAACATCTGATCTCTTTTTGACATTATTTCAAGATATTCATCAATTTCGTACTTCATTAAAAGGGTCAATCTTTTCTTAGAAAGTAGATCTAGCTTATCCTTTAAGTCAAGAATGTTTGCCTTTGTGTCTTCCTCAATCTCTGAGTTCGAGTTTCTTATGGACATTTGTGCATGGTGATTTGTTTCATCTTCTGAATCATCATTGGAGTCCCAAGTGGCCTTTAGTGCTTTAGGGGTTCCTTTGTCTCTTCTTTCCTGAACATGTTCCTTCAGCTTGTTTTTCTCAACTCTTTCTTTCTTCCATTCGATTTCCCATAGTAGGGAGTCTTTAATGAGATGATCAGTCTTGTCTCACTTGAAGCAACCACCAGTTTGAGGTTTGTCACCATTTCCCTTCTCGTAGGTGTTTTTTCTTCCATTCTATCTCTCCTTGATTAGAATCTTTCTCACGTTTCTAGTGATCAACGCCATTTCTTCCTCGTCTACTACAAACTCGTCACTTTCAGTAGCTTTCAATGCCAAGGATCTCTCAAAACTTGAATCATCATTCTTGAATTGTTTCATGTTCATCTCTAGTTGTTTCCTACCATCATACAAGGAGTCTCTTTTTTGTCGACTTTTTTGAGTCTTTGGTTTTCTCCGATTGAGTCTTTTGTGGTTTTGATTTTTCCCAGTGACGTCAGTTCGTTAACAAGGATGTATACCTTGTGACATTTCAGAAACATTCTCTCATGGATTCATTCTGAAGCTTTCAAAATATGTGGCAAGCATAACTTTCTTGAATTTTTTGACATGGCTAGTCCCTTCATATGCATTCACTAATGCATCCCATATTTATTTGGCAGTGGTACAACTAGAGATTCTGTTGTACTCGTCTGGACCCATTCCATAGATTAAGACATTCTATGTCTTTTCATTCTTCTCGAGGATTTTATAGTCAGCTTCCTCGTATTCCCTTTTCTCCTTTACAACATCAATTCCATCTGTACCCTTCTTTGTGGGATATTTTGGGCAGTCAGTAATTCTTTCGCATAATTCATAATCTTTAACTTGTAAGTGGTCCTCCATTCGAACTTTCCACTTGGTGTAACACTTCCCATTGAACAGTGTGGTCAATGAGTGGATTGAACTTCACTGTGTTCCATAGGTGGTGCAACATTTATCATAGTTTTTCTTAAGGTGTTAGCCTTGTTGAAGAGAACCTGCTCTGATACCAATTGATATTCTGCACACTGAGCCTTAGGATGATATACTAGAGAAGGAGATGGGGCAAGCCCATGATCATCCTGTATTTATTGCTATTGTGGTTCTACAGGACATACTAGTTAAGTTATTGAGTGTTTTTATGGTTTTGCTTAAACATGCATACATCCTACTAATCTAGGTCTTTCTCAGACCCGTGTGAAAGGGGCAGAATCATACCCCTGAATTTTGTACTCTCGAGGTTCAGCCAGCGGTGATGTCAGCACCCTGTATTGATAAGGTTCATACTCCATAAATTGGTCTTCTGCCTATTGAATGGACAACTATGACCCGCGATGAGCGGAAAATTTGGGAGCACTTTTCAAATATGAAGTCTCTGGTATTTTATAGACAGCCCGAGGAGGATATGTAAGAGTTCATCGTGAGAAGCCATGAGAGATTGTATACTCTGGGTATTGTTGAGTCACATGGCGTTAGTTTCGTGGACCTTTAGCTTTTGGGGGATGCAAATTAGTGGTGAAGGGCGTATGTTGATTGCTTACCTGTAAGGTTGCCTCTATTTTCATAGGTTAGGTTCTATCGAGTGTTCCTTGAGAAGTATATTCCTTAGAGCTTGCGTCTGGGCAAGCGTGATGAGTTTTAAAAGATTTCACAGGGAAATTCTATAACTGTATAGTATGAGAATCGCTTTCATGCCTTATCGCATTATGCAGCACCATTGTTACTTACTGAGGCGGAGAAAGTGAGATATTTTGTTAGAGGATTGATTGTTTCACTCCATTTGTCTACATTGTAGTTGGTGGTTGTTGGATCTTCTTTTGAGACTGTAGTTTAGCATGTTAGGATGGTGGAGTCCATGAGGGGCAAGATGTATAGACATGAGCCTAATGAGAGGGAGAGGAAACATGGACAGTTCAGTGGTTCTATTTCCAGTGGTTATGGGTATCAGGGTAGATATCAACAGTTATAGCCTAGTCGACCGGTTTAGGCAGATCTTCAGATTACTAATGGTGGGGGACAGTCTTCGAGGGATTCTTATCCTAGATATTTAGACCATGGTGATTCAGGTTTTTCTATCTCCATTTAGAAGCCCTCAACAACCAGAACTTGTTACAGTTGTGGAGAGGTTGGTCACTTCAAGAGAGATTGCCCTTGATAGTTTTCGAGTGCCTCTCGTGTACCTATGACCCCAGCACAGACATCTAGAGGTGGTACTCAAACTAGCTGGGAATGATCTCAGTCAGGTTGTGGTAGATATCAGTCTGGTCGTAGTGGATCCCAGTCGGAGAGAGATAGAGCTCGTTCAGGCTGAGATGGCCAGTAAAGTACTTAGTATGAGGTAGGGTGCACTTATTGCTATGCATTCCCTAGTAGGGTTGAGGATGAGGCATCAGACACAGTTATCTCAAGTATCATCTCAATCGATCATCGGTCTGCTACTGTGTTATTTGATATGGGGTCTATATTCTCTTATGTGTCTATCTAGTTTTCTGCTAAATTGGAGATATGGTGTAATATGTTTGATGTTCCTATTCGTGTGTCTACACCAATTAGTGATTCTGTGATTGTAGATAGAGTTTATAGCATGTGTGTAGTTACTTTCATGGGTTACGACACTTGGGTAGATCTGGTTATCTTAGATATGGTGGATTTCTATGTCATTTTTGGTATGGATTGGCTATCACCATATCATGTGATTCTGAACTGTTATTCCAAGATGGTCATGTTAGTTATGCATGGTCTTCTAAGGTTAGAGTAGAGAGGCGCTCCCAGTCCTACTCCTAGGAAGGTTATTTCTTACATCCGAGCTAGGAAGTTAGTGGACTGGGGTTGTGTGGTATATCTTGCTCACATTCGGGATACTAGTGTGGAGACTCCCTCTCTTAAGTCAGTTTTGGTAGTTAGCGAGTTTGCTGAGGTCTTTTCTTCAGACTTATCAAGTATGCCGCCAGACAGAGATATTGACTTCTGTATTGATATTGAGCTAGGTACTTGACCCATTTCTATTCCTTCATACCATATGGATCCAGCTGAGTTGAGATAGTTGAAGGAGCATTTTCAGGATTTGTTGAGTAAGGACTTCATTCGACCCAGTGTATCTCCATAGGGTGATCTTGTCTTATTCGTGAAGGAGAAGGATGGCACTATGCACATGTGCATTGATTATAGACAGTTGTACAAGGTCACCATTAGAAACAAGTATCTGATTTGCATATTGATGACATATTCGATCAGCTTCAGGGTTCTTAGGTGTTTTCGAAGATTGACTTGAAGTCTGGGTATTATCAGCTCAAGATATGGGTCGGGGAGGTTTCCAAGACGTCTTTCAATACTTATTATGGGCATTATGAGCTCTTGGTGATGTCATTTGGGCTTACCAATGCCCCCGCATCGTTTATGGACTTGATGAATGGGATATTCAAGCCATATTTTGATTTATTTGTGATTGTGTTCATTGATGACATCCTGATATATTCGATGAGTCGGGAGGACCATGAGCGTCATCTGAGAGTGGTTCTTGGTTTATTAAAGAAGAAGAAGTTGTATGTTAAATTCTCGAAGTGTGAGTTTTTGTTGAGTTCTGTTGCATTCTTGGGACACGTGGTGTCCAATGATGGAATCATGGTTGAACTTAATAAGATAGAGGCAGTCAGGGACTGGCCTAGACCAATTTCTATGATGGATATTCAGAGTTTTATGGGTCTTGCTAGCTACTATCGCCGGTTCGTCAGGGGTTTCTCTTGTATTGCTTCGCATCTGATGAGTTTGACTCAGAACGAGGTGTCTTTTTAGTGGTCCGATTAGTGTGAGGAGAGCATTCAAAAGCTCAAAACTCTTTTGACTATAACAAAGATTTTATCCTTTTTGGTGGAGGGAAAGGGCTTTACCATGTACTGTGATACTTTTAAGATTGTGTTGGGTTACGTGTTGGTGCAAGAGGGTAAAGTTATTACTTATGCATCGAGGCAGTTGAAGGTGCATGAGAAAAATTACCCTATTCATGATTTGGAGTTGGCAGCTGTTGTGGTTGCCTTGAAGATTTGGAGGCATTACTTGTATAGCATTCATTGTGAGGTATATACCGACCACCGCAGTCTTCAACACATATTTAATCAGATGCATTTGAACTCCAATCAGCGTCGGATGGAGTTGTTGAAAGATTATGACATAGCCATTTGGTACCATCCAGGCAAGGCCAATGTGGTAGTGGATTCCTTGAGCCAAAAAGTAGTCAACATGGGGAGTTTAGCTTAATTGGTTGCTTCTAAGCATCCTTTGGCATTAGAGGTCCAGTCTATAGCCAACCATTTTGTTAGACTTGATATTTTGAATCCATCATCTCTTTGGATCAGATGCGGACTCACCAATATGATGATGTGAAGTTGTGCAAAATTAGAGACAAGGTGATGAGTGGTGAGGTCAAGGAGGCCATAATTGATAGTGAGGATATTCTGAGGATCACTGGTAGAGTTTGTGTTCCTTGTGTAGGAGACTTGACCAGATTGATTATGGAAAAGGCCCATATTTCTAGGTATTCGATTCATTCAGGTGGTACTAAGATGTACCGTGATTTGAGGTAGCACTATTGTTGGGGTAGGATAAAGAGAGACATTGTTGATTTTTTGTCTCGGTTTTAGAATTGTCTACAGGTCAAGTATGAGCACCAATAACCTGGTGGTGTATCTCAGAGGATACCCATTCCCGAGTAAAAGTAGGAGAGAATTGCCATTGATTTCGTTGTTGGGTTGCCCAGGACTTTGGGTAAGTCTGATGTTATTTGGGTCATTGTTGATAGATTGACCAAGTCCGCACATTTCATTTATGTCCAGACAGCGTATAATGCAGAGAAGTTGTCCAAGATCTACATCCATGAGATTGTTCGTCTTCATGGGGTTCCTATTTATATCATCTCGAATTCGGGTACTCAGTTTACTTTGTATTTCTAGAGGACTTTGCAAAAAGAGATGGATACTTGTTTGGATCTCAGTACAACATTTCACCCTCAGACCGACGATTAGTCCGAACAGACTATTCAGGTATTGAAGGACATGTTACCAGCCTACGTGATTGATTTTGGTGGTCATTGAGACCAGTTCATACCTTTGGCAAATTTTGCGTACAACAACAACTATCACTCCAGTATTTATATGACACCATTCGAGGCTCTATATGGTAAGAGATGTCGATCTTCGATTGGTTGATTTGATGCATTCGATGTTCGGCATTAGGGTACAGATTTATTGAGAGATTCCTTGGAGTAGGTGAAGATGATCGAGGATAAGCTACGGGCAACTCAGAGCAGGCAGAAGGAGTATGCGAATTGAAAGGTCTGAGATTTGGAGTTCATGGTTGGTGACAGAGTTCTTCTGAAAACCTCACCCATGAAGTGTGTGTTGAGGTTCGGCAAGAGAGGGAAGTTAAGTCCGAGGCATATTGGGCCTTTTGAGATTCTTCAGAGAGTTGGGGAGGTGTCATATGAGTTGGCTCTGCCATCAGGTCTTTCAGGCATTCATCCAGTTTTCCATGTGTCTATGCTGAAAAAGTCTCATATCAATGGTTCTTATATCATTCAGTGGGACTCTGTGTTGCTTGATCCGAATTTGGAGTTCGATGAGGAGTTTGTGGCTATTTTGGTCAGGCAAGTGATAAATTTAAGATTAAAGGAGATAGCTTCTGTGAAGGTTCAGTGGAGACATCGTCCTATTGAGGAGGCGACTTCAGAGATCGAGTCTGATATACAGAGCAAATATCTTATCTTGTTCACTACTTGTGGTCTATTTCCTCTGTTCATTTCTCTCTATTCGAGGACGATCGTTGTTTTAATTGGTATTTTATATAACGACCCATCCAGTCATTTTTAGCTAAACACTTTTATTTGCTTGATTAACCCTTCTTGTAGACTCTATGTGGGATTTGTGATGTGCATGGGATGTGTGGCACAGATCTCGATGCTCATTTATATGAGTTTTGGATGAAAAATCCAAAAGCTAGAACCTTAGAGTTGGATAGTTTGACTCAAAGTTGACTTTTGGCTAGATGGATTCATTTTTGGGTTCCATCACTTTTGATAGCTCCGGGGGGTCATTTATGACTTAATCGAGTCATTAGTTCGCTTCTCGAGGCAATTGAATGTATTTTGTGGCCTTATTTGTGAAATTTTGATATTTTGCAGCATGTGCGCCTCGGCGAGAGGTTAGCTCACCGAAGCAGAAGTGTGGAAAATATGGGTTTCCGCCTTGGCAGAAGGTCTGTCCGCAGAGCGAGTCCTCCTCTACGGAGTCGTGTTCACTGTGGCACTGAGGCGAGGTGTCAAGTGACACCGCCTCAGCGGGGGTTCTTTTCGCCATAGTGGGTCCGCTCCAGCAAAGTCAATTCCGCCGGGGCAAAATCACTGTATAAGGTGTCCTATAAAATTCCTTAGGTCAGAAATCTTTTCCCAAATTAGAATACCTCAAAACCAAAGCCACCATAGAGCATTTTCAGAAGTCTAAGAGAAATTTCATCCTTGGGGTAAGTGATTCTTCCTTTGTGAATTAAGTTTATGCTTCTAAGTTCTTTAATAATGGTGATATAGTATGATTATAAGTTGGGGAAGATGAGTTATGCATTCTTGTGAGAATAAGAGAGTTAAATCATTGATTATTGAAGGGTTTATGGATTAGTTTACTTGAATTAATGTGCATTAGTGGTGGATATGATTAGATGATCATGTTATAAGGCTTAATTTGTATATAGAAACCTATTCCAATTGGGGAAAGATTCTAGGTTATCAATTTGGGGTTTTTGTATATTGTTCAATTGAGGGTTCAAATGAGTATAGATTTTCAATTAACTTACGGATGTGACTACCTAGTGTGCATTCTTGGTATTTGAGTATTAATGTTTGAGTCCTGGTAGCGTGGCACGGGGTTGGTATTTAAGTCATGCTTTATGTTATGTATGCTTTATATTAACTATTATAATATGCGTGATTAGACTTCGATTATCACGAGTCACAGAGAAAGGGCAAGGCTATCATCCAGGCTTGATCGTGTAGCACTCTTGTTTGGCCTAGAGGCAGGCTACAATTTCATTTTATGAGACTTTGATAGGAGTGCGTAATTAGTTATAAATATTGAGGGGGTATTGGGCGTGTTTGGGGGTCCTATTGAGCCGGTTGTGATGAATATTTGAGTGGGTACCGGTGTTGAACTGTGATGATGGGTGATTTGGGGAATCAGCCTTGTGTTGGTTTCGACTGCTACGTCTTTGAGCTTGTCGCCATATTTGCTATTGTTTGTTTACTCATCACACATGCTTTCGATATGACCTCTTGATTCTGATTTGGGGTATATATGTGTGATACCGAATCTTGAAAGCATGTGATATGTTATCTCTATACTTGATTGCATCTCATTATATCATGATATCTTGCCTTGTAGTGTCAATTGCATTCATACACTCATGGTTATGTGGATACTGGTATGAGAGTAGTATGGATATGTTGTGGGTCCAAGAGGTCGAAAAGGTAAGAATACTATGAGATTATGACACATTGAGATGATATTGATATGCGGAGAATAAAGTTGCACGCCTGCAACATGATATTAATCTGTCAAGAGCTAGGCTCTGATGGGACATACTGAAGGGGTATATAGACTTCATAGGTCTCCCATGAATGTACGAATCATATTAAAACCTTGATATAATGTATACCGGATTGAAAAGGTACATGGAATAAGCATTGCATTCATATCATACATATACATATCATTTCATTGACTGATTGTGGATGAACTTGTATTCAGAGTGATTGTTGATGACTTGATTGGATTCTAAACATGGAAGATCATACCCACTATTGATACTTGGATTAATGTTAGAATTCCTTGAAACTGGATGACGTAGTGATTATGGACTCTCATTTGAATAAGTAATAAGTGAACTTTGTGAACTATTCTGCGGACTATGTGACTTTACTTGAAGTACTGAACTATTAGTATAGGACTACTTGGTGTCAACTTGGTATTTATCTCTGATTATGTATTTTCCATAGTTGTAGGCCTATGATGTCTACGAGGGTACGTTGTGTACTCATTCTATGCTTGCTGCATTCTTTTTAGATACATATTCAGTACCTTCCACCTCCGCATGACCATGTGGCTGATTTCAGGTGGTGGATTTCCATCATTCAGGGTGAGGATGTTATCTCCAGCATACCCTTGGGTGTTTATCTTTATTTCAGTCTTTTGTTGCATTTGAGAGACATGACAAGCTTTCTTAGACTATTTATTGGGTTTTTGGACTTTTGCGTGCCTATTCAGACTTGTATCGGATTAATTAGTGTTCTTGTATCTACAAACTAGATCTCTTGGGGATGTTTTGGTGTATCAGTCTTATTCCTTCTTTAGTATTTATATCATGAGACAGATTATGTAGCATTTTCTATCTTCCGCTTTTATTTATATCATATCTTATGAATGATTCGGAGTGGTTCACCTACTGGTGGGATTATGTAGGTACCACCACAATTTCTGAAAAGGGGTCGTGACATTCACACGAGTCTAACAACACCCATATTGCTATACTTTAGTTCGAAACCCAAAAAGTGACCCCTGGGCTCACAAGGACAAAATCGAAAATTTTAGAAACATGTTACCCACAATCTAAATAGTCATAATCCAAGATTTCATGGAGTTCTAACCCCAATTGATCCTCCAATTTCATGACTTTGTCAAAACCCACTTTGTGTCAAAATTCATAAATCGAATGTTTGCAAAATCCGGATTGAAATCGAAATTTATGTTATAAATAGTTTATCCAAGGTTTAAACAAGCCAAAAACCTAGAATTTACTCAAATCCAACCATAATTGATTGAAGAAAACTCAAATTTCAACTTCGGATTTAAAACCCCCAATTTCCCCAATCAAATAGGGATAAAATTGATAACCACCGGAAATAATCTTAAGAAATGTCAAAATAAATGTTGGATATTTATCCCTTATTGAGATGAGAACAACACCGTGAAAAAATTACCTCAATCAGAGCTCTAGAACTCAAGTTATGTGCAAAATACTAAACGGACGCAGTCTGATTTTTAGTACAGTGTCATTTCCGCTTTGGCGCCCGAAGTCCTCTTCGGCGCACACCATAAAGCAGCATTTTTTTACGAAACTAAAATGGGCATAACTCCCTCATACGACGTCGGAATTTGACGATTCAAGTTGATGTGATCACAAATTTCGATACACATATATTCCAACAATCAAAACTCAATTACAATATCAAATGAATATAATAGTATATTGAAGCGTAGAAGGAGAGAAACTATGCCAACGACTCAAACACCTACACTTGACAAAATGAAGTCCAAATCCAATCCTGAAAGTTCCTACAAGTCACAAATGATCATACAAAGATGCTCGAACTCTCAAACACCCAAACAGATTCGACTTGACCCGATGTTGACCGTGGTCAACTCTAAATAATCTCAAAAGCTAGTTTCTCAATCAACCACCTTAATCACATCCGAACCTCTCGGGAACCGAACCAACAACTCGACTAAGTCATAAATCACATTATGAAGCTAATGAAATTGACAAAAAAATTAAAAAGACGCATTTGCCCCCGATGTTAACTTTGTCAAACTTCTTCATTCTTAACTTAAAGATTTCAAAACTATAATTTTCTTTATCTAAAACTCTTCCCAAAGTCTCGGGAATCGCTCCACCGATCCATCGCAAGTCGAATACACTCTAACGATGCTAGGGGAGGGCTAACAGGGGTAAAAGGGTAAAATACCTAAACGACAAAACGGGTTGTTACATCAGATACCAATTAAACAATGTTCGTCCTCGAACGGAAAAAGGAAAGTACGAAAGTCGATGAGTAATCAAGGAATCTCCATCATAACGTCAAACAAATGTACTGACAGTACCGCTTGTTCAATGTAACAGTCAAAATTGCATTTAACTTAGCTCAACGACTCAAATGTCCATTCCTTCACACTTGAATTTTTTTTTCACAGTTGATCCTCGAATGTAAAAACTTACCCTGTTCTAATTCCTTGATGTGATTTCGACTAAATCCACAATTATCACAACACTCATCACCATCCTTTAGTTATAGCCACAAACCATTGCCCAACATGTACCGATAACATAGTCTGATCCTACTAGTCTTCCTTCTCTACTATCAATATCGTCCTTCGCACCAAGATTCCATAGTCACACGCCATAAGCCCAAACCATGTCTTCATTTCACTATAAAAGAATAATTTCTTTATCCGAGAAAATTCTAAGTAATTACATCCAAACCTGATCTTATCCAAGGTCGATTGTGTTAACTCTAGTCACGTTAATTCTATATCCCGAAGTTTAAATCACTTAATCAAAATCCATTGCCCAAATCTAATTAAATTTCCAAATCACCATACTATAAACATACCAACTGACTACCTTGTCGTGCCAAATCCATCAAAAATCAACTAATACCTCTAAAGACTCCCAATAACTATTTGTACCTACTCAATACATCACCAAGTACCCGTGTAAACCATTAGAACTGTCTAAATCATTGCCATCCAAAAAATATCATGAATCCTACTTGCAAACTTCAATGAGAACCGGTAACACTGTCATACCTCCATTCCGAATTGAAATCCATCGAACCCATGTTAGTGGTTTACTATAATACTATAAGTCCTTCAGGAAATATAAACACAGGCCACCTGACCCTAAATGAACAAATATGACTCATAATAAAATGCTGACTCTATAAATCATTGATAGTCATCCGAACTGACTCCATACATACTGGTAGGCTTCCCATAAGCATGCGGTGACCTATTCCGTCCTTTTTTCTCATGAGTAATCAATCATGTGTCGTCACCCACGACTCCAAAAGCTCGATTCCATGCAAATCATAAACTTAGTACCGAAGATATGTACCTTTGATTGTAACATTCATGTTTCTCAACTTTTACCCGATACGCAAGTCTGATAGAACCCCATGAACTCTAAATACATCAAATCCTCTTTGTACTTTCTCTTAACTCGCCAACAACTTCGAACATTTTAACGCAAAGCCTACGACCTCATTTACTACACCTCCACCTATCGAGTCTCTAATAGTAAGATCTCAGTGTCCTTTATCAATATAGAAGGTATCAAATTCCGCAACCCTCGCGCCTTACCAAATCCTAAAACATCTACTATACGATCCATGCACCTTACCTTACGCAATTACCTCCAAGTATTTACTGGTTGAAATACTCATCCGTTCTATTAATAACACAACGCTTCAACACAATCGATCACCAGTCGCCAATCACAAACCCCATGGAACATTTGTCCTAACACTTAGTTAATTACCATAGACTTACTCATCCGAGCATACTAACAATTTCACCCAATCTGAAAGATGCGAAACTAAATCCACTATAATCCACACCTAACACAAGAATTCTTGTTGCTTTGAATCCAAATTCTCCCCTTTCTCGAAGAGATACCTTACTCGTTCCAAATTATCTTAATTTCTCAATTTACACCTTTCAATGAAATCATATCCACCACTAATGAACGATCACTACTCAAACCTGCTAACATTCTCATATCGTTTCGTCAAAGTACCCTTGCCAAAAATCCTTAACCGAAATAATTCTTCTTCTATATTGGTTCATAAGTTCACTGACCCGATCATCAATATCTGAAAAACTCTTCACCACTAGTATTAGTCAAACCGTCATCAATATGTTATCATAAATAACCACATTGACCAACACCTTATTCGATAGATCTTAAATGATTCTCACCCGCGAAGAACCAACCCTTACCTTATTTTGCCAAACCATAGACATCCAATTAACCGTGCAATTTTTTCCTGTCCTTCAGTCAACTCCAAAGTCATTAGACCAAAAATTATAGAACTTCTTCTCAAGTATTAATTTTTATGTACCATGCCCGCAAATATTATCCAAGAACTAGATACAACACCCAGTGTTTCTTTAAATAGAACTCCACACTTGTCCAGTGCTAAAGTCATTTGTATTAGTCGATTAATAACTCCCATTAGCCTACGACGTAGCCCAGCATACCAACTCATATACAATCTCTTACACTCACTCTATTTCCATAAGATTTGCTCATTACAAGTAACCTTGCCCTGACCTAGAACAGATAGTCATCCCCTAAAGAAACCCACAACAACTAGCTCTTACTCCACTACTGTCGCGCCCGATTTTGACCTGCTCGCGGGTCAAAGCGGAGCACAACGTGTCCGGTGATTCCTGGGTATTAGATTGAGGAGTCGCCACCTAATTATTTTTTACGGTGAATTAGGACACCTAAATGTTAAGCTAAAAGCTGCAATGTAAACTCCAATTTTATGGTGTGCGAAACTAATGAGATTCCAGGTAAGGGTTCTTTATTATCCTAAAGGGAAGGGGTTAGGCATCCTTTAAGATCCGCTAACTTGCGGTTATCCGATCAAACTCAGGTTAATTATTGTACTAAGAAAAATGCATGTTTTAAAAATAGAAAGCTAAAATAATGTTGCAAGTATTTAGTAAAAGAATGCATTTTTTACAAGTATGCATTTGTATGGTATTTAAAGAGAAATACATGTAAAGTTGAAAAGTATGCATTTTTTAACAATTGATAGTAAAACAAATTATTTATAATGCCTAAGAAGTAAATCTTTTGGAATCATTGAGTTGCAAATTAAAAGATAAACTTATTTGTATGATTGATAAAGCGAATAAAAGATGACCAAAGTTGTTTAGAAAATTTTGAACATGCATCACGAGCCTAAAATAAATAACTAGCGAAGGATTTCTAAGTTTGAATTAACCGAGCCTACGAATGGATAAACTAGCGACGGGTTTCAAGTCTTAAACTACCCTATGAATTAATTCTAGGTTTGCCTATTCTAAGCGTTTCAATAATTACATAAGTACAAGAAATAATATTACAATACAGAGCAAAATAAAGCTGAATTTAAAGAAAGTAAAAACAACAAAATAAATAAACTCCGAGGAGTATCTGCCTTCATTGACTTTGTTCCTTGCAAGCTGTCAAAAACAAACGGTTAGAAACAGTTAAATACAAATAATTTCGGATCCGTATCCAAAACAGTGAATGTTTTGATCACGGAGGACTCAGACTTAAATTTTGAAAAGACCTATTCCAATCACGTCGTGGCTGCAAACATATGACTAAGTGGTTATTTTTTATTGCCTCGCCCACTAAACGTGTTGGTCTCTCGGATGAAAAAGAAAAGATCACTATAATCACGTCGTGGCTGCGAATATATAACTTGTTGGTTATTTTAGTCACCTCGCCTGCTAAACATGTTGATCTCGGATGAAATAAAAAGGTTTAAGCCTCATCCTTGCCCAGAAGTTATATTTTCCGTCTTTACAACCGTGGAGGCCTCAAAATCGACGGATATTTTTCATCGGCCAGTGTAGTATCGTGTTTGAATCCAGCAAAATTAAATTGGAAACAGTAAGCAGCAGTAGTAAGCAGAAAACAGAGAGGCAGTAAATAGTAAGCAAAAAAAAACAGAGGCAATTTCGAAAAAAGACGTGATGTTTAGTTTAAAATAGTAAAACAGTAAATATTCGTTGCATGGGTGTTTAAAACAGTAAAATGAAAACAGAGAAACGAAAATAAAGTGCGGCCTCGAATTCTATTTCATCGGCCTAAAATGCAATACTAGTTAAAACAGTAAAACAACAAGATAGATGTGTAACAGATGTTTAAAATGCAAAAAAAAAAAACAAAGAGTTCGCAATTAAAACGTCCGACCCGAATTCTGAAATTTTACCTGACCCGGATCCTGAACGGTGACCCGAATGAAATCAGAAATTCAGATTTTTTAGATAACCAGCAACAGATATAAAAAATGCCATAATATGGAAATATACCAAAATCGGGTCGACCCGACCCGGGTCAGTGATCCGACCCGAATCAGATGCAACCCTGAATCAGATTTTTTTTTCATTTTCAGATAACCAATATACAAGATATGAAATGCAAGAGATTTGGAAAATCCAAACCGGGTCAGGGACCCGACCCGAATCATGCGTTCAACCCGAAATCAACTAATTTCATCAATTTCAGATAACCAATATACAAGAATATGAAATGCAAGAATTCCGGAAATAATACCAAAATCGGGTCGACCCGACCCGGTCGTTGACCCGACCCGAATCGGAGATGCAACCCGAAATCGAATATCTTTGCCAATTTCGGATAACCAACATACAAAAATATAAAATGCACGGATTCTGGAAATGATGCCCAAACCGGGTCGACCCGACCCGGGTCAGTGACCAGACCCGAATCGGAGATGCAACCCGAAATCGAATATTTTGCCAATTTCGATAACCAACATACGAAAATATGAAATGCAAGAATTTCGGAAATATTACCCAAATCGGGTCGACCCGACCCGGGTCAGTGACCCGACCCGAACATACCCGAATCGAGATGCAAAAAATAGTGGAGAACAAACCTTTTCGGACTTAATTCTTGAACCACAAGGGAGGCAAAATGTTTGAAATCAAGAACACAACCAAAAATATTTTATATCCAATCAGACCTCCGAAAAATCCTTCGGTTTTCTTTCTTTTTCTCCCCTCTTTTCCTTGAAGAACACAAGGGGGTTTTATAGCCCCATTTTCCCCCTAAAACCGAGCTTAAATTCAAAATAAAGGGCCCAAAAACAATGATTTTGGAATGGGTTTTTAGGGGTATGGGTCGCGGTGAGAGGTGATGGGGTTGGTGGTGTCAGGCGGCGGGTTTGGCGAGTGGTGGTGTCAGGTGTAGGTGTGGCAGGGGTGTAGGGTGGCGGCGATTAGAGAGGGCAGGAGTGTAGGGTTTTAGGTTTTAGGGGTGTGGGGGTTTTATTTTATTTTTTAGGTTTAAGGGGATTTAAATGGGTATTTGGGCTTGGGTCGGTGGGTTTAGGGATTGGGCCGACGAAATGGACGATTTGGGGTGAGGGGTTGGCCTTTGGTGGTAAGGGAAATAAAAGGGGAATGGGTTTGGGGTATTGTTAGGGGGTGGCCGATTGGGCCTCGGATGTGGTTGTGGGAATGGGGGGGGGGGGGGGGGAATAAAGGGAATGGGCTTGGGAGTTTTTTTTTGGTTGGGATAATTTGTATTGGGTTGGAAAAATGGAATGGGTTAGAAATTGTTTTGGGTTTTAAAAAAATATAAAAGGGGTTTAACATTAAAAATATTATTTTGTTTTGTAAAAGATGTGAATTATTTAAAATAACATAACGATGTGATAATAATAAAATATAATATTTGCGAAATGTTTAATGCTTAATAAAAAATGGAAATGCGATGCAATTTTGTGAGAAGAAAATAACATAGAATTTTCGGATAAAACTTATGATTATGATAAAAAATGCAAATGATAGTAAAAAGTGTGAATACTAATAATAATAAGAGAATAATAATATATATACACACGGATGTATGTATATAGATTAAAATTATTTTGAGGTGTTAAAAAATATTTAAAATTGCAAATAAATTGGAAAAGACGGGACAAAATTGGGTGTTAACAGATGCCCCTCTTTGGCCGGAGACGATGAGAGAGTTTTCGGACAAAGAAGTTGACCCAGTAGCCAATTTTGTCCTGACCCTCGGGCTTTGAACGAGGAGTAGGGGTGCACTGGTAGAAATCGAATCCCGAGGGGAGAGAAGTTGTAAAAGATGGTGCAGATTCCAGAGATAATGCCCCAGTGTCGAGTTATGATGACACTGGTTGCAGATGTGAAAACTTATTGGGGAAGAGCGGAACGACGTTCGAAGTAGGCTGCTGACCACGATTGCCTCGGTTCGCCGTAAGAGATAGTTCCACGTTGTGATGAAGTTCCTGCATATTAAAAACTCATGCAAACTAAAGCTTAAGATATAATTAGTGTATAACTGCTGAGAAAAATTGTAGAGAATATAACTTGGAAATACACGCATTAGGAGGTGGGCGCCTGACTGAAATTAAAATACCCACATTATAAGGTGGACGCCTGACTGAAATTAAAATACCCGCATTATAAGGCGGAGTGCTTGAAATGACGTCGTTGGATTGACGTGTTGTGTTGAAGACGTCGTTGTAATGTTGTTGACGTTGCTGCAATGATGAAAAGACAGTTGTTGTGCTGCCGTAATGTCGAGGATGTTGTAATGTTGTTTTGTTGTAAAAGATAATTATTTTGCTGAAGACGTCGTTGTAATGCTATTGACGTCGTTGTAATGCTGTAAAAGATAATTGTTGTGCTGAAGACGCCGTTGCGTAGGCGTGTTGTTGATGACGTCGTTGTATGGACGCAATGTTGATGTCGTTGTTGCATGGACGTTGCTAATGTCATCGTTGTATGTACGTTGATGTAATGATGTTTTGCTGTAAGAGATAGCTGTTGTGCTGAAGACGTCGTTGTAATGCCATTGACGTCGTTGTAATGCTGTAGAAAATAGATGTCGTGCTGCCGTAACGTCGTGGACGTTATTGTAATGTGTTGTGTTGATGACATCGTTGTAATGCTGTTGACATCGTTGTAATGCTGTAAAAGATAATTGTTGTGCTGCAATAACGTCGATGACGTTGTAATGTTGTTTGCTGTAAGAGATAGCTGTTGCGCTGAAGACGTCGTTGTAATGTTGTTGACGTCGTTGTAATGATAATGCTAATGACATCGTTGTAATGCTGTTGATGTCATTGTAATGCTGTAAAAGATAGTTGTTGTGCTGCAGTAACGTCGATGACGTTGTTGTAATGATGTTTGCTGTAAGAGATAGATGTTGCGCTGAAGACGTCGTTGTAATGCTATTGATGTCGTTGTGATGATAATGCTGATGACATCATTGTAATGCTGTTGATACCATTGTAAATGTTGTAAAAGATAGATGTTGCGCTGAAGACGTCATTGTAATGCTGTTGACGTCGTTGAGATGTGGTAAAAGATAGTTGTTGTGTTGCCGTAAAAGATAGATTCTGCGCTGAAGACGTCATTGTAATGCTGTTGACGTCGTTGAGATGCGGTAAAAGATAGTTGTTGTGTTGCCGTAAAAGATAGTTCTGCTGTGCTGAAGACGTCATTGTAATGCTGTTGACGTCGTTAAGATACGGTAAAGATAGTTGTTGTGTTGCCGTAAAAGATAGTTGTTGCGCTGAAGACGTCATTGTAATGCTGTTGACGTCGTTGAGATGCGGTAAAGATAGTTGCTGTGTTGCCGTAAAAGATAGCTGCTGCATTGAAGACGTCATTGTAATGTTGTTGACGTCGTTGAGATGCGGTAAAGATAGTTGTTGTGTTGCCGTAAAAGATAACTGTTGCGTTGAAGACGTCATTGTAATGTTGTTGACGTCGTTGAGATGCTGTAAAAGATAGTTGTGTTGAAGACGTCGTTGTTGTTGACAACGTTGAGATGCGGTAAAAGATAGTCGAAGTGCTGAAGACGTCGTTGTTGTTGACGTCGTTGTAATGTTGTAAAAAAATTGTATGGGCGTGTCGCTCGGTTTGTCGTAAGAAGTTCCACATTGGGTTGAAGCTCTTGCAAATTAAAGCTCCTGCAAACTTGTGAGTCGAAATGACACCCTTGAACAAACGTAATGCGATGACGTTGTTGTAAGGACGTAATGTTGATGTCGTTGTATGGCGTTATGATGATGTCGTCGTTGCATGGACGTCGATGTAAGGTTGTTTGTTGTAAGAGCTAGCTGTTGTGTTGAAGACGTCGTTGCAATGCTATTGACGTCGTTGAGATGCAGTAAAAGATAGATCTACGTCGCGTTGAATCTTCTGCGATTCAAACTCCTGCGGACTATGAATTGAAATGTCGCCCTAATACAGATGAAAATGTGATGCGACGTCCTTGTCGTCGCTTGATGTAAATAACGTTCTTGCCGTCAGTTTGATGTAATAGATGGTTTCACGTCGGTTTGTTGTGTCCAAGCTCCATGTGATTAGAAATAAAATCCTTGTGCAGACATAATGGTCGGGACCCTGTAGGTCAAGATGATGTCTTCGTATAGATGCAAAACAGGAACGTAATCCTTATAGTGAGTTATGATGCCGAAATTCTTTGGGAAATTGATCATAAGTGATGTGGCTTCCCTGCTTCTTTCAACCTGAAGAACCTGTACTCAAAGAAAATTTGTGAGTTCGGGGGAGGGGCGGTTGATTCGCGTTGACTTTGTAGCTTTGGCTCTTGATAGTTGCATGTCCTGCTGATTCGGAGCTGTCGCCCCTATCTAGTTCCCAGTCTTGGCTAACCGCTAATGGAAACATTTGTTGAAAATAATTTGTTTATGAGAAAGTAGGCATATCAGTAAAAAGTTCTTGTCGAACTCTAATAAAAACATTTGTTGAAAATAATTTGCTTATGAGAAAGTAGGCATATCAGTAAGAAGTTCCTGTCGAACTCTAAATGAAAAATATTTGTCGAAAATAATTTGCTTATAAGAAAGTAGGCATATCAGTAAAAGTTCTTGTCGAACTTTAATGAAAATATTTGTTGAAAATAATTTGCTTATAAGAAAGTATGCATTTATGTAAAAAGTTCTTGTCGAACTTTAATGAAAATATTTGTCGAAAATAATTCGCTTATAAGAAGGTATGCATGTCAGTAAAAAAAAAAAGTTATGTCGAGCAATGACATGTGGTGAAACAAAGCAAACGTCCTATCCAAAATCCTTCTTCTGGCTGAAGACTTAGTTTGCCGATGCTTTTCCATGTTTATCGGCGTCCTCTGGCAGTGATCCCTTAAAAAATGCCCCAGTTTCCGATATGTGAGGATGATGAACTTTTGAACAGACAACTGAGTCTTGTGTGGGCTGTTTGCCTGGCCTATCGAGGCGATCATATGGATATATTTTGTCATATGTGAGATAAATGAGAAAATATTTCCTAATGGTGGGACCGAAGCCGATTTAGGCCGCCTACGTATCCCACCGATGGAATCAGGTCATGACGTAGATCATTACAAGCAAAGGGGATTGTAAGGGTTTTCTAAAAATGGGATCGAAGCTGATGTGGCCACCTACGTATCTCGCCGAGGGAATCAGGTCATAACGTAGTTCATGCGGAAAAATAGATTGTGAAGTTTTTCAAAAATGGGACCGAAGCCGATGTGGCCGCCTACGTATCCCGCCGAGGGAATCAGTCATGACCTAGTTCATGTTACAAGTAAACAAATGCGATTTTTCGGGAAATTTCTGTCTTAAAGAGGCGACACTCTACGTGGGTTCTATGTGTATCCCGTCGAGGGAGCGCAACTTTACAACATGGAAAAAGTATTACATAGAGAATAACAAATCTTAGATATGGTATCTCTTCACTGCATCTGCATTAATGGTTTTTGGCCATTCTATTCTGATAAGGTTGCCCCGGACGATTGCGTCCATCTGCTTTCATCAGTCAGTCTCTTCGTACATGATTTGGCTTCGAACGATATGGAAATGCCCCAGTAGAAGTCCTGGTCGTAGTGCGGTAGCCCAAGAATACAAATGGCAAACGTCCGTGCCAATTCTTGTAACTATCAACCATCTTGATGTTTCATCCAAATCTGGCTTTGACTTATTCCAAAAAAAATGCCCCAATTCTTCCGGTCGTGAGTCTTCCTTATATTCTTCGAAGCCTTGCTTGTTGTTTGGGACTTTGTTTGCTTGTTTCATTATATATCACATATTACCGACAAATTAGTTTGCATGATAAAGAAAAGAAAATTATTGAACAAAACAGATTTTAAAATAGCAAAAGCAATGCAGATTTGTCATTTTGAGCTTTCAAAAGGTGGAGGTAAAACATATTAAATGCATATATGTGATTCAGGCCTCAATCTGAATCGCATTGCTCATTAAATATTAATGCAGTTAACTAGTTTCTGGGAGAAACAAGGCCGGGGCATAGGTCCAATTTTACCAAATCATCTCCTTGCTCTGCATCCCAAATTGTTGAGTTTCTAGCGTAACCACTGAGAATCATATTGCATTTTGCTTCTTTTTCAGCAATGAAAAATATTTTGAATCCTTTCACCAGGTTGGCTGCATTGTCCTCCTTTGATTCCTGATTGGCGCATGCTTTGACAAATGACTGACCTAGAGGCGGAACAGGCTTTGGTAAATGAGCATCTCCCTTTCTTCGGAGATTGGTTGATAAGACTTTTCCAAGAAAACATGGTGCCATGACCCGCGACTTTGGAGGAAGTACTTCTACTCCGAACGGTGCCCTCAATTGGACTGTAATCATAGGGGTGACAAAGGCTGATGATTTAACCTTTTCCTTTCTCTGGACTGGCACAATAGTCCCTTCCAAGTTGTGTTCTTCATCAACAGTAACCATGTTCACATTTGCATCGTCATGATCTGGCAAGGAGTTATTGTTTTCATTAGAGGCAGGTCCTTTCAGTCGGATAACTCCTTCTTTGATTAATGCCTCGATTTTGTCTCTAAGGGTATAGCAATTTTCAGTGTCGTGTCCAGGGATTCCCGAGTGGTATGCACAATGCTTAGTCACTTCATGCCATTTGGGAACAGGATTGGGGACATTTCCTGGGATGGGCTAGAGTATTCCTGCGGTTTTCAGTCTTTCATATAACTGGGCTAGAGGTTCGGCTAAAGGTGTATAGGTTTTGGCTGGCTTTCTTTCGTGTTTTGCGCGGGGTCTGGGCGCATGGACTCGTGGCTGAGGTAAGTATGCGGGCTGATATTGTGGGGGATTCAGATAGGCTGGCACTCGAGGCAGGCTATATATTGTCTGAGTATGGTAGACAGGGTAGGGAGCAGGTGGGTATTGATAGTAAGGTTGAGGGCTTTGGGCATATGGGCTATAATAGGAAAGCTGAGAACTTTGGTTGTTTTGATTGTAGTAGGGAGTCTGGGGTGATGGCATTTGGTAGGTTGACACTTGATTTGGCCTATGTTTCTGAACTGTCATGACAGAGGATACTCCGTCTCTCTTCCTCTTTACTGCTCCCTCAAATGAGTCCGACTGGATTGTCTCACTCGTTACTTGCAATGCTACAAAGTTTGTAATTCTTCTAGTTCTGATTCCCTCTTCTATGAAATCTCCCATCATTATAACTTCAGAGAAACTCCGTCCTATGACGCTTATCATTCTCTCATAGTATGTTGCATCTTTCAAAGATTGTACAAAGAGAGTGGTCATCTCACTTTCTTCTATCGGGGGTTGAACTTTCACTGCTTCTGCCCTCCACTTCATGGCATATTCTCTGAAGGTCTCTGTGGACTTCTTTTCCAACTTCATCAAATAAAATCTGTCCAAGACTGTGTTAGTGTTGAATTTAAATCTGTCCACGAAATCTTGTGCCATCGTGCCCCAATTACGCCATTTTCGCGGGTTTTGGCTCGTGTACCAGTCGAGTGCTTCTCCTGTTAAACTCCTTACGAACAACTTCATTATGATGGCCTGGTCTTTACCTACCCCAATCAATTTGTCACAGTATGATCTTAAATGAGCGTGAGGATTTCCTTTCCCATCAAACAAGCCAAATTTTGGCACCTTATATCCTACAGGCAATTCAATGTCGGGATGCATACACAGATCTTCGTACTCAAGTCCTTCATGTCCCTTGCTGGTTTGGATATTCTTGAATGCCTCTTTTAGGCTGTAAATCTCTCTCGCCACACTTTCATCGGTTCTGATCCTTACCCGTCTGTCCATTTCTTCACACTGGCCAATTTCCTGAAGAGTCATGTTTGGTGTTGCGGTAGTAAAAGGTTGGGCTTCCATTACATATATTGGCGGCACATACTACTTGCTGTGATCAGCGATGTGTGACTTCAATATGTGTTGGTATGCCGGGTGACTTTGCGTGAAAAGGGTGTTTTGGATGAGTGGGGTAATTTGGGTATGTGGAGTTGTGAATGAGGTCGGATCATTTTGTAGCGGGCTTTGTTGTGGACTTGCTTGCGGGTTAGTGTGTTGTGGATTGGTTTTGCATAGTGGCGAATTATCGGGGAGGTTTTGGGGAAATGGCGATTCAGGAGATGAAAAAATTTGTGGTGCAGTTGCATTCGTCCCTTGTTCAGGGAGTGGGGTATTGGCGCTAATGGACAGGTTGGTGAGATTTTGGAGCCGCTCTATCTCGATCGCATGGCTCGCCATCGTTGTAACGGTTGGACGATGTATTTTTCTTGGACGGTAGCATTTCTATTTTCCGAAGCCTCGGTTCATCTCTTGAAAGAGTGATAAGTTCCGAGCCGTCTGTTCGGATGCATTCGAATCGGTCATTTTTTGAAGGATTGTGCCTTTGACCTCGTGAAGTAGGGATGATCCGCCAGTTTTAGTCAACGCAAATCAACCTTTGGGAAAATAATCTAGACAAAATAAACCTTCTAAAAAAAATGAAGAAAACCAAGTTAGTATAAGGCGAGTAATTATTGCTTTAAATAATATGCACAGAGTGAAAAAGCAGGAGAAAACAACAAAATGATTGTAAGGCAATTAAATGCGCATCCTAATATGCATGGGGCCTCCCTTATGCCGGAGGTGGGCCTAAACGCCAGATATGCGGGATTACGATAGATTTGATCCAAGCTGCTAAACTGTAATGCTTTGTCGGAAACGAGACAAAATAAATGTACATTTTCCAATTTCAGCATGTCATGATTAGTCTTGGATTAGTCTATCATTATCACGCTACACGTAATATGTTGATTGGTCGTTGGGTTGCGAGACCCGTTGACAATTTTGGTAGATTTCTTAATTGTGGAGTCGATACCAAGGATCGACCCACCTAAGGTGTATGCATGCATGACTTAAAATAAAGGGTGGTATAGCTCTATCCTAAATTTTCTAAGATTTGGCGACTAGACTCAAGGTTCCCGAGCGGACTGCTCGAGTGAGAAGGCTACGCGGCCAACCGGATGGTCCGGACGCTCCGCACATATACCAACTCTCCTAAAAATTTGGAAATTTGAAAGAAGTTTGCGGGTGCGCAAAGCACACCTCGCGTGTAATGTGTGATAGTGTCAATTTTCCAGAGTGGAAGAAATATGAGCGAAATGCCAATTTAAGGAAAGCAGTAAGAGAGTATAGCAATTAAAGCAGTTATGCATACAAAATTTCAAAAGGAAACAATTAAAAACAATAGATCAAATAAGGAGCAATATAAAGCACAATAACAATTAACCTGAATTTGCTATGGTTAAGAACCTGAAATTCCCCAGCAGAGTCGCCATGCTGTCGCGCCCGATTTTGACCTGCTCGCGGGTCAAAGCGGAGCACAACGTGTCCGGTGATTCCTGGGTATTAGATTGAGGAGTCGCCACCTAATTATTTTTTATGGTGAATTAGGACACCTAAATGTTAAGCTAAAAGCTGCAATGTAAACTCCAATTTTATGGTGTGCGAAACTAATGAGATTCAGGTAAGGGTTCTTTATTATCCTAAAGGGAAGGGGTTAGGCATCCTTTAAGATCCGCTAACTTGCGGTTATCCGATCAAACTCAGGTTAATTATTGTACTAAGAAAAATGCATGTTTTAAAAATAGAAAGCTAAAATAATGTTGCAAGTATTTAGTAAAAGAATGCATTTTTTACAAGTATGCATTTGTATGGTATTTAAAGAGAAATACATGTAAAGTTGAAAAGTATGCATTTTTTAACAATTGATAGTAAAACAAATTATTTATAATGCCTAAGAAGTAAATCTTTTGGAAATCATTGAGTTGCAAATTAAAAGATAAACTTATTTGTATGATTGATAAAGCAAATAAAAGATGACCAAAGTTGTTTAGAAAATTTTGAACATGCATCACGAGCCTAAAATAAATAACTAGCGAAGGATTTCTAAGTTTGAATTAACCGAGCCTACGAATGGATAAACTAGCGACGGGTTTCAAGTCTTAAACTACCCTATGAATTAATTCTAGGTTTGCCTATTCTAAGCGTTTCAATAATTACATAAGTACAAGAAATAATATTACAATACAGAGCAAAATAAAGCTGAATTTAAAGAAAGTAAAAACAACAAAATAAATAAACTCCGAGGAGTATCTGCCTTCATTGACTTTGTTCCTTGCAAGCTGTCAAAAACAAACGGTTAGAAACAGTTAAATACAAATAACTTCGGATCCGTATCCAAAACAATGAATGTTTTGATCACGGAGGACTCAGACTTAAATTTTGAAAAGACCATTCCAATCACGTGGCTGCAAACATATGACTAAGTGGTTATTTTTTATTGCCTCGCCTACTAAACGTGTTGGTCTCTCGGATGAAAAAGAAAAGATCAATATAATCACGTCGTGGCTGCGAATATATAACTTGTTGGTTATTTTAGTCACCTTGCCTGCTAAACATGTTGATCTCGGATGAAATAAAAAGGTTTAAGCCTCATCCTTGCCCAGAAGTTATATTTTCCGTCTTTACAACTGTGGAGGCCTCAAAATCGACGGATATTTTTCATCGGCCAGTGTAGTATCGTGTTCGAATCAGCAAAATTAAATTGGAAACAAGAGGCGAGTAGTAAGCGTAGAAAACGAGAGGCGGGCAAGTAAGCAGTAAGCAAAAAAAACAGAGGCAATTTCCGAAAAAAGACGTGATGTTTAGTTTAAAACAGTAAATAAAACAGTAAATATTCGTTGCATGGGTGTTTAAAACAGTAAAATGAAAACAGAGAAACGAAAATAAAGTGCGGCCTCGAATTCTATTTCATCGGCCTAAAATGCAATATTAGTTAAAACAGTAAAACAGCAAGATAGATGTGTAACAGATGTTTAAAATGCCTAAAAAAAGTAGCAGCAGTTCGCAATTAAAACGTCCGACCCGAATTCTGAAATTTTACCCGACCCGGATCCTGAACGGTGACCCGAATGAAATCAGAAATTCAGATTTTTTAGATAAACAGCAACAGATATAAAAAAATGCCATAATATGGAAATATACCAAAATCGGGTCGACCCGACCCGGGTCGACCCGACCGGTCAGTGATCGACCCGAATCAGATGCCAGCCCTGAATCGATTTTTTTTTTCATTTTCAGATAACCAATATACAAGATATGAAATGCAAGAGATTTGGAAAATCCAAACCGGGTCAGGGACCCAACCCGAATCATGCATTCAACCCGAAATCAACTAATTTCATCAATTTCAGATAACCAATATACAAGAATATGAAATGCAAGAATTTCGGAAATAATATCAAAATCGGGTCGAAATAATGACCAACCCGAAATCGAATATCTTTGCCAATTTAGGATAACCAACATACAAAAATATGAAATGCAAGGATTCTAGAAATGATGCCCAAACCGGGTCGACCCGACCCGGGTCAGTGACCAGACCGGAATCGGAGATGCAACCCGAAATAGAATATTTCGCCAATTTCAGATAACCAACATACGAAAATATGAAATGCAAGAATTCTGGAAATATTACCCAAATCGGGTCGACCCGACCCGGGTCAGTGACCCGACCCGAACATACCCGAATCGGAGATGCAAAAAACAGTGGAGAACAAACCTTTTCGAACTTAATTCTTGAACCACAAGGGAGGCAAAATGTTTGAAATCAAGAACACAACCAAAAATATTTTATATCCAATCGGACCTCCGAAAAATCCTTCGGTTTTCTTTCTTTTTCTCCCCTCTTTTCCTTGAAGAACACAAGGGGTTTTTATAGCTCCATTTTCCCCCTAAAACCGAGCTTAAATTCAAAATAAAGGGCCCAAAAACAATGATTTTGGAACGGGTTTTTAGGGGTATGGGTCGCGGTGAGAGGTGATGGGGTTGGTGGTGTCAGGCGGCGGTGTTGGCGAGTGGTGGTGTCAGGTGTAGGTGTGGCAGGGGTGTAGGGTGGCTGCGATTGGAGAGGGCACGGGTGTAGGGTTTTAGGTTTTAGGGGTGTGGGGGTTTTATTTTATTTTTTAGGTTTAAGGGGATGTAAAGGGGTATTTGGGCTTGGGTCGGCGGGTTTAGGGATTGGGCCGACGAAATGGACGATTTGGGGTGAGGGTTGGGCTTTGGTGGTAAGGGAAATAAAAGGGGAATGGGTTTGGGGTATTGTTAGGGGGTGGCCGATTGGGCCTCGGATGTGGGCTGTGGGAATTGGGGGGGGGGGGGGGAATAAAGGGAATGGGCTTGGGAGTTTTTTTTGGTTGGGGTAATTTGTATTGGGTTGGAAAAATGGAATGGGTTAGAAATTGTTTTGGGTTTTAAAAAAATATAAAAGGGGTTTAATATTAAAAATATTATTTTGTTTTGTAAAAGATGTGAATTATTTAAAATAACATAACGATGTGATAATAATAAAATATAATATTTGCGAAATGTTTAATGCTTAATAAAAAATGGAAATGCGATGCAATTTTGTGAGAAGAAAATAACATAGAATTTTCGGATAAAACTTATGATTATGATAAAAAATGCAAATGATAGTAAAAAGTGCGAATAATAATAATAATAATAAGAGAATAATAATATATATATACACACGCATGTATGTATATAGATTAAAATTATTTTGAGGTGTTAAAAAATATTTAAAATTGCAAATAAATTGGAAAAGACGGGACAAAATTGGGTGTCAACAACTACTACATTTCATCAAGTCGAAGTCAAACCTAACTTTTCATAACCTTATTTTACATCCACCCTTATATATTTTGCAACCTTATCCCAACGAGCATGGCATATACCAATTCTTTCCTTCATATAGCAGAGATTGATCCATCAAATTACTTTTTCTTATGCCTTTATATTCCCATTCCCACTTCCCTAAGATATCACCGAACTGAGAGGTCCCCAAACATAAACCCCAATCAACTACACCTTCAAATCATAGCTGAAGACTGAACTTGGTCAAGTGTCTGTATCATGGTAACACATCTCACACCCTACCATGCGACGTCATATCAAACCATTCACGCACGAATTTAAAAGCATGTTACCATCATCAATGATAGAATAGGAAGAAAAAGTTTTAGATACCAATTTGATTAACCTTAGCACGAAGGGGATGAAGAAAGTAAAGTTTGATAAAATTCCTATAGCCTCTTGAAGATAAGTACGGATGTCTCTGCACCGATCCACGAGACTCTACTAGACATTACTCTTGTATTTAAGACTGTTTAACCAAAAGATCTGATACCAACTTTGTCACGACCCCTTTTAGGGAACGTGGTGGCACCTACACTTTCTCATCGGTAGGAACCACTCCAAATCTCATATAACAATATATAAGAAAGAAATGCCAAAATAGAACAAATTACTTAAACCATTGCCGATTATAATACAAAATGCGGAATGAAAATTTGAATCATCAAATACAATCTCCCAATGATCTGATCAACAATATAAGAGCTCTAAATAACGGGTACAAGTCTAAATAAAGGCTCATATATCAAAACTGAATAACATAGTCTAAAAGTTGAATACATGTCTCTCGACTCAAAATAAAAGACAAGGTAAGATAGAGCACCCAAGGCATGCCGGAAGTAGCATCCTCACCCTGAATACTAAAGTCTATCTATTCTGACTCATACTCGAGCTCACAAACTGGTAGTAGAATATGTATCTGCATCAGGAAAAGATGCAGTAAGTGTAGCATGAGTACACAACGTACCCCCGTAGACATCATAGGATGACAACGATAGAAGATATGCAAAAAGAGATAAATATCAAGTTGGCACCAAATAGTCATATACTAACGATTCAATAACCCAAATATTGTCACATTATCCATAGAATACAAAATCACTATATCACCTTGTTCATATAAAATTTCCTAATCACGTAAGTCACTCAGTTCCAGAATAGTTCAATAACAGAATTTCAAGCATGAATAAGCAAATAACAATTTTTTACTTATCCAGGGATACAATCAAGCTATCAATTAACAACCCAACATTTAGTTCATCTACAAACACACAATTAAGGCAGGTTGACTCTAGTACACAACATTATATCACAATACTTTTCACGGGGTTTCACGATTAGTCTAATCATAAAAATATTAGCTTCTTATTCCACCTAACTCCTGAGTTGATTACAGGTAGAAAGTATCAATTTATTTCTCGATATATAAGTAAAGGCATGACACATGTTATATACGTAACATACTCATTATATTCTAAGTAAGAATCTACACTTTTTATCCTTGATTAGGGGAGGGAATTACACATACGAAATATACAAGCCATTAACTACCACAACCACTATCCGATTAGTTCTTTACTAGACTCTCTATCAAGTAATATTATCAATTATCAAGCAAACAGGACTTACCCAATTCTCTGTGACTAGCATGATACTTCTATCAATAAGATCCACTGACCGTAACATAATTCCACAACGAGTACTCAAGCTCACAAATGAATAACCACACAAATCCAATACACAAAGAACAAGCCAATTATGTCGTAGGCATACAACCCGTCCCCTCGAATATCATTATCATCATCTCAGTGCTGCCATAATCTCACCTTCCCAGTCTCTTGGACCCACAGCATTCCATACCACTCTCGTATTAATAGCTCAAAACCATGAGTATATGAGTGCAAATGACAGTATAAGACAAGAAATTATGACGTAATGAGATGCAACCAAGTATATAGATGTATATTATATGCTTCTAAGAATTTAACAATACAACAATCCAAATACAAATCATGATATTATATCGGAAGCAGATGTGATGAATAAACAAACAATAACAAATATGGTGACAAACCCACATATGGCAACAAGCCCAATCAATCAGCAGTCGGAACCAACACAAGACTGATTACACAAATCATCCATCAACATAGTTTAACACCGATACTCACTCAACCGTTCATCACAACCGACTTAGTGGGACCCCCAATACCCCTCAATATTTATAACTAATTACGCACTTCTATTAAAGTCTCGTGAAAGTAAATTGTTGCCTACCTCAAAGGCGAGCAAGTGACACAAACTATCCTACGTGCGTCATCCCTTTTCATATCATCTCCGAATGAGCAACCTCTTACAATTATAAATTCTACATTAACACATTGTTCTAATGATACCAAATATGTCTGGTAAGGAATTCGGGGTCGAAAGCAAATCTAAAACCTCATCCCAAAACATGAGGGTCAAATGGTAGTTTTATTAAAAAAAATAAGTTCGATATTATCATAATAGTATTCTACGGGTTCACACGATTCTAACAACACCCATACTGTTATACTTTAGTCTGATACCCAAAATATGACCTCAGGCCCATAGGGAAAAAATAAAAAAATAAAGTTAAAAACACGTTACTCATAATCTTAATAGTCATAATTCAAGGTTTCATGGAATTCTAACCCCAATTGAGCCTCCAATTTCACAACTTTATCAAAACCCATAAATAGAATGTTTGAAAATCCGGATTGAAATCAAAATTTATGTTAGAAATAGTTTACCCAAGGTTTAAACAAGGCAGAAACCTAGAATTTACTAAAATTCAACCATAATTAATTGAAGAAAAATCAAATTTCAACTTAGGGTTTAAAACCCTCAATTTCCCCAAACAAACACGGATAAAATTGATAACCAACGGAAATAATCTTTAAAAACATTAAAATAAAGGCTTGATACTTACCCCCTTGTTGAGACGAGAACAACGTTGTAAAAATCACCTCAATCGGAGCTCTAGAACTCAAGTTATGTGCAAAAGTCTAAATGAACGCAGTTTGACTTTTAATACACTGTCATTTTCACTTCGGCGGACCAATTTCTGCTTAGGCGGCTTCGCTTCGGCGCCCGGAAGTCCGCTTTTGCGCACACCAAAAACCAACAATTTTTCCTGAAACTAAAATGTGCATAACTCTCTCATACGATGTCGGAAATCGATTATTCAAGTTGCTACGGATCAAAAATTTCGATACGTATCTATTCCAGTAACCAAAACTCAATTCCAACATAAAATGAATATAATGGTATACTAAAGCATCGAAGGCAAGTGACTAATGCCAACGACTCAAACACCTAAACTTGACCAAACAAAGTCCAAATCAAATTCGAAAGTTCCTACAAGTCACAAATGATCATACGAAGCTAATCAAACTCTCAAACACCCAAACAGATCTGTCTTTACTCAATGTTGATCATGGTCAACTCCAAATCAACTCAAAAGCTAGTTTCTTAACCAACTACCTTAATCAGATCTGAACCTCTCGAAAACCAAACCAACAACTCGACTAAGTCAAATCATGTCACGGAGCTAATGAAATTGATAAAACTTCAAAAAAGATATATTTGCCCCCGACGTTGACTTTGATCAAACTTCTTAATTTCTTAACTTAAGAATTTCCAAAATATCATTTTTCTTATCCAAAACTCCTCCGAAAGTATCAAGAATAGCTCCACCCATCCCTGCAAGTCGAATATACTCTAACAATGGTAGGGGAAGGGTCAACAAGAGTAAAAGGATAAAATGCCTAAACGACCAAATGGGTCATTACAATATTGTTTATAAGACTTCCGCTAAATTATCTAAGTACGGGAATTTTGATGGTTAGCCCTAGATTAATTATAAATAATGCTAGTAATTGATAATGAAGTATAGACGCTTATTAGTTTTATAATATGCTTCCAGTGTTGTTCATAGCATCATATCCCTATTGTGTCGGGTTTGGGGCTTGACAATCTTAGTATCAAAGCCTAGGTTTAGAAGTGTCCTAGGATTTATTAGTGTCTGTGGAGCTATGTCTAGTTGAGTCTTCCTCATGCAGTCTGATCACCTACCGGATTGAAAGACTACCAAGATATATATAGACGTTTCTCATTCTTCTTGATTCTAAATAGTGCTACAGAGTTTGAACTTTCATTAAGATAAGTCTAATATGTTCGTTAATTCATACCTTGCAGAATAGCCTTAACTCGTGAAAGAGTTGCTAACCAAGGAATTAATAGTGCTTCTGATGCTCATCCAGTGAACGACCCACAAGGATCACTAACTGCACTGCTACTGAAACCAATGTTAAAGTTGAGAACCACAACAGAAATCAAGCATCACCACAGGTTCCATATGTTCCTACTTCCCCTACTGTAGGGGTGGCTGATTTTGGGTCGACACATAATGTGATCCAGATGCTTACCACTCTGGTACATCCTAACATCAGTGTGGGAGTGGGGACCTATAACTTGTTCGTGGAGGATGACTTAAGCACTTTTTTGGGATGAATCTGCCCAAATTCTATGGTTCGTGTACATAAGATGATCACCAACACTTTATGAATGAGACTTTTAAGGCTCTTAGGGCTATGAATGCTCATGATTCTGAAGCTGTGAAGTTTGTGGTATATTATCTGAAAGATGTTGCTCATGCTTGGTTCGAATTGTGGGAGGCTGAGCCAGGTACCAATGCTCCGACTCTTATTTGAGATGAGTTTGAGAGGCATTTATGGAGAGGTTTCTGTATGATGAGGAGCGGTTTACTCTGGCGAATAAGTTTGAGAAAATTGTGCAAGATACTTCATTGATTCCTGAGTATAGTTTGAAGTTTACTCATTTAGCGAGGTATGCTAGGTACATGATTCCGGCTGAAAAGCATGAATTGAGCAAGTTTGTGCATGGTCTGACACTATTTATTAAGTCTGCATGTGCTGCTGCTACTATGTATCTTGCTTGCACTTTTCATCTTTGGTTGGATTCGTTTGATAGCAAGAAAATTGAAGAAGTCAAGAATGGTTGGAGAGAGCGGAGTAAGAAGGCTCGATCTGCTGGTGGTTTTAGTAGTTCGTATAATGGAGGAAAATATAAAGGATATTATGAACCTGTGCAATCTGGTGCTCATTCTAATGCTAATGTTTTTTCTGGTAAACAGGGTTCGAGAAACCACGATCAAAACAGGTACTCTCATAATGGTAATCAACCTTCATCTGGATAGGAGGATTGTGTTTGTCATTATTGTGGTATAAGGGGTCATATCAAGAGGGAGTATTGGAAGTGGCTACATGAAATGGCTAACTCTTCTTGCTAGAGGAATAATTCGGCTGCTTATGTTGCTAGCAAGAATCCGCCTACTGGTAATGCTAATAATGTTCCTAATGCTCGTGGTAATGGAGGAGGTAAGGCGGTCCAATCACCACTAATGAGATTCAAGCTCGACTTTATGGGTTGGCTCGCAGAGAGGCGGATATTCTCACTATTTGTTCTTTTGATGCGTACTCGTTAATCGATTCGATTTGCATTTTTCTAATGTGACTTCATACTTTGCCCTTGATTTTGGTGTGGAATTGTGAATACCCCTGCCAGTGTCCCTGTAATTGCTTCTAGAATCTATAGAGGTTGTGTAGTTGTAATTAAAGATCGTGAGACTACTAGTGATTTGTTTGAACTAGAAATGGTAGATTTTGATGTTATTATGGAGATGTATTTGCTTTCCGCGTGTTATTCAAATGTGGATTGCTGGTATAAATTAGTTCGTTTCAAATTTTCTAATGATTTTTATTTAAGGCTAACAACTGAGAAATTCCATATTTCTTGCCATCTAGCATTCCTCTTTTCTTATTATATATTTTTTGTTTCATTATTACTTACTGGGGCGGAACGTAGATGAGTGAGTTGTTGAGGGACTCCTTTTTATATAGAAAATATTATTGGGATTTCAAAAACTTTCAGCTGGTCACCTTATTTCTTCACTGAAGATGTGTTCCCCCGTGCACAAGCCCTTTTTGCTTGAAGCTCTCTTTCTGTGTCAATGAGGGACTATTCCTACTATGTGCTAACTAGCTCTTAGCCTATCATAACAACGAAAGAAAACTCCACATACCGGAAAATAAATTGACCTTATTCCTAGTACGGGTTTGTGATTATTTTGCAATCTACTAGGTAATCTAGTATCCTTATGCATGAAGATAATCAATTCGATCGTTGTAGTCGGACTCTATTATGAATTCTGACCACATTCTCCATGGGCCCTCTTATCTCTTCATTCTCTGAGCTCTGGTTATGGAAGAAGGAACCGAGCAGAAGGTATCAGCAATAATTGGTTTTATTACGGGGCAACTCATGATGTTCATATCGATCTATTATGCGCCTCTGCATCTAACATTGGGTAGACCTCATACAATAATTTTCCTAGCACTACCATATCTTTGCACGTGTTCCTAGCCGGGCCTATATATATGCAATGTATATTTATATCTTTACACAAAAATGTTTTCTTTAAAATGCTTGTTTGAAGGGCAAAATTGTCCTTCAACTTTTGATTGCTATTTTGGTCTCTCAACTTTTAACTTTCAAATTTCACACTCGTAGAATAGTACAAATAGATATATATCATAGAAAGAACAATTGTTTCGGTTTGTTTTCAATAACTCAATTCAAATGTATTTTTATTCATCAATCAACATCAATAATAATCGCTATTTTTTCATTAATTTGCTTAACAAACTATTTGACATGTATAAAGGCTTTGATTACTTCCTGCAGCAGCACAAGTACAATTATGAGGTATCATACTTGCTGGCCAATGAAATAGAGCTAGATTGCCACAACTAACGTTAGCACATGTGTCATTAGTCGTGAAAGTTCATGGGCAAAATTTAGGATCACCTGACACAAAAGAATAAGAAGACTACACATTAAACAATACGATTAAAAAGATGAATGATAACAATGAATATTCAAAGACATACTTGTAGAAAAAAAAATTGCAATATGCATTGAAGAAGAAAATTATACCTAGCGAAGGGTCAAACAAAGTTAAAAATATTACCATAGGGAAAAGAAAAAGCATAATATTACTCTTCATAATTTTTTCACTATCGTACTTTTGTATGATATGAAAATATGAATTGTTGATACCATTTAGGACTCTTACATAGGGTTGAAGGTAAATATGAAATTATGGTATTCGTCCAAATAAGGCTAGTAAATCTGTAATATTTAAATTACTTGCTAAAAAATATAAATAAAACTATGTTATTAGTTCAAATAAGGCTAGTAATCTTATATAATTAAATTACTTACTTGTAGTATTACATGGTATTAGTTCAAACAACGCTATTAATCTTATAATATTAAATTACTTGCTAAAAAATAAGACACAAAGTAAACCACTTGTGCCAATTAAGTACCTACGAAGATGAAAATGATGATAATAATAATATTAGTATAGATAACAAACTGCTGAAATTTTCATATTATATGTTATTTTAAGTGGTTTCTTGTTTTTGTTTAGGCAGAATAACTAGGGACCTTTTAAACTTGAAATCTTTTATAAAGTGTTCGAGATGAAGTTAGGATTTTGAATTTAAAAGTTTTAGATTCTAGAAAAAGAAACTTAGTTGGTTCTTGATCTATTATTGATACATAGTGAGTGAATTATTTAACATAAATACAAGATCCACATCAAAGCTAGTGGATAAAAATAATTCAATAAATTTTCTTGGGGAAGGGGATGTATGAAAGGTTAATGGAGGAGGAAGAGGTCTTTGTGATAAAGTTGTAATGTCTAACAAGAAAAAGGTTTGTTGAGTCAAAATGAAAATGTGGACAACTTTAGGCAGTTGCCTATGACTTTAGCCTTGGTTCTAATATATGAATACTTCACTTTCTAAAAAGCAATTAATTCCTAAATTGTTTAGAAGAAGAAGAGAAGAGGAGGAGAAGGTTTTTGTGATAAAATTGTAATGTCTAACAGGAAAAAAGTATGTTGAGTCAAAATAAAAATGCGGACTACTTTAGGCGGTCGCCTAAGACTTTAGCTTTGGTTCTAATATATGAATACTTCACTTCCTAATAAGCAATCAACCGACCGCAAATGTTTTGATTTCAATGTAGATAGGAGTGATTCTTTTAGCTACTATGGATTTAATACTGCATACACATGTGATTAACTAATAGGTTGATTATGAGAAACATCAAAGCCGTCTTAGCTCAGTGGTAGAGCGCGTGGCTTTTAACCACGTGGTCGTGGGTTCGATCCCCACAGACGGCGATAATGCTATTTTCCTAATCATTTTATCGAATCAAAACATTGGTAAAGCGCTTGGCTTTTAACCACGTGGTTGTGGGTTCTATCGATCCCCACAAACGACGATAATGCTATTTTATTAATCATTTTATCTAATCAAAACATGGATTAATTGTTGAAAAAGTGATACTCACTTAAGAATGTGGAGATAGCCACATATCAAACTTACTTATTTTGTCCCAATTTTTTTCATATTAATATTCTAAAATGTATTGTTTCATCATTATTTAAGAATAATCGCAACTAATTATATTTTTTTATAATTTTTTAATATTTAAATTTGAAATATTAAATTAATGTAATTCAATTTAACTTCGAAAATTTATCAAATTAACTCTCAAGAAGTGACATGATAACTATTTCCTCTATTTTCCTATTTACCTTAGAGAAAACCTTGAATATCAAAACTTTGATCAACTTAGTATATAGTATAACTGATGATTGTAGTACATACTTATAGACATAACTGATGGATTAATCTTCCGTGTTCAACTTAGTTCCGTAACATAACGGATGATTTACATACTTAATATACAATTACGATTAAATAACATTGACTGGTCATCTGAAATTAGCACATATAATGGTCAAGGAAACTTAGACTGAATCCAACAGATAATAGCACCAATAATATTAAGCTGTGAAATGTTTTGATTCGGGGTAGGTAGTGTAACATGAAACAATTATGTATTACAAGTATGTGGAACATTAAAGCCGTCTTAGCTCAGTGGTAGAGCGCGTGGCTTTTAACCACGTGGTCGTGGGTTCGATCCCCACAGACGGCGAAATTTGGATTTATTTTTTTACTTTGGAATTAAGTTGTATGAAGAACATTTTATATGGCCTCAGTTCTTCTTCTGGTTAAAAATTAAGCAAATGAGATCTCGCCTCTTACAATTTTTTAAGCAAATGAGATCTCGCCTCTCACAATTTGAATAGATGGAAATGACTTTTTCAGATCTATGTATTTTTTTCAGATCTCTTATAAAAAGTCATAAAACTAAAAAAAAGTTTAAAAAGGGCCTAAAAACCATTTTTGTTTAAATTGTATGTGTTGCATATTGATTTTTAGAATTTACCCAAGATTAATTAACACGCATTCTCATCTCATTAAGTTATTCAACCATAATAAATTTGCACATAGTTTGATTTAACACGGATTAATTAGTTTGATTTGTCGGGTTTTTTCACCACTTCAACTTCAAGGATCCATGTTGATGGCTGGAGGATATCTTCTCTAGCTCTGCAGAATTCAACTAGCATTTTTCTTTTACATCTATCATTTAGAAGCTATTATGCCTATCTAAACAAGGATATAAATGAGTTCAGATATGTAATTAAAACAAATAAATAAATATACGTATAGAAATGTAGAGAGAAAATCATTTCTATGCATGGTTGAAGTCTAAGGGTGTGTTTGATATTAAGGAAAGAGTGTTCCTAAAAAATATTTTTCTTAAAAAAAACAGAATTTCTCCATATTTTCTAGTATTTGATACGTAAGAAAAAAGGGCAGACTGGTGCACTAAGCTCCCGCTATGCGCGGGGTTCGGAGAAGGGCCGGACCACAAGGGTCTATTGTACGCAGCTTTACCCTGCATTTCTGCAAAATGCTGTTTCCACATCTTGACGAGAATAAAATGTACACAGACCATACCCCTATAGAAAATGTTCTCTAAAAGTTCAAGAAATTTATTATGTATGAAAAAATTTAAAAAATACTTTACTCCATGCCAAAAATATCCAAACAGTTATAAGTTCTGAGATAGTGTGGCCAAACAGGTGGCTAAAAATTGTCATACCCAGAACAACCTTAAAACTAGGGATGGCAACGGATAGGATCTGGACCGGATATTACTAGATCCAGATCCAGATCCGTTTTTCATACATGTATCCAGATCCGGATCCGGATCCATTGGGTTCATAAAAATCATATCCAAATCCAGATCCATCGGATCCACCGGGTCCACGGATCGGACCTGGATCCACACGTAAATTTTTTTGACTTGAATAATATTTCAACATTCAACATACAACCATTCCAGGATAGTACGATATTGAATCAACAAAACACAACATTCATATCTAATATTAAAGCCAATGCATTCAGTTTCCAGTAACTAACAAACTGAAAAGTTCCAATACATTCAATTTTCAGTGCATTCAGATACTGAATCAACAAAACACAACAACATTCATATCCAATGCATTCAGTTTCCAGTTTCCAATTTCAAAATTGAGATACTGAAAAGTTCTTTTTCTCATAAATAATAGATGTGTGTGCAAATATGAATTGTATCGACGCTTCAATTTGCTGCAGAAATTTGTAAGCAAAAATTAGTCTTTGTTCTCTGCTCTTGTTGGATTGATAAAATCGTACACGTATTTTCTTTTTCTGTTTGTGTTTGACTGTTAATATATCTTTCAAAATTCCAAAATATCAAATATTATATAAATGAAAAACTCGTTAATATGGACTTTCTTCCATATTAAGTATTTGCTTAGGACTAATTATGAAATCGATTTACTCTTGTTTTTAAGCTTTCCTTTTCTTCTCAATCAAATACATGCAACAAATGATATTCCAACTATTTAACTTTTACTAGCTACAATTTTCTAAAATCCACATTTCTAGCAAATTTCTTGACATTCATCAAACCTTAACTTTAACAGATGTATCCAGGACAGTCTTGATAAACCATCACAATACCAAGACTACTTAACTTTTGAATGTGTTCATACTCGAACAAAATCCTTAAACAAGAAAGATGTATTAAAGAGATGCCGAACCCAGACCAAACAACTTCGTCTAAAATAAATGGTTAACCAATCTTTTTTTAGTTATATTCTTTTTTTTTTTTTTGTGTGTAGATTATGAAAACAACAGAAGTTAAAAGAACCAAAAAACAAAAATCGAACTCACCTTTCATTGTGTAGGGACGACAAGTAGATACGACGACTAGGATTTGTCTTACAGAAGGAAACGAAATGAATGAATGAGGAGGTCTTTGCCCTTTCGTTGGCTTAAAGACAGGCAGATGGGCTGGGCTTCGATCCTTAAAGGACTTGGGCGTGGCCGAGAAAAATAAAAGAAGTTCTAGGTTATGGACTGGTCTTACTTATGAATGTATAAATGTATAATGTATTTAATAAAAAATGGATCCACGGGTCGGATCTGGACCGGATACGGATCTCAAAGACAAGATCCATATCCAGATCCGATCCGTCATAAATGGATCCGGGTCCGATCCGGATCCATCGGGTCCAAATTTTAAAGATCCATATCCTATAAAATGGATTTGAATCCACCGAATCCGGACCGGGTCCAGGATCCGTTGCCATCTCTACTTAAAACCCAACTGCTAGCCATATGTATACGTGTTTGCCATACCCAGAACAAAAGATTATTATTCCACTACGGAATTAGACATTTTAACATCAGATGTACATTTATGAGTCAATGAGCACCATTCAGTTTCCGGGAAATGTCTAATATTCTTTATAAAACCCAACTGCTAGCCATATGTATACGTGTTTGCCATACCCAGAACAAAAGATTATTATTCCACTACGGAATTAGACATTTTAACATCAGATGTACATTTATGAGTCAATGAGCACCATTCAGTTTCCGGGAAATGTCTAATATTCTTTATGTTCAATTTATATGACAAACTTTTCTTTTTAGTTAATTTAAAAAAGAATGACACATTTCCTTATTTGATAATAATTTAACTTCAAACTTTACATTTTACGTTAACGAGATGATTTATAATCATAACTATCTTTGATTTATTTTAGACCACAAGATTCAAAAGTGTTACTTTATTTCTTAAACTCCGTACTCAATTAAACTACGTCATATAAATTAGGACGGAACGGAAAGAGTTATATGTCCAGTGTCAAATTTGAGAGATAATGTTTCCACCTATTCAAGAGGTCTAGGCTGTAATACATAACAGAAAGCTCCATCAATATTTTTGCTGTTGGATATATGTTCAACATATCAAAGTGCTGAATGTTCAATCCCCATCAGATATCAAACTGATAATAGACTAAAGAACTCAACCTCCTTATGCCATCCTAAAACAAAATTAACCAAAAAAAAAAAAAACCATCAAAGCGCGACGCAACATTATCGCAGCCGCAGCCAACCAGAATCATAACGAATAAATGGATTACAAAAGTTGCAACAGAATGAGGAGAAACATACAAAAACAAAGAAAGAACAATCCGATAACAATTGTTGAATTCGTACCAGCCCCAAAAGCTACTTAAGGTATGAGTTCCGCACGCATACATCACAAAATAAAGATCAAAACCACATAATGTCTACAACAGGATGATAAACCTTTAAAATAGAGTTTAAAACAACAGACCAATATCACATCTTAGCCGGGCTCCTGTCCCAACAAATATTAACATTTCTCTTTGACAAAAGTAAAGAGAACATCCAAATTCTGTACTAGAGAAGATTATTTAGTTGGCGCGGCTTTTGAAAACATCAAGACCCATCTCAGTTGGATCAGTCGCTTGCAGCTCAATCTGAATCCCATCCAATTCCCTCTTAAATCTATCCTTGGAACTAGCATAGATCATTTTGCTTCTCACCTTAGAGGTGTCAGGACACCTATGCAAAACACACAGAACAAATATGTATAGTTAGTGAGAACTGTCCAAAAAAAAAGCAATATAAGCATATTTTCTTGGGACAACTACAAGCAATAATAGTATATAAATTATCACTCCGTCCCAAGTTAGTACACTTTAGCTCAATAGAATTTGTTCCAAAATAATTGTTCACTTTAGGAATTCGAGATTAAAGTTGACAATTGTTTCCATCTATACCCTTAACATGGTTTTTGAGAAGGATACGCTTAACATTAAATAAGTAGTTCTTTCTAATATTGCTCAATTTTCAAAAAAGCATCTAATAAATAGGGCATCTTAGTAAATCATACCTTGTATTTATTATTTTCTAATGGGCGTGAAAAGAGGTAAGCCGACAGTTAAAACGGGACGGAGGGAGTATTGATTATAATAAGAACAAAGCTAGCATTCAACATTACCATGCAATAAAGAAAATCCTGCTCTTTGGGACACTCTCCTTTGTTAGAAAGTCAAAATCATAGACTGCATAACGGCACTCATCCGCAGGCAGGTGTGTACAGAAGTCATCATAACTTTCAGCTGGCTCACCAAGCTTTTCCACAATGATTTGCTTTTCCTCAATTTTGAATACTATGAAGCGGTAAGTCCTTTTAGTTTTCAACTCCATGAATTTCAGTTTGCAATCATCATGCACAGCCATACCTGATGCAGAGTTAGCCTAGGAAGAAAATCCGAGGTAAATAAAGTTTCTTCATAATATTACAATAAACTAGTAGCAGCTGAATTCCATAGATACTTATACATCCATATAAGTTAAAACAAACAACCAATACATGTGAATGACTCCACATACATCAAGGTATAACAGGTACCAATCCTGCATAAAGGAGGTCTATAGAATATTTATTACCAATTTAAAAGAGGTCTATAGCAGGCTGACAACCAATATAACAGTTTAACTATGATTGATATTTGAATACTAAAATGGCTTGAATAAAGTAGATAGATACAACAGATTCATATATTTCACACCTTCTTGTTCATGAAACGGACACCACCGAGTTAAATAGAAAAAAGGAGGTAACTAAAAAGTAAAATGCACAACAAATTTAATTTCAAAAACTTTAAACAAACAAGAAATTACACTCTTTTTTTTATTGATAAGAAAATACACATTTTATTTCTACTCATATCTGATAAATGAAAAGGCACTAGTCAATGTAAGCCATCACGCCTTGAAGCTACTTTTCTTGAAAACCAATACCGCAATACAAGGATGATTTCCTATTTTGCAATTAAAAAGTAATAATGTCTGCGGGAAATTATCAAGTGGACTTGATCTGAAGTAACTGGAAAATTGTCAGCTTCATAACTAAAATCACTTAGCAGCTACAATGAACTCCATTATTTCTTAAGGGCATTAAATACAGTTTTGGTCTCAGCTTAGCGGGAAGACTGGCATGGAGAACAGAAGCCACATACAGCTTGGAAATTAAATATAAGCTATAAATTGAGTACAAAAAAGTTTAACTAGTTGTTCTTTGTTGAATACCACATGTTAACCAAAATTTAAAATGAAGGCACTGTTTACCCACTCTGAGATGACAGTAAAACACAAAGCTGACTAAAGTTACTGTGAATTTAAAGAATTCTAAGATGGTTTTACAACAAAATAGGCCAAGTGAATCACAAACCAAAGCATTGTTGGAATTCAACTTTTGCAATAATTTGTTTCAAAAGAAATGCAACCTGAACAAGCACATCAGACCTGCGTAGCTGCACCAAGAGAATACTGCACTCTCTACCACTGCCTATTAGCTTGTAAAACCCATAACTTCCCACTTATAACTAGCTTAGTATTTCATGTTGAACCCATATAAAAAGTCTGAATTCTCTGAAAAATTAGTTGCACAGCTAAGTACAACAACATACCCAGTGTTACCCCCAAGTGGGGTCTGGGAAGGTATAGTGTACGCAGACCTTACCTCTACCATGAGAGGTAGAGAGATTGTTTCCGATAGACCCTCGGCTCAAAGAAAGAAAACCAAAGCAATCCAACAAAAGAAGTAATAGAAGTAAAGAAGTCACAGCAAAATACTAAATAAAGCATGGCAAAGTAGTATGAAAAAGTAATAATAATGTAACTATTACTTTAGATATTCAGGTATAACCACATTTTTCGAGACAATGAATTTCGAGTTATTAAACATATAAGCTTTTGAAAAAACTCAACTCTATATATATCGCCACATACTCTTTGAAAAATTCCAATTCCATATATCCACAGCTCATACACACACAATATATATAGGCATTGGATGTGCCCCTACATCCTAAACAACCAGGATTAAATTCCATCTTTATAAAAAAGACCTCAACAACCAAATGCTCATGGATCAGACAAGTAAAACAGCCTCAAATCCCGTGGATTGAATTACATCGAATCCGATCCAGAACCTAGGGTTTTCGCCACGCAAAGCACATATATTCACAGATCAAAAGGCCAAACAAAAAAAAGATCAGAGCACCAACAAAGCATAGAACTAACTAAAACAAAATAACGTCATCAGTAGATAAAATCAAAGATTCTTCTCGTTCTTAGTTGAATTACTATCATAAACACAGCAAAAATGAAAAATCAAAACAACACAAATCAACAAAAAGTAAGAGTAAACAACACATATAGATGCACAGATAAGAAGTCCAAATAATTAAATCAGTGCACAAATAAAGCGTAGTAGTAACTATAACAAAACCAATGATTCTTCTCGTACTAAGTTGAATTACTATTACGAAACAGCACAAATCAACAAAAAGTAGATGCACAGATCGAAAGGCCAAAAATAGATCAGTGCATAAATAAAATCTAGGACTAACTATAACAAAATCAACATTCTTCTCCTAATAAGTTGAATTACTATTGCGACACAGCAAAATTAAAAAAATATAACACAGCAAAAATAAAAACACATAAATCAACAAAAAGTGAGACTTGCCATGGTGAATCCGAGTAGATCGAAAGGATCTGAGCAGAGATATTTTTGTTTTTTTTTTTTTTTTTTTTGCGTAGAGACTAAGAAGACTTGAGAGAGATAACAAAGGCAATTTGTCTGAGAGAATTCCGAATTCTAACCCTTGGTATTCGGTGGATACCACCCACCCCCTACGCTATCCCCCCTACTAAATATCATGATGGCAGTCATACTTTGAAGCTACAGATGGTCATGCCAATTATTAGATGCCACGTGGTAGTTCGAATTGACTGGACTACCCTTTTAGACTCGTAACGTTTAAATGCAATTTACTTGTTCAAAATGAAGAAAGAAATAGGCATGGATAGGACCGTTTGACCATGATTTTTTTTATAAAAAATAGCTTTTGATTATATATCGGGATTGTATTTTGGAATAATAATTAAAGATGAATTTCAAGTTTAAAAAAAGTGATTTTAATCGATTTTTTAAGTGATAATGTTTTTTTACTAATAAAACTTTTATTTTTTTAAAATTAAATATATGTTCAAACACAATTTTAATTTTTAAATATATTCTCTTAAATTTGTTTCAAATATAATATTTCTTATATCTAAATGCCTACATATTCACTGAAAATTGTCATTAACACTTAGATACACTTTTTTATAGTTTTGTGACCAAATAGATACTTTTTCTTGAAATAAGGGTGCTCCATGAACAAGGACAAGCAAATTTGATGCGTGAATTATAATTGCCAATAATGTGGCATTGGACGAATTAGAGAATGACATGTGTCATTTTAAATTTAAAAATTCAACACGTGTAGTTAAAACTTGAGTTTTTTCGCCGCTACTCTTTCTTCCCGAAGTGCACTAACAAAAAAGTTGAGTTATTTGTTAGTTGAAGTTGGCGTATTAAAGAAAGTAAGTGCAGAAAAGCAATGCATTAGAGAAAAAGAAAAAGAAAAAACTTTAATTTAACTATAATCAGCATCCCCCTTGTTCTTTTACTTGATTTTTTTGTCAAAAACATTCTTAAATTATACCTCAAACCTAAACTGTATCCTTCAACTATTTTGTGAACAAAAATGTCATTCAAGTATCCAAAAATGAGCAAGTAACATCCTTCTATTGGATCAGTCAAAAAATAACATTGATCGTAAATAGAGACGGAGTCTGAATTTGAAATTAATTCATTTTAGTTACTGAGTTCTAAATTAATAATTTATACATATTTAATAAATTTTTAAGATAAATACAGAGTTTAAATCAAAATTGCTAGGTTGGACCGAACCCGCAAATCCTATACTAGCTCCCACATTCACAAAAACATCCTCCTATTCTTTTAAAATGTACACTTATCAACCCGACATATTCTTCGTCCGACTTTTTATTGAGAAACCAATAGTTCGAACCATGACTAAGATTGTCGTCGTCAAAAACAAATATGAGATAATCACCTTGACCGCAAAACTCTACCCAAGAAACATGAAAGTGTGCTTTGTCGTGCACAAACTCATTATTGAATCTTCAAAATCAATGGTAAATATATACTCTCTTAGTCTCCCTTCGTCTCAATTTATATGACATAATTTATTTTTATTATTCTAAAAAGAATATCATATTTTCTTATTTGACAACTAATTCATGGCATCATTCCTATTTTACCCTTGTCGGGTCCCACTTAATTTTGAAGATGTATTTATTACGAAGAAAAGTTAACAAAAATAGGCATTAAAATAAAGACAATTCGATAAACATAAGAAAGTCTTCTTTTATTTCTTAAACTTCGTGTCCGGTCAAATTGTGTCACACAAATTGGGACACATGAAGTATTGCTTAATAGTTCATCTAAACTTTTCAATCCTTCATGCTTTATGTAGTTGAGATTTACACCAAAGTTCAAACTGATACAGTATTACTCCTCCATTTCATAATAAGTGTTTCTTTAAACTTTTCAATTTTTTTCAAAGTAGGTGGTGTTTTCAGATTTCAAAAAAGTCAAAACACTCTTAATTTTTTAAAAGTGAGCAATTTCTTAAAGGATGTGTATGAACCTAAAAAAACACGAACCGGATGGATTAGTTTTTTTCTTGATAGTTATTTATTCACCAGATGCTACTCGCATATCCAGAGTTTTCTTCATAAAAAACAGTAGTAAAGCATCGAGGGTGAAACACTCGATCTAATAACTCCCTCCTCAAGATAGTCTTCCAACTGCTTCTTTTATTCTTTTTACTCAGTTAGAGTAGTTCAATAAGGTGAAATAGAGATAAGTGTGGCTCTGCATTACATCAATGTCAAAATCGATCTCCTTAATTCAAAGGCATCCTCGGAGGAGGGGGCCACTCATGAACATAATGATCAAAGGCTACCATCTTTAATTGACAAATTAAAGTACTAGGAGCTTCCAGCGTTGAGCCGTGACAATACAATCCTATACACATAATTAGCAATCGCAGAGTACCCGATAAGTGTGCAAACCACATAAAGATCATCCAAATGTTCTAACTCTTTTCCAAATACCAAAGCAAAATATGGCGATATTGCAGTGGTAAGAAATTGTTCACACCTGGTGCTTGCCCCAACACATGATCACTTGACCAAATATGCTGAAAGGCTATGTGCCTACCCAAAAATGAACCCCACAAGACGACCCTGTGGCTTGTGGTAAAAAATTGTTCACGCCTGGTGTATGCCCAAATACACGATCTCTTGACCAAACATGCTGAAAGGCTCTGCGCCTACCCAAAAATGAACCCCACAAGACGACCTCGCGGCCCTGTGGTAAGACATTATTCATGCCCGGTGCTTGCCCAATCAAATATGTTGAAAGGCTTTGCGCCTATCCAAAAATGAACCCTACAAGATGACGGCTATGGTAAGAAGTTGTTCACGCCTGGTGCTTGCCCAAATATGCTGAAAGGCTCTGCGCCTACCCAAAAATGAACCCCACAAGACGATCCTGCGGTCTGTGGTACGAAATTGTTCACGCCTGGTGCTTGCCCAAACATACGATCTCTTGACCGAATATGCGGAAAGGCTCTGCGCCTATCCAAAAATGAACCCCACAAGACGACCCTACGGTCTGTGGTACAAAATTGTTCACGCCTGGTGCTTGCCCAAACATACGGTCTCTTGACCAAATATGTTGAAAGGATCTGCGCCTACCCAAAAATGAACCCCACAAGACGATCCTGCGGCCTGTGGTACGAAGTTGTTTACGCCTGGTGCTTGCCCAAACATACGATCTCTTGACCAAATATACTGAAAGGCTCTACGCCTACCCAAAAATGAACCCCACAAAACAACCCCGCGGCCTGTGGTACGAAATTGTTCACGCCTGGTGCTTGCTCAAACATACGATCTCCTGACGAAATATGCTGAAAGGCTTTGCGCCTATCCAAAAATGAACCCCCACAGGACGACCCCGCGGCCTATGGTTCGAACTTCGCGTAATTGATTTAAGACCCTTTAAACGAGATGGGGCAGCACACGGGCCACGCCCCACACTTTTAGCCTCGCCTCAACCCATGTCAACATCTTTTTGACCGAGTCTAAATGGATAAGGGGCATGTCCAACAGATTTCACAACTGACTCCAAGAAATTAATGATACGAATATCGGTCCCAACAGTTAATTTAGCTCCACAAACTAATTGAAGACCCCAACCAAACTTGACTCCAAGGACACTGACTGCTATAAATACTAGAAGAATGATAGATAATAGGCAATCTGACCTCTACACCACAACATCCAATACTTCTATTATCCTAATTAATCATATATATACTTATAGTCTTCTTTATTAAAGCACTATAACTTTCATTTAATAATAGTCCTTGAAGCTCATACTTCATACCTCTTTGTCCTGATAAGCCTAAGCTCGTATCTCTTGGAGAAGCATTGTACTACGCCGAGTTTTCTGTTAATAATACGGCTATAATTACACTCTCTTTTCTTCTTACTTTAATGTCATCATTTCAATTTGTGCAACGCTATATGCCTCGCTCCCAGATCAATGGTAGAAAATTTTACCCACTACAAATACATAAGAGGAAGTAAATCTAAGATCAATCCGTGAGATTGTATCAATTCCCTTGGGGAGGCTTTCTCATTAATACAAATATATATAATGTACAATGTAGAATCCTAGTAAAATAATGAATCATCTACTTACCATAATTCTATATATAAAATATATGGGATATATTCTAATTATGGTAGTGAGATTGAATTAGGATTCTATATACACGTTAATACACCCCCTCAGTCGAAGCGGGAGGAGGCCGGACGTTGAGACTGGATCTGAAGTCGAGGAACAGTTGTCGAGGAAGGCCCTTCGTGAAGATATCGCGTATTTATATGAGGAAGGCACATGTAACACTTTAACATGACCGAGAGTAACCTTCTCACGAACAAAGTGTATATCTATCTCAATATGCTTGGTCCGCTGATGTTGAACCGGATTATGAGATAAATAAATAGCGGATATGTTATCACAATATACAACTGACGCCTTACGCAAGGGAAAATGAAGCTCCAAAAGAAGGTTTCGGAGCCAACAGATCTCAGCAACAACATTTGCAACTCCTCTATACTCTGCTTCTGCACTCAAACGGGATAATGTGGCTTGCCTCTTGGTAGACCATGAAATGAGATTATCCCCCCAAAACACGCAGTAGCCTGAGGTGGAGCATCGTGTGTCCGGACAGCCTGCCCAATCAGCATCCATGTAGGCTAACAATCTGATCGGTGCGGAGGGGTATAGATGTAATCCATAATCAAGGGTGCCCTTAACATATCGAATGATGCGTTTAAGGGCAGTGTAATGAGGCTCCCTAGGGGCATGCATAAATAAACATACCTGCTGAACAACATATACAATGTCAGGTCTGGTGAATGTAAAATACTGTAGTGCACCTGCCAGGCTTCTGTAAAGGGTGGGATCAGATACTGGATCACCATCAACAACACTAAGCTTTGATTTGGAGTCAACCGGGGTGGACATGATTTTGCAATTAGCCATTTAGCCCTGTACACTATTTCCTCCGCATACTTACGCTGACATAAAAACATAGTATTCGCAGACCGAGTCACTGATATACCAAAAAAATAGCTCAACTTTCCCAAGTCAGTCATGGCAAATTCGGATTTGAGCTGTGTAATAATCTCATTCTTCAACACATCAGAGGAGGCAGTGAGCACAATGTCATCCACATATAACAATAAATATGCAGTGCTACTACCACGATGAAAAATAAATAGATAAGTATCACTCTTGCTAGATACGAACCCAAACTGCATAATATACTGAGCAAATCGATCATACCATGCACATGGAGCATGTTTCAGACCATAAAGTGACTTACAGAGATGAAAACATAATGTGGGGCTGCTGGATGGACAAAGTCAGGCGACTGATACATATAGATAGTTTCTTTCAGATCTCCATGAAGAAATGCATTCTTCACATCAAGTTGGTGAATCGGCCAACACTTACCCATAACAATGCTCAGAACTGTGCGGATAGTAGTCGGTTTAACGACCGAACTAAATGTCTCACCACAATCAATACCCTCCTGCTGATTAGTGTCATTGGCCACTAGTCTTGCCTTGTACCTTTCTAACTCACCACTATCCCTGAATTTATGACGAAAGAGCCACATGCATCGAATCACATTCACCCCTTCCGATTGAGGAACCAAATCCCAAGTGTGATGTATCGTTAAAGCATTGAATTCCTCGCGCATGACCGCATTCCAATTTGGGTCCTATTTGGCTAATTTAGGATTTTTAGGAATTGGGGATATGGTTTATGTGGATAGGTTAAAATGGACTTTGGGTTTGAAAATCCGTGTTGAGCACGAGTTTTCATACGGTGGGATGTTGTTGGCTGGTTTAGGGGACTATTGGTGTTAGTAATTTGGTAAGGGATGGGGTTTCCATCGGGAATAGTGTTTCCATCTGGATTAGGGTTGCCATCGGGAACATGGTGTGAAATTGGTATGTTGGGGTTGGAGTTGGTGACAGGGGGATTATTGTGGGTGGTCGTCGATCTGGGTAGTTGTAGGGTTGGGGAGATCGATGAGGTGGGGTATGGTGTCGGTAGTGGTGGGTTGCTGGTAAGCTGGTTTGGTGAGGCGGGGATTGCGGTGGTGGGTGTTGGAACGACGGTGGCGACACAGACACGGGGATAGAGACTGGAGAAGGGATTGGTGACAATGGCCGATCGTCGGAGACTGTGGCAGTCGACATTAGGAAAGATGGTGAGGCGACGGGAGATAGAGAGACCCTAGTGGGGTCAGGAGAGGCGACAGTAGGTGGCAGACTTTAGTTGACGGTGGTGGGCTGACACAGTTCACGAATAATGACGGGAGAGGGGTCAGTTTCGTCAAGAAAATTGTAGTCCGTTTGTCAAAATTTTTGAATATTTGAAAACGGAAACGTCGTCTCGTCGAAGGTGACATGACGAGAGATGTGAAGTTGATGGGTGGACAAGTCATAGCATAAATAGCCCCTATGGTTAGGAGGAAAGCCTAAGAAGATACATGGAGTGGTTCGGGGTGCTAATTTATGTGGGGCAGTAGATGAGAAATTAGGATAGCACAGACAACCGAATATCCTGAGGTAATCATAAGAGGGGATCCGCTGGTATAGGATTTCGGTGAAGGGGGGGTCATATTATGGAGTGTGCTAGTGGGTAGAATATTAAGGACGTATTCCATCATTTTGACTGCATATACCCAAAAGGAGGAAGGTAACGAGGCATGAAAGAGGAAAGTTATAACCATGTTAGTTATGGTGCGAATATATGTTCTGCTTTACCATTTTGAGGAGAGGTGTAAGGACACGAAAAAAGGAAAATCATGCCATTATATTTGCAGAATTTGTGAAACGCATAATTTTTGAATTCACGTCTATTATCACATTGAAAAGATTTTATGGGTCTTTCAAATTGTGTTTTGATAAATTTGCAAAATTCAAGAAATTTGGCAAAGACTTCCGATTTGAATTTGAGTGGATAAATCCAGATGTAGTGAGAATAATCATCTAACAAGACCAGATAGTATTTATGACCCAACGAACTAGGGATGTGAGATGTCCACAAATCAGCATGAATAATATCAAAAGGGGCAAGGTAACACTAGTAGATGAATTAAATGGAAGACGAATATGTTTGCCTAATTGACAAGAAGCACAATGTGGAGCAAGTTTTCCATTACAACTGATAAAATTATTACTTCGAAGAAAATGAAAAATAGGAGCCCCTGGATGTCCAAGCCTATTGTGCCAAGTTGACGAACAGAGAGCAGTAAGAGATGTGTGACGGTTGAACTGACAGAGGAGAATGGTGTAAATGGATATAGATCTCCTGTGCTATTGCATCTCGTAAGAGGTATCCCCGTACGCAGATCCTTTACGGTAAAACCAAATGGGTCAAAATCAACAAACACAGAATTATGACGAGTAAACTTGCAAATGGAGATTAAGTTTTTGATGATATTTGGGGCATATAGGACATTGTTCAAGGAGAAAGGTGGGTGGGGTGGCTTGGTGTGGGTGTTACCTTGGCCCTGAATTGGAATGCGGTGACCATTGCCAACTGTAATAAATTGATGAGACTTTAAATAAAATAGTTGAGAGAGATTACTGCGGACCGGGTGAGATGAGAAGTGGCTCTCGAATCCATGTACCAATTTTCATCGGGTTGTTATAGGTTTAGACTACTGAAAGCTTGTCCCAAATCTGTGGGGGCCACGACATTTGACTGCTGCGGATATGAGGACTGCATGAAGTGGGCATGTTGTTGCTGCTAATGGGCTGATCAGTAACCAGGAGTAAGGCCCGGTACCCCCTGTTGAGGGTAGAGGGACTGGGCTGAAACAGCAGCAGGGTAAGGAGCCCAATTTGCATGTTGAAATGTACTAGATGGGCCTTGCCAATTGGGAATGTTGGTGGGCTGGCCCATCTACTGCCGGAATTGCTGAGCCTGCTCGCGGTGGCCTTTCCCCCTTCCTTTTCCACGGCAGCCCTTGCCACCTCTTCCACCGCGGTTGTTGCGGGTTTGAGTATTTTCTGGTGGAGGTGGTTGGGTGGCGGTGATGTTATTTTGGACAAGCGTTTCAACTGCAAGTGCTTTTTGGGTGTGCTCATCTTGCTTTGCACACCGGGTTTCTTCCAACAAAATTGCGAACGAGCTTTGTTAAAACTGGGTAAGGGATCGGCCTGCTGTATCATAGTGGCGAGAGTGTCATAATCACCCTTCGGGAGGCCTGCAACCAACTGTAAGACCATCTTTGTTTCAGAGACGGGCGTTCCAACGTTGGATAATTGGTTTGCGACCAGTTTCAACTATTTGCAATATTCATACATGTTAGAAAAATTTTCAAGACGAGTGTTGTTGAATTGTTTTTCCAAATACACTGCGCGAGTGTGCTTGTTGTCTTGAAAAAATTCTTCCAAGCGTGTCCATAACTCATGAGCGAAGGCACCGGTTTTCATAATGGTGTGAAGTAAGTCCTTAGAGATTGTGTCATAGATCCATTATTTGACGGCATCAGACGACGCCAAGTTGTGTCATCAATTTCAGTGGGGCGAGGGATTGAGTCGTTAATATGGTCAAGCACGTGATATACACATGCATGAATACGAAACAGTTCCACCCATGACCAATATTGGTCATCTTCCTGGTCAAGAATTATAGGAATAAAATTCTTGATATTGGTAACTGCGAGAGCCGGATGGAAAGATGGTGAGGAGGGGGTCATGGGTGGTGTTTGAGTGACGACGCCGGAGGAAGCGAAAGCATCGGGGGAAGAGAAATCCATTAATAACCGAAAGAAGTGATGGGGGGATTTTACCATCGAAAAAAAAATTAAGTGGGGGGGGGGGGGGGGGGGGTAATGCCGAGAAGAGGAAAAAAAGTTTTAGGTTTTTAGGATTTTGTCTCTTGATACCATGTGAGATTGTATCAATTCCCTTGGGGAGGCTTTCTCATTAATACAAATATATATAGTGTACAATGTAGAATCCTAGTAAAATAATGAATCTTCTACTTACCATAATTCTATATACAAAATATATGGGATATATTCTAATTATAGTGATGGGATTGAATTGAAATTCTATCTACCGGTTAATACAATCAATACATATATATTACTCCATATAAATGGAGTGTTTCCCCTCTTGCTTGTACACCACTCTAACCCAACTCATCTTTAATTCATTTCCAATACCCAAATTAACATACACAACAATATTCAAGCATCATATATAATCAATTATTAACACATATAATAACAATCAATACTTGGATGCTCTAAAGAGTGAAACAAGTTTAAGTGTACGTAGAAACGTGTGGGGGCATCACAATTGACATCATAGTCTTCCTTCCTCTTTTATTAAGGAGTAGGTGCTCCTAGTGGGTCTTTATAGGAAGCCTTTAGACCTTAATTTCATAAGGCCAAACACATCGCTAACCACATGTGGTCATCCAGATTTGTCAGTTGAACACTTCAAGTAACGCTTGTTCCATCTAGACACTTCAAGTGGGTCTTCGTCGTGTCATTTAAACTATTTTTGCACAATCAACCAAATATGTAAAACGTGTGTAACACACTCGCCGATGATGTGGCAAAATGACAAATTAAAGTAGGACATGTGGCGTTTGATCAAATAATAATATAAAAATAAATTTCGAGAAAAATTAATATTTCATAAAAGAAAAAAAAGTATGTTCTTGGTGTTCTTTACCATCTTCATATGTGTTCTTGTTCCAACCACGATTTTAATCCAAAATTTCACGAGAAACTCCACCAAATTTGTTATAACTTCAGCTAAAGATTCCCCATGAAGACCAGAAGACAAATCCAATATTAATTTTTCAAATTATTTCATCAAATCAAGTAACTCAATTTAAAACTTCAAGTTTTCTAAAGACCCCATTAATGGTGGACCCAATTAATTCCAAATAATCCAAAGATATAAAAGGAGTTGCTAGATCTGAAATCCAGATCGAAAAAAACAATAATGAAATCAGATAAATAATGGAGTTTTGCCAAAAAATTATTTGAAAAAAGAAAAAGAATGAAGAAGCAGAAGAAGAAATAAAACCGAAAAAGAAAAATCTATTTTTTGGGCTTTTCACATGCCTTATTTTTGTGAAAATCACGCAAATTGCCAAGTTAGCAAAAAGTGTCTAAATGACACAGCGGAGGCCCACTTGAAGTGTCGAGATGAAACAAGCGTTACTTGAGGTGTTCAAGTAACAAATCTGTAGGATATTGTAGAGCAGTACGGGAAGTAAATAAATATTACAAGTGTTCGAAAGGATAAATGAATTGCCAATATTCTGAACTGCGTCAAAGTTGTTGAGTCTTGAATCTTGATAACCTGAAATCAAGAAACACTAAATCTGGATTGTTACAACTGCGTGCTGAGTCGAGTGATGGCACTCTGTCCTTAAGACAAGATTGCCCCGTATATATGCTTTTACGTTAATGGGAAATATTCTCCCAAGATAAAACACACTTTAATCTCAACACTACAAAGAAAATAAGTTGAGTCTGACGAAGAAAACAAACACGAAACGCCTTGCTGAAGAAATGAAAAGGAAGGAAGAGTTTCTGTTTTCGTCCAACGTTTTTGGACTTTCTCTTCTGTTTTGTCTCTATGTATATAATGTCTCTGCTGTGTATATTTTGTGTTCCACAATTGAGCCAAAAGGCATCAATATATAGCATGGAGGAGGGACTCCTCAACTGCCAAAATAAGGCTGTTAATAGCCATTAGTGAGGGTTGTTAATGGCCATTAGAGAGGTTGTTTATGGCCATTGAAGGAGGGCTGATTATGGAGGAGTTAATCAGCCAAGTAATGGCTGGTTAATGCACACTAACGCCCCAAAATCAGCCTAAACGGTAGGTAGAAACTTTCTGCCTTCCGTTGTTGCCAAATTCATCTTTCCAAAAACTTCAGGGACCAAACTGTAAATATTAAATAATTTAGGGTCCAAAGAGATAATATAGAAGCAGCCCACAGCCCGTGACCGGCCCATATCGGACGGGACAGGTGCGCGGCGGCGCGCGTGTGGGCTTAGCCTTGAACCCAAGCACATCTAGGTCCTCACTCTTTAAACACATGGGATACCCCTTGGGTCCCAAACCCTTAGCCAATTTAGAAACTTATAAAGAGAGCAATTCTTCATTTTCCCACCGATGTGGTAGATTTGTCCCACACCATATTTCCATGCCTCAAACACCTTACTTCGTGGACCAATATCTCTTTCATTTTTCAATGAAATTTGACGATTCTTGGCCCTACGGTCATCTACTCACTTAGTAGATTATGCACGTGAGAAGAGACAAAGGCTCCAACATGCGACACCCTAGTATTTAAGTCATTAAATATGGGTGGACGCAACCTCTCCACCAAAGGAAAATTTCCAACAATCCCCTCTTGAAAGAGAGATTTTGGCGTACACACATGGTGCCTACTTTCAGCAATCTTTTTGCGAAAAGATATTGCATCAGGAGAGGTAGCTTCTGCTTTAAACCTTTCCTAGTTGAATACCACCGGACTTACTTACTGCACGGTGAACGTGACATCTTGAACCGTCAGTATTTAGTGTAAGCCAAGATAATGATACCAACATAATAACTCTCCTTATTCATTTTCATTCTTATGGTTTTGTCCGTTGTGGCCGTGGACACATTTGGATTCTTAAGTGCGTTCATTTGAGGCGGCCTGTCCTCGCACTTAAATAGATGATCTCCTACAAGGTATCATGTTATACCCCACTTCACGAGTGTTAGGAATCATTAAAAGTTTCCCCAACCTTAAACTCAACCGTTTGAGGATCGTTAAAGGTTTGGAAGCTTAACCTTTACCCACCATACATGTAGCACTTTAATGTCTATTGCGGGAACAACTTTGGATTCATGTTTCCTTACAGAAATCATCATCCAAAGTGTTTTTTGCTTCCACCGAAGCGCTCAACTGAACCTTTTACAACTTAGTTTTCCCATTGAACCAAATTCTTAGGATCTCCAATCAGTATGGTTGGGTTTCCACCGCAAAGGTTTGTATTGTTTGGGTTTTAAGCCCATTCCCCTAGACAGGCTGAACACTTGATCTTCGGGTAGTCCAGCTATATCCTTTTATTAGTAATCAAGGAAGTGACACCCGTAATGATCAACTGCCATATGGTCTTATATCTCCGACAAATCCTGACAGATATGTCCAAACGCCGTTATCCGTGTCCTTCCTGAAGCCGACCGGCTAGCCACAGTGTATAACTGCTGAAGGCACGGGTTTATCACAATAAGGGACGTCCTCTAAGAAGTCATAAAGTTACTCAACTTCTTTCATGCTTTGTATAAAGCGATAAACTCGATTCCATCATGAATCGGCCGATACAAGTTTGCTTAGAGGTTTTTCCAAGACCTACCATACTAATTTACTTGTGGCTTTGGTGTTCTTATATCTGATGTCCAGTTTGCATCACTGTGTTCTCCTAGAACCGCCGGACATCCAGAATACCATGATCCGTAGATAAGCGAATATTTCAGATATTGTCATATCCGACTTAACGCCTTCTACCGATCATTTTTAGAATCATCAGTGAACCTTAGTTCAACTAATCTGCTTTGTAGGCTGATACCTGGTCAGTTGTAGTGTGTAACATACATTGCACTATATGTGACTTGCGTATATCGCTTCTTGTATATAGGTGCACCATGATTTCAATCAGTTATATGATTTATATCCATTGGTGGCTTCAACGAGACTGTCAACTATCTCACAACTGATTTTGAAGTTGGACCAGTCCGTTAGATGTCTTAGAAATCCAATTACTAAGATGTCATCCGTGATACCCATATCTTTCATATCGAGACTTTGTTTCAATATGACTTCCATTTTCTGACTGTTGGTTTTCCAACTGTTGGCTTTCTAACTTCAGAGTCAATGTTTCTGTGGTCAGATTCATTGTTTCTGTTTTATCTGAAACTTTCAGGACCAAAATGTAAATATTTCAGGGACCAAAATGAAAGTTCAGGAAGAAGCCCAACAGTCCAGCAAACCAACTCTGATCATCCCCTTCTAACTCTCCGGTTAGGAAGGTTGTTTCAACATCCATGCCACACAAGACTGCAATGGCCCTGGATGTTAAGCTACTCACAGGGGAGCACATGTACAAGTAGTCGAGGCCTTATACTCGTCAGTAGATCCATCTACTTTGTACTCACTTTTGAGTATCCACTTTTACAACCCAAATGTTCTTTTCTCGGAGGAAGATCAACCATTACACAAGTATGGTTCTATATGATGGAATCTATTTCTCTCTTTGTAGCTTCTTTCCAAAGCAGCGCTTTTGGAGATGATAATTATTTGTTAATTGTCCATGGTTCATTCTCAACCATACAAGCTAGAAGGCTTGGAACAAGTCTTTGTCTCCTCTTTGCTCCGTCTTGGTTCAACATCTAGAATTCCTGAGTTCTGTAGATCTAAAATATTGTTCCGGATAGACAGCAACTTCCGAGTCCTGTAGATACGGAACATCTAGTTCCGAACAGTCAGGCCCTCGCGGGTTCTTGTTAACCTCGAGCAATTACTCATTTTTCTTTTTCAAGAAAGTTATCTTCAAAGAATTCAGTATTCTTTGACGCCAAGAGGCGATAAACACTACTGTTATTTGTAGATCCAGTGGATATGCAATCTACAGTCTTAGGTCGTACTTGACCTATTTTGGTAGTCCAACTTCTACCAAGCCACCTCACATCACAACATTTGTATGTGAGATCCTTTCCATGTCTTACACGGATGGTTATCCTTATCCTTATGCGGAGTTCTGTTGAGAATCATATTAGATATAAGGATTGCCTTGCCCCACATAATTTGGGAGTACGGCTTTGCGCTTGGCTAACACCGTTAGACTGAGGTGAGTAATGAGCAGTCATTTCTGGACGTTGCTTCACATTCTCCCCCTCTATCACTACGAATTCCTCAATCCATAGGCTTAGTTGAATTTCAACTTCTGATTTGTAGAGCTTATCCGCTTCAACAACTTCATCTTTTCTTTTCAACAACAAATGATACAATACGCTGTACCATCATCAATGAAGGTCACAAAGTACTTGTCTCCCCTCTCTATTTTGTATAAACTTCAAATCACCCATGTAGGTGTGACTAAGTTCTAGAGGAGCGGTGCTTCTTTCGCTATTCCTTTGACGGAACTTGGAAAGGTGATTTTGCCTCTTCGCCTACCTCACATTCATTTTGAGGGTTTATGTCGAAAGAAGGCAACAATCTCAACTTCGTTAGCTTTTGAATGACTTTCTATTTAATGTGTCTTAATCTATGATGGCATAGATGCACGGATTAAAAATATATCATTCATATGGCTACAAACATACTGTACCATTCTTAGTTATTACAAACCTGTTGGACTAGTCTCAAAGCCAGCTTGACCAACAGCGTCCCTTAACCAAGTTTTGGGACATGTATCACCTCCTTTTGGATTGATCTCATTCCCTGAAGTCCCATTGAGGACAACCTCTCCAACCCCTTCTTCTTTAGAGGTGTCGTTGCTTCACATGAACAACCTCTTGCCCGTGGTTAGGGCGTAACCGGATCATATGTGATCTGGATACTCTGGACCACTCTAGTTGCTTTGGCAGACTGAGTGTCCAATTTCTTTTCTGCCTTTCTTTAGGCCTTCAGATCATTTAAGACTTGGAAACTCTAGCCCACTCCAGTTGCTTTGGCAGACTGAGTGTCCAATTTCTTTTCTGCCTTTCTTTAGGCCTTTAGATCATTTAAGACCTGAAAACTCTGGCCCACCACACTAGGTGTCCATTACTTTTCCTATGAAATGAATTCTGGCCCCACTCCAGTCGCCCGTAGGCTTTGTATGACTGATTGTCCAATATCATCCTATCAAAGGAATTTTGGCCCTACTCCAGTCGCCCGGAGGCTTTGTATGACTGAGTGTCCAATATCATTCTATCAAAGGAATTTTGGACCCACTCCAGTCACCCGGAGGATTTGTATGACTGAGTGTCCAATATCATCTTATGAATGATCTTCTGTCAAATAGTGTGACAGGCTCGTCTTTAGCTTTTAGTCTTCTTCCGTTATGATTGGTGCCCAGACAATTTTTGGTGCTTACTTAAGAGTGGTAACAGTTTTCACACAGTCAGTGGATCTTTCTCCCTCGTATGTGTGAACATACTTTACACACTTTTAATAATTACACTTAAAAGAATGAATCCTTTTAAATCGTTTACAAAATCCAATCCTTAAACGGGAAGGAATGAGAGATTAAACTTCTAATTTTAAAGCGTAAGGAATATAAATTATTTCGAAAAACATTTTCATATTCCTCCTTACTTTAAGCCCTTTTTAATCACATACCATTTAATCTTATTCTTGACAAGGAAGAAAAATTAGTTATTCCAAATTCGGATTCTGGCCCACTTCAGTCACTTCATCGGACTGAGTGTCCATTTCCTCCTTACCATAATTCAGATCTTTTGTCTGGGACGATATAGGCCTTCTACTACAAGATAGAACCACATCTTCAGCCTTCTCCTCTTGTCCCAGTTGTCATCCTCAGCCTCTCGTGGACGCTTGTTCCCACCACTCTTAGGAGCGATGACACCATGAACATGTTGACCTTTAACAGCATAATCATCACTATCTTCTACCAGAAAACCACAGCCATATCCAGATTTGGTCACACAACTTTCGACCGACATCTTTCGAACACTAATACAAATCTTGTCTTAAAGTGTAGGATATCGTAAAGCAGTACGGAAAGTAAATAAATATTACAAGTGTTGAGAAAGGATAAACGAATTGCCAATATTCTGAACTTCCGCAAAGTTGTTGAGTATTGAATCTTGATAACCTGAAATCAAGAAACACTAAATCTAGATTATTACAACTGTGTGCTGAGTCGAGTGATGGCACTCTGTCCTTAAGACAAGATTGCTCCGTATATATGCTTTTACGTTAACGGGCAATAGTCTCCCAAGAAACACTAAATCTGGATTATTACGTTTTTTTTTCAAAAGTCAATTTGACTAAATTTCAAAGTTAAATTAGATTATATTAATTTAATATTTTAAAATTAAAATTTAGATATTCGGAAACTATACAAAAAATATTATAAGTTGCAATTCTTCTCATATTAATATGATGAAAAAATATAACTCAAAATGTTGATCAAATTTTATATAGTTTAACTCTTGAAAACGTAACGTACAAGTATTTTGGGACAAAATGAGTAGTTGTTTTGCTTTAAAAAAATGAACATTTTCCGAGGGCCCATTGCTTAGGCCTATTCACAATTGGGCTCAGTAACTACTTCCCGGAGGAGGGGTTGGCCCATGTCCTGATTTGTAGGTTTTAAGTTTTAACAACTATTAATCTTAGGATTTATTAATCTTAGGATTATTTAAGCAATTATACCGTTCAAACAAACGATTTACATTTAGTATAGCGCGTGTGGGCTTAGCCTTGAACCCAAGCACATCTAGGTCCTCCCTCCTTTAAACACATGGAATACCTCTTGGGTCCCAAACCCTTAGCCAATTTAGAGACTTATAAAGAGAGCAATTCTTCCTTTTCCCACCGATGTGGTAAATTTGTCCCCCAACCATATTTCCATGCCTCAAACACCTTATTTCGTGGACCAATATCTCTTTCATTTCTCAATGAAATTTGACGATTCTTGGCTCTACGATCATCTACTCACTTAGTAGATTATGCACGTGAGAAGAGACAAAGCCTTCAACATGCGGAACCCTAGTGTTTAATTCATTAAATATGGGTAGACGTACCTCCCCACCAAAGACAAATTTCCAACAAAATCTTGACGATCACAATGACTGGCTATGGATTTGGCCATTTCATAATAACTTGCCACACTGATATTCCGTGGCTTGAATGATTATCCTCATTCTCACATTCTAATGGTGATAATATTTTTCATTGAAAAAATATAATTGTATTTTGTGGAAGGATGTCCTTGGAAAAAATATCATCCCATAGGGTGGTTTAACATGGATCTTTTCTCACGAGCCATTACGTTAAAAAAAAAGAAGTCATGCCTGATACCAACTGAAAGTGCAAGGGAAACGGATAATTTGCATGTTATTTGACAAAGTATTATGATGGTCATTTGAAGAATGACTTCTATTCGAGTGAATATTCCTTTTACCACAAATTAACAAGATATTGGAGTATTAACATATTCTTTTCAAAACGTAAAATTATACATAATTATTCAATACGGTTATAGATTTATATAAGAGTTTAAGTGGTACTATGGGTGTACCATTTTTAACACCATCAGGTAACAATGACCCGTTATAACACGTTACCAATTTTTTCTTAAATTTTTATTTTTGGTAATATTTTGAGAAAGAAGAATGTCAAACAATGGGGTTTTTTCTCCTCCTTTTCAAACCCACTGCCAAAAAATCAATCTATTTTCTCTCACTCCTTCTTCTACACAGGAATTAACACTTTGAATGAATCCACCATTTCTATCTCTGTTTTTCCCTCGAAGTTCCCTGTCACTGCTCTAATGCATCTTTGCTATTTTTCTTTAGTCCATAACAATCATAACTTGGCTTTTGCAGTTCTATTTCCATATCTTTAATCAATTCTAACTTTCTTGATATATATATATATATATTTATTTTGTATATATATATATATATATATATATTTCTTTTGGGTTTGTTTCCATGAATTGTTGATATTTTTCCATGAATATCAAATGCTTTTTGAACTGTTCATAGCAAAGGAGAGAACATAAAGTGGAAAAGGGTGCCCTAATTTTTCCATTTTGTAGGGGACTATACCTTCATCTTCGATCTCTTTCAGCCTATGAATTAGGTTTTCATGAAACATGAAAACAACTGAATTAAAGTTTCTAAAAGAAATCCATGGAATAAAAAGCACGTAGCCATTTTTTGTCGATGTTATGACGTTGCCAACATCAAAGAGAGAAGAAAGGTCGACTAAGAAAGGAAATACATTTTAAAGTAGAAAGTAATTAAAATCGCAGTACAATTAAGATTATAATTGTCTTTAATGCTTTTAAATTATAATAACAATTTTTAAATGTAAAAATAATTAACTTTACCTCTAAAATTACCTGATAGTATAAAAAGTTTGTTACACTGACGGTGTATCAAATTTAAATTCTTATATAAAAAGTTACAATTTTATTTAAAACCTCTAACAGCCGATTCAATACGTATATAGTCTGACTCAATCGACAGTTAAATTAATTTTGAAATAACCATTGACACCCCTAGCTCTAATGACAATGTTTGCGAAAATAATTGATCAAACTATGTTGTGATAATGGTCTTGTGCTACTCCTTTTGTCCCAGTTTATGCGGCACATTTCAAATTTCGAAAATCAAACTTTTAGAAACTTTAATTCATGTTGTTTTCATGTTTCATGAAAATCTAATTCATAGGTTGAAAGAGATCGAAGATGAAGGTATAGTCCCCTACAAAATGGAGAAACTAGGGCACTCTTTTTCACCATATGTTCTCTCCTTTGCTATGGACAGTTCAAAAAACATTTGATATTCATGGAAAAATATCAACAATTCCTGGAAATAAACCCAAAAGAAATATATATCCAGAAAGTTAGAATTGATTAAAGATATAGAAATAGAACCACAAAAGCAAAGTTATGATTGTTATGGACTGAAGAAAAGTAACAAAAGATGCATTAAAGCAGTGACAGGGAACTTTGAGGGAAAACTCGGAGATAGAAATGGTAGATTCATTCAAAGTGTTAACTCCTCTGTGTAGAAGGAGGAGAGAAAGAAAATAGATTGACTTTTTGACGGTGGGTTTGAAAAAGAGAGAAAAAACGCATTGTTTGACATTCTTCTTTCTCAAAATATTTACCAAATACAAAAGACAATTAAAAAAATTGGTAACTTGCTCTGGCAGGTCATTGTTACCTGATGTAAAAAATGATATACCAATAGTGCATCAAACTTAAACTCGATAGTTTAAAAAGTTTGGTACACTGACGGTGCACTAAATTTAAACTCTTTATATAAAAATCTATGATTTTATTTAAAAATCCCTAACAGCCGGTTCAATATGTATACGGTCCGGCTCGATCGATCGGTTCAATTAATTTTTTATTGACATTAGCAAGAATGACAAGTATGTGTTTTGATGATTGACAAAGCAAAAAATCATGTCTATGTAAGTGATCTATACAAACAGGCGGATGCAGTACAAAGTTGAATGAATTAGACACATAGTAGAAGTAAAATGAACCAGGTCTACAAACATGCTATATATCAGACAAAGATGCGAGACAGAGTTGAAAGGAACAAATGCAAGGACCAGGTCCATGAATGTGTTCCTGCTCAGAGTCATACAACAAGTAGGATTTGTGGTTTATGATAAAGACTTGACGTACAAAGCTGCAAGATTTTTGTCATACTTATCAAGATACTTTAGAGTTCTAGAAGGAAATTAAAGCTGCGTGAAGATGCAAGAATACCAAACCAACTTAAACCCTATTTTACATGATGGATCGTATCATGTAGGATTTAGGATCAGCCAATGTATTGAGAAACCAAAATCTATAAATATTCAAGTCATGCCTTGAAGAAAATTGAGCATTCACAAAGAGAGAAATCAGAATATTGAGCAGACATAGTTAATGTTATATCGAGAGATTTGATTCCAGAAGTGCAGCATAGTACAACGAGGAAGAGTGAATAATATGTTTAATAGAGTTTATGTTTTACAGTTCTTGAGTCTAAAATCGTGTATTAGGATTGTTATCGAGTTGCAACTTTATCCACTTTCTTAGAAGCGATTGTTATAGGTATAAAAGTTTGTCAAATTCAACTTCAAGTTGGGGATCAACTTGCAGTGGGCTAAACATTCTAGGGAGATTGTTGAGATAGGAATTAGAGTCAAGTTCCTAGGTTACAAAGTTTGTAACTTGAATTTGCAGAGGCTCACTTTGTAGTGGAGTTTTGGGATAAATCCTACAGAGGTGTAGGTCATGGTTTTTTCTACCCTTGTGAGGCCGGTGGTTTCCACGTAAAAGTATTGTGTTATAATTTATTGTTCTTTACTATACCGAAAAGACGCTACGCTTAGAACATGTAGAGTAACGTCTTCTATTATATAGGCGAAAATTATGTGTCTCTTAGGATAGATATTTGATAGTGCAAATTATCATTTTTGAATTACGATTGATACCCCTAGCTTTAATGACAATGTTTGCGGAAATAATTGATCAAGCTATGTCATGATAACAGTCTTGTGCTACTACCTCTATCCTAATTTATGTGGCATATTTCGAATTTCAAAAGTCAAACTGTTTAATTTAGATCTTGAATTCGAGCATGAAATATTAATTTATTTGAAATAAAATTTATATATTTGAAAACTACGTAGAAAGTACTATAAGTCACAATAATTGAGAATTCAAAATATATATAAGAAATTACGATAAAAAAAGAATTATTTGAATCTCAAAATGCGAAAAATACCACATAAATGTTAACGAAGGTAGTATTATATAAGGAGTGAAGAAGAATGGTAGGGAGTTATATATAATCCTATGTTCTTTCGATGAGGCTGATTTATGGATGTTATAGTGTTTTTGTTTAACGCTTTATTATTACAATATCATAATAGCTCGTGTTCAGGAAATCAAATGGATAAGAATTAAGGCTTTGGAGATAGATGGGTATAAGTTATGGTACTCAGGGTGCTCGAGGGGTAGGAATGGAGTAGGCATTTTAGTGGATAGGGAACTCCAGGATCAAGTTGTAGAGGTTACAAGGGTGAATGATATGATGATGACTATTAAGCTAGTTTTGGGATGGTTAACTTTTAACATAATTAGTGCGTATGTGCCTCAGACGGGTTTGGCGGAGGAGGACAAAATGCACTTTTGGGAGGAGTTGGACGAGGTTATGAGGGTATCCCACAGACTGAGAGACTAGTGTTAGGAGGTAATTTTAATGGTCACATAGGGTCTACTGCAGGAGGATATGGTGACGTGCATGGCAGGTTCGTCTTTAAGGATAGAAATGAGGAGGAATTTTGCTCTTAGACTTCGTGAATGCTTTTGAGTTTATCATAGCTAACTCGAGCTTCCGAAAGAGGGAGGATCATTTGGTTAATTATCGTAGTGCGGTGGCTAAGACTCAAATAGATCACTTGATCCTTAGGAGAATGACAGAGGTGTTTGTAAGGACTGCAAAGTTATCCCGAATGAGAACCTTACAACCCAACATAAACTTGTAGTTATGGACTTAGAGATCAAGATAACAACAACAACAAACCCAGTGTAATCCTACAAAGTGTGGTCTGGAGAGGGTAGGATATACGTAGACCCTACCTCTGCCTTTGTGGGATAGAGAGTATGTTTTCGATAGACCCCCGCTTAAAATGAAAATAGTCGATGCAATATTGCAAGGAAAATAAGATAGTAAAATATCATGATACAAGGCAAAGAAGCAACACATAGTAATACACACATAACGAGTAGGGATCTACGCGATACCTAAAAACAATTACTAGGAAAAGGAGATGAAGAGGCTAGCCTCTACCTCTCCCACACAATGTGACAAAAGCTTACTACCCACTAACCTTCTTTCCTAATTCTCGACCTCCAAATCTTCTTATCTAAGGTCATGTCCTCAGTCGGTTTAAGATGTGCCATGTCCTATCTAATTACCTCCTCCCAGTTCTTCTTCGGCTACCTCTACCTATTCTAACCCGTGCTATCGCCAATCTATCACATCTCCTAACTAGTGCATCCTCACACCTCCTATTCACATGTCCGAACCGTCTCAGTCTCGCTTCTTTCATCTTATTCTCCACATAGGTCACTCCGACCATGTCTCGTATAACTTTGTTCATAATTATATCTCTCTTAGAATGACCACGCATCCATCTTAGCATCATCATCTCTACTACCTTTATCTTCTGAACGTGGACATTCTTTATTGTCCAATATTCTACCCCATACAATAATGTCGATATAACCACCACTCTGTAGAACTTACCTTTCAACCTTGGCGACACCTTCTTATCACCCAGAACCCTAGAGGTTAAAGCTTATGAGATAAGAGAGTTGTTGGGGGTTATGAGGGCTTGGGGGAGTAGTGGACAAGCTGATAGCATGTGGGCTAGGACAACCGAATGCATCAGGGAGGAAGCTAGAGAGGTACTAGAGGTCTTGAGGGGCAACTCTGATAGACGTAAAGGGGATTGGTGGTGGAATGGAGAGGTCTAAGAAAAAGTAGAAGCCAAGAAGGCTATGTATGTGGCGTTAGTAGGAAGCATCGATGAGGACGACAAGAGAAGGGATAAGGAGAAGTATAAAGTAGTAAAGAATGAAGTAAAGATAGCGGTCATGACGACTAAAACAATGGCCTTTGAGCACTTGTATAAAGAGCTCGAATGCAAAGGCTTGGATAAAAAGTTGTATAGGCTCAGCAAGACGAGAGAGAGAAAGTCTCGCGACCTGGAATAAGTGAAGTGCATTAAGTATGAGAATATTGGTAAAGTGCTGGTAGACGATGCACATATTATACGGAGATGGCAGATGTACTTTCATATGCTTTTGAATAAAGAAGGAGATAGGAATATCATGTTGAGGGAGTTAGAGCATTCCGAGAGCCATATATATTTTGGTTACTGTAGGTGCATCAAGGTTGCATAGGTTAAGGAGGCTATCCGTAATATGGGAAAGGAAAACTGATTGGGCCTGATGAGATCTTGTCAGACTTTTGGAAATGCGCAGGGGATGCAGGTATGGAGTGGCTGACTAGGTTGTTTAATGTTATTTTTTTCAGACGTATAAGATGCCGAGGATTGGAGATGGAGTACAATGGTCTTATTGTACAATAACAAGGATGATATTCAGAGTTGTAATAACTATAGGGGTATCAAGTTGCTAAGCCACACTATGAAAGTCTGAGAAAAGGTGATCGAGTTGAGGATGAGAAGTGATATATTGATATTCGAGAGCCAGTTCGAATTCATGTTGGGTTGATCAACTACATAAGCTATTCATCTTGTCAAGAGATTGGTGCTAGCAGTATAGGGACAAAAAGAGAGACTTACACATGGTGTTCATTGACCTAGAGAAGGCATATGATAAAGTCTCTTGGGAGGTCTTTTGGAGATTCTTGGAGTCTAGAGGTGTACTTATGGCCTACATCAGGGAAATTAAGGACATGCATGAGAATGCCAAGACTAGGGTTAGGATAGTGTAAGGTGATTTCGAACACTTTCCGATCGTGATGGGGTTGTACCAAAGATCAACTTTTAACCCGTTTCTATTAGCCTTAGTGATGGACGAATTGATGCAACATATTCAAGAGGAGGTACCGTGATGTATGTTATTTGCAGATGACATAGTTTTAATTGATGAGACACGTAGCGGCGTAAGCCATAGGCTGGAAGTTTGGAGAACGACTTTAGAATCTAAAGGTTTCTGATTAAACAGGACTAAGACGGAGTGCATGAAATGCAAGTTCAGTAACGTGACACAAGAGACGTATGTGGAAGTGAAGATCGAGGTACAAGTTATACCTTGAAGAGAGAGTTTCAACTATCTTGGATCCATTATACAAAGAAACAGGGAGATTGATGATGATGTCGCCCATTATATTAGAGAAATGTAGATGAAATGAAGGCTTGCCATGGGGTGCTTTGCTATAAGAAGGTGTCGCCTAGGATTAAAAGTAAGTCCTACAGAGTGGTGGTTAGACCAGCATTATTGTATGGGGCAGAGAGCAGACCATAAAGAACATCCACATACAAAAGATGAAAGTAACGGAGATGCGGATGCTCAGATGAATGTGTGGTCATGCTAGGAGAGATATGATTAGGAATGAAGATATACATGACAAGGTCTGAGCGGCCTCCATGGGGGATAAGATGTGGGAAATGAGACTGAGATGGTTCGGGCATGTGAAGAGGAGGTGTGAGGATGCGTCAGTTAAGAGGTGTGAGAGATTGACGGTCATAGGAGTCAGGAGAGGTAGAGGTAGGCCGGAGAAGAGTTGGGGAGATGTGATTAGATGGGATATGGCCGAGCTCCAATTGATTGTGACCTTAAATAGACATATTTTGCGATCGAGGATTAGAATAGAAGGGTAGTAGGTATTTGAGTTTTATCGAGGTGGAGGGCTAGCCTTCCCATCTCCTCTTCTCCTTTTCTTAGTTGTATTATTTTGGTATCGCGTCGATCATTATCTTTATGTGTGTATTATATGTTGTACCATTTATTTTGTATCTTGATATTTTGTTGTCTTATTTTTCATGCAATCCTGCATTGATTACGTTTCTTTTGAGCCGATGGTCTATCGAAAACAGTCTTTCTACCCCCAAAGTTAAAGGTAAAGTCTGCGTACATCATACCCTTCCCGGACCCCACTTATGGAATTAAACTAGTCATGTTGTTATTGTAATATCAATTAGAAATCATATAAACAGTTTAGAATGTGAGAAGACTCACAAAACTTTGGATTTACATCACAATCCAATACATTACTCTCTAGAGATACATAATACTAATGCGAAAACAAGAAAAGGAACATAATGAATGTGGGATTTGAAGAGTGATAGTGGAGGTCAAGTTTTATGAAATAATAAAAATGTGTTTGGGTAGTTGTCTTTTTTATTGTTCGTAAATAGCTATCGGGTTTATAAAGTCAGGCTATGTTTGACGATTAAAATACTCGTGTAATATCAGCAAAAACCTTTTAAATTCTAAACAAAAAAGATATGAGTTTATTTTTAAAATTTAATAAACTTGAAAGGGTCTCTGATGATGGTTTTGAATAAAACATAGAGGGGAATTTTGTTTTTGGATATTTAATTCATCTACGTTATTCAATGTTAAATTATTAGGTATACAATAGAATTTTACACTTTGTATGATCTGAATAATACATTCCAAAAATTACTTTGCATTCAAGTATGGAAGAAATTACTTTGCATTCCAAAAATATTTGTATGGAAGAAAATAGCCGTGGTGCTCCAATCCAAGTATGCGAACGTAAGAATCTAATAGCTCAGTTGATTGACTACCTGAACTTTCACCTTGTTAATGAGGTTTCGAATAATCATCTCCTCATTTTCCCTTTCCCTACCCATATGTAATTAAAAAAATTTAAAAAAAGGTATGCTACTTGAACAATTTAATTCTTCACCGTATCTTTGCATTCTTTGGCTCTAAGAAAAAGAATGTCACCCAAGTAAAATTGACACATGAATTTTTCTATCATATGGGTTTAGAAATTTTTTGTATATCCCAATATTGTTTTTGAAAGAAATAATCCCCTTGATTATTTTCATTGATTGAATATATATATATACAATTTACAAAATAGGAGAATCATATTCCTATTCTATTTCAAAAACCTTATTCTACCATAATTCTAACTATACAATTATGGTATGTGTATATCCTAAACATGGTAAGAGTATATCCTAATATAGGTAACAAATATACTACAATATACACACAATATACTTTCCTTTATATACAAGGTTTTGTCCCTTTTTTCGCTTTGCCGGCCCGTGCGTCTTTGGGCTGGACGTCTTTGGGCCTCTAGAGGCCCACCGCCGAGAAGGCTTAAGAGCCGCACCGTCGCTTGCTATATATCATCGATATACATGTGATATACACTGTTGTATATTCGGTGTATATCACATGTATATTGCTCTGTTTAACACACCATGATCATAGCGGGCGGTTTTCGAACGCCGAGCTGTCCCTAAAATCTTCAAAGAGAATCATTTGGTAGACTCTTTGTAAAGATGTCGACAATTTGATAACGAGACGGGACATGTCATACGCGAACTTGACCCTTTGCAACCTTTTCACGGACAAAGTGAATGTCCATTTCGATATGCTTGGTGCGCTGGTGTTGAACCGGGTTACCTGAAAGGTAGATGGCACTAATGTTATCGCAATATACCAAGGTTGCCTTCTGAATGGGACAATGAAGCTCCAAAAGCAAATTATGTAGCCAACATGATTCGGAGACCACATTCGCTACCCCTCGATATTCTGCCTCTGCACTGGAGCGTGATAGAGTTGCTTGACGCTTTGCCGACCATGAGACCAAGTTGTTGCCAAGGAACATACAGTAGCCAGAAGTCGACCGTCTGGTGTCGGGACAACCACCCCAATCAGCATTCGTGTAAGAGACAAGTGTGGATGTAAATGAAGGATACACGTGCAACCCATAGTCCAGTGTTCCCTGAATATACCAAATGATGCGTTTGATTGTGTCGCGCCCGATTTTGACCTGCGGGCTTCGCGACGCGATGTCGTCGATTCCCTCCGGATGGATTAAAAATGCTTGCTTGAGGAGTCGCCACCTAATTATTCTAAGGTGAATTAGGACACCTAAATTCTAACTACAAAAAAAATACAAAATAACTCCAATTTTGTGGTCTGCGAAACTAATGAAATTCTAGGTAAGGGTTCTTTATTATCCTAAAGGGAAGGGGTTAGGCATCCTTTAAGATCCGCTAACTTGCGGTTATCCGATCAAATTCAGGTTAATTATTGTACTAAGAAATGCATGTTTTTACAAGTATAAAAATAATATTGCAAGGTGTTAATAAAATGATACATTTTGTACAAATATGCATTTGTATGAAAATTGATAAAAATGTATGCAAGGTGATTATTGTGGGCGACGGGCCTAAAATTAGATAAACTAGCGATGAGTTTCCAGGTTTAGACTACCCTTTTAATTAATTCTATGTCTACCTATTCTAAATATTTCAATAATTTCACGAGTACAATAATATTACAATGCAGAATGAAAATAAAGCTGAATTAAAGAAAGTAAAAGACAACGACAAAAAATAAGAAATCTCCGAGGGTATTTGCCTTCTTTGACTTATCTTTGCAAGCTGTCAAGAATAAACGGTTAGAAACAATTGAATATACATAACTTCGGATTCGTATCCAAAACAATAAATATTTTGATTACGGAGGGCTCAGACTTAAATTTTGAAAAGATCATTCCAATCACGTCGTGGCTGCTAACATATGACTCGTTGGTCATTTTAGTTGCCTTGCCTACCGAACATGTTGGTCTCTCGGGTGAAAAAGATTTAAGTTTCATCCTTGCCCAGAAGTTTTATTTTCCGTCTTTACAACTGTGGAGGCCTCAAAAATCGACGGATATTTTTTCATCGGCCAAAATGCAGTACTTAATTAAAAAAACAGTAAACAGTAAAACAGTACATATCCGTGGCACGGATGTTTAAAACAGAAAACAGAAAAGAGAGAAACGAAACGAAAGAAAAAAAGGGCGGCCTCGAATTTAATTTCATCGGCCTAAATGCAGTATTTATATAAATCAGTAAGACAATCCGTGCACGGATGTTTAAATGCCAAAAAAAATAAAATAAACTGAAACAGAAATGAAAGAAAGAAAAAAAGTGCGGCCTCGAATTTAATTTCATCGGCCTAAATGCGATATTAATAAAATAATAAAACAGTAAAACAGAAAGATATCCGTTGCCCGGATTCTGAAACAGTGCTAAAACAGAGAAACGAAACAAAAGAAAAAGCGCGGCCTCGAATTCAATTTCATCGGCCTAAAGCAGTGAGATATCCGTGTATGGATATTTAAATGCCAAAATAAACAACAGTTTGCGATTAAACTATGCGACCCGAATTCGAAATTTCAAACGAAACGAGGATTTGGAAGGTTTCTGAAAATCTGACCGGTTCGGAATCAAACATTATTTATTTATTTATTTTCAGATAACCAACAACAAAGATACAAAAAATGAAATTTACTTGACCGGGCCGACCCGACCCGAATCATTTTTTTTTATTTTCGGAGTAAACAACAACACAATATAAACACAACAATCGGAATTTAATCGAACCGGGTCGACCCGACCGGTCAATGACCCGACCCGAATCGGATGTTTTACAACCCGAAACGATTTTCTCCAAATTTCGGGTAACCAACAAGCACAATATAAACATACAAAAATCGGAAATTAACCGATCGGGTCGACCCGAACCGGGTCGTGACCCGACCGAATCGGATGTTTTTCAACCCGAATCGATTTTCTCCAAATTTCGGGTGACCAACAGCACACATAAAACATAAAAATCTGGAAATTCATTCAAATCGGGTCGACCCGGCCGAGAACAGTTGACCCGACCGGAACAACTTTTTTTTCCAAATCTTCGATAACCAACAAGGAGATATAAAAGCATAAAAAATATGGAAAACTTACCTAAATCGGGTTGACCCGACCCGGCCCTATAGTGAGCAAAAAAGGCAAAATAATACCCGATTTCCGACATAAGCTCCGACCAAAACTCCCTCTTTTCGGATAAAAAATCCACAAAATCGACCCCCCCCCCAAAACAGTGAACGAAAATGGGGTATTTATAGATGGGTTTCGGATTTTGGGGGGTGTAGGTATGGGTGTGGCGTATGGGTGACCGACGGTGTGGGGTCGTGGTGGTGTGTACGGCGACTGGTGGCGGCAATGGGTGAGGTGACCGGCGTGTAGGGGTCACGGGTATGGGGGGCTGTCGACTGTGGGTATGGTAGTGGTGAGGGTGTGGTGACCGGCGTAGGTGGGGTAGAGTGGCTGGTGGTGTGGTGGTGTTGGCGAGGTGACCGGCGACGTGGGGTCGCCGGTGTGGGGGTGCGGGGTGTGTGTGCTGATGGAGAGAGAGAGAGTGAGACGAGATATATGGATGTTGCGGTGAAATTTGGGAGGGTCGTGGAATGAATGTTTTTAGGGTTTGGTTTGGTTTAAAGGGGGGAAATAAATGGGAATGGGATTGGGCCGGTTCGGGTGTGGGCTTTGGGAGTTGGGCCACCGGGCTTGGGGAAATAAGGGGTGATGGGTTGGGCTTGGACGAAAGCGGGTTTTAGTTTGGGTTGGGTAGAAATTGTTTTGGGTTGAGTAGAAGTTGTTTTGGGGGAAATGAAATGGGTTATGGGTTTAGAATATAAAAAAGAGGTTTTATTATATAAAAAGAAAGCTTTGCAAAATTTATAAATTGTAAAGATGACAATATGATAAAAATATAATATTTGTGAAATGCTTAATGCTTGAATAAAAATAAAAATGCAATGCCGTTTTGCGAAAATAAAATAACATATAATATTAGGATAAAAGTATGATTATGATATAAAAATGCAAATGACAATAAAAAATGTAAATAATAATAATAATAATAATATATATACATATATATGTCTATATTTTAAAATTGTTTTAAAGTGTCAAAAATATTAAAAATTGCGAATAAAAATCCAAAAAGATGGGACAAAATTGGGTGTCAACAGATGCCCCTCTTTGGCCGGAGACGATGAAAGAGTTTTCGGCCAAAGAAGTTGACTGAGTAGCCAATTTTGTCCTGATCATCGGGACTCGAGGGGAGATTAGTGATGCGTGGGAAGAAAGAGAATCCCGAGGGGGGGAGAAGTTGTAAAAGATGGTGCAGATTCAAAAACCATGCCCCAGTGTCGACTTATGATGACACTGGTTGCGGATGTGGCGAGATACTGGGGGAACAGTGGAACAGCGTTCGAAGTATTTCCCCGATGCAGATGACGTTGTTGCATAGGCGTGATGAGGTGACGTCGTTGCTTAGACGTAATGCAGATGGCGCCGTTGCATAGGCTCGATTGAAATTAAAATACCCGTATTAGAAGGTGGGCGCCTGACAGAAATTGAAATACCCGCATTAGGAGGTGGGCGCCTGACTGAAATTGAAATACCCGCATTAGAAGGTGGGTGCCTGACTGGAATTAAAATACCCGCATTAGGAGGTGGGCGCCTGACTGAAAATGAAATACCCGCATTAGGAGGTGGGTGCCTGACTGAAATTGAAATACCCGCATTAGAAGGTGGGTGCCTGACTGAAATTAAATACCCGCATTAGGAGGTGGGCGCCTGACTGAAAATAAAATACCCGCATTAGGAGGTGGGCGCCTGACTGAAAATGAAATACCCGCATTAGGAGGTGGGTGCCTGACTGAAATTGAAATACCCGCATTAGAAGGTGGGTGCCTGACTGAAATTAAATACCCGCATTAGGAGGTGGGCGCCTGACTGAAAATAAAATACCCGCATTAGGAGGTGGGTGCCTGACTGAAAATGAAATACCCGCATTAGGAGGTGGGCGCCTGACTGAAAATGAAATACCCGCATTAGGAGGTGGGCGCCTGACTGAAATTGAAATACCCGCATTAGGAGGTGGGCGCCGACCGAAATTGAAATACCCGCATTAGGAGGTGGGTGCTCGATCGAAAATGAAATACCCGCATTAGGAGGTGGGCGCCTGACTGAAAATGAAATACCCGCATTAGAAGGTGGGCGCCTGACAGAAATTTAGATACCCGCATTAGGAGGTGGGCGCTGACGACGTAAATTAAAATACCCGCATTAGAAGGTGGGCGCCTGACTGAAACTAAATACCCGCATTAGGAGGTGGGCGCCTGACTGAAATTTAAATACCCGCATTAGGAGGTGGGCGCCTGACAGAAATTAAAATACCCGCATTAGGAGGTGGGCGTCTGACTAAAATAAAATACCCGCATTAGGAGGTGGGCGCCTGACAGAAATTGAAATACCCGCATTAGGAGGTGGGCGCCTGACTGAAATTGAAATACCCGCATTAGGAGGTGGGCGCCTGACTGAAATTAAAATACCCGCATTAGGAGGTGGGCGCCTGACTGAAATTAAATACCCGCATTAGGAGGTGGGTGCCTGACTGAAATTAAATACCCGCATTAGGAGGTGGGCGCCTGACAAAAATTAAAATACCCGCATTAGAAGGTGGGCGCCTGAAATGACGTCGTTGCTTAGACGTGATGCAGATGTCGTCGTTGCATAGACGAGATGAAATGACGTCGTTGTTTAGACGTGATGCAAAGTGTGACCCTAAGGTCGAATTGCTATGTCATCAATCTAGATTGAAAGTTAATGCGTAGACATAAGGGATGTAAAAGGAATGGATAAGGATGAGAAATATGACCCTGTGAGTCGAAATATCGTCCTTGTACGGACATAGCAGCTGGGACCCTGTAAGTCAAGATGATGTTTTTTTTTTTTTTTTTTTTTTTTTTGTGCAGACGTCCAATAGGAACGTGATTCTTGTGGTGAGCGGCGATGCGGGAATTCTTTGCGAAATTAAGCCTCATGTCGCGACTTTCCGCCTTTGTCAACCTGAAGACCTGCACTGAAAGAAATTTGTGAGTTTGGGGGGGCAGGGGCGGTTGATTCGCATTGACTTTGTAGTTTTTGCCCTTGACTCTTGCAAGCTCAGACTGGTTTAGATTGAAGACTTAGTTGTCTGGCATTTTCCAGGTCTATTGGCATATGCTTGCAGTGAACCCTTTAAAAAAATGCCCCAGTTTCTGGTATATATGAAGATGATGAACTTCCAACTGGATAAAGCCGAGTTTGTGCGGGCCACTTGCTTGTCTGTTAAGGCAATCATGTAAGCACATTGCGTTGTCTCGCAAGATAATGGAAGAAAATTTCCAATGGTGTGACCGAAGCCGATATAGGCCGCCTACGTATTCCGACAAAGGAAATCAGGTCATAACGTAGTTCGCTGCCAGTAAAAAGGAATTATGAAGTTTTCCAAAATTGGACCGAAGCCGATGTGGCTGCCTACGTATCCCGCCGAGGGAATCAGGTCATAACGTAGTTCATGTGGCAAAACAGATTGTAAGGATTTTCTGAAAATGGGACCGAAGACGATGTGGCCGCCTACGTATCCCGCCAAGGGAATCAGGTCATAACGTAGTTCATGACAAAAGGATTTTGTAAGGGTTTTCTAAAATTGAGACCGAAGCTGATGTGGCCGCCTACGTATCCCGCCGAGGGAATCAGGTCATAACGTAGTTCATGCCAAAAGGATTTTGTATGGGTTTTCTAAAAATGAGACCGAAGCTGATGTGGCCGCCTACGTATCCCGCCGAGGGAATCAGGTCATAACGTAGTTCATGTAAGCAAAAAGGGATTGTAAGGATTTTCTAAAAATGAGACCGAAGCCGATGTGGCTGCCTACGTATCCCGCCGGGGAATCAGGTCATAACGTAGTTCATGCAAGCAAAAAGGGATTGTAAGGATTTTCTAAAAATGAGACCGAAGCCGATGTGGCTGCCTACGTATCCCGCCGGGGAATCAGGTCATAACGTAGTTCATGTCAAAAGGATTTTGTAAGGGTTTTCTAAAATTGAGACCGAAGCTGATGTGGCCGCCTACGTATCCCGCCGAGGGAATCAGGTCATAACGTAGTTCATGCCAAAAGGATTTTGTATGGGTTTTCTAAAAATGAGACCGAAGCTGATGTGGCCGCCTACGTATCCCGCCGAGGGAATCAGGTCATAACGTAGTTCATGTGGCAAAAGAGATTTGTATTTGTAGAATGTTTTTTTTTTTTTTTTTGTAAAAGAGTGAGTAGAGTTTGAAAAATGATGCAATATATTTTGCAAGGTTTTTTTTTTTGTTTTGTTGTTTTTTTTTGAAAATATGAAAAAGACAGAATCATATTTTGACTTCAGTTGGTACCAACAATTAGTAATGTGCTTAGGGTTCCCGTTACTGCTCTCTGTATAACCGAGGCTGACTTCAGGGTAATTCCTACAGCTTCAGATGCTACCTCAGACATACCTGAGGATCAACACTTGCTTCAAGCCAAGGTTTTGACATATGCAACCTCATGTTTCAAATGCCCTCACTGAAAGAAAGTCCCTTTCTCAAATGTATTTCAGTATTTTGAACTTTGGGACATCTAGAGAAGTACACTCACCCTCAGAAAGATGTTCAATGCATTCAATTGTGATACCATAGGCTTGGCCGTCATGTAAGTATCCACTAATGTGAGAACCCTTGGTATAGGATCATGTAGGGCTTGTTATGGGTTTGTAATGTAGGCTTGGGGAAAGGAAAGGATATCATTTGGGTAAGGAGTGACTAATCCTTCCTTGAGCGTTGGAATATGTCCGCGCTTTGTATTTGTGTGCCTTGATGCCGATTTGCTTCTTTTTGCCCCCTTTATTTTGTACCGACTACTTTTGAATATTTCGTTTGGAGCTTTTTCCCCTTTTTCGGAGTTATGTTTTTTTTTTTTTTGATTTTGATATTGTCGGGGCTTTTTACTTCATTTTTTGTGAAGTCGTCCCTTTGTTTTGTTTCATTTCCTCTTTTGGGAACATTGCAACTTCAACTCGGATCATTTTCAGCAATTTGCACATTTCTGATGCGCTCAAGGAAGTCGGGCCAAGAGAGGGATAGTGCGTGCACGCACTCAGAAAGGGTATAGGCACAATATGTGGTTGTTAAAAAAAAAATAGGCTTCAGGCTCAAGGGGGGAGTACTATGGATAATGTTATTTGGTAAGCTGAAAAGGCTCAAACGGATCAAAGAAAGCCTACGATCCTTTCCTATACCAAGTGTTACTCAGGATTTCGCCTCAACAAACATTCGAGCCAAGTTCTAGATCACAATGCAATGCAATTGAACTTATTCTAAAACTCACCACACAATGCATATGAGACGATGAGGTTGGCTTCGTTCATACCTTGGAAGCATGCAAAACAATTTTTAAGCGTCAACACAGGCGTGAATAAGAGGTACCAGAAGAATCTATGGTTTACCACGAAGTCAGTCTTCTCCGCTTGTTCTTTCCTATGCACACTCTTAACTGTGTTGGTATCAACCAAGTCAATCAATGATTCTTAAAATATATATATATATTTTTTGTATTTTTGTTTTGTTTTTTTTTTTTTTTTGTTTTTTTTGAATAAAGGGTACCGAACCCCAAATAGGGCTGCCTACGTATCTCATCTTTGACGAGAATCAGGTGTGCGTAGTTCGTGCAGATAGGTTATAAAAAATGTATGATTGAAAAATGATTTATCTGCAATAAAATAATAAGTAAAAACTGTATAAAACAAATGATTGTCCACTATGGGACGAATGCAAAGTAAAATGATTGTCCGTAATATAATGAATGCAATGAAAAATAGTTGTCACAATAGGATGTTATATATAAAAAAAAAAATTGTCCATTAGGATGTAATGAAAAAAAGATTATCCATTACGATATAATGAATGAAAAAAAAAGATTGATAAACCAGAATCATTTTTTTCATTTTTTTGTTTGATTTGTTTTTTTTTTTTTTTTAGGGGTATCGCACCCGAGAAGGGTTACCTACGTATCACACCGTATGGCGAGAATCAAACACTCGTAGTTCGTAAGGATAGGTTATAAAAAATGTATGATTGAAAAATAATTTATCCACGAAAGGATAGTAAGTAAAAACTGCATAAAACAAATGATTGTCCATTATGGGACGAATGCAATGGAAAAATAATTATCACAATAGGATGTAATGAAAAAAGATTATCCATCAAGATATAATGAGAAAAAAAAAAGATTGATAAACCATAATCATTTTTTTTCATTTTTTTTTAGGGTTTTTTTTTTTTTAGGGGTGTCGCACCCGAGAAGGGTTACCTACGTATCACACCGTATGGTGAGAATCAGACACTCGTAGTTCGTAAGGATATGTTAAAAAATACATGATACAAAAAAAAAAATTATGTAACGAAAATTAAGCATCTCAACTGAATTTGCAAAATATATATAAAAAACAAGTATAGACAACTAAAGTGACGCTTCGTTGACTCTGGTGTTGGCTGACTTTTTCCAGTCAAAACATCTTCCGGTCATCTTTGTGAAAGCCTTTGGCTTTGTTCTTTCCTGGAGTATATCCAGGAATAATGTTTTAGAACGACCGCCCCCAACTGTTCGCGAGGACGATCTCCCTGCAAAAATAAGAGCACCGGGTGAAAGGAGGAAAGTCACTAAAAGAATAATAAAATGTAGGAAAGTGACAGTATAGTCAAAAACTCCCCTGATTGCTGCACGAGGTCCGAGTCTTGGATGTTCAAGAACGCTTTATCCTAGGGAAGTGACTCAATTTCTGTCCCTTTGTTGCAAGCGACATGGTATGATATGTAAAGAATTGAAGCATGTATTTATTGCATTAAATAATATGTACAAAGTTAGAAGAAGAAAAATAGCTAACAAATTGTGCGAGAATTAAATGTGCGTCCTAACATGCATGGAGCCTCTCTTATGCCAGAGGTGAGCCTAAACGCCAAATATGAGAGATTATGACAAAATAATCCAAGCTGTCACTGCAATGCTTTAGTTGGAAATGAAGACAAAACGTATGTACATTTTTCAATATCGGCATGTCATGATTAGGCTTGGATTAGTCTATCATTATCAGGCTACAAATAATATGCTGATGGTCGTTGGGGGAGCGAGACCCGTCGACAATTTTGGTGAATTTCTTAATTGTGGAGCAGATGACAAGGATCGACCCACCTATGGTGTATGCATGCATGACTTAAAATAAAGGTGGTATAGCTCTATCATAAATTTTCTAAGATTTGGCTTACTAGACTCCAGGATCCCGAGCGGACTACACGAGTGAGAAGGCTACGCGGCCACCGGATGGTCCAGTCACTCCGCGCATACGCCAACTCTCCTAAAATTTGGTAATTTGAAAGAATTTGCGGGTGCGCAAAACACACCTCGCGTGTAATGTGTGACAGTGTCAACTTTCCATAATGGAAGAAATATGAGCGGAATGCCAATTTAGGAAAAGCAGTAAAAGAATATAGCAATTAAAGCAGTTAAACATTCAAAATTTCAAAAAGGAAACAATTAAAAACAATAAATCAAATAAGGAGCAATATAAAGCATAATAATAATTAACCTGAATTTGCTATGGTTAAGAACCTGAAAGTATCCCCAGTGGAGTCGCCATGCTGTCGCGCCCGATTTTGACCTGCGGGCTTCGCGACGCGATGGCGTCGATTCCCTCCGGATGGATTAAAAATGCTTGCTTGAGGAGTCGCCACCTAATTATTCTAAGGTGAATTAGGACACCTAAATTCTAACTACAAAAAAAATACAAAATAACTCCAATTTTGTGGTCTGCGAAACTAATGAAATTCTAGGTAAGGGTTCTTTATTATCCTAAAGGGAAGGGGTTAGGCATCCTTTAAGATCCGCTAACTTGCGGTTATCCGATCAAATTCAGGTTAATTATTGTACTAAGAAATGCATGTTTTTACAAGTATAAAAATAATATTGCAAGGTGTTAATAAAATGATACATTTTGTACAAATATGCATTTGTATGAAAATTGATAAAAATGTATGCAAGGTGATTATTGTGGGCGACGGGCCTAAAATTAGATAAACTAGCGATGAGTTTCCAGGTTTAGACTACCCTATTAATTAATTCTATGTCTACCTATTCTAAATATTTCAATAATTTCACGAGTACAATAATATTACAATGCGAATGAAAATAAAGTGAATTAAAGAAAGTAAAAGACAACGACAAAAAATAAGAAATCTCCGAGGGTATTTGCCTTCTTTGACTTATCTTTGCAAGTCGTCAAGAATAAACGGTTAGAAACAATTGAATATACATAACTTCGGATTCGTATCCAAAACAATAAATGTTTTGATTACGGAGGGCTCAGACTTAAATTTTGAAAAGATCATTCCAATCACGTCGTGGCTGCTAACATATGACTCGTTGGTCATTTTAGTTGCCTTGCCTACCGAACATGTTGGTCTCTCGGGTGAAAAAGATTTAAGTTTCATCCTTGTCCAGAAGTTTTATTTTCCGTCTTTACAACCGTGGAGGCCTCAAAAATCGACGGATATTTTTTCATCGGCCAAAATGCGTACTTAATTAAAAAACAAGAAAAACAAGAAAAAAAGTACATATCCGTGGCACGGATGTTTAAAACAAAAATTAAAAGAGAGAAACGAAACGAAAGAAAAAAAGGGCGGCCTCGAATTTAATTTCATCGGCCTAAATGCGTATTTATATAAATCGGTAAGACAATCCGTGCACGGATGTTTAAATGCCAAAAAAAATAAAATAAACTCGAAACGAGAAATGAAAGAAAGAAAAAAAAGTGCGGCCTCGAATTTAATTTCATCGGCCTAAATGCGATATTAATAAAATAATAAAACAAGTAAAACAGAAAGATATCCGTTGCCCGGATTCGAAAAAGTGCTAAAACAGAGAAACGAAACAAAAGAAAAAGCGCGGCCTCGAATTCAATTTCATCGGCCTAAAAAGTTGAGATATCCGTGTATGGATATTTAAATGCCAAAATAAACAACGAGTTTGCGATTAAACTATGCGACCCGAATTTTGAAATTTCAAACGAAACTGAGGATTTGGAAGGTTTCGAAAATCGACCCCGGTTCGGAATCAAACATTATTTATTTATTTATTTTCAGATAACCAGCAACAAAGATACAAAAAATGAAATTTACTTGACCCGGCCGACCCGACCCGAATCGGGATCGATGACCCGACCCGAATCATTTTTTTTTTATTTTCGTGTAAACAACAACACAATATAAACACACAACAACGGAATTTAATCAAACCGGGTCGACCCGACCCGGTCAATGACCCGACCCGAATCGGATGTTTTACAACCCGAAACGATTTTCTCCAAATTTCGGGTAACCAACAAGACACAATATAAACATACAAAAATCGGAAATTAACCGAATCGGGTCGACCCGAACCGGGTCGATGACCGACCCGAATCGGATGTTTTTCAACCCGAATCGATTTTCTCCAAATTTCAGGTAACCAACAAGACACACATAAAACATAAAAATCTGGAAATTCATTCAAATCGGGTCGACCCGACCCGAACGATGACCCGACCCGAACAACTTTTTTCCAAATCTTCGGATAACCAACAAGGAGATATAAAAGCATAAAAAATATGGAAAACTTACCTAAATCGGGTTGACCCGACCCGGCCCGACAGTGAGCAAAAGAGGCAAAATAATACCCGATTTCCGACATAAGCTCCGACCAAAACTCCTCTTTTCGGACAAAAAATCCACAAAATCGACCCCCCCCAAAACAAGTGAACGAAAATGGGGTATTTATAGATGGGTTTCGGATTTTGGGGGGTGTAGGTATGGGTGTGGCGTATGGGTGACCGACGGTGTGGGGTCGTGGTGGTGTGTACGGCGGCGGTGGCGGCAATGGGTGAGGTGACCGGCGTGTAGGGGTCACGGGTATGGGGGGGGGGTGTCGGTTGTGGGTATGGTAGTGGTGAGGGTGTGGTGGCCGGCGTAGGTGGGGTAGAGGGGTGGTGGTGTGGTGGTGTTGGCGAGGTGACCGGCGACGTGGGGTCGCCGGTGTGGGGGTGCGGGGTGTGTGTGCTGATGGAGAGAGAGAGAGTGAGATAGATATATGGATGTTGCGGCTGAAATTTGGGAGGGGTCTGTGGAATGAATGTTTTTAGGGTTTGGTTTGGTTTAAAGGGGGGAAATAAATGGGAATGGGATTGGGCCGGTTCGGGTGTGGGCTTTGGGAGTTGGGCCACCGGGCTTGGGGAAATAAGGGGTGATGGGTTGGGCTTGGACGAAACTGGGTTTTAGTTTGGGTTGGGTAGAAATTGTTTTGGGTTGAGTAGAAGTTGTTTTGGGGGAAATGAAATGGGTTATGGGTTTAGAATATAAAAAAGAGGTTTTATTATATAAAAAGAAAGCTTTGCAAAATTTATAAATTGTAAAGATGACAATATGATAAAAATATAATATTTGTGAAATGCTTAATGCTTAAATAAAAATAAAAATGCAATGCCGTTTTGCGAAAATAAAATAACATATAATATTAGGATAAAAGTATGATTATGATATAAAAATGCAAATGACAATAAAAAAAGTAAATAATAATAATAATAATAATATATATACATATATATGTCTATATTTTAAAATTGTTTTAAAGTGTCAAAAATATTAAAAATTGCGAATAAAAATCCAAAAAGATGGGACAAAATTGGGTGTCAACAGATTGCATTCATGTGCTCAACTCTGGGATCATGCATGAATAAACACATCTGCTGAACTGCATACGTAATATCCGGTCTGATAATGGTAAGATACTGGAGGGCCCCTGCAAGACTGCGATAGCGGGTCGGGTCCTCGTATGGTGCACCTGCTGCGGCACTCAGTTTGAGGTTTGCATCAACTGGCGTGGAAGTGGACTTACAAGATGACATCCCAGCCCTCTCTATGATCTCGGCAGCATACTTTCATTGAGACAAAAACAAGCCACCTGAATGACGCTTGACAGCAATCCCCAAAAAATAACTCAAAGGCCCTAAGTCTTTCATAGCGAACTCAGAAGTGAGCATGGTCATGATTGACTGGTGCAAGGCATCGAAAGAGGCGGTCAAGATGATATCATCCACATACAACAGAATGTAGGCCAAAGACGAACCACGGCGGTAGATGAACAAGGAATTATTTGACCTGCTGTGAGTGAACCCAATAGTTGAAACAAAGTCAGCAAATCGTGTATACCAGGCCCGTGGAGACTGCTTAAGCCCATATAATGATTTCTTCAACAAACAGACATGATTAGGGCGGTTGGGATCCCTGAAACCCAACGGCTGATGCATATAGATTGTTTCCTTGAGGTCACCATGTAGAAAAGCATTCTTGACATCCAACTGATGAATTGGCCAAGTCTTTGAAAGAGCCAAGCTAAGCACAGTGCGAATGGTAGCCGGTTTGACCACCGGACTAAACGTCTCACCACAATCTATCCCAACCTGCCGAGTCTTACCATCACCAACAAGTCGCGCCTTATGTCGAGCAAATGACCCATCTGAATTCTCCTTATGAGCAAAAATCCACATAGACCTGATAACATTACTACCATATGGACGGGGCACCAACTCCCACGTCTTATTAGCAATAAGAGCATTATATTCATCAGTCATAGCAATTTTCCAATTAGGGTCATTTAATGCGGACACAGGATTGCGGTGCAAAGGGGATTTAGAGACATCCGAATGTAAATTAAAATGTCTTTTAGGTGTAAAAATACCCCGCTGACTACGAGTGACCGGTCTATGACTCGAGGAAGAATTGAGGGAATTTTGGGAATTTTCTCGGTCTCGGACGGACGGCCACAAGCGACGGCGGCGTGGGCTGCCGGCCCAAATCGGTAACTTGGCTGGATTCGGCACGGACCAGCCTTAAGGTGGGGTGGACCGGCCCAATAGCCGGAACTGCTCAAAGGGCGGATTTGTCGGGCGTGGCGGTACTATGGGGCCAGCGGGCGTGGGCCCGCTGGAGGATTTTGGGTACGGGAGATGTTCGAAAAATTCTGAATAATATACGGGGATATTTGGTCATCCAAAAAATTATATGACTTAGGTTCGGGAGTATGAACTTTCGTAAATGGGAATTGAGTTTCATCAAAAATGACATGGCGATTGATTATGATTTTCTTGGAGGATAAATCAAAACACTTATAGCCACGATGATTCGATGGATAACCCAAAAACACACACGGGGTAGACCGAGCCTGAAGTTTGTTAATTGTGGTGGATGGGAATAAAGGATAGCACAAGCACCCAAAAATCCTAAGATGAGAATACGAAGGGTCCTTATTATATAGGATTTTGAGGGGGGAGGAATATGTCAGACCTTTAGAAGGAAGTATGTTAAGAAGATATGTGGCCATTTGTAGAGCATGATGCCAAAAATATGGAGGTATGGAGGCATGAATTAAGAGAGTTCGGACAATGTTATTGATGGAAAGAATTTTTCGTTCGGCCTTACCATTTTGTGGAGATGTATGAGGACACGAAAACCTAAAATTGATCCCATTATTAGCACAGAAATCTCGAAACTCCCTATTGTCATATTCTTTCCCATTATCACATTGAATATTTTTTATGTCTCTTTCGAATTGAGTACGAATGAACGCTCTAAATTTGATGAAGATGGAAAATACTTGCGATTTATTTGCAATTGGAAACGTCCACAAAAATCTAGTATAATCATCTAAAAAGAAAACATAATATCGATGACCCACGGAACTTAGAACAGGAGACGTCCATAAGTCACTATGAATAATGTCAAATCGCATAGAAGTATGAGAATTGGAGTCCCTAATGAACAAGACTGACAAATTGGAGTACGACTCATACCCTTACAAGAAATAAAACTATTTTTATCTAAAACTGATAAAATAGAAGATTCCGGATGACCCAGACGAGCATGCCACATGGAAGGAGAGATGGCTGCAAAGGCTGACGGCAAGGTTTGACTCGATGGACTCGAAACCGGGCATGATAGGATACGAGATCCCCCCCTACTATCACACCTCATGAGATGACTCCCCGTCTTGAAATCCTTCACGAGAAAAACCAAAAGGATCAAATTCAACGGAAACGGAATTGTCGGTGGTGAACTTGGGACATACACTAAATTTTTAATCAATTTAGGAGCATGTAAAGTATTTTTCAAGAGAAGAGGTGGATTGGGGGAGACAACATTTTCTCGATCATAACCACGAATTGGAATAGAGTTGCCATTACCAACAATTATACCCCGAGGGTGCTCAAATTAGAATAAGAGGAGAGAGTACCGATTCGAAGTCATGTGAGTAGTTGCCCGGTGTCCATGTACCAATTTGGGTCCGGTTGAGTCAACCCCAACGTGTGCATCGCGGCCTCAATATCGTCCGAGTGGGGCTCGCGTATGATGGGCTGCGGTGGTCGGGGCCCAAGAACTCCTGTCCGTGGTGCACACGGGCCGTAGGCGCTATTGCTACCGCCGGGCCGGGCCACCGGCCGGTGGGCCGCCACCGCCGGGTATTGGGCACGGACTGTTGGCCCCACCGGCATTGGCCGGAAACCGCCTGGCTGGATGATAGGGTTCCACTGCCATGGGCCCCACTGCTGGGCCCATGGCGGTGGTGGGCCACTGTAGCCTGGCTGGGACCCACCGCCTGCTTGTTGACCACCGGAACCGCCACCAGAACCGCCGCGTTTGCCCCCGCGATTTTTGTTATTATTTTTGCGATTATTCTTGCCGCCACCATTATGATGGTTTTGGCCCGAATTATTAACAAAACCCGAAGGACTAGGAGAGGACGCCACCATGACAACTGGGCTTGCTCCGGTAGCCGCCTTTTTATCCAAACCGGCTTCTTCCAACGTCAACATGGAGCGGGCTTGATGGAAGTCGGGAAGAGGGTTGCTTTGGCGAAGGAGAGTTCCAACACCATTATAGGCCTCCGAAAGACCGGCAACCAACTGTAGAACTAGATGATTATTTGTTACTGGTGCGCTAATATTACGGAGTTGATCCGCCAACTCCTTTAGTTTCTTGCAATATGCAAAAACGTTCGGAAATTCGTCCATTCGAACGAGAGAGAATTCCTGCTCGAGTGTGACGACACGGGAATGTTGGTTGTCTTGGAATATGTCACGCAATCTATTCCATGCAGCCATAGCCGTGGTATCTAGCTCAATAATCGTCTGTAGAAGGTCCACCGAAATAGTGGCGTAAATCCACCGAAGAACGGTAGCATCAAATGTAATCCATAACTCCGGATCCTCCGCAGGAAGGGGTCTAGCGGGAGGAATGATGTGATGAAGAACTTGATAAGATATAGCGTGAATTTTAAACAACTCCGCCCACGTTGCATATTGGACGTTTTCCATCTCAAGGACAACAGGGACACTGAGCTTGATATTGGAAACCGTGAGGGCAGGGTGAAAATTGTTCTTAGACATATTGAAACAACAAAGAAGAAAGGGAAATTTAAGAGAGGTGTTTTTGAGAGCGGAAGACAAATTTTGGAAGAGAAAACCCGAGGAGGGGGGGGGGGTCTCGGCCAAAGGGAGGCAAAAGTCTGAGAGAAAAAAACTTTTGTTTAGGCCTAGTCTCTTGATACCATGAAAGAAATAATCCCCTTGATTATTTTCATTGATTGAATAGATATATATACATTTTACAAAATAGGAGAATCCTATTCCTATTCTATTTTCAAAACCTTATTCTACCATAATTCTAACTATACAATTATGGTATGTGTATATCCTAAACATGGTAAGAGTATATCCTAATCTAGGTAACAAATATACTACAATATACACACAATATACTTTCCTTTATATACAAGGTTTTGTCCACTTTTTTCGCTTGCCTTTGGCCGTCTTTGAAATTTGGACGTCTTGGGCCTCTAGAGGCCCACCGCCGAGAAGGCTTAAGAGCCGCACCTTTTCTTAACTTCGCTTGTCGATATCATCGATATACATGTGATATACACTGTTGTATATTCAGTGTATATCACATGTATATTGCTCTGTTTAACAGTTTTTAAGCTTGAATTACCTCTACTTGATCTATATAAATATAGTCACGAAGCAAGATACTAATTTTTCCTTTTTTATTTCAAGTGATTATTTTTAGTACAAAACAACCTGAGTTACCTGTTTGGACATAATTTTTTTCGTTTTTTACCTAAAAAAGAATTCCAAAATCCCTTGGAATTATACATTGGACTATTTTTTTTTAAAAAGAATTATGAGAACGAGTTTTAAGTTTGAAAAAGTGGTTTTGATAAGTTTTTTCAAGTGAATTTTTTTCCATTCACAAAATTTCTACTTTTTGTTCAAGTTAAATACATGTTCGAATATAGCTTTAACTTTCAAATGCCCTTTTAAAACTCTTTCTAAATACTATTTTTAAAATATTATACATTTTTTATATTCAAACACCCACTATGGATACCAAAAGGATCAGAATGTATGAATTAGGACCAGTGATGACCAAAGCACTACTTTGCACTGAATTAGCTTTTAATTTCTTCTTTACGTAATATTTACCGTCTAATTTTGTTTTCACAAAAATGGAGCACAATTAACTTTAGTTCAAACCTCCAGCTTAACCATTGCTTTTATCTCGTTTCTCGCAATTTCTTTTTATATCAGATTAAAAAAAATGAAATTAAAAGATCAAAGGATGTTAACGTTCTGATTCCACTAAAATAAGTTTTATAAAATGATATTCTCCTATTTCGTCTCCCATAATATTAATTTATTTACCAATAAAGATTGTGGTGGAGTGACAAGTACTTCTTCATTCTTAACCAAATGTCTCGAGTTCAAGTCATCCTTGATACAAAGTCGTCTTTGTTATGGAGTGCTTTGACCCCTAATGCGTGGAACTTTCTGGCGTGAATCCAGATTTAGTCGGTCCAGTATGGGTACCGGCCGGATACAGGATGAACAACCCAACAAAAAAAAGACAATATTAATCTATTTGAGTAGTAATAATTAAAAGTGAAACCCAATTATAAATTAAATAAGATTATTTCATAACATTAAAATAATCTAACTGTATTTAGTTTTACTGCATGTAATTTTGCATAGTAAAAATAAAAATAAAAAGAAGTCTAATCTCAGGAAAAAAAAAAAATAGATCCAGTGTTGACCCATTTAACTTGCTCATAACAGAAAATCACCGTAACCCAATAAGAAGAGCTACATAAAAAAACCTAGCTACTTGCATTCTTGTGCATGCATATTGCTCTCTATCGCCAAACTCACACTTCTCCTTCAGCTTCAAAGGTAAAAAAACTTAAACGTTTGAAAAATACATTGCTGATTTCATTAATTATTATTTTTTGAGTTTAACTTCTATATACTGACAGTGAAATTATTTTTATACTATCAGTTAAAGAAAGAGCGTAAAGGTAGAGTTCAATCATGGTGGACGCCTTCGTCTAAGGATCTTGACTCAATTGATCTTCCTCCTGGTGAAGATTTGAGGTCTGAATCTTGATTATCGCTTGCACTTTTATTTGATTATCGCTTGCTATAAATTTTTTTGTTTTTTGTTTTATAGTATATGCACTTTTATCTGTTCATGTTTAAGGGTTTCGTATATTTGCTATAAAATGTAGAGTTTTTGTTGGGTTCAAAACATATAAGTAGGCACAACGGAAGTTTAAAATTTTGTTCTACTTACCCCAACAATTTCTTCTGGTATGGTTATATGACAATAAAAAAAACATGTAACATAAAACATGAACACTTACAAGTTGTATTATCTGGAGTCTTTACTTAGGGATTACACGCAACTGTCTCTTCGACTGCAAACACTATGCTATGGTGTATTCCTCTATCAAGAAAGCCAGGAAATCTCGGCAGAGATTTGTGAGAGTTTTATCCTAGACTCTAAGTCTAGAATTGTTTATGAGAATTAGTGTGTTAATTAACAATGTGGAGTGCTGTATTTATAGTTGAAATTAGGGCAAAGTCTGATTAGGGTTGGGCTCCAAGCTTGGCCCAAAAACTGAGGTGCAGTGGGCCCATCTGACTGGGCCCACTGTCGGGTCGACGCCGCGGCGCCTTACGTAAAATTTCGTTTCCCATTTTCATTTAATATATATATTCAGCACATTAAATCCAAAGTCTAATTTTGATTTAATTAAATAATTTACATCTAATAGAAATTATCCCATAGCTATTATCAATTTAAATATCTCGATCCCAAATCGAATATTTAACACTTTCTCAATACACCCTTAGACCAAAAAGACAATAGCCATAGTGTCACCCTATAGGCCTTCACATACGACACTAATCCAATTAAGGTCCATACAGAACTCCTAGACTGCGCTGTATGACGAACTCAATATGTGAAGTACATTTACATGAATCCAGCAAACATAACCTTTATGTGAGATGATAAATTCTTTCGCGACACACTCGATCAAGCTTAGGATTTGCCATGTGTCTATCCAAATGGCTTGATCACTTTATCTCATCCATATTAGTCGACAACTAGACCATATTCTAAATATGTCTCTTGCATTGGCTAATGACTTGGTCGACCTAATATCACTGAGAAGTTGAGTGTTCTCTCGAAAATCCAATCGTGGAATGAATCCTATTCTTGGCTCAACTACCACCTTAATTTACATTATAATGCACCTAAACACAAGTCGTATCTTATCCTATAATGAGTTTAAGCTTAGGACATGGTCAAAGTACATTACTCTGTAAACAAGGTGCGTATTGACCTCAAGTCAAAGGACCTTCATCTCCCACACGTTGATAACACTTTAGACATGTATAACAAATAGTTTATCAGTAGGGTAAACCAATACTTTCCAAAAGTATACATATGTCCATCACTTGTAACCATTACTAGTACCAAGTGAGACATACTACATTCTCTAAGAATGTGACGCAGATCACATGTCGACTTATAACATATCATCGATATCCCATTCTCAATGATCATTAGTTGAGGCTATTTCAGAGTTACGCTCTATCATCAATATCTCACTATATTAATGACAATGTAAGCTCAAGGGATGTATATTAATGAATAATTACAAACAATCAAATAATAATTCAATAATTGCAAATGCCATAAATATTAATCTTATTAATAATACGAATGTGTTCAAGTACATTTTTCACTAATAATGATTGTCTCTAGGACATACATACTTTCAATTTCCCACTTGGCCTAAAGCCAATCTCCGATGTATCCAATACCCATGTTTTCAAAATGACCATTATGCTTAACTAAGCTTAACGGTTTAGTAAACGGTTCATCTAGATTATCATCTGTGGGAACATAGTCTAATCTTGTTTCTTTAGTTTCCACCATCTCCCTGAATATGTGGCATTTCTTCGGTACATGCTTATTTCTGTTTGTTGATCTTGGTTCCTTAGATTGCGCAATCGCACCAAGCTTGTCATAATAAATCGTTATTGGACAAGTGGCACTTGGAACAACCGCTAGTTCCTTCAGGAACTCAGATATCGCGATAGCTTCTTTACCAGCTTCCGATCCAGCAATGTACTCGGCTTCAGTTGTTGAATCAACAGTTGTAGCTTGCTTGGAACTTTTCCAACTCACTATTCCGCCATTGAAAATGAAGGCATATCCAGATTGAGATTTGAAGTCATCAAGATCTGTCTAGAAGCTAGCATCAGTGTACCCAGTACATACTAGCTTCTCTTGTCCACCATAGACTAAGAAATATTCTTTAGTTCGTCTAAGATACTTAAGAATACTCTTGACTTCTTTCCAGTGTTCTTTCCCAGGGTTCTGCTAGAATTTGCAAGTCATACTAAGTGCATATGCCACATCTAGCCTCGTACACGTCATGGCATACATGATAGATCCTATAGCTGAAGCATATGGGATTCTTTTCATGTGTTCAAGTTCTGCAACAGTAGAAGGACTATCCTCATTTGATAACTTGATGCCTTGACTCATAGGAAGACTTCCTTTCTTGGAGTTTTCCACGGAGAATCGTCTTAGCACTTTGTCTATGTATGTGGACTGTGACTGCCTTAACAATCTATTAGGTCTATCTCTATAGATCCTAATTCCAAGGATGTAGTAGGCTTCACCCAAGTCCTTCATCATGAAGGTGCTGGATAACCATTCTTTGATTGATTGCATGGGAGTCTTATTATCTCACATTATTAATATGTCATCTACATATATAACAATAAAGACAATACTTCTTTCCTTGCGCTTACTATAAACGCAATGTTCTTCTTTGCTTCTAACAAAGTCAAACGATTTGACTACTTTGTCAAAGCAAATATTCCAACTCCTTGAGGCTTGCTTAAGTCCATAAATGGACTTCTACAACTTGCATACTGCTTTGGGCTTAGTCTTGGATGTAAAGCCCTCAGGTTGTATCATATACACCTCCTCAATTAGGTTACCATTGAGGAAAGCAGTTTTAACATCTATTTGCCAAATGTCGTAATCATAGTATGCGGCTATTGCAAGCAAAATCCGAATGGACTTAATTTTCACAATATGTGAAAAGGTTTCATCATAATCAACCTCAGGCCGTTGATTATAACCTTTAGCCACCAATCTCGCCTTATAAGTCTGTACCATGCCATATGCATCAATCTTCTTCTTGAAGACCCATTTGCATCCTATGGGTCTAACCCCTATTGGCAAATCAACCAAGTTCCAAACTTGATTGATGTACATCGAGTCCATCTCGATTTTATGGCTTCTTGCCGTATCTTGCGAATCTATGTCTAACATCACTTTACTGTAGGTTGTAGGTTCATCGTTATCAGGAATATCTATCTCATTGTGTGTTTCAACAAGGAGATTAAGTCTTTCAGGCGAACGATGAGTCCTAGTGGTCCTATGAAGTTGATTATTCTGCGTTTTAGTGTTTGTTGCATTCTGATTTTGAGAAGGTCTTTGCGTGCTGGACAATCCATCACCTTGAGAGCTTTCAGGAATGTCGTTTTCATGTATTTCCTGAATGGAATGATGTAAAACTATTGTATCATCTTCCATTGGTTGTGTATGAGAGCCTTGCATTTCTGCACTATCTCTCACAACACTCCCACTGGCTGAAGGGCGTACTCTAAGTACCCAATCTTCACCAAATACTCTCACTGAATCTTTTTTTGACAAGGGTTCAACTTATGTGTTATCTTGTGGTTCTTAAATTTCTTCAAGTTCTATCTTATTGCAACTCTGTTCCTTGTAGACATAGTCTTCTTCAAGGAAAGTTGCATTTCTAGAAACAATGACCTTATGTTCTCCAGGAAGATAGAAATAGTATCCCTTAGTTTCTTTTGGATACCCCACAAAATAATATTTCTCACTTTTAGATTCCAACTTATCAGTAAGCATCTTCTTTACATATGCAGGGCACCCCCAAGGTCGCATGTGTTTAAGTGCTGGCTTCTTGCCGTTCCATATCTCATATGGAGTTTTCTCTACTGACTTTGAAGGAACCTTGTTCGGAATATAAATTGAGCTTTGCAATGCATAGCCCCAAATGTATGTTGGTAGAGCTGAGAAACTCATCATGGATCTAACCATATCTAATAGAGTTCGATTTCTCCTTTCAGCAACACCATTCATCTATGGCGTTCCAGGTGGTGTCCATTGTGATTGGACTCCATGAAGCTTCAAGTAATCCATAAATTCTTTACTTAATTATTCACCTCCTCGATCTGATCGAAGGGTCTTGATACTTGTTTCAAGTTGCTTATCTACTTCTGACTTGTACTCCTTGAATTTCTCAAAGGCTTCAAACTTGTGTTTCATAAGATACACATGCCCAAACCTTGTGAAATCGTTTGTAAAAGTGATGAAGTAAGTGAAGCCTTCCTTAGCTTGAGTTGAAAATGGCCCACATACATCAGTATGGACCAACTCAAGTATCTCTTTGGCTCGTACCCTTTTTCCATAAAGTGGCTTGTTGGTCATCTTTCCTCTCAAGCAAGATTCACAATTACCATAGGACTCTAAGTCAAATGGTTCATGGTAGTCTAACTTTCTTAATCTTGCTATCCTTGATTCATTGATGTGACCAAGTCTACAGTGCTATAAGTAGGTGGGGTTTCTTAGATTACTTATCTTAGCTCGTTTATTTTGTACATTGAAAATTTTACGATTAAAGTTTAAAATATACAATTCATCCACAAACGGAGCATTTTCACAAACAAAACCATTAAAAGACAGTACATAACTGTTATTGGCAATAAATGAGAAAAACCCCTCAATGTCTAACATTGGGATACAAATGATATTCCTCGTTAATGAGGGAACAAAATAATAATTATTTAGTTCTAAACAAAAGCCTGAAGGTAAATCTAGTCTATAAGTTCCCACGCGTTCAACATCCACTCGTGCTCCATTTCCAACGCGCATGTCTACCTCCCAAGGTCCAACCTTTTTGTTGTTAATTAGGTCCTGCACATTACTACAAATGTGCGAGCCACAAGCGGTATCCAATACCCAAAGCAATGGGAGTTACTTATAGACATATTTATTTCAATGACGAACATACCTTGTCCAGTAGAGGTAGAAGCACCTAGTGCTTTGCCTCCTCTTGGAGTTGTGTAGTCCTTCTTTAGAACATGCGCTGACACTTGTCCCCCTTCGTTCATCTTACATTTGAAAGGGTCTCTCAACAATTCATACTCCATTGTTTGAGACTATTTTTCATAGAGACTCTTTAAGTGTTCTAGCATTTCGTTGGGGCCCATGTTTTCATGTTGTCTCTGTAACTCCATAGTCATGGAAGACAACATTAAACATTTTGCCAAGATAGCATCGTTCAAATGTTTCTGATAAGCCACCTTGTCAAACAGGGCATACTCATCAGAGTTTTCAGCAGGGACTGTAGGGAATACTGTGTCTAACACATACTCAATTCTTTCTAGTCATAATACCAATCGCAGATTTCTTAACCAGTCAGGGTAATTTTCTCCAGCCAACTTGTTTTTCTTGACCAACATTTTCAGTGACAAATTCGACATTTTGTATCTATTGAAGATATAGAAAGACTTGAAATTAAACGCTAATATAATTTCTATTGAACACATTCGTTAACTAATTAATATGACATTTAGTTTAATTAGCTCCCACTATTTTAACATATTCTTCGACCCCATGGAAGAATACAGACTCATATCAAATATGGTCATAATGGGCCAAGATCTAGGTTCATGCTATCTCCGCGTTTGTTGTGGCTGATAACTTCAATAGCATAACCCGGTAGGTCTCCAAACCAATTACAAATAATTTGTAACTCTTGTTTGACTGAATGTTCTAAACAATCGATCTACGTCCCTCGGCTTGTCCGACACAATGGCACCAAGACAGCCTAGCAAGTCAACCCCATTATGTGATTGCAATTATGTATCTAAGTGAGTTTTGCCTTATAGAGCAAACATTGTGGTGTAAACACTCATGAAGGTTTATCACTCACTTCTACATTTAACATGCATCTATGAAAAAGTCTGAGTCCTCGTAGACTTAGAGCAAATGTTGTGGCATAAATACTCATCTCGCCGAAAAGGATTTTGCACTACAATCAATTATAACAGACGACGCGTTCATTTCAAATGAGACTTGTATTAAAATTTTAAGGAAAATTTTAATTCAGAGTTTTAACCAAGATCAACTATAGTATGTTATATCAAATATAACATTTTAATTATCATGCAAAGTCTATTAAGCACTTATTGGGTACCGTCTGCCCAAGCATGATATTAAGCGGTTTAAACACATATTGGGTGTCGCCTACCCAGACAGTTATTTGCGGACATTATTCTAGTAATTTAAATGACAATCATTTAGCACATAAACAGTATAATTATCAAATATATTGTATAATAATAATCATGGGTTAAACATTCTAAACATTTTTTTGACCGATGGGGCCGCGACGCCAGTGAGGCAGAATCCGAAATTCTGCTTCTGCAATGCATTAGTGTCGCGGCGCTTGCAAGGCAGAAACCTTTGGCTTGCATTAGGGCCGCGGCGCCAAATGTCCAAAAAAGTTTGGAATTAAAAAAACGAAGCATTAGGGCCACGACGCTCCACCATGGAGCCGCGACGCCGCCATGAAACCTTAGCAAGCGCCGCGAAACCAACGTCCTCACAAAACGTTTATGTGTTGATTTTTCAAAATCGTTCGAGCCCTAAATCCAATTTAACTATCAAATCACAGATCCTTTATCATCACCCACCATTATCAACAATGCACATATCGACCATCATCCATTCTTACCCGTTCTTTGTCATGCACCGTACAATGAGCCGAATATCCGCACTTTTGGCTTAGTTCGAGTTAGAACGGAATGACTTCCTCGAGTTAGTGTAGGAGATAATTTAGGGTGACATAAAAAAGGTCTACTTTGATCTGCCAAGATTAGGATTTCAAGAAGCCTTGTTTTAATCTAATTTTATGTTTAACCCATATTATTATGTTATTCAATTGTTAAATAACCATTGAACCAGCATGGGCTCTGATACCACTGTAGGGTTTTTGTTGGGTTCAAAACATATAAGTAGGCACAACGGAAGTTTAAAATTTTGTTCTACTTACCCCAACAATTTCTTCTGGTATGGTTATATGATAATAAAAAAACCCTGTAACATAAAACATGAACACTTACAGGTTGTATTATCTGGAGTCTTTACTTAGGGATTACACATGACTGTCCCTTCGACTGCAAGCACTATGCTATGGTGTATTCCTCTATCAAGAAAGTCAGGAAATCTCAGCAGAGGTTTGAGAGAGTTTTATCCTAGACTCTAAGTCTAGAATTGTTTATGAGAATTAGTGTGTTAATTAATAATGTGCAGTGCTGTATTTATAGTTGAAATTAGGGCAAAGTCTTATTAGGGTTGGGCTCCAAGCCTGGCCCAAAAACTGAGGTGCAGTGGGCCAGTCTGACTGGGCCCACTGCCGGGTCGGAGCCGCGGCGCCTTACATAAAATTTCGTTTCCCATTTTCATTTAATATATATATATTCAGCACATTAAATCCAAAATCTAATTTTGATTTAATTAAATAATTTCCATCTATTAGAAATTATCCCATAGTTATTATCATTTTAAATATCTCGATCCCAAATCGAATATTTAATACTTTCTCAATACACCCTTAGACCGAAAAGACAATCGACATAGTGTGACCCTACAGGCCTTCACATATCAACACTAATCCAATTAAGGTCCATACGAAACTCCTAGACTGCGTTGTATGACGAACTCAATATATGAAGTACGTTTACATGAATTCAGCTAACATAACCTTTATGTGAGATGATAAATTCCTTTCATTCGCGACACACTCGATCAAGCTTAGGATTTGTCATGTGTCTATCCAAATGGCTTGATCACTTTATCTCATCCATATTAGTCGACAACTAGACCATATTCTAAATATGTCTCTTGCATTGGCCAATGACTTGGTCGACCTAATATCACTGAGAAGTTGAGTGTTCTCTCGAATATCCAATCGAGGAATGAATCCTATTCTTGGCTCAACTACCACCTTAATTTACATTATAATGCACTCAACACAAACCGTATCTTATCCTATAAGGAGTTTAAGCTTTGGATAGGGTCAAAGTACATTACTCTATAAACAAGGTGCGCATTGACCTCAAATCAAAGGACCTTCATCTCCCACACGTTGATAACACTTTAGACATGTATAACAAATAGTTTATCAGCAGGGTAAATCAATACTTTCCAAAAGTATCCCTGTGTCCATCACTTGTAACCATTAATAGTAACAGGTGAGACATACTACATTCTCTAAGAATGTGACGCAGACCACATGTCGACTTATAACATATCATCGATATCTCATTCTCAATGATCATTAGTCGAGGCTATTTCAGAGTTACGCTCTATCATCAATATCTCACTATATTAATGACAACGTAAGCTCAAGGGATGCACATTAATGAATAATTACAAACAATCAAATAATAATTTAATAATTGCAAATGCCATAAATATTAATCTTATTAATAATGCGAATGTGTTCAAGTACATTTGTCCCTAATAATGATTGTCTCTAGGACATACATACTTTCATAAAATCTAGAAAATTCTTGAATTTTTTGCGTTTGAATTTATGGCTTTGGTCGAGATGCTCTAAAGATTTTAACTTTTTTTGGCGTTTTCTTCTTGAAAATTTTATGAAAAATACTTAGAGATTCTCATAATTTGAGGCGTGTCAAGGACACTTTCCTTAAGGTTATTTCGCCTACACAATAAACAATATTATTAGGCGTATCCAGTAGGATTCAACAAGCTCATCCAATTATAAACTTGAATAAACAATAACAGAAATTCAAGAAAGAAAACCCAGCGTTGAAGAAGAAATCATAGGATAAACGAAAAATAACTTAGAAGAATTATTTCGTTAAGTCTTCAAAATATTGTCTAGTATATATATAGGTGTTACTCAAACGGCTAGTTTGACTTGAAAATTTCTCTTAACGTTCTTTTATGGAGTTTGCAAATCCGATTCATATGTTGTAAAGATTTGAGTTTTAGTGTTTTCTTACGTTTTAGATTTGCGGTTTTTGAATATTTAAATTATCTATGAATTTTGAATATCTTGAGTTTTGCATGTGAGTTTTGAATATCTTGTTTAATATAGCATCATACCCAGGTCAACAATCTCTATTGATATATGAAATTTACATCCTTTGTTGTAAACTTCCAACATTTTAAGTCTTTTCGCAGAGAAGATAGAAGTGTGTTGATATCTTGATTTTATTTTCATATCAGGTGTCAATACCTTGAATTTTATGTGTTTGTGCTTGGTTTTGTTTCTTTTCTCTAAAGTTTAGTAAGCGTTTGGCCTTGGATTTCATTTTTTTTTACTTTATTTGAAATTTATATAATTGGAGTTGAAGTTGGAGTTGTGTTTTTTTAAAGTATTTGGAATAATATTTATGCTTGAATGTATTTAAATACAACTTCAAAAGTGAAAAGTAAATTGACAAACATGTTAAAAATTGAAATACAACTTCAAGTTGAATTTGAAATTTTTATACCTAATTAACTTAAAAGGTCATTCAACTAAATCAGATTCACTATCAAAGTCTTATGTTTCTTTAATATCAATAAAGTCACTCATTTTCTAATTGTATTTCAACAAAGTCATTATAACTAAAAAGCTAAAGGAATAATTACATAAACCTCCCCTCAAGTTTAATGTTTTTCAACTTACCTTCTTTGTGGCTATGCTTACCTCTTTTTTTTTACCTTTTTTGTAATAATTTTTTAACCTAATTATTATTAACATAAAAAGTATAATCTAACTAATTTGTCTTTTCTGATACATTCTTTTTTTAATTAAGTTTAATTTGTAAACATTATTTTAAGAAACAAAAATATTTTCGACTCTCATTATTATTCTCGTGCGTACATATATTTAATTTTTTTTTTCTTGATATATCTTAGATTTAAAAAATAAATGTAGTGCATACACATGTTAAAATAAATAGAGAAACTTACAAAAATAGCTATATTTTGTAGGCTTCCGATCAATTGTAGCTATTTTTTCTCTAATTACCGTTAGTAGCTAGTTTTTAGGTTTTTACGCTTGTATTTTAGTGCATTTAAATACACGATTCCGTTGTATCCTAATTTCTTGAGCAAGTTATAACATGGATGGGATCTGTTAAAAAGTGACCAACATAATAAAATCTTTCAAAAATCACGCCTCGCGATCCTTAATTTCACATGTCTCTCTTTCTTCATTCATAGGTACATATTTTGATTTTAAAATCTCAAAACAGAACGAAAAAATAGAGCATGCGATCACCAAAAAAATGTAGAAGAAAATTAGAAATACACAAAAGAATCGATAGCGATTTTGTATTGAGATTTCGTGCAGGTTAGTTTGAAACTTTACCGAATTACTTCAAGTATTTTCATTCAGAAATTGTTCGATTATTCTCGATTTGAAATGGTACAGTAATTCGCGTATCAATAAAGCTTTTTTTAAGGTAAAAATTAGTTTCGTTTATACTCGCTATCATTTAATGCATCAAATTGTTCAATTGTTCAATGCAGTTCAATATTATTTGATACAATCATTGATACTGCACTTCAAATGTTAATCAGTTTGAATCCTCAAATTCGAATACAAAAAATGGAAAGTATAACATCGTTATTTCGACATTCCAAAAATTGGAACGAGCAGAATTGTTTTGTTAATTTCAGTGTAGATGTGATTGTGTTCAAAGAGTATGTTTCGTATACAGAGTTGGTTGCTGCAATATCAAATCAATTTAGAATAAATATAAGTATCAAAATTATTAAAATACAATACACGATCAAAGGTAATCCTATGCCTATGAAAATACACAATGACATGAGTGTGAGGGTATATGCTAAATTGAAGATATGAAGTTCGGAATGTATACATTGTGGGTTACTAGAAGTGATAAGGGTAGTAAAGATAGTGTATCTAGTGAAGGTGTTATTCAACTTAGAATACACATATGACATGCACTCTATGGATGCAATGGATTCGATAGAATTGGCGGCGTCAAATTCTGACCAGGCAGTTGTCATATTCGAAAACGACAATGATTTGATAATCTCGAACAAGAATCATAAAGAGATTTTGGTAGATCAAATATACAAGGATAAAGATACTATAAAGGTTGTGATGGGGCATGATGCAATTGCGAATATGTTCCAATTCCGTCCCGAGAGGTCAAATCGTATAAGGTTAGTTTATATGTTTAATGGTGTATTCAACATTATGAATTGAATGAATCTATATTTTATTCTTACGAACAGTGGGATGTATTTGTGCATTTTTATTCAAGTTAACGGTCTATTAGTGGTATGTGAGAACTTATCTGCATTATGATCAATATATACGTGTATATCTATTTCTCTAAAATGATTGTATTCAAATTGTTGATATTACCCATGATTTTGTATGTATATCGACTGGTATATATTCATAACTCATTGTATGTTTATTCAACTGATGAATAATGTCAACTAAATGTATGTGTATTCAATTTTATATTTGTAGCTATATCCTTTGTGCATATTCGATGAATGTGAATGAAAATTCAGGACGTCAAGTATTGACAAATCAGAAATATTCAGGGTTAGAGAGTTCTGCAACAAATATAAATTTCCATTAAAGGATAAGGTGTATTTGAAACGTATTGTAACTAGTTGATTGATAGGTGGAGTTGTTAAACCCAAATATCGAATCATAAGAGAAAATACGCCCCTATGGATATAGTAGAGGACATGAAAAATGATTTTGGCGTAGATGCGTCTTGCATGTTTGTTTGGCGTGCTAAAGAAAAAGTTGTGAAGGATTTAAGGGGGGAACCGACAGATTCATACAAGAAATAGTGGTACTTGTATCTTGGATAAAACGTATCCTGGTTCACATATCAATTGTATTGATGCAATTTTGTTGTATGAATTGTATCACATACCAGAATAGTGGTCCAAGATATACAAGTATCCCAGTAATCTTTTGTAGCAATCTAATGGTTCCCCCCTTAAAATCCTCATAGTCTTTTCTTTAGCAAGCCAAGCCAACATGTAAGATACATTCACGCCAAAATCATTTTTCACGTCCTCTACTATATCCTTAGAGGTGTATTTTCTCTTATGATTTGATATTTTAGTTTTAACTACTTCACCTATCAACCAACTAGTTGCATGACGTTGCGAATACACCTTATCCTTCAATGGACATGTATGTTTATCGCAGAACCCTTTAACTCTGAACATTTCTGATTTATCAATACTTGACACTCTGAATTTCCATTCACATTCATCAGATATACATACAAAAGTATAGCCACAAATACAAAATTGAATACACATACATTTAGTTGACATTATTCATCAAATGAATAAACAACAATGAGTTATGAATATATACTAGTCGAATACACATACAAAATCATGGGTAATATCAACAATTTGAATACAATCATTTTAGAGAAATAGATACACATGAATATATTGATCATAATACAGATAAATTCTCACACACTACTAATAGACCATTTACTTGAATATAAATACACAAATACATCCCATTGTTCGTAAGAATAAAATACAGATTCATTTCATTCCTAATGTCGAATACACCATTAAACATATAAATTAACCTTATACGATTTGACTTCTCGGAACGGAATTGAAACATATTCGCAATTGCATAATGCCCCATCACAGCCTTTATAGAATCTTTATCCTTGTATATCTGATCTACCAAAGTTTCTTTATGGTTCTTGTTCGTGATTCTCCAATCGTTGCCGTTTTCGAATATGATGTCAATTCTACCGAATCCATTGTATCCATAGAGTGCATGTCATTTGTGTATTCAAGTTGAAACATCTCGCCTTGAATAACACCTTTGCCGGATACACTGTCTTCACTATCCTTATCAGTTGTAGTAACACACAACGTATACATCCCGAACTCCATGTTCTCTCTCTTCAATTCAACATACACCATCACACTCATGTCATTGTGTATTTTCATAGGCATAGGATTACTTTCGATCGTGTATTATATTTGAATAATTTTGATACTTGTATCTATTCTTAACTGATTTGATATTGCATCAACCAACTTTGTATACGAAACATACTCTTTGAACACGATCACATCTATACTGAAATTAACAAAACAGTTCTGCTCGTTCCAATTTTTGGAATGTTAAAATAACGTCATTATGCTTGCCATTTTTTGTATTTGAATTTGAGAATTCAGACTTATTAACATTTGAAGTGTAGTATCAATTATCGTATCAAATAAATATTGAACCAGATTGAACAATTTGATGCATTAAATGATAGCGGGTATAAACGAAACTAATTCGTACCTTGAAAAAAAGCTTTATCGATACGTGAATTGTTGTATCATTTCAAATCTGAAAGAAATAATCCTTTGATTATTTTCATTAATTGAAAGACAATATATATAATTTACATATTTCCATAATAGGAAAATCATATTCCTATTCTACTCCTAAAACCTTATTCTATTTGGAGACTAAGTACAAAATTATGGTAAGTGTACAAGACTAATTAAGGTACAAGACTAATATACACATTGTATACAAAATCAGCCCATATGTGGGCTGCTACAGTAACCCGAGATATCACTGTTCATCCGATATACACATGTATATTGTGTATATTGGATGTATATTTAACACTCCCCCGCAGTCATAGTGGGCGGCATTCGAACGCTGAGACTGTCCCTAAAATCTTCAAAAAGGGCCGAGGGAAGACCCTTTGTAAAGATGTCTGCAATCTGATATTTGGAAGGGACATGGCAGACGCGTACTTGTCCACGAGCTACCTTTTCGCGAATAAAATGAATGTCCATCTCGATATGTTTAGTGCGCTGGTGCTGAACCAGATTCCGAGAAAGATAGATAACACTAACATTATCACAGTAAACCAATGTAGCTTTCTGAATAGGACAATGAAGCTCTAAAAGAAGATTGCGCAACCAACATGATTCAGAGACCACATTGGCTACCCTTCGATACTCGGCCTCCGCACTAGAGCGAGACAATGTCGATTGGCGCTTTGCAGACCATGAGACCAAGTTATTACCAAGAAACATACAATAGCCAGACGTAGACCGTCTGGTGTCCGGACAGCCATCCCAATCAGCATCTGTGTACAAGACAAGAGTAGATGTCGACTAATATACATATTGTATAAAAAATGAGCCCATATGTGGGCTGCTACAGTAACCCGAGATATCACTGTTCATCCGATATACACATGTATATTGTGTATATACATGTGTATATTGGATGTGTATTTAACAAAATCGAGAATAATTGAATAATTTTTTAATGAAAATACTTGAAGTAATTCGGTAAAGTTTCAAACTAACATGCACGGAATCTCAATACAAAATCGCTAGCGATTCTTTTGTGTATTTCTAATTTTTTCTACATTAATTTTTTGGTGATCGCATGCTCTGTTTTACCGTTCTGTTTTGAGATTTTAAATTCAAAATATGTACCTATAAATGAAGAAAGAGAGACATGTGAAATTAGGGATCGCGAGGCGTGATTTATGGGAGTTTTTATTCTGTTTGTCACTTTTTAACAAATCCCATCCACATTATAATCTCGCTCAAAAAAATTAGAATACAACGAAATCGTGTATTTAAATGCACTAAAATAGAAGCGAAAAAACCTAAAAATTAGCCACGAACGGTAATTAGAAACTAAAAAACCTAAAAATTAGCCACGAACGGTAATTAGAAACTAATAGCTATAATTAATTAGGAGCCTACAAAATACAGCTATTTCAGTAAGTTTCTCTATTTATTTTAACAGGTGTATGCACTATATTTTTTCTCTATTTAGTGTATACTCATTATTAAATAATTTTTAAATCAAAGATATATCAAGATAAAAAAGGATTTAATTATGTACGCACGTGAATAATAACGGAGTTGAAAATATTTTTTTCTTAAAATAATGTTTACAAACTCAATTAAACAAAAGAATGTATCATAAAAGACAAATTAGTTAGATTATATTTTTTTATATTAATAATAATTAGGTTAAAAATTATTACGGAGTACAAAAAAAAAATTAAAAGAAAGGTAAGCATAGATAGGGGTGGGCGTTCGGTATTCGGTTGGGTATTTTCAAAGGTTGAGTTTGGTAATTGGGTAATTGAAAATAGATAGCAAATACCAAACTTTCAAATTTTGATTGAATAATTCGGTAATCGGTAAATCAAACTTTTGTTCGGTTCGATATTCGATAATACCATATTAAGTTGACTTAACATATAGAAGAAAAATGAATAAATGATAAAACAAATCCCTTCAAGAATTGGTGAACTTCAGTTAAGGAAAAAACTTAGAAATGATCAAAATTCCCAAATCAATGCCTCATATTTGTCTGATGAGTGATGACCCTCACGAGTGATGAAAACCAAATCAAAAAGAACTTTATCTAACTTTATAAGATGGTATATTAGAAAAATGAAAGGCCCAACTATAGAAGTGCTCCTAAAATATACAACTAGCACATGATCACATGTCCAACCAGAGACCCTTTTCTGCCTTCGCCCTTCACGCCTAAAGCTGCCTACAACCAGCAAAGTAGTAGTGGTAGCAGCATTTCGGTATTCGGTATTTATCGAATTACCGAACGGTATAATTACCTCAAACTGAATACTGTATTTTTAAATTTTATTCCCGAAAACTGAAATACCGAATACCGAAATCCCTGATTCGGTTTAAAAATTCGGTTTTCGGTGATTTACGCCAGCCCTAAGCATAGCCACAAGAAAGGTAAGTTTAACAAAATCAAATTTGAAGTTTAACAAAATCAAATTTGAGTGGAGGTCTATGTAATTATTCCTTAACCTTTTTGGTTATAATGACTTTATTGAAATACTATTCAAACATGAGTGACTTTATTGATATATGATAAACATTCGTGATATACACGGTATATATGTCATGTATATCACGGTGTATATCACGGGCTGAATAGGCAAATACGGGCTGTTAAACCCGCGATATACACGGTGTATACATACCTTGTACATCACGGATTGGTGATCTATTTTAGGTGATGTTTTGTTGTAGTTAAGTTATAATTGTACACTTACCATAATTATATAATTATTGTACAAGTAGAATAATGTTTTGAGAATAGAATAGGAATATGATTTTTCTATATGGAAATTGTAAATTGTATATATACTCTTTCATTAATGAAAATAATGAAGGGATTATTTCTTTCAATATCAAACAAACATAAAGTGGTTTTGATAGTAAATTTTGTACAGTTGAAAAACCTTTTAAGTTATTCACTTAATTTTCATGGTCAATCACTGATTTGTAAATAAAATGAAAAATAATACCGAAGAAAGTGAATAATTTGTTTAGATTCTTCATATTAAAAATTTGTATTTTTTTTGTTTGTTCAAATGGGGTTTTAGCTTTCTCTTGGATATTGAATCTGTGTTGTTTTTGATGTGATGAGGGCAACGATGATGACGACTTGATGGATTTTTTTTCTTCTGATTTTGGAAACATACTGGTATGTAATTGAAACTACCACCAGTATATACTAAAAATCTCTGTTACTCTCTTGGGTACTGCTTCATTGAGTATATACTCCTCATGTACTCCAATTTGTCTCCTTAAATGGATAGTGCTTGTGAGTCGTCACAATTGAATTGTTAAGAGATGTGATCTATTAATTCTTCTACCATCTTTATCTTTGTGGCAGGTGATTCATATGTTGTTTCTCTCTCGAGTTTTGAATAGTGTTTTCTATGTGCTGATCTCTTAACTTAGCCTAGAAAGTTATGAATGGATAAAAATGATGTAAAAATAAAAATTTCAGCAAAAAAAATAAAATGCTCATAGGCAAATACCACGTGAGAAATTGTGAAGTCTCATAATCCATTTTTTAGTAATTAAATGTTGATTATAAACATATACTGGTTGCATCGTAGATTTGTTGTTCTTTAAGTCGTGATTGGATATGAAAAACTTATACGGTTCAAGTGTTGTAATCCACGGCTTATTAATTGCAAAAAGTTGTTCAGTGTTCACTTGTTTATCTATTTTATTTATTGTTATACCCTGCCGATATGAACTAATAGGTAGAAATGGATCCGCAACATTTAAAACTAACCAATATACTGGTCGACTTGATATAATCATAGTTTGCATATGAAGCTAAGTTTGTTTGGCTAACAGACATCATTTGCTATCTTTTTCTGCTTTAGGAAGCTTATCACTTGCGGAGATTGTAGGAGAATATGCAAAAATGGCTTACTGATGAGAAAGCTAGAGGTCTTTTCGAATGATGCAAGACGATTTAATTTATTTTACATATTTATCTATTGTTTTTAATTTTTATTATTTTAATTTATCAATAATATTTTGGAGTATTATTTAGCTATTTGACTTTATCTATATCTCTACGGTTAGACTTTTAATTTTAATATTTTTTGTTTCTCTACTGTTAGATTTTAGATTTGAATTTTAAATTTAATAGGTTTACGAATAGAATTAAATTTGGTTGAGTTTTGAATTTATCTATATCTCTTGATATTAAGGTTTTGAATTTTTTTCTCGCGGGTTCATTATTTCTGTTCTTTAACAAAGTGAATACTAGTTAATACATAATCTACATTATATTGTTCAGGGGATTAAGCCAAGTAGGAAGCTATTGAGTAGGTTCACTGTGTTAAAAATACTAAATATTCAAACACACTTTTTATTTATAGCAGAGTTAATTAAGTAAAAAACAAGAATAGTAGAAAAGAGGAAAAATGCAAGTGCTAGTTAAACATAAATATGCTACGCCATACAAAGCTATCTTTTTAATGTAGCACAAAAGGAAAAAAAATTAAATGCAAACAACCATCCTGATATGCTGAATCAAACAACCCAGTCAAACGACAAATCTAATCTTCCATGTTCAATACTAAAAGAACATAAATAAAGAAACAAAGGAAATGAAAGAGAAGCGGGAATTCATCGTATTATTTTAGTTACTCGTTTACGTTTAGTACAATTAAAATCAAGGTCTATCTCAATATCATCTATATTATAATATCACTTATATAATTGCAGTCACCAGAAGTAAAGTTAAATTTGAACGTTACTGTACTCCCACACATAAAAATATAGTATATCAAAGCAATTATGTTATCTTTGTGTGTCATATTTATGATACGTCTTCACAAAGACTAAAGAGTATATCATATGCGATGAAAAACATAAAATCATCATAATTAGAGTACGTCTCGAGAGACATTGCAATAAAGAGCATGTAAGCACTGAAGTTAAATAACGTTATAACAAAAAAGACCTAAAAAGATATTTGGGTAAACATGAATGCAACTTAATATATTAATTAAGATTTCTAAAACACTATTAGGCTGAGGAAGTGTGGCTACAAATCGCAGAATAAATTGTAAGGCGGTGCAATGCGTAGACTCCATTAACCAAAATATAAACCAACAAATCATCAATTGGATACCTTACGACGGTGATAGTTTAGATCAGAAACTTGTGTCGAATAAATTGCTATGATCCGAGGAAATTAACAAACCTATACAACATAATAATTTAACAAATTAGAAGACAAAATGGATCAGTCGAGATTCTCTCTAAATATCAAAGGTAAAGAGTGTACATATTATATAAGAAGATAACAGAAAATTATCTTTGCTCAAGTTATACATATAATGATGAAAAAATCGACTTCTAAGTGAAAACTTAGAAAAGAGGGCACTTACAACTAAGATTTTATTTATATCTCTATTTTTATAATCCTTACTGTTAAAGTTCAAGTTAAGTGATTTTATTTATATCTCTATTGTTAGATTGTAAATTTGAATTCTAATATTAATCGAATAGATTAATTAAGAAAAAATGCTTTTTAAAAAGAGTAATTTATAGAAACAGCTATAGTTTGGCCCTTCTAACAAGTCGTAGCTATAGTTTTGCTTATTACAGCTCGCAGCTACTAATTCCTTGCCATATAGTGTATTTCGTTGTATTCAATTCGACTGTATTCAATTTGGCTCTACTCATTCTGTCACGATCCAAATCGTGGGCGTCGTGGTGGCACATACACTATCCCCTCGGTAGGCGAACTAATTCCAAAAACCAATTAAGATCATAATAGTTCAACAATGCGGAAGATAATTAAAAGTACATAAAATAACAATGTTCCTTTAACGTTTACATTGTTTAGTCAATTACACGTTTACTACCCAGAACCTGATCTGACTCGTGCAAGGACTCTTAAGATAAAAAGTGAGGAAAGAATTAACAACTACGCCCTGATTGAATAGGGGCGGCCTGACTAGATGAAGACCAATGATACCGAGAATGAATGGTTTGTCTTAACCTTCTCGTGCTCCAAGTTGCAATCTGAATAGACTGAATATCTACATCTACGCAAAAGATGCAGCAAGCATAGCATGAGTACACAACGTACCCCCATAGGCATTCTAGGACGACAACGACGGAAGCTACGTAACAGATATACACATCAAGTTGACTCTCCAAATAGGTCCTATTTAGACAGTCAAATAGTCACATAATTGTTCACAATAAATTTCATGAATCATATAACTCACCTAGTCACATAAGGGTCAATAAGTTGACTCTCACGTAGCACACATGGATTTTAGTATCAATACCCACCGATCAGACATTCTTCCTAAGTCATATACATATTAGCCCACACCCCCCCTACCACATCCAATAAATAAGTTGACACTTAGTACACAACATCATTTTAAGAATACCTTCCAAGGATATTATACCTAGGCTGACGTACCACATTAGCTCTTTTTATTAACTTTAGCCTTTAGACTTAGTTACGACTCTAGGCGTTTACAGACATGACACATATTAGTTCATTAACGTCTTCATCATATACCAAGTAGGAGTCTACCCTCACACCCTTTGATTAAGGAGGAAAGTCTGCATACTTATAGAATACAAGTTAACAACTACCACAACAACATCTAAACAAGATCTTTTCTAGACACTTTACTGAATAACACTATCAATCCCCGATAAACACACAAGCGCACATAGTTCCTTTGATCTAGATGATAGTTCTGACAAGTAGGCATTTTCAACCATAATAACAGTTTGACCTCGAATACTTAGACTCATACGTGATAAACCAAATGACCAAATTCACATAGAACAAGCCTAATCATGGCAACCAATCCAATAGGATCAATCTAATCATCCAAGTTCAGTTAATCATAAGAATCACTGAAGTTCGAAACAATCATTCCAAATCACATTACTAATCAACAACCAATCAATATATATGTCGCACCCGATTTTAATCCGAGCTTCGCGACGCGATGGCATCGATTCCCTCTAGATCGGTTAAAAATGTTTTGTTTTGAGGAGTCGCCACCTAATTATTCCAAAGTGAATTAGGGCACCTAAATGCTAACTAAAAGCTGCAAAATAACTCCAATTTTGTGGTCTGCAAAACTAATGAAATTCTAGGTAAGGGTTCTTTATTATCCTAAAGGAAAGGGGTTAGACATCCTTTAAGATCCGCTAACTTGCGGTTATCCAATCAAACTCAGGTTAATTATTATGCTAAAAAATGCATGTTTTTATAAATATAAAAATAATGTTGCAAGAAGTTAATAAAATGATGCATTTTGTACAAGTATGCATTTGTATGACATTAATATACATGTAAAGCTGGAAAAAAAATACACATTTGTATGAAAATTGATAAAAATGCATGCAAGGTGATTTTTATGGGCAACGGGCCTAAAAATAGATAAATTAGCGGTTTCCGATTTTAAAACTAACCGAGCCTAAAATAAATGAACTAGCGATGGGCTTCCCATTTTAGACTACACTATTAATTAATTATAAGTATACCTATTCTAAACATTTCAATAATTTCAAGAGTACAATAATATTACAATACAGAATGGAATAAAGCTGAATTAAGGAAAGTAAAAACAACAACAAAATAAATAATCTCCGAGGGGTATTTGCATTTTTTGACTTTATCCTTGCAAGCTGTCAAGAACAAACGGTTAGAAAATAATTGAATATAAATAAACTTCGGATCCGTATCCAAAACAGTAAATGTTTTGATTACGGAAAGCTCAGACTTAAATTTTGAAAAGATCATTTCAATCACGTCATGGCTGCGAACATATGACTCGTTGGTCATTTTAGTTGCCTTGCCTACCGAACATGTTGGTCTCTCGGATGAAAAATGTTTAAGTTTCATCCTTGCCCAGAAGTTTTATTTTCCGTCTTTACAACTGTGGAGGCCTAAAAAATCAACGGATATTTTCTCATCGGCCAGTGTAGTATCATGTTCAAATCGGTGAATTTCGAAATATTGAAATTGTCGAAAACAGTCTTAAAGCAGCAGATTTTAGCCAAGAAACCAGCAACAACTGTGCTAAAAAATACAACAGTGATAAACATCAAATGTGCCCAAAATGCAGTAAAAACAGTTTTTAAAATACAGTCAAACAACCCCCTAAAATGCAGTAAAACAACCCTTAAGATGTAGCAGCGGTGGCCCTTAAAATGCAGTAAAAACCAGCCCTTAAAATGCAGTAAAAACCAGCACTTAAAATGCAGTAAAACAGCCCTTAAAATGCAGTAGAACAACCCTTAAAATGCAGCAGCAAATCATTTCATCAAATGACCAACTTAGAGCAACCAATTGCCTCAAGTGTAACTTATTCCAAACTTAAAATGCAGAAAGTATTTGCACTAAAGCACAACAGACCATTCAACATAATATGGGAGCTTAACAAGGGCAATATGAGCGACAAAGTGGCAAGATAAATAGTAGGGCAGCGGCAGCCTCAGAGTGTAACAACATTCATCAGCAACAGAGTAAGGAACAATAGCAACAATTGCGGCAAGGTAGCAGAAGGTAACAATAAGCAAATAGCAACAAAGCATCATCTCAAAATTTGAAAGAAAATCTCAAGACTGATCCTAAACATGTTAATCCACTTGAAACATAACTAAACTGGTTCAAAACATAATAACAGGTTGTAATCAAGCGCATAAACATATAAAGAAACACAAAGACATTGATAGGAGTTTACTGACTTTCGGATTTCGGACTCGGATTCTGCTCGACCCGGAAACAGACCCGGTCTGGAATCTGACCCGACCCGAACAATTTTTTTTTTAACAAAGTATTCTCCAAAATGGCTACAACATCAACGCCAAACACGAAGAAGTAATAACAACAAGAACAAACATCAAAGAAGGGAAGATTGGAAGAAAATCACCAAAATGCAGCTACTGTTCACCGACGAAAATCTGGAGCTACAGATCTCCGAATCCATCTTTGTCATTTCCCAATCAAAGACTGAGATGAGAGGAACACACTGTCCAAATATCAGCTCAATTGGACAAGGAACGAAGCAATAATCGACCAAAGAAGTTGGCTGCTCCCCATGAATTTTCTGCAGAAAATTTCGGCACTCTTTTTTTTATTTATCTTTTTTCAACTTTTCAAACTTGATTTTTTCACTTTTCTTTCCGGATTTTCGGACCCTCTTTAAAAAATGAAGAACAAAGGATGTAATGCAAATCAAGAACAAAAAAAATCCCACCCCTTTACAATGAAGAACAATGGGGTTTTTATAGATGAAAAATAGAGTTTGGATTTCCAAAAAAAATTAGAGGCGAAAGTGACGGTTTTCTCTGATTTTTGAAAAGGAAGAGACGATGATAAAAGGTATGGATTTAGGCCTTTACCCATCGAATTTGAACATGCAACGAGCTTTGAACCGGAAGAAGCTCTTCGAATTCCCCTTTCGCTGACAACATGTTATGGCTGCTTTAATGTCTAAAAAAAGGAAAAGATGATAGGTGAGGTGATGGTAGGTTATGGTTTCTGCCATGGCTAGGCTAGGGGTGAGGGAGAGGCGATTATTCGACGGTCCGAGGGTGATTTCGGGTGAGAGGCCGCTGGTTTTGGAGAGGTCTGGTTTTGGTATTTAGGTATTAGGTTTGGGGCGATTTGGGTTTTGGGTTGAGGTATTGGGCTTGGGTCGATTGGGCCAACGGGTTAGTGGGATTGGGCTGGTCCGGTTTGGCTGATTTTTGTGGGTTGGGGTAGAATGTTTTAGGTTTATTGTTTGGGGAAATAAATGGGGAGTTGGTTAAAATAAAAAAGGATTTTATTATTAAAAGATGCTTCGCAAAAGATGTAAATTATGAAGATAAAAAATAACGATGTGCTAATAAATAAATAAAAAATAACATCTGCGAAATGCTTAATGTTTAAGATAAAAATGAGATACCGTTTTGCGAAAATAACATATCCTAGAATATTAGGGTAAAACTATGCTTGTGATATTAAAATGCAAATAACAGTAAAAAATACAAATAATATATCTATATATATATGCCTATATTTTAAAATTGTTTTGAGGTGTCAAAAATATTTAAAATCGGAAATAAAAAAATAAAAAGACGGGACAAAATTGGGTGTCAACAATATAAATGTATGTATGATATAAATATCAATTCAAATACCATGTACCTTTCACAATCAGTATTTTTCTTACCAAGAGACATAGATCATAGAGTCTACCATTATTCATTCGAGTACCAGAGCATCAAACACAAGCCAACATGGATGAATGTGGTGCAATACAAATGATATGTATGTATGTAATAGCCATGTGTACCCAGTATATACACGTTCTCCAGGATGACATGTGCCCATGAGGGACTCATGAGGTTTATATACCCATTCGGAATTTCTCATCGGATCCCAGCTCTGTGACTATAGTATCATCATCAATCATATCCATCCGAAATTTCCAATCGGATCCCAACTCTGTGGCTGTAGTATCATCATCAATCATACCTATCCGAAATTTCTCATCGGATCCCAGCTTTGTGGTTGTAGTGTTATCATCAACCATCACTCTCTTACCATGTGTCATATCTAGTAACCGACTTTCAAGCCCCTTTCATCCGTATCTCAACAGTTCAAATGCCAATAATAATGTATATGCATATGTGGATACCATGAAAAATCATAATCAATACAATCAGTATTATCAGATCCTTTCCATGCATTTATACGAGATGTAGAGTGATGAATGCATGACAAGTCAAATCACAATAAGCTTTCAAGTATAAGGAATAAATCACACATGCTTCCAGAAGCTCAATAACCCATAATTTCATGCACATCAATTTATCATATCGAAAACAATGTAATGACTAAACACACAATATCAATAATGGCGACAAGCCCACATAATGGCGACGAGCCCAAACAACAGCAGTTGGAATCAACTTATGGCTGATTTCCCAAAACACCCATTATCACAGTTCATCACCAATACCCACTCAAGAGTTCATCATAACTGCTGAGGTGGGAGCCTCAAACATGCTCAATATCCCTCAACATTTATAACTAATACATACTCCGATCGAAGTCTATATAAAAAAATTGTAGCCTACCTTAGAGCCGAGTAGGAGTCACAAACCGTCAACCCTCAACGCAGGCTTTGCCTTTTCGAAGCGCCTCGGAATACTTATAGTCTAACATATATAGATTCTACATTAATAATTAAGCTAATACACATACAAGAACTTAGTCATTAAACAATCCAAGATACACCCAAAATCGATCCCGAGCCCACAATATCAAAATCCAAACTTTATTACCTAAAAAACATAATCACATTAAATAATTGTATCCTTAAGTTAATTTGAAAACTAAACCCAATTGGACCCTCAATTGCAAAATTTAATAGAAGCCCCAATTCTCAAACCCTATGTTTTTCTCCCAATTTCAAAAGGGTTTCTATTAGCAAATTAATCATCACAACATCATCATCTAACATTAATCAACACTAATTCACAATAGCATACTCATCTACCTAATAATCAACCTTCAAATCAAGATTCTAGTCTTATTCTAGCATGAAAGGTTAAGACATTCTCCTCCCAAATAAAATCTATTCTAGGATTAGAAGAATTAAAAGATGAATCATAATTGAAATGGGTGAGATTATAAATGATCCAATTGAAAAGGGTGAGATTATTACTGCTAATCATAAAAGGTGGTAAAATATTTCATCTATTCCGAATGAGCAACAGCTTATATCAGCAGTAATAATCTCACTCTGTCCGTCCTCTTTGGTAAACCGCACAAGAATTGAAATATGGAGGGGGACGGGGTTTTCATATTGTTTTCTTGTGGATAGTTTTGCTTCTAAACAATGTAGTGAGTCTTCCACACACACCTAGTGCACCATCTTTCCCTTTATAGGGAGATTGAGCAGGGGTTTGAATGACGATAGTTTATCGCTTGATGTGTAGGTGGGATGTTAACTTTGCATAATTTATATTTTTTTCCCTTTCCCTTGGGGAGTGTAGTGGCGAAGGAAGAAGTTGCATACAGCTTAGGTAGGATGATTTTATTTTCTCTATGCAGTTTTCTTGATATCCTTTCCCTCAGAGATTCGTGGAGGCGTTTGGATTTTAATGGAATTAGAAAATTTTATTTTTTCAAGAAACTTTTTGTATGTAAGTTGCTTGAGTGACCTTTTCAGCCAAGAAATCTTCTTTCACTCAGATAACCCTCCCACCAAACTTAAAGTGAACTGCAATCATCCAAGCACGTTCTTTTGCACAAACTTTTTCCCCATAATTCTTTCAGAAAATTGTCCAGTCTGGACTGGTTTCTATTACGTGTCTTCTTCATCGTGATTGGAGATTATCAAATGTCTCTGTATTATTTAGCTGCTATAGAAAATGATGTCTGGATTTTCAGCTTAAATTGCTTCTTTGACATGCACTCTACAGGTGTTGGTAAGAGTTGCCTTCTTTTGCGTTTTTCTGATGGTTCCTTTACAACAAACTTTATCACCACCATTGGGTTAATTCTCTCCTTCTGGGTGTTATAAACTTGGTTTGAGGTCTAAAATAAATGCTTCTCAAATTTGAATACCTTTTATTTTTCTTTTCAGGCCAGGATTGATTTTAAAATACGGACCATTGAGCTCGAGGGGAACGGTTCCCAACAATCACCACTGGTAAGCTTTTACGTCTTTTAACCTGAAAAAAAGTTTTCATTTAAGGTCATTGTAACAGGAAATTTGTACAAAAAAATCTCACTATAGCAGGAAGAAACCTTTCATTTGTTTTCTTAATTGACGTTTCATGTTGTCTTAATAAAAACTTACTGTTTGTCATGTCATTGTCTCCTTTTGATTCGTCCCTACAAATCAACGTGACCCTTCATCCCCTTGCCTCACCAAGTACAAAGTTGATTATAATGTATCTCATGTATCAAGTTAGATAAGCTTGGGAATGCTTAATAGAAAAAGAAGAAAAGGGATCAAGCTTGGAAATGTGTATACATTTTCCTCTTCTTCATAATACTTAAGCTTGCTTCTTTTGTCTTAGAAAAACATTTCATTTTAGATCCATGCATTATGATTTTACCTGTGTACTTATTGGCTCCTTTTTTGTTTACAAATTTCTCTACCTTACTATCATGGAGCCATGGGTATATTGTTGGTTTATGACGTTACTGATGAATCTTCCTTTAACAGTAAGGTTCTTTCTCCTGATACTCATGTCATCTAAAGATGGATTTCTGTTTGTGCTCACCTTTCTTTTGACGCTGATGAGATTTATGGATGAGTCCAGATAACTGTCATCACTTTATTGTGCAGGAGAATGACTTATTTTTCTTATGTTTTCCTTTTCCCCGTATGGATGGACAGTAATTATCTTGTTCTTGTTTGCAGACATCACGAACTGGATTCGTAACATTGAGCAGCGTGCTTCAGACAATGTCAACAAAATACTTGTAGGGGACAAGGCTGATATGGATGAAAGCAAGAGGGTAGCATCTAGAGCTCATAATACCTCAACACCATATCCAGAACTTGTCACAACAAGAACAACCCCCATAATAGCATATACCAATTCCAACAATCGAACTCGCGACTTCGTCCCGTGAGTCTTCACTAAAACAACACATCTAGAGCTCACACGAGTTTGTACATATAGAGAGGAGAAGAGAACTTAACTTAGATGTCAAGAACCGGCCCTTCCACCCACCTTTCTTCTATGAAGTAACCAACGATTTGCTAAAACCGTGTTGAATTACGAAATTGACGTGGCATATCCTCTACGTTCTTCATATTTTCCTTATGCATATGAATTTACTTTCGATAGATCGTATATACACACACATATATGAGTAATGCTGCTACATGTCCAAAATGTTGCTGCCTTTGATTTACAAGACTAAATGCTTAGCTAAAAGATGAAATCTTCAAGGTTCTAGTCTTAATAGACCGTGGGGTATCCATAATGTGTCGTCAAAAGGATCCCAGATATGATGTAGTCATTATGCTACCTTGTGGCTAGTAGACACATGGAAATAATTTAATTTAGCACTTATCCACTAGTTTATTTAATTCTCCCATTAAAATTTAATTTAACCAATTACTTCTATAATTAATTTCTTGATCTCAATTTGCTTAATAATTAATCATTTTTAACACACTTCAAATACTATTTATCATGATCATGTGATATAACACTAGTCCATAGCCTCATTTGCTACACACAAATATTATTTTCAATCACCATCGTCTCACTTGTTGAGTCTTAAATGGTTTAGGGACTTCATCCTTTTATACACTGAGCGCTTAATCTGCATACATGAGTATGACCAAATTTCGTACGGTCCGTCTAACTTGTTCAACAGTCTGAACTTCGACGAAACTCATTTTCTCCGATTCGTTTAACCTCAAATACCCACATAACCTCTTAATTAACATTGTTATAAAGCATCATTTTCCGTATAAGGGATATTAACCCCATCGGGTTTATGTTACGTTATTCACGATGCATACTAGAGCGAAAATACGGGGTGTAGCAACCTAGTTATCCAAGTTTATATCAATTAACTTATGATGCACTTTAACATGTAAAAGTATGGGATGTAACATCACCCCCCTTAAGAACATTCATCCTCGAATGTTAGACTTGCACGCGTATTGTACCATTCTCACGACTCATCAAATAACTAACTAAGCAACTATTCTGAGAATATGTATTATGACATGCTATTCCTTTAAATGCTGAGGGGTAGCACTTGGAACTCGTCGAACTTACGACTATTATTACATTCGTTACGTAGACTGAATGACTCTGTCTTTAGGGTACCACTACACCTAGGTATTTCATTTTACCTCATGACTCATACTTATGATTTATATTCTCTCAAGTCACCTCGTTATGATCTATCTTGGGTGAAAAATTCCAATCTCATTTCATACTTTCAATTTTTTATCTATCTATTATTGATTCATCTTAAATGACAATCTATAATCCATTAATGGTAACTTGAAACCATTTACGTAATTCATTTTCACTAGGGCTCATGTCTCGTCGGCGAACATCTGAAGCTATTTGCAGGATTCACCTTAGGGACGATACTATACCTCAAAAACAGTATTTCATAATATATCAACATGATTCATCTTATGGGAGGTATTCTAATCTCATGTAATACTTGAAATTCTTTCTCGTTGAACCGTTACTTTAATCGTAGACTATATTCTTAAGCGTTGTTCTCTTATCGCAATATCATTTTACTCACTTGTTCCACTATCAGGGCAACATTCCACATCCTCTAAGCACTTCTAATAGTAAACTCCTTTTTTTTCATTCAGCCTATACCGACCTCTCTATAGCTTACTAAAACCGTCAACTCACTGGTTTGATCGTCTTAATCCCAAGGTCTTACCTATCCTCGTCACTTCCATACTTACTTTCTCTTACCTTTACTTATATCCACCTGAAACCTTATCGCACTACCATACCTTGGCTTACGACCTACACCTATTATGTTCATACTATTCGTAACTTTCCACTTATCTTGCTAGCATCATAGACTTTCTTATATTGTTCCAGAACCTAAAGTGAGACATCACACCGTTTCTAACTTCCTCTTACTCTCATAGCTAGATCTCCTGGTACCTGTAAACCATAACCTGGAAGACATGATCTAATGGTACCACAATTGTTTTTGGATATAGAATAATGGCACTTCTAGTCCCACATGAAGTCTGAACTATTCATAATATTCTGTACTTAGGTATCTCTTACATTTTTTAATTTCTATCTCATTTACATCTGAACCTCGTACCTTATCTTATGATACTGTCATAACTTATCTCCTTTAATAGTCTTATCCTTTTTGCTGGGAGTAGCTTTTCTGATCATTGACATCTCTGTATAACATCAAACATGAGTTAAACTCGACTCCTTATGACTTAGCTCTATAGCACGACCTGGGATCAGAAAGAAGGGTAACCAATCATAAATGCCTTGAAGCCTCCCATTTTATAAATGTGGTGCATAACACATCCATAAGCAAGACTCTACTAGACATGACTTGTAGACTTCATAAGACACTACCTGCTCTAATACTAATTTGTCACACCTCACCCTAGGTGAGACGTGGCTGGCATCCCGTACCTTGATAGGCTCGAGCAAACCAAGCTATAACTCGTATAATATGTAAGCGTAGCATCATGTCTTTGGCCGATAAGGACATATGCCACAATGTCTATAAATTAGACTAGCTCAACAAAATGGGATCATCCCAACATATAAAGATACATATTTGGAAGGCCGACAAGGCCAACCTACGTCTCTGTGAGAATATGTAACACCCGTACTTTAGCTTTAGGATACATCGGGGTAAACACATATGAGTTTAACTAGGTTGAGGTTATTCATAACGTTGTAAAAGATTCATATCAATGTTGAAGAGGTTACATAGGGATTAGAGGTTAAACGAATTAGAGAAATAAGTTTAGTCAAATTTCGGAATATGGAGCAGGTTATAAAGACCATATAAAATTTTGGTCATACAATCAAGAGCTCAGTGTATAAATGGACGAAGTCCTAAAATAATTTAGGATTTAACAAGTGTAACGGCGGGGATTAATAATAATAGTTTGTACGTCCCAAAAGAGGTTATGGACTAAGGATGTCAACAGATCGGATCTGGACCGAATCCTACTAGATCCAGATCCAGATCCGTTTTTCATACCTGGATCCAGATCCATCGGGTCAATAAAAATCAAATCCAAATCCGGAGCCACCGGATCCACGGATCGGGTCTGGATCCACATGTAAATTTTTTTGCCTTGAATAATATTTCCACCTATTGAAAGTATTTTGATAAAATGAAACCCAATCTGATTGAAAAAATGATTGAGTTCATTCAATCAACCTACACAAACATGACACCATTCTTCCAAAATACTGAACGAAGTTTTAGCATCACAAGAAAATAAAGACGATGAAGCAAAGTAAGTAAATACCATCATGAAAAACGCTGCAATTACAAAGGTCTTGAAATTAAATTCTACAACAATGTTCTTTAAAATGCCAGCAACATCTTCTATAACCTTCTGCCAAACTTGATAAACTAGTCTTCGAAGTCACTAGTTTCAACGTCATCAACATTCTAAAATAACAAAGAAACAATCATATTAAAAAGAGATAACTAAAAAAAACTCATATCAATAAATATTCATCTCAATAAATATTTATGATTAAACATATCATTTACCATATCAATACAGTCAACTACTCCCCCTTCTTCTTCATAATCTTCAGTAACTGTCGAACAAATATGTGTGCCCTCCAAAGTACCTTTATTTGAAAGAAATTGAAAAATAAATAGAAGGTTCATGTTATAATTTGTTTTTTGATATTAACGTATATGAGAATAATCAATACATAAATAATAGATATCTTTAATGTCTCCGATCATCCAATTTTGCAAGCACATTAATGACTCCACCATTTTAGAGTGGAGCCTAGAACGATGAGAACTAATCACTCTTCCATCCATGCTAAAGGCACTTTCCGAAGGCACGAAAGAGACAGGAATTGCAAGGATGTCCTTAGAAATTTTCTGTAAAGTAGGATATATTTGATCCCTTTTCCACCAATTAAGTACATCAAAATCATCATTCTCGAGTATAGGATCATCCTCCAAGTAATGCTCCACCTCACCCCTCACATTCATCTTTATTTTCTTTGTTCTTTTAGCTTGAGCATATTCATCCTCATCATTATCACAAGACTATGAAATTCCTCGTTTTCCAACATTTCTTGAAAAAGGTTCTTGGCTTTTATTTCCCTCACTTCTCATTTGATATTCAACCACAAGTTTATCAAGATTTTTCCTAACTTTTTCCACTTCATTATCAACATCATCTTTATACAATCTCTGAAAATAGTACTCCACACAATCCATTTTATTTCTTGGATCTAAAATTGAAGCAACCACAAACATCTCATTAATATTATGCAAATATTTGTCAAACTTGTCCATCACATTTTTAGCCATCATTCTAATGGTCTCAACATCACTCTCCACCCAACGCCTCAAAACAAGTCTTATCTCACACATTTTTCGAAAAAACAAATTAGAAGTAGGATAATTTCTACCAGAAAGCACTCTAGTGGCCTTGTAGAAAATTTGCAACTTCTCACAAACAAGTTTTGCCATCATCCAATCAATCTCACTAGGAATAACTAACTTGAGCTTCTTATTCATACGTTTTAACTTAGCAAATACATTTTGAAAAGGCAAAGTGGTATTAAGCATCAAGTAAGTAGAATTCCACCTAGTTTTGACATCAAGAATCACTCTTTTAGGTTTAGAAATATTCAAAAGTCGACAAGCCTCCTCAAAATTTTCAACCCTTTTAGGAGTAGACATCCAAAATAAAATGCAATATCGAACTTTTTCAATTGCGGGATCAATTACTTCTAAACCATCTTTCACAATCAAGTTTAGAATATGAGCACTACACCTCATATGCAAAAACTCTCCACCTAATATTAGATACATACTTTCCAATTTCTCCAACAAAACATTCATCATTGCATCATTAGTGGTACAATTATCAACTACAACCGATGAGATTTTGTTTTCCAAAGAATATTAAGACAAACAATCCATCAAAATTATTGCAATAACCCCCTTTGTATGTGGACATGGCACAAAACAAAACCTAAATAAACACATAAATTAAACACATACAATAAACCTAAAAAATCATCATTTATAAATAAGAATAAGCTCATTACCTCAAGGTTCGATTGCGTAAAACCCATTGTTGATCAATGAAGTGAGATGTCATGTAGCTCCGTTTTTGGTTGGAAGCCGTCCACATGTCGGTAGTTATTGCAATTCCATTATGCTCCAACAAAGCCCGAAGAGAACCTTTATCTTCATTGTACTTTTCCAAAATGTAAGTCTTCAAAGTGTTCCTCGAAATCATCTTGAAAGAAGTATTTTGACTCCTCACGAACCTTTTAAAACCTATATGATCTACAATGGATAAAGGATACTCATGAATCACCACCATACCAACCAATTCTCTCATTGAAAAGTCTTGATCAAATTCATTTTCTTTTTCCTTTTCTTTAAGTTCTAAAGTAGTAGACCCATCGACTTCCGTTTTAACCTTCAATTGTGTTTGACCACTAACTCCAATCCGCAAATGCTTTGCCGGACACGTCTTCTTAGAATGTTTAAGAAGATGTGAGGTTCCATTTGTACCATTATATGAGAGTAAATATGTACAATATTTACACTTTGCTCTTGTAACACCTTTCACTACGACCTTATCAAAAGATTCCCATGCCTCGAAAGTGAGTTTCTTGCTTGTTAGTTTACTTGATTGATTTTTTTCTTTTACTCCAAGCTCAATAAAACCTTCAGAATCCCCTTCTAAATCATCCACTCCACAAAGCAGAGGCACTGGAGGTGGGCTAGAAGAAGCAACATGACTTTTATTAGTAGCATTTGCATTATTGTTAGATTGGTCACCATCCATTTCCTTCAAGAAAATATTTGAATACATTACTTAACCACATAACAGAGAAGGATCATGCACGTTTTAATCCAATTAAACAGTGAATTTAAATTAACTGGACATTGGAAGAAAGTAAGAGAGAAGGGAGAGGGTATTACCTAGCTGGGTGGCTTATAGTACATAAATAAGACAACAATTTTGACAAAAAGAAATGAAAATTTTCCAGTAACTCTTCGAGCACCAATTCAAATCAATTCCGCAAAAAATTCAAGTCACTTCAAATTATAGTCCTGATTGCAAATGAAATAAACAAAAACATACAACTAAATAGGAAAGAAAATTAGATTTGAAGCAACATGCGAATAATGCAATTGAATTTACTCATAAATTTCAGATCAAAATAACATAAGTAGATTCTTCAGCCACTAGAAAAACATATAATAAAATAGACGAATTGTAAATAAAAAATTAAAAATCGAACTCACCGTTTAATATATGACAGAAAGTATTGAATATGATTTGTCTTATTACCTCGGAAGGGGTGGATAAGAGTTCGAAATGGATTGAATAATGTTGGTTTCCAGCAGTCGTGATGTCGTATGAGAAAGAGCCACACGACGGCTAGGGTTTGCGTCTTAGAGCATGTTAAACGAAATAAGGGTCTTTGCCTCATTTCGTTGGCTTATACACACAGATGGGCTGGGATTCGGCCCTTTATGGACTTAGGCCTGGCCGAGAAAACAAAAGGAAGACCTAAATTCATTCTAAGTTATGAATATATTTAATAAAAAATGGATCCACGAGTCGGATCTGGACCGGATACGGATCTCAAATTCAAGATCCAGATCTAGATCCGATCAGACAGAAATGGATCCGGGTCCGTCGTCCAAATTTTGAAGATCCATATCCTTTAAAAAGGATCTGGATTCACAAGATCCGGACCGGGTCCAGGATCCACTGCCATCTCTATTATGAACTAGTGCTATATCACATAATTATGATAATGAGTATATAAAGTATTTGAAAAGTGATTAGTGTTTTAGTGTATTGAGAACAAGAATTAATCCTGTTGGAATAAGGTGCGAGAATAAAGAATTGTGCATTAATGGATAAAAATAAAGGTGGTAGCAACTTTCCACGTGTAAGCATGGAAGGGAAATTAAGAGAAATGGTGGAATTAGTGGCATAAGTGGAATAATTTCATGTTGACAACAAATAAAGGACATTTCCACGTGGGTCATTGTCCAAATGGGAAACAAAGTGATCATTTTAAGTAGTATAGAGATCTGTTGGCTTTTCATTTAATACAACACAAGACTTTGTAACAAATGATTGTTTATTGGTGTGTAACTCACGACCATAAAGGGAAAGAGGATATTAAAGATTTCCCTTTAGGTAAATAGTGAACTCAAGAAGGAGATTAGTCTTCCATGGGAAATTTTGGACGTGAAGTACAAGAGGGTGTAGTTCTTGAAAGCCGAGATTAAGGCATATAAGAGGTTGGTTTTGAAAATTGGTAGAAGGTCAGCATTAAAGGTATATTAAGGCTAAGTCTTCCTTCTTTTGGCATGACCCGTGTGTAAGCAAAATGTAAACGAATGTCCATCCAAAGTAACTCAACTCTTGAAAGATAAAAATGTTCATGTCCTTCATTTTATTGAAGAAGTTTATTGATTCATGTAAATCTTTGCTTATTGACTCATAGTGAAAGACCTGTTTATATGTTAGTTCCATAATGTTAATCGGAGGTGCAACGACCTTACGTCACTCCGATAGACTCATAATGTTTTATTTTCATTCTTGCATTATATACATGTATAAACCTTGATGTCAAAAGCATTATATACGCTACTATATGGTATGATTGTATATATGTATATGGGGTATGGAAAAAAGGGAAGGCGTTAGATATGCACCACCACCTGATCAACTGGTATATGGTGATGATTATGCCCACATAGGCCGATATGATATGATGGAATGTCCACAGAGGCTTGATGACGTTATATACACATATATATGTATGACCCGGTATTATATACACATGTGCATAATACTTATGCATATTATGGCCCTCAGATGAAGTCGATACAGGTTGATTCTTTCTTGTCTCATATTACTTTCATGTCTCTATTATGTTATTCTTCATGCCTGACATACTCGGTACATCATTCGTATTGACGTCTCTTTTGTCGGGGGACACTACGTTACATGCCCACAGGCTCAGGTAGATATGGTGACGGTCCTCACTAGTAGGTTGCTGGTTTAGTTGATATTGGAGCACTGCACTTGTTCCGGAGTTACAGTCTAATCCTGGTACGGTGTTTTGGATATGCATATGGGTATGACGGGGCCCTATTCCGACCTTATGATGTCACGTACTCTTTAGAGGCTTGTAGACAGTTGTCCTATGTATAGTAGTCGTGTATGGACTTGTCGGCCTTAGTATGTATATGTACATAGGTTGTGTTCTTCTATTTACAGGATTTTACGTAGCTCCTTTCCATTTTATTATTTCTATGTGTCAGCAGGTTACCTTGTGGTGGCTTTTGTGGCCCATGCTTAGTTATGGTTAGGTGGTAAATATATGATTAGTGGTTCTCGGCAAGTAAAGTCCGGGTACCTTCATGGCCCTCCGGTTCCGGTTGTGACAAACTTGGTATCAGAGCCAGGTTTGTCCTAGGGAGTCTGCAAGCCGTGCCTAGTAGAGTCTTGTTTATGGATATGTAATGCACCGCACTTATAAACAGGAGGTTACGAGGCATTTAGGATGGTTACCTCTCATGCTTATTCTAGATCGTGCATTAGAGCTGAGTTATAAGCATTCCACTCCCAATCCGTCTCGTGTTTATAATTCCAGCAATGCCTACAACAAGGAAAAAGTTCCAGAGTATGAGGGCATTGAATGCGGCTGCGAATGAGGGTACCATCCGCGTGCCCCCCTAAGTGAGGGCCAAAGTAAGGCCCACAGTGTGACTACTCCCTATGGTTCCCCGACTCCACCACCTCCATAGGAGCTTGGGGGGGGGGCTGCAATACCCCAGTTCCTCCACCTGATACTCCAGATGAGGATATTGATATGCAAAGTGATGTACAGTTATTAACTCAATTGGTGGCCGCTCAGGCCCAACGTCAGACTACCGGTCCTTCTGATAGAGCAGTTAGTGCGAGAGCTCGGGATTTTATCAACATGGACCCTCAGATATTCACGAGCTCAGACCTGAATGTGGACCCGCGTAATTTTCTGGATCAAATGTAGCGTACCTTGCGGGTAATGGATGCCACAATTACTAAGTCAATAAATTTTGCTTCTTATAGATTGTGGGATGTCGCGGTGACTTGGTATGAGACATGAGAGCATTCTAGGGGACTTCATACCCCACCAGTAGGATAAATAGAGTTTTCAGAGGCGTTCTTATAATATTTTCTGCCTATCAAGCTCTGACGGTCCAGGCAGGATAGATTTCTACGTCTTGAGAAGGGCAATATGAGTGTTCAAAAATATAGCTTGCTGTTTAATTCGTTAGCCAGATATGCTCATATGATTATAGCTGAGATGAGTGACTGAGTACATAGGTTTGTTACTAGCTTGGGGCCGCACTTGGTTAATGAGTGTACTATGGCTTCTCTAAATCTGAATATGGTTATTGCTCGCATTCAGGCTTATGCACAAAATCTGGAGGATCGTAAGAGACAACAACGGGTAGATAAAGAGCGTGATAGGGGCCAGCATAAGAGGGTCCGATCTGTAGGTGACATAAGAGAGTTTAGAGGTGGGCCTAGGCCATGGTTTTATAAGCGCCCATCCTACCCGGCAACTAATGAATCATTACCATTTTTGAGGTCGAGGGATGATCGATTTGCTCAATCTGGACCAGGTCAGAGTTCACGAGCATCATGTTCTTATTATAGAAGGGATTCTAGTCAGATAAGGCCGCCTTTGATTCGATGTGAGCAGTGTGGTAAGGCCCATCTTGGGCCAGGACAACGAGGATCATATGTGTGCTATTCTTCTGGAACCCCGGTCATATTATGTGAGATTGTTCGACAAAAGGCGGGGGTGTTAAGGCCCAGCCGATCGGATCTGTAGCAACTTCATCATCTTCGGCACTTCCATCAAGGCAATGTCATTAGGAATTAGCCAGTCGAGGTAGAGGTAGGGGTGGAACAACTAGCTTCGGTGGTAGCCAGAATCGCATTTACGCATTGATGGGTCGACAAGATCATGAGTCTTCACCTGATGTTAATACATGCATATTATAAGTCTGTTCATATAATGTATATGCATTGTTAGATCTAGGCTCCAATCTCTCATATGTCACCCCTTTCATTGGCTGTAAGTTTGGTAGGGAGCCTGAGTTGATAAGAGAGCCATTTGTGGTATCTACACTAGTTGGAGAGTCAGTAGTAGCTAGACGGGTCTATTGGAATTGTGTAGTGTTAATTTGTAACCATCAGACCCTAGCGGATCTGGTAGAATTAGAAATGGTTGATTTTGATATTATTATGGGCATGGACTGGCTGGCATCGTGCTATGCTAATGTGGATTGCCGAACAAAGATTGTTAGATTTCAGTTTACAAGCTAGCCAGTCCTTGAATGGAAGGGTAATACTGCGATGCCAAATAGTAGGTTTATTTCATACCTTAAGGCAAGAAAGATGATTGACAGAGGTTGTATATACCATCTTGTTCGGGCTAAGGATGCCAATGCTGAACCACCTACCCTTCAATCAATTCTGATGGTTAATGCGTTTCGTGATGTATTTCCAGATGAACTTCTAGGCCTTCCTCCTGAGAGGGAGATTAAGTTCGGTATAGATGTGTTGCCAGACACTCAATCGATATCTATCCCTCCTTATAGAATGGCTCCAGCTGAATTGAAAGAATTAAAGGAGCAATTAAAGGACCTGCTTGAGAAAAGCTTCATTAGGCCCAGCATATCCCCTTAGGGTGCGCCAATATTGTTTGTATGAAAGAAAGATGGCTCGTTGCGAATATGTATTGACTATCGACACCTGAATAAAGTCACTATTAAGAACAAGTACTCTCTTCTCAGAATTGATGACTTGTTCGATCAGTTACATGGTGCAAAATGTTTCTGAAAGATCGACCTAAGGTCAAGGTACCATCAACTAAGGGTGAAGGAGAAGGACATTTCGAAAATAGCTTTCAGAACAAGATATGGACACTTTGAGTTCTTAGTAATGTCATTCGGGCTCACAAATGCGCCAACAACATTTATGGATCTAATGAACAACGTGTTTCGCCCATTTCTGGATGTATTTGTGATCGTATTTATAGATGATATTTTGGTTTATTCTCACTCGGAGGCGGAGTATGCAGATCACTTGCGAGTAGTACTACAGACGCTCTGGGATCGTAAGTTGTATGCTAAGCTCTCCAAGTGTGAGTTTTGGTTGAACTCAGTGGCTTTTCTTGGTCATATAGTGTCAGATGAAGGTATAAAAGTTGACACTCAAAAGATAGAAGCGGTGAAGAATTGGCCAAGGCCCACGACTCCATCAGAGGTTCGTAGGTTTTTAGGCTTAGCCGGCTAATATATGAGGTTTGTAGCAGGATTTTCTACCATATCAGCACCATTGAAAAGATTGACACAACAGTCCATAAAGTTCCAGTGGTCTGATGCCTATGAGCAGAGTTTCTAGGAGTTAAAGGACAGACTAACATCGGCACTGGTTCTTACTCTCCAAGAGGGTCCAGAAGGCTATGCCATGTATTGTGATGCCTTGGGAATAGGTTTGGGATGCGTGTTGATGCAACATGGTAAGGTGATTGACTATGCTTCATGGCAATTAAGGACGCATGAGGAGAACTATACTATCCGACGCACAATTTGGAGTTAGCCGCGGTGGTCTATGCACTGAAAATTTAGCAGCACTACTTGTATGGTGTTCATATAGACATTTTTACGGATCAAAAGAGTCTGCAGTATATATTTAAACAGAAAGAGTTGAACTTGAGACAAAGAAGGTGGCTTGAATTATTGAAGGATTATGATGTGGACATCTTATACCATCCCGGTAAAGCTAATGTCGTAGCGGACACGCTAAGTCGCAAGTCTATGGTCAACTCAATGCCGATGCAAGCCAAGAGAAAATAATTGATAAAAGAGGTCCATCAATTAGCTAGGTTAGGAGTCCGAGTAATGAGTTCGGAAGATGGTGGCTTTGTGATTCAGAATATATCAGAGTCGTCCCTCGTATCGGAAGTTAAGGAACGTCAGTGGAAAGATCCTATGTTAGGAAAAATTAGAGAAGGTATTCAACAAAACAAGACCACAACCTTTGAGATTGACGAAAATGGGGTTCTAAAGCACCAGGGCCATTTGTGTGTTCTAAATGTAGCGGGGTTACGAGGCAAGATTATGACGGAGGTCCATTGCTCACGATATTCCATTCACCCTGGATCTACTATGTTGCATCATGATCTCAAAGGTATGTATTGGTGGAATGACATGAAGAGAAATATTGCGGAGTTTGTAGCTCGGTGTCCTAATTATCAGCAAGTAAAAGTATAGCATCAAAAGCCCGATGGCTTGACTCAGAACATTGAGATCCCGATGTGGAAATATGAGATGATTAATATGGATTTCATTACGGGTTTACCTCACTTTTATCATAAGTTTGATTCTATTTGGGTGATTGTTGATAGACTGACCAAATCAGCTCATATCCTCGCAGTCAAAACTACCTACACAACCAAGGGCTACGCGAAGTTGTACATTAAAGAGATTGTTCACCTTCATGGTGTGCCTATTCTATTATATCTGATCGAGGTGCGCAGTTCATAGCTAATTTTTGGAGATCATTTCAAAAAGGTTTGGGCACTCAAGTTAATCTTAGCATAACTTTCCACCCTCAAACAGACGGGCAGGCCGAGCGTACTATTCAAACGCTCGAAGACATATTATAAGCTTGTGTATTGGACTTCAAGGGAAGTTGGGATGATCATCTACCCCTTATTGAATTTGCATGCAATAAAAGTGATTATGCTAGTATTAAAATGGCTCTATATGAAGCTTTGTATGGATGAAAATGTAGATCTTATATCGGATGGTTCGAAGTAAGAGAATCAGAATTATTTAGGCTTGACATAGTGCACCAAGCCATAGAGAAGGTGAAGCTTATCCAAGAACGGTTGTTAACCGCTCAGACTCGTCAGAAGTCGTATTCAGATGTGCAGCAGCGGGACTTAGAGTTCCAAGTAGATAATTGGGTCTTCTTGAAGATTTCTTCTATGAAGGGTGTAATGATATTTGGGAAAAAGGGAAAGCTCAGCCCAAGGTACATTGGGCCATATCGCGTAATTCGATGAATAGGGCAAGTGGCTTACGAATTGGACCTGCCTTATGAGTTAGAGTTTTTTCATCCGATCTTCCATGTTTCTATGTTGAGAGAGTGTATTAGAGATCCTTCCAAAATTGTGCCAATTGATGATGTGAAAGTTACAGAGGACTTATCATATGAAGAGGTCCCTATTGCTATCCTAGATCGTCAAGTTCGCAAGTTGAGGACTAAAGAAGTAGCCTCCGTGAAGGTTCTATGGCGAAATAAGAATGTAGAAGAGAGAACGTAGGAGGCGGAATATGAGATGAAGTATAAGTATCCTCACTTATTTCAGAGTAAAGCCGATGTTCCGAGTGAAACATAACCTGACCAAGAGCTGACGTATGGATACATGAGGTAAGTTCCCACTTTAGATAGTTATGTTTGATGTTTGACGGCCACATGAAGCCCGATGATATGTATATGTTGCTGGATGGCCGTATGAGGCAAGTTTGGATATCTTCTACTCGCTGACAGGGTTCGGATAATCCCAATTATAGGGGAATTCATTAATTGGCCCCTTATGTATACTTCCCATTCAAGGACAAATGTTCCTAAGGGGGAGATGATGTAGCACCCCGTACTTTAGCTTTAGGATACATCGGGGTAAACACATATGAGTTTAACGAGGTTGAGGTCATTCATGAAGTTGTAAAAGATTCATATCAATGTTGAAGAGGTTACACAGGGATTAGAGGTTAAACGAACTAGAGAAATAAGTTTAGTCAAAGTTCACAATGTGGAGCAGGTTATACAGACCGTATAAAATTTGGTCATACGATCAAGAATTCAGTGTATAAATGGGCGAAGTCCCAAAATAATTTAGGATTTAACAAGTGTAACGACGAGGATTAATAATAATAGTTTGTATGTCCCAAAAGAGGTTATGGACTAGTGCTATATCACATAATTATGATAATGCGTATATAAAGTATTTGAAAAGTGATTAGTATTTTAGTGTATTGAGAACAAAAATTAATCATGTTGGAATAAGGTGAGAGAATAAAGAATTGTGCATTAATCGATAAAGATAAAGGTGGTAGCAACTTTCCACGTGTAAGCATGGAAGGGAAATTAAGAGAAATGGTGGAATTAGTGGCATAAGTGGATTAATTTCAAGTTGACAACAAATAAAGGACATTGTCACGTGGGTCCTTGTCCAAATGGAAAACAAAGTGATCATTTTAAGGTGTATAGATATCTGTTGGCTTTTCATTCAATACAACAAAAGACTTTGCAACAAATGATTTTTTATTGGTGTGTAACTTACTGCCATAAAGGGAAAAATGATATTAAAGATTCCCTTTTAGGTAAATAGTGAACTCAAGAATGAGATTAGTCTCCCATCTCTTCCATGGGAAATTTTGAATGTGAAGTGCAAGAGGGTGTAGGTCTTGAAATCCAAGAGTAAGGCATAGAAGAGGTTGATTTCGACAATTGGTAGAGGGTCATCATTAAATGTATGTTAAGGCTAACTCTTCATTCTTTTGGCATGACCCGTGTGTAAGCAAAACGTAAACGAATGTCCATCTAAAGTAACTCTACTCTTGAAAGATAGAATGTACATGTCCTTCATTCTATTGAAGAAGTTTATTGATTCATGTATATATTGTCTTATTGACTCATAATGAAAGGCCTGTCTACATGTTAGTTCCATAATGTTAATCGGAGGTGCAACGACCTTACGTCACTTCAATAGACTCAGAATGTTTTATTATCATTCATGCAGTACATACATGTATAAACCTTGACCTCAAAGGCGTTATATACGCTACTATATGGTATACATTATATATGTATATGGGGTATGGGAAAATGGAAGGCGTTATATATGCACCACCACCTGATCAGCTGGTATATGATAATGATTATGTCCACATAGGCCGATATGATATAATGGGATGTCCACAGAGGTTTGATGGCGTAATATACATATATATATGTATGACCCGGTATTATATACGCATGTGCACGATACTTATGCATATTATGGCCCTTAGAGGCAGTCGGTACATGTTGATTCTCTCTTGTCTCATGTTACTTTCATGTCTGACATACTCGATACATCATTCGTACTGATATCCCTTTTGTCAGGAGACACTACGTTTCATGCCCGCAGGATTAGGTAGATAGGGTGACGTTCGCACTAGTAAGTTGCTGGTTCAACTGATATTTGAGCACTCCACTTTTTATGGAGTTACCGTCTAATCTTGGTACGGTGTTTTGGATATGCATATGGGTATGGTGGGGCTCTATCCCGACCTTATGATGTCACATACTCTTTAGAGGCTTGTAGATAGTTATTATGTGTATTGTAGTCATGTATGGCCTTGTTGTCCTTAGTATGTATATGTACATAGGTTGGGTTATTCTATTTGCAGGATTTTACGTAGCTCATTTCCAGTTTATTATTTCTATGTGTCAGCAGGTTACCTTGTGGCGGCCCTCATGGCCCATGCTTGATTACGATTAGGTGGTAAATATATGATTAGTGGTGCTTGGCAAGTAAGGTCTGGGTGCCCATCATGGCCTTCCGGTTTGGGTCGTGATAGAAGCAAAACCCAAACAGATATATACAAGGATCGACAAAGCCACCATGCTGACAATACTATACATACAGTACACTTCTATAAGCCTCTAAAGAATGATACTGTATCATAGTTGAGACAGGGCCCCGACCTATCCATAGTCTGAATTTACACAAAAATCTAGACCAAGTAACTCCAAATGACCTAGAGCTTACCACACAAGCTGGTACTACTGTCTATCATGACTTGCAGGCATGAAACGCAGCGTCCCTAATTGAGGGACGTCTCTACGAAATAATGTATCGAGTATGCAAGGCAACTAAAATAACTGAAACTGAAATGGAATTGAATGTATGGTATGTTGGATATAAACTGAGGCGTCAATAGTGATATAGAGGTATACTTTACCTATCTCAGACTCCTAATAACTACACAAATCATAACGAACTATCTAGCCTCGTATAAGGCAATAAAGGGAAGTAAGTTGCCCTTAAGGCAAATTGATAGCCCTGAAGGCAATCAACGTAGTCCCGAAAGCAATTAGTATATCCCCGAAGACAATCTGTATAGCCTCGAAGGCAAGAGTAACATAGCCTCGTAGGCAATCTGTATGTCTGTATAGCCCCAAATGCAAAATGAACATAATACTGTAAAATATATATGTAATAAACTCTCTACTACTCGACTAGACAAGGAGTAATACTAGCTGAATAGAAACTCCCAACAAGGGACAACTCAATACTACAAGGTACTAAGACATGAGTAGCGTACTTAAGAGTAATCCACCTTTAAGAAAATTTCTTTCAAAAGTTTGTTTTTAAGACAGGTTCATGCCACAAATAAGAGAAAGGATATCCTTTACATACCTTTTATTGAATTACTTATCGACACAACGTATACATCGTATAGCTTTTCGATCTACAATAATCGAAGTGCATGAGTGAAAGCATGGGTGTCTTTGAACTTGTCCTGACTGATATGATGAACCATGTTCTTCTTCTTTCCTCCACTCCTCAAACTGTTGTTTTCTTCTCTGAACTAACCATGTCTTGACTCTATATGACTTTTGCACATGTCTGTAGTCTTCACACATAACATTGAGTGTTGAATGGGCAAACTTTATTTCCCCTTTTTATCTCTTTGTTCCTCAAACCTGGTATGCTGCAGTTTTGATCTATATGCGGAGAAGTTGACATATTCAAGATTCTTTTATTTTCATACAGATCAGTCTTGACATCTTCAATTAATTCCTTCAATTCTTTAGAATCTTTCTTGCCTGAGCTTTCCCTTTTGAAGGTGTGGCTATAATTCTCTAAATCTCTATTCTAGTTGTTTCATTCTTCAATGTGAGAGTATGTTCCTTTAGCGTTTTCAGTTTCACTTTTCAGGTTTTAGTGTCTTATTTGGATTCAAGTTTTTTTTATAGTAGATATGACATAAAGCGCGACCCAAGATCCGTGATATAAAAACTAAAATGAGAATAACGATAGAGTATTCTTCCATCAACTCATTCCTTTCGATGTTGAGATTCTCGAGCATGTTGAGGATGGTTTGAGTCATACTTTCCAGTTTTCTTCTTGAGTAAGTTTGAATTTCTTCCCTTACTTATGAGAAGTACTTCTTGCTAATATCCTCGTCTTCATCATCTTTTTCAACCCAGGAGGACCTTCTCAAGATAGGTACTGCTGTGTGATTTTCCTCATTTCCATCTTATTCAGCCATTGATACATAGATTTCCTAATCTTCTACGGATTCCTCATAGAATCTTGATCTTCTTTTTAAGTGTCCCAGACTTACTATACTTAAGTCCTCCACTCTTGAAGTTGATTTTATGACAATATGATGGACATGTTGTTGATTCTCCTTCTTGATCTTTTGGAGGTGCAATCATCTTTCAAAGTGCTAGCCTTTGTAGAAATCTAGCTCTAATATCAATTGTTAATTCGGCTGCTCCTTCTTTGAGCAGCTATGCAAGAGGTAAAGTGCAAAATAATTTAAATCAATACAAGTATATAGCATGGTAACACTCCTTGCTCAAGGGAGAAAAATCCACGACTTCCCACTATAGGAATTTGCTCAAATTTCCACTAAACACGAGCAATTTCTCAATGGTTATAACGACTTGTACACCTACGAATTGTTCCAAAAAAAATCTCAAACTCTCTCTTCTTCAATAGTTCCAAATTGTCGGCACTCTCTCTACACACTCTTAAATTACTCTACCCAGTCAGAGAATCCCTTACAACTCGATAAGACACCTATTATAAGTTTTAAGAATAGTAAATAAATGGAACCACGCTTAAGAACCTAACTATTGAAACAAGAATATAATGATAAATCTTTATAGGAACTGATCTTTATTGTTGTTGTAGTCGGCTCTATCGAGACTTCAATGTTGACTCTCAAATTACTCTAGATCTCTCTCTCTTTAGACGTGGTCAAGCTCCAAAGCTTTTTGACGTGTTGTATATATAGGAGTGGTTGTTGCCTTCAATAGTCTGAACCCATCCAAGTCTTGATTTGATAATTTGTCTTAAAATCAATCCTTATTTGATAAGCATTTCCTTCTTTCTTTGTTTACACGCATACAATTTCTTTGTCCTATTCCAATGCGAATTTTATGTGTTTAACTTATGGTAAACTTTCCATATCTTGAACTCCAACTCTTCATCGAATAGGAATAAGTCAAAACTTACAATTCTCTGACTTGACATTAAACAACTCTTCTTCGACAGTCTCTGCTTCTTCTTTCTAAGGACCAGTTCCTCTGAGTAATTTCTTTGTTGTTGCGACTGCTTCACTAATTCCTTTAGAGATCTATTGGGACTTCTAGTTCTTCTCCATATTCATTGTATTTTTCTTGTATTTGATTGTCATTTTGATAGAAAGTTTTCCAGTTATAAAATCTTCAGCTTAAGCGAGGCACTATTATTGAGACAACAGTATCTCAACACCACATCTCTGATTGCTATTCCCTGGTTATTTCTAACCTTGTTTGTCCTCCGGTCAGATATCTATTTGTGAGCGTTGCGCCAATTTTTTTGAAAGCATTAGATAGTTCCCCTTGATATCAATTGTGTAATTCGTGACATGTTCTTGCGGGTTCGTAATCCCACTATATTTTGGGATGTACGACATCTTGAACCTCTTTTGAATGCGTATCGGGGCCACACTTAACTTAAATGGTATATCACGACTCAATTCACGGGTCATGATAACATATACACTTATTCCATAGGTAGGAGAACCATTCTCCATTTCAAAAAGCATAATTTTAAAAATAAGCGGAAATAACAATTAAACAATTTATCCAAAGTCTCAAAATACCATAACTACTAGAAAGTCATCCAATATGTATCCCAAAATCTAATCTAAATTGTATAAGAGCTCTAATAAAATAAGTCTAAAATACATGCCCCATAGGGCGAAGTAAGTTGTTTGTGCGTCAATACAGAAAGTAAGAATAGGATGAGAGTTTCAGGGGCCACAGACGGCCAAATATCTCACCCTAAAAGCCTAGAATATACAACCTCGCGATCAACCACGATGTCTGGAAATGGATCCTGGATCAATATCTGCAAAAAGTGCAGCAAGTGTAGTATGAGTACAACACTAGTACTTGTAAGCATTATAGGCCGATAATGAAGAAACACGTATAAATAATATAAAAGTTGACGGAACATACAAAGTGAAGAAAAGATCATTTACATCATAGTTTGATCACGTTCGAGTTCATTATAGTTCATAAGCTTAGGTCTTCCTAATTAAGTTCGCCCTAAAGTCCATCCTTCTATAATTAACCTTAAAGCCTAAGTCTTTATCAATTTCAGGCATAAAGATTCAACCTTTTTGTAAATACAAGCTTAAAGTTAAATCTTTTCATCAAATCAGTTAAATATATGTCGTGAAACCATGTGGTCAGTAAGATGATATGAATGCAAATGATATACAATACAATTGACCAGCACAGAACCTGGTATACACAAGCTAAGGGCTTTAACACATAGTCATGACCCATGGGGACTCGCGAGGTCCACATACCTCTCACAACCATCCGGTATATATCTCTCGAACTGGTTGGGCCTAACATCATATCATATTTCCTCATATCAATTGTATCATTTTTCCTCGGGCTACTAAAACATCATTCTTACCTTTTTTTCGACATATCAAACCATTTCATAACTCATATCAAGATTCACATCAATCACATGTATGTATGAATGAATGAAACATGCATAGAATCGTATACCAGTAATATCCAGAGAGTACGAAAAGGTAAGCAATTATCATGTCATTTCATATTGGAAATTCAGTTTCAAGAATGGTCATTTCTCATGGTATCATCAAATGTAGAAAGATGAATATGAATCGAAGCCAATTTACAATTAGGGTTCATAAATGGCTAACATATCCCACACAAACAACAACCATACCTACCTAAGTGGATTCATGCACCACCTCCAATGCATGAAGGATCACATGCATACCCAACAATAATTATACTCTATATGCGCACCTCTAATCGGAGTCTAAAAGGGTAAGCCATAAAACATGTGCCACGAATCTTAAACCGATGCCTTTACTTTTTAAAGTTCTTCAATTCAATCCAAATCTATCATTAACACATTTTAGATGAGTATACGAGTCTCTCAACACTCATATTTCTATACTTCCCCCGAAACCCCTAACATGGACCCAAAATATTAATACCTGAGCCCCAAAGGCAAAACTGGAAATTGGTTTCTTAATCGACTTACCTATATCCCATAAAGTCATAATCTTAAATTTCATGGAAATCTAATCACATTAAGGCTTTCAATTTCACGATTTACTCTAACCTCAATTTCATGGCAAAACCCTTAATATACCATCTAGAATCATGGATTAGGTTGGCAAATAATGAAAGAATCATGGGAATATACTTAGGAGATGTTAAAGAACTTACCCCAAAGAGAAAACTTGAAGAATGCACTTGAAATATCTGAATTCCAAGCTCTCTAGCTCCCAAAATGTGAAAAATGGAGTCCCCAATCAAATTGGGGAAGAAATATGTAACACCTAGTACCTTCAAACAAGTCATGATTATGATTCAGGAGTTTAGAAAATCAAGAGGTGGAGTTAAAGTTAAAAAATCAGTTTCAGTTCTGTAAATCAAGTTTTACACCCAAAATATACGGATCGTATAACATGTTACGAACCATAGAAATTGATCGTGTAAATCACCATCGAAATTGACATTGTACGGTAGGATTATACAAACCGTATAAAAATATACGAACCATCCTTCTTGACTGTAACGTCCCCCCAACTTTTGGCAGTCACTGTTTAGTTGCATTTGGGTGACGATCCGTTTATACGGACGATACAAAATTATATGGTCCACATCCAGGTTGTTGAAAAAGTTATGAACCATCGATTTTGGCCGTAAAAGTCCCGATAAACTAAATAGTATAAATATGTGGGATCAATTTTTAATTCTACTTTTCATACTCTCAAGCCCTAGAACAAAGTTCCTCTCTTCCCAACCTTCTCCTACATCATGGTAAGACTTTATCCTGCAATTCTAAGTGATTCTAACATCATCCTCATGAATTCTAAGTGAATATTCATTGTTCCTAACCTAGGGTTTTTAAGATAAACTCATTCCAAGGCTCAAGGTTCAAGCTTTGGGTCTCTTCTTCCAAGTTTAGATAACCTGAAACTATGTTTGCCAGCCTAGGATATGGATCGCTCCATCTAGAGGACAATATGGGACTATTGGATCCATCATGTCATGTTCATGTCTCGTACCTTGCCAAGGTACGAGATGGCTTAGCTGATCGATGCCACATTCACACGTGGTGGTTACATATCGATTTTGTTAATGCTCTCCCATATATATTCAGATATGTAGTTTACAGATTTTATACATGTTATTATATTCATGTCACGTCATATTCATGTACATCGTTCAGTTTCAGTTTCATGTTCCTATTACTTCATATTCCTATTGTTTTATATGCCTGTTTATTCTTTCAGTTGATTTACATATGGTACAATTCAAATGTACTAAGTTCCCTTTGCCCGGTTCCTTCACTTTACGGTGCAAGTACTGAGTTTTAGGACGACGGATATATCTGCACACTAGGACTCTACCTGTATCAGCTATTGGCGAGCCCCATTTCATTCGGGGTGTCAGTTGGTTATTTTAATAATTATATTTGAGAGTAGAGGTATGCTTGGGCCTTGTCCTGATAAATAGTTTTGCACTCAGATTCATATTTTTAGAAGTTTCATAGACTAGTCTAGTTAGTATGACATGACAATATGGTTTTCAGACTTATCATATTTCCAAATATTTATATATTTAGTATTCAGTTTGCATCTTTTACATCATTACTATTGCATTCTTTTGATGCCCATGTTGATTCATCAAGATATATGGTTTGCTCGATCATATGCAATAGGCACCGAGTGTCGTATTCTACCCAAGCCATGGTTCGGGGAGTTATAAAACTTGGTATCAAAGCCTAGGTTCAAGTGTCTTAGGGAGTCTCTTCTCAACCTTCTCCTACATCAAGTAAGCCTTTATCCTGCAATTCTAAGTAATTCTAACATCATCCTCATGAATGATAAGTGAATATTCATTATTCATAACCTAGGATTTTCAAGATAAACTCATTCTAGGGCTCAAGGTTCAAGGTTTGGGGTTCTTCTTTCAAGTTCAAAATTTTATTACAAGTTTTGAAGCGATTAAGGTATGTAGAGCTTCTATCCACGTGTAGTAATATCATTGTTCTTCCTCACGCCACATGTAATCCATGAAACATGAATTGCTCAGACCTAGGGTTTTACTTCAAGTTCATGATAATCCTAAACTACATGTATCATGATATACCATGTTTGTATTACTAAATCATTATCATGTTCTTGATATTTCATTATGGTTATTGAGAATCTATCTGTAATCTATGAATACCCATTATCTTCCATTCCATGGGTCCTTAAACATGAGTCATGAGCCTATATTATGCAATTTCATGAATTCTACATGTTTTCCATATTTTATGCAAAGTATATTAAGTATTTATGTTCATGTTATATCTTACACTTGTCAGTCATGTTTACAAGTCATGATTTCACAAACCATGGGCTTTCTATCCAATTATATTTTATGTTCACATTTTTTTGGGAGTAGCATAGATTACCGAGAAGGCTTAGACAACCTGAAACTATGTTTGCCAGCGTAGGATAAGGATCACTCCCCCCCAGAGGATGATACCTTTATGTTACCCCTTGTGAGACGATTGGATCCATCATGTCATGTTCATGTCTCGTACCCGGCAAGGTTCGAGATGGCTTAGCTAATCGAGCAGAGATCATGCTACGTTCACACATGGTGGTTACATGTCAGCTTTGTTCATGCTCTCTAAAGATATTCAGATATGCAGTTTACAGATTTTATACATGTTATTATATTCATGTCAGATCATGTTCATGTACATCGTTAAGTTTCAGTTTCATGTTCCTAATATTTCATGTGCCTATTTATTCTTCTAGTTGTTTTAGATACGGTACAATTCAAATGCACTAACGTCTCTTTGCCCGGGGCCAACACTTCACAGTCCTTGGTATTGAGTTTCAGGACAATGGATTTTCACACTAGGACTGCACCTGTATCAGCTATTTTGTGAGCCCCATTTCATTCGGGGTGTCAGTTGGTTATTTTCATATTATATTTTAGAGTAGAGGTATGGCAGGGCATTGTCCTGGTAAACAGTTTTGCAGTCAGACTCATATTTTCATAGGTTTGATAGACTAGTCTAGTTAGCATGGCATGACATTATTGTTTTCATATGTATCATATTTCCAGATATTTCTGCTATGATATATCAGATTAATTTCAGTATTCAGTTTGCATGTTTTACATCATTATTATTGCATGATTTTGATGCACATGTTGATTCAGTAAGTTATGTGGTTTTCTTAGTCATATGAAGTTAGGCACCGAGTGTCGTGTTCCCTCGGGCCATGGTTCGGGCGTTACAAAATACACTTTGAACCTCGATCCTCTTTTACGATCACGGTTTGAGAACATGCAATTGCATAGCTCAACTGCGACCCGGCTCAGTTGGCACCTCACGATCGTGAGGCTTTGGATTGCGACCGCAATTCACTATAACTCCCCATCCCGACTCACGTGCACACACGTGACCGCAAAGCATCCCCACGCAATTGCGTAGGCATGTTTTACCCAGGCTCACGATCGCGGCTCCCTTCCTGGTGATCCTAAAGAAGGAAACTAGAGACTGCTGAAACTAGTATTTTCTGGTTCTCAAATTTTTGATCTAATACTCGAAACTCACCCAAGACCATTCAGACGCAAACCAAATATGCTACCTGAGTATAATCGACGCTACAAACTTGCTCGCTCACTCAAAACACCAATCCAAAATTGTTAAGACATATTTTTCCATGAAATCCTCATTTCTCAAAATCAAGATTAGATAACCAAGTATCCAAAACACACCGGATACCTCGAGACCCGAACCAAAGACTCAAATAAGTTATAAATAACATCCGGACCTAATGAAATTAATGAAACTCAATTAAGACACTTTTACCCAAAGGTCAACTTCTAATCAACCCTTTCAATTTCAAAATATAAGAAACTTCTAATTAGGATTTTCTTTTTGAAATGAACTCGATTTACCTCGAGAAGCATGCCACCCTTCTTCGCAAGCTATAAACATCGAAATAAGATCATAGAAAGGGTAATTTAGGGATAATAGGTCCAAAAGTGATAAGTGACCAAACTGGTCGTTACATAGTAGCTGTGAATACTTCCTGGTATCCGTTCCTCTGATGATTGGTGGAGCCATAAAAATTTAATCCATTCAAGAATTACTCTCCTTCACGAAACTGAAGAGTTATGCTCTGAGCGGATTCACCTGCCTCTGACCTATATCGAATCTGGATCTTCCAGTCCTAGTGGCATCCTCTTGATTCCTAGTACCAGACTAGATTTGCTTTTTTCCAGGGTTTCCTTGCACCACCGCAGCTTTAGGGGGCACTGGTGTACCCAGAATACCATTATTAGACACAACTGTCATCACCTGTTGTAATTGAGCCATTAATGGTTATGTTTTGTCACCATTTGTCTTTGTTGGGCTGTCATCCAGATCTGTTTGGCAGAGAAAAGCTTTACTACTGCTTCTAGGCCCGTGTCATTTTTTTTACCATATGGGGATCAGGAGAGGCTCAACCAGATGCGCTTTGTTTGCCTGATGTCCATTACCTCATCGCTTGCATTAGCGTCGTAGTAATCATATCATCTATGGGGACGCGATCCCTTCCATCATGACGATTATGATATTCTTTAGAGATGGAGGTCTATACGGCGTTTTCGCCCCGACCCCTATTGCATACAAGAGATCGCGTAGGATCCTTGTCCCAATCCCGCTCCTATGTCAGAGATACTCAAGTGAAATACGGCGGAACATCAACCCCATGCACAATAACATGCCATCATTCAGATTTATTGTGTTATCCTCTTGGCCGGTGTTCAACAGGTTTCTCTCGAGTCCAAACATGATATCAGTTTCTCTTGCAAAATAGATTATAGCAAGTTAGTAGAGAGTTTATAATAGGTCAAAATAACACTACAATTGTCCTATCCCCACATATTACGCCAAACTGTTTACTCCTAAATTCGTTGTAATAATTTAATTTGCTTAGTGGCTTAAGAACAAGCAGGTTAAAGAATTCAAACAATTAAATAAATGTTAACATACTAAGTGAAAAGCAATATGAAATGATATGCAATTAATAATGAACTATATAATCGAATAAGGCAAAGTAAGTAATGCTTATTGAGATGACTGCGGGGTTGTTGACCGGAAATGTCTCCAGTTACAATGACTATGTGAGCTTGAGAACTTGAGATCTAGAGGACAATGATGGAGTAAATGTGTAATAGTACTTAGTGATGAGAAATCAGATGGGTTACAAGTGAGGGGAAGGGATGCTTTTATAACCTAAACCTAAGTAACATTTTTCTTTATCACACGCCCCACTCTGCTGACCAATATCTGCACGTCTCATATGTTGTTGAGATACTCCAGGGGTGAATTTCGGATTCTTCGGAGTCGGTTACAGTTCTGACTTATCCTGACCATCCACTTCTTTGGACGTGGTCACGTACCTCCAGAGTCTAGCATGCTTGCGTCGTGGCTCCGGAACTTCAACTGGTATAGCCAACTACCCCGATCAGGTTCGTAAGTTGAGATCAGACTCGATTTTACTGAGTCACGTCTGGTATGTCTCTATTTTTCAAGCGTCAACCTCTGATTCTCACCGTTGTCCAGTTCGGATTTACCCCATACAGTATACTTAAGTCCTTCCTTGGTATACCATTCCTTATTGCCACTCAGCTTTAGTTTTGCAATTTGTTTTGTATTATCTATAGATTTTAATATATCGTTGTATCTAAAACATATCATACTAATGTCTTTTGCAAGTCTGAATGAAGTGTGAGTCTATTATTGTGATTTCGGGCCATTCCTCCTTAATATATGCCATGTGGAATAGCATATAGGCTTATTAATTGCTACTTTTGTTGCCTACCAATTCTTAGTACGAGGTCTCAAAGATGCCAAATAATAATATTAGCTTACCCTACTTATCTAATTTAGATGATAATGCAAAAATCAATATTTCTTGTGGTTAACAATATATTGAAGGAACAAAAATACCGGAGAAAGTAAGATACATCAAATTTGAAAAATTATGAATATTATTTTCTCAAATTTTAATAAGGAAAGTAAACATAATATCTCATACACAAAGAAAGAAAAAACTTGAAAAAAGTGCTCAAATTTGTATTAATTAACTAAAAATTTGCAAATTTCAAAACCATACCCACAAGGGATTTGTCAAAAAACTTTTTGTAGATAATGATTAGATTAGTAATGCTTCGTCGTATCTGAAATTCAAGAAAGAGGTGGCCCCCTCAAAGAAAAATGATTGTCCCATATATAAGAATATTTTAAACAATAAAAGTGATTATGGCCTCAGTCCCAATTTATATTACATCATTTTTTTAATTTATCTCAAAATAAATGTCATATTTTCTCATTTGGCAATTATTTAATAATACTATATCTATTTTATTTTTGTTGGGTCCCACTTAATTTTAAAAAATTACTTGTTATGAAGAAAAGTCAATAAAAATAGACATTAAAGTAAAAATAATTTGATAAATATAACAAAGTCTTTTTTTTTTTAAACTCTATATATGATCAAATGATAGTCACATAAGACGAATTGAATAATATTTTAGGTGGAAAACTATAAAAGTGGTGACATCCACGTCAGTACGTGGTTCATCTTTCCCTACACCAAGTCTTTGAAAGAAATCTCCAGCTGCCACCGCTAATATTACCACTAAAAGGAGCCACCATTCATTTGTTTGTTGCACTATTTAGAGCCCTCATTCAATATTAAATTCTTTAATGGTAGGTGTCATGCCTCTCACACCCCCTTTCCCCAATAAGGTGGCCTTGAATTAAAAACTATAATTATACTAATTTAGTGTAATTTTACTAATAGAGTCTGAAAATGGTAGAGTGTACACATACCTTATTCTTACCTTGAAAAGATAAAAATATTATTTTCGATAGATCATTGACTTAAAAAAAATGAAAAAGAAGACAGTAGCAACAAACAGAAACACCAACAAAGTAATAATTCAAGAAATCTAAGAATATAATAATCAAGATGAAAAAAACAACAGATAATAATTGAACTCTAATAATACGAAAATACAAAAATAATATTAATACTTCGGGAATGACAAAAAATACGCCTCACTACCTACTAAAAAAATCCTAATTAAGTGTTCTTTATACTTCCTATTGGACTTTAGATCTTTAGCAAGAATAAAAGATTACTATTGAACATCAAATTTAAAGTAAGCGTATTAACACGAACAAGCTTTAATTTCAACAAGTTAGTATCATTTACATAGATCTTCTTCTTTTACTATTATATGTTTGTTGATTTTAGGGGTGGGCGTATATCGGTTCGGTTCGGTTTTGTATCCGAAAAATATGAACCGAATAAAAATCATTTTTTTTAAAAAAAAACGAATACAAATTTTTTAAAAAAAAAAAAACCATATATCGGTTTATATCGCCGAACGTATGAGTTTATATCATTTTTTTTCAATTCAAATATATAGTCCAAATGATTTATGTTTTTTTAAACATTAACAGCAAATGCATTAGCATATTAGTAGCAACAACAACAACCAATTTTAACAGAAACATACATAGACCGATTTTTTTAAACAACAACAAGAATAAAGAAGCAAGAAAGAAGCGAGAAGAAGAAGAAAGCAAAGAACAAAAAGAAGCGAAGATGCAAATGAAATTCCAAAGAACGACCAACAACAACATCAAATTCCAACAACAACATAGAAATTTCGATTCAAATTGCCCAACAATAGCAACTAAGGCTGCGCTTATGAGTCAAATATAGATAGTTACTAAAAAGCAAAAACTAATTTGAAGGATTGTAGATTTGAGAACTTTACCATTATGACGTCAATATCAATCCATTGTCAAGTCCTCAACTGCTTGTGTTTGTTCTATTGGCTGTGATCGCGGTACGGTTGAAAGTTTCTCAAAGTCTACATACAATTTGCCGAAGCGTCAATATAATAAAAAAAATATTAAAGTATAATGATTCTATTAAAAATAATATATAAAAAACAGTATTGTTACCCAATTCAACATCTTCATAAAACTTTGTTTCTTCTTCGGTTGGTTGCACAATTTGTTCTCCTATAAGAGTTGAGAGAAGCCAATTCTGTGTGCAAATTAATGCTTCAACTGTCTTATGAGTTAATGTACTCCTAAAAGGGTCAAGAATGCGCCCCCGTGGTAAATGACGATTCGGAAGCCACGGTAGACACATGAATTGCCAAAATATCTTTGGCAATCTTTGACAAAGTCGGATACCTAAACAAATATATCTTCCACCAACTCAAAAGATCAAGATTCGGATCATTAGGACTTTCATTCCGCTCTGACAAATATTTCTCAACATCATTCTTCACCCCAAACTATAGATTGAATATGCTTCATTCTTTATAGAAAATCAGAAATTACTTCAGTAACTTTATTTTATAATTTTCTTAATCAGAAATTACTTTGGTAACTTCAGTAACTACATTTTAAAATCAGAAATTATACATTTTAAAATCAAAAACTATAGATTGAATATGCTTCCTTCTTTACTTCAATTTGTCAAATACAATACACCATGAAACTATAGATTGAATATGCTTCCTTCTTTACATAAAATCAGAAATTACTTCAGTTTTTTCATTTTATAATTCTCTTAATAAGAAATTAATTCAGTAACTTTAGTAACTACATTTTAAAATAAAAAATTATCACATTTTCTCATAAAATCAGAAATTACTTCAGTAACTTCACTCTAAATAACCTTAATTTGATGATCTTTTTCCAATTTGCAAGCAGTCATAACAACAAACACCAGTTCCCAACATCTAAATCATTCAACAAACAAATAAAGCTAGTGTCCGAGAAAAGTCTTCTCGGATTACGCCTAATTCATAACTTCTCATAATGTTCGACAAACATGGTTCAAACATAGCATAAAACAGATGACAAATCAGAACGAGAGAAAGAAATGACTTACCATACATATTTTTTTTGTACTGATGATTGTCTCAAATTAATTCAATGGTGTATGATGGCTGCTTCAATGATGTTGAAGACGTGCATGATACTAATGAGGAAGAAGACGAGCGGTGAGTGCTGAACTGCTGAAATCGATTTGAAGATGAAGGCAGCAAAATGCAAAAGTGCAAAATTGAAATAGTGAAATCGATCGAGTAAGTGTTGAACTGCTGCGGAAAATGAAATCGATTTAGGGATTTTATTTATATATGGATATGGCTAATTACAAGAATAACCCCAGTTTTTGGTTTGGTGTATCACAAAATCATGTGAATCGAACCGATTCAATTTAAAAAATTTGCACCGGTTTTTTTTGAAATCGGATTTGTATCAGATTTTTAGCCGAATCAAAACCAAACCGGTTCGATTTGGTTTTTTCGGTACATCAAATTTTTTGCCCACCCCTAATTGATTCTGCATAGATTTCATGACATTTTTTAAATTTTCAAGAAAAAATGTATTCAACGTTGTTTTAACCAATGGATTAAATGATGTCATATTCCACTTCCAGATATCTTTTATAGTATATCATTTTGTTTGGTGGTGGAATTTTTTAATATATGGCTACCGTAAGCATGTTTGGTGTCTAACAAGTATAATACGTTGAGGCTGATAAATCATGTCAAACAAGTATACTAGGCTGAGTCGATTGATTAAATATATGACAGTTTCTAAAGAGAAGTGCCAGAATTTGAGTGGGTGAAACTCTGAGCCATTAAAGTTAGCTCGATTTCTACAATACGATAATGTTTACGCTTCTCTTTCCTTTGTGAAAGGGGAAAGTCTTCTCTTTCCTTGATTGTGCGAGTGGCGGCTACTGTAAGGGAAATGAGTACAAGGACGTTAACAAATTCCATAAATGACTCATAACTGTGCCCGGGGCTTTTGCTTCTCTTTCCTTGTTGATGAATACGAGGACAACAAATTCCATAAATGACTCATAATATATGCAAAACGACGATAAGGGTCTAAATTTACTGCCCCGTCTTGTTAGAATAAATTTAAGTGTGAAATTTGTGTTCCACAACAGAGTGAAATTGAGGAAAATTGTAAGAATATCGAATTTGAAAAATATAGAATATTAGCAAGTGTTTTCAGAAAAATCATTCACAAAAATAAGAAGGAATCTATGTCCTTGAGAAGATAAAAACAGAGAAGGGCCCAAACATCACGAAATGATTGTAATTATGGATAAAGACGATGATAGGAAGGAATTAAGAGAGAAGCAATACCATTGTTATGAATTAAATGTGGGATACAACCATGACAAAAAATGGGAAGTAAGTAAATATACAAATGCTAGAAAGGATAAATTACTCAAGATACAATAAAAGGGAAATAAGAACGATTACAAACTCCTTGTGATTTGCTGAGTCGAGTGATGATACTCTGTCTTTAAAACAAGATTGCCCCATATATATCCTTTTACGTTATCGGGCAATAGTCTTCCAAGATACTACAATAACTTAACAAATGAGCAAAGGAAATTCAAGTGTTATTCTTGAAAAACTTTGAATATAGAAAACTTGCTAGAGAGGAAGAAAAAGATTTCAGAAAATTTCTAAGTGTTGAACAATTGAGCTAAAGGCCTCAATTTATAGTGTAAGAAAATGACCCCTCAACTAGCCAACTAATGACCTTCAATAGCTATGTAATAACACTAATTGAGGGGTTACATTCAGCCAAATAATGGTTGAATTCATGTGCCAAATAATGAAGATTCAATGCTCTAAAACCAGCCCAAAAGTCAGAACTTTCCATCTTCCCGTCGCAGTATTCTACCTCCGAAGCGCCGCGGCTTGCGAATTAGCGTCGCGGCACCTCGGCTCCAGTATCCCAAGCCACCATTTAGCGCGCGGCGCTGCCATGGGGGCGTCGCGGCTCCGACGGTGTTGCGCCGAGGCCCTTCACGGCTCCGTGGAAATTTTCGACTCGTTTCATCTTACACGTCGTATACTTCTTCCTTCATTTACCAACGTGGAATACTTGTCATTTGGCTAATAACCGTCCATCATTCTATGTCTCAAATGTATTACTTACGTACCAATATCTCTTTCATTAATGAAATTTGTGATAATTGGCACTACGTGTGTACGTGTGTGAAAATGATGTTTCCGACGTACGGGGCCTCAATTATTCGAGTCATAAATAATGGGATAAGCTTAATTCCACATTAGTAAATTTCCGACAATCCCCTCTTGAAAGAGATTTTGGCGCACTCACATGGTGCCTTTTCCAGCAATCATTCAGCGGACAGATGTTGCATCTGGATAGGTAGCTTCCGCTTTGAACCTTCCATAATCGAATACCATCGGACTTACTTACTGCGCGGTGAACGTGATGTCTTGAACCGTCAGTATTTAGTGTAAGCCAAGTCAACGGTACCAACATAACAACTTCCCTTACTTTGTTCTTCGTAATGTTTTGTCCGTTGTGGTCGTGGACACTTCTTGGATTCTTAAGTGCGTTCATTTGAGGCAGTCTGTCCTCCCACTTAAATAGGTGGTCTCATACACGTTATCCTGCTATAGCCCACTTTACAAGTGTTAGGAACTATTAAAAGTTTCCCCAAACCTAACCTCAACCGTTGAGGATCATTAAAGGTTTTGGAAACTTAACATTTACTCATACTGCATATAGCACTTAACGTCTATCGCGGGAAAGACCTTGGGTTTATGTTCCTTATAGGGATAAGAACCCAAAGTGCTCTTTCTTCAACCGAAGCGCTCAACTGAACCTTTACAGCTTAGTTTTCCCATTGAATCAAATTCCTGGGATCTCCAGTCAGTAAGGTTGGGTTACCACCGTATTGGTCATTAAAGCTTGGGTTTTAAGCCCATTATCCTAGATAAGCAGAATAACTGATATTTGGGTAAGCCCTTTGTCAGTGGGTCCGCTATATTATCCTTTGATTTTATGTAATCAATGGATATTATACCCATGGTGATTTGCTACCTAACGATCTTATGTCTCCGTCGAATATGACGAGACTTTTCATTGTACATAGAACTTTGTGCCTTCTTAGAGCCGACTGACTGTCGTAGTGGATTATTACAGAAGGTATGGATTTGTCCAAATAAGGGGATCCTCTAAGAAGTTGTGAAGCCACTCAACTTCTTCTCCTGCTTTTCTAAAATGATAAACTCCGATTCCATCGTGGATCGGGCGATGCAAGTTTTCTTAGAGAATTTCCAAGACACAACCCCACCACCAATTGTAAATATATACCCACTGGTGGACTTAGTGTTCTCTATATCAGATATCCAATTTGCATCACTGTACCCCTCTAGTACAACTGGATATCTTGAATAATGCAACCAATAAGTTAGCGTGTATATCAGGTATCGTAGTACCCGATTCAACGCATTCCAATGATCATTACTCGGATTATGGGTAAACCTAGCCAACTTGTTGACTGTATAAATATTATCAGGTCAGGTGTAGTTTGTTATGTACATCAAACTCCCAATCACCTGTGTATATTGCTCCTGGCATACGGGTGCAAGACGATTTTTATCAAGATTTTGATTTCTATCCATTAGTGACTTCATAGGCGAACTGTCAAACATCTCGAACTTTCTCAACACATCCTCGATGTAGTGAGACTGAGATAAGACCAGTCCGTCCGACATCTTAGAGATCTTTATCCCTAAGATGACATATGTTATACCCATATACTTCATGTCGAAGCATTATTTCAACATGTTCTTAGTCTCAAGGATCAAGCTAGGACAACTCCATGTGATCAACATATCATCTACGTACAGGAATATCATGACGAATGAGTCATAGTTACCTTTCGTGTAGACATATTTGTCACATTCATTAATGGAGAAACCCTTCGATAGTAAAGTACTATCAATTTTTTTGTGTCATTGCTTTGGGGCCTATTTCAGCCCGTACAAAGATTTCACAAGTCAATCGACTTTGTTCTCTTGCCCTTGAACCACATACCCCTTGGGTTGTTTCATATAAATTTCTTATTCCAAATCACCATTTAGAAAGGCTAACTTGACATCCATTTGATATATCTCAAGGTCACGTAATGCTGCGATCGCAATTAATACTCGTATGGACATGATCCTAGACACTGGGGAGTACATGTCAAAATAGTCAAGGCCTTCCTTCTGCCGATAGCCCTTGACTACCAACCTAGCCTTGTACTTATCTATAGACCCATATGTTTTATACTTACATTTGAGTATCTATTTACAACCCAACGGTTTGTTTCCCGGAGAAATATCAACCATCTCCCAAGTATGCTTTAGCAGGATGTAGTCTATTTTGCTCTCAATAGCTTATTTCCAGAATGGTGCCTCTGGAGTTGACAATGCATCATCAATTGTCCTTGGTTTGTCATTAACCATATAAGTTACAAAGTCATGACCGAAGGATTTATCCTTCCTGGCCCTTTCACTTCGCCTCAGTTCCATCTCTAGAGTCTCCAAGTTTTGAGAATCTGGAACACTAGATTTCGGATATTCGGCCACTTCGAAGTCCACTAGATCTGAACCATCTAGATCCGGGCCGTCAACGACTCCTGGTTCCTGAGAGCTTTGTTCATAACTTCATTTGCGAGAGGTTATGTCTTTTTCCTTTCTAGGAAAAGTATTATCAAATAATTGAAGCATTCCTTGATTGTACCCCCGTGGATATCTTGAATATCTAACTTATGCACTAAGAAGGGATAAGCACTACTGTTATTTGCATATCCAATGAAAATGCAATCTACAGTCTTAGGCCTAATCTTGACGTGCTTTGGCTTGGGCACTTCGACCTTTGCCAAACAACCCTACATCTTTAAATATTTATAGGTGGGTTTCTTTCCCTTCCATGATTCATATGGAGTTTTGTCCTTACCCTTATGTGAGACTCTATTAAGAATCGTATTAGCGGTAAGGACGACTTCTCCCCACACGTTTTGGGGTAGACCATAATTGATGAGCAAGTCATTCATCATTTCCTTCAATATGCGGTTCTTGCATTCAGCAACACCGTTCGACTGAGGTGAGTATAGAGCCGTCGTTTGATGAACAATGCCCGATTCAACACAATATTCCTCAAATGGCGCTATGTATTCTCTCCCTCTATCGCTACGAATGGATTTAATCTGCATGCTTAAATGGTTTCAATTTCTGCTTTGTAGCGTCGGAATGCTTCATCTTTACTTTTCAACAAGTAAAGGTAACAATATATTGTGCTATCATCAATAAATGTCACAAAGTACTTGTTCCCCCTCCTAGTTCGTGCAAACTTCAAATCACATATATATGTGTGAATAAGCTCTAGAGGAGCGATATTCCTTTCGACGGATCAAAAAGGAATCTTTGTGAGTTTTACCTCTACGCACACCTCACACTTATGTTGAAGGTTTACATCGATAGATAGAAACAACTCCAACTTAACCAACCTTTGGATGGACTTATAGTTAACATGTCCTAATAAATGATGCCATAAATTAGAGAACTCAAGCAAGTAAGAAGAAGCTTCAATATTATTGCTTGCACGCATTACATACATGACGTTAACTTTGAAGAGGCCTTCATATACGAGGCCTTTTCTCACAAAAGTTCCATTCTTGGTGATTATAAATTTATTGGACTCAAATACTAGCCTAAAACCAGCATTAACCAATAAATGACATGAAGTTAAATTCCTCCTAATCTCAGGGACATGCATCACATTCTTCACGAGTGAGCTCTTTCCGAAGTCATCTTCAGGACTTCCTTTCTACCCCCAGCACGTCAAAGGAAGCGTTGTTACCCATGAACATCTTCTTGTATGTAACTAGTGTATATGTGGAGAAGGCATCTCTATTGGAACAGATGTGTCTGGTAGCACCCCAGTCCATCCACCATTGCATGGGATTCTCAACAAGGTTTTCTTCAAGCACCACCGCCGTAACTCCTCAATCATATCATCAAGAAGCGTGTTTTTGACGATGTTAACCTGTGCTTTGCCTTTGGCCTTGGCCTTCTCCTGTTGCTCAGTCTTGAGCTTGCGGTAGTTCTTGATCATGTGACCAGGTTTTCCACAGTGGTGACAGTTCCCCTTGAACTTCTCCGCCGCCTGGGTCTTGCCGTCTTTCTTGAACTTGCGCTTCTTGATTGGGTTTTCTTTGGCCTCAGCCAGATTTGCCTTTGCCTCAACGGGTTGTTTTCCCCTAGGCAAGGCCTTCTTATTATCTTCTTGAATCTGGAGCTTGATAATAAGTTTCTCAAAGGTCATTTTCTTTGTCTTGAGTTTTAAGTAACTCATAAACTCATTCCACGAGGGAGGTAACTTCTCAATTAGTGATGCAACCAAAAACTGCTCATTTGGTTTCATACCTTCCAAATCCAGGTGGTTTAGAATCATTTGGAATTCCTGGACTTGGGACATCACAACTTTGCTATCCACCATTTGAAATTTCAAGAATTTCCCAACGATGAATTTCTTCGTATCAGCATCTTGTGCGTTGTACTTCTTCTACAGTTTTTCCCATAACTCTTTGGCGGTGCCTACGGTGCAATACACCGTGTAGAGTGGTTCTTACGGACAGTTCAAAATATAGTTCTTACACATGAAGTCACTATGACTCCATGCATCAAGAACCATCTTCATGTCATTAACGACATGGATACCTTGGCCACCTTAGCCGTTTCATTAGCTGAGGGTCCATTTCATCTCCAGCTTGTGAAGGATCTTCTGTTAGGAAACGAGTCATTCCTATAATAGTCAGATAAAATAATATTTTATGCTGCCATCTCTTGAAATTGGAGCCCATGAACTTTTTGGGCGTTCATGGTGGAATCCAGAGGGTGGCGGAACTGTAACGTTCCCTTGAGCAGTAGGAAAGGTATTGGATGTGCCTTGAGCAGCAGTGAAGGCATTGGATTTGCCTTGATCATCAGTGGGGAAGGCAGAGGGGTTACCTTGAGTAGCAACAACAGTATCAGAAGCTAGTTGTTCTCTTCCAGTCATCTTTCTAAGCACTTACAACAATCTTGTCTTAAACTTGTGGGATACAACAATTTCAGCAAACGGAAGTAAGTAAATATTACAAATGCTAGAAAGGATAAACTACTCAAGATTACAACAAACTGGAAATAAGAACGATTACAAACTCCTTGTGATTTGTTGAGTCGAATGATGGCACTCTGTCTTTAAGACAAGATTGCCCCGTATATATCCTTTTACGTTGTCGGGCAATAGTCTTCCACGATACAACAACAACTTAACAAATGAGAAAAAAAAACTCAAGTGTTACTCTTGAAGAACTTTGAATATAGAAAACTTGCTAGAGAGGAAGAAGAAGATTTTAGAAAATTTCTAAGTGCTGAACAATTGAACCAAAGGCCTCAATTTATAGTGTAAGGAAATGATCCCTCAACTAGCCAACTAATGGCCTTCAATAGCCATGTAATTGCACTAATTGAGGGGTTACATTCAGCCAAATAATAGTTGAATTCATGTGCCAAATAATGGAGATTCAATGCTCCAAAACCAACCCAAAAGTCAAAACTTTCCATCTTTCTCCGAAGCGCCGCGGCTCGCGAGTTAGCGCCGCGACGCCTCGCTCCGCGCCCAAGTATTCGACGATGGTGTCGCCCTTCACGGCTCCACGGTGATTTCCAACTCGTTTCATTTTACACTTCGTACACTTCTTCCTTCGTTTACCAATGTGGAATACTTGTCATTTGGCCAATAACTATCCATCATTCTATGTCTCAAATGTATTACTTACGTACCAATATCTCTTTCACTAATGAAATTTGCGATAATTGGCACTACGTGTGCACGTGGGTGGAAACGACGTTTCCGACGTGCGGGGCCCCAATTGTTCGAGTCATAAATAATGGGATAAACTTAATTCCACGTTAGTAAATTTCCAACATTACAAGCCTTGGTCCTATTTGGAGTTTGTCCGAACCTCTATATTCCTCGCTGTAATGATAATTGGATAAATCGGGATCAATATGGTGCATCACGCCTGAATCGACATACCAATTTTGGGTGAACGAAATTGGTTCCTGATCCATGAGATGAGCAAAAATATTTGTTAAATTATTGTAATGTTGGAAACATGTGGATGCGAGGTGATTGGTGTCGTTAAAATTTTGACATCGGGCCCTGCCATCGTTGCTAAAGTTCCAAATAGTTGCCCATGACTGAACTTTGACGAGCCAGAGTAATTAGAATTTCTAGAAAAATTGTTGCGACCGCACGACCTCGGTAGGAACCGCGACCACCACATCCTCGACCAGGTCGCGAATATTGTCACTACGTGTGTTCAAAATTTGAGAATCGTCGTGCAAAGTTAACTGATGGAGCAACGTCAACTGGCGAATTCGTGAGCGACAAAAGACAGGGACTATCCGTGGATGAATTCATGACTCAATAGAAGACTGAGAAGCTTTGAATAGAAGATGGGTTCTAGACGAACATACAGAATAGTTACAATATCCTTAAAGTCAGGTCATAGTTCTTTGCAAACATAGATGTTGAAATCTACAACATGTAGTGGTCGTCTGATGGTTGCAAGTTCATTAAATAGGAGTTTAGCTTTGTGCATAAATTGTGTGATTGTAAGATCATCTTGTTTCATATTTTGCAGTTGCATATTGAAAGAAATAATCCCCTTACTTATTTTCATTGATTTAATAGATATATATATACAAGTTACAAAATAGGAGAATCCTATTCCTATTCTATTTCTAAAACCTTATTCTACCATAATTCTAACTATACAATTATGGTATGTGTATATCCTAATTATGGTAAGAGTATATCCTAATCTAGGTAACAAATATACTACAATATACACACAATATCCTTTCCTTTATATACAAGGTTTTATCCACTGTTTTGTAGCTTGCTGGCCCGTGCTGGGCGTGCTGGGCCTCAAAAGGCCCACTGCCGAGAAGGCTTCCCACTGCCGTGTCACTGTATATCACTGATATACATGTGATAAACACTGCTGTATATTCAGTGTATATCACATGTATATTGCTCGTTTAACACACCCCCGCGATCATAGCGGGCGGTTTTCGAACGCCGAGACTCGTCCCTAAAATCTTCAAAGAGAACCGTTTGGTAGACCCTTTGTAAAGATGTCTGCAATTTGATAACGAGACGGGACATGGCATACGCGATGTTGACCCTTTGCAACCTTTTCACGGACAAAGTGAATGTCCATTTCGATATGCTTGGTGCGCTGGTATTGAACCGGGTTACCTGAAAGGTAGATGGCACTAATGTTATCGCAATATACCAAGGTTGCCTTCTGAATGGGACAATGAAGCTCCAAAAGCAAATTACGTAGCCAACATGATTCGGAGACCACATTCGCTACCCCTCGATATTCTGCCTCTGCACTGGAGTGTGATAGAGTTGCTTGACGCTTTGCCGACCATGAGACCAAGTTGTTGCAAAGGAACATACAGTAGCCAGAAGTCGACCGTCTGGTTTCGGGACAACCACCCCAATCAGCATCCGTGTAAGAGACAAGTGTGGATGTAGTTGAAGGATACAAGTGCAACCCATAGTCCAGTGTTCCATGAATATACCGAATGATGCGTTTGATTGCATTCATGTGCTCAACTCTGGGATCATGCATGAATAAACACACCTGCTGAACCGCATACATAATATCCGGTCTGGTAAAGGTAAGATACTGGAGGGCCCCTGCAAGACTGCGATAGCGGGTCGGGTCCTCGTATGGTGCACCTGCTGCTGCACTCAGTTTGGGGTTTGTATCAACTGGCGTGGAAGTAGACTTACAGGATGACATCCCAGCCCTCTCTATGATCTCGGCAGAATACTTTCGTTGAGACAAAAACAAGCCACCTGAATGACGCTTGACAGCAATCCCCAAAAAATAACTCAAAGGCCCTAAGTTTTTCATAGCGAACTCAAAACTGAGCATGGTCATGATAGACTGGCGCAAGGCATCGGAAGAGGCGGTCAAGATGATATCATCCACATACAACAGAATATAGGCCAAAGACGAACCCCGACGGTAGATGAACAAGGAATTATCTGACCTGTTGTGAGTGAACCTAATAGTGGAAACAAAGTCAGCAAACCTTGTGTACCAGGCCCTTGGAGACTGCTTAAGCCCATATAAGGACTTCTTCAACAAACATACATGATGCGGACGGTTTGGATCCCTGAAACCCAACAGCTGATGCATATAGCCTGTTTCCTTGAGATCCCCATGTAGAAAAGCATTCTTGACATCCAACTGATGAATTGGCCAAGTCTTTGAAAGAGCCAAGCTAAGCACAGTGCGTATGGTAGCCGGTTTGATCACCGGACTAAATGTCTCACCACAATCAATTCCAACCTGCTGAGTCTTACCATCACCAACAAGTCGCGCCTTATGTCGAGCAAATGACCCATCTGAATTTTCCTTATGAGCAAAAATCCATATTGACCTGATAACATTAATACCATATGGACGGGGCACCAACTCCCACGTCTTATTATCAATAAGAGCATTATATTCATCAGTTATAGCAATTTTCCAATTAGGGTCATTTAATGCGGACACAGGATTGCGGGGCAAGGGGGATTTAGAGACATCCGAATGTAAATTAAAATGTCTTTTAGGTGTAAAAATACCCCGCTGACTACGAGTGACCGGTCTATGACTCGAGGAAGAATTGAGGGAATTTTGGGAATTTTCTGGGCTCGGGACGGACTAGCCGGCGGGCGGTGTGCTTGCTGGCCCAAATCGGTAAAGGCTGGTATCGGTTTCTGGATCGGTCCCAGAATTGGGCTGGACTGGCCCAATTGCTGGAACTGTTCCAGTGGTTGGATTTTCTGGGTGTGACGTTACTGTGGGTCCAGCGGGCAGTGGGCCCGCTGGAGGATTTTGGGTACGGGAGATGTCCGAAAAATTCTGAATAATATACGGGGATATTTGGTCATCCAAAAAATTATACGACTTAGGTTCGGGAGTATGAACGTTCGTAAATGGAAATTGAGTTTCATAAAAAATGACATGGCGATTGATTATGATTTTCTTGGAGGATAAATCAAAACACTTATAACCACGATGATTTGACGGATAACCCAAAAACACACATGGGGTAGACCGAGCCTGAAGTTTGTTAATTGTGGTGGATGGGAATAACGGATAACACAAGCACCCAAAAATCCGAGGATGAGAATACGAAGGGTCCTTATTATATAGGATTTTTAGGGGGGGGGGAATATGTTAGACCTTTAGAAGGAAGTATGTTAAGAAGATATGTGGCCATTTGTAGAGCATGATGCCAAAAATATGGAGGTATGGAGGCATGAATTAAGAGAGTTCGGATAATGTTATTGATGGAACAAATTTTCCGTTCGGCCTTACCATTTTGTGGAGATGTATGAGGACATGAAAACCTAAAATTGATTCCATTATTAGCACAGAAATCCCGAAACTCCCTATTGTCATATTATTTCCCATTATCACATTGAATATTTTTTATGTCTCTTTCGAATTGAGTACGAATGAACGCTCTAAATTTGATGAAGATGGAAAATACTTGTGATTTATTTGAAATTGGAAACGTCCACAAAAATCTAGTATAATCATCTAAAAAAAGAACATAATATCGATGACCCACTAAACTTAGAACAGGAGACGTCCATAAGTCACTATGAATAATGTCAAATGGCATAGAAGTATGAGAATTGGAGTCTACAAATAGTAACTTAATAATTTTTTCTAATGAACAAGACTGACAAATTGGAGTACGACTCGTACCCTTACAAGAAATAAAACTATTTTTATCTAAAACTGATAAAATAGAAGATTTCGGATGACCCAGACGAGCATGCCACATGGAAGGAGAGATGGCTGCAAAAGCTGACGGCAAGGTTTGACTCGATGGACTGAAACCAGGCATGATAGGATACAGACCCCCTCTACTATCACACCTCATGAGATGACTCCCCGTCTTGAAATCCTTCACAGAAAAACCAAAAGGATCAAATTCAACGGAAACGGAATTGTCAGTAGTGAACTTCCGGACGACACTAAATTTTTAATCAATTTAGGAGCATGTAAAGTATTTTTCAAGAGAAGGGGTGGATTGGGGGGAGACAACGTTTTGTGACCATAACCCTGAATTGGAATAGAGTTGCCATTACCAACAATTATACCCCGAGGGGTGCTCAAATTGGAATAAGAGGAGAGAGTACCTGATTCAGAGGTCATGTGAGTAGTTGCCCCGGTGTCCATGTACCAATTTGGGTCCGGTTGAGTCAACCCCAACGTCTGCATCACAGCCTCGATATCAGTCTGAGTGGGGCCTACTGCATGATGGGCCTGCGGTGGTCGGGGCCCAAGAACTCCTATCCGTGGTGCACCTGGGCCGTAGCTGCTGTTGCTACCGCTGCTGGGCCACTGGCCAGTGGGCCGCCACTGCTGGGTATTGTGCCTGGACTGTTGGCGCCCCACCGGCCACCGGAAACTTCTTTGGATGGTTCGGTTTCATTGCCATTGGCCCCACTGCTGGGCCCATGGCGGTGGTGGGCCACTGTACCCTGGCTGGGACCCACCGCCTGCTTGTTGACCACCAGAACCGCCGCGTTTGCCCCAGCGATTTTTGTTATTATTCTTGCGATTATTCTTGCCGCCACCATTATTATGGTTTTGGCCTGAATTATTAACAAAACCCGAAGGACTAGGAGAGGACGCCACTATGACAACTGGGCTTGCTCCGGTAGCCTCATTTTTAGCCAAACCGGCTTCTTCCAACGTCAGCATGGAGCAGGCTTGATGGAAGTCGGGAAGAGGGTTGCTTTGGCGAAGGAGAGTTCCAACACCATTATAGGCCTCCGAAAGACCGGCAACCAACTGTAGAACTAGACGATTATTTGTTACTGGTGCGCCAACATTACGGAGTTGATCCGCCAACTCCTTTAGTTTCTTGCAATATGCAGAAACGTTCGGAAATTGGTCCATTCGAACTAGAGAGAATTCCTGCTCGAGTGTGACGACACGGGAATGTTGGTTGTCTTGGAATATGTCACGCAATCTATTCCATGCAGCCATAACCGTGGTATCCGGCTCCATAATCGTCTGTAGAAGGTCCAGCGAAATAGTGGCGTATATCCACCGAAGAACGGTAGCATCAAGTGTAATCCATAACTCAGGATCCTCCGCCGGAAGGGGTCTAGCGGGAGGAATGATGTGATGAAGAACTTGATAAGATATAGCGTGAATTTTAAACAACTCCGCCTACGTTGCATATTGAACGTTTTCCATCTCAAGGACAATAGGGACACTGAGCTTGTTATTGGAAACTGTGAGGGCAGGGTGAAAATTGTTCTTAGACATATTGAAAGAACAAAGAAGGAGGGGAAATTTAAGAGAGGTTTTTGAGAGCGGAAGACAAAATTTTTGGAGAGAAAACCCGAGGGGGGGGGGGGTTCTCGGCCACAAGGAAGACAAAAGTTGAGAGAGAAAAACTTTTGTGTAGACCTAGTCTCTTGATACCATGAAAAAAAATAATCCCCTTGCTTATTTTCATTGATTTAATAGATATATATACAAGTTACAAAATAGGAGAATCCTATTCCTATTCTATTTCTAAAACCTTATTCTACCATAATTCTAACTATACAATTATGGTATGTGTATATCCTAATTATGGTAAGAGTATATCCTAATCTAGGTAACAAATATACTACAATATACACACAATATCCTTTCCTTTATATACAAGGTTTTATCCACTGTTTTGTAGCTTGCTGGCCCGTGCTGGGCGTGCTGGGCCTCAAGAGGCCCACTGCCGAGAAGGCTTCCCACTGCCGTGTCGTTGTATATCACTAATATACATGTGATATACACTGCTGTATATTCAGTGTATATCACATGTATATTGCTCTGTTTAACACATATGTAAATCGAGTATCCAAGTATTCGATGGAGAAGATAAAGCTGCTGTGAGGACATCCCAAATTGCTTTCGATGTATTCAATATTCCTATAGCAATCTGGAGAGTCTCGTCCTGGAGAGGCAAGATCAGTAGACTCATGATAAGTTGATCTTGTTGTATCCAACTTGCATAATACGAATTCGACTTTGATGTGTTCGAGCCTTCGATAGAGAGAACCGGTGATGGACAAACTCTTGATCCTTCAATGAAATCTATTTTTCCCGTGAAGAAACAATACTAGTTGTGTTTTTCATAATAGGCACCTTTTGGACATTAGTTACAATAACAACATATTCAATGAAATTCCAAAAGTGAGACCTAGACGTTAGTTAGTTTGAGATAAAGTGATGAGCATATTTAAGGGGTTTGAAGAAGAAGCTTTAGAGAAGACGTTATTAACGAAAAAGTTATATGCTTTGATACCATATTAAATCTTGATAGAGATGCAAGCAGAAGAAAAATATATAAAAATAAAGAAAAGACTTTCATTTTTTACTTTACACAAACGAATATAGTTATATACATCAGAGTCCTAGACTAATATACCAAAATATTAGTCCTAGACAAGAAGATGAGTCCTAAATTAACGAGTACTGTGATGCGCGGATACAAGGATGAAAAACCTTAGAGAGCACTTTATTTCCTTATTAAATTAACTGAAAAATAAATATTCAACTGGGCTTAAAACAAGAAAATAGAGACGAGGAAAATAAAAAGGAATAACAGAAGAAGCTCAATAATATTCAGGAGTTTTGCAAAGTACTATTCAAGCTAGAGAACTAGATGCATCATAACAATATATTATATTTAAAAGGTATAGAAAAAATTTCAGTGTGTCACATGAATTAAAGCGGGGAAAGTAATATTTCACTAGACATAGCTGTATCATCTAAAAGAATGCAGTTACGTATTCGAGTTTCGAACCCAACACACAAAGTAGCTTTTAAGCTTTTCTTTGTCTTTTTGTTTTGGATGACGGAAGTGGGGTGGGACAGTGGCTGTCAACCCTTCATTTGGACGTGAATCAGGAAAAAGGAATGAAGAAAAGATACTCTACTGGTTCTATTAAACTATATTTTGTTTAGTATGAATTGGTGGTAGGCAAGGTGAGCTAAGTCGACCCAAGAAATTTAATTTAAAAATACTGTAGAAATAAGGTTAATTTTTTCGTAAAAATGTAAATTATTGAATATTTTAATTATGATTCTAGTATAGTGGAAAATTATTATAGAGTAGTAAATTACTAAGCCACACTATGAAAGTCCGGAAGAGGGTGATGGAGATAAGGGTTAGTAGGGGTATGCTATTTTTGAGAATCAATTGGGGTTCATGTTGGGGCACTCATTTATAGAAGTCACTCATCTTGTAAGAAAGTGGGAAAACGATGAAGCAGTATAGGGAGAGAAACATGTGCTCATCAACCTAGAAAAGGCTTACGACAAAGTCCTAATTGAGGTTCTATCGAGATGCTTAAAGGCTAGAGGTGTACCTGAGGCGTACACTAGTACGATCAAGGACATGTATGATGGAAACCAAGATCAGGGTAAGGACAGTTGGGGGAGAGCCGGAGTACATTCCAGTTGTGATCGGGTTGCACTAGAAATCAACTCTTAGCCCATTTTTATGCCTTGATGATGGATTAACGCGGTAAATTCAAGGTGAGGTGCCATAGTGTATGCTATTTCCGAATGATATAATTCTAATGATGAGACTCATGACGGAGTTAACGCTAAGCTGGAGGTTTGGAGACAAACCATGCAGTCTAAAGGGTTCAGATTGATCATGACCAAGACAGAATACTTGGAGTACAAATCCAGTGACGTAATACATGAGATTGATGTGGAAGTTAGGCTTAATACCCAGGTCATCCAAAAGAGATGGAGTTTTAAGTATCTTTAGTCTATTATCCAAGAAACTGAGGAGATTGACGATAATGTCACGCATTATATTTGTGCAGAATGGATAAAATATAGGCTCGCATCCGGAGTCATGTGTGATAAGAAGATGCCACAAAAACTTAAAAGTAAGTTCTACGAAGTGGGGGTTAGACCAATTATGTTGTATGGAGCGGAGTGCTTGCCAGTCAAGAACTCATACGTTTAGAAGCTCAAAGTTGTGAAAATGAGGATATTTTGATGAATGTGTGGGCATACTAGGAGAGATAAGATAAGAAATGAAGATATATAGGACAATGTGGGAATGACCTCGGTGGAGGACAAAATATGGAAAGCGAGGTTGAGATGATTCAAGCATGTGAAGAGGAAATGCATGGATGCCTTAGTGCGAATGTGTGAGAGATTGGCTATTGATGAGTTTAGGAGAAGTAGCGGTAGGACGAATAAGTATGGGAAGCGGTGATTAGACAGGACATGACGCAGTTTCAGCTTACCAAGGACATTACCTTAAATAGGAGGTTGTGGAGAACACATATTAGGGTAGAAGGTTAGAAGGTAGTTTGAGTGTTATCTAGCTTATCCTTCGATATTATTAGTCGAGTATTACTCTACTTGTCCTTACATTTTTGTTACTATCTGTTATTTCTTGTACTTCGATTATCATATTATTTTGTGGTAGTCACTGTTCCTTTTTTCTACATGTTTTTTCATGCTTTCTATAGTATTTCGTTATAGCTTCTTCACATCCATTATTTCCTTTTCCAAACTACTTTAAATTGCTTTACATTGAGCCAAGGGTCTACATGGAATAGTCTCTCTACCTCTCAAGATAGGGGTAAGGTCTGTTTACATTCTACCATCCCCAGATTCAACTTGTAAGATTACATTGGGTATATTATTGTTGTTGTTTTATAGTAAAAATCACATGTTTGAATCCTTATTACTTATAACATTCTTGCTTTATTTGAATGTCCTTACTCAAATTTCTAACTCGAGCACTAATAACCGGAGGCTGTATTTTGGCTCCACTTGATTGTTGTGGCTTTCTACTAGTCCATAAGGTTAACTTTTCTGTAACGACAATATATAAACATTTTATGTGTAAAAGAGATCCTTTTAGTTAAATTAATACTGTAAGGCTTGACTTATGCATAGTTTTCTACTATTGATTTCCCACTTCTGGAACCCTCTTTCTTATTTGACATCCTTTTCTCTTATCATAATCTTTTCATGTCCGAGGCCTCACATCACCAGGTGATCAATGGCCTTTGCTAAAGTCAAGGGAGAAAAAATTGGCAAGATCTCTCAAAGTCTGACTTTTCCCAAATAAACCAATCATGACTCTCCCTTTTCAAGTGTTTTTGTCAATCTTGAGTGATTAATTTGAGAAATCACACAATACAATGGTTGATATATCAATCATCTCAATTATCATTTTATCATCAATTTAGTGATAAGTTGCAGATATTTGATTCTGTTGGGCCAAAATAGCCCCAAGACACTCTTATATGGTGTCATATTGTCCGTTTTGGGCCAAGTCCTCACGGTTTTTTCAAAAAGGCATCACACCATTAAGAGAATCCTACACCTTATATGTAGGTCCTTTTTCCTTTCCACTTTTGATGTGGGAATTTGTTCGCACACCCCAACAATCTTCCCCTCGAACTAAGTTCCACAATCCATCACCATTTTATGGAATTACATGGGCTAATTCGGAGATTAATTGTGTGTCACCCACATCACTCTTCGAGTATTTATGGTTGCTACTTTGTTGTGTAAGTGTCTTCAATATCGGATAATGTATTGCACCTGGTAAAGGTAGTACAATGATCCATTAGACGACGGGAAAAGACACTCTTAAAGCCACACACCATCACACTCCGTCATCTTCATACTCGTCTCGCAAACCATTGGCTCTAGTACCACCAAAATAGCCCGAAGAAACTCTTACATGATGTGATATTGTTCGCTTTAGGCCAAGCCCGCATGATTTTTTTAAAAAGGTATCACACCATTAAGAGAATCCTACACCTTATATGTAGGACCTTTTTCTTTTCTACTTTAGATATGGGACTTTTTTCGCACACCCCAACAAAACATCGAGCTTCTGTTCGTGCTCGAAAACCTGGAGCTACAGATCAAAAAATTCAATTTCCACCATTGATATTCGGGAACCAGATGTTGAAAACCCCCAGTTCAAATTTGAGCACGATCTAAAGGTTAACGAATCGGAAAACGCAGTTTGAAGCGGACTGTCGTAGCTGATTTTCTCTGGTGCGAAAATCAACACTTCTCTCTCACTTTTTCTCTCTATATGGCTGCTATGAATTCACTCTTGTGTTCATGAAATAAGACCTAATTTGATCTTATAAACATTAAGCTTTATGGAAAAAAGTGGGCTTGGTCCAAAAAGTATTTTATTTATCCACATAAAAATGAAAAAAAACCCATAACCCCAACAAATTCTCCCCTCCCGACTATGTGGAGGAGACTATCATTCCGCGATCATGCAACACTCTTCAAACTTCCCTCTTGGAAAAGCTTTAGTCATCATATCTGAACCATTATCATCAGTGTGAATCTTCTCAAGTGCGAGCAACTTAGAATCCAACAAATTTCTAATCCAATGGTAACTCACATCAATGTGTTTTTACCTACCATGAAATGTAGAGTTCTTACCAAGATGAATGACACTTTTACTATTGCAATGAAGAACTTACCTCTCTTGAGCAAAGCCAAGTTCCTCCAAGAATGTCTTCATCCAGAGTAACTCGTTACAAGCTTCAACGATAGTAATAAGCTCAGATTCTGTAGTAGACAGAGCAACATATTATTGCCAAGACACTGCTCCCCCTACATAAGTAATCAAGTAGCCTGAAGTAGACTTGCGAGTATCAACATCACCTGCCATATCTAAATCAGTGTAATCACAAAGAATAGGCTTCCCTGTCCCAAACACAAACTCAGACTAGAAATGCTACAAAGATATCTCATCATCCACTTCACAACATTTCAATGCTCTCTTTCTGGATTAGAAAGAAAATGACTAATAATACGAACAACATGAGCAACATCTTATCTAGTACAAATCATCGCATACATCAAACTGCCAACAACTGAAGCATAATGAATCATCACTGGAAGGACACTGCTTCGTGCTCAATTCGAAGGGCATAGATAAAGGTGTACGGACAATCTTAGCTTTATCCATGTTGAACATGTGACGTATTTTCTGAATGTACTTCTCTTGTGATAACCGCAACTTCTTGGCCTATCTGTCACGGACAATCTGCATGCCAAGAATCTGTCTTGCTGGTCCCAAGTCTTTCATAGAAAAAGACTTATTCAACTTCTGAATTTTGCAAGAATTATGACCATCGACAAGCATGTCATCACCATAAATCAATAAAATGATAAAGTCACCATCAGAGAATTTTTGTACAAAAATACAATGATCTGAAGAAGTCTTCTTAAAGCCCTGTTGACTCATAACTGAACCAAACTTGTTGTACTACTGACTGGGAGCTTGTTTCAAACCATACAAACTCTTCTTCAATTTGCAAACATAATTCTCTTTTTCATTGACTTCAAGACCTTCTGGTTGCTCATATAAATTTCTTTATCCAAGTCACCATGGAGTAAAGCAATTTTAACATCCATTCGCTCAACCTCTAAATCTAGACTTGCAGCCAAGCGTAGAATACTAGAATGGATGACATCTTCACAACTGAAGAAAATATTTCATCAAAATCAACTCCCTTCTTCTGATTAAAGTCTTTTACAATCAATCTAGCCTTGTACCGTGGAACTGGGTTACCATCTTCATGTTTCACCCTAAAAACCCACCTGTTTTCTAAAGCTTTTCTGTCTTTAGGAAGCTTAACCAGATCAAATGTAGGATTCTCATGCAAGGATTTAATCTCATCTTGCATAGCATCAAGCCATCTTTTTTTTTCTTCATTATCCATGGCCTCATAAAAACTTCTAGGTTATCCCCCGTTAGTTAATAGTACATACTCATTAGGAGAATAACGAGATGAAGATCTTCTCTCTCTAGTAGATCTTCTGAGAGAACTCTCTCCTGGAGCATCAATAACAACTGGTTGCTAGCCAACCACATCATCTTGCACTTGAGAATCAACAACATCATGTTGGTCATTCTAAACATGATCACCATCTTCATTATCAACTTGATCTTCATTAGTGTGAAGATTTTCTTCAGGTGCAATAGTCACATAAAGTGGATCAACATCAACTAACCTCTCACTGCTCTAAGAATCAATCATCTCAGCTTTGTCAAAATCTTCAATTGTCTGGTCTTCAAAGAACACAACATCACAACTTCTAACAATTTTCTTCTCATCTGGATCATAGAAACGATAGCTGAATTTATCTTCATCTTAATCAATGAAGATGCATTGCCTAGTTTTAACTTTCAGCTTTGACCTCTCATCCTTAGGAATATGCACAAATGCTTTACATCCGAAAACTCTCAAATAAGTATAAAAGACATCCTTACCAAACTAAACTCTATCAGGGACATTACCATCCAAAGCAATAGTAGGACAAAAATGAGTATTAAGTACTTCTGCCCAAAATAAATCTGGCAACTTAGCATCTGAAAGCAAACATCTAACCTTATCAACTAAAGTTGTGTTCATCCTCTATGCTAAATCATTTAACTGAGGAGTCTTTGGAGGAGTTTTCTAATGCCTAACTGAGCGGATGCATTTTAGTTTCTTGTCTGTCTCTCAACCAGGGCCTGAAAATTCTTGAACACACCAAGTTCTTGATCCTTGGACTTCAAAGGATATACCTAGAGTATTCGAGAAAGATCATCAATAAAAGTCACAAAGTAAAGTGCACCACCAAGAGACCTTACTTTAAAAGGACCACACAAATCAGAATGTACCAACTCCAGTAAATCAAGCTTTATAAGGCGCATGACTCTGGAAAAAAAAAACCATTTTTTGTTTTCCAGCTAAGCAATGAACACATCTCTTTAACTTCACTTGTTTCACTCCAGAAAGCAAATTCTTCTTAGCCAAACTATCAATCCTATTCTCACTCATATGACTCAGCCTTCTATACCATAACTCTGATGAAGTATCATTCTCCACCAAATTTACTGAGTCTCTACAAATTGAGTCCTAAAATAAGTACAAGTCAAATATCTTATCACCTCGAGCCATAACTATTAAACCTCTAAGAAGCTTCCACTGTCCACCACCAAGGGTTTGATCATAACCCTCATCATCAAGCTTTCCTACAAAAATTAAATTTAGACGAACATCTGGAGCATGCTTGACATTGTTAAGAACCATCCTCGAACCATTCTTACTTTTCAAGTAAACTGTACCAATGCTTAATACCTCAACCTCACTATTATCGCCCATTTGTAACATTCTAAAATTACCTGGAGTATAAGAAGAATATAATTCCTTCTTTGGAATGACATAAGAATTGGCACCTGAATTCACAAACTAGGTAGACTCATCACAAACAAGATTGATATCATTCTTACCACAAGTAACAAAAAGATCATTTTCAGCAACAATAACAACACAATTTTCATTACCGTTATCTTTCTTTTGTTATTTCTGGTCTCTCTTAAACCTGTAGCTATGTTTCTTCATATGCCCTTCCTTGTGACAATAGTGACATGTAACATTCTTATACCTGGATCTTGACTTGCTTCTACTTTTACCTCTGTTATTTTGAACTTTGACGTTGCTTCTCACCCTGTCTTCAGTAACCAAAACATCGGAGTGTAAAGATGAAGAAGATGAGGCTTGAGATCTTCTTCTCATATCTTCATTTAAGACACCACTCTTAACATATTTCATAGTTACAACACCACTAGGAGCAGAATTAGTCAAAGAAACCCAAAGAGTTTCCCAAGAGTCTAGCAGAGTATTAAGAAGTCAAAGTCCCTATATTTCATCATCAAACTTGACACCCATTCCAGATAGCTGGTCAAGGACACCCTAGAAATCATTAATATGATCATAAATAGGATTGCCCTCTTTGAATATGATATTCATAAATTGTTTCAGTAGGAATAACTTGTTATTGTCAGTATTCGAAGCATAAAGTGTCTCAAGTTTATCCCATATACTTCTAGCATGTGTCTCATTCACAATGTGATTACGCACATTATCATCAACCCATTGTCTGATATAACCACAAACATGTAGGTGCTCAAATTTCCAATCTTCATCATTCATAGACTCGGGCTTGTTAGAAGCAAACACAGGTAAATGCATTTTCTTGACAAATAGAAGATCTTTCATCCAGGGGTGGCTTTTGGGTAAAGCTGCTAAAGCTTGAGCTTTAGACCTCCAACTTTCGGAGGCCTCACTTTATACCAATATTTTGTTAAAATGAATGTACCACAAATTTTTACTACATAAAGAGGGCCTCAAAATAAACTTGTAACGTGTAGAATAAGAAATTTATAGAAGGGAAGTGAAAAAGTAATCATTATTCTTTTTTTTACCTTTCCAATGAAATTAAGATTTTCATTTCCTTTCTTGGGCTACCAATACTCCGTCCTTTTTACGTCAACGTAAACTTTCTTTATTTATATTTGTTTTTGTTCCTTCAAGGTTTCACAAAAATTCTCTTTAGCAATATTATTCTCGAAACAAACAAAAGCAACAATGTGTAAAAAAAAAGATAATTGATCTACATTTTCTTGGATGTCAAGAATTTTTGAAAGCTTTTGAAGCAACAATTTCTTATTTTCAGATCAAGTTACTTAAATTAGATTATGTTTCTTCAATTTTTTTAGTATTATTTTTTCAATTTTAAGCTTATGAAAATATTTTTGATTTTTGATTTTTGATTTAGTGGTAAAAAATGAGATACTTGATAATGATAATTTATAACCTTGAATGTTCTTTAAAATATAATAGTCACTCTTACATTGATGATTTACACTTGTTTCCCGAATTAAAAGTGTTAATGGAGATAGTACAAGTAGATGATAATACTTTAATCGATATACTCAATCAAATAAATAGAGTTGATTCTTTTCTAAATGCCTATATTACCTATAGAATAATGTTAACAGTTGCCTCGGCGGAAAGAAGTTTGTCAAAACTAAATTTGATAAAATCTTACTTAAGATTAATCATGTTTCAAGAGACATTGAATGAAATAGGTATATTACTCATTGAAATGTAATTGTTAAAAAAATCGATTATAAGACGATTATTCATAACTTTGCATCTCAAAATAACTAAAGCAATAGATTTTGGATAAAAAAATATATTATATAACTTTAAAAAAAATAAAATATTAAGGCCTCTCATTGAAGTTTGGCTTTAGGCCACCAATAGTGTTGAGCCGCTCCTGCTTTCATCTTGCCTTTTCAAATATGGTAATTATTGCCATTTAAATAAATCATCTTGCTCATATTTTCCTCCATCATTCAAATAGACAATCAAATACAACCACAAGCTCTGATACCACTTTGAGAGAAGAAACAAGTAAATACCAAATCGCACGACAATGTAATAGCGGAAGAAATACTCAAGTCACAACTTCCCATACTAATTGAACAAGAAGAGCAAACTAATCTAAGCAAAAATGGAAATTCGGACAGTAACTATACCAACAATAAAATAGCAAAGCAAGCAAAAATAAACCATATGCAACAGACACCAAATTTACATGAAAAACCCCCTTAAATGTGAAGAGGAAACAACCACAGGACCTCCACCCATTAAAGCTCCACTAAAATCAACAAGAGTTACAATAATATTCTCCAAATAGCTACAACATCAACACCAAACACAGAGCAACAATACATAAAAGATAGCACCAAAACTAGTGAAGAGAGAGGAGAAATCACCACAAAAAATGGTCTTCTATTCATGCTCGAAAATTCGGAGATACAGACACAAAACTCAATCTCCACCATTGATATCCAAGAACCAGATGTTGAAAATTCCCGTTTCAAATTTGAGCATGATCCAACGGTTAACGAATCAGGAAACGTAGTTTGAAGCAGACTGTTGTAGCTGATTTTCTCTTCTTTCTTCACTAGTTTTGGTGCTATCTTTTATGTATTGTTGCTCCGTATTTGGTGTTGATGTTGTAGACATTTAGAGAACATTATTGTAACTCTTGTTGATTTTAATGGAGCTTTTGTGGGATGGGGTCCCGTGGTTGTTTTCTTTTCATATAGAAGGAGCGTTTCCACGTAAATTTGGTGTCTCTTGCATATGATTTATTTTTGCTTGCTTTGCTATTTTATTGTTGGTATAGTTGCTGCCCGGATTTCCATTTGTGCTTAAATTAGTTTACTCCTCTTGTTCAAATAATGTGAGAAATTGTGATTTGGGTATTTCTTCCACTATTACCTTATCATGCGATTTGATATTTGCTTGTTTCTTCCCAACGGATCCCCCCACCTTTTTCTACATAAATGAGTAGTAGATCATGAGCCCTTTTCAAAAAAATGAAAATAAAGTAGGAATGAAAAATAATTAGTATAGAATGGGCCCTATCGGTGCAAAGTCGGATTAATTGGACTTCAATGCGGCATCAAAATCGAATGAAAATTTATTTTAAAAAAAAGAATTAATATCTATCAAGTACGTACTTGCGAAGGCTAATTTAGAAAAAACAGAGCATTACTACTTGAGGAAAAAATGAAGTAAGAGATTTCTAGAAGTTACGAGAATTTCTAAGCTAGCACTTTATTTGCAGCACTAATTAAAGAGGTTTTATTACCAATATGAGCAATATTGATCCATTGGTCATGTCTCTTCCTCCAATATTTGTCTTTATCACGAGACAATAAAATCAACTCATTTTTCATAACTTGCTACTCCCTTCGTCCCATATTAGTCGTCTCATTTTCGTTTTTCATCTCTTAAGAAATTATAAATAAAAAGTATATTTTTATTACATTACATTTATTTCTCTCTAATAAATTGCACTCTAATCGGAAGGTCTGTGATTTGGAACTTATGATTAGGGAATGAGTGTTGCTGAAGGTTTCACCCATGAAGGGTGTGATGCGCTTTGGAAAGAAGGGCAAGTTGAGCCCGAGGTATAGTGGACCCGTTGAGATCATTCAGTGAGTTGGTGAGGTGGCCTATGGTTGGCCTTACCTCCTGGGTAGGGGTGGGTGTATATCGGTTCGGTTAGGTTAGGTTTTGTATCCGAAAAATATGAACCTAATAAAAATAGGTTTTTTTAAAAAAATTGAATACAAGTTTTTTTTTTTTTTAAATCGATATGTTCGGTTTATATCGCCGAACGTATCGGATTATATTGGTTTTTTCAAGTGGACCGGGTCGATTAATTTTTTATTTTTAAAAATAAATTGAATTTCCAAAACTAAAATTGACATTCACACCTATACTATCATGAAATTTCGACGTTGAAATCTATTGTGTATCGTGAGATGTTTATTAAAGAAAAAGAAAACTAGAAACCGATTTGGGGGAAAACACAAATTGAGACGTTTTTGTAAAAATTGGCTGTGCCAAACCGCCTAGCGGCCGGCCCCATCTAAAAAAATACCCAAAATAAAAAAAAACGGGTAAAACGGGCATCCGAGCGCAGAGTTATGACCATTTAAAGTTTCACTAATTTACAACTACTTTCTCTCCCTACATTTTATGTCAATGCTTTCGTGATATGTTAATCAAGTTCATGCCGCATTCGACTTCCATAAAAGCTTTATAGATTGACTTCAATGGCTATGATTCAAGAAATAGTAGTAGCCTAAAATAAAAATAAGAATAGTTATATATTTAATTCGGTTTTTTCGATTTGGTTCGTATCCAAAATAAAAAAACCAAACCGAAATCCTGATTTGGTTCGTTTTTTCAAAAAATCGGTTTTTTTGAGAAAAAACCGAACCGATTTTTGGTTCGGTTCATTTTTTCGGTTATCCGGGTTTTTTGCCCATCCCTACTCCTGGGTTGTCGAGTGCGCATCCAATGTTACATGTTTTAATGCTGAAGAAGTACCATTCGGATGGTTCTCATGTGATTATGTGGGATTCAGTGATACTTGATCAAAATTTGGCCTCTGAAGAGGAGCCTATAGCTATTTTGGATCGGCAGGGTCAAAAATTGAGGTCGAAAGAGATAGCTTCGGTGAAAGTGCAATGGAGGAATCGTTCCGTGGAGAAAGCTACCCGGGATACCGAATCTGATATACGGGTTAGATATTTCTAACTTTTTGAGAGTCCGAGCATTTCCTTTTCTTTACCATTCGAGGATGAACATTTTTTTAGTGGTATCTGATGTAACGACTCGCATAGTCATTTTGAGTATTTTACCTAGAAATTCCTAAAATGCCTTCTCGAAACTTTACTTGTGTATTTGTGATTTGTGAAAATAGGTGGCACGGTTTCTGAGGCTATTGGGCGAGTTTTGGATTCATTTTAGCAAGTTTATAAGCTTCCAAGTTAAAGAAATAGAAAAGTTTGACTCATAGTTGAATTTTGAGTAAACACATCATTTTTGTGATTTCGTCGATTCCATTAGGTTCGGAATATCATGTATGACTTACTTGAGCCTTCGGTTCGGGACCCGAGGCAATCGGGTGCATTTTGAATAGTTGGTTGAGAAATAGGATTTTCATAACTTAAGAGTTGACTATGGTCGACATCGGGTCAATGAGACCTTTTCCGGGAATTTCGAGTCAGCGAGCAAGTCCGAGCGTGTGTTTATGATAGGAATGCAAATTTAGTTTGTATTTGAGTGATTCCGAATGAGTTTCGGGGGTTGAGTAGAGAATTGCAGAAAATAAGATTTTTCTGGTTTAGCTGGTTCTGGTGAGGTCGCAATTGCGATGACTTTATCACAATTGTGAGGCCCGTATTTGCGAGCCTCTTGTCACACTTGCGAGGTTGAGAAAAGGTCGACGGAGTTCGCATTTGCGAGGTCCCGCTCGCTTTTGTGAGGGCCGCAATTGCGAGGCCTTCTCGCATTTGTGAGGGCCGCAATTGTGAACTAGCTGTCGTATTTGAGAAGACACCTGACAATGAGAGATAAAAATCCCTATTTCAAACTCATTATTTCATTAATCCATTTTAGAAGCTATAGAGCTCGGATTAGAGAGATTTCAAGTGCCAACTTCAAGTTTCTAGGGTAAGATCTAAATCTTTATTTAAGTGATTATTAATGATTTCTTCCATTTATTTGAGTAACTAGGCATGATTCCTAAGTAGATATTGAAGGTTTCCCTGAAAATGTGTTTTGATGAATTCCATAAAATTGTAGGTTAAATTAGATTAGAACTTGATGATTTTTATGATATTGATTATCTAGACTATGGATAAGATGATTTTAGGATTAAATTCTCGTTTTGCTCTTGTGGATCCCGGGTTACCATTTTACGTTTATTTCTGGGATTCAGATTAAGGTATAGCAATATGGGTGTTGTTTGATTCGTGTAACCTTGTAGAACACTATTTTGACCATGATGAACTAGTTTTCACCATAAGTTACCATTTTGACCTTCGTGGATTTGGGGATGTATTTTGGGTTGCCTTTTTAGACGCAAACTCTTTATATGACTTTATGGGGGCAAAGTTAGACTCATATCCTTATGTAGAATCCGTAATTGAACATATTGGCTCATTCGAAGCTCAACGAAAGGCAAGGATGTGGAGTGACTTTTCGGCTTCGGATTCGGGCAAGTTGAGACTTACTAGACTCTTTTGTAGTGTTTTGTGTTGGTTAATTAATTAAAAGGCGTAGTGGGGAATTGGGGGATCTGTACTCGTGAGGTGAAGAGAACTTGTGCGGGTTCCGATGTACATATAAAGGGTAATTAAAATGCAAAGTAGTTATATTTGTGATGGAGACTATGTGTTTATCCCTCAAAGCTTCGAAAGTAGTGTGTAAATCCACTAGGTTTGGTATGGTCGTCGTTTACTTAGGCTATGTTAGCAATGGTTGGTAGATTCCTTGATTTATGACTTGTCATGCATTAATCAACGTTTTGGCCTTAGTGTTGTTTTCGGCCGAGGGAAAGGGACAGAAAAAAATCTGTTTTGGCCGAGAAAGAGAAAGAGAAGGGAGAAGAGTAGGGTTTAGGTTTTAGGCTCTTGATACCATGAAAGATAGAATAATTTCCTTAGGGATTCTTTTTATTATTCACAATATATATAGTTGTACAAATGTTGATTCCTAATATGGTACGAATCCTAACTTACCTTACAAAGGTTGATTCCTAATACAATTAGAATCCTAAGTTACCTTAAATATACATCTATCATAATTACAAAATATACGGAGAATATTCGCTAATACTTATCAAAGAGCATTACTTGTGATAAAGACTTTTTCACTAGTACATTTCAGAAAGAGCTCTTTTTTTTTTTAAGTGAAACAAAATTGTAATTTTTTACTACTTATCATCCCAGTCAAATGTGGTCAAGCATACGTTTGAAATGTATTTATGATGTTTCGTGGATGACTATCCAAAATAATGAGTGACATGTATTCCTTGGACTGAGTATTGTTATAATACTTTCTTCCACACATCTCTTAAAATTACTCCATTCAAAGTTGTCTATGATTGTGAATATGTAGCCGATTCCTCACGTCTGAAAACTATTGATAATACATTAGTTGATCGAGATAAGGCCTTGCACGTAACCAGGAACAAACTATTGACACAACAACGGTGGTTTGGCCTTGTTTTCATTCCAATAGGCAACAATTTGTTGCTAGTTCTCATTAGCATAAGTTGTCACCCCAGTTCTATGGACCTTTTATTGTTTTGCGTCGAATTGGCTCAGTGGCTTATGAGTTACAACTTCCACCTGATAGAAAGCTCCTTAATGTCTTTCATGTTTCTCTTCTAAAACCATGCAAGGGTGACTCACCCCTTGCTTCGCCTACTTTTCCACTAGTTGAGGAGGGACATGTCGTCTTTACTCCTTGCTATGTTTTTCAAGCTTGTTTCAATCGTGGTACATTAGTGTGGCATGGATATTTTAGATGCTACCTAGAAATATGTGGATCATTTTCGCCAGACTTATCCAGATTTCAATCTTGAGAACAAGTTGTTTCTTTGGGCTCCAGTGTTTTGATTGTTGCAAATTTCCTTTAATAGATTTTTTATGTTATTCAGTCAGAATAGAAGATATAAATTATATCTTCCTATCCTTTGTAATAATCTAATCCTATTTAAAGGAGCATATTAATGAAAAAGAGGGCAAACAGATTTTGTCAAGGAATTGCAGAGATTTGGAGCTCTCTCTTTATCAACGAGGTATAAGGTGTTGGAAATTTGCCTTTGGCGGGAGTTGCGACCGACCAACTTTAACGGCTTAAACACTAGTGTAACGTATGTTGGAGAATCCGGTTCTTCACACATGCATGATCTACTAAGTACGTAGATAACCGTAGGGCCAAGAATCGTCAAATTTCATTGAGTAATGAAAGAGATATTGGTTCACGAAGTAAGGTGTTTGAAGCATGGAAAGTGTGGTATTGTGTGTAATTCTCCCACATCGGTAGAGGAAGAAAGAATTGTTGTGTATATAATACTTGAAATTGGTTTGGGGTTTGGGACCCCAAGGGGTATCCCATGTGTTTAAAGGAGGGAGGACCTAGATGTGCTTCGGTTCAAGTAAAGACCACACGCGCGCGCCGCGCCGCCCGCCCGTCGGTCCGGTTCCGGTCCTCGGGCTCACGGCCGTGGGCCGTGGGCCTTCTCGATATTATCTTTTTGGGCCGAAAACTTTGCGAAGTACGTTTGATCCCGAAGTTTCGGATGTGCGCTTTGGACCGAATTCTTTCGGATGTACGTTTGGTCCCCGAAGTTTTCGAAAGTTGGAATTTCGACAGTCAAAGCGAGAAACGTCCAAGCTCTCAATTCGGCCATTTATTTTGGCTGAATTACTCCTCCTATAATGGCCAAAACAGGTTGGTCTTTCACCATTTATGTTGGTGACTTTACTACCTCCATAATGGCCATTATTTGGCTATTATGGAGGCGATTTTCAGCCCCTCCCTCACCTATATAAACACACCCTTACACCATTGTTGAGCACCACAAAAGAAAGAAAAATAACGAGTTCATAAAGCTCACGAAAATACACAACAAAAACAGTTTTCTTCCTACAACTTCCAAGCATCATTTCGTTACTCAATATTCTTCACGGTAGCTCTTGAGTTTCCTTTGCTCAAGGGTTCCATTGCTGTTTTATCTTGGGAGACAAATTGTCCAGGACGTATAAAGGATACATACGGGGCAATATTGTCTTAAGGACAGAGTGCCACACTCAACTCAGCATAAACCAGTTTCCATTTTTCAGTCTTCAACAAAATCGTAATTTCAGTTTTGTTGTTATATTGTAATTTTCAGATTTCTAGTCGAAAATATTGTATTCTTTGTTTATCCTTTCGAATACTTGTAATAGTTAAATACTTCCCGTACTGCTTTATAAAGTACCATAGAGCAAAATCTCCCAACATAAGGTTTCAAGCTCTCTTGACTAGCTTGAGTGCTTAATAAAAAATAGGGCGTTCAAGAAATAAGAACAAATGGAAGGGATGATAGTTGACTTGAATTTTCCTTATCGTCCTGGGACGCGATCTATTTCTCATTTTCTCTAACACTTGCCCAATTTGCTAACTTGATGTAAGGGTAAACCTTGAAATGACTTGTCAAATGATTGAGTCAAATCAGGTCAAATAATTTAATCCAACTAGTCAAAAATCAAAATGCAAGCGAAATATTAATCACGGGGTATTATGAAAATGTGAAAATTTAAGTTAATACTTTTAGAAAATATATTAGTTTTCATATGCTTTTCTCAAAATACAAAAGTAAAATAGAAGGTTAGTTTATATAGCATATTATTTTATTCATCTTAACCCAATTCATTTTGAGAGGTTAATTAATCATGACAAGTTTATTGATTTGATCCTTTTTTTCCGTCCAAGTTTGATATAATCCGTTCATTTGCCACTTGTACCTTTATTAGTTGATTTGGATATTCAAAATAATATTAAAATAACTCTAACTTGTGCATCCCACGCGTCTAATTAATTGTTTAAGTTTCCCTAGAGATGTAGATGTATAAAGACAAATTCCACCCAGGCATGCAACAGTGAAATGGCGAGCAAGTTATGAAAGTTACATCAACATATCAACCTCTTATCTACATTTATAATCACTTAAGCCCTTCCCTTTTTAGTGGCTTACATCATATATGCAACATTGGATTCTCCCACCACAGTGACTCAGTGAGCATGCGCATACCACTTATAAAGTAAAGATAGGATGACTTTCTTTAATAGTAATTCTTATTAAAAGAAAAAATTAAGCTGACAGTATATGTGTTTTTTAATTTATGCTATAAGATTACATTAACCTATAATTTAATTCTTCATAAGAGGTATGATATGAATATGATAACTTAAGAAATAAAATAATTATATAACATGTTCAACTGATCAAATTGCACTAACATATTCTATATATTACTTACCCTCTTAATGTATATAAGTTAAATAAAAAATTCTCAAAAGCAAATAACCATGTGTGATGGAATGGTTGTGAGTATCACTACGGAAAAAAATGGAATTATCTACGAACTTCGTTACTAATTAATCCGTCGCTAAATTGGTCGTCGCTAGCGCGGAACTTTTTGGTGATTCGTGATTAATCCAAATCAATTTGTTGTTTAGCTACGTAATTTGGTCATCACTAATTTCGATTTTAGTAGCAATTAGAGACTTTCGGGTCAATTCCATCAAATAGAGAACTTTTAGGTTGGAAGAGCACTTTAACCCCTTAACAAAATAATTTATTTCGATGTGAATATAGATTAGTCGGGCCAGCAGAATCCGAATGGAAAAAAAAAACATAAAAGGCGGTTTGGTGCACAAAGCATCCCGTGTTAGCGGTGGTCGGAGAAGGTCACTCCCCCAAGGGTGTGATCTAAACAACCTAACTTAATACAAAGCATTAGTACGCTTCCACACCTCGAACCCGTGAGCTACTGAGATAAAATAAAATAAATAGAAAACCCTATACTTCCTCACATCCCTTTCTTTCAAGCCTATCAAGCCTATTATTCCAAGTATAAATATCACCCGTGTACACAAACTATGCACCAACGAATTAGGCGACTCAAAAATAAGGCAAGTTAGAGACAACTCAAAAGAGGAAAGAGCCAAAAAAAGAAGTAAATGGCGCAAGAAGAAATGAGAAAAGGACCATGGACAGAACAAGAAGATCTTCAACTGGCATTTTATGTGAACTTGTTTGGCGATCGACGATGGGATTTCTTCGCCAAAGTTTCAGGTTTTTATAAGGTTGGCGGGAGACAAATAGATTAGGTAGGCTTATCTTGGACATGAAATCCTATTTTCATTGAGCAACTTCTAACTTGTTTCTTCTATATACAATTTTGTTTTTGTTATGTGTTTTTAATAGGTTTGAGAAGAACAGAAAGAGTTGCAGGTTACGTTGGGTGAATTACTTGCATCCTGGTCTCAAACGAGGAAAGATGACTCCTCAAGAAGAACGCCTTATTCTTGAACTCCACTCCAAATGGGGAAATAGGTTTGACTACTTTTCTAACTTCTATTTAAATACCATGGGTTCTGAGTTAAGAAGCTAGTTTTGAAATACATATTTTTGTGTTAAAAATTTATTCGACACGAAACCATGGGAAGATGAGTAGATATCATAACTAGGGATGTCAACGGGGCGGGGTGGGGGCGGGGAAGGGTACCCTATACCCGTATCCGCCACCTAAAACCCACCCCCACACCCGCCCCATCATCCATGGCGGGTAGAATTTTTGATACCCATACCCGCCCCACCACCCACCAAACCATCCCCATACCCAGGCCAATCCGGAGCGGGTGCGGGCGTTACCGCATTTACCCGCCCCACCGGAGATGCTTGGAGTATTATTGGGCGGGAGGTGACAAGTGTGTGTCTTTGGAATTCTTTGAGAATGATAAATTACTAAGATAAGTAAATTCTACCATTATATCTACGATCCCCAAAGTGGCGACCCAATATGTTAGTTAATATAGGCTCATATCTTCGCAATGTCCTATATAAATGTATTTCTAAATTAATTTGCACGAGATTAAAGAACATCATTCCTCGTTGTGGTTGAGAATCAAGCAACTTTTGTATTTGGAAGATCATTGACTCACCTTATCTTTGATGATGACTTGATGATTTTCGCAAATGAAATATGAATACCATCTCTAGAGTTATGGAGGCACTCAGACATTTCAGTGATGTAACAGATTTAGTGGCTAATTAGATGTCAATGGGGCGGGTAAATGCGGGTACCCGCCCATTATTTAGGCGGTGCGGGTACGGGTGGTGCGGGTATGGTGCGGATAGCGGATACGGTGCGGGTCTTATATGAAATTCACCCCGCCCCCTGCCACCCTTGGCGGGTAGCACTTTTGATATCCATACCATCCACCAAACCATCCCCATACCCGACCCAACTGGAGCGGGGCGTACCCGCATTTACCCGCCCCACTGACATCCCTAATCATAACTTATGGGTTCATTCAAATTTGATATCTTTAACTCGAATTCTCTATATATGTTAGAAATCCAATTAATAAGAATTCGGAACTTAAACCCGTAACATTCAAATCTTATATTATATTCACCTCTGCTCGAAGCACTAGGTTAATTCTACCAAACCCGCAAACCCATGATTGGATCTGTCCAAATATGGAGTTATGTATAATTAAGGGAATTTAGTTGATTCCCCTTCGTCTAAATATAGTACTTATTTCACAAATAAGGTAAAAGTAATTTCTTTTATTTTAAACCTTGTTAACCTAAGGGAAGTTTCTAATATAATAGCAAAGGTGATTCAAAAATTATTTTATATCATAGCTTCAAATCCAATTCTTGATTATTATTATTCTTTTAAATTTTTCGCTCTGTCAATGTTCGCCACTAAAATCTTAGTATTACTATATATTATTATTTGAATTAACACATGACTTAAATTTCTTCCTATTCAGATGGTCAAGAATTGCAATGAAATTACTGGGAAGAAGCGATAATGAAATCAAAATTCTTGGAGGACCACATGAGGAAGAAGGCTCAAGATGAGTTTCCATCTTCATCCTTCTCCAACTCTTCATCTTTCTCTTCCAACAGTCCCGACGTGGACTTCATGCCCATTACGGAAAACAACGAGAAGTACTTCTACGATACAGGAGGACTTGAGAAAAAAAATGATGGTGACAACAACCAGAAAGGGAGAAGTACAATCAAGGTGTACTCCATGGATGAAATCTGGAAAGACATTGAATTGTCAGAAAAAAATAAACCAATTATGACATCACCTATATGGAATTATTGTTAGAATATTATGAAATAATATTATGATTGTGTATTAATGTAATATCATGTTATATATGGTAGGCAGTAAAATGTTAATTAGGAATATTATGTTAATTAGGTAGAATATTATTAGAAATTAATTAGGAAGATTAGGCATGATTGACTCTTCCTAATTGATGTATATGGTGTATATATTGAACCATTGAAAGATGAATATAGTGAGGAAATATTCTACTTACCCTAGAATTCTTACATGGTATCAAGAGCTTAAGGAAAGATCCAAAATTAGTTTAATCTCTTCCAAATTTTTGGTCATCTTCCTCCCTAGAAAACCCTAGTGGCCGAAAATTTCTTTTTTTTTTCACTCCATTATTGATTATCCTTCATCACAACCAATTATGTCTGAATCCAAATCATCTTTTCACCCTGCCCTTGCTGTCTCAAACATCAAAATACATGTTTCCATCAAACTAGAAATGGAAACCGTTCATTATGCGACTTGGGCGGAATTATTCAAAATATGTTGTCGTCCCCACAAAGTTCTTCATCATATAATTCCTCCAAAAGATGGTAAAGGGAAAGACATAACAAACGATGCAGACAAGGAATTGTGTGATACACTTGATGCCACAGTCCTTGGTTGGATTTATGCAACAATCTCCACTGACTTGTTGCATACGATAATGGAACCGGATTCCACAGCCATGTCGGCGTGGGAACGCTTGCGAGATATTTTTTTAAGATAACCAAAACTCTCGCGCTGTTTCATTGGAACATGAGTTCTCAACCATTAACATGGCGGATTTCCCTAATGTTTCTACATATTGTCAACGCCTCAAAGTGTTGGCTGATCAATTACGAAACATTGGTTCACCGGTTACTAATAACCGATTAGTCTTGCAATTGGTCGCCGGTCTCAAAGAACGCGTATAGCAAGCGTGGAAATCCTAATCCGTCAAAGTAATCATCTACCACAATTTTATCAAGCAAGGTCCATGCTTGTACTTGAAGAAGTCGGGCTTGGTGAAAAATGCCTCAACTACTTCAAATTCCGCCATGCTTGCCACTCCTTCACATGATGGTAATTTTTTTGAACCTTCTTAACAAAATAAGGGACAAAAATGAGGTCATAACAATAAAAATAAGGGTGGAAATCGCGAAAATAACAAGGTGGAGGCCACCGAAATTTCCTGGTGGCGGTGGTAATGGCGGAAACACCAACTCCGGTGGTGGACGGTTGCGCAACATGGCGGCGGCGGGGCGGTGGTCGGTGGCGGCGGCCGGCGGTAGGGTGGCGCATACGAGTGGAACAACCCACTTGCCGGCGCGGTGGCCTTGGGCTATACCACCCGGCCCACCCTGCAGCCCCCAATAAGCACCGTGGGCCAGCGGCCCCGAGGCCACCTGGCCGGCCAACAAAACAAGCAACAAGTGGGCAATATCCACCATTCTCGGAGCGCAAGCGACAACAGGCCCGGTAGGCCCATTTCGGCCGGGTGCGTGAACACACGTGCGATGGCGGTGGGCCTCAACCGACCAGTGGCATGAGGCCCATTCAACATGGGCCCACCCCCCGGAAATTGAGTCCGCCATGCACACTCTTGGACTTAATCCACCAGATTCAAATTGGTATATGGACTCCGGAGCGACGTCACATATGACGTTCTCCCAAGGTAATCTCTCGTCCTATTTTAATTTGAGCGATGATAATGGAATAATTGTCGGAAATGGCCGTTCAATTCCAATAAAAGGTTATGATTCTAGCAAATTGTCACCACCTAACCCACCCCTAATTTTAAAGAATGTCCTTCATGCTCCCAAATTAATCAAAAACTTGGTTTCGTTAGAAAGTTTACAACCGATAATTGGGTATCGTAGGTTTGACCCCTTTGGCTTTTCCGTGCATGATTTTCGGACGGGAAGCTTCTCATGAGATGTGATAGCAAGGGGGAGCTCTATCCAATAAATTCGCCAACACAACAATCCAAGTTTTCTTCTATTTTGCAGCTTTGGCACCCTCTTTATGGCACCAACGTTTGGGACATCCCAAGGGGAGAGGTCGTTTTGGCTTCTCTTATACAAAATAATTTTATTTCTTGTACCCAAACACGGACTCTAAATAAGTGTCATTCTTGCACACTTGGTAAACATGTTAAGTTTCCTTTTATTTCATCTACTTCATTCACTCTTTTGCCATTTGATATTTTACATTGTGATATTTGTACATCACCTGTTTTGAGTTCTTCTGGTCATAGATATTATCTGCTTATAATTGATGACTACTCTAATTATTTGTGGACATTCCCCTTATCGAAAAAATCACAAGTGTTTTCCACTTTTCTCACTTTTAGAGCATTCATCTGAACTCAATTTGAACGTGATATAAAAAATATTCAATGTGACAATGGGTGGGGGGGGGGAGTTTGACAATAAACAGTTTTGGGATTCTTTCAAAACAAATGGTCTTCAGTTTCGTTTGTCTTGTCCTCATACTTCACCAAAAAATGGGAAGACAGAACGTAAAATTAGAACCATTAACAATATTGTTAGAACATCTCTTTCTCATGCTTCACTTCCCCATGTATTTTGGCATCTTGCACTCCAAATGGCCACTTATCTGTTGAATGCCCTTCCTCATAAAAATCTATCATACCAAGCTCCCCTAAAAATGCTTTACTTACGAGAGCCCACATATCATCACTTAAGAGTGTTTGGTTGTCTTTGCTACCCCCTCTTTCCATCCACCACAATCACAAAACTCCAACCCCGGTCTACTTCATGTGTGTTCTTGGAATATCCTACTCATCATCACGGTTACCAATGTTACGACATTTCTTCCAAAAGAATCTTTATAAGTCATCATGTAATCTTTGATGAAACAATTTTTCTATTTGCTAAGTTACATGCCACCGGGACCCCTAACTATTATTTTTTGGATAATGATAAGCTCTCGTATCTGACACATTTTTTTCACAACTCGGTACCTATTACTAGTATTGAACACTGTAATTCAGGCCCATTAGGCCAGTCCACCACTACGGGCCCAATTCCAGCTCCATCAAGGCAGCCCACTAGACCCTCGGTTTCTCCCTCCTCGGTCAGTGACGTCCATTCCACTGGCCCAACAAACCATCCGGTCATCCGTAGTCAACATGGAATTGTCAAACCCAATGCAAAATATAGTCTTCACACCCAGGTCTCGAATCACCCTTACCTCGTAATCCAGTATCTGCTCTAAAAGACCCGAATTGGAAAATTGCCATGGATGATGAATATCATGCTCTAATTACAAATAGGACATGGGATTTAGTACCTCGTCCATCTAATGCTAATATAATTCGATCTATGTGGATTTTTAGCCATAAAGAAAAATCTGATGGAACTTTTGAGCGGCATAAAGCCCGTCTTGTAGGTGATGGGAAGACACAACAGGTTGGTGTAGATTGCGGGGAAACATTCAGTCCAGTGGTCAAACCTGCAACTATCAGAACAGTTCTCAGTCTCTCTCTCTCAAAAGGATGGTCGCTTCATCAATTGGACGTCAAAAATGCCTTCCTCCATGGACACCTTAATGAGACTGTTTACATGCACCAACCGTTGGGATACAGGGATCCTAAATATCCCAACCATGTGTGTTTGCTGAACAAATCATTATATGGCCTCAAGCAGGGCCCCAGGGCTTGGTATAAGCGTTTTGCAGATTTTGTGTCACGCATGGGTTTCTCGCACAGCCGTTCAGATAATTTCCTGTTTATCTATAGTCAGGGTAATCATACTGCTTATCTTCTTCTATATGTGGATGATATTATTCTAACAGCATCTTCAGACTCTCTTCGCAAGAATATCATATCACAACTTAGTTATGAATTCGCTATCAAAGAACTTGGCCCACTCCACTACTTTCTAGGGATTCTTTGTGACCCGACATACGGGTGGATTATTCCTCTTCCCGGAAAAGTATGCATCGAAATCATGGAATGAGTTAGGATGTCTTTCTGCAAACCTTCGACAACTCTGGTCGACACAAAGTCGAAATTGAGTGCCATCTCTAGCAAACCTTTTGCTGATCCAACGCTATACCGCAACCTAATAGGAGCTTTAAAATATCTCACATTCACCAGGCCAAATATTACCTATGCAGTGCAACAAGTGTGTCTATTTATGCATAATCCAATGGAGGAACATATGCATGCTCTGAAACGCATTGTGCGATATATTCAGGGCACTCTGGAGTATGGATTACATCTATACCCGTCCTCTATTTCCAAACTTGTTACTTACACTGATGCAGATTGGGCGGGATGTCCAGGATACAAGACGATCCACCTCCGGTATTGCGTCTTCCTTGGTGACAATTTAATCTCATGGTCCTCAAAAAGGCAGGCCACGGTATCACGCTCAAGTGCGGAAGCAGAATATTGTACGGTGGCCAATGTTGTATCTGACTCATGTTGGATTTGAAACCTATTACTTGAACTTCATTGCCCTATTCCGACTGCAACAATAGTATACTGTGATAATATTAGTGCAATCTACCTCTCAGGGAATCCCATCCACCATCAACGCACTAAACATATTGAGTTAGATATTCACTTTGTACGCGAGAAGATGGCTCGCGGACAAGTTCGGGTCCTACAGTCCCAACGCGATATCAAATCACAAATATCTTCATAAAAGGACTTAGTTGATATTATTTGAAGATTTTAGGGACGATCTCAAAGCATTCACCGCCCTCCCAGCTTCGACTGCGGGGGAGTGTTAGAATATTATGAAATAATATTATGATTGTGTATTAATGTAGTATCATGTTATATATGGTAGGTAGTAAAATGTTAATTAGGAATATTATGTTAATTAGGTAGAAGATTATTAGGAATTGATTAGGAAGATTAGGCATGATTGACTCTTCCTAATTGATGTATATGGTGTATATATTGAACCATTGAAGGATGAATATAATGAGGAAAATATTCTACTTACCCTAGAATTCTTACAATTATTGCCCAAACACTATGGATGGCTGATGAAGAAGAAACTAAGATGTTCCCTCAGTTTTATTGCTTGGACAATCAGGATAACACATTTTTTGCTGGCTAACAAAGGTTTTTTTTTTGTTGGAGGATTTAAGTGATATACACTAATGATTTAAAAGAATCTTTATATTATCAATTTGATTTAACCAGCTATAGCAGGTTATTACTCCATCAGGGTTGATAGGAAGAGTTATCTGTTGTAGGTTAAATTAATCGATCCGATAGTACAAAAAATCTATTATCGTCAATGAATATAACTTAAATCTTCATAGTTGAAGGTAATTTGTTTTAGAGTTGGTGTAGGATTTATGAGTAAAGTATTAGCTCTGACTTTGTGAATAGCAATTGTAAAGATCCCTAAATAAGAAGGCAGTCTATGTTAAGACATGCTGTATTTATTGCAAGCCACATATTGTATCATCTGATGCTTAGTTGATTTAGAGTCTATATATAAGTCTATGTCTGTTTGACTATTTTTTTACATATTCACTATGTAAGATATTAGGAAAAGTTTGATGGTAGGCCCAAAGGTAGTTTTTTTTAGAAATTTGGGTAATAACTTTTAATTATAAAATGGGAGGACCCAATTTAAATTAGTGTTAACTAATTGGAGACAAGTTATTTGAGTATCAAAACAAATCCTTAAATTTTAAAAAATATATTTTTGTCCAACGATTTAAAATAATAATAAAATAATAAAATTAATTATAACTATTCCAAGCTTTCAACTTAGCCTCAAAATTTAAAAAAAATACACTATGATCCAAAGTAAGAAATAATAAAATAAACCAAAATAAAAATCTAAAAATATATCTTTTACCTTATAAAAAAGAAATATAAAATTATATTTCACTCTTTCAATTCATTCCCAAATAATAAAATAAATAATATAAAAATCTAAAAATATATCTTTTACCTTATAAAAAACAAATATATAATCATATTCCCTTCTCTCAATTCATTTCTACATTTTTATTTCTACGTACGAAATATGCTTCATTGTGACCATTGTTGGAGCTTGAGCTTAAAGCTTGAAAAAGTAGGTTTTCGAAAGAGTAATTCAGTTTAAGTGAGCATTATTAAATTTTGTTAGAGATCTTTTGATGATTTTAAATCTCAAATTTTAGAGAATTTCGAGAAGATTTAAGGTAATTTTGGATTAAATTTAGGATTTGAGCTTGAGTATAGCCATTATTAAAGCTTGAGCTTCAAACTTGAAAAATAAATTTTATGAATGAGTGATTTATTACAAGTGGGTGTTATTGAGTTTTGTTGGTGAGGAGTCTAAATCTCAAATTTAAGGGAGTTTGGAGAAGATTTAAGGTGGTTTTGCATAAAATTTCATATTTGAGCTTGAAGTACAAGATGCACATTTTAGATTTGAGCTTGAGGTTAAAGATGAACATGGAAAAAAATATTGTTGAAAAATGGGAAAAACGCACTAATAACTAAAAGTTCCGTGCATAGACACGGACATTATTTTATATTCTATTACTTTATGTTAAAAAATGAGAAAAACGCACGAATAACTAAAAGTTCGTGCATAGACACTAGACCTTATTTTATATTCTATTAAGCTTTGTTGAAAAATGGAGAAAACACACCGATAACTTAAAGTTCCGCGCATTGACACTAGACCCTATTTTATCTTCTACTAAGCGTTGTTGAAAAATGAGGAAAATGCACTGATAACTTAAAGGTCTGTGCATAGACACTAGACCTTATTTTATCTTCTACTAAGCGTTGTTGAAATATGAAAAAATACGCATTAATTCTTGAAAATTATATTGGTTGACATTTAAAAAGGTAATTAACGAATATATAACGTCATATTTATATAAACACCAATATTAATAGAAAAAAGATTACTATGCACTGTTAACTGCCACACATAGACACTAGACATAATTGTATCTTCTATGGAACGTGTTTAAAGCTGTTACATTAAATTGGTAAATTATAGTTATGTCACCAATTTAAAGTTGTTATATATGATCATCACAACCAATATCAATGAAAATATCAATATCAAACGTGATATTAATAGACACACCAATATCAATGAAAATATATGATATTCACATATAGTTATTTCACCAATTTATAGTTATTACATATGATCATCACAAAATGGGGAAAATATGCACATTAAATGGGTAAATTATAGTTATGTCACCATTTAAAGTTGTTATATATGATCATCACAACCAATATCAATGAAAATATCATTATCAAACATCATATTAATATAAACACCAATATCAATGAAAATATATATGATGTTCACATATAGTTATTTCACCAATTTATAGTTGTTACATATGATCATCACAACCAAATACTCTCACTAGCATATTATTAACATTACTCAATTAGTGTCATCGTTTAGATCATTATAATGTTGTTTCACCAGTTGCATGATGACTACATATTATCTAGTAAAAAATATAAATTTAAAATTTTAGAATTAGTTCAATTCTTATTTAATAAATGTTTTTTGGTTGAAAAAACATGTGTCACATTGTATATTCTAGTAATATTTTGTAGGTGAATTATAAACTAAACGTTAAGAACTCGCAAAACATGTGTCACGTTGTATATTCTACTAATATTTTATAGGTGAATTATAAACTAAACGTTCAGAATTCGCAATGTGTCACATTGTATATTCTACTAATCTTTTGTAGGCTAATAATAAACTACTCTAAATGAATATGTTCCTTGATTTCATTCATTGATGATTTACAATATATAGTATTTACAGAAATATTTACCTTGCTACAAACTAGGTAAGTAATCAACCTAATTACAAAAGGAATATAATTTTACCTAAATTAAGAGATATACAATTAATGTAAAAATATTATGTGAATATTCTATTACACCCCCCGTAGTCAAAGCGGGAGGCTCACAAACACTGAAACTCGCTCAAAAATCATCAAACAGTATGCACGGAAATCCTTTGGTGAAGATGTCGGTAATCTGATATCTAAAAGTAACATGAAGGACACGAACTTGACCATGAGCCACTTTTTCGCGAAAAAAATGAACGTCCATCTCAATGTGTTTTGTGCGCTGATGTTGGACGGGATAGCCGGAAGGATATATCGCACTATTATTGTCGCAGTAGACTAGTGTTGCCTTTTGAATCTGGTAGTGAAGCTCAAGTAGAAGGTGACGGATCCAACAAGACTCAAATACGATGTTGGCTACACCTCTGTACTCTTCTTCGGCACTAGATCGGGATAGTGTAGGTTGTCTTTTGGAAGACCAAGACAATAGGTTATCTTTTAGAAAAATGCAGTAACCAGACGTGTAGCGTAGGGTGTCAGGACATCCACCCCAGTCAACATTAGAATAAGCAGTGAGACCAGTGAGCACAGACTTGTATAGATGTAAGCCGAAGTAAAGTGTGCCCTGGACGTATCGTAAAATACGATTGAGGGCCTGCATGTGTGCTTCCATCGGATTGTGCATGTGCAAACAGATTTGTTGCACGGCATAGGATATATCTGGTCTCGTGAATGTGAGGTAGTGCAAGGCCCCATCCAAACTACAATAGTGAGTCGGGTCTGAATACGGAGGGCCGGAATCAGCGCTGAGCTTGGAATTGGCGTCTACTGGCGTGTGGGATGGCTTGCAAGATGTTATGCCTGCATGGTCAAGGATCTCTTCGATGTATTTCTTCTAATATAGAAATAGGCCGCTATAATGGCGAGTGATAGAGATGCCCAAGAAATAACTTAGGGGGCCCAGATCCTTTATAGCAAACTCAGATGAAAGGAGAGACATAATGGACCGACGAAGGGCACCATATGATATGGTGAGAATGATGTCATCAACATATAATAAGAGGTAAGTCATGTCCGGACCCTTGTTGTAGATGAACAGGAATGATCGGATTTGTTGTGTGAAAAACCGATACGGGAGACATAATCGGCGAATTGTTGGTACCATGCTCGAGGAGCATGTTTCGATCCATAGAGCGATTTTCGCAATAGACACATATAATTCGGATGAATAGGATCTATGAAACCCATAGGTTGATGCATATATACCATTTCATGAAGATCGATGTAAGAAAATATTCTTGACATCAAGGCCGATAAATGGGCCAAGACTTGGATAGGGCAATGTAAAGGAAGGTCCGAATGGTTGCGGGCTTTACGACCAGACTGAACATTTCATCATAATCCACTCTCACCTATTGAGACCTGCCATCACCTACAAGACAGACCTTGTACCTCTCAAAAGAACTATCAGATTTCTTTTTATGTCGAAAAATCCACATAGAACGAATAATGTTAGCATCAGGTGGATGGGGTACTAGGTCCTACGTCTTATTGTAAATAAGAGCAATATATTCGTCAATCATTATGGCTTTACAATTTGGGTCAGACAAGGCATCCTTCATATTACGAGGGACAGGGGAAGGGATAACTAAAATAGTTAGGTTAAACATCCGTTTAGATTTGGAAATTCCGTGCATGTAACGGGTTTTCGTTATCTGAGAGAGTTCCTCGGAATGCGAGATAGGAGGAGGGAGGGTGCCGCGGAACTGCCGGGAAGAGGAGAAAGGGCAAGAGTGGCGGGATCAACTGGCCGAGGCTCGGTTTGCTGAGATGTGGCTGCGGAATCACCCTGAGACGGGCTGTTCGGGGGCACCGTCGGTGGAACTAGGTGGGCAGCGTGTCCCGGACTGACTGTCGTGGGTTCGGGTGTCGGGGACTGGGACGCCCAATTATGTAAATGATGAATTAAAAGGGGGTTCAGGCCATCATTTAGGAAGTCGTAGGAATGCCGATGTGGCGAGTTTAGTGAGGCAAAAAGGAATTGAGAATCATCAAATATGACATGGCGTGAAATAATTATTTTACAAAGCTTGATAGGTCATAGCAAGAGTAACCACGATGATTGGTGGGGTAATCGAGAATCACACATGAAAAGACTAGGTTCGAGTTTATGAGTGGTCGGATGGAGAGGAAAGCAGAGACATTCGAAAATATGCAAGTGTTGGTAGGAGGGGTTCTTATGAAATAGAACTTGAGTGCGCGACCGTAGAGCTAGAGACTTATTTGGGATTATGTTTAGGAGATAGGTGTCCATATAGAGTGTGTAATGCCATAATTGAGGAGGAATTGAGGCGTGGGCAAGTATGGAACGAATTAGGTTGTTTATGGTTCGATTTTCCATTCGGCTTTACCATTTTGGGAGGAGGTGTGATAGCGGGGAAAAACGAAAGGTAATTCCTTTGTTGGAGCGAAATTGTTTGAATTGGATATTATCGAATTCTCTGCCATTGTCACATTGAAAATATTTAATGCTCTTTTCAAATTGTATTTTTACGAAAGTACTAAATGAGAAAAATGGGGTAGACCTGGAATATATTACCAATTAAAAAAGTCCATAGAAAGTTGGAATAATCATCCAAAAACAATACATAATATCGATGACCAAGCGTACTTAAAAGGGAAATCCATAAATCACTATGTATTATATCGAAAGGCATTAAAGTATAATTTGTGGATGCATAAAATGGTAATTTAACATGTTTTCCAAAAACACGGGATTCACATATAGGAGTCTTAGAAACACGGTTGCATTGAAAAAAAAAATTATTCTTAAGGGAGCATAAAACAAAATCTCCCGGATGTCCTAATCTAGAATACCATAAGAAAGACGAAAGAGCGAGAAAGGTTAATGTAATGGCGAAATTTGGTTTGTTGATGGCGTTTGAAATAGGGTAGAGATCTCCGGAGATTTGTCACATCTCATTATTCGTCTCCCGTCGTAAAATCCTTCATAGAAAAACCAAAAGGATGAATGACCAAAACCATGAATAGGATGAACGTGGTGGGGATAAGGATGAATGACCAAAAGGATGAATGACCAAAATCAAAGTCAAGGGAAACATTATTATCAGTTGTGAAACATCACACATTTTTTAAAATTAGTGGTGGATGTGGTGGGGATAAGGATGAATGACCAAAATCACGAATAGGAATGCCTCATCCACTACCAACATTAATATTCGATTTAAATTACTCAAATTGGAATAAGACGATAGAGTACCTTGTGATGTCGTTATGTGAGATATGGCGCTGTGTCGATGTACTAATTTTTTTTTCCGAAAGAGTGTTGAGTGACATTGTGATCATAGCCGCCTCAATGTCGGTCGGTGCATAAGTCGATGGCGGGGGCACCGTGTTGTGTAGGCTTTGTTGTGGACGTGGGCCAAGTATGCCGAGTTGGGCCTCTCGGTTCGAGGTGGAGTCCACAAGGATGTCGTAAACGGGCAAGGAAGGAAGGCTCATGACGGTGGGGCCTACGTGGCCCACTACGGCTGTAGGCGGCCCACGGTGGGAGGCTGTTTCCACTGCCGTTAGATCGCTTGCTTAGCTATTTCCGTCACGGTAGGAGCGCCTTTCATGCGGCCGTTGTTGTCGGAATTTCTTCCTCCTCGACCCTTGTCGACTCGTGCTTACTACGGCGGTTATTATGGGAGGAAGTGGGTTGTTGCGGGTCCCTCCGGCTGATGATTCCGGTTGCCGGGACCGAGAGTCCATGCCGTCGGTGGAGGGCTCGACGGTGGTGGTGAGGGCGCGTTGTCTATGCTAGCTCGAGTGGTGCTACACTTGATTTTTTAGGTTTTCTCAAGGATGAGCTTCGAACTGGCCTCACAAGATGGAGGTAACGACGTGCATTGCTGAAGGATGGTGGCAACACCACCATAAGATTCGTTCAAACCTACCACGCGGCCCACGACGGAGTAGGCGAGCCCACGGCGAGAGGCTGCTGCCACTGTCGCGGTCATTGCTGGTTGTTTCCTGCCGGCGTGGACTGTCTCTTGCCGCTGGCGTTACTGCCAAAATTCCGTTTTCCGCGGCCCTTGCTGGAATGCCACCGTTGGAAGTTGTTGAGGGTCAAACTGGCCTGCTATGGGTCCTCGAGGTCGACGGTGCTACGCGGAATTGGAGGCCCTACCGTCGGCGGAGGGCCCGACGGTAGTGGTGAGTGCAGTGTCTGCAATGCTGGCCTGAGTGGTGTTGCGTTTGATTTTCCGGGTATCTTCAAGAATTACCTTCGAACGGGCCTCATAAAACGGTGGTAACAACGTGCATTGCTGAAGGATGGTGGAAACGCCGTCGTAGGACTCATTCAAGCCTCGCAATAAGTTGCATGACCAATCGGCCGATTAATGATCGGTGCGCCAACATTGGAAAGTTGGCCGGCAAGTATCGTGAGTGCTTGACAATATGCATATACGTTTGGGAAATCGTCCTGATGAATGTCCTTGAACTGATTTTCAAAGTATAACACACGTTGAGTTTTGTTGTTATGAAAAATACTTTCCAAACGTTTCCACGTTTGGCGGGCAGTGGCACTCTCGGTCTCAATGATTGTGTGCAACAGATCATTAGAGATCGTGCCGTATATCCACTGGAGGACGCGACATCCAAACGAGACCAAAGTGCATCATCGAAGTCAAAGTCGAGGGTGGGTCTCGTGGACTTCGATTTATGAGGGATGGTGTGATCGATAACTTTGTAGACACGACAATGGATTTTGAAGAGTTTCGCCCACGAGGAGTATTGACCCTTTTCCATCTCAAGAGTCACATGGATGAAATGTTTAATGTTGTTGAATGCATGTGCGGGGATGGAATTTGGTTTTGTCGACCATTTAAGATGAAATTTAGGAGGAGAAGGGAGAGGGAGTGACCAAAAAACTAGGGTTCCATCGTGGGGGTGGCGGCCAATAGGGGTCGGCGGTGTGGTGGGCATTTTTGTGTAGGGTTAGACTATTGATACCATAAAGGAATATGTTTCTTGATTTCATTCATTGATGATTTACAATATATAGTATTTACGAAATATTTACCTTGCTATAAACTAGATAAGTAATCAACCTAATTACAAAAGTTATATAATTTTACCTAAATTAAGAGCTATACAATTAATGTAAGAATATTCGAAGAATATTCGGAGAATATTCTATTATACTCATTTAAAACTTACAAAACATGTGTCACATTGTATATTCTACTAATCTTTTGTAGGTGAATTATAAACTACACGTTGAACTCACACATAACTCCAACAAGTAACTTTTTTCAAACCCAACATCCAAATAACGGTAATATTTTCATTATAAATACCCTTATTTCCAGGGTTTTTAGCAAAGAGTAAATAACCGACATTATAACACCGGTGATTATTAGAAAGGCCGTTCATTAATTACTAAAATGTCGCGAGAATTCCGTCGTTTAACATATATGCCACACCAAAGGGAATATGCGGGTGTGGTGATTTAGCTTCCATTATGATTTCAAAGTAACCACAAAATCCTGGAAGAGAGTTTTATGGATGTGCGAAGGAAAAAGTTAGTATTTTAATTTGCTTACGTCATTTTTAACTTGATAACAACTAATTCTTTCAAGTTATTATTTTATATATATATATATATATATATATATATATATATATGCCTAACAATTTATCTAATAGAACTTTGTTATTATAACGGATGTTTTGTCTATTGAGTCTAGTGTTAAATTTGCCTAACAATTTGCCCAAGGAACTGTTATTATAACGGATGTTTTATCTCGACTCTAGTGGTGAAATAAATTTGCCTAATAATTTTCATAATGAAGCAGTTATTATAACGATTTGTTTTAGCTACGAGTCTAGTGTTAAATTTTCCTAACAATTTGCCTAAGGAATTTGTTATTATAACGAATGTCGTGTGTAGAGAGTCTAGTGGTGAAATAAATTTGTCTAACAATTTTCATAATTTAGCGATTATTATAACTACTGTTTTAGCTAGTGAGTCTAGTGTTAAATTTGTCTAACAATTTTTCTAATGGGCGATTATTTTAATGAATGACGTGTCTAGTGAGTCTAGTGGTGAAATATTTCTATAAATTTCAAATATATGAAAACATAAGAAGCTGCCAACGCAAAGTTCTAGGTCTATTTTAGATATGAATAAGGATTACGATAGACTATTTCTTGTAGTGTCTTCTTTTTCTTTTGGACGAAGAATTGTTGTAATTTGATCCAAAACCATGTCAAATCTTAATCATACAACTTCAAATTTCATATATGAGATCCCCTCCACGTTAGGTTCTTTTTGAGATATCACCTACGTGAAATAGAGCTCGATTACGGTAATCCAAAATTTAAACAATCATCTTCTTCAACCTTGAGAGTTTCTATAAAATCGATCCAAACTCATGTCAAATCTCAATGAAATTTCTTCAAATTTCAGTTATGAATTCTCCTTTATGTTTCAGTTTTTTGAGGTATCACTCACTCAAAACGGAGCTCATTTGTGATAACCCACATTTTTTAATTAGAGCTTTGAAGCTTTGTTATGGAAGTCAATGGCTTCCGGCTCTTTCTTCACGTTTTTCGACCAACCAACATGTATATAATACTTCAAGTTTAGCTTTCACGATAATTACACACATAGAAGATGAAGGAATGAGAGAATTTGAGAGTGAAATGATTTTCGGAGAAGTAGAACATGAAAGAAGAAGGAGAGAAAGAAAGAGAAGAGAAAGAAAGGAGTTTTTTGAAAACCTTAAAATTTAACCTTGAAGTTTTTAAAAATACAAAGAGGCTCCATGTATTTGCTAATCCTATCATTAGTAATTTCTGAATAAAAAATAAATAAAAAATAAAAAGAAGGACCCTATCACTTACAAAAAGACTTTTGGAGTCTTGACAACTAAATCATCCAAGATACTACTACTACTTAAAAAGTTCGTAGATGTCTTTTATGAAAGTAACTATTTTTGTTGAAGTTGCATTTCATGTATTTTCCTAAGAGCACAACTTGACAAATCATTCTTATCTCTTGGCTTATACTTAGCAGATTACTAATTTGTTAACACTCAAAAGTAATTTAAGTGTTTAAGTAGAATTAATTGACAACCGAACTATTCAGCTGAATTTACTACTAGCCCTCGACTAAAAGAACTTCATGACTACTAAGGCATCTAAGCCGAGTTGTTAGTTAGAGGTACGGCGGGACCCACTCGGATGCAAACGCCTCGGCGACCAAGTCAAAATGGTTTACGGACCCCTAGAAGCGGTAACGACCAACAACAACTAAAAGAAAGGGTCATTATCCGAGCAAGAGGAGTAGAGGGCGAGAAAATCGATACCACCTCCCCCATAGTCAGCCATTGAACTTAGTGGGTTACTTGATGGCGACATTGGGGGGGGGGGATCACGTTGTACATTTTTTTTTATCTTTTTCCTTTTTTGTAACATAAATAGGATCATTCTTTATATAAATAGAACACAACACAAACAATCAAAAAATTGATTCTTATTTATCTTTATTCTACCTTTATCACTTTTATTGCACTCTAGTTGTATTTATGCTTCTTACTACCTAGTTTATTCACTCACCATTCTAACGTTTTCTAGAGTAGTTGGGGAACCTATTGCTGGAAGTTAGAGTTCCTCTTCTACCCAAATCGCTTAGTTAAGAAATTAATTTGTCATCCGATTTCGTCGGTCGATAAAATGACAAACACTTCGGATGGTAACAAATTTAGCACGCCCGATAGGACCACGGGTGATCTCATAGAGGTTTGATTCTCCAGGTCGGGATCCTACTTGGCGTATGCGCCTAGGTCTAGTAAGAAAATGAACCAAGAGTCCGGTCCACATCCTAAATAAAATCCTCCACTGAAGAACAACGAGCCACCATCTTAACGGGTATGCCTACATCGGTTGAGACCCCTCCACTTCCTCCATCAACCTAAGTTGTGGGTGAACCTATTCAATGCGAGGGTCCAACTTTTATGCCACGATCATTCATTAGACAACGTGAGATTGACTTGAGCATCATGACATTATATACCAGTTTCCAAATAATTGGCCGACATTGTCGGAAGCCAATGTGCATAATGAGGTTCAATAGGCGAGAGAAGCTGTAAGTTAATCGACTTCATACGGGAAAATGTTCATTAGTTCGCCATCCCCTCTAACGAATGGCGGCGTGCAACATGCGACTATGCTTTCACGGTGTTGTTTTTCGGTCGAATGTGTATCGGTCGATGCTACTGCTCATGTACGGTAGATAGCACACCTAGGAGCACAAGTCCGGTCACTTGGTAACCGTGGTCCTATTGTATGGTTGCCACCAAACAACCGGGAGACAAGTTGTGCCACTCGACCAAGCGAATTTGCGGTATGAACAAATCAATATGGCTCGAAGACGGTTTAGACATTCGGACACCTTGGTTTGCCGCCCGTTATGCCGTACGCTTATGCCAAAGGCCTACGGTACATGCAACCAATGTTTGCTAGCGATGGCCCCGGCTATGACCACGCTAGGCTATCACGGTGTATTTGTTTACAGCGAGGACACCATTCAACGATCCCATTGTCGGTACCCGATCCATACCATCCAAAAAGCGCAAAATTTTTAAGAATGGTCGATGTCGAGGAGAAGCGAGATATGGAACAACATTCCACCTTATCCTCAAGTTCCATCGGCATTCCGAGAGCTCGGGTTGCAAGCATTGATGACTATGCCCAACAACAATGGGGATATACCTCTTTGTTGGTAATGGCCGTGCGGAATGTCTACATCTTTCAAAACCATATTCAACAAGGTGCATAATGGAGGCCTCGATTGGAACGCCTACAAATGGTAGGTTCCAGTCAAGAATCGGCGAGGGGATGCCATAGTTGATCAACCACTGAAAGCATTGCAAATACCATGAGGAGGTACTTTGGCATCAAGCCCGAAATCCTTGGACGAGGCTTTGTTTATAGGAAACCCACGATTGGGTAGATCGAGTAACACCAACAAGAGGCTTCAAAATGCCCGGTTCACTTACCTATCTCGGGTGATAACGACAAATCTACCATTTAGCATATCGACACGGTTACCGCCCAAATGTGGCGAAGTTGGCGAGAACTAGTATCACAAGCTCTAGTTATTCTCTGTTTCTCTAACCTTAGGAATGACATTTGCCTACTACTCATGTGTGGCCCCCGACTCCACGATGCGAGTTGAGGGTGACATGGAGCGTTGTTTCCATGATAGATTTTATTGGCCCCAACCTCGAGTCACTATAATGGATTTGACGAATCTCGAGAACGGATCGATGGAAGTCGATTACCGAGCTTTATCGAGAGATTCGAGAAGAAGGTTGGGAAATGCCTTTGTACACTTCCACAGATGAGAATGCGCCCGTATGATAATCAACAACATGCATCCACAACTAAAGGAGAAATTAGTGGAACAATCTTGCTCGACTTAAGCCGGTTAGCGAGAAGGCTAGCCAAATAGAGTAGTTTATCCGGGGAGAATGAGAAGAGAAAAGCCAATCGAAATGGGAGGCTCCCATTTGGTATCCATTATTGAGCGGATGAATCGACTTAGAGTCGGACCCGATTACACGACGGATACATTGGTAGCCAAGATTTGAGGTAAGGTTTACTCTGCTTGACCTTGAAAGCCGTAAAGGAAAGGAGAGCGAGTTCATCCGATGACAGGGTTGGTTACTCATTCGACATCACAAAGGCGAGATCGGATCTTTGATCATGCAGCTCAAAGATAAGCTAATTCAAATTTGCTTTATGGTCCTAGGATTCCACCGGTGAGGAACTCAAAGATAAGAAATCTTTACTGTAGTGGTATAATTTATACAACCATTCTAGTTCTAGTTGTGTGGTCTTTAGAAAGGCGATCAAAAGGGCATCAAAGAGGGGAGGTTCAAGCTAGCCGACAAGAGTACGGCTAAAATGTCCATTGATACCGACCCCCTTCCTCACGGTACCAATATCTATAGTGTCTTTTTCTAAGCACGATGAGTTAAGGGACACCAAAAGAGTCGGCCGATGAAAATGGTATGGGTCCCAAAGAAACCTCGAAGGGAGAAGGCCACAAGGACCTACGTGTTCAACCGATTAGGCAACCTACGCATGACATTCGCGATGATAACGGGCGAGCCAACTAGAGAGAGTTTTCATGGCTAGCCCTAAATACTTGAGAGACGTTGAATGAGAACTTGAGGGAACAAACCATGAGGTTCGGAAGGGTCCCTATTGGCGCCGGACATAGGCCTGTGGGAAAGTATTGATGCCAATCAGCGGCGGCAAGAGCATGCCTCGAATAGATGAAGAACCACTCCCTAAAACCAAATAGATGGTGGTCGAGTTTAACGTAAATGAGGGTGTTTCATCCTTACGCATCATAACAAGAAATGAGGACCGAGACAAGACCCGGGGAATGATTAAACCGGCCGCCAACACAGAGGAGGGGAAATGGTTTGTCAATTAGGCTCCCGAAAATAATGAAGCACCACCGAGAAGTCGCATCTAAGACTCGGAGAAAAGAAGGATGCAACGATGTTAAGGCCTTGCGTAGATACAACTATGACATTGCATCTAATTTCCGGCACTAAGGCAACCAAAAATCATGAGATTCACGAGTTTGCCTTAGCCAGGGGACTTATCGAGCGGGCATTCGACTTAGTTGTTTTGGGGGAATGTCGCTTTGAAGGAGAGACGTCGGGTCAACCGAAATTGGTGGATGAACAGCCTACGGACAACCCAACGGAGGAACTCTAGCAAAAGAACGTGGCCCCGAGATGGACCTCTAATAGAGGCAATCCCACAGATTGTGCGAGAGGATCGGTCGATGAAGGATCCCCAGTATTCCGATCCTCATTTGTCTCCGAGGAAATGGAAGATATGATCGTCACGGTCAGCCAGAATTGGATAAAGGAGGGGACTCCATCCTCAATTTATTTAGCCATGACTTGTTTGATGAGATGCGCGGAGATATTGAAATTGTCGACCCTAATCCCATGTGAGTTCACAGGCTGGCGGTCCAGCGTTGGATAGCCTAGAAGAGAAATATTTGCGTAGAAGACGCAAAATGGGAAATAATAGTCTATACCCCATCGAGGGACACTTTAAGCACCATATTTGGTGCACCTACAAAAGATATGGTTAAACATCTCAAATCTCTTTACGTCAAGGCTTACATTAACGGCAAAATTATTAGTCGGGTGTTTGTCGACAATGGGGATGTCTTTGAATGTGATGTCGTTGTTTAACTTGAAGGATCTTAACAAAACAAATGAGGATCTCATCCCAACTAACATGAAAATGACTAGCTTTATGGGAGAAGCCTACGAAGCATTGGGGATTTTAGTGGCATAAATCACTATAGGTCCTAAGACGACGGTCATCTGGCTTCTTTGTAATAGATGGCATGCTTCGTCCTACACCATTCTTGGGCGAGGGGCCCTGATTCACACTAGTCATGCCTTCCTTATACCATGCATCAAAAGCTCATCTTTTGGGAAGGAGACAAGATAGAAATCGTCCAAGCGGATGATAATCCATTCAACCATGGGTTCGGAAACGGAGAGGTTGTTCTCTATTCACCCTATGTGGCTCCCATAGCCATCACAGAAAGCGTATGAAGAAGGATCTTGTGAATCTTGTAATCTTACTTCGCGAGGGTTTGAAATAAAATAATTGGCCGAACCACGACTTTACCGCTAACTGCCTATGCTAAGTTGCCGAGGGAAGGATAGTCGAGGCATCGCGAGGATGGAAAAACACGATAGGAAACTAGATCAAAAGGTGGCCAATAACATTTGAGTGCTGTGATTAGGAATTTTATGCCTATCTTTGTTTGTCTTTGTTCTACGCTCGTACAAAACTCGAGTGTTATTTTATACCCCGGGTTGTGTATGTTGTGCGCAAAGTTCGAATAAACGCGTTTTTACAAAGATATTTCTTAAATGAAATGGGCAATCGAAACTCCAAATCTATAACTATGGGGATGACATCCTATCGGCTAAATCTATGGCCAAGATGTAGTGTTGTCCTCGAAAAGTTAATATCATTACGGATGGCCAAACCAATTTTATAATTTTGGAAGAATATCAATGCGGGCCATGCTAATGGAGTTGGGTCGAGAATAGACTCCGATAATCATAGAAAGAGTCAAAGGTGGTAAACGTAAAATGGCCAAAGCATACGACAAACATATAGATCCTAAAGAGTTTTACCGAATGAGACTTGGTTTGGAAAATCATCCCACCGATTGAAATGAAAGATCGCAAAATCGGTAAATGATCGCCAAATTAGGAAAGAAACCTTCGTAGCGAACCCGCAGTTGCGGCAATACGGACCAAGCGATAAACATGCATGAAAAAGAAATGTAAATGGTAGACATTTTGAAGAAATATTACCCATCGATTTTAGGGCATGCATAAGTAATCAACAACCACATAACGGTACAGCTTGATCGCAAAGTGGCCAATTTCCCTTCAATTTGGGGAATGTACGGGCAACGTGACAGCCACGGAGCCAGTTGCACTGGTCACAAAAAATAGACCCTTCGATTTGGGGTCAATAAAACTAGAAAACCAAGATTGGATGGCGTTTCATTAGGCGGGGGTTGCTCTACGTTATCAAGCTTAGCCAAATCCACGCACACTAGTCCCAAAAGCGAGACCGACCGATTTGGGGTCAAGAAATGGCACAGTCGCGTCACATAAAAGGTACTATCGCTTCGATTTGGGCATCGTGAATGAACGACGACCACGTAGGCCGTACTGCTGATCACACAAAATAAGTTAATTCCCTACGACGAGAGATGGATGGCTAAACGACAAGCCCACAGATCGGTACGCCCGATCAAAAAATATAGAGAAAGTCATTTGTTTCACACGTACTGTAGCTTGTCGTAAGGTTGTTCGCATGACACCGAGCGAAAAAATGCCATACTCGAGTCGTCAAAGACAATAGCCCATCAAATCTGCGGATTTATTCTAAATTTGCTCAATAATGCTAAGAGCAATCTTTTGAAGTTAAAGGGTGGGATATGGATTCCCACATCCAAGTAAACCAACCACAAAAACGAGAGGTGCCGCGCATGCCGAGCACGGCGTTACGGCTAAGATCAAATTCGAACGGTGCGACGGCATTAAAGGACCCGTGCGCCTTCATTCGGCACGTGACCAACTTCACTCAGTCAACCAACCGAATAATGAGCGACCTTAGTCGGCCAAGTACGAAGGCTAGCCGATCGGCGGTCGTCGGCGAACTAGTCACAAGTAGAAAGAAAGTCATGGTTTATCTGGGGTGAAGTACGAAACCGAGATAAAATCACCTTGTTTCGGCCGGAGTCGAACTAGTTGTTCATCAACAAAGGCCAAGGTAGGGGTCGGGTCACTATCGGCTAGAATGATGTTTCTACGATCTTCGAGATAAAAAAGATAAAGTCATAGTTTTCGACTAAGAAAAGTGCCAAAAGATTAGGTGAGAGACCTATGAAGGGGATACCTTTCCTTAAATAACCTTGTGAGAGGGCGCGGCCAGAGATTAATTTATTATTTTCAAAAGCATGACCAAAAATTATAAGAGCCAATTCGTGGTAATGGAGACGCCTCGGTTAAAGGGGGAAACACATTTCAATAAGTGATCATCATTGCATGCGGAGATGAGATGATTGAAGTGACATGTGCATTGCCCAATCGGATGGCGGAAGCGAGCTACACTTTGGGTACATCAACTCATGACGGTCACACTCGAGTTAATATAAGAGGAAATTGTTAACACTCAAAAGTAATTTAAGTGTTTAACCAAATTCGGTAACAACTGAGAACTATTCCAAAGCCGAATTTTTCTCCTAGCCCTCGACTACAAGAACTTCGGTGGCTACTAAGGCATCTTGTAGGAGTTGTTAGTTAGAGTGCGATTGGGACCCACTGGGATGGAGCACGCCTCAACGATAAAGTCAAAAGGGTTTAGAATCCCTAAAGCGGTAACGACCAATGACGGTAAAAGAAAGGACAATCGGCACCACCTCCCCCATAGTCAACCATTGAACTTAGTGGGTTACTTGATGGCTAACATAGGGGGGAAGGATCACGTTATACGTTTTTTTTTATCTTTTTTTTTTTTTGTACTATAAATAGGATCATTCTTTATATAAACAAAACACAACACAATCAATCAAAAAAGCTGATTCTTATTTATCTTCATTCTACCTTTACCGCTTTTATTGCACTCTAGTTGTATTTATGCTTCTTACCACCTAGTTTATTCACTCATGTCCTAACGCTTTACGGAGTAGTTGGGAACCCATTGCTAAGTTAGAGTTCCACTTAGGTCCAAATCGCTTAGTTAAGGAATCAATTTGTCATCCAATTTAGTCAGCCAATAAAACGGCAAACACTTCGATTGACGGTAACACAATTTCTTTCTATAGAAGAAAAATATTTTAAGTTATATATTATTCAGTACAAAAAGTTTGTTTTGACAATATCAATGTTGTTTAATACTCATGTGTTAACAAATTAGTTATAAGTAATTTTTATTATGCTACTGATAAATATTTATCATGGAGAATCAATGCTTAAATAGTTTTTTAACCTTAAGGCTGTATGTTTAGTTCGTGAAACATTTTCTGAAAAATGTTTAGGGTTTTCAATTTTTTCATATATGATTGGTTAAAATTTTTGAAATAAATTCTCTAGAAAAACTAGTTCCTTAAAAATAAGAAAAATGATTATTCTAGTGAAAGTTGAGAAAACAAGTTTCATAAGTGACATCTCACTCCTTTCCATCACACCTCATCCCACCCAACCCCACCTCCACCACCCTGGCACCCCCACACCTCATCTTTGACCCCACTCTCATAGTGTTCGCCTATATTATATCTAAATACTTTTGAAACATTTTTTGCGTACTTACCAAGTACCAAACAATAAATGAAACCAATTATTTTCTTGGTTCCTTCATACCAAACATACCCTAAGTTCTAAAACTTTAACTCGAAAAGAGAAACATCCAAGTAGGTACATAAACTTCAACAATGCGATCCAGCTTAGGAGTTGGTAAAAAGTTTCCACGATAAAGGAATTTTCATTTCTCAAGTGTTTCCAATTAATATTTAATAGGCTGCAAGAGCTTACGTAAGTTAACATAAGAGGTGCAACTTGAACGACCACGATTGGATAAAAAAGAACCCCAGAAAGAAAGATTCCAAATTTCCACTAATGACAATTATACTAATCTTTCAAAGATAACTACAAAATTCTTGACCATCAACGTCCTAATCATCACTCACCTCCGTCCCATTATACCCGTTGTCTTAATTCTCTTCACTCCCGTTAAAAAACAATATACAAGATATAGTTTACTAAGTTATTCACCGAAAAGAAATAATCCCTTGATTATTTTTATTAATTGAAAGAGTATATATATCATTTACATCTTTCCATAATAGAAAATCTTATTCCTATTCTACTCCTAAAACCTTATTCTACTTGGACACTAACTATACAATTATGGTAAGTGTACATTAATAATTACAACCAAACATTACCTAAACTTAGCACAATAAACCGTGATATACACGGTATGTATACACTATGTATATCACTACTAACTTGTCAATTTCCCGAAGGTAGCCCGTGATATACACGAGCCGTATATTCCAAGTGTATATCACGGGTATCACACCCCAGCAGTCATAGCGAGAGGCGGTTTTCAGTCTGCCTCGAGACTATCCCTAAAATCTTCAAATAGGACCGAGGGAAGACCCTTTGTAAATATGTCTACAATTTGATACTTGGAAGGAACATAGCAGACACGCACTTGTCCACGAGCTACCTTTTCGAGAACAAAGTGAATATCCATCTCGATGTGTTTAGTTATTTGGTGTTGAGCAGGATTACCCGAAAGGTAGGTGGTGTTGGAAATTTACTAATGTGGAATTAAGTTTATCCCATTATTTATGACTCGAACAATTGGGCCTTACGTCGGAAATATCATTTCCACACACGTGCAATCTTGAAGTGCCAAGTATCGTAAATTTTGTTCATGAAAGAGATGTTGGTACATTAAGTGAAATGTTTGTGACATAGAATGATGGATGGTTATTTGCTAAATAACAAGTGTTCCACGTTGGTAAACGAAGGAAGGATTTTGCGGGTGTAAGAAGGAACGGGTCGAGAAAAGGGCCACTGAGGAGGGCATGAGAAGAGGCGCGACACCTCCCAGGCCCAGGTGGTCATGCGGCGCCCCACTGCTGTACGGCCGTGGCCGTGGCCCAACATTAAGTTTCATCGGCTTTCTTGTTGAATTAGCGCGCGGCGCTCATGAGCGATGGGCCTTGCTCGACGGAATCCCGAAAAGTCTTAGCTGTTGAGAGGGTTTCAATGGCATTGAATCCACCCAATGATAATGGCCATTACTTGGACCATTATCTTTGCTGCGTTACTTGGGATTAAATGTCATCCACTACATGGTAATTGGTTGCCATTGTGAGGCATTTGAAGGGGCCATCTTGCACACCTATAAATTGAAGCCTTGGCTCAATTCTATAGAAGCAGAGAGAAGAACATATATGAACATATGAATAGAAAAACAAGTTCACAATACTACAAAGAAATCAGAATTTCCCGATAGCAATCCTTCTCTTAGCAATCTTCATTATTCGTGTTCTTCGGTGAGATCATTGGTGTAGGTTTTACACACTTGATAGTTTGATGTTTCATCTCCAGGAGACTATTGTCCACACTTTCGTGAAGCCTAAATACGGGTAATCTTGTCTGCCAAAGGCAGATGGATCATCTCTTCGACTCAGTAGTGGTGTTGTGGTTTATCTAATTGGTTGCAAGTGTTTTGGTGTTAACTTAAAATACGAAGGACTCTAACCGTTCATATTCCGATCTGATCTATAAGCCACAAGTGTAGAAGTTAATGTTCCAAGATTTTTATTGTAAGTAACTAAGTTAGAAATATGGTGACAGGTATAAATCAACTCGCCGATTCTGGCTTTGTGCTATTCTGGCGCTCAAGGCAATCCCTCTCGCTCTTCCTACTTGCTCAAAGGCACTCCTAATGCCTTTTCGGTTTTCTCAAGGCTCATCCAACGCCTGCTGCCGCTTCGAAGGGAATGTTGTCGCTCCTCCTGTTACGCTGGATTTCACCATGAGCACGCTAGCAGAAAAAGTTCATGGGATTCAAACTTCAAAAAGATGGCAACGAAAAAGATGCTCTTCTATCTCGACTTTTATGGGAATGACCACATTTCCTAACGAGTATTGATCCTCGCATAAATTGGAAATGATGAAATGGACCGCTCGCCTTCCCAGAAGCGGGTGAAAGCGGGCTCTAGGTATCCGTACGCCACTAATAGACGTGAAGATAGGTTGCTCCAGATGCATTGGAGTCATAGTGATTTAGAGTCATGTAAGAATTACATAGTCGAACCGCTTTGTCGAGACCTCTACTGCACGGCAGTGTATTGCATTGTAGGCACCTTGCCAAAGAGTTGTGGGAGAAGCGAGCGAAAAGAATACAATAGCGTATGTTATGTAAGTCTTAAGAAATTTATGGTTGGGAAATTTACTGAAATTTCAAATGGTCAGATAATAAAAACAGTTGATGTCCCAAGTCCGTGAATTCCATAATGATCATACATCACCCGGATTTGGAAGGTATGAAACCAAACGAGCATTTTTTGGTTGCAGACATTGATCGAAAAGTTACCTCACTTCACGTGGAGATGAGTTTATGAGTTACTTAAAACTCAGAGACAAATGAGATGACCTTTGAAGAATTTATTATCAAACTCCAAATTCGGAGAAGATAATAAGAAGGCCTTGCCTAGTGGTAAACAACCTTTCTTGAGGCAAAGGAAAATCTGAGTTGAGGCCAAAGGGAACACAAGCAAGAAAGTAAGAAGTTCCAGAAGACTACGGGAATGACCCCAAGAGCGGGAGAAGTTTCAGAAGGAACCGTAATACGCACTGTAAAACCTCGGGTCTGGCATGATCAAGGACTGTACGCGAAGATCAAGATCGAGCTGACAAGAGAAGGCCAAGGTAAAGGGCAGAGGCATAAGTTAACGTTGTCGAAAGACCAGGTTTCTAGACGACATGATTGAGGAGTTCTCGGGCGCGTGGTGCTGGGGAAGCAAACCTTATTGAGAATCCCATGAAATGCAGTGGATGGAACCACAGTGTCTACTGAAGACGTCACATTTGTCTCCAACGAGATGCCTTCTACTACTTATACAGGTACAATGAAACAAGAAGTTATTCAATGGGCAACAACGATTATCGAGCGTCTTGCGGGAGGTAGGGAAAGGTAGTCACGAAGATGACTTAAGGAAAGGGAGCTACACTGCTGAAGAAGTGATCCGTGTTCCACGAGATTAGAAGAAATTTAATTTCGTGAATTCAGTTTATTGGTTAATGCTTTGGTTTTTAGGCTAGTGTTTGAGTCCAATAAATTTGTAGTACAACTAAGAATGGAATGTTTGTGGGAGAGGGTCCCATGCGTGAAGTGCCTCTTCAAAGTTAACACCATGCCTATATTACGCACAAGCCTTGTAATGATAATATTGAAGTTTCTGTAACTTCTTAACTTGCTTGAGTCCTCTAATTTATGGCATCATAGATTGGGGCGTGTCAATCTACAAGTCCAGTCCAAAGGTTGGTAAGTACAGGAGTTATTGTCAAGCCATATCTGACGTAAACCTCAACATAAGTGTGAGGTGTGTGTGAAAGGAAAAAACTTCGTAAAACTTAGCACTTTTCGATCACAGTCGAAAGGGGAATATGGCGGATCCTACTAGAACTTATTCAATACGAGATATATGTGATTTGAATTTTGCACAAACTAGAGGGGGAAACAAGTACTTTGTGATATTAAATTGATGATAGCCACAAGGTATTGACGTACATTTACTTTGTCGGGGGTGAAAAGTGAGGATGAAGCCCGCTTTGAAGCATTCTCGACGCTGGCTGGCATTTAAGTTGAGAACCAACTAAGCATGTGGATTAAATCCATTCCAACGATAGAGGGGGAGAATATGTAGCGCCATTTGAGGAATATTGTGCCCAGAAGGCATTGCTCATCAAACGATGGCTCCATACTCGCCTCAATCAGAATGGTGTGGCAAGTGGAATGTAAGAATCATGCACATTGAAGGAAGCCATGATGAATGCCTTGCTCATCACCTAAGTCTTCCCCAAAACATGTTAGGGAGAAGGTTCGGCCCTACTTTTAATACCGATTCTTAACAACAGTCCCAGCATGGGGTAAGGACAAAGCTCGTATATGAATGGCATAGAAAGAGAAAGAAACCCACTTTATAAATATTTAAGGTATTGGGGTTGTCTGGCAGCAGGTCGAATGTACCCAAGCCAAAGCAAGTCAAGATTAGGGCACTAAGACTATGAGATTGCATATTAGCATCGGATATGCAAATAACACTAGTAAATATCAGAAGAACTTCTTAGTGCATAAGTCCAGATATTCCGCATATCCACTGAAGTACAATCACGGAATCAAGAAATGCACAGTGCTTTTGAAGATACCTTTCCTAGAAAAAGAAAAAGACATAACCTCTCCCAAATAGAGTTATGAACAAAGCTCTCGTGAACCGGAAGTCGATTTGTTATTTGGCCCGATGCTAGATGGTTCGGATCTAGTGGATCTCGAGGTCATTTGAATATCTCGGAATCTAGTGTTCCGGATTCTTAGAACTTGGAGACTCTGAGGAGATGGAATCCAAGGCGAGTAAAAAGGCCAGGAAGGATAAATCATTTGGTCTTTGAATTTGTAGTGAGTATGGTTGATGATGAACTAAGAACAATTGGCTTTGAAGCATTGTTAACTCCGTAGGCACCGCTCTGGAAAAGAAAGTTATCGAGAGTGAAATAGGCTCCAGTTCTCGCATAACCATACTTGGGAAGTCGGGTTGATCTTTCTCGGGAAATAAATAAGCTTGGGTTGTAAATAGATACTCGAAACTGGAGTATAACGTGCAGAGATGAATTACATGTAGATAAGTACTGAGTGCCAGGTTTGTAGATCAAGGGAGCTATCAGCGTTAGAAGGTCTTGACTATTTGACACGGCACTTTCACGAAATTATATCGGACGACGTCCATACGGGTATTACATTGGGATAAATTAGCCGTTGCGTGACCTTGAGATACTGTCAAATGGATGTAGAAAGACGACTATTCCTAAATGGGTGGTGATTTGGAAGAAGAAATTTATATGGGCCAACTGACTTAGAGGGGTATGTGGTTCATGTTGAGAAGATCAAGTCTCACTGCATTAAGTCATCTGCAGTACGTGCTGAAACAAGCCTTGAAGCGATATGGCATCTAAAAAATTTGATAGTTATTCTACTATCGTATGGTTCGCCAACATTAATGTAGTGTGACAAATGTGTATGCATGCGAAGGTAACCTCGATTAAATTTGTTATGATATACACCTTTATGTAGATGATATGTTGATCACATGACGATGCACTTAGCATAATTCCCAGACTAAGAACATGTTGAAACAATGGCTTGGACATGAAGGATAATGGATATCGGCGTATAATAAATGCTTAGTGGATAAAAATCTCTTAAGACATCCGACGAATTTTACCGGGTCTTATCTCGGGTCACTACATCGATGATGTTTTGAGAAAGTTCGAGATGTTGAAGACAGATTCACTCATAAAAGTCACCAATGGATATAAATCAAAAGGCTTGATAAAAATCGTGGTGCACCACGTATAC